>CM066169.1:57572434-58834934 GCA_033629205.1 Lithocarpus polystachyus
GAAAAATACAAGGAATCAAAACACCCTAGCATTCCAAAACACACACACAAAGGGAGAGAGACGTCACTTACTGGGCACATTCAGCAAGTTTTCCAAGGTTTTGGTTGTCCAATATTGCTAAAATCAATTTTTTGTTCTCATCAAGATACTGCACAAATCATAAAAAAGATGCATTAGATAATTTGTTTTTTATAAGTCATGGTATTTTATTAAGACAATAGATTACTTCATGCTCATGATGATGAGCACACTGTAACCTAAAAGAAATACAAAATAATTATGCATAATAGTTTACATGATTCTGTGAAATCTAGAAGGGAGTTGTTATTTGTAATACCCCACACATGATACGAATCAAACAGAGTATGAATTAGCAATATTTCTAACTGAGCCTTTGATCTTTCTGTATCTTAAAAAATGTGACTATTTCATTCCTTCCACTATAGCCACATCAAACATAGTGGGACAAACTTTCAAATATCCGATGAGTGCTTCCCGAACCAATACCACACAGAACAAGAGATCAACTACCCTTTTAGGTAACATCAACAAATGATTCACTGTATCCTCACTACAACAGCACCTGAGAAAAAACTACCCTCAAGTTACCAACCAACTAAAGAAAAAACTCGCTTCATGAGATTATCGGAAGTAAGAATCTCCCCCCAACCTATTGTCCAAAAAAAGAAAGAGACCCTCTTAGAAGCCTTACACCAAATACTCTTCCAAGGGAAAGAATTAATCGTTCAAACTCAGATAGCCTCATAATAAGTGCAAACATAAAAGCCACCACTCCCTTTCAATCTCCATCTCATCTTATCACACCCCTTCCTCCTAGGGATATTTGAGTATAGAAGATCTAGGAAAGAATTAACTGACTCCAATCCTCAATCATGAAAACCTCTATGAAATCTCAGTCTAGATCTTCCATTCCCCATCTAATGGCTATCCATGACTGAATGGACTGACGCATTCTGATCAACTAAGCAAGCATACAAATCAAGGTACACTTCTAGAGAATGATTCCCACACCATATATCATGCCAACCTTACTCATGTGGCTTCCCTGAGACAAAATACCTAAATTGAAGAAAATTGTCTCATCCGCCCTAATACTCCTCCAAAGGCTACACTCATGAGTCCCTCTAATGGCTTTTGAGGTATAACCACCCCATTCCTCCCCACACTTCATAGTGATCACCCATCTCCATATATACATGACCACATTCCCAAATCGCCATAACTATTTCCCCAATAAGGCTTAATTAAAACTTCCTATCTTCCAAATCCTGAAACCACCTATATTAATGTGAGAACAAGTAATGTCTCATGCCACTGAAGAGAACCTCAACTCCTTATCTAGGGCAACCTACAAAAAGTTTCTTTGTAATCTCTCCACATTATTTGCCACACTGTTAGGAATAGTAAATAAAGAGAGAGAGTAAGTTGGAAAACTTGAAAGCGCACTTTTTAACAACATTAGCCTGCCTCCCTTTTACAAACATAGCTACTCCCAACCAAACAGTCAATATATATCCATAATAGGATATCCCATGTTGATGCCTTTTTAATAAAGCCATCCTATTGTCAATGTCTTACTAAATGACACCCCCTTTTAAGTTTTTTTCGCTGGTTGTTGCCTTTGTCAATGAGCCACTAGACATAACTGGAAACTTGAAGGGTGTAGGGCACAACACATGACATAATATGTCTCAACTGACAACAAGGGAGAGAAAACACAGATTTCTTGCCAGATCTAGTGACCACAATCATAAATATGGTGGCAAGACATTGTTTTTCCTCCCTTGCCGTTAGCTACAATGTGCGCTGCCAAAGAAACAGAGACCTAGAGTGGCGATTGTGATGGTGGACATCATACTAACCTTGCAACGCATGGTCAAGTCGGATGTGATGAAGGGTGTCTTGAGTAGATTATTTGGGTTACATGTGAATAAACCTGATCCAACTGCCTTTGATTTTTTTAATACCATCAAACCCATTGTCAATTGCCCACTTGAAAGAAACCATTTGCGACTGCTTGGGTTGACCTAGGTCAATCTAGTTTCTTGGATTGTTGAATTGTCCCAATGCAAATATATGGGTACATTGCCAATCTTTTTCAATTTGTTTTGAAAATTTTGAAGAAGATTGAGTGGAAATCATTTCGAGAAACTTCCAATTTCACCAACTAGGTTCCTAAAGAAGCATCAAACCTTTAGAATAATGTATCACAAATTCAATAAGAAAATGTTGGCTTCAATGTAAATTCCAATTATGATGGATGTGTGGTCAAATACCTTACTGTATTACTTTAGCAACTAAATTGAAAGATATCCAATCATATGCTTAGATCAGAACTAGAACCCTGAGGCCATGAGAACTCCCTCAATTGTTTTGGTAGATGATCATATATACTACCCAAGAACCATCTCAATGATACCCTTAAGAGCCTTCAAAAGATCTATCAATGTTGCCAATGCAGTCATCTAAGATTTATTAATATAAGTTTCTTCTACCTTCAGCACTAATTGGAAACGTGCACTATCTTTAAACCTCCATAGTAAATCTTCATCTATACCATCAAGCTCCATTCTAATAATTCCTAATGAAATTCCTCTTTTCAAGAAAAAGGTGAGAGATATTAAATTGGTTACCTCTCCCTCCATCTCCTCCCTTAATTCAATGGCCACACATAATCATAAATCGTGTAGCCTGAAAGGGCACTCAGATTGTCCATGGCAACTTAGTAGGATCCTCAGGAGTCAGGACCTAGCTAAACAATGACCCATTCCAAAGATTCACCTAGCTGGCCATCGAAAGCATTTTAGGGGATGCTGAAATGTAACAGAATACATATCCAGGTTCAGAAAACGTCTCCCTAGAGTTAAAAATGCAGTGTTCTCAGAATATATTAGATAAAAGAAAATGTAATCTCTTACAAGGTAGTTGAAAAATAGGCCACAACCAAACCCAAAGACCAGGGAGCACATGTAATAAAGATTTGGTACATGCATCTCTAAATTTTATTTGAGATTCTCAAGAATCATCTCGTTTTACACATCAACTAAGGATCAAAGACCATTAACAGGACTTAAATCTTAAGCTCTCAACTTATGTATTGCTCAGTAGGAATTACATAAATACATTTCTTTGAGAAGCACTGGCTTTCATAACCATCTCATCATCGAATCCTCAAAACTAATAGTAAACTGCCAAATTCTTTGTCATGTGCTGTTCTTTTTAGGTTATGGATAAATTTGGCAAAAATGTAATTGAAAAAAAATGAAGGCTTCGGAAATTAAATTCTCTAAAGATCATCAGAAACTCTATCTTAACAGTTTGATTCAAACAAGGGGCTCAACCATTGAAAGCAGTAAAATAAGTATGAGTGCATGACACAATCAATTATATCAAAGTTATTTAAAAAAAAAAAAAACAATCTCTTTTTGACATTTATTATATCTATGAACTTATTTACTTGCTAAATTAGGCTCAGCAATAAAACCAAAACCCCATCTCCCCAACTCAAAAAACCCAACAAACAAATAAACCAATTATTCCAAATAAACCATCAAAGCGCATAAATCATTACTATCAAACACAAAAACCCCAGAGTCATAAACAAGTCCCAAAAGCAAGCAAGTTAAAAAAGGGAAAGTAAGTAAAAGAAAGTACCTTTTGAATCTGCTCAGTGGTGATGTTTGTGGGTGGAAATGAAGGCATCATAGGGATCATCTGCTGCGGCTGCTGCATCTTTATTTTTATATAAATATATATACTTTCTTTTCAACCTTGAAACCAGCACAGAACACAAACCCTAACCCTAATTCCAACCAAACAAGAAAACAAGAAAATTCCAAATCAATTAAGCCCCAGAATCCAAAAATCAGAGCTAGAAAAAGAGAGAGAGAGAGAGAGAGAGTACCTTATGAGTGAGTGAATGCTTGTAGGGTTTTTGAACTGAGAAAGAGGATTTAGGGAGATCTTCTGGATATGGACGAGGTTTCTGGAATTTAATTGTTTAAGACAAGACAGGACAGGAGTGATTATTATTATTATTATTATATACTATTATATTTTGGTTATTTATTTATTTATTTCTTTGGTTTTGATTTACGTTTACCAAACAAAGAACAAATACTAGTACGTGTTGCCATCAAAAAAAAAAAAAATACTAGTACGTGTACGTGAACTAGATTTAGTGTTTTTAGTAGTGGAGAGTGGAGACAAACTATTGTCATGTATCTCACTTGGTTCGGTTTGATGGGCTGGGCTTGCCTGCTTCAGTTCCAAACGCGGATCCAAACGTATTAGGGTCCGTTTGGATACCGCTGAAACTGAAAACTGAAAATTGAAAACTGAAAAACACTGTAGCAGAATAATTTTTAAATGTGTAAATAGTGTAGTGGGACCCATTTTTAATGAAAAAGTTGCTAAAAAGTGATATTTTGTGGGTCCGTGAACAGTAAAAAGAGAGGAAAAAGTCAAAAGTTTCGGCTACTGTTCATGAACAATAGCCGCACAGTACACAAACAGTAACTTATTGTGGCTAAAATGTGCGCGTTAGTGGGGAAAAAAAAAAAAAAAACGGTAGCTGAAGACGCAAACGTGAACGCCAGACTCCTATCCAAACGTACACTAATACGTTTGGATCCGCGTTTGCGGATCATGTCCACGTTTCCATCTTTTTATTTTTTTTGCACAGTCGCAGGTTTGGACTTTTCAGCAGTAAATAATGCACTTGTACATTGTTTACGAGTCTCACAAACTTCACTAATAAACTTTTTTATTAAAAATAAGTCTCACAGTACTATTTGCACATTTAAAAATTATTTTGCTACAGTATTTTTAATTTTTAATTTCAGAAAAATAAGTTCTATCTAATAAACCCTAAAGGTAATACTGCCTTTATTATTCATAAAAATAAATAATAAAAAAATACCGCCTTTATTAGGAGAGAGAAATATTAAAAAAATAAAGAGTTAAAAAGGTAGAAATTAATTAGTTTTTTGATAACCTAGGAGGTTGGCCGAGTTGGTTGGGCTCTCGGTTTCAAGGTGCTTATACTGGGCTTAATTGGGTGTGCTTCCTAGTTCGAGTCCTGCAAACAGTGATTAGTCTCTGGTTGAAAGTTTTGAGGATACACTGTGGGAAACAAAAAAAAAAAGTTTTTTGATAAAAAAAGAAAAAAGAAAAAATTGACCTCAGGGCTGAGATTATTAGTGCTTTCAATCTCAGCCAAGGTATTGCACAGCGCAATCGTCTGTTCGAAAGTTCAGTATATTCTCCATCTATTTTTTTCAGTTTATTTTTTGAATAAAACAACAAAAATAAGTTATCCAAATAAATAGGATTCTAACTAAGAAAGAGAATACTTTTTTTTTTTTTTTTTGAGATGAGAATGAGAAGACTATAGAAATAACTTAAGTTGCTCAAAAATCATAAAGAGATCTTTGACCCAAAACCCAAAAAAAAAAAATTATCTGACTTGATTTGGAAAAATATTTTATTTATATGCATTTGTTTAATAAATAAATCTAAATTCAATCAATTCCATTTTAAAGTTTGATTCATTAAAATAAGGGAGAGGTTTTACTGTGTTACAAGCCTATTCAGAGAGAGAGAGAGTAAGTTGTTATGTTTTTATCTCTATATAGATTATAGATAATGGAACATGTCTTCAATTATTTAAATGATTGCAAATTGAATGCATAAGCTGACTCCTATTGTCTAATATTCTCCAAAGAAAAAAAAAATGCCAAGTGTCTTGCAGTGGTATAATCAATTCTCCTTTATTAGAGAATCAAGTTTTAAATATACCTCTCAATTATTGTAACTATTGAAATATCACCCAAAAAAATCTTTAAGTAATAAAAATTCTCTTCCATTTATTATTGATTTTAAAAAATTTAAAATAATGCATGTTGTAGGGAAGAAAGGTCCAAATAAGAATATTGGGCCGTGGACCGCACCCAAAGACGTCAAAGAGCCCGAGGACAGATAAGTTTTAGTGAAGGTAAGTAAGTTATTGGGCTGAAGAAGAGGTATGGTCATGCTAAACAGGTGATGTTGTCCGAGGAGCCACCCTTCCTTGGCCAACAGAGTGGCAGCCTGTAATCCGACCACCCATCAAGTACTGGCCAATGGACAACCGTGCTTGGGAGGATAAGCTTCGGAGAGAAGTGTGTTAACAAAAGATTGAGAAATATTTGGAAAGAAAATTACTACCAACGCATTAAATGTTCTGCACCTAACCAACTGGCCGCATTAATGTGAATGTGATATCTGAACAGTGACTTCTAACCTCACAGCTACCCACAAAGACTTCAAGAATGTGCTGGTGGGACAAGTATCAAGGAGATTAGCAATCTGACCTACACGTGAACGGCTAAGCTGAAAGAAGGAAATGGGGTATAAAAGGAGGAGGATTCTATTACAGGAGGGATCATCAGAAAACTATAAAAGAAATTGTTGTATAACCAAGAACTTGAATATTTGTTTAAGTTTAAGAGAAATATATAGGAACATACCATCCTCGAACCTGACCAAGGAGTATTTTTCTTTTCAAACTACTTGTCTTAATAATTTTTATATCAACTAGCCTACTGTAATCTATACTTTAACTTATTGAACATTCATTAACAAGCTCACTCTCTAACAAATTTATTGTTTTAAGCTTATTGGGCCACTGTCCAAATCTCTTGGGCTATGGACTAAATTGCGTCTTTGTACATGTGATGCATTTTTTAAAAAAAAAATATTAATTAGATAAAATTTTCATTTATGATTTTCGCTCTGTGATGATTGTTCATTATCATCAAGCCAATACATCACTTGGTATTTTGGTGTATGCGAGATTCAAATCCCAAATCTTTTATTTGACAACAAAATACTTGAGTAGTTGAGCTACGCAGAACTCACAATGATGCATTTTTAACACAATAATTAAAAAAAATGAAGAAAAAATTGGTCAAAACCAATGAGGGTTCCTAGGTATGACAAATGTTAACCAATTCTTTACCCTTTTAAAGTTGATAGGTTTTAAGCTACAATCAAACCAACTTGGGCATAGGTTAACTGTTAACCCATCATTGGTCTTGTAGGGGCATTGGGCCCAGCAATATATATATATATATATATATATATATCTGTGTACATATTGGGTCGAGGGCCAAATCCGAGGACATGAAGTAAGTTGAGAAGGGGTGAACATTGTTACGGAGTCTGTGTTAGTAAGTGAAAAGGATAGTTTTGATCATGAGGGTCCATGAGGGTAGTCCGAGGATGAATGCCTCCTTGGCTGGATAGAGCCGAGGTCCGAAGGGGTGGTTCGCTATCCAGGGCGACATTCCAGGTGACTCTGTTGATACGGATAAGCATCATAGAAGTGTAGGATAAGGAGAAGTCCTAAAATATCTACAGAGAAAGCCGCTACCACCGCATCGCATTGAATGCTCTGTAGCTAACTCTCTAGCCACATTAATGAGAAAGTGATACCTGAACAGTAATTTTCAACCTTACAGCTACTTCCAAAGACTTCAAGAAGGTGCTAATGGGACAAATATCAACACCAACAATCTAAATCTACACGTGTAAGGTGGAAATGGGAAGAAGAAGAGAGTATAAAATAGAGGAAAGTTCTTGAGGAAGGGGGATCAGAAAGTTGAGAAAGAAACAATGTAGTAATTAGAACGATAGTTGTATCCAACTTCAAGTAATATATACAACAGTTGATCTCCTCGAACTGTGCCTAAGACAATTTTCCTTAGATAAATCCAGTCTGCTTTTACTTCATTGTCATCTGAACCCATTATAATTGCTATCCAACTCATTAGAACCTAGTTTTCCAACCCACTATCTACAAATTTATTTTATTGGGCTCTTTAGGCCTAAGTTCATCCACCCTTTGGGTTTGAGAGCCAAATTGTGACCTTACAATTGGCGCCATATGTGGAAATAGACAGTGTTTTAGTGAGTTTAACGTTCAATTATAGTAACTTCAAGACCACACCAAACGGAGTCTATGGGGTTCCAACGTCAAGATCATTTTCTCAATCTTGAACGGGGAAAGGACCGTGAGGGTAGTGTACATACCACTCAAACTAGTAGGAGCCAATCGCGAGGTAGGGGCCATGTTTCTCAACAAGAACATGCTAGGAATATGCAGCATAAGATAGATCATTAATGGAGGAAGTTACGCCATAAGTAGAGGAAGTTACGCCTTAAGCAAAGGAAGAGGACTCCTTTAAGCTCAGGGTTGTCCTCTGATGATGATGAAAGTTACGAGCCTAGGTCAAAGACTCCCCCTAGTGAGTCTTTCTCATATGATGAGGACTACAACCATGAATGCAGAAGCAGGGGCTCATCTTCCAAAGGTTTAGGAAATGATGCGATGAGCAAAGCGCTCAACCAGATTTCCAGGTCACCTTTCATACGTAGAATTGAGGAAATGAGACTTCCTCGGCAGTTCACTCAACTGGCGTTTACCATGTACAATGGCCGAACAGACCTTGTAGAGCATGTGAGCCACTTCAATCAGAGAATGGCTGTGCACTCCAAAAATGAGGCCTTGATGTGCAAAGTGTTCCCTTCCAGTTTGGGGCCTGTTGCCATGAAATGGTTTGATGGTCTGGGAGTAGATTCCATTGTCTCCTTTAAGGAGCTCACCCAGACGTTCGAGTCTCGCTTTATTACGTGCAGTAGGGTTCCTCGGCCCTTAGATTCTCTGTTGTCTATATCCATGCAAGAAGGGGAAACCCTAAAAACGTACTCGGACAAATACTAAGAGATGTTTAATGAGATTGATGGGGATTTTGATGATGTAGCCATAAGGACTTTCAAGGTCGGCCTACTTGCCGAGCATGATTTGAGGAAGTCTTTAACCAAGAAGCCTGTAAGGAGTGTACGTCGGCTCATGGACTGTATCGATGAGTATAAGAAGGTTGAGGAGGACCAACAGCAAGGCAAGGGAAAAGCGAAGGTTATCCCTCAGGATAAGAGGATTTCAGGTCAGACAAATACAAAAATAACAGACCCCGAAGGGATTTTGCTGGGAAATCTGGGTCTACGACTCCTCAGGTGGTTAACACGATGTTCCAAAAACCAGTGCATCAAGTTTTGGAGAAGATCAAGGATAAGGCATACTTCAAATGGCCAAACAAGATGGGAGGAGACCCTATGAGGCGTAACAAGAGCCTTCAATGCCAATACCACCAAGAACAAGGACATACAACCGATGACTGTAGAACTTTGTGAAATCATCTAGAGCAACTGGTCAGAGAAGGTAGGTTAAAACAATTTTTGTATTGGTCCAATGGGCAGGAAACCAAGTAAGGTCGGGGGCTCGAGGGAATGCTTCTTCAAGGCCCCCTTTGGGCACAATCAGTATTATCCTCGCTGCGCTAGGGAGAACTAATTCTCATCCCTTCAGGGTAAGGTTTGTGGCTCGGCCATCTGCCAAGGACTCCAACCTTGAGTCAAAGAGGGTTAAGGTAGAGATCCAACCAGCGTTGAGTTTCTCGAATGAGGACAAGGTGGGCACCATACAATCACCTGACGATGCTCTAGTGGTCACCCTCAGGATAGAAGGGTATAATGTGAAGAAGGTGTTGGTAGATCAAGGCAGCGGTGCAGAGATCATGTACCCTGACTTATACAAGGGGTTGAGGTTGGGACCTAAGGATTTAACACATTATGATTCACCTTTGGTAGGCTTTGATGAGAAAGTTGTCATTCCAAGGGGGCAGATTAGGTTGCCAGTACAAGCAGGATCAGAAGTGGTGGAGGTTGACTTCATCGTGGTGAATGCTTACTCCCCCTACACTACCATTATGGCGAGGCCCTAACTTCATACCCTAGGAGCCGTTTCTTCCACCCTGCATTTAAAGGTGAAATATTCGTTCAAGGACCAAATTGAGGAGCTAGTAGGGAGCCAATCCGTGGCTAGGCAGTGCTTGGTGGCCGCAATTATGCATTGGCCTGGAGTTGAGTCCTTGGCCTCTGCTGAGGGGAGTTCATAGCAATCAAGGATCTTAGTGCTATCTGTGGATGCTGAGTCAGAAGGGTAAAATGCGAAGAGCTAGAGGAAATTGTTATAGATAATGATCCAGAGAAGTTTTTTCAGGTCAGAACTTAACTGCCTCCTCGGGAGAAGGAAAAGCTGATCATGTTTCTTAAGAGGAATATAGATGTGTTTGCGTGGAATGCTTATGAAGCTCCTGAGGTTGATCTAGACTTCATTTGCTATCATCTAAACGTCAACCTGGCTGTCCTCCCTAGGAAGCAACCACCTCGGCACTCATCTAAAGAACATTCTGATGCTGTCAAGGAGGAGGTGAACAAGCTTAAATAGGTTAGGACTATTAAGGAAGTGTTCTACCCTGACTAGCTAGCCAACACTGTGGTTGTGAAGAAGAAGAATGAAAAGTGGCGTGTGTGTGGACTTCACAGATTTGAACAAGGCCTACCCAAAAGATCCGTTTCCCATGCCTCGGATAGACTAACTAGTGGATGCAACTATAGGCTATCCTCGGATGAGCTTTTTAGACACTTTTCAAGGGTACCACCAGATACCTTTAACTTTGGATGATCAAGAGAAGACATCTTTTGTTACTACTATTGGGAATTACCACTACAAGGTGATACCTTTTGGCTTAAAGAAGCGGGATCTACCTATCAGAGGATGATGACCAGGATGTTTGAGTCACAGCTAAGAAAAAACATTAAGATTTATATAGATGATATGGTGGTCAAGAGTAAGTTAAAGTCAGAGCATGTTAATGACCTAGGGAATATCTTTGAGATATTGAAGAAACACAAGCTGCGCCTTAATGCTTCTAAGTGTTCCTTTGGTGTAGGTTCAAGAAAGTTCTTGGGGTATATGGTCACTCACTGTGGAATTAAAGTCAACCCTGACCAAATTAAAGCAATTAACAGTTTACAACCACCTCGAAATCCTAAAGAGGTCCAGAAGTTGACAGGGATGACTGCTGCTTTAAACTAATTCATCTCTCAGTCAGCAAATAGGTGTAAGCCTTTCTTCTAGCTGTTGAACAAATGGAAAGGATTTGAATGGACCGAAGAGTGTGTCCTGGCCTTCTAGCAATTGAAGGAATACTTATCTCGGCCATCCATTATGTCCAGGCCTGAGGTGGATGAGGTTTTATTTGCTTATATCCCGGTGGCTTCCCATACGGTGAGCTTGGTTGGTGCAGGTTGATAGTGGGGTGCGGGTTGATAGTGGTGTGCAGAGGCCAGTTTATTATTTGAGCAAGTCACTACATGAGGCCGAGGTTTGTTACCTACCACTGGAAAAGGCCATATTAGCAGTGGTGCATGCTACGCGTAAGCTCCCCCACTACTTCCAATCACACACAGTTGTTGTCCTAACCCAACTTTCGTTTAGATCTCTACTTCGTAGTGCTGATTACACAAGAAGGATTGCCAAGTGAGGTACTATCCTAGGAGCTTTTGATATCAAGTACATGCCTTACACCTCTGTTAAGGGTTAAGTCCTGGCTGATTTGGTAGCTGAGTTTGCTAAAACCCCATTTGAAGAAAAAGTTGAGAAGTAGAACATGGATAGAAAATCAGTTGGCATAGTCTCCCTGCAAAAGCCTTTACCCTAAAGAGTACATGTTGATGGTGCAACGAATCAAAGAGGATCTTGGGTGGGGCTAGTTATAATTTCTCATGGGAGAATTATCATTGAGAAATCCTTAAGGTTGGACTTCTTGGCCACCAATAATGAGGCCGAGTATAAGGCTCTATTGGTAGGGATGATCATGGTTCAAAAGATGGGGGAAAAGCAGTGGAAATGTTTTCAGACTCGAGATTAGTTGTAGGCCAAGTAAGGGGAGAGTTGAAGGCCAGAGATCTCAAAATGCAAGAATATTTGAATCAGGTTAGACACTTATAATCAGGATTTGAATCTTTCATTTTATTGCAAATCTCTAGAAGTAGAAATACACATGCTGACTCTCTTGCCACGCTCGCAACCTCCTCGGCACAAGGTTTACCTCAGGTAATCCTTGTGGAAAATTTGTATAAACCTGCTGAAATTAAGAGAAGTATAGTTTAGATTCATCAGATAAGGGTAGGCCCTAGCTGGATGGACCCTATTGTATTATTCCTTAAGGGGGATATCTTACCCGAGGAAAAGTTCGAGGCTGATAAATGCAAAGAAAATCTTCTCGATTTTGGCTATCCGAGGACCAGAAATTGTATAAGCGCTCTTTTTCTGGACCATTTCTGCTGTGCATATACCCTGAAGCAGTTGAACTACTCCTAGAAGAGTTACATGAAGGGATTTGTGAGAGCCACACAGGAGGCAGGTCCTTGTCTCACATAGCCTTCACTCAATGGTATTAGTGGCCAAATATGCAGAGGGAAGCACAAGAGTATGTGAAGAAATACGACCAATGCCAAAGATTTGTCCCAAATATTCAATAACTAGGAGGTGTCATTAATCCTCTGTCCAGCCCTTGGCCTTTTGCTCAATAGGGCTTGGATATTGTAGGGCCCTTTCCTAAAACTGCAGGGAATAAGAGATGATTGCTAGTTGACACGGATTACTTCACCAAATGAGTTGAAGCTGAACCCTTAGCAAATATCAGGGATATGGATGCCAAGAAATTTATCTGGAAAAATATTGTCACTCAGTTTGGAATCCCTCGTACACTCATCTCGAACAATGGTCTTTAATTTGATAGCAAAGCCTTCAGGATGTATTACTATGACCTGGGCATAACAAATAGATATTCCACCCCAACATATCCATAGGGGAATGGATAGGCCGAGACTGTCAATAAGGTCATAGTGAGAGGGCTAAAAAAGAGGCTAAATGACGCTAATGAAAAATAGGTGGAAGAGTTGTCACACGTCCTTTGGATATACCGGACTACACCTTGTAGGTTCACTAGGGAGACGCCCTTTTCGATAACTTATGGGGCCAAGGTTGTAATTCCTCTGGAGATAGGATTTCCAACGCTGAAGACAAGCTTTTTTACTCCCAACAGCCATGATGGGTTATTGGAGAAGAGTTTAGATTTAATTGAAGAGCAAAGAGAAAATGCTATGGTTCAACTGGCGTACTATCAATACAAGCTCAAGCAGGCGTACGACTCAAATGTAAGGTTAAGGCCACTAGCGCCTAGAGACCTGGTATTAAGAAAGGTTTTGGGTACTGCCAAGATCCCAGCTTGAGGAAAGTTAGGGCCGAACTGAAAATAGTCATATCGCATCACATCAGTGGCAGGAATAGTTGCATAAAGTTTTCTTTACCATATTTGGGTTTATTACATTATGCGTCATGCGTCGTACTATATGTTTGAGTATCAAACAGAAACTTGGTCATGCCTGGCTCCTTGGATCACATACCTTAGGTAAATTGATATATAAGGTTACCTATCTAAGTATTAAACAGAACCTTAGCTATGCCTGGCTTCTATGACCATATGTTTTGGGTAAATTAGTACTTCCTATTACTTTCCTAAGTATCAAACAGAGCCTTGGTCATGCCTAGCTCCTCGGATCATATACCTTGGGTAAATTAATATTTTAAGTTATCTATCTAAGTATTAAACAGAACCTTAACTATGTCTGGCTCTTCAAACCACATGCTTTGGGTAAATTAATACTTCCTAACATTTATCCAAGTGTTAAACAGAACGTTAACTATGCTTGGCTCCTCGGACCACATGCTTTGGGTAAATTTATACTTCCTATTATTTTCCTAGTGTCAAATAGAATCTCGGTCATGCCTAGGTCCCCGGGCCACATACCTTGGGTAAATTGATACTTTAAGCTATTTTTCTAAATGCCAAACAGAACCCAAGTCATGCTTGGCTCCTCGGACTACATACCTTGAGTAAATTGACATTTTAAACTATCTATCTAAGTGTTAAACAGAACCTTAGTTATGCCTGACTCTTCGGACCACCTGCTTTGGGTAAATTAATACTTCCTGACATCTATCCAAGTGTTAAACAAAACCTTAACTATGCCTGACTCCTCGGACCACATGCTTTGAGTAAATTAATACTTCCTGACATCTATCCAAGTGTCAAATAGAATCTTGATCATGCCTGGTTCCTTGGACCACATACCTTGGGTAAATTGACATTTTAAACTATTTTTCTAAGTGTTAAATAAAACCCTAGTTATGCTTGGTTCCTCAGACCACGTACACTGGGCAAGTTCATACTCTCTGTAATTTATCTAAGTATCAAGTAGAACCAGCCATGCTAAGTGGCAAAAATCTTTGTTATAATAACATGATCAAGTGAACACTCATAAGCGTCACTTAACGCATTTGAAAGTATGTCCATGATTCTGTTTGAAAATTGATTATCATCCCTAATTCCTTAAACTTATTGATAAATGGAAAACTAAGAGGAGCCTGATATGAATAGATGCTCTGCAATTATGAATGTTTTTGAGATTAAGGTTACACTTTGCTAGGATTATGGACTTAGCAAGTTTAACTTGTTCTGTTGCAAATCATGTGGAATGCAATAACTATGCTATCACTTATGCAGATAACTAAATGGAGTTGTATCTTATTTCCATGTCAGTTAAGTGTTAAATAAAACAAAAACTATGTTAGTATCAATATCAATATCACAAATATAAAGGAAAAAACTCATAATTGTCATTGATCTTAGCCTTAGAAAAAGGAAAATTGCTTACAAAAGATCAAATTGAATTACAAGTTCTGGAAATAAGAACAACAATAAAAAAGAAAAAAAAAAAAAAAAAAAAACCAACTTAAAACTACTACTCTAAACTACCTTTTTTTTTTATTACAAGTTTCTCTTTTGGTGGACCCTTGGTAGATTGAGGGAGTGTTGCCTCTGAAGATCCTAAGTCTTTGCTTTTGGGATCACCCTTGGCAGGCAATGGGAGAGTTGTAAGAACTACCTCTATTGTAGAGGGCACATCTTTCTCTTTATGTGGATCTTGAGGAACAATAGGGGGCTTGGTGGCATTAGGGGCTATTCCCTTGTTAGCATCAGCTTCTTTCTCAGCAACCCCCTACTGCGGAGCCTCCTCGAAATGGCTGTCAGAGAAAGGAAGGACCTTGGTCGAGCTGCCTTCCCTAAGTTCTGCAACCTTGGAGGAGGTGTTAACCTGGGAAATGGCTGAGCCTGGTGCACAGATAGCTGGAGGGTAGTATACACTCTCTGCTCTCTTAAGTGCAGAAGATGCCTCAACCCCAGCCTGGTTAAGGGCCTTATTCTACACCTGGAGGCAATAGTTTCTACATACCCCTGAGACCTCAGCCCTGAGAGCCTACTCGGTCTTTGCCACCCCTACATCATAGCCGTCTTGCTCGACTTAGTCCCTTGCCTTCTCGGCTTCCTCCAATTTCTTTTTCAAGGCGGTAATTTGCTCTTTGGAGGAGGCTAGTTGATCCTTGGCCTGACGAATGAGCATTCTTTGACCTTCGGCCTGCCTTTCAGCGCTGTCCAAGGCAGCTTCAGCACTTCTTTTATCCCTCTCCACCTCAGTCAGCTTATTCTTAAGCTCTTGATTGCTTTTTTCGGCCACATGGTAAGCCTCCACGACCGCTATTCGTCTCCCTTCTTCTTCCTTCATATGTCGGTGGCAAAAATTTAATATCTCCTCAGCCCGGAACATGGCTTAAACGGCCTGCCGAGGAAAGAAACATGATAAAGGTGAAAAGAGGGAAATAATAAAGGGGAGAAAGGGGAGGAAACTTGCAAAAAAGGGGGGGGGGGGGAGGGGCTAGTTGAAAGGCTTACCATTGCAAGGTCCCCCTTTAGACTAAGGAAGACCTCGTGCCTCCTCAAGGACCTTAGGTCGGCCATATCTTCAGGATGTAGCAGTGCCTGCTCCACTGCATTGGCAACATAATCGGCCTTCCCTTGTTGGAAGTCCTTGATGGAGGCATTGCTAGTAGAGGAGCTCCATCCAACATCGGAGTGAGGGTCTAAGATAGAGGTCCGACTTGGGAATCACTTCTATTGTCAACCCCTGTTTGCCCCACCCTAGCTTGTTTAGCCCTTCTTTAGGCCTCACCCTCTTGGGAAAGGTGGGTTTTTCCTCCTTCTACCACCTCCTTACCCTTCTGCTCCCTCTTCCTTTTGAGGTTGGTGGGTTCAAGTCAGAGGGGCTGGGTGGGTGGAGGGGTGGGAAGCCTGGTCTGGGCTACCTTCCCAGGCGCGTTTCCCCCTAGTTGGGACTCCAGTAGTTCTTGCAAGGTGGACCTTGGCTTGCGTTGGATCCCCATATCGTCTGGTATTGAAGTAACTTCTCGGTGGTGACTAGATTGGGCTAAGAAAGGATGGCCGAGGTCATTAGTTGAGACTTCTGGGGACAAAGGCTGGTTAAAGACTTCGAAATCGTCTTTTGAGTCAGAAACTTCAACAACCTCTTCCCCTTCCTAGATCGTGGGCTGGTACGAGGTTGCCTCCTTCTCGACAACGCATTGGAAGGGCAATGTTACCTTTGGTATGCCTTCGGGGATAGGATCGGTGGTGAGAGTGCCTTCTGGGATATGACTGGTGGTGAGAAAACCCAGAGCAGCAACATTTATCTGATGTAGGCGAGGGTCCTTAGCTTTGATTACTCATTTCAGTGCCCGAAAGCTTTTGGATATGGGAGTGTAGCCAAGAATTTGATGTGCCGCTCTGAGCTGACCGTCACTATGGATAAGCACCTCGGCCTTCAATATCTTGTCTAAACTCGGCTGGTTGACAAGACTAAAGTTGGGAACAACAGTGTTTTTATCTCTAAAACCATTAGGAAAAAAAAAATCATCAGCAAAAATAACGCTAATCAAAGGAAAACTCATATACAAACACAAACCAAAGAAAAAGAAAAAGGGATGACTTTGAAATAATCAACCTAGACCTAGATCCCCACCTGGTGTCCCCTCTCTCGTCGGGCAGGGGAGGCCATCGTGCCACTCCCTTAATACGATCAAGAAGTCCTTGTTTAGGCTTTTGTTGGAATCAAGGAGGCATTGGATGAGCCTAACCTTGGGGTACCTAGATTTTAGGTAATACCCTTGCCCCTTTAGGTGATGGAGGTTGTAAATCCAATTAATGTCATGGTAGGTAAGACCTAAGCCCATTTTCTCGTTAGGGGCACCAACGCCATATAAAATTCTAAACATGTTTAGGGCACATTGGGTGGAAGCTAACCTGTGAGCCCTAAGGTAATCCCTAGTGACAGTGCCCATAGGAATTCTCATCCTTCCCTCTATGAAGGCAATCATCGAGATTACCACTTCTCCCTTTTGCCTTTTCTCATGCCATTCTCCTTCCTTACAATACCTAATGGATACATATGGCAGAATCCTATACTCAGCTCTAAAGTTCTCTATACCCTTTTCAGAGTTTACCAGATAAGTGAATCTACCCATAATTGAAAGAGGATTGGAAGTACTAAGAAGGTAAAGTGAAAGTAGGAAGGCCGAGAAGTAAAGGATACAGAGAAAAGAAGAGTAGATAACAAAAAATAAATGGGAGGACTTATGAAGACTTACATGAAGAAGAAGACTCTCCTTGGACTAGCTCTTGGTATGTGTGAAGGTACGAGTAAATTTAGTGAGTGCACAAGTTCAGTGTATGAGTACTAAAGTGAGGTGAATGAAGTGTTTAGATGATATTTATATCAAAGAAAGAATGAGAAGTGGGAAAATCCCCACCCGAGTTCCCATAAAATTCTCAAGCGTGGGGAACTTGGAGCCACAGAAATTTAATAAAGGCACATCTCGGAGGCCGAAGTGTTAGGAGCGTGCGTTGGGCAGTTAATAAGATACCTGCGCAGGCAGGGATGACGTGAGATAAGGTGCGGGTTCATTGTAGTGACATCAAAATCCTCATTTCCTCCGGAGGAACCAAAGAGGAGAATTTTGAGGGGCTATTGTAGGGGCGTTGGGCCTAGCAGTATATATATCTGTGTACATATTGGGCCGGGGGCCCAATCCGAGGACATGAAGTAGTCCGAGGAGAGGGGAACATTGTTATGGAGTCCGTGTTAGTAAGTGAAAAGGTTAGTTTTGATCATAAGGGTCCACGAGGGTAGTCCAAGGATGAATACCTCCTCGGCTGGGCAGAGCCGAGGTCCGAAGGGGTGGTCCGCTATCTAGGGCGACGTTCTAGGTGACTCTGTTGATATGGATAAGCATCATAGAAGTGCAGGATAAGGAGAAATCCTAAAATATCTAAAGAAAAAGCTACTACCACCGCATTGAATGCTCTGTAGCTAACTCACTGGCCGCATTAATGAGGAAGTGATACCTGAATAGTAATTTTCAGCTTTACAGCTACTCCCAAAGACTTCAAGAAGGTGCTGATGGGACAAATATTAACACCAGCAATCTAAATCTACACATGTAAGGTGGAAATGGGAGGAAGAAAAAAGTATAAAATAGAGGGAATTCCCTAAGGAAGGGGGATCTAAAAGTTGAGAAAGAAACACTGTAGCAATTAAAACGATAGTTGTATCCAACTTCAAGTAGTATATACAAGAGTTGATCTCCTGGGACTGTGCCGAGGACGATTTTCTTTAGATAAATCTAGTATACGTTTACTTCATTGCCATCTGGACCCATTATAATTGCTACTCAACTCATTAGAATTTAGTTTTTCAACTTACTCTCTACAAATTTATTGTATTGGGCTCTTTGGGCTTAAGTTCATCCACCCTTTGGATTTGGGAGTCAAATTGTGACCTTACAGGTCCAATTTAGTTTTTAATAACTATGTGTAATAGATTATGAATAATACATAATGTTAGCTATGGTATTTATTTTATATGAAGGGGAAAAAGTAATTTATGAACAAATGGAGCTTGTTCAAATAATAAATTAACTAAACTTGACCTTGTAATCTATTTTTTAAGAGTAAAGTTAGATTATCAAGTCAAATCATATCTTCCTCAAAAAAAAATTCAAATCATATCTGTAATTTAACTCTTTTTTCTTTTCTTTTTTATTTATTATAAAATATTTGTAATTTAACTTGATAATTTTTTATTTATTTATACAAGAGATAGAAATTCTATTCTAGCCTGATCTAAGTGTATATGTGTGTGAAGTTTCCTTTTAGAGAATTGAACCCCAACTCTTACCCCTCACACCCCACAAGCACATATACTTATGAAATGACTATCGCACAAAGAGTGTGCGGTGGTTTAACTTGTGTGTGGGTTCCTTTTTTCGGAAAGTACCCAAGTCCATTGATGACAAGGGATCTTGGGCCTCCAAGGGTGGATGGTTGGACTGGGTCCGGTTCTCCACAGCCTATTGGGGTCGTTATATGAATCAGTTTGTGTACAAGTCACATAAAGCTCCTCAAGGCAAAAATGCAATTCTTCCTAAGTAATAAAATACCATTATAAGTGTTTTAGTGTCATAAAATGACCATTTACTCTTACGGAATAAGTAAAATAAGTATTCATAATATTCACAATGAGAAGGAGATTGAAATAAAATATTTGAGGCTTATCTTTTATTGTGTGAATATTTAAAAAAGTTCCTTCACTTGGTTCCTCGAGCGTGATGTCACGATACCCCGAACGTGATGTTGTGGTACCCCGAACAGGATGTTGTGGTTCCCAGGGGTACTAGGCTTGTAATCCATGGAACCTAAAATCTCTGGTTCCTTGAACTATAAGATCTTTCTCCATGCTTATTATGCAATGGAGTTTTGCCCTTTCCTTTCACCTCTATAGGTTCTGCATAAGAACACACTATACAATACACATATCTTCAAATAATTGTTAGTTTCTTAAATTAGGATATACATTTTAATACATATACATATATATAAATGAATTTCATGAGAATGAGTCAGCCACGAGGATCCTGGCCCCAATTCTCACAAACTTAGTGCTTTTGTACAAGACTTGTAGGATTTGAAACTCAAGTCCAAGTAGTTTTGCTTAGGCATTGCCTTTCCAAGATAGTTAGGTGAGGAGGATTTTGTGGGAGAGAGTGATATCTGATGTGTGCATGTTTTGGCATATATTTCTCTGGAGGCTAAGTGATATTTTGAATGATCTCAAGGATCCTCCACCCTGGCTCTCTTATTTTGTTCATTTTTCTCTCCCTTGTTGGGCTATTAAAGCTTTCAGAGTTATCCTTTTGAACCTTTGAACTCTCCATTTTTCCCTCCATCTGAATCCCTCTTTTTCTCCCCATTTTCTTCTATGCCTTAGTGTTCATTTTATAGTGGACATGGTCTAGTACCCTGGGCGACAACATCTCTGGTCTACTGGGTAAAACCATGTCCTCTGGAACCTGAAAAGGTGCATTGGGCAGAGGTTTAGCTTAATTAAGCAATTATAACTCAAAAGGGACATTTGACTTTAGCTACAAATGGAAAATTCCTTCTTGGAAAGCCAAAGGAGTAGGTGGGCTGCTCAGTGCAATGGATGACAGCTTTGATTGAAAGTGACAATTGAAAGGAAATTGTGGGGAGGTGTCATGCACATGGGGGAATTGAGTTTTCTATTGGTTCATGCATTCCAAGCAAATATATGAACCAAGGGAAACCTTCGAGATCCTCCTTTCACCAGAAATCACTTCCCTACCGACCAAACCTGTAACAACCCCGCCCCAAATGCGTAGATATTGTCCGCTTTAGGGCCCATACCCCTCACGGTTTTGTTCTCCCCCAAAGCACACAGCAGTGGGAGAAAAGGCCTCTACACATTAAAGTGAGGTCATTCCTTATAAACACATTTCCATGTGCTTCCCTAGGCGATGTGGGATTCCATGGAATGCAAGACCCCCCTTTTGGGTCACTACAATCCATCCCCCTTACGGGCACATGCGTCCTCGCGTGTGGGGCCCACACTTCCGGCTAGGGCCTGGCTCTGATACCATCTGTAACGACCCAAGGAAAAGCGCTAGCCACATCTGTGCTATACCTCAAAAGGACTAGTCACTATTAAGGCTCCTTGTAGTTGTTAATAAAGCCCAGATCTACCCAGTAAATACCCGATGTGGAACTCATCACACATCCACACACATCACACAATCATTCAATCAAATTGGGGCATCACAATCTCCCTCACTTAAATCCCTAATGTCCTCATTAGGGCTCACTTTGTGAGGTAGTGTCTCCGAGCCCACACGGGGTTACCGGGCCGGCTCTGATACCATCTGTAACGACCCCGCTCCAAATGTGTAGATATTGTCCGCTTTGGGGCCTATACCCCTCACGGTTTTGTTCTCCCCCAAAGCACACAGCAGTGGAAGAAAAGGCCTCTACACATTAAAGGGAAGTCATTCCTTATAAACACATTTCCATGTGCTTCCCTAGGCGATGTGGGATTCCATGAAATGCAAGACCTCCCTTTTGGGTCACTACAATCCACCCCCCTTACGGGCACACGCATCCTCGCGTGTGGGGCCCACACTTTCGGCTAGGGCATGGCTCTGATACCATCTATAACAACCCCGCCCCAAATGCGTAGATATTGTCCGCTTTGGGGCCCATGCCCCTCACAGTTTTGTTCTTCCCCAAGTTGCGCTGGGGAAAAGGCCTCTACACATTAAAGGGAGGTCATTCCTTATAAACACATTTCCATGTGCTTCCCTAGGCGATGTGGGATTCCATGGAATGCAAGACCCCCCTTTTGGGTCACTACAAAACCACTTCTCCCTTACTATCCACTCGGGATTCCACGAGCTTGGACCATGGGTTACAAAGATAATACCTGGATTTACCAGAATTTTTAATGGCTTTTTGCTAAAAATCTGAACATACATCTTGGTTTTCCCATGTTTTAGCTAAGGTCCTCTTCTCAAGGCTTCAAAAGGACCCATCAAGGTCTTAGGGCCTTGATGTTGATTCTTCTTGCTGCATATCCTCTGGCTTGACCGAGATCCTTCTTCTTGCTGCATATCCTCTGGCCTGACCAAGTCTGGGTCCTTTTATTATTATTATTATTATTATTATTATTATTATTATTATTATTATTATTATTATTATTATTTCTTTTTCCTTCTTTTTGGGACTTTGGACCTTCATGGTTCTTCTTAATTTCATGAGGTAGGCCTTCTTTTGTTAAGGCCCATGGTCTTTCCTTACTTTTTATAGAATGAGCTTTCTTATCAAATTTTGGTCCTCAACAACATGATAAGTAACTATAGCTTGTGCTCAAAACATAATTAAACAATGGCCAACATGAACATCCTATTAATCTTATCCAACAAACATGTAATTGTAATTAAAACCAAAAAAACAACAAGTTTAAAATATAAATTGCTCACATACCATTTGTTGTTTGCAATTATCAACATATTTGTAGTGTTTATGGTTTATTGCGGATAGGTATTTATTTAATGATTAGGCTTTAGATTTGGGTTTTTTTTTTTTTTTTTGGTTAGGATACTTGTTTTTAGGGGTTAGGTTTCTTTTAGGGATAGGGTTTGTTTAATGTTTATGGTTATAGTTTAGTGTTTTATTAGGGTTTATGATTTTGGGTTTTATAGGATCACTTTCCTAAGGGTTTGTTCGTTTGGGGTGAAAATAGGGAGAATGGAGAATAGAGAGAAAAAAACATGATGGAAAATGTTGTTTTTCACTGTTCGGTTGGGGAAGGAAAATATGAATGAGAGAAAACCCGGGAGAAAGTTTTCACTCCGAGCCCATATATTTTTTCCTCCCAATTTTGGAAGGAAAATCTAGGGAGAAAAGTGCTAGTGTAGCACTTTTACAAAAATGCCCTTCCTGCCAGGTTCTCTTCTCTCTCTCTCTCTCTCTCTTTTTCAATGTGACGTTCTCTTCTCTCTCTCTCTCTCTCTCTCTCTTCCTTTTTTTTTCAATGTGACATTCTCTTCTCTCTTTTTTTCTCTTTTTTTTTTAACGTGACGTTCTCTTCTCTTTCTTTTTTTTTTTTTACCTTTTTTTTTTTCAATGTGACCTGATCTATTGTCCTCATTATACTCCTTATTAATCTTTTTTTTTTCTTGTTGATTTTTTGGTTTTTTTTTTTGTATGACATTAATTTTTACATTATAATAATAAAAATAATAATATAAACTAATATATATAATGTGGTAAATTTTATATTATTTAATGAATACAAATAAATCTATTTCTTACATATTATATAACAAGGGTATAATAGTCAATTTATATAAATTACATTTTTCATCCTTCCTTTTTTCTCTCCAACCAAACAAAAGAGTTTTTCATGCTTTCACTTTTCCACCCCTCCAACCAAACACACAAGAGAGAAAACTAAATATTTTCCACTCTCCCACTTTTCCATCTTCCTACAATTTTCTATTTTTCCACTTTTCCACTCCTCTAACCGAACGGACCCAAGGGGTTACGGTTTGGGTTTTTTTTTTTTTTTTTTTTGATAAGTAACGAAAATTTTATTAAAAAACAAAAAACAGCCAACTCGAGTATATTGAGAATGTATTATGGGGGCATAAATCAAAAACCAAGATTACAACGATCAAGTAAAATAGGAAGGGAAGAACAAGAAAAATGATAAAAGACCACACTCCAATCGAGGAGAGTGTGTAAAAAAAAAAGACTTAATCTCTAACAAAGAGCGTTCACATCCATCAAAGCTTCTATCATTCCTTTCGCGCCAAATACATCATAACAAGCAATGAGGCACAATTCTCCACAACTCTATATTTCCATGTCGTCCAAACTTACCCTGCCAAGACTCAAACAATTCAATAACCTTCTGAGGCATAACCCAATGAATTCCAAACAAACAAAACACCAACGACCGCAACTCACAAGCAATGGGGCAATGAAGAAGAAGATGATCCACTGACTCCCCACAATTCTTACACATATAGCACCAATCAAGAACTAGCACACGTCGTTTGCGAAGGTTATCTGTTGTTAAAATCTTACCAAAGGAAGCAGACCATGAAAAGAAAGCTAGCCTTGGAGGAACCTTCGATTTCCAAATCATCTTCCAAAGGAAGGATAAGAAGGTAGAAGGGTAGAAAGAAAGATAGAATCCTCTAACCTCAAAACCTCTACTCCTTGCTGGCTTCCAACACACCCGATCCAGACCCAATCCCTGTACCGTCGAAGAGTAAACCATATCCATAAGCAGATCAAAGGATTCTTGTTCCCAATCTTGTGGAGGACAACGAAATTTAGATCCCAATGAATCCTCCCACCAGACCAACACATAACCTCCGCTACTGAGGAGTCCTTTGTTCTACTAATACAATAAAGTTCTGGAAAAGCCTCTTGGAGAGTACGATCTCCACATCACACATGCTTCCAAAACTTCACTCTAGTACCATCCCCTACATCATACAGAAATAGTTTAGAAAAACTCATCCAACCATTCCTAATATGTCTCCACAAACTAACACCATAAGCACTGGTCACCTTTTTCATGCACCAACTATCCCAATCATTCCCATATTTCACCTCAATAACCCTCCTCCAAAAGCATCGGTCTCCATGCCATACCTCCATAACTATTTTCCTAACAAGGCAGAATTAAAACTCCTTAATCGTCTAATACCCAACCCTCCAATTGCAGCAGCTTACAAACTTGAGCCCAACTAAGTGTAATTTAGAGTCACCATTAATACCACTCCACAGAAATCTCGTTGTAACTTCTCCATACGATTTGCCACCTTCCCAGGTAAAGGCAGAAGGGAAAGGAAATATGTAGGTAAGGAGGAAAGAGTACTTTTAATAAGAGTTACCTTACCCCCCTTAGATAGATACAACCTCTTCCACCCTGCTAATCTCCTTTCCATCTTCTCCAAAATTAGATTCCAAATTGACAACTCCTTAAATTTAGCTCCTAACAGTAGCCCCAAATATCTCAATGGAAGAGAGGATTGCCTACAACCCAACATCCCCACTAGAACATCCATATTGTGCACCACCCCTATAGGGGCCAACTCAGATTTACCCAAGTTAATCCTTAAACCTGAGACCTCCTCAAATCTAGCCAGAATTGCTCTCAAACTAGCTATTTGCGTAGGATCAGCATCACAAAAAATAAGAGCATCATCAGCAGATAAAAGATGAGACACCATCACCGAGTTACCAATCGTATTACCTACAAAGAAGCCTGAGAACTGACTAGTAGTAGCCGCCACATCCAGCATACGACTCAAACCCTCCATAACAATATCAAATAGCAGCGGAGACAAGGGTCCCTTTGCCGAATCCCCCTAGAACTACCAAAAAAATCAGAAAGACTATCATTGATCAAGATGGAGAATTTAACAGTAGAGATGCAACACATTATCCATTTTCTCCATTTCTCTAAAAACCCATAGCGCTGAAGCATATACATTAAAAAACCCCAACTCACATGGTCATAAGCCTTCTCCACATCCAACTTACACAAGACTCCTGGAACACCTGACTTCAATCTACTATCAATACATTCTAAAGCAATTAGAAAAGAATCCAATATCTGTCTACCTTTCACAAATGCATTCTGAGAGTCTGAAATAAGCCCATGTGCCGCCCTTCTAAGACGCTTGGCCAACACCTTAGAAATAATCTTATAAATCCCAACAACTAAGCTAATAGGCTGAAAATCCTTGATCTCCACAGAATCCACCTTTTTAGGAATAAGAGCAAGGAAAGAAGCATTAAGGCTCTTCTTAAACACAGCCTGAGTATGAAAATTTTGAAACATTGCCATAATTTCAACCTTTAAAATACACCAGTAAGACTGAAAGAACGCCATAGAAAAGCCATCCTAGTTAGGAGCCTTATTACCCTTAAAATCACTAATCAACCCAAACACCTCTTCCTCATTAAATGGCCTATCTAGCCAAAGTGCATCTTCTTCCGAGATACAAGAGAACTCCACATCATCTAATAAAGGTCTATGAGCCACAGTTTTAGCATATAGCTGCCTATAAAAATGAGAAATACAACCTGCTATAGCCTTCAGATCTGAAGACAATTCTCCATCCACCATAAGCCTATCAATGGAATTAACTCTTCTGTGAGAGTTAGCTATACGATAAAAGAATCTAGTATTCCTGTCTCCTTCTCTAATACAAAGGACTCTAGACTTCTGCCTCCAACAGATTTCCTCCATCAAAGTAACTTTTTCTAATTCACCTCGAACTCTCTCCAACTCCAGCCTTTCCTCCGCCAATAAAGCTCGACTATCCTCAATCATCTCTAAATCACTAAGCTCTTGCCACAATTTTCTCACCCGATCTTCAACATTTCCAAAACCTCCATATTCCATTTCTTCAAATCATTTTTCAAGAGCTTTAGTTTATTGGCCAAAACAAAACTCGGAGCTCCTAGGACATTATAAGATTCCCACCAAGATTGCACCCTCTCCACGAAACCCTCATCTTTAAGCCACATATTCTCAAATCTAAACGGCCTCCTACCTCTCTGAAAGGAACCACCCTCAAGAACAATCGAGAAGTGATCAGATAACAGCCTAAGCAAGTGTTGTTGAGAGACAGATGGAAACTTATCCTCCCAATCTGCAGAAAACAAAAATCTGTCTAGCCTAGCCTTCGAAGCAACTTCACGAGTATTAGACCAAGAGAAAGATCCCCCTCGAAGTGGAATATCAATGAGGCCTTGCTCAGAAATAAAATTGGAAAACTCCCGCATAGCAGCAGTAAAAGAGGTAGAACCAGAACACTCGGAAGGAAACCTTACCACATTAAAGTCACCACCTATACACCATGGAACATTCCACCAATTAATCAAACCAAATAATTCCTCCCATAAGAACCTTCTATCTCTCACAGAATTAGGATCATAAACACCTATAAATGCTTAGACAAATTGGTCTGACACACTTGTAAATCTACAAGAAACCGAAAATTGCCCCACAACTTCCTCCACTTTATTCACAACCCGTGTATCCCACATCAGTAGCATCCCTCCAAAAGCTCCACAAAAGCCTAGATAAGACCAATCAACATGTTGACCCCTCCACAAACTGCGAATCACAGCTCTAGTTATCAATTCCATTTTAGTTTCTTGAAGACAAATAACATCTGGCCCCCATCTCTTGACCATATTACGAACCCGAAGCCTTTTATCCCTATCATGAAGCCCTCTAACATTCCAAGAAATAATCTCCAAATTCATTGATGAACCACCACAGCTCGCTCCTTACTTACATTCCTTGATTTCTTTAAACCAACCTTAACATTCATAGAGGTCAATAAATTTTTCAACTCCCGTTGACCTTTCTGCCCCGACTTGCCATGCTTCATTTGATCATCTACTGCCTTAAGCTTTTTATTCTTTTTCCTGGCCTCTATAGCTAACAGCAATCCCGTAATCTGCTCCTCAAAACCTTCCAAAGAAGTGCCCACTGATTTTCTAAAAGTCTTAATCCGATTTGTTACCCATTGTGATAAATTATTACCATCAACCGACTCCTTACACCCAACCCCCAGCTCAGAACTACACTCTAACTCCAAAGGAACTTCTGTGGCCAAAGGTACCATAGCTAAAGGCTTGCCACTACACTCCCAAGTCATCGACCTCTCATCAAAATCCCACATCCCTTCCTCTGCCTCATTAACAATAGACAAAGAATCAACTAACCCATCACAGTCTTCTGCCCAGCTAACCATCTGACCGTTATTGATAAAAGAATCATTACCTGTTACAGTCTTTACATCAGTGATTGAGCAATTCAACACACTTTCTGGAGATCGATATAGAGCTAGTGGAATCACTATTTGTCGACCATCCCGCAATTGTAGCATCCACTCTTTGGAATTACCCCATGATTTGTCCAAATCACTGACCAATTCTGTAATAGTGGGAGAAGAATTAAATACCACTTTACAATCAGAAGCCTCATGCACCATCTCCCTTACCTCCGGACCCAATAATTCATCATCCTCCTCCTTCATCACCGCCGGAGATGACGACTTATCCACCAGTTTTTCTATTGGGTCCCCTGAAGCCAACACCTTCATCTCCGCCGACTCCAACGAAGGACATATCGGAGCTAAGGGTGATGAACCCAGCTCGCATGCAGCCTGGACCACCTCCACTGTCAATATCGGTAGGGTAGGGGACTGGGTAAGCCATCTTAGGCTCACCTGGACGTTAGACCCACTCCCGCCAGGAACTTCTAGTGCCGATATGGAAGAAATCGATCCCAAGGTGATCATCGGAGCCATTGCTGTCCTCCTTGGTGGTAGAGAATCAGCCACCGAGCTCGCGGGGAACACCTTAGCACTCGCACCATTCATGAATGAGTTTGGGCCTGAGGTGCTAGACTCTAACTTACCATCCTCGACAATTATGCCAGTAATACCTAGGCTGGAATTTAAATAGCAAACACGTGAAAGGGTTGTCAAAAATGTTTCAAAATTTGGAATTTTTAAAGAGAAAAAAAGAAAGAGTAACATGGGAGAGAGAAATAGGGAGGAGTTGGGATCTAACTATTATTTGCAATTTTTAAGAAATTGATGCAGAATCCCTTTCTTTTGTATTTCTGTTTTTCCTTTCTTTCACAGTTACTAATGAAAGACATGAAGTTAGTTGACATTGCATGGGATATGGTTTTTGAACAACCGAATTTTGTATTAAATTCTTCAAAATTAGAATTTTAGGATTGCCATTTCATCACTCAAATCTCAAATGATATATTGAGATCTTATGCATGCACTAATTTTTTTTTTGATAAGCTGCAATATTCATTCAAAAACGAGGAACAAGTAGGCAATTTACATTACAAATAGAGTCTAAAAACTCTTGGTAGATTGTACATATTAAAACAGAAAAACTCAAGAGATTCGAGAGTGAGCTTTGCAGTTGCATGAGCAGCCGTATTGCGGTCCCTTTTGACCCAACGAAAACAACAAATTGGCTATTCAACATTCATATCTCTTAGCGAAAGGCTTATAATTCAATTAATACTTTTTAGTATTTCAAATTGGAATTTCTAAGTTTTCAATTTCTCCACCAATGTAATTATCACGATAAAAAAAAAAAATCCGTTTCACTTTTGTTTAGCCAACCATAACCTGCCAATTCACGCTTGAAAAAGCCGTCCTCACAGTTGGTCCGACCGACGCAAAATAGCAAATTAAAATAATCAAAAGATTCTATAACAAAAGAAATTCCCATCCCCAGTTCAAATCCAAATCCAAATCCAATCCAAGAACAACTCTAAACCTGGCTCCGGATATCTGGAAACGCCTGTTCCCATCACAACCCCGAAGCAGGCGACAGATCTGGATAGCACGGCGTTCCAGTTCCAGTCCCGGAATGGACATAAACGCGTTCAAGTGGTGTTCGGGTCTCAGAGTGTTGGGCTACTTCATGATCCTCCTCGTCGCCGCAATAATCGCCGTCTCCTACTACGCCGTCGTCGTCCTCACCTGGGGCCCACAGTTACTTCGCGGTGGCCTCCGCACCCTCTTAGCCTCCGCCATCCTCTTCCTCTTCCATCTTCTGGTAATTTCCTCTCTCTCTCTCTTCTCCTTCTTCTTTTGAAAAAAAAAAAAACCGAAAACAATCAAAGCTATAATTTATCAAACACTTTGCAGCTTGCACTGTTATCGTGGTGTTACTTCAAGGCAGTGTTTAAGGACCCCGGTTCTGTCCCTGAAAATTGGAGACCTGCTGTGACAGAAGAGGAGAATTTGGAGGCTGGTGGTAGTAGTTCCATCATGACATCGTCTGATCATGTCGCGCCCGATGCTTTAGTTCCTACGTGGTCTTCTGATGGACTCGAAAGAAAACAGGTTGGCTATTGTGCTCATTGCCAAAATGGCAAGCCCCCACGTTGCCATCACTGCTCCATTTGTAAGTCAATCTCCTTGTTAGTTTAATTTGTTTCTTAAACAAATGATGTTAAGGATTGGTGTGATGGCCTATATTCGAAAGATGTTATGCTTCTTAACATGGTCTTGGAGCCACTTCACATCCTGGGCTAAATTTCTTTCAAATAATGGATATTGGGAAATGAATATTTCTGCTCTTTCTTCCATACCACCCTGTTTAAAAAGAAGAAGAAGAGAGGTTTCCTACTTCAGACTATAGCTGCAGTTTGCCTTTCTTTTACATTTGTGTTGTAAAATATTGCCTTCATCTACTCATTGGACGGACCAAAGGCCAATGCTTTAGAACTAAAAATCTTTTCTTTTTCTTTCTTGTGTTTCCAAGGCCAAAGGGTTTGTCACCATAGATACTACATAGTATTTGTTTTTGTTTCTTTTATTTATTTATTTTGTTTGTAGAAGTTGCCATGTGACATGGTCCTTAGTGAAACAAGAAGCATGCTATAGAGTGAAACTTATTCAAATTTTCAAGTAATGATATTTATTAATTGTTTCCATTTTTAAAATGCCTTTCGACATTCTTTTTGATCTGCTTAATTGTAATAACTGACTCTGTACATATGCTCATGCTCTTACCGCCTGTACATCATGTCTGAAAGAATCAACCGTTGTAATATTAATTTACTTTTTGATGCCACCTAAAAAAAAAAAAAAATTTACTTTTGGATGCCCTTCACAGCTTCACCCCTTTAGAATGTTGCTGCGGTCCTTTGTTTGCATACCATTTACAGTAATTGCCAGAATCACACATGATGATATTATGGTATACAGATTTTGTAATTCTTTCTGTTATGCATGTGTAGGCCAAAGATGTATTCTGAAGATGGATCACCATTGTGTTTGGGTTGTTAATTGTGTTGGAGCGCACAATTATAAGTTTTTTCTTCTTTTCCTGGTAAAGTTCCCCCCCTCTCCCCCCCCCCCCCCCTTTCCTTTCTTTTAAGAACTATGTATTGAAAGCTTTATGAGTTACTTCCAATTCCACAGTAATAAATATGCCTGATATTTATCTTTGATTTGGAGGCTGGCAAAACCCACATGACCAAGAGAACTGGGTTTTAACACCCAGTACATGATTTTGAGTAAGTAGGATATGCCTCAAATAGTTCTCTTCAGCATTGCGTCTAGAAGTTTGGGTATTTTTGGTAGCATTTTAAAGTAAGTGATTCGAATGACTTCCAATTCTGTAGCCTACCTGAAATGACTTCTTTGAAGGTTAAGAATAATAGAATATGCCTATGAGACAGGGGTCTTATGGCCCAAGAAGAAGGACTCCTCATTATTATTTTAATATATTTTGTAACTTAGAAAGGGGGGAAAAAGGGAGTAATTGGAACTCGGAAGATATTTTTGTAACCTATTTGAGGTGTTTAATTTGAGTGTTTGAAAGTGAATTTAACTCCAGAATTTTCCCATTTCCTGACCCGAACTTTTTGAATTTTTGAAATCATGACATCAGTTAGGCATATACTATGTGGTAATAGACATTTTAAGTTTATCAGAAGAAATTAACTGGTATTAGTTCATTCTTGAAGTTGCGATCAAAAAAGCATTTAGATCAAAATTGATTTAGTAAAGTAAATAAATAATGAGTAGGATGGACATTAATGAACTTAAAAGATGAAATGTAAGATCTCTTAAGAGTTTATAAAGTTGAATATCTTTGGCTTTGCCATTTTTAATCTAAATTTTTGTTAATTTAAATATTTTGAGTATTGCTTCTGCTGCTTATATTATTTTTATTTAGATAACTAAAAATGCATAAATGAAGTCTCTTCTCAATTTAATGACTTGTACTTTGGACCTTCATAAGGTCTGATTACAAGGGACATCAGTAAACTTGACTGAATTATGGTGGTTCTGAATTTTTAGATGAAAAAGGAGAGGGGTGGCGGGAGAGTGGTGGTAGGATGACTAGTTTCTTTTCCTTTTCTTCCTGGCTTACTTTTCCCCCCTCTTATCTTTTCCATTGATAGGTTTATACATTCCTGGAGACGACAATGGATACCTTAATTTTGCTGCCTAATTTTATCCAATTCTTTAGTGAAGCTATGAATCATTCTAGCTCTCCTGGCAATCTTGCAATAATTTTTTTGGCTTTTGGTAAGTGTTTTTCTTGAATTGATCATTTCTTTTTCCTTTTCCATTTCCGTGTTTAGTTTCTGCTTTCTCATTGTTACCATGTTCCTTACAGATTGTATACCTTGGTGCAGTTCTAAATTTAGCCTTTGCCCTGAGTCTTCTTTGTTTTATAATCATGCATGCGTCTCTTGTGTCAAGCAATACCACATCAGTAGAGGTAATAAACACACTATTTACTTGCTTTTTTCTGGATTTTGATTCTGTAAATTTGTTCGTGGCTTCTTGCCCTCTGTTGCTTAGATTTGTTTCTGACATTTTTCTGTGACCTGCAATTAATCTGTTCTTGGGGATGTACGAGAAACTCTGTCAGCTATTTTAAGTTATGATAGCCTAGAAATGAGTAATTATTGCATAAAGAGAAATACTAGAGGCAGCATATTTCACAACCTCTTTCACTATTCAATGAGGTGGCAAGTTGTGATTGGTGGGCATAAGCACCACCACTATCCATACTTTTTCACCCACCAACCAAAGTTTGGCAATTTAACATGTTGTGAAAAGTGCATGAATTATGTTGTGTAACTGGATATATTGTTGCATAATGTGGGCTATCATGCCCTCAATGACATTCAATATATAAATAATCTCATTTTCATTATTTCAAAATTTTCTCACCCCTTATGGAAACAAGTGCTGCCTGATTTTTGATGGTTGAAGCCTCAATTAAATATCGTACCTAATCATCTGAAAACAATGTTTCAGGTTCACGAGAAGAAAAAAACAATCAGGTGGAGGTATGACTTGGGCAGGAAGAAGAATTTTGAGCAGGTGAGACCTGGTGGACATGCTATCTGGAATTTCTCCTATTACTTTGTATTGAAACACAATTTAAGGAAGAATTGACTTCTGAAAGATGATTTTAAAGAGAGAGAGAGAGAGAGAGAAGGCAAGATTATAATCCTGTTTAGAGGGACATCATTCAAAGAATATGATAATCAAAGTGAATTTTTTTATTTTATTTTAATATATGTCCTACCAAAAAGAAATATAAGTCATTTAATATCTTGACTTGCAGCATTGGATGGCTTTTTATTGGTCTTCTGCCAAGAAATCACTTTAAAGTCTTTGTCCAAGCAAATTTTAACTATCAATAATAATATTAAGTGGCTTGTGGATCTTATAAATTCTTCATTTTTGACCCTGTATTGGTCTCATTTTATTGTGGTGTGATCTTTTTTGTTTCATCTTGAAGGTTTTTGGCACGAAGAAGGCATTATGGTTATTACCTTTGTTTTCAAAAGAGGATTTAGAAAACATACCTGCACTTCAGGGTCTTGAATTCCCAACTCGTTCAGATGTTGAAGCTTGAGGCATGGTGAGCTTATTATGTTTCATGCTGGCAGTGTAGCTTTCTGTATATAACTTTATGATGTTTGTAATGTTGGCTGTGAAAATCTGTGTTGATGTGTTACATTTAATTAGTTTTATGATCTTGATCAGGATGAATATAAAATTTTGAGCCTAGTGGATATTAATTGTGAGGGCTTATCTTGACAGGGTTTGAATTTTTTGGATTTGCCAATATAGACTGCACCAATATTTACCCACAATTATGTATTAGATATTACTTAATAAACATGAGTTTAGAAAATGAACTTGTATGTACCATTAATCAATTACTAAGTGCCGTTGTCTAGTTTTCTTCCATCATTTATGTTTTGTGGTTTGTTTTTATATTTAACATGGACAACTAAATTATGCGTCAAATTGAATCTTTCTGCTTTTGATTAAGGGAATCTGGTCATTTTATTCTATAGTGAATCTTCCTTAACAGGTCTAAGCTTAATAGAATACTACAGCTGGTATCATATGAATCTATTTTTCTTATTAAAGACCTTCCTTGATTCACCCTGTATGTTGAATTCCAAGCTGTGACAGACTGCCATAAACTTGTTCCTGCATTTGACGCCTATGTTAGGCAGTTTCATGCTATATCTACTTCCAGTCTTCCACGACGCATTATTGATGGATTTTAATTGAATTAGGTGGGTTGAAAGTTATATATTTGGACCTAAGGGTGTTTTTCTTTCGATACAATAGAATTTTGCTCTATAGCGTCCACTTCATGATGATTGCTCTTTATCACAGGCTAAGGTACTAATTGTTTTTTTGTTGTAGGTGAGGTTTGAACCGGATCTCTTATGCATTCAAACAAGTCCATTAGTAGCCTAAACTGTAACTTTGATGTAACTATAATTCAAATGGTTGATTGGGCATTGCGACTTATGGGGGTTTGCCTTTTGTGTAAATGATTTCTACCCCTTTATTTGTTTTGGTGGAAAATGTTTTATGTGGTTAACGGAAATCAAATTCAACAGAGCGAAAAACGTTTTCTGAAATGTTAACTACTCAATAGACCATTATATAAATATAAATATATATATATATATATATATATATCCTAATAGTAATTTCAAGAACATGTGATATGATCTCAAGTCTTTTATTTGATGACAATAAATTTTACTAATTGAGATAATTAGAATTCTCTCAACCCATTTAAGTACAATAAATTAAACAGATAGATTTAGGATTCTTCTTTAATAATTGTGATAAACTCGTTCAAGGCATGAGTTAGTTAAAAAACACATTTAAAATAGAAGATATAACTAATATTATCAAAACTGCTTATCAAAAATTGGCAATAAAAAAAAATGGCATACATCTGTGATGGAAGAATAATGTGCAGTTCTCATAGTAACATTATGAAAGCAGATGTGACTAAATTTTATCAAAACTAAAAATAGATTTGCAGAGGACTAAGAGAAATTCTTTAACAAGAGAGTTTTTGGGAAAGAATCATTAAGTAATTGCTGATTTTTTTTTTTTCAATCATGACGTTCTGCCCTTTAAAAGCCTCAAGTTTATGATTTTCTAAGCATAAATTTGACTTAAAGAAAGTCTTAGATTCATTTTCACTCCCAAATTGTTGAAGAAGTGTTGTTGCTTTGCTAAAATTCACGAAAATCACTAAGAACGTGAAGAATACGAAATATGTTTTCAAAAAGGTGCTGCCTGAACTCCGTTGATCTAAGGAGGTGTTGCCCATTTATACCGAGCATTGATTCGAATTAAGGAGTCAAACGATCCTAATGATGCTCAAATTTCCAAGCTTGAAGAAAGAACGTGTTGCACAATGATAAAAAGCCTAAAGAACATTCACGACAACTTTTAAACCCAACATCACATGCAAGTATGAATCTCTAATTGAGTACTAGTGTAGGCTCTAAAGCTTTAGATATGGGATATGCAATAATTTTTGTATTCAATAATATGGGATGAATACTATAAAGTATAAACATGCTCTTTGTATGTTTGCATTTGATGACATGGGATGAACTCTAATTTTCATTTAAAAAAAAAAAATTCAAAACCCTAGTCTTTTGATCTCTTTTACAAAACTTAATATACTATTTTACTGTTTGTGAAATGTTTGGGTGATGTTTGCATGACATAACTATATATGTTTTAGAAGACCAACTCACTGGACGGGATGGGTGCCTAACACTTTTCCACTCCTTAACTTAACATCCGATCTTATATAATGGTTCATAAACTAAGTGTTATCCTATAATTTTCATTTTTTAAAATGTATTTTAAAAAATCCTGTAATTTTTTCTTTCCAAATTGTATCTAGGAATAAGTCATGTCAATGTGTATATAATAATAATAATAATAATAATAATAATAATAGTTGTATTAAATGTAAATTCCAATTTTCAATAAACAAAATGAGGAATTATTTTATTATATGATTTTCTCTCATTTTTCCCCTTATTTAAAACAAAGTGGCTACTCCAAATGTAAAACTCTTAATCTAGGGGAAACGGTATCACTAGTTCAACGTCTATTTTGAGAGACAATAAAAACAATCTCACTCATTTAAAAACAATCTCACTCATTTACATAGGTTTTGTTCAAAATTTAAACTAACAAGTTGAGGCTGTGGTCTCTCACAATCATACACTTTGCTAGTGTCTAACTTAAGAGCCATTTTTCCATCACCTCTTCATCGTCTACCATTCATAATATGCAAAGCTTCAAAAACCACTAGCACGATATTTGGGCCAAAATGGGCATTTGCCTTTTTCGTCAAAACTTTCCAGTAAAATCCCTCTGTCTGAAACTATTTAGGGAAATGCCCTTATTTTGAAACTCGATTTTTGGACAATCAAGTTATAGCGAACTGAAAAAAAAAAAAAAATTTTTTTTTGAGGAACTCGAGTTCCTTGAAAATATTCAAGTGGAACTCGAGTTCTTTATTGGAACTCGAGTTCCAAAATTTTTTTTTTCTAAGTTCAATTTCGCTATAACTCGATTGTCCAAAAATCAAGTCTTACATTTGAAACTCGATTTTCTAAAAATCAAGTTTCAAAACAGGGGCATATTCCTAAATAGTTTCAAACATAGGACATTTTGTTGGAAAGTTTATGAAAAATGGGTAAAACCCCATTTTGGCCCGATGTTTGTTATAAGTATACTTGGGACAAAGAAACTTTAGCTTGGTGAAATTAATAAGTTGGGGTAGGATTTTTTACAATCTATTAGCTGACTTTTGCAATGATCTTATAAATGACATTGCAAATACAATAGGCTTGAAATTAATACCTTTATCCATAAACCCACTATGCAAATAATCAAGGATAGCTTTGGTTACTGTATCACCCTGTCTATACCCTTAATAGACTAAAACATTCATACCAAAATATGATTATTGTTTATATTGTTCACTAGTTGATAATTTGTTTATCTTGTACACTAGTCAATAATTTGTGCACTGCATGATAAAATTTAACAAAATATGATTTTTAAAATTTTTTTAAAATATAAAATTTGATAATTATAGTATTTATTAATAAATATTTATTTTAATTGTATTTGTATATGGAATTTATATTTTGGTATTTAAAAAAATATAATGCATTAAAATTATAATGGAGGGTTTAAATATGAATTTTGAGTAATGCTAGAGATACAAAAATTTTTACAATTTTTTTTACAAATTGCTGATATGATGGGTGGTTATTGATAATTGAAAAAGTGATGTTAATGGTAGGTATAGATGAAAACTAATAAGAAGTTGGTCACATCAACATTTCGTAAAAATGTTGTAAAATAATTTATGGCCGTAATATTACTCTATATATTTTAGGATAATGACAAGTAAAATTGTGAGATTTAAAAAATTTATGTGACACAAAATTATAAGTTCAACAAAAACTCTCAAATGTCTTCATTTTTATTATATATGTCATAGATTTTACAATTTTGTTTTTGGTAGAAGTTATAGATCGTACATGCATCATACTTGTTTAATAAGATTTTGGATTTTATTTAAAATATATACTTGGATTTTTTTTTTGGAAAGATATATATATATATATATATTTATATATAATCTCAAAATGGAGAACGTATACCATGTTTCGGTAATAATAACTCAGCATCTGTTTTAGTATTTTCTACTCAATAAATGAGTGACACCTGTTTCAAAAAAACATATCAGATTACTCCAATAAATGATAATGACACTGACAACTATCGGGAAGATAAATTAATCATTTATTGGAGTAGTCTGATGTGGTGTTTTAAAACATGTGTCACTCATTTATTGGATAAAAAATACCAAAACAAATGCTGAGTTGGTATTATCGAAACATGGTATACTTTCTACTCAAAATGTCCTAGTTACTGATTTCACTTAAAACGCCACCTCCGTACATGCATCCCCCATTAATCTCTCTCTCTCTCTCTCTCTCTCTCTCTCTCTTGTTGTGGTTACGTTTGGTCATTGCTGGAAAGCCGCGTTGCCTGTTAAAGATAAAAGAAAGCAGAGGACGGCAGGTAGATTCTTAACAGTTAATACCATTTGGAACTAATTGAGCTGGGGAAGGCTGCATTCATATGCCTTCCCATACTTCCCCAGCTAATATCATGGCAACCACTTGATTTCTATTGAATTCTTCTGTTATATTTGCCATAAAATAATCATCATATTATAATATAATTTCACAGCATCGCTATCATTGCATTGAAATTTATGTATTTATTTTTATTTTATTTTTTTATATACTACTAAGCTAAGCTGTCCTCCTTTTAATTTAAAGAATTGAAAAGAATATTAATTTGATTTGTTGGATAGAGTGCAGCCCACCAAAAATCAAGCTTTTCCACATGCACCACCAACTAATAATCAATCAGAACTATTATTTGATTAATATGATTGCCAAGTGGCATTTCCAAATCATATAAATATTGTTTCTTTGAATAAAAAAAAAATCAAATATATATAATATATTGCAAAAAAAAAAAAGGCCTAAGGGATCAGCCCGAATGCTATTAGAGAATCACATTTATTTAATGCACTCTCTTTTTGAATTTTCTCTTAATCAAATAACTCATGATTCAGCGCAATGACGTGATACTGTAAAAAGAGAAGCAAAGTCTTACTGTCCTAGCTAGGACAGTAAAAAAAGATGCTCGTAGAATAGAAAAAAGATTCATACATCAACATTAATCACAGCGGGTGGTAACTTCTTTGGTTTGATCATCGATCTCTCAAGGTCACCTGCAAGTGCACGAACGGGTTGACTTGTTGCAGCACTCGGAGCATCTTCAACCTTAGAGCTACCTAAATCGGAAACAAAGATGGAGAACCAAACAAAGAGAGGTGTAATAAGCAGAACTAGACCAAAGGGCACCATCCAAAGTTGTCTATTTGTGGGGTGGTACTCGTATTCCCACCACCCCATTGTTAGACCTCCTATCATGCTCACCATTAATGACCATGAATAAACTATGCAAGTCTTCACTCTTTCCCTTCGTTCCCCGTGACTTTCTTCTCTCCCTTCCTTAAATGATCCCATCAAACACCAATTAGCAAAATGAATTCCGGGTGTTTGCTGATAAGATAAGAAATATCAAGTGTAACTTTGTCACATATTTATAGAGCTTGAAAGCTAGCTGATCATGTGAATTCCGAAAGAAACAAGATCAAAATAAAGAACGTACCTGTGATATGTAGTGGCAGTGAGAAGAAGAAGAAGAAGAAGAAGAAGAAGAAGAAGAACTAAGAGTTATGGAAGTAGGTGGGTGCTATTTATGCTGAGAGAAGTTTGGGAGAGAAGGGACAGTGACCCGAAGAAGAGGGCAAGATACTGAAGACCGATGCTTTGGATTTTGCAAGTTATACAATTAGTAATTTTGGCTTGAGGGTAACATGAGGCGTGCCTTTTGATCAAAGTTGGAATCTGTTAAAGATAACACCAAGTATAAGGAGGAGAAAGTGATTACGTCTCAGATTTTTGACACGGATTATAAGTGGAGCTATCTGGGGGAGACTGTTTGTATTTCATTTTAGGTACCTTGTAGTTCATATGATAAGTTAGTTTGTTTGTTTTTTGGGATATAAATAAATGGGTTTCGTATGAAACTTCCTTTAGTGCCTACATGTGTTTGGGATGCACATCTTAACACGAAAGGCATATCAAATTCACCTATATGACGAAACCCTACCCAAAATAATATAGATTAAATAAAATGAGGTTGTGGTGGATATCTGTCAAAATATCATTTAAATTAAATATAAAAAATTAAATTAAATGAATTAAAAAAAATTAAATTGAACCATCAAATCCTAAATACTTTTCTTCCATATCTAAAAGAATTGTCCTCTGGTAATATTTCTTGGAAACAATTAATTACATGACAAAATTTTTTCAGGTCGAAGAAACAACCGTGGCTCTTTTTGTCTCAAGCACACTTTCATGAATATCTGCCACATATATATATATATATATATATATGTTAGACTCAAGTTATACCATTTTTTATTTTTTTGAGAATTCAAGTTATACTCTGTTATGTTACACCACTTATTAATTGATATTGTAAATATTTTATTGTTGGATTGCATATTTCCTTTGTTATTAAGGTGTATGCAAAATTTTATTTTAATAAGATGTTATTTATTATATAATCTATAAAACTCATGTTTAGAATAATTCAAAAAATATAAAAAAAATTGAAATTTAAAAGTTCTTATAACTATCTTCATAAAAAATTTTATATATATATATATATATATTTATATAAAAGACAAGTATTGGTATTTCATCGATATTTTGTAAACATAGAGGTATAAAGAGCTAATACATTCTATGTGAAGATGATTGTTTTATAAGTTTTCCTATATTTGGTAGTAGAGGAAAAAAAATGTCAAAGAAAAACTATCTTTTTTTGTTTATTTATTTATTTATTTTATATAAGATAAAAATTTTATTTTAGTAAATCTAGCTTAATCTAAGTGTATATATGTGTGAATCTTCTTCTTAGGGACTTAAACCTTGACCTTTGTCCTGTACACCTCACAATCACTTATACTTGTAAAGTAATAATTGCGCCAAGAATATGCGGTAATAAGATAAAATCGTTTAGCTTGGTGTGAGATAAAGTTATTTTCCATTAAAAATTTCTAAAAAACAACTTTATCTCATGTCGAGCTAAATAAATGAAGTCAAAAGATAGTTTTATAACTTATTTTAAGGTTACGAGAGAGAGAGAGAGAGAGAGAGAGAGAGAGAGAGAGAGAGAGAGAGAGAGAGAGAGAGAGAGAGAGAGAGAGAGAGAGAGAGAGATTAATGTTTTGTTTTGCAAGCATCGACTTTTAATTTAGTAGTATACGGGGACATGTTGTTACTGGCTAGAAGGATCTATCTAGTTTCTCCTATTTCCCTCCTGGGTGCATATGAATTACGGGGGACATTATTCTTTTTTAATTTTTTTTTAAATTCTTTAATGGTTAGATAATTAGTTGCAATCGATAATGGAAAGCACCTCGTCAAGAGTTTAGCCATATCTAGGGATGGCACTAAGCTCTACTTGTGATTAAAAATAATAATAAATGACCAGTCCTATTCATACACAGTTATTTTAACATGAAAAATTTGTTATGAGTTACTGTTAATTTAAGTATTTTACTAAAAACCACCACACACTTTTGGTGCGATAGTCACTCCACAGGTATAAGTGCTTGTAGGGTGTGGGGAGTAAGGGCCGGGATTCAAGTCTTCAGGATGAAGTTTCACACACATATACATTTAGATTAGGCTAAAGTAGAATTATATCTTATATATAAAAAAAAATCTACTAATAAAGTCTTTTATTATTAAATTAGATTTATCACACGTGTTTTGTGCATGGGATTAGATTTTTTTTATTTATATTTATTTTGGATTTAGTAAAATAACATTTACAAGTGAGATAGAGATAATGTCCTAATTTTTAGGATTTTTCTCTATGTGCGAATTGATAGAAGTTTGAAAGTCTAAAACTTAAGAATTTTGTTAAAAAATAATAAATTACTCTTTTAACTAATTTATTTTTTTAATTTAAAAATTATTTAAATAAAAGATAGGGATATTTTAGAGAGTTACAAATTTGTGTAAGGATATTTTAATATGCAAAATGATAAAACCCAAACAGAGAATCCTGTTATTAATGTGGCATTTGGTACGAGGAAATCCACATTATTCTCGACATGTAGATTACTAGGAATATGATGCTTTGCAATCTAGATGTCTAGGAATGTAACTATTTCTATGTTTAGTTTAGCTGGAAATCTAATAAAATTCATTGGAATGTGAAATTATAAAATTTGGTTTATTCCTAAGAATCTTAAATGAATTATTTATTTTTCTCGTACTATCCTTAGATTTATAAATCCTATAACAAGTCTTCTTTCTTTTTCTTCTTTTTCTTTTTTCTTTTTTAAATCTTCCTCCAACATGTAAACCATAAATTATGACAAGTTCATTAAAACTATAGTATAACATTTCAAAATGACAAGTACAATACAAAAATAACTATTTAAATTCTTATTCTTTATGAAAAATATTGTTAATAAAAATAAATAATTTATTTTACTTTATCATCTAACCAATCCCAAATAGGAGATATAAAAAGGGGAAAATTAATTCTTAACAATAATTTTAAAAAGAGCTTAATCCATAACAAAACAACCTGACAACATTTAGGTCTATAAGATATTGATGATTTGTTTTATGTTTTATTTCCATTGCTTAAATGATAAGAAGAAAGGATTAAAATTGTCAATTTATAAAAAATACAATTTCCTTTAAGTTTGGGAATCTGGATACCCACATGTTTTAAAGGGAATTCACATTCCTATAAAGAAGGGGTTAAAGGAGAATCCAGATACCTTTGGCAAGTGATTCACTGGGGTGATTTGCAACCAAACATGAGAATTTTTAAACATTCTTGAGAATCTTAAAATATTACCCCGTACCAAATGCAACATAATAGTATAGATAAATAATTTAGAATTCCACCAACACCAAATTGATGTCTTGGCTTAATGATAAATGATAATAATCATGAAGCGGGTGTAATAAGCTCAAATCTTATCATAGTACCAAACAAAAAAAATTAAATAAAAAGCTAAAATCTACCATTTGTCCCTAAAGTTTACTTGTTCAGCTCCTTTACTCCCTAAAGTTTAAAAACTGAGGTCTATTGGTCACTCTAATAACTTGTGTGTATATGTGTGTGTTTAACAGAACAATGATGTGACATTTTTTTTAGGCCAAAATGCAAAACTAACCTTCTAAGTTTTATTACTTTTCTTTTCAGTCCTTTAAGTTTGTATTTGCTCATTTCAGTCTTCTAAGTTTTAAAATTCCTCAATTCAATCCTTTGTTAAAAAGCCATCCATTTCTGCCGTTAATATCCCTAAAACGAGGTCATTTTGGATTAATTTTAATTTAATTATTTATTTCTCATTTATAAAACGTTAATTAAAAAAACTAGAAATATTAAATAAATAAAAAAGTCCCTCCCAACTATCATCAATGGCTTCCACACCCAATAAGTCAACAATGAAATCCCAACAAGACTATACAAACCCCAATACCATGAACACCATTACCATTGCAATCATCTCAATTTGACCTTTTTCTTCTATATACTCACTCATCACTCTAAAACCCAAAACCCAGAGTTCCTTTTTCCTCTTCACCGCCATGGCTATGAACATTTTAGACCATGAAGTGAACCAAGACTCCCATGACCTCTTCTAAGTCACACTTAGACTCCGACCAAATCCAAATTGTCGTCAGCCACACTCCCCACACATGGTCGACTCCTGGCTCTCCAAAATCTACCACATCCATCGCCTCATCGTCGGCCTCCAATCCCCGATTCACCAAAGCTACTTTGTTTCACAATAGTCCTCTCCTTCCCATGCTTTCTTGGTCATCATCTCCTTCTCTCTCCTCAGTGAGGGACAACTTAGATTGGGGTTTTATTTTTATTTTTAATTTTTGGGTTTTTTAATTAACATATTTTAAAATTAAGAAATAAAAAATCAAATAGAAATTAAATTTTAAAATTAGTCCAAAACGACATCGTTTTGGGGTGTCAACGGCAGAAATGGATGGCTTTTTAACAGATGACTGAATTGAGGAATTTTGAAACTTAGAGGACTGAAATGACCAAATGCAAACTTAAAAGACTGAAATGAAAAGTGGTAAAACTTAGAGGGTTACTTTTGCATTTTGACATTTTTTTTAATAACACATGACTACTTATTTTTTATTAAAAAAATTACAACAACAACTCTTGACGCAACAATGAACAAACCCTTCTTCAACAAACAGACCAAACCATACACCTAGCCACACCCAAATCATACACAACCACACTTAAACCAAAATACCAACCGAACAAAACCCATCAAAACCTTAATTGAAATGGGAAACCACCTGAAAGAAGCAAAGATTTTGGTGTCAAACGTAAAAGAAACCCAATCGGACTCGGTGGCAACGGACTCGGTGGCAACGGACTCGCGATGGTTGAATCAAAGAGAGAGAGAGAGAGAGAGAGAGATGCAACTTTTAAAAATGCCACATCAGTCGATTTGGCATGAAACTCGACTTTTGAAGTGGAACTCGACTCTTTGAGTTTCAAGAAATTCAACTTTTTTATATAAGTCCGAAAATTAAAACTATTCTATTTGGCCAAATAATTTGTCAAAGGGCAGTATTGAGCAAAAATGGCCTAGTTATATGTTCACTCTATGTCTCTCTTTAATTTTCCTTGAAGGTAGCCTTCCTCAGCATGCTTCCCTGTTGACATTATACGGTTGTAGTTCCTTGCTAATCCCAATCTCCACAACTCACACAAATTTCAATCTCCACGACATCATTTCATTAGGCCCCTTTGTCAAATTTCAAATTCTCTCTCTCTCTCTCTCTCTCTCTCTCTCTCTCTCTCTCTCTCTCTCTCTCTCTCTCTCTATATATATATATATATATATTCCATGTTTTTTTATTTATGAATTTTTAAAATACTAAAGCGGCAGCATTATTTTTAAGGAACTTAATGGCAACCCACTTAATGGACTTAATGGAATGAACATAAAATTTGAATGGATCATGCTAACGAGTGCCCTTAGGGCATTTATTAACCATCCATTTTAGAAAAGTTTTAATACCACTTTTATAGGAAATGAAAAAAACTGTCTAAACATTAATTACTTTTTTTTCTCATAAAAACTTTCTTTAAAAATATTATTAATGAATGCCCTAAGGGCATTCGTCAGCATTTTCCAATTTGAATTTATAAGAAATGAAAAAAGATTGAAATGAACAAAATCAAAATCACAAGACTAACTTGAATTTTGGGCAAATTTAGAAAGTGTTGTAAATTGTAAATTTGTCTTTTATTTTTTCAAAAGAAAGAATTGATTTTCCGATGACATGCTAAACTAGCCTAAAAGACTAAAGCTAGGCCTCAATATCTTTCTTGCTTGATGGTTGATACTTAGATGGAGGTAGATTCTAGGCGTTTGGGTCAAGTCTGGCCCAGTTTCCACTAACTCAAAGCTGAGTTTATTTGACCCGTCAAAGCCCACAATAATTGACTCCTGTCATTTTAGTAAAAGGTTTAATTTTCCTGCTTTAGAATTTTCCTGCTTTAGCCTGAACCTCAATGAAGCCCAACCTTGTTTAGTGAGGCCTAGTGGTACTTTAGTGGGCTATTTGCAATCTAGGTTTCCAGAATGGACCCAAGCTAGGGATGACATTCAATTGCAGCCGAAACTAGGTTCCATTTTTTTTTTTTTTAAGTAAAAAAAGTCTTTGGTGTGGATTTATTGATTCTACGTCACATAACAACAGTAATTAATATCACGTGTACTATTGGGGCTTTAATGGAGCTATCATTGTGGGTATACTGTACACTACATTCGTTAAAGCACTACCACTCAATTTTCTTAACTTCTGCCAAATATCATGTAAAGCGATAGGAGAGCTTTTATTACTAACATGGGCGGCACTAGCTAATATAATATAATATAACATTTTTAATTGTTTTGATCCTCTAAAATAAAATTTTGAACACTCTGTTCCTAATTATTTTTAAGCACAACTAAAATAACCCTAAATATAATCCTCTTATCAATATCTTGACATTTAAAAAAAAAAAAAAAAAAAAGCCCAACAACTAGCCAATTTAATCTAAAACCTTGAAAATAAGAAGTAGTTGTTAAATCTGAAGTGCTTTTAATTTGTTATTTGTTGAGTGAGAACTGAGCGCATGGGACAGACCAAGAGTGATTGAGTGAAGATAAAAGAAAATGTTAACACAACAAAAACTTTCTTAGTATCTATTCGGGAATAATTTATCTAACTTTTTGTTAAAAGTATAAAATAAGTAAGAACTCACATGAGACCTGCAGATAGTAGGAAAAAAGATGAAGTATTAAGCTGGTTTATAATCAAGACCCAAACACACCTAATTATACAATTACAATGAATAGTGGTTGTCAAAGTTGAGTTGAATTATTAAATACAAGAATTATAAAGAGTTAAAACAAGCTAATAGATAAAAGAATTTTGAATAATAATAATTAAAGTTTACTTAGCGATAATAATTAATATGTTTATTGTATTTGAAAATAATAGATGATTTTCAAAATTTCATATTAACAATAATAATTAGTATGTTATTTATATTATAAAACTATATACCAAATGAAATAATAGTTTATATTTTATTTTATTACTAATACTATAAACAAATTTGTAATAAAAAAATTGGGATAATTACAGCAAACCCACCTGTGGTATGGCCCGTTTTCACTTTGCCTACCCGTGGTTTAAAACTTTACACTTTGCCAACCTAAAGTTAGCTCTGTTAGCCTTCCGTAACCCACCTCTCCGTTTGTCGTTAGAAAAACACATTTTTAGACAAAAACAAATATAACAAGAATCAAAAAGTTAGAAATTTTAAAAACTGAGCCTGAGTTTTCATATCTGAACTTCTATAGTACACTTGCTATCAAATCTATGTCCCCCTCTTCAACACAAACTTTTATGAGAGAGTAATGATTTTTGGCAAGCTTTACTCGCTTCGGTGTCTTCTTTTTTCTTTTTTCTTTTTTTTTTTTTCCTCTAGCGCTCCCATTTATACAACATACTTGACTCAAATGAGCCAGCAGGCGATCTTCGGCGACACCATTCGAAGCGTCCATCTTCAACAACGGCTTCAACCTCTCATCGTTGCGACAAGCTCCCATCACTTGCAAATCCAGAGCCTGTAGCCATTGAAGAACGTGGTCCTCTCGATCACTATGCTGAAGCAACAGATCTCCGTCCCCTTTGTCCACAAGAATATCTGTCAAACGCTCTGTTAGCCCAATCTTGCTCCTCTACTCGTTGTTCTCCTGTGAATCGCTTGAACTCGCCCCGAATCCAACACCGTACGACGAAACCGAGTCCTTCATCGACATCGATGACGACGAGTCTTCGTATTCCTCGCCGTCATGTTGCTGGATTTCTCTCCTTGTCTTACATTCCGATCTAGCACCTAGAAGCTACCACCATGACACCAAACCCATGGTTGATCTACCATGATCCAAGCCCACGGCTGGATGTTTCTATTCTTCACACTTCAGTTGTTGGCTGACCTCTATCTCACTCTCCCTTTATTGATATCGTAGCTGGTTGTTTCGAGATGTTGGTCTTATGGTAAAATTTGGTTCATATTTTTGAGTTGATGTCAAATTGTTAATATTGTTATAGATTAAAAATAATTTTATTGAGCCATTTGATTGGTGTGATGTTCCTCCACTTTGTTCTTGTTGAAGTTCATGAGCAATGAAAAATCCTAGCTTTTTGATTCTTGTTATATTTGTTTTTGTCTAAAAATATGTTTTTCTAACGGCAAACAGAGAGGTGGGTTACGGAAGGCTAACGGAACTAACTTTAGGTGGGCAAAGTGTAAAGTTTTAAACCACGGGTAGGCAAAGTGAAAACGGGTCATACCACAGGTGGGTTTGCTGTAATTATCCCAAAAAAATTATTGTAGACTACAAGATGCAATAATTATCTAAGGTTTATCTTTTTATTGACTCCCTGGAAAAAAAATCTCGAAGCGGCCACGGATTACTAAGCCACACCTGATTAAAAAATTAGATTCCATTCTGATTATAATGGTTCGGTGACTATTATATGTTGCCCCCTGTGGAAAAATCTCTCCCGCTAATAATATATGTGGACAAAGTTCGACTCTCTCACCTCAGCACAACAGGATAAGCCAACTTCAAAGACAATGAGCAAAAGTCTAGTCATCATCCAATAATGCTTTTTTGGACGTTCTCAATTATTGCACATACATGAGATACTTTTGGCCAAAAAATATTATATGCATATTAGCATCTGAGGGAAAATACATAACAAGAAAAAGAAAAATTCTAAATCTGCCTTTTGGCAATCTCTTCGTTTTTTCTCCGTTCAAATTTACCAACTAGGCCATGCTCACAATTACACGATTGTCCTCAACTCGCTGTGATAACTACACATTTTGAACCATCTAAGTTTTATTTACTTAATAGTATTTCAAAAAATTTATTTGCATGATAATTACTTTCTGTTATTAGAAGTTGGACCTCATATCTTTTACTCAATAATTGAAGACTTTAACAATTGAGTTAGCTAGAACTCATTGGTACCATCTAGAATTAATTAGTTATAGTTAGTTGTGGTCTTATGGGTTAGATGAAAAATGGATAAAGTAATGAAACGAAGAAAGTATTCATCAATTTTGCATAATTAAGGGAACCCCGTGGAGCGAGAAAATATATCTATTTGAAAATTTGTAATTTATAACATTAAATGTTACCATAATATCAATATGCCCGATTTTCATTAGAACCTTTTTATGCACAAAAATGACCTCGTTTAGAACATTAAAACATAATGTTTTTAGACATATTAAAGGCAAAATGTACGGATCATAACCAAAGGGACACACACACACACACACACATATATATATATATATTGAAGAACACCAAAGGGACATATTGACATTGTCGAAATAATATATTGCAAGTTTAAACTTTAAATATTAATTTTAAAGGGACCTCAATCGTTATCTATTATTTGGTAGAATGAAAATTGCATGACATAAATATATATATATATATATATATTGAAAATAAACGACAGAAGCATGACATATAATTTAAGATTCATGAATATTCGTAACTGTAGGGGTAAAGGCCCAAAATCGTATGTTGGGTCTGGGCCTCATCCGAGGATGAGCATATATCCGAGAAAAGGTAAATAGTTATGAAGAATTCTAGCCTTGGGGTTGATAGATATAAAGTGAGTGAAAGGAAATCCGAGGAGATACTTCTCCTCGGATACGATGAATATTGTTCAGGGTGTACTCCAACGATGGAAATGATCTTTGAAGAAGTCCCATTTATAGGAGCGTGTCCCATGAGTATACGAAAGGGAAAGAAACCCAAAACAAATATCTAAAGAAAAGCTGCTGCCACTACATTAAATGTGCTGCATCTACTCTTCTAGCCGCATTTATGTGGAGAAGACTCCTAACTAGTGTTGTCTTGACTACCGCAACTCACAGAAGACCAAAGAGGAAGTCTGATGGGATGGGCACTCAAGTGAGGGCTCAAATGATCGACAAGTATAGGATCAAGATAATCCAAAAAGAACTATATAGTGTAAAGAAACCCCCCCTCCCTCCAAGAATGGGGGAGAAAATTAAAAGAGAATGATTGTAGCTATTAGAAAACTAGACTTGTAATTAAGCGATGAGCAATATATAAGAATTGACCTCCTCGGATATTTGCTGAGGACTGTTATTTGAAGTTGGACTTGTTCATTTTATTGTTCTTATTGTAAACCCATCCTATCTACGGTCCAATTCATTTTCACCTAGTTTTCTCAGCCTACTTTCTACAAATTTATTATTTTGGGCGTTTTGGGCTGGTTCTTCCATCAATTGGGCCACGCCCCCAAATCTGAGTCCTTACAGTAACTATAGATTAATATTTGTATATTTCAAAGGGAATAAAGATAATTTTACCCCCCTTAAATGAATTATGTTTATTTCAATAATTTGGAAAATAGTTTTAAATAAAATAAATTAGAAGTATTTTTTAAGTTAATTATGTTAGAGCATGGCATTTTTGTGGTTATGATTTATTATTATAGTCCGTTTAGATTGAGGGAGATTAAAGGAGAGTAGAGTAGAATATAATGGAATTGACCCAAAATTAACTTATTTTTTCCTAACTCTACTTTACTTTCTTCTTCCGTTCCCCCCTTCCCTCTCAATCCAAACAGCCTTATTAGTACCTGCAATGAAAAAAAAATGTAAAAACTCATGATAGTAAGCACTAAGCGGTTGAGCCAGGCATTCAATAACTCTATTACACAAATTTGATAGCCATTAGAAATAGAGGGAAAAAAGAGAACCAGAGAATTATGTTTGAAAGTAAAACTTGGAAAATACAGGACTACTGTTTGTACTTAGTAGGTAGTCGAGTAAAATTCTTTGTTCTTTAAAAACCATTATGTTGTAGGCTATCGTGGGATTTGTCATTTGTAGCGTACTTGAGTAAGGCTCCGTTCGTTTGGAGTGAAAACAGGGAGGATGGAAAACAAAGGGAGGAAAATATGATAGAAAATACTGTTTTTCACTGTTCGTTTAGGGAAAGAAAATAGGAAGGATGGAAAACTCGAGAGAAAGTTTTCTCTCCGGACCCACATTTTTGTTCTTTCCAAATCGAAAGGAAAATCTAGAGAGAAAAGTTCTATAGTAGCTCTTACAAAAATACCCTCTTTCCACTTATTTTTTTTTCAACGTTCTCCTTTTTTTTTTTTTTTTTTTTTCTTTTTCTTTCAACGTAACCTGAACATTTTTCTTTTTCTTTTCAATGTTACTGAGAACGTTGTTGTTGTTTTTTTTTTCTTTTCTTTTCAACGTTACTGAGAATGTTGTTGTTGTTTTTGTTTTTTTTTTTTTTCTTTTCTTTTCAACGTTACTGAGAACGTTGTTGTTGTTGTTTTTTTTTTTTTTTTTCAACGTGACCTAATCTAATTTTTACATTATAATAATATAAATTTATATATATAATGTGATAAATTTTATACTATTTAATGATTACAAATAAATATATTTCTTACATATTATGTAACAAGGGTATAATAGTCAATTTATATAAATTACATTTCCATCATTTCCTTTTTCTTTCCAACCAAATAAAAGAGTTTTTCACCCTTCTACTTTTCTACCCCTCCAACCGAACACACAAGAGGGAAAACAAAATATTTTCCATCCTTCTACTTTTCCATCCTTCCACTTTTCCATTCTCCTACAATTTTTAATCCTCTCACTTTTCCACTCCTCTAACCGAACGGATCCTAAAATTCTTTGTTCTTCAAAGCCATTTATGTGGTAGGCTATGGTGGGCTTTGTAGGGCTAGAATTTTTGCTTTGATCACATGAATGATGAACCACCCCAAAGGGTGACTTGTCAAAACAAAGGCAGTGGGTCAATCGGTAAATCAAGGGTATGTAGAGGGGATGTTTTCGAAAGAAGAAAAGTATTACTACTAATACATAGTATCATTTCCTACAAAAATTACTCACTGTGGGGCTACGTTTTGTTCGTCCTCGGCAAGGCTCTGGGCGCAGTGCCGAGGAGGCTCAAAGTGCCCCACATCGAAGAGAGCTTCCCCCACTTTCAACCTTATAAGCTGTGAAGCGAAGGAAGTAGTGTACCATTGTATTCTCGTATTCGAAGACGGGAATACGATGGTACACTACCTTCGCTTCACAGCTTATAAGGTTGAAAGTGGGGAAGCTCTCTTCGATGTGGGACATCTGAGCCTCCTCGGTACTGCACCCATGGCCTTACCGAGGACCGGCAACATGAGCCTCCTCGGCACTGCGCCCATGGCCTTGCCGAGGATCGGCAAAAATAGTCCCTACAATAAAAGGAAGCTCTTGAGGGCAGTGTCCTATCATCGGTATTGTCCGTTTTTTGGGGCAAGGGTGGCAGTTTTTGAGACTTGTTCCGACCGCATGATACCCGCACGGTTTCGTTACCTTCGAATACCGGAATACGATGGTACACTACTTCCTTCGCTTCACAGCTTATAAGGTTGAAAGTGGGGGAAGCTTTCTTCGATATGGGACACTTTGAGCCTCCTCGGCACTGTGCCCAGAGCCTTGCCGAGGACGAACAAAACGTGGCCCCACACTCACTATTGCACTATTGTATTAAAAAAGACTCACCAATTAATACCCGTTACTAATCTCGTGATGGTCTCATAATTTTTCTATTCATAAAATTATAGGGTAGAGTTGAAATTCTATCAGTGTTTTTGTATACATTCTTGTGTGCATTCTTATAAATGACTGATGCGATGAATTTGACAAATTTTTATACATTCGGTTTTTACCGATTGGTGGCCAAATGGCAAATAGCAAGGGAGTGGGACCCAGGGTCAATCATTATCTAGTAGGGCCTCGCCCACGGCCAAAACGCGCACATGAGGTAAGCATTAACAGATAGGTAAGCCGTGGTACTACATAAAACGTTAAAACCATGAAAAATCATTTCGTGGTTTATGAATAATGACATAATTCAGTCTAGCATTTATCTTTTTCATCGTAAAAGTGTTTTTTGCAAACAAAAGCAAAAGCAAAGGGAAAATACAATCTCGTAACTTGTGAGAGTGAGAGAGCCTGAATGAGACCATCTGAATTCTCAAATTTTGAGTAAGCCTTTCGTTGGGGACACCGAACACAACAAAAACACAAGTGCACAACACACCCTCTGATGTTTGTTTGATCGGACGGTAGGGGGAGAAGAAGATGAGCTCGAGAAAGACACCGGCGACGAGGACACGTGTGGGGAAGTACGAGCTTGGTAAAACTGTGGGTGAGGGTAGCTTTGCCAAGGTCAAGTTCGCCAAGAACGTTGAGACCGGTGACAACGTTGCCATTAAAATCCTCGATCGCGACCAAGTCCTCCGTCACAAGATGGTTGAACATGTAATTACTCTTTTTCTTTTCTCTCTTTATTTATTTTTTACGAATTATCAGTTTATTATGCTTTCTTTTTCTTTTCTTTTTTTCTTTTTTTCCTTTTCTATGCAAGTACCATTAGGCCAAAAGATTTTTTTTGGACTATTAAGAACTAAATAAACAAATTAAAAAAAATATGAACTGAGTAATTTTATTAAGGTAGGATAATGGATGTTTTTAGTATATTTGTTAATTAATAATTTTAAAATTTTAAAATTATTTTAGAAAATCTTTGATACTATTTTTAAGAAAAGTATAAAAAGGGTAAAAAAAATCCATTGGTTTTTGTGTTTTTTTTTTTCCATAAAAAATTCAGTTTTTTTTTTTTTTTTGAGAATCTAAAAAGTTCAGTTAAGTCTATTTTAATATTATTAATAAGGTGTAATCAATTGTACGACTGTGGCTGTGCTGTTACATTTTATATTAAGGGACCCCACATGTGAATCTCTGGATGATTTGGATGCCACGTGTAAGACATGTAGCCAAAGAGTGGAGTATGTGGGTCCCAATTGTTGGATAGAGATAGAGTCCACTGACCCTTGTCGTTGACTGTGGTTAGTCTAGAAAGTTAGATTAGTTTGTTAATTTCTTTTTTTTTTTTTTTTTGAGAAGATGATTAGTTTGTTAATTGATGATGCATTTGGGGAAATAATCTTTCACCCAAAAAAAAAAAAAAAAAAAAAAAAATCTAATAATCATTTATTTAAATTTATATAATATGTTTATTTTATGGAGCAGGGTGTGAACGTGAACGGCTCTTTTTATTAGTATCATTCATTCTTATTATTTTCAATTTGATTGAAATAAAGATTGCTGTATTGCATTTGGCATTCCATTTGCTTCGTGATGTTAAGCTATAGAATATTGTTGTATCTATAATTGATTACTTTTAAACCCGGAGCAAAGGGTCCTTTAATTTTTATTTTGTTGTTGTCGTTGATGCTTCTTCTGGCAGCTAAAAAGAGAAATTTCGACAATGAAGCTGATCAAACATCCAAATGTTGTTAAACTTTTTGAGGTAACGGCAGTCTCTTTATCTTTTTTTTTTTCCAATTAAGATCATTTCTAATATGTTTTGTTTCAACAATGTGCATCATGGTTTATTCAAATACAAATAGAAATTATACCTAATACTAAATTCTAGCATAACCAGCTGGAGACTGTGCCTCATGAAGTGGAGGTCACTGTATAAACCAACTCTTTAGTCTTTTCCCTCTCTTTAAGGTCAAACACACTCATTAAAAAAAAATGAAAAAAAGACTTCATGTTTTACTTTTATGCCATTTTCCAATAAAAGATTGGAATTCTAATTGAATGGCAAGATTTCTACCCAATTAATTGTTAATCCTTTACATAATGTCCTTACTTTATGAGAAAATAGTGTTTGAAGTTAGGTGTAATAGTATAAGGTGGTAAGAATTTCATGATGAAATAAGTGGGTTGATATTTGGTCTATAGTACTTTCTTAAACAGGGTCAGGAAAAGTATTTAAAAAAAAAAATCATGGTTGAGGAAAAATAATGAAGAATATGGGCAACAACCATATTTTTACTCTCTCTCTCTCTCTCTCTCTCTCCACTTGATGCTAACCGAAGTAGGCCTTTAGAATCATGGACTTGGTGTCAAATGTTCTAAGAAAGCATTTAAGCATGTGTTCCATATATTGGCTAAGTTTTGTCATTAAGTGTGTTCTGAAGTTTGGAGGGAGAGGAGAGCAAAGAATGAGGGAGGGAAGGAGAGGAGAGGGAAATGATTAGCCGTTCCCTTTGTTTGGATGTTGTAAAAATTAAGTAGGGGGAAGAATAATAGATATCCCTCCCCTTTATGTGGATGTTTTTAAAATTAAGTAGAGAAGGAGAAGAGAGAGAAATTATCATATAAAATGACACTTAGGACCAACTTTTACTAATTTTAGAGAATCAAAAATAAATTCACATCATAAGGGCAAAATGGACAATTTAAATATATATATATATATATATATTTTTAACATGAGTGGAATTTCCTTCAAAATCCCTCCAATTTGGGGGAATTAAAAAAGAGGGGTTAGGGTCGAGAGTGTTATGCTTAATTGGTACCTCCTAGTGTTTCCAACTGAAACATCTGAGGTTCAAATTCCCCCCCCCCCCCCTCCAATTATTGAATCATTAAAATAAAAAAAAATTAAATAAAAAAAGAAGAAAGAAAGAGAGGGGTTAGGAGTAAGATATTTTTCCCCCCTAAAAGACATCCAAACTAGATTGATTAAATCCATTCCTTTTTCTCTACTCCCCTCTTCTGGGTCTTCTCCCCCTCCATCCAAAGCTTTAAATGTATAGATTCTGTTTTGGGAAGGCTATGGATAGAGTATTCCTATGATAGGAGTTTTACTATTAGCTTGAAGGCTTAGTTAGTAATGGGTTGTAATAGCTGTGTGGTTGGTTAGTTAGTTAGTCAAGAAATTGTAACAGATTGTATAACAGAATTCATAACTGTACCAATGTGTAGCAGATAGCTCAACTATAAGAGGGTGATCTGGATTGTAACAAAGGACATTGAAGAATGATATGCAATTTCCTTCTCTTTGCTCTTTCTATTCTCTTCTCTATTCTACTCTACTCTAGGAGGCCTAGTTCCCTTGAAGAACTACCATAGCTAATTTTGTTACTTGATTAAGAACTATTGAGTTCTTATCATCCTACTATATTATCAATTCCATTCTAGGTATCATAAACTACCCTAAGCTTTTTGTCAAGATATAATGCACCTTGAGTTGCACCATTTTAATTAGGACACTTTCAACGTGTATGCTTCAGCGCTGTGGGTTTTCAGAGAAATGGAGAAAATGGATAATGTGCTGCATCTCTACTGTTAAATTCTCCATCCTGATTAATGGTAGCCCTTCTGATTTTTTTGGTAGTTCTAGGGGGATTCGGCAAGGGGACCCCTTGTCTCCGTTGCTTTTTGATATTGTTATGGAGGGCTTGAGTCGTATGTTGGATGGGGCTGCTGCTTCTAGTCAGTTCTCAGGCTTCTCTGTAGGTAATACGGCTGGTAACTCGGTGATGGTTTCTCATCTTTTATTTGCTGATGATACTCTTATCTTTTGTAATGCTGATCCTACGCAAATAGCTAGTTTGAGAGCAATTCTGGCTAGATTTGAGGAAGTCTCAGGGTTAAGGATCAACTTGGGGAAATCTGAGTTGGTTCCTATAGGTTTGGTGCACAATATGGAAGATCTGGTGGGGATGTTGGGTTGTAGGCAATCTTCTCTACCTTTGAGATATTTGGGGCTACCGTTAGGAGCTAAATTTAAGGAATTGTCAATTTGGAATCCTATTTTGGAGAAGATGGAAAGGAGACTAGCAGGGTGGAAGCGGTTGTATCTTTCTAAGGGGGGTAAGGTAACTCTTATTAAAAGTACTCTTTCCTCCCTACCTACATACTTCCTTTCCATTTTGCCTTTACCTGGGAAGGTGGCTAATCGTATGGAGAAGTTACAACGAGATTTTCTGTGGAGTGATATTAATGGTGACTCTAAATTACACTTAGTCAGCTGGGCTCAGGTTTGTAAACCGCTGCAGTTTGGAGGATTGGGTATTAAAAGATTGAGGAGTTTTAATTCTGCTTTGTTAGGCAAATGGTTATGGAGGTATGGCTTGGAGACTGACGCTCTATGGAGGAGGGTTATTGAGGTGAAATATGGAAATGATTGGGGTGATTGGTGCACGAAAAAGGTGACCAGTGCTTATGGTGTTAGTTTGTGGAGACATATTAGGAGTGGCTGGATGAGTTTTTCTAAACTGCTTTTGTATGATGTGGGGGATGGTAATAGAGTGAAGTTTTGGAAACATGTGTGGTGTGGAGATCGTACTCTTCAAGAGGCTTTTCCGGAACTTTATTGTATTAGTAGAACAAAGGATTCCTCAGTAGCGGAGGTTATGTGTTGGTCTGGTGGGAGGATTCATTGGGATGTTAGATTTCGTCGTCCTCCACAAGATTGGGAACAAGAATCATTTGATCTGTTTATGGATATGGTTTACTCCTCGACAATACGGGGATTGGGTCCGGATCGGGTGTGTTGGAAGCCAGCAAGGAGTACAGGTTTTGAGGTTAGAGGATTCTATTTTTCTTTCATCCCTCCTACCTTCCCATCCTTTCCTCGGAAGATGATTTGGAAATCGAAGGTTCCTCCTAGGGTAGCTTTCTTTTCATGATCTGCTTCCTTAGGTAAAATTTTAACAACAGATAACCTTCGCAAACGACATGTGTTAGTTCTTGATTGGTGTTATATGTGTAAGAATTGTGGGGAGTCAGTGGATCACCTTCTTCTTCATTGCCCCATTGCTTGTGAGTTGTGGTCATTGGTGTTCTGTTTGTTTGGAATTCAGTGGATTATGCCTCAGAAGGTTATTGAGGTATTTGAGTGTTGGCAGGGTAAGTTTGGACGACATAGAAATATAGAGTTGTGGAGACTTGTGCCTCATTGCTTGCTATGGTGTATTTGGCGTGAAAGAAATGCTCGAAGTTTTGAGGGATGTGAACGCTCTATGTTAGAGATTAAGTCTTTCTTTTTACACACTCTCCTTGATTGGAGTGTGGTCTTTTGTCATTTTTCTTGTTCTTCCCTTCCTGCTTTACTTGATCATTGTAATCTTGGTCTTTGATTTATACCCCCATAGTACATTTCCAATGTACTCGGGTTGGCTGTTTTCCCTTTTATTTTAATAAAATTTTTCGTTACTTATCAAAAAAAAAAAAAAAAATTATCTTGTGTTCTGCATGCATAGGTTATGGCAAGCAAATCAAAGATCTACATCATTCTCGAATTTGTTGGTGGTGGCGAGCTCTTTGATCAAATAGTAAGATTTTTTTTTGAGTGTTATACTTGGATTATATTATGCATTCATCCAATGGTACTCATCTTTTGTGGTCATATGTACCTGTACTTTTGCATTCGTGTAAGTGTAATCACCAGCCAGTGAGCAATATTCTTCTATTTACACAAAAAAGATTCCCTCATGGGCTCTTTGATTCTCAGGCCAAAAATGGAAGACTTAAAGAGGATGAAGCGAGGAAATATTTCCAACAGCTCATTAATGCTGTAGATTACTGCCACAGTAGAGGCGTGTATCACAGAGACTTGAAGGTTTGCCAAATTTCGTACCTTTCCACATAAAGTTACTACTTATTTAGCGTTTTCAGGGATGGTGTTTTTGTTTCTTGGTAATTAATTCAACCAGGCTTTGATTGATCATTAATGTACTATGATGCATCTTTTGCAGCCTGAGAATCTTCTGCTGGATTCATATGGTGTTCTTAAAGTTTCAGATTTTGGATTAAGTGCATTTGCACAGCAAGTACGGGTGAGTGGTATTCAACTATTGCCAGGTTCTTCAAGTTTACTTCATTTAATAGTAGCCTTTGTAGGTTGGTTTTGAATTCCATACAAAGTTCTTATATAAAAAGTTCCCCGTTAAAGTTGCTGATATATTTGAAATCACGCTCACACAAGGAATGCATTAAACAAACTAATAAGAAGCACCGGTTACAAGCCTGTCAACTTACAAACTGAAAGAATCTAAATCCAACAAAAACATGATATCAGAGGGAGTTACAGAATACAAAATGAAGTTCTGCTGCTGGCATCCTCACTTCACGAATGATTCAGCACAATGTCTAGCTTTAAAATATGTTTAACCTGATGCTGAGGAAAGCTGTTAAAAGTTCCCTGCTGTCCGATAGGAAGCCAAAAAAGTTTCTGTTAGAATTCTGGTTGTTTAGGATCATATCAAGCATGACTTTTGCATGTAATTTTACTTCAATAATGTTTATTCCTAGATGAATGGCTGACTGAAGACCATCCTTCAATGCCCAAATCTTATCCATGACACTGGTAGTGACACCAACAGCTCTAGAAAGCCTGCCACACAACTTGCCAGTTACTTATAATATCACCCCCACCTGCCATATCAGGGTTACCACAAACATCACCATCAGTATAAAGTTTGAACCAATCTTGGGTTATTCTATTCAAGCCTGACAAAACGAGTAATACTGGAATACAAGCAAATTGCCACAAACTTGAAAGCTTTCTGAAAGCAGACCATCTGAAGATCTTTGTTAGGCTGAGCTTGCTGAAAAATGACTCTGATGTGGTGCAACCAGAAGGTCCAAACTCCAAACAGAAATAGAAAAGATACCTTTCCAATACGTATCATCCCTATGGTATCCAAATTTGGTATTGGGGCAGCAGTTACCCTTTAACCAACCATGAAGGCTCAAACTAAATGAGTGAATAGCTGCTGGGGGTATTCCTTTCCCAGTCTGTTACAGAACACCCAAGTGTCAGTGCAGTCCCTTAAAGCATGCAAAAGAGGCTCAGAGTGGACAGGACACAGGGATATTTAGGCCTTGTCTAGAAAGCATTTCTCTAAAACTGGTATGCTGTTATGTCTACTGTTAAAGATTGAATGTTTTCTTGTATTGAATTGTATAAAATATTGTACAAGGGACCGCCTTTTTTATAGGCAGAATATTTGCTATACAAGTAACAGGAGTGCAGTACAAGTGGAGTACAATAGTACAATGGACTTAAAGCGTGTTGGGCTTGTATTCTAACATGTGCAAAGCCGGAAAAAAGACTTGGCCCATGGATCAGCTTTCATTTTTGAGAGCCAAGCACCATGGAAGGAAGCTTTGATAAATGGATTTTTGACCATTCGCTATATTAAAACACTCTTAGCATCAAAATTTACATCTTTAGATGGTGCCTAAATCCACAACCAAGCAGGAATTGCTTTTATAGCTTGGACAATATTGAAAGGGAGAGAAGAAGATAGAAATCCCAAACTACGTCCTACAGGGGAAGCAATATCAGCTACCCTCATATTATCCTCTCCTAAATTCAAAGGCCCTTTGATCGAACTTCTCAAAGAACCACCCTTGAGCCATCATTCATGCCAGAAGCTAAGTATATTTCCACTCCCAATAGGCTAACACACACCTTTGGAAAAAATATTGTACCTGTATGAGTCAAAATACGAAGGAAAAGTAAAATGAATGTTATAATTATTTTTTAAGTTATGGGAAGGGAATTCTCAATGGAAGATCTAAGCAAGAGATCAAATCAAAGACTAATAAGGTTGAAGTGAATAACAAAGGTTGTTATATTCTCTTTGGCCTGGCCGATGAAGGTTCTTACAAGTTAGGATTTACACTTCACACTCTCACTCTGTTGTTTTTTCTACCCCCCATTTTAATGGGGGAGGGGTCCTATTTATTCAAGTTGGGACTTTTTCTCTCTGATCTTTTGTGTGGTGGAGGAGTGGGGAGGATGATACTTGTCCCATCAAAGGTCTCCTCCCTTCTTTTGAGGAAGTAAGTGGGTGTATGGGTGGAGGGCACTGTTCTGATTGGTCATTCAGTAATAAATGTGGCCTGACTGGTTGGTACGGTCATTTAATGCGGAGGTGAAAGTTGCTAAATTTAGGCGCTACCTTCCTTGGTTCATCGGCTGTACTTCTCTGTTGGTTCTCAAGAACTCCTCTATTCTTCCTCAGTTACAATGTATCCTCGGTAGTGGGCCGAGGATAAGATTCTCCTTGGCCATGTACCTAAAGAGGGAGAGAGTCTCTCTCGTGAGCTGGACCTTGCTACCTAGTAAGATCCCCTCGCTTTCTCCTCCCTTGGTGCCTGACTCGTTCCTTCTGCAACTTCCTTGGGCTGGACCTACAACTTCCCTTTCTTCTTTTCTTACTCTTGCAGCCTTTGGGCCCATGGGCCTCTTGTACTTATTCCATTCCCCATAGTACCCATAGCTGGCCAGGTGATAGAGATGGTGAGCCCGTTTGGATTATTTGAATTTAGTCTAACAACTGTTCTTACTTATTTACAAGTACCCGGGCTCAAATCTTATCTTTTTCTTGTTCTAGCTTCCCATTGAGTTTGGCTAGAAGAGCAATATTATTTGATTTCATGATTAAACTCCCAGCCCTCCTTCCCCTTTGGGTTTGACAAGTTTGCTCTAACCAACAAGATGAATTGTTTTAAGCTCCTCTGAGGAGCCCCAGAGGAAGTTCCTATTAAGTTTATTGAGATTATTGCAGACTTTAACTGGAAGAGCTACTTCTTGCATAAATATTCTGGAATGGGGAAGGTGACATATTGGATCAAGATATTTCAATAGCAGGCTCTTTCTGATGTCTAACTAAAAAATAGTTTATAAATAGGGGACAAATTGTGGCAATTGAGCTCTATCTCATTTGGCACCTTCTCCCTTATAAGTCCTAGGTGGAGGCTGAGGTCTTGGTATTAAGATCTATTGGGTGTATGTGTAACTTACCAATAAATAAAAGAAAAATAATAGGGGACAGTTAGTCATCAAGGATCAACTACTGTAAGAATATGTTACAATGACAATGACTAGATTATGAAAGAGAGGAACTAGTCTCAGGGGTGGGGTTTGGGTACTTTGGTTGGTTGAGGAGATGGAGTTTGGTAGAGGTATTCTTGAATATGAAAACTGAAAAAATATGTAACTTTAATTGTGTCTAACTGATTTTATTGAAGCTAGCAAGATTAATGTAGGTCAAACACTTATACCATGCATTGAATTTATAGGCTTCTCTCATTGTCTTCTTAACAAAAGAAGAGGGCAAAGAGGTTCCACAAATCGCTTGTAAATGTCTACTAGCACTACTTTTATATGATTCAGTGTGCCACATAAAGACTTGTTTCCATTTTCATTTGATTGTTTAGTCGCAGATTGGGATTGCTTTAACTCAGCCTGTTGTATCTCATTTAAACTAGTGATTAGGCCAAGTTTGGAAACATATTCTCTACATTGTTATGATAAACTCACATGTTTTCTACATTTACTTGGTCAATTAACCAATTATTAAGTTGACTTGCCCAGAGTTGTGAGCAAGTTGAGGTTTTAGAGTTTTGGATAGTGATTTTAGCTTTTGAGTTGCTTTATAAGATTTTGAGACCTCTCATTTTTAGTTGCTGAGGCTTCTCATGAGTCTCTGGTATTCTTTTTTCCAATTTTTTTACATTAATTTCTATTTGAGTTACACATAATTATAAATGTTTCAGTGAAGATGTATTACCTCATCTGTAAATAGAGCTCACCCATTTGATTTTGTTAGTGGAGATTGTACATTGCTTTTCTACGGAAAATGAGAAATTGTTTTGTGCATTGGGGAGACTTTAGCTACTTTCTCCTTACTGCAGGAGGATGGGCTGCTTCACACTGCCTGTGGGACCCCCAATTATGTTGCTCCCGAGGTATCTACTACAACTTTGTAAAATAGCAGAATGATTTTGTGCAACTCTATGTTCGATTTCTCTCATGTGATATTTTTGTTTCAGGTTCTACATGATAAAGGTTATGATGGTACAGCATCTGATATTTGGTCTTGTGGGGTCATTCTCTTTGTACTTATGGCTGGGTACTTGCCATTTGACGAACCAAATCTAATAGCTTTGTATAGAAAAGTAAGTCTTTCCAGATTTTGCATCCTCTTTTCATATGATGAAATCTGATTAAACTCATCAATGTATTGATATGGATTTCAGATTTCCAAGGCTGAATTTGTGTATCCATCATATTTTTCACCTGGTGCAACAAAACTGATAAAGCGTATTCTTGATCCTAACCCTCTTACAGTAAGCTCCAAACCCTTTTCTGATTCAGAATTTATTAATTAATGAACCTTTTCCTGAATTTTATTATTCAGGAGCATGGTTAGATTAGCAAGGGTATATGTAAAGTTTAATATGGTGCATTCATAGCATTCATGCCTTTTGTGGTATATATGGTGGTGCTTCATTTCAGCGGATAACAATTCCTGAAATCTTGGAAAATGAATGGTTCAAGAAAGAGTACAAGCCAGCATACTTTGAAGAGGAACAGAATGTAAATGTTGATGACGTAGTTGCTGTCTTCAATGACTCGGAGGTGAGATGATTTAATCTTGTTTCTCTTTTATTTCTCAGTCAAGTTGTCTGATTAATGTGCTAGTTACTGACTTTTCATACAGATTGTTTTTCTGTCATTGTTTAGTGGTACTGATAGAACATCCATGTCCCAGTGCTCAAATCTTGATACTGGATATTACTTTGGTCTCTTACAATGGGATTGTAAACTAACAACCTAGTCAGCCTGAACACATTAATATGAGGTCAAGTTTACCTGAAGATTTTTATATATATATATATATATATATATGTTTATTATGCAGGAACATCTTGTAACAGAAAGGAAGGAGAGGCCTGTATCCATGAATGCTTTTGAACTTATATCTAGGTCCCCAAGTTTCAATCTTGAAAATTTGTTTGAGAAGCAGACGGTATGTATATCAAATTTTCATTTTCTGGTTATGAATATTTCAAATATGGCGTTTTTGGGAAATTGATATCTCATGGAGCACAGTTTGTAAAATTGAAATACCGTGTGCCAAACTGGTGCCTTGGGATTTTGGGTTGACTGTTCCCAATCAAGAGCTTGTGTTTTCTAAACACCTTGTGGTGACTAATCAATATCAATATATATATATAAAAGTAGAGACCTCATGCAAGAGAGTATGAGGTTCTGCCATGTGGCGCAATTTATGAAGAGAATTGAAATACTTTTGAATCACAGTAAATATAAGAATAAATTTAAAAATAAGGACTTCTTATTTCTTTTGGTTCAATGTTTCAATACTAATTTCTATTTCATTTTTTATTCAATGTTTTAAGACTACTATTTGTTTCATTTAGTTCAATGTTTCAAGACTTTTTCTCTTTCTCGCATACAAAAAACTTTTTCCATTTTCATTCACCCTTATAACTTCTGCTCCTTTATATACACATGCCCATAGCCCTTGGCTTCATGCCATCCCATCTTAAATACACTAAGACAAAAAATGATACAATTTACCTTCAACCTTTCAACACCACCTACATAACTCAAATATTGCAGTACTATTTGATCCTAACTTGTATGAGTGGGCTTTGGTTTTTATTTAGTGACGGTAACTTACGGTTCTGATGTTATAGTTGGACATTATGAATTTTGTGAAGGTTGTGATTCGCTTTGAGTCTTTGGATGTTTGGAATTTTGGTTTGGGAAAGCCGTAAATGTATTTTGTTTTACAACTAAAAAAAAGAAAAAGAAAAATTTTAATTGATTATTGATGAAGTTAGCTATTTTTTTTTATTTTGTGTTAGAACTCATAATTTGTAGGTTTCTTTGTAGGTTTTTTACTACTATTTTGTGTAATATGAGCCATAGTGATAAAAAATAAAAATTGATGATGATTTCAAAGAATTTTTCGCTTTTTTTAAAGGATATAGAATCCCTACTAAAAACAATTAAATTTTGATGAAATCTTATTTTATGCTTTAAATTCTTATCTAAAGATTTTAAAATCATTTAATCAATTTAAAAAATAAAATATATTTTTAATGGTAAATATTATAATCTGTTATAGTCTTATAGTGTTATTCAATTTTTAAAAAATAAAATATAAATTAAAAAAATCAAGTTTTAAAGTATTTAACAATATTGTAGGCAAATATAAATATTATATAATAAAAAAGGTATTATATGTAAGTCTTAATATATATATATATATATATAAATGATTACATCATCTAGTTTTATCTAACCACAGACTAAATCATTCTGAACCTTAGTAGAACATGTTATTTATTTGTTTGGGGTGGTTTTCACTTTCTGTGCTGATTTCTGTTATATTTGTTACCGATTGCTGTTATTGCTGCTAATAATCCCCTCTCTTTTGTTTGATTATAAATTTATCCATACAGGGTCTTGTGAAGAGAGAAACCCGTTTCACTTCCCAGTCCCCAGCGAATGAAATTATGTCTAAAATTGAGGAAACTGCAAAGCCTCTTGGCTTTAATGTTCACAAACGAAACTACAAGGTAACATTTCTCGTGTTAGATAAGTTGATTGGATTTGCTTTGTTTCATTTGCTGTTTTATGTCCACGTTAAACAAGTTTAAAATTCCTGTGTATGTCTTTCTTAATTTCCTATCATTCCAGATGAAGTTGCAAGGTGACAAAACTGGAAGGAAGGGCCACCTTTCTGTTGCAACTGAGGTACTGAGTTATTCCTTAGTAGCCGTTTGGGTAGTGCTGAAAATTACTGCGTTTGCGTTTCACTTTTTTTTTTTTTTTGACAAGAGCGTTTCACGTTTTCAGACGTGGGATTATGTTTTTCCAGTGGGACTTATGCACTGTTCACGGAACACGCGAATACTTTATTCAGAAAAAAAAAAAAAACTTAAAAACTGGGTTTTACAGTACTATTCACACATTTAAAAATTATTTTCTTACAGTATTTTCAGTTTTCAGCAAAATAAGCGATATCTAAACAGACGCTAGACATTGAAGTTTAAAAATATTGGAGGCTGCCGCTTATAAATTTCAAATTCTTGTATAATTAGTAATTCTCAAATTTGACTGTACCATGTCAAAATACTTTCTGTGCAATTGATTTCTTTTCAATTTCAGGTGTTCGAGGTGGCTCCCTCCTTGCACATGGTTGAGTTGCGAAAGACTGGTGGTGACACGCTGGAGTTTCACAAGGCATGTAACTTTTTTTCTTCCCGACTTTGGTTGGTTGGTCGGAAAGTGTAGGAAAACAATGGAAGTAAAATGATCTTTTGATTCTTAATTTTTCATCATTTAGAATCCTGAATCCACAATAACTGCTGCACACAACTGAATCTAATACAACTAGTGGCTTTGTTTTGTAGATTTTCTAAAATTTTAAGTAATGAAAAAAAGAGTAAACAGACATGAGCAGAATTTTCTTTGCTTAACTTTTTTCTCTATTTATTTCTAAATTAAATGGAAGGTTGATGTTACATTTTTTTCTTTTGGTAATAAAAGGTTGATGTTACATACTAACATGTTTCAAAGGGCTAAGGTTCACTATTTAATTCGTTTCTTGTCAATGCTCTGATCATATGGCAGTTCTACAAAAGTTTCTCATCAGGATTAAAAGATATAATGTGGAACACCGAAGAAAATACTGAAGGATTGAAGTAACCTCTCTCTCTCTCTCTCTCTCTCTCTCTCTCTCTGTATTTGTGTGTGTGCGCTCTCTCTCCTTTGTTGTTATGAAGAGCACCTATATTGACTAAAAAAATTGTGTACGCAGGTCACAACAGGAGTCCTGACCATTTAGCCTATTGTGTCTGAGTACTGACTACCAACTATGAATATTGATCCATGGAAGGTGTTTATGTTTGGAGAAAAGTAGAAGGATGTCTCTACTTATGTAGTTTTTTTTTTTTTTGAGGAAACTCTACTTATGTAGTTTGAAAAGGTCCTTTGTAATATGAAAACAAGCCGTCAGAGCTAGGGTCTTGGTTTGGGGTTTTTTTTTTTACTCCTACGAGAACTGAAACAGTCCCTGAGAACTAGGGTATTGGTTCTTTTTCCTTTGTTTTTCTTACAACTATTTTGATGAATTGAAATCGCGTAAATTCCTTTACAAATTGATACAAGAATGAAGAAGTGAGAAAGCTATCTCTTGTTACAACGAAAAACGAGACATTAGAACTTTTTTTGATTTGTTGTAACTTGTAAGAGCATTCACATCTCATGAGCATAATTTCTCTATTTTAACCTACCAAATAGTCACTTTTTCTATAACCACTCACTTTAAACATGTTCTACATCTCATCCCCTCATCACAGTCTCTATTTTGCAATACATTTCATTAAAACAATCTAAAATAACTCAAAAAAAAAAAAAAAAAAAAATCTCAAGCAAATCACTTGATCCACCCCTAGCCATGTTTTTTTGAACAATGATTCACAACCTGGTGTAGGAGGTTGTTTTTGTTGTAATTTGGTATGCAAATATAATGAAAATGTTGTAGCATTGTCAAATATAAATTTTCTTTCTCAAATGTATGCGGCACCTTTATTATATATTCCATTTTTTAAAAGATTAAAGTATACTTTTGACTTCTAATATTTTGAATTTTGATTTTATTTTTTCATTCTGGCCCTTAACTTAATTTGATTTTAATTTTGGGTCATTTTTCAAAAGAGCTCTATCGTCTATCTCTATTTAGTATTCTTGTTGTTAAGTGCTAGATGGGCAATAACACGTCACCCAAATAAGCCGCATCTCACAACTCTTTTTTTTTTTTTTGGTAAACCATCGCACAACTCTTTTAGATAATAAAAACGCCTAAATCTAAAAACAATGCTGTAACTTAGGGATGTTGACTCGAGTTGGGCTTGCGGGTTGGTTTTGTGACAGTTTGATGGGTTAGCAATGATCTAGTGGATTTTGTGCGTGAATTTGGTCGATTTAATGGGTTGATGTGTGGATCAAGTGGGTTGTGAGATCGATTGAAAAAAAAAATTACAACACGCCAAATACTTGAAAAGAATATATTTTCTCTGAAAATATTTTTAGCTGAAAACATTTAACAACGAAACAATCAAAGCGTTTAGAGAAAAATCTTGAGTATAAAACTGAATATGACTTAAAAAAAAAATGTGTATCTTCACATCATATTATCTAATCTCTAGATAGGTGGCCAAGATCATCAGTTAATAATCATTCTTTTTTTTTTTTTTTGAGAGAGTTTCAATCTATGGCGTCCGCTCCTGATGATAGTTCTTTATTATCAGACCAAAATATCAATCATTTTTTGGTGTACACGAGATTAGAACCCCAAAAATTAGACATGGCAAAACGGGTCAGAAAATTCTGACCCGACCCGACCTGACCCGAACCCGATTTTTTTGACTCGAAGCAAAAACGGGTTGACCTGTGACCCGACTCGATTTTTTTGCAGGTCAACTCGACCCGAATAACTCGTGACCTGACCCGTTAAAAAATTCGCTAAAAAAATATATAAACTACGTCATACTTTGTGCTTTATGCACAACGCACCAGAATCAAACCATTAGTAATAGTCAATAAATTAACAATAGCTTTTCACATGCAATTTGACTATTTGAGGGCTTCACGAATCACAACCAATAAAGGCTACAAACTTCAGCTCTGCCTCCACAGAGACATGACATGAGAAAGAATGAGACAAGACTTAGAGTCTTAGACAACACAACCATTAAAAAAAAAAAAAAAATCTAATTTGACTAGCTTAGCTTAGTTGTAGTCCAAAGCCAAAATTGTGATTCAAAACATGAAAGACAGAAAGAGTGAAACAAAATGTGACAACCACACATCCACAAGGGCCAAAGCGGTAAAGCTTCTTCTGCCCTTCTTTTCTTTTCACATTTACACACTTTTTATAGTCATAATTAAACAATTTTAATTCTTTATTGATTTATTTTCATAGCACATTAAGTGATATTAAAATATTATATTGTAGATGAAGATGCTGACAAAATTTGCCAACTTGAGTTACAATTTGCAAGTATGAATATTTGCAGTGCTGAATCTGCTACCAACGTTGAGTAGATTAAGATTGAGATGTAATTCTTATAAAATATTTACTTATTCCTCTTTATTTAATATATTATATTTATTTTTAAATATTTTTTTGTTTAGTTTATCTTTCTAAGTAATCTAACTTTACTATTATTTTAAATACAACAGGAACATGTGCACTTAAGAAGATCGATAACTTGCTACTTTACTGGCTTACTTATTTTGTTTGTTTTAAGATCTATCTCGTTTTGAAGCTATAAACTTATAATTATATCTATTTTGACAGTGAACTATTAACATTGAAGACTTTTTCCATAATGAATTTATGACTATAAATAATTTTTTTCATGCTCAAAAGTCAAAACTGTCAGAATTGGAAGGATATTAACAAGTGGCATTAAGTGCAATTCATTTGCTTAATTGATTTTATTCATTCTCTCTAAACAAGTTGTCATTGATTTGTTTTTCTAATTGAAAAAAAAAAAAACTTGTTTGAAAAATACGGGTAAATACGGGTCAATTCGACTCGACCTGCAACCCGATTGACCCGTTTAAAAATGACCCGTTTTGACTTGTGACCCGTTTGACTTGTAAACCCGAATGACCCGATCCGAACCTGACCCAACCCGACAGTTTTGCCACGTCTATCAAAAATAGTAATCCATTATTGATTGAGGAAAAAAAGTGTTTGTTGTTTGAAAAATTGGACCACCAACAGCGTACGGATTAAGGTCTATGGAACTCCAAAATATTAACTACCAAAGCCTTTGGGTTCGACCACCGGTAGGAGCATCCATTTCATTTGGTCACTGCCATTAGGCCCACGCCATGTCAGTTAATTTTAATTAATTATACCAGTTTTTGGTTAGCGGATCGTACTCTAATACATACAACACGTAATAATAATGATATTGAACGTGTCGGTTAGACTCGCATTGATTTGGCCAATTTGGGCACGGATTTCCTAACCACTATCTTCAAATTATTTTCTACACCATCTCTCAAAATAAATTATTTGGAACATTTGGTTTGGTACCAGAGCACTTGTAGCAGGGAAGTTAAAAAGTTATATAACTATTCTAACTCTACCAAAACATAAAAATAACCATACAACAGTAGAGCTAAATTTTTTTTTTTTTTTTTTTTTTTTAGCTTCATTGCTACAATGCACATCTATCTATGGATGTGCACTGTAGCTTAGAGTTAAAAAAAAAAAAAATTATTCACTGCCCGGTTGTATGTGTGGCTGTGATGGTTGTGTGTAGTGGATATATTATTTTATTGTAGTAGATATCTTATTTTATTGTAATGTTTATATTATTTTATTGTGTTGAAAGCTAAAATAGATCCACTGCTACAGCATGTGTATAAGTAAAATAGATAAAGTAACCTTTTGTGGTGCTAAATAACTAAATTTTTAGCTCCACTACTGTGGATGCTCTAAGTCTTATTCTCACCTTTTAAGGCTATGTCTTACTAAATTCCACAGATAAGACTGGCTCTTTTACAAGAAAAAGGCATAATATACTGGCCTACGTAATAATTAATGAATCTGTTAAAAGATGACTTTAAAGCATTTACATCTGGTTTCTAAAAGATATCTCATTTTACCATCTCAAAAACTACTTTTCAATTATACCATATCATTTTACAATATACCTAACATCCAAAACTCTATTTTTTTTTCCAATTTATCTAAATATTCTTTTTTATTCTCTTTCTTTTTACTATTTCTCTCTCTCTTCCTTTTCCTCTCTTTCTCCCTCTTCCCTTAGGCACCTATCACAAAAAAAAAAAAAAAACCATAGAACCCAGATACAACAACCATGCCACCACACCAAAAATCGCCAGACACCGGCCACAAACCACAAGAACCCAGAAAAAAAAAACACACACACACAACCACAATAGCCCATATTAGCCACCACAATCACAATAGCCGCCACCATGTAACCACCATGCCACCCACCAAAACCCATTGAAAAAAAAAAAAACACCACACAACCATAACAACACACTGCCACCCCCACATATCCCAGCACCACCCATCAAACCATCAAACCAAAACCAAAACCAAAACCGCATTAAAAAACAATCAAACCATCAGTTCAAACCAAACCAAAACCCCACATATCCCAGCAAACCCATTTTTTTTAAAAAAAAAAGGACAAAAACACCATTTTGATCCTTACATTTTGGGATCACAATCAATTTGGTCCTTATATTTTGGTATCGGTCAATTTGGTCTCTACTATTTTAAAATAGTCCTTACCGTTAACTCACTAACGGAAAATGCTTATGTGGCAAATGGTTTGTATAGTTGGCATGTTTAATATTAAAAAATTGAATCAGATGATGATGTGTCTAAGTTTAAGTGGACATGTCAGCACTTAGGTGGCAAAAAAAAAAGCCACATAAGCTTTTATATATATATATATATATATATATATTTTTTTTTTCTTTTATAAACCTATGGTTTCACAAAATAAAACTGAATCTCTAATATAGTAATATTTCATCTCTCTCTCTCTCTCTCTGATAATTTTTGTGATCTCTAATTCATGGCCAAAGAAGCCAAAGCCAACAGCAATTGCTATCACTCCAATGCTATAGCCAATCCTGCAACTCAAATTCTGTCACTTTGACCAACATACATGCGTGATGAGGAGCTCATGGGACCCTGTTGCCACACAAGGCGACGACAATCTGAGGCTGGGTCCATGATGGTCGAGCTTGAGATGAGGAGATTCGAGTTAGGTGGTTGGGATCGATTGGATCTAGTTTTCTTTGAGTTTGTGGCCATGGATCGAGCTCTGTGGTGGATCTGGGTTTAGGATGGTGTTGGGTGGTTGGGGTTGTGGTGGTTTTGGGTTTGTAGGCGAGAGTTTTGGGATAAGTTTGTTTGAAATTTTTGGAATTAGTTTGAATCTGTGTTTGGTGGATCCTCTGCATCTGGGTTTTCTTTTAAGAGATGATTTTGGGGTTAGAAGATTTAAGATTGTTGGACTAATTTAAGGTTGATATAAGATTTTTGGACTAATTTAAGAATATTGGACTAAATTTTTGTTTGGTTACCAAGAAATTACAAGAAAGGAAAAAAAAAAGCCAATATCGATAAAAAAAAAATTTATGTCAGGTTAAGAAAAATGTGAGAAAATTGAAAGAAAAAAAAAATACAAAATGGAATAAATTGGTAAAGAAAAGAAAAATATTTTTTAAAGTTTATGTGTTTCATGTTTGCCAACTAAGCGCTGACATGGCCACTTAAACTTAGACACATCATCATCTGATTCAATTTTTTAATATTAAATATGCCAACTATACAAATTATTTGTTACATAAGCATTTTCCGTTAGTGATTTAATTGTAGGGACCAAATTGATCGATACCAAAATATTGAGACCAAATTGACTGTGAGCTTAAAATGTAGGAACCAAAATGGTGTTTTCGCCAAAAAAAGAAACCATCAATGGAGCCACCATCGGAGTTATACACACAGCACCCAAGGTCCCAAACCCAGAAGACCCACCATCAATAACCAAAAGAAACCCACCAGTCTCCACACTACAACCTACCTAACCCACAACTTTAAACCTATAACCTGACCCACAGCTCACACAACCAATCCACAGATCCACCAATCCAAACCCATCACTTGACCCACTAAATTCGACTCACGGCCCAAGTTGCAATTGCCACCAGATCTGACTCATGGCCTGGATCGCAACCCACGACCTTTGCTTCTTACTAGCGTGGAGGCCTAACCACCAACACAAAGAGAGAGTGAGAGATGAGAGCAAGTCAGAGAGAGAGGGAGAGAGGGAGACGAAATCTGAGATGAGGAAAGAGAGAGTTAAGAAAGAAAATGAGTCGGACATAGAGGAGAGAGAAAGAATAAAAGGGATTAAAAAATAAATACAATAGTCTATAGTAACTTCTAAATGTAAGAGAGCACTGTAGCAAACTTGTAAAAAATTTTAGGTTTACAAGTTTGGGTAATGCATCATTTTAATGGTTAGATGGTAAATATTACCAACATATGGCATTTGCAAAACCCAATGTGAATGCTTTTAAGCAGTAGTAGAGCCAAGAAATTTTTTCAAGGGGTCAAGCTAAATATGTAATAAAAAAAAATAAATCCAAAGAATAACACACACATATATATCTAATATTTATTTATTATTTATACAAGGAATGTTTGTAAATTTAATTTAATTTATGATATTTTCTCACCTAAGAAAAAAAAAATTACATCAAATAAGCCTTTTTTTTGGTAAATTAGGATCTTATTACAGGAAGCGAAAATTAAGGAATAGAGTCAGGCCTAAGCCTATCAAAAAAATGCTAGAAAGATCATAAAACAATGTCAAATTGATCTCTAAAGGAGGAGAATCATAGATAACAAAATCTTGCTCTAGTTTAGCTTTGGATTTGGTAAGCCTATCGGCACACTAATTGGCTACTCTGTAGCAATGCTTGATTTGTACCCTTGAAAATTGACTCGCTAAATGTCTGTAATTTGCAATAAGGGAGGAATGTGCAGTATTTGACCTAACTTGACCTGAAACCCAGTCCACAACAACTTTTGCATCCAATTCTATTTGAATCCCAAGGAATAAACTGATTCTGAGCCCATCTTGAAGAGCCCACAACTCAGCATCCACACTAGTAGTAATACCAACAGCTCTTGCAAACCCTACAACCCAAGTACCGTTATGATCTCATAGAATACCACCACTAGCTAGCCAAACTGGGATTATCTAAGGCTGAACCATTAGTGTTCAGCTTGATCCAATTGGACTTGGGTTTTTCCCATCTCACCTTGGCTGCAGACTTCCCAGCACAAAAGAAAAACTCAGCTGCCAAGTTATTCACTTCTTCTACCGAAATTACACTGTCATGATCAGGGTAAAAATTCTCTTCTTACATTTTTGCAAAAAAAGAAAAAAAAAAAGAAAAAAAAAAGGAAAAGAAGAAGAAGAGGAAGAAGTAAGTTTTGACATATATGTCTATAAATGTACAAACCAAATTAATAAAAATAAAATATAATTAAATTATGTATGATATACATTAAATTCACTTTAACTTAATGAGCTATCTATGACATAAGAGTAATTTGAAAGAATAAAAAATGCATTAGTCAACTACATACATGCATTACATGTTTTTACTAAAAATTTAAGGGGGCCATTATTGAAATTTATGTTCTTTTTTTTTTTTACCAAAAATATAAGAGGGAGGGAGGATTTTTGATAAGTCAAGGGGGCCATGCCCCCCACCCCCACTTCGGCCCCTGCTCTTAGGCATTTGTTAATACACTATTTTAGGAAAATTTAAATATCATTTTCATGGGGATTATAAAAATCAATTAAAAAAATCAATTGTTTTTTTCTTTTACCATAAAAAGTTTTTAAAAATATTTTCTAATCCAATACTCTTAGCTCTTAAGGTATTCATTAACTTTTCACTTCATTTATTAATATGATTTATCTTTATATTATATTATATTATATTATATTATATTATAAAGAATTCTAAAATTATTTTATCTTTTATTTTTTTTCCTAACTTTAATAATTGTTATAGACGCTTTAAAATCTAAAGACATAAGTGCCATTTATTAAAAAAAAAAAAAAAAAAGAGACCCAAAATAAAACTACATCAATACTTGGTTCAATTCACTAGCCCATTTTGGTAATAACATCATTTGTGATATTCCATGTTTGAAGCTTGAACTTCTCTCCCCTCTTCGATTATATACATTATCTTAAAAAAAAAGTATATATATATATATATATAAATACCAACTCAGAATAAAATAGACATTACAACATATTTTGAAAATATAACTATTGAATTGCATGTTCTTATCCTCTTAATACACATGTCAAATTTTGTGTCAATTAGATATTGTTTACCTTATGATCTATAACATCATATTGGTTTAGTAGCCCTATAATAAAACTACATCAATACTTGGTTCACTAGCCCATATTGGTAATAACATCATTTGTGATATTCCATGTTTGGAGCTTGAACTTCTCCCCCCTCTTCGACTATATATATTATCTTTAAAAAAAGTATATATATATATATATATATATAAATACCAACTCAGAATAAAATAGACATTAAATTATTACTGTAAGGACGTAATTAGTCGACCAAGCCCGGAGTAGAAATGGACTTAGGCCCAAAGAGCCCAATACAATGAATTTGTAGAGAGTGGATTGGAAAATTAGGCTCTAATGAGTTAAACAACAATTATAATTAGCCCAAATTACTGAAAAGCAAAGATAAACTGGTTTTATCCTAAAAAAATCATTCTTGGCACAGTCTGAGGAGATCAATTCATGTATATATTACTTGAAGTTGGATACAGATTTAGTTTTAACTGCTACAGTATCTCTTTCTCAATTTCCGATCCCTTTTTCTTAGAGTCTTCCTTCTAATTTATACTATTTTCCCTTCTCATCTCTACCCTCCACTTGGACAATAGATTGCTTGTATTGATCCTTGTCCCATCAGCACCCTTTTGAAATCTTTGGGGGTAGCTATAAGGCTGAAAAGCACTGTTTAGATACCACTTCCTTATTAATGTGGCCAGAGAGTTAGCTACAAAGCATTCAATGCAGTAGTAGCAGCTTTCTTTTAGATATTTCTTAGCTCCCATCCATCCTGCATGTTTATAATGCACGTCCTTATCAATAGAACTTCCTGGAATGTCACCTTAGATGATAGGACACATATTTTGATCTTTGCTTTGCTTAGCCGAGGGGATATTCCTCCTCGGCCTATCTTCCTTCATCCTCTCCTTTCTAGCTTACTCACGAGGCTCTGAGTCTTACATCTTTAATACTATTTAAATGTCCTTGGACCACTCATTGTCCTCGGCCAAGGCCCAATGCCCAATATATACTTTTGGGCCCTTTATCCCTACAATAGCCCTTCAAAACTCCGGTTTTTCCCCTCTTATCCGAGGAGAAAAAAAAAGGTTTTGACTTTAGAGATTTAAATCCATTTGTTTCTCTAATTTACACACCTGAGATTATTGCTTCGCATGTCGTGTAACTGTTCCTAACGCTTCGGAGTCCACGACGTATCATTAAATGCTCTAGGCGGTGCTTCGTTCCTCGTATCTTACGATGAGATGTAAATCCTACAGGTGGTATTTCTCCTTGAAATTTGAGCGGGATAACTCCCACTCAATTCCACTTCCTATATAAGGCGACTGGAAGGTTTAATTTTCTTTACTTAACAAATATGCAAGCTCTTAAGACTTTTTAAACTCTCCAGCTTTCGAGAATTCCCCAATCTGCCAACCCTCAAGAAGTTCTTAAAGTGTTACTTGTTCTCATTCTCATAAGTTTTCATGCTCCTAGGTTCTTTTCTCCTCGGCCAGTCTCTTCGTCCTTCTAACCTTCACTCCTTTTTCAAAAACATTTCCTTCATTTCCTTTTAGCTTGTTCATATGGATAGATTCAAACACCTGGTAGACTCTCCTGCCAATATGGAGAGCTTTAGGGCAAAATATCACATTCCATAGGGAGTTACCCTGCGATATTATGCTCCAGATCGGGTGGTTACAGATAGAAAAGAAGGGGAGGTTGTCATTCCTATGATTGCCTTCATAGAAGGAGGAATGACGCTTCCCATGGGTAGGGTAACTCGAGACTATCTACTTAACCATAGTTTGTGTTCTCACCAGTGCGCGCCCAACCTATTTAGAGTCTTGGGTAGCGTCGATGCTCTCAATGAGTAGATGGGCTTGGGACTCACCTGACACGACGTCGTCCACATGTACAAGTGCCATTTACTTGCTGACTTAGGGTATTACCTCAAGTCTTGGTCCTTTATTGTTAGGCTTATATTGTGTCTTCCCAAGTCCAACAAAAGCTTGAAGGACGACTACCTGATTGCCTCTGGGGAATGGCACGACAGTCTTCACAACTCAACTAGGGAGGGAGAGCAAGGTGGGGTACCCTAGGGTTAGGTCCCTTGAAACAGGATTTATTTCTTTTAGCCTTGCTACTTTTCCCCTTAATTATGGGTTTTATTGGTTTGACTGTGAATTTATTGCTCGGCTATATTTGCAGATAAAAGGCACGTAGCGCCTCGCCTCAGTTTGGTCAACGTCGAAGGCCTCAACAAAGTCCTAAGGTTCGAGATATTTGTGAATAAGGACAGGTAGCTGAGAGCGGTCCACCTAATCCTAGATTTCGTGCCGCTGTCAGAAAATTTTCAAGAGGTAGGCAACGTAATTAGGGCAGGCGATCCTCGGCTACGCAGGATAGACGTCTCTGTATCTGGATTCCTCACTTGAGAAGACGTTGTACCAGTTGAGCTGCCACCTCAATGTGCTCTCCCTGAAGCAGCGGTTCCAAGGGAAGAGACGGCTTCCTCACGCTTGTCACTCGAGGAGGAAATAGATCAATTCCATCTCAAAGAAGAAAAAGAGTTGCGAGCAGATCCCATTGAGATCTCAGATTCTGAGGGTGAGCTTGACAGATCCTTAACAGCTTTCTCCCCTCAGTTGATAATCGCCAAGGTAGATAGCAATTCTGAGGAGGAAGACGCAATGACTCTGAATCTAAGGAAAGGCTTAAAGGACATCATGGCTGGGAAGAATAAATGGTCATCATCCAAGGAGGCCCCTAAATCCAAGCTTCCGTTTAATCTCCCCCTTCCCTCTCCTCCTCCTCCTCCTCCTCCTTCAACCACTGTTGGCCTACTATCCTATCCTAACTTGAAGAAGAAAAGGAAGGAGAAGAAAGTGGAGGAGGGCGTGATGGTCTTTCAGAAGGAGACCAAACAGTAGAAGACGGCCAAGGACAAGCGGGCCTCCTTTGGAGATAGTAGGGAGGACCTAAATATGGCCTAGGTGTGCCAACAACAACGTACTTGGGCTTCTCGGCTGGAGCTAGATGACACTGCCATCCTATGGAACTCCTCTATTAGGGAGTTCCAGAGAAGGCACTCCACATATGTTGCTAAAACCCTAAAGAAGTCCCTCCTCTTGCCGAAAGACATGGATGCGCTAAGGCACATGAGGCAGCCAGACCTTTTCATGTCCCTGAAAAGGGATCTTGCCATGGTAAGTTCACCATCATATCTTTTAGCTAAAAGCAAGGGTGCTCTTTCCATTCTCCCTCCTTTTTTATGTATTTTTTATTTATTTATTTTTTACATGGGATTCCTTTGTTATTTTTGTGCAGGCTATTCAGGAAATTTTTGTAGCTGAGGAATGGTTCAAGGATGCTCGGAACGAGGCCAGGGTTGAGGCTAACCTCCGCGTCGAGGCCAATAAGTCCTTGGGAGCCATGAAGCAGGAGAACCACGAGTTGGCCACCAAGCTGACTGCTGAAGAGAGGGCACAGAGGCAGGCTTGAAAAATGCTTGGGACCAGGCTAAGGATCAGCTTAAAAAGCTTTATCTTACTGAGATAAAGTTGGCCACACAGAAGCAGCTGGTCCTGGACCTTAAATCCGACCTGAAGAAAGCCAAAGCCGCCTCTCAGACAGCCGAGGAAGCTGTGTAGGCCTCGAGGCAAGCGTCCTATAACCTCTGGGTAGAAGAAACCGAGATTCGGTTGGCTGAGGAGCTGACCGAGGCATGCAGGGATTATTGTAAAGAGACATGGATTGAGGCCCTTAACCTTGCAGGGGTCCCTGCTACCTTGGAGTGGAGGCAGGCTAGGAGTGTTTATTACCCTCCCGACATCCGTGAAGTCCTAGCTGCTTTCCCATCTCTTTCTGCCCTTGTTTTAGAATCCTCTGAGCAGCCCTTGGCTGTTCAGACCCTTCTTCCTCCCTCCGAGGCTTCCAAAGGATCCAGCCAAGTTGGTAATCAAGGCCAAGGGACTGAGGTGGCAAAGGATAAGAGCAAGGGTAAGGAGACTAAGCCCCCTTCAGAGGCCAACCATGCTGCAGCCAAAGCGAAGGAGACCGAGGCCAAATCCAAAGAGGCTATAACCCCAAGGCCAAAGACGCTCCTGCCTCTCAGTTGAGCAAGAAAGAAGACCCTCCTCCTTCAACCAAGGCCTAGCTAGTGCAGATTGCATCATAAATTTGGTGCGACAAAGTTTAGGTTTCACTCAGCAACATATATCATGTGTGCACAAATGTAAAAACAATCTAAGATTGATCAAGCAAATTAACAAAGACAAGGATAGATTAGTCTCTTGTTTTTTAGCCTTGGTAGTAGAACATCTTGTAGCTAGAAGAAAAAGAGGTCCACCAAGTAGATTAGCCTTTTCACCATCTTGATTTTCTTCTTTTGTAGTGGCAGTTTGCCATTGTATATAATGTACCTTTCCTTTATTTATTAAAAAGGGCTGCACTTTTTACTTTATGAATCTTTCCTTTCTCTGTAATATTTATTTTATAGTTAGTGTAGTTATCATTTTTCCCTCTAATGGGACTTAAAACTGATAATGTTGTTGACAGTGGTGAATTATTGCCACCTTGACTTTACCAAAGCTAATTGTAGTGCATTGCTGCTAACCCAAACAAATTAAACACATGTAAATAGTAAAGAAAATGATCATGTGCTTGTACTAAGAACTGGGCCATCAACAGGGAAGGCTAAATCTTATAGAGATGAACAAATAAACAGGTACCGCCCAATACTTAGGCAAATGACCATGAACATAAACTTAACCAAAGCAAGCGATCCGAGGAGCTGGGTATAACCTGGGATCTGCTTTAACACTTAGAAAAAATAACCAGAGAGTGTTAATTTACCTAAGGCATGTGGTTTGAGGAGCCAGGCATAACTTGAGATTTGCTTTTACACTTAGAAAAATAAATAAAAAGTGTTAATTTACCTAGGGCATGTGGTCCGAGAAGCTAGGTATGACTAAGGTTTTGTTTAACACCTAGAAGAATGTTATAGAGTGTTAATTTACCCAAAACATGTGTTTTGAGGAGCCAAGCATGACTAAGGTTCTGTTTAACACTTAGAAAAATGTCATAGAGTGTTAATTTATCCAAAGCATGTGGTCCGAGGAGGCAAGCATGACTAAGGTTCTGTTTAACACTTAGAAAGATGTCATTAAGTATTAATTTACCCAAAGCATGTGGTCTGAGAAGCTAGACATGACTAAGGTTTTGTTTAATATTTAGAAGAATGTCATGAAAATATCAATTTACCCAAAGTATATGGTCCGAGGAGCCAGGTATGACCAAGGTTCTGTTTAATATTCAAATAAATAACAGGAAATACAACACATAATATAATAAACGAGAATATTACAAGGAACACTTTCATTAATAATAATAATACATTCTTAGGTTGTTTACATTCCAGATGTGTGGTATAACATTTCCATCTAGATCTTCAAGATAATCTGCACTTACTCCTGCCACTGAGGTGATTCGATACGACCCTTCCCAATTGGGCCCTAACTTTTCCCATTGGGTTTTTTGTAGTACCCAAAACCTTTCTTAATACCAAGTCTCCAAGCGCTAGTGGCTTCAGCTTCACGTTGGCATAATACCTTTGCTTGAGCTTGTGTTGATAATACGCCAATTTGACCATGACATTTTCTCTTCGCTTTTCAATTAAGTCTAAACTCTTCCGCAACAGCTCATCATTGTTGCTCGGTGTGAAAGAACTCGTTCTCAACGTTGAGAATCCAGTCTCCAGAGGGATAATAACCTCGGCTCTATAAGTCAATGAAAAGGGTGTCTCCGCCGTTGACCTACGAGGTGTGGTCCGATATGTCCAAAGGACATGTGACAGCTCTTCCACCCATTTTTCCTTCGCATCATCCAATCTTTTCTTGAGTCCATTCACTATGACCTTATTGACAGCCTTGGCTTGCCCGTTCTTTTGTGGATAAGCCGGGGTGGAATATCTATTCATAATTCCTAGGTCACAATAATATCTCCTGAAGGCCTTGCTATCAAACTAAAGGCCATTGTCTGAGATGAGGGTATGAGAGATCCTGAACCGAGTAACAATAATTTTCCAAACAAATCTCTTGGCATTCACGTCCCTGATATTTGCCAATGGTTTAGCTTCAACCCACTTGGTGAAGTAATCCATTCCGACTAGCAAATATTTCTTATTCCTTGCTGCCTTTGGGAAAGGACCTACAATGTCTAAGCCCCATTGAGCAAATGGCCAAGGGTTGGACAAAGGATTAAGGACTCCTCCCAATTGGTGAATGTTTGGTGCAAATTTTTGGCATTGGTCACACTTCTTCACATACTTCTGTGCTTCTTTCTGCATGTTTGGCCACTAGTATCCCTGAGTGAGGGCTCGGTGAGATGAAGACCTGCCTCCTGTGTGGCTTCCATAAATCCCTTCATGCAATTCCTCAAGGAGTAGTTTTGACGCTTCAGGGTGTATGCATAGCAAGTATGGCCCCAGAAAAAGAGCGCTTGTATAATTTTTAGTCATCTTACAGCCAAAACCGAGAAGCCTTTCTTCATACCTTGTCGGCCTCTGATTTAATCTCGGGTAAGATGTCTTCCTTAAGGAATAGTACAATAGAGTTGATCCAGCTAGGACCCACCCAAATTTGATGAATATGAACTACTTCAATAGGTTTGCACAAGTCTTCAACAAGGATGACCCAAGATAAACCCTATGCCAAGGAGGTTGCAAGAGAATCAGCATGTGTATTTCCACTCCTAGGGATGTGCAACAAGCTAAAAAACTCAAACCCAGATTGCAAGTGCCTAACCTAATTCAAATATTCCTGCATTCTGAGATCTTTAGCTTCTAACTCCCCCCCTACTTGACCTACAACCAACCTCAAGTCTGAAAATATCTCCATTGCCTTTCCTTCCATTTTCTGAACCATAGCCATGCCTACCAACAGATTTTTATACTCAGCTTCATTGTTTGTGGTTGAGAAGCCCAATCTCAAGGATTTCTTAATTCTGATCCTCTCGGAAGATATCAGAACTAGCCCCACTCTAGATCCTCTGTGACTCCCTCCACCATCAACGTATACCTTCTAAGGTAAAGGTTCTTGCAGGGAGACCACGCCAATTGATTTTCCATCCATGTCCTGCTTCTCAACTTTTTCTTCAAATGGGGTTTTAGCAAACTTGGCCACCAAATCAGCGAGAACTTGACCTTTGACAGAGGTGCGAGGCATGTACTTGATATCAAAAACCCCTAGAATTGTACCCCATTTGGCTATCCTCCCCGTGTAATCAACACTTCGGAGTAGAGATATAAGTGGAAGTAGGGTTAGAACAACAATTGTATGTGATTGGAAATAGTGTGGAAGCTTCATGTAGTATGCACCACTGCCAAAATGGCTTTCTCTAGTGGTAGGTAATGGACCTCGGATTCATGTAGTGATTTGCTAACATAATAAATTGGTCTCTACACACCACTATTAACCCTTACCAGCATCAAGCTCACCGCATGGGAGGCCACCACAATATAAGCAAACAAAACCTCATCTACCTCAGGCCTGGATATAATGGGTGGTCGAGACATGTATTCTTTTAACTGTTGGAAGGCTAGGACGCACTTCTCGATCCACTCAAATCCCTTCCACTTATTTAACAACTGATAAAAATGCCTAGACCTGTCTACTGTCCGAGAGATGAATAGGTTTAGGGCAGCAGTCATTCCTGTTAACTTCTGGACCTTCTTGGGATTCCGAGGTAGCTGTAAATTATTGATTTCCCTAATTTGGTTAGGATTGATTTCAATTTCACGGTGAGTAACCATGTACTCTAAGAATTTTCCTAATTCGACACCAAAAGAGCATTTAGAAGCATTAAGTCGCAGCTTGTGTCTCTTCAAGATTTCAAAAATATTCCCGAGGTTGTCAATATGCTCGGAATCTAGCTTTCTCTTGACCACCATGTCGTCTATATAAATCTCGATGTTTTTTCCTAGTTGAGGCTCAAACATCCTAGTCATCATTCTCTGATAAGTAGATCCTACATTTTTTAGACCAAATTGCATTACCTTGTAGTGGTAGTTCCTAGTAAGAGTGACAAAAGCTGTTTTCTCCTGATCCTCCAAAGCTAAAGGTATTTGATGGTATCCTTGAAAGGCATCCAAAAAACTTATTTGAGGATGGCCTACCGTTGCGTGAACTAACTGGTCAATCCGAGGCATAAGGAAGGGGTCCTTTGAACAGGCCTTGTTCAAGTCTGTGAAGTTTACACACATATGCCACTTTCTATTTTTCTTCTTCACCACTATAGTATTGGCCAGCCACTTAACGTAAAAAACCTATTTCATAACCCTAGCCTGTTTAAGCTTCATCACCTCGTCTTTGACAACATCGGTATGATTCTTAAATGAACGTCAAGGGGGTTTCTTTTTGGGGGTAACAGATGGATTAACATTCAAAAGATGATAGATGAAGCTCGGATTCACCCCAGGAGCTTCGTAAGCATTCCACGCGAACATGTCTATATTCTTCTTGAGAAATTCTATTAGCTCTTCCTTCTCTTGAGGAGGCAGTTGAGCCCCGACCTGAAACAACTTCTCCGGATCATCACCTACAACAATTTTTTCTAAATCTTCACATTTTGCCTCCTCGGCTGTCCCCTCCACAGGTAACATAGGAGTCCTTGATTGCTATAAACCTTTATCAGCGGAGGTCGAGGACCCGGTTTCAGGTTGATGCATAATTATAGCCACTAGGCATTGTCTAGCCACAAACTGGCTCCCAACTAGCTTCTCAACCCGATCCTTGGATGGATACTTCACTTTTAAATGGAGGGTGAAAGAAACAGCCCCCAGCGCATGGAGCCAAGGCCGTGTCACAATGGCTGTGTATGGAGAATAAGCATCTACCACAATAAAATCCACCTCCACCACCTGTGAGTCGGCCTGCACGGGTAGTCTAATCTGACCCTTAGGAATAACGACCTTCCCATCAAAGCCCAGCAGAGGTGAATCATAACTTGTCAAATCCTCCGGCTTCAAGTTTAGCTCCTTATACAAATCAGGATACATAATCTCGGCCCTACTACCCTGATCAGCCATCATCCTCTTCATCATACCCCCTTATCCTAAGGGTGATCACCAGGGCATCATTGTGTGGTTGTATGGTTTCAGCCTTATCATCGTCCGAGAAGCTCAACACCGGTCGGATCTCTACCCTAGCCCTCTTCGACTCATGTCTAGAGTCCTTTGCAGGTGGCCGAGCCACAAACATCACCTTGGACGGATGAGAACCAGTCCTCCCTGGAGCAGCGAAGATAACATTAATTGTGCCCAAACAGGCCTTCAAAGAAGCATCTCTTTGAGGCCCTGACTCTACCTGGCCCCCTTGACCACTGGGATGATACAGAATTGTTTTAACCTCCCTTCTCGGACCAGCTGATCTAGGTGATCCCACAAAGTTCTACAATCCTTCGTGGTGTGCGCCTGGTCCTGGTGGTATTGGCACTAAAGGCTTTGATTGCACTTCATGGGATTGCTTCCCATCTTATTTGGCCATTTAAAGAATGGCTCGTTCTTAAATATCTCCAACACCTGGTGTACTGGTTCTCGAAACACTGTATTTACCACTTGAGTATTGGCAGACCCTGATTGCCCAGCATAGTCTCTCCAAGGTCGGTTATCGTTATATTGGTCTGACCTAAAATCCCACCTCTTCTGAGAGATAACCTTAGCCTTCCCTTTCCTTTGTTGTTGGTCTTCCTCGACACGCTTATTCTTATCTATCCGGTCCATAAGCCGGTGTACATTGGTGGCAGGCTTCCCAGTCAAAGACTTCCTTAAACAATGCTCGGCAGGTAGGCCGACCTTGAAAGTCCTTATGGCAACGTCATCAAAGTCACCATCTATCTCATTGAACATCTCCCAGTATCTGTTCGAGTACATTTTCAGGGTTTCCTCTTCATGGTCAAGGACAGTAGGGAATCTAAAGGCTGAGGAACCCTACTACAAGTAATAAAACGAGATCCAAATGCCTGAGTAAGTTCCTTAAAGGAATCTATAGAACTTGTCCCAAGACTATCAAACCATCTCATAGCCACAAGCCCCAAGCTGGACGGGAACACCTTGCACATCAAGACCTTATTTTTAAAGTGGACAGTCATTCTCTGGTTAAAGTGGCTTACATGCTCCACAGGATCGGTTCGACCATTATATATGGTGAACGTTGTTTGAGTGAATCGCCGAAGAAGTTCTGGCCCTTCAATCCTGCGTGTGAAAGGCGACCTATAAATTTGATTCAATGCCCTGCTCATAGCGTTGTTTCCTAAGCCTTTGCGAGACGGGCTCTTGTACCTACATTCATGATGGTACTCCTCATCACATGAGAAAGATTCACTAGGTGGAGGTTTTGACCTGGGCCTATAGCTAGTGTCCCTCTTATCACTAGAAGAAATGTCAGAGTTGAAAGGAGTTCGCCTTCGCCGTTTGTGGCACAACTGCCTCTTCAAATGATCAATCTCCAGTTGCATAGCTCTAGCGTTTTCCTCATGAGAGACGTGACTCCTACCTCGAGAGTGGCTTCTACTAGTATAGGTAGTGTGTACACTAGCCTTTCGGTCCCTTCTACGCTCCAGATTGAGGAAATGATCTAGACATTGGGACCCTGCGGATTCCTCTCGATTTAGACCTAAATCTACCATAATTGACTATTACACTCACTATCATACAAGAACTTTCCCACAGACGGCGCCAATTGTAAGGACGTAATTAGTCGACCAAGCCTAGAGTAGAAATGGACTTAGGCCCAAAGAGCCCAATACAATGAATTTGTAGAGAGTGGGTTGGAAAACTAGGCTCTAATGAGTTAAATAACAATTATAATTGGCCCAAATTACTAAAAAGCAAAGATAGACTGGTTTTATCCCAAGAGAATTGTTCTCAGCACAGTCCGAGGAGATCAATTCATGTATATAATACTTGCAGTTGGATACAGATTTAGTTTTAACTGCTACAGTATTTCTTTCTCAATTTTTTGATCCCTTTTTCTTAGAACCTTCCTTCTAATTTATACTATTTTTCCCTTTTCATCTCTACCCTCCACGTGGACAGTAGATTGCTTGTATTGATCCTTGTCCCATCAGCACCCTCTTGAAGTCTTTGGGGGTAGCTATAAGGCTAAAAAGCACTGTTCAGATATCACTTCCTTATTAATACGGCTAGAGAGTTAGCTACAAAGCATTTAATGCAGTGGTAGAAACTTTCTTTTAGATATTACTTAGCTCCCATCCTTCCTGCATGTTCATAATGCACGTCCTTATCAATAGAACTTCTTGGAATATTACCCTAGATGATAGGACACATATTTTGATCTTTGCATCGCTTAGCCGAGGGGACATTTCTCTTCGGCCTACCTTCCCTAATCCTCTCCTTTGTAGCTTACTCACGGAGCTCTGAGTCTTACATCTTTACTATTGTTTAAATGTCCTTGGATCACTCATTATCCTCGGCCAAGGCTCAAGTCCCACTATATACTTTTGGGCCCTTTATCCCTACAACTACATATTTTGAAAATCTAATTATTGAATTGCATGTTCTTTATTCTCTTAATACACATGTCAAATTTTGTGTCAATCAGATATTGTTTACTACATGATTTATAAGCTCATATTTTGTGCATAATTTCAAACTACAAAAACTTGCAATTTAAACAATTTATTGATAACATAGCTATTGATTTTTAATTTTTCAGAAATTTTGCAAGTATGGAAAATATAAGAAGAATATGTAATCTAATGATGGAATTATCAAAATTCACCTTCAAAAAAAAGATATTGAATAAGGTTGTAGCCTTAGGCTACAACTAATTTTGTAGCTAAACTTTGTCCTTATATATATATATATATATATATATATATATATCTCAAGGTTGCCAATGCCCTTTGTACGAAATAGGAGAGAGGGAGGGAAAGATTGGAAACGCTAAACTGAATATTCAAACCATTAGCTTGAGTTTGATGAGACACAGCCGACTATATTATCTGTTGTGGCAATGCCGTAAAGCAAAGAGATTTGCTGGGAGTACGTTGGTTCATAATGTTGGGATAAATCTCCATCTATGTGTAAATTAAATTAAATATAACCCAAGCAACAAAGAAAATAGAAATCTACGGAAGCGATAAAAATATCAACCAACAAGAATACCAAGAAATTACATGGAAAACCCTCTAGTGTAGAGGGAAAAACCACGGAGCAAATCCGATCAATCCATTATAATAAAAGAGAGATTACAACACTCAAGTTATACCAAAAACTTGAGTTCACAATAAATTGGGAAAATACAATAATACCTCTATGAACAAATACAACCTCACCACAAAAGCCATAGTAAGATCTTTCACATTGAATACTTCAATTCTCTGTGATTGTAGCACCCAAATAATCATCCTACGGAAAACCCATAATTTATCTTCCTCATGTGTCTTGAGCAAAAGAAAAATCATATTTTCTTTTTTCCCTCAGTGTCGTACAAAGCACTAATCTTTTTCCTTCAGTCGGCTTTAAAACTGTGTTACACTCTTTAGTATGTCTGAATCTCTCTCATTCTTCTCTTTGTGAAATACACGTACAAGCTTTTTATAAAAGCTTTCAAGCCACCTGACACTCCTATTATATTTAGGAATAGGATTCTTTGACTTATTGTGCAACACACACCTATTTCTAATGGAAATAGGATTCATTCAATGCTTAAACACAAGTTGGGCTTGACTTCAAGGTGCCGTGCACCTCCCAACAATCTCCCCCTCTAGCATATTGAGGAAAGAGATCTTCATCCCAACTCTTTAGTTAGAATTCATGCCGGCCGTTCCAACACAAAGCTCAAGCTTCTCTTTGGTCACAACTAACTCATAAGTCTTATTCTTGTGCAAAGAATTCATCTTTTCTTGCATAGCCTTCATCCAGCTCTACTTGTCCTTATGATTGAAAGCATTTTGGCTCCCTCTCATCATTAAGCAAAATATACTCAAAAGAGGGATATTTAGTCGATGGATGACACTCCCTAGTGGACCTCCTCACTAGAGGTTCTTCCATCTCTGGTGGAATAGGCTGCTCCCTCTGTTCAACATCTTCAATATTTTGAGCATCATCACCATCAACTTCTACTGGCTCATCACCATCAACTATTATTGGATCATCACCAAGATTCTCATCTTGCACCTCTTCCCTATTTGTGGCATGATTGAAGGAAGAAGAGATAGGTGTAAGGTCAAGAATAGCTACAATAGCATCCTTTGTCATTTTAGTTTTCTCAATGTCTGCCAAATTTTCATTCTCATGAAAAACCACATCTCGATTTCTGATCATCTTCTTTTTCTCAGGATCCCATAACTTGTAGCCAAATTCTGCATCTCCATATCCTACAAATATACAAGGAGTGGCTTTGCTATCAAGTTTCAATCTTTGTTCCTTAGGCACATGTGCCAATGCCTTGCACCCAAATACCTTCAAGTGAGAGTAAGAATTATCTTTCCCAGTCCAAACTCTCTCTGGAATATCAAACTCTAATGGAACTGATGGAGACCGATTAATCAGGTAGCACGCAGTTTGAACAGCTTCACACGTGAATGACTTAGGTAGATTAGCCATTCTCAACATACATTTGACCTTCTCAACAATAGTGAGGCTCATCCTCTTTGCCACACTATTTTGCTGTGGGGTACCAAGAACTGTCTTTTCATATCTAATACCTTTCTCGGAGCAGTAACTCTTGAATTCATTAGACATATATTCACCTTCGCTTTCAATATGAATACACTTCTAAGGCTTCCCTTTCTCTCTTTCCACCATGGCATGGAATTTCTTAAAGTGCCCAAATACCTGGTCTTTAGTTTTCAAAAAATACACCCACACCTTTCGTGAAGCATTATCAATAAAAGTAACAAAATACTTATTACGACCTATGTACTTCACATCAATGGGACCACATACATCAGAATAAACAAGATCTAACACATAGGGCTTCCTAGTAGAGGGAATGCGAAAAGACACTTTATGTTGTTTTCCAAATAAACAATAATCACAAGGTTGACATACCTTTGGCAAAAGGAATGAGAGACTTCTTTGCCAAAATCTGCGACACCTTTTCACTCATGTGAGCCAGCTGCCTATGCCACAAGTTAGGCGTAGAATCTTCCTAAGTTGCACTAACAACATCTTTGCACACCTTTAATTGTGCCGCCGTCGCCGGTTGCTCGAGACCTACTTGCCGCCACTGCCGCCCACAGGTATTTACTCTTATCTTTTCCTTTAAAACCTAATAAATATAAAATGTTTGTGTTCTGATCTGAGAATTTGAGATTCACAAAAACTGTGCTTGTGCCTTGTGGACTTGTGGTGTTTCATGTTTGTGTTTATACTGATGAGTGTTGAATTGAAGACTGATTGTGAATTGAATCTGTGCTGCCTGTGGTGTTTTTTTTTTTTTTTTTTTTTGTTTGGCTTTTTGGCTTTGTGACTTTGTCACTCTGTGTTTGTGAAGATAGCTTGTATTATATATATATATATATATATATAGAGAGAGAGAGAGAGAGGGAGAGAGAGTAGAGTTTGTAATTGTAGAGATTAGTTTTTTCTTTGTTGACTCATTAACTGGTACTTGGGCATAATAGGGACAAGTAGAGTTGGGCAACGGACAAGTGACAGAAAAAAGGTAAAGTTAAAGAAAAGTTTTTAGTGTCGGTAGTGGGATTTATTGGGTTAGTGGGTCAATGTTAGAAAGATGGAGAAAATACAAAGACATAGACAAAGACAACACAACACAAAGACAACACAAACACAAACACAAAGACATAAATAAAGGCAAAAGGCAGACCAAAGACAAAAAGAAAAAAACAAATCATATAAAATAGAAAATTGTCACACAAATTTAAGAAAATAATGGTAATTCTTATATGATTATTATTTTATTTGTAGATCATGAAAAAATCAACTACAATGCTTGATTTTTTCAAAAGAAAAAGGTTCAACTTCAAATTTTTTCGAAGTCAACGTGGAATTGCGTATTTGTGGGTATTTGTCTTGATTGATAGTTTATTAATACTATATAGATGCGTATTTGAAATTTTTTTTTCCGCTTATCTTCGGCCCCCCAACTTAAAATCTTGGGTCCATCCCTGCAACAAATTGAGGCTATAACAACAATTTTAAACCACAGCTATAGAACCAGTTTTTTTTGTAGTTATAACTCCACCATGAAGTTCAAATCTTAGCGCATTATCAACATCTTAAATGCAAATGAAAATAACATTAGTCAATGCTTGCAAAATGTTGATGACTTGAAAAAAGTTTGAACTTAATCGGATTGGTTAGGATTTTAATAATTTCATGGTGAAGTAACCTTAGAAACCTCAAAAAAAAAAAAAAAAAAAATAAAATAAAATCTTAGTTCCCATGATGTTTGTTTGCTTAGTTGTTTTTTGTTTTTTGTTCCGTTTCTCAAAAGAATCTTCTCAAAAAACTTTACTTACTTTGGTAGACAAATAAAAGAAAAAGGTTGGCGTGATGTTCTCTGATACGTACCACCCTAGTAATTAATGGGCACAGCTTTTGTTTAAAAAAAGAAATAAAATGGTTCCAAAGTCCTAACCTACAGCTTAAAAACCATAAAATATTTGACTTTACCTCTCTCAATAATATTAAATTATTAACTACTGGGGTGGTACGTATCAGCCACCGGATGTAGAGGGGTAAGCCTAAGTTTTTCACATGGCTATGAAGGTTAATATATAAATGTTGAGTCTGACATATTTTGAGTACTTTTAATTGAATATATATATTTTTTAATATACGATGGTAAGTTGTAGTGAGTTTTAAATTTTAAATTTTATTTAGTTAGTGAATAATGTGTCAATTTTTCATTAAAATAAAATAAAATTTCAATTTTTTTTTTGAGAAACAAGATTCCAGTTATAAATATATTGGAAGTAAACCAAATTTATAAATATTAGTAATAAATTCATAATCTAGAAAAATTGATTGAGCCTTTTATTTTCCTTTGTTTGGACCTCTATTTGATTAGACCGATAAGCTTTTGCTTGTTCTTCAGGATCTACTTGGTTTTTTGGTTCTGAAAATAATTTAGAGAGATAATAAATAATTTATAGGGATTATCTCTATAACGAAGAAAAGTTCCTCAGGCTATTATGTGGCAATTAATTTAATATATTTGAATTGTTTTATGAATGAATGTAAAAATTTTTTCCTAAATAAATTATGAAAGTTTTTTTTATTTTTTTTTTATTTTTACAATTTGAAAGTTACTATAGGGAGAGAAGAATTGAATACAAATTCTCCATTTCATTTTACCATATATTTGTTTGAAATTCCTTATGAAATAACCAAAGTAAAAAAAAAAAAAAAAAAAAAACTTCAACAGATAGTAGGTTGTGAATGGTAAAGCATAAAGTAAAATACAAAAAGTGAGACGTGCAATTTGTATTCAAAATATTTAAATTTTGAATGTTCCTGTTAAAAATACTACAAGATGGCACTTGGGTTACAAGGGTCTTAATTGGCAAATTATGAAAGATATATATTCATTAATTTCTTTCCATATATAACCTTTTTTTCCCCCAAAATATCAAACCATTTATTTTTTTTTTAAAATTCAATACATAAAAAAAAACTTGAACAGTTACATAAAACTCAATTGGGCTGAACAACCACTATACACCTTTGGTGCGACGGTTACTCCACAAGTATAAGTGCTTGTAGGGTGTGGGGAACAAGGGCCAGGATTCAAGTCTTCAAGAGGGAGTTTCACACACATATACACTTAGATTAGATTAGAGTAGAATTTATATCTTGTATCAAAAAGTTGGGCTGAACATATTATAAGAGTCAACCAGATTTGATTGTCGGATCATTCGTATGATCTTATTAAAGACTTAGACTGACTAGGCATTGAGATATTGGTTTACTTATCGAATTAGTCAGGTTAGTTCAGATTTAGTAATTTTGAGTAGAATCTTCATATTCGGAAGATGATATAGACTTATCTAAAATCGATAATCTATATATAAACAAGGACAGAGCCAAAAATTTTTGTTTGGGGGCAACTTGTAATATTAATTTATTAGTTTAAACAAACTTCCATACACGTGCACAAACACATACATTTATACACACACACACACACACACACAAACACACACACACACACGCACAAAGTTTTGTATCTTCCATAGAGAAAATTTTCAAATTAAATGTTTAATTAAATTAAAATTGTCTACCAACGTGAGTAAATTTTTTTTTTTTTTGATTGAACTAATTAAGTGTTCAAAGAAGTGAATGATCTATAATAGTAACACATACAAGGAAACATTTTACAATAAAAATAAATTTGAGAAAAAATACCTTTTTTTTTTGTTGAGAAACAAATACCTTCTCTTAAAAAAAAAAAAAAAAACTACTAGACCAATTAGACAATTTTTTTTAAGAGCATCATTGGACTAACTCAAATATTAGGGAGATCAAGTCCCATTATATGTTGAAACTCTCTCTCAAAAAAAAAAAAAGGTCCCATTTTTGTAGGCTAATTATTAAAATGTTAAATATTTATATATAGTATTAGGAAATTTTCAAAATTGTAGCTCCACACCTTGTATATAAAACCAAAGATATTTAACTTTTAGTTGACCACATAATATTTATCACACAAACTTTTGAATTCTCGTAATTTACATGTCATCATTCTGTTATATATATATATATAATTAATTAATTAATTTTAAATTTTATTCTATAATTTAACCCTCCATTAAAGTATTACCAAATCAAATTTTCTTTAAATAGGAGAATGTATACTTTTATATACACATATAGTAATAAAAATAAATGCATAATACTAGAAAATAAAGTTCCATATACAAAAAAAAAAAAAAAAATTCATAATAAATATATATTAATAACTACCATAATTATCAAATTTCATATTTAGAAAAAAACAAATTAGGAGAAAATCATATATATTTTTTTAAGGTCTTTCATTTTTACACATCAAAATTCTAAATTCTATAAGGATGTCGTGTAAAATCCAAGTTTTACCCCTCCAATCCTAACATGGCATATCATCATATTACATATTATAGAATAAATACAACCACACTCGATCAACTCTAATACTCATTTGAAAATCCAATTTAATTGTGAATTTATTGAGATATCATTATATGTGATAGAATATATTGAGTTTTAAGTAAAAGTTGATGTTTCAATCTTTTATTGGATGGTGTTAAATATGAGTTTTACACTTCATCCTTACCAAATTCAGACTATATATATATATATATATATATATATATATATATATTATGAGTTCAATAATATCTTATATCTAAACCTCTAATTAGAATCTTGCCACATTATATTTTATTTAATTAATAGAATAAATAGTTTCATATACAAACACAATAATAATAAATATATTAAAATAATTATCATAATAAATATCTGTAAAAATACAACCATAATAAATTCCTATTCATAACTACCATTATTATATAATTTCATGTTTAATTTTTAATAAACAAACACAATAGAAATAAGTGTTTATTGATAATTATCATAATTTTCAATTTTCAAATTTACATATAAAATATAAAAAGGGAAAAATAATTTTTTAGATAAAATTATATGTTATTAAACTTTCTCATGCATTGTATGAGTTGTTGACTAGTGTGTGTGTGTATATATATATTTCATTACTCTCGTAATAATTTATTACTTTCTACTCAATCTTATGGTAATATATATATATATATATATATATGTAACATCTTTATTAATCTTCAATTCACATGCAGCATTTTAAAAAATAAAATAAAAGGATTACTAGTAGTTTAGCTAAATAATTATATATATATATATATATATATATATATATATATAAAACTTGTTAAAAAAAAAAGAAATTATTAGGTAATCATAGAGTATGGTCATGTAGTACTCACTCCCCTCACATTCAAGATATATCTCACTAATTAAATTTATGGTAACATCCACCATGATTGTGAGATGATGGATTGAGCACCACATTACCATATTCTTGGAGTATTTAATAATTTTCTGCTAAACAATTACCTATATATACAATCACAAAAACAAACTTGAGTAGGTTGTTGTCAAACCATATGTTCAATTATAATTTAAATAAAATTGGGAATATTCGTAAAAAATAGGGTTAAGAATATATCAATTCAATATATATATATATATATATATATATTCAAAATAAAAGATCTAATTAAGCATATAAATATCTAATGACATCTTAATACAATATTAATTATTGAGCTCTCTTTCTGCAATATAAACATAGAGAACTCAACATTTCTTTTTTTAAAAAAATATGTATTAATCCAGTCCTAAAATTATTATATATATAGGTATTGAGGAAATAAATTAAACAATACAATTATAAAGCATATTAGACATATATTATATAAGAAGATCCACACATATATAAATGGAAACAATTGTTTAAACTATTTGCACCACTATTAAATTGTTTAAAATTATACCCATAAATATGTTTATTATGTCATTTTTTTCATTTTAGTTTCTTAGGACATTTATCAACTCATGTTTTAAGATACTATGAAATATATGCACATTTTTTTTTTTTGGTAAAAAGGTGAATTCATTAAAAACTAAACAACAGCAACACTAGAAACATTGACAATTCGATCAGAGGTAACCCCAGCCTTGTCTAGACTAAGCAGCAAGGCAACATTAGATTTGGGAGAGGGGGGGGGGGGGTGGTCCAGGAAAACTACAAAATCTCGAGGAAGCAAGGCTCCCCTCCTATTGGCCTCCCTATAATAATGTTGGATCTTTACCCTCGGGATTTCTCTCAACCTCGCCTTACAATCCCCGAGGATGGCATCTAGACCATTCTGATTTCGAGTCTCTTTTTGTAGTAAGTCCACCATGAACTTCGCATCCAATTCTATGATTACCGTAGGGATTTTTAAAGCAATGCACAAGCTGATTCCATCACGTAAAACCCAGAGCTCGGTTGCAGCACTGGTTGTGACCCCTATCATTTATCTACATTTTGTATCATATATATTTTATCTTGTATTGGAGGGGTTAAGAACTGAAGAACGTTTTTATATTTGGATCCTAGGCTAAATACTAGATCGACTTCTAGGCACAAACTCCGACTAAGTTGTTCAATTTGACACATTCGAAGCCAATCGTGCATTTTGTTCTAGAGTGGGAGTCCTCGCTAAGAAGTTTTGAAAACATCGTTATGTGTCTAATCAACATTCAATTATCCTATCTACAGTCAAGCATACATTAATGGCCCATTCGGATTGAGAGGAGAGGGAGGGGGAGTAGAGTAAAGTAGAGTTGGCTGAAAATATGCTAATTTTGGGCCAATTCTACTCTACTCCTCCTCCCTCTCCCTCTCCCTCTCCCTCTCCCTCTCACTCAATCCAAACAGACCATGAATACTATTGGACTCAATCCAGCCAAGCATTTTAGGAGAGATTAATGAAACCCTGACCTCATGTCGCCTTAGCCAACCTAAGGAGATAGAAAGTCGTCAAGATGTCCCCCTTTCCTTCTTAGGGAAACATTAACTAACTCCACTAATTCCACCAACCCTCATTTGTAAATACCTCCCTAATTTATAGATAAATGTATGAAAAACACTATTGCCATTACTGATACTCATTTATTTCCTTTCCAAACTCTATTTTATTTGTTTATTTAATCTTTGAAGGATTAGAGATTGAGTGATTAATCCTTGATCTTGGGAGTAGGTTCTAATTTTACCATATAGGGACAACCATAGTTGTTGATTTGTGGATTCCCTTTTGTTTTGGTTAGAAAAGATAGAATTAGTAAGTAAATCGAAACAAGAAACACACTCATTTTGCCTCTAGCTAAATTATAGTAATTTCGGTCAAATTTTGATTTGCTTAAAAAACTAAAATTATGTTAATTTTTTTATTCCTTATCATTTCATTGATAATGAGTAAATATAAGTGATAAATTTGTATTTGTATTTGTATGTATACATATAGAATTGACAAATACCAAAATATCCCATTTCAATAAAAGCCATAAATGAGTAGGGATGGCGCCACCTTAAGGCCAGGGTGGTGCCAGGACCACCCTGACCTGAAATTTATAAATAATAATAATAATTTAAAAATTTTTATTTGTCTACCTTTAAAAAAAAAAAATTGGGAACACTCTCAGTTTTTTTTTTGTGTCAACAAAATTAAATTTTGCTCCATAATTTGTTCTACATTTAGTGGATGAATGATTGCTTGGTTGTATACATTGAAAGAAAAACATGAAAACTTGTAGAAGACAATTGTAAACTTTATATATTTATGTATTTCTTTATTGTTGTTATTGTCAATATATGAATTTTTTTTATTAAATTATATAATTTATACTTTTTAAAGAACATTTTGAAAAAAATTTCTAAAGCCGCCGTTGTAACCGAGCATCTCTGTTCAGCGGGAGTCCTTATTGTGATTCTCATCATGGGAAACATCTTTACCCGCACGTAGATTACTAGTGATGCTCCCAATTAAAACATGTGCTGATGTGCCTCGTGTTAATTTGGATCTGCAATTTTATTTTTGGTATCTGTCCATGTGGCGAATATTTTGTCCATCTTCAACTCACACGCGGTGACATATAATATTGCAATGGATTCTTCTTTTATTATTATTATTATTATTATTTTTTTTTTGTTGGGTTGAAAATATATTGCAATGGATTCTTGATAGGTTAGCAGTTAACAGCTACCTTCTTTGACCATTCATCGCTTCCATTTATTGTTCCATGATTGCTAGTTACCTACACCACCCACTTGCCTTTTTCCTAATTCCCCTAAACACCCTTATCTTTCTTCCCCTCAACTCCCAACTTCCAACATCACACTTCTTCAATAATCCTCCGATACAAATGGAATTGGAAGTGGACCCAATTTTTGTTTTTTACTTCTAGTTTACATTGAAAAATATGGAGTCTATGCAAATGAAAATGGAAAGACCTTAGGGACTCTTAAGCTTTCTTGAACGTAATCGCATATACTCCCATATGGGTCACTTATAATAGTCAATATAAACCCCGCCCTGTCCCAATCAACCAGATTTTGAATAATGGGACCAAAAAATAGTGTCTTTTTTATTTTGTATTTTTCTTTGTTATTGATTATCTTCTTTTTCCAAAGTACTCCTGTGGTGGTTGAGCGGTCTATCCCCTCATGGAACTACTTCCGGCCCATTAATTCAAGATTATCATCCCAACCTTTTTTTCCAGTTAATATTCTAACAAGCTGTCCTGTGCTTGCGTTCCAATATTGTTCAGCTCCAATTCTCTCTCATGCGCTGTCTTTCTCTCATCCAACCTAACTGTTCCAATTCGTGTAGCCCTGTAGGCCTAATTGCTTTTAATTCGTTACTATTTCCTTTTTGGACGGAAATTACTTATTTATTATATTATATAGTTCAGCTTCTCATGGTCTTGTTGTTTATATAAGTAAACAACACAACGCCATTTCTTGTTCAAGCACCCAAAATCACTTAGAGAGATCACATATTCACACGACAGGAAAAAAGAGTTAGAGAAGGAAACCAAAAAAATATGGATAGTAGCATAGAGATGGACAAGGAGAGATTAACGGCGGAAATGGCCTTTAAAGACTCGTCTTCCGCCGTTGTCAAAATCCGGCAACGCTTACCGGATTTCTTACAATCCGTGAAGCTCAAGTACGTGAAATTAGGGTATGGGTATTCATGTAACCCTGCCGCTATTTTCATGTTCCTTCTAATTGTTCCTCTACTGGTATCCATATGGTTTCAGCTCACCGGTCTAGAACTGGACCGGGTGTCTGAGTTATGGAGAACCCGGGCGGCTTGGTTCGATGATGTCAATGCAGCCGCAAGACTAGCTGGTTCAGCCTTTTTTGTCATCCTCTTAGGCCTCTACTGGGCCAAGCGGTCTAGACCGGTTTATCTCGTGGACTTTGCGTGTTATAAACCGGATGACGAAAGAAAAGTAACCCGGGAGTTCTTCTTGAAGATCTCTGAAGACACAGGTGCATTCGAAGAAGACACTCTTCACTTTCAGAGACGAATAACGACCCGGTCCGGTTTAGGCGACGAGACATACTTGCCTAGAGGAATCACTTCCAGACCACCAAACTTATGTATGGAAGAGGCAAGGTCCGAGGCTGAGGCTGTTATGTTTGGGGCATTGGATGCGCTTTTTGAACAAACTGGGGTTAACCCAAAAGAGATTGGCATTGTTATTGTCAATTGCAGCTTGTTCAATCCAACACCATCTTTGTCTTCCATGATTGTCAACCACTACAAGCTCCGCACCGACATAAAGAGTTTCAACCTAGGCGGTATGGGTTGCAGTGCGGGACTTATTTCAATCGACCTAGCCAAAGACCTTTTGAATGCAAATCCTAACACGTATGCTATAGTGGTAAGCACAGAAAACATAACTTTGAATTGGTACTTTGGCAATGACCGGTCTATGTTGTTGTCGAATTGCATATTCCGCATGGGTGGTGCGGCTGTACTGTTGTCGAATCAAGCAAGAGATCGTAGCCGATCCAAGTACCAATTGGTCCACACGGTTCGGACCCATAAAGGGTCAGATGACAAGAACTACAGCTGTGTGTACCAGAGAGAAGATGATAAGGGTACAATTGGGGTGTCACTAGCTCGAGAGTTAATGGCAGTGGCAGGTGACGCATTGAAAACGAACATAACAACGTTGGGTCCCTTGGTTTTGCCAATATGGGAGCAATTGATGTTCTTTGTAACGCTAATGAGAAAGAAGGTTTTGAAAGCCAAAGTGAAGCCATATATACCGAATTTCAAGCTTGCATTCGAGCACTTTTGTATACACGCAGGAGGGAGAGCCGTTTTGGAAGAGTTGCAGAAGAATTTGCAGCTTAGTGATTGGCATATGGAGCCCTCTAGGATGACTTTGCATCGATTTGGTAACACTTCGAGTAGTTCTTTGTGGTATGAATTGGCTTATACGGAGGCTAAGGCTCGGGTCTCCCGTGGCGACCGGGTCTGGCAGATTGCTTTCGGGTCGGGTTTTAAATGTAATAGTGCAGTTTGGAGGGCGCTTAGGGAGATTCCGGTACCCACTCAGGACTGCCGGGCTAACCCATGGGTTGACTCAATTGATAGGTACCCGGTTAAGGTTCCTGTTGCATAGTATTTGCTTTAGTTGGTTGGGCATACGGTGTCAACTGTCTAAATTGAAGAGGATCTTCAATTTCTATCTCGATATGTGGCTTTTTTTATTGTTATCTTTTTTTCTTTTTCCAAATCCTCATTTACCTTCATATGCTACAAGTGTACACAACGATGAGGGATTCTTTATACAGGACTTTCGCATGCCATGGGTACACACTTTAGTGGTTAGTGTTATATAATGCAAATAATATTGCTTGGTGATTAGAGGGAAGTCCACCTCAAAATGTTTTATTATTATTTTTTTAATGAAATGTTAATGGGAGATAATAGTTTTTTTTTTTTTCATCATTCCATAGTTACAGCAATGAAAAAAAAAGAAAGATTTGAACCATAATATTCTAAGAGCAAGTTATGCCACTAAGTTAAAAGGTTACTTGATTGAGTTGATTCAATCAATATAAACAAGAAACAAAGTAAATAAGAGTTTGTTTGGGAATAATTTATTTAGCTGAAACTGAAAATTTTTTGCTAAAAGTACTATAGATAAAGCTAAAAGGTAGCTGAAATAGTATAGTAGGACCTATGAATAGTACAAAAAAGTGCAATGGATCCTATGAATAATAGCAAAAATAAGCCGAATAGTAGCAAAAATAAGTTGAATAGTAAAAAAGCTGGCTTTTTAAACCAATTCCAAACTCAGCCTTAATATAAGTTTTTTTTTTTTTTTTAACAAGTTATTCATGTGTCTAGTAATGATTTCCTATTATGAAAATCAAGATTTTAAGAAGCGCATTGTCATTGTTTACAAATTAAAAGCATAGTTAAATTAGCAACACGAGACATATTTGGGATTGCCATCCTTGGTGGGTAAGTCTAAATGCAATACTTTTCAAAATCTGAAAACGAGGTTGGATAATAAATTAGCAGGATGGAAGAAAAAAAATACTTTCATAGGTTGGGAAAGAGATTCTTATTAAAGCAGTTGCACAAGCAATACCGACGTATATTATGAGTATCTTTAAATTACCAAAACTTTATGCAATGAGATGACAAGTATAGTCCGAAAATTTTGGTGGGAGCAAACTAATGAAAAAACTAAGATGGCATTGCTTAGTTGGGACAAATTTTGTACTTCAAACAAGGAAGGTGGCTTAGCCTTTCGAGATCTTAAATTTCTAATCTTTCACTTTTAGCCAAACAATAGTGGAGGCTTCAAACAAATACATCATCTCTAGCCTATAGAGTTTTAAAGGCGAGGTATTTTCTAGATAGTAACTTTCTTGGGGCTGAATTGGGCTCTTGACCATCTTTTGCATGGCAAAGCATTCTTGCGACACAGAATATTGTCAAAAAAGGGAGTAAATGGCAGGTGGGTGATGGAAAATCAATCGGTATTTGGACTGATAAATGGCTTAATGATCCGTCTTATTTACAAGTGTTGTCCCAGCCAAGCACCATTTATCGCTCAATCTACGGTGAGTGTACTCATTGATCCCCAAACAAGTGCATCGCGTGAAGAGCTAGTGCGTTGAGTTTTTATTCCAGCAGATGTCTATTCAATCCTCAGCATTCCTTTAAATAGTCGTCTTCCACATGACAGGCTAGTGTGGGCTTAATACTCTAAAGGGATGCTTTACAGTTTGAAGTGCTTATAAGCTTGCAGTGACTGAATTTCTAGCAGAGACTACGACGGGATCCTCTAATGCTGATACACACAAAACATTTTGGAGAAGATTGTGGGGCTTGGATCTGCCAAATAAAATTAAGTCTTTTGCCTGGAGAGTTTGTTGTAATATCCTCCCCACAAAAATGAATTTGTGTTAGCTACAGGTGTGAAGCTTTCGGTTTGGGGGAAGAATCTAGTGGCCATGCGTTCTGGGAGTGTGGGAAAGCACAGGAAGTGTGGACTTCATCCGGTATTGTGTTTGAGGCACAAGGAATCCATTGTCAAGAATTTGTGGACTTGGTATGGTACTTGATTTTCATCCAACACACTGGAGATGACACTTTGGAGATGATTTTTATGGTAGCTTGGTGCATGTGGTTCAATAGGAATGCGGTTCGACATGGGAGTGTTCGTCAATTGACAACAGTGGTGGTGCAGAAAGCTTAGACTTTGCTTGCTAAATTTCAGGGAGCAAACCATGTTATTGCTTCACCGAGGATGGAGATGAATGATTTATCGACATTACCAATGGCCCAAAATTACAAGGAGAACGTGGATGACGCAGTTTTTAGTCATATTCGAGGGTTTAGGGTTGGGGTGGTGATCTGTGATCATGAAGGAAGGTTGCAATAGCAATGAGCAAGAAACTTCTTCAACCTTTGGGTCCACTGGGGATTGAGGTGAAAGCTATGGAAATTGGAGTGTCTTTTGCGTGGAATGCTGGTATAAGGGATGTGGTAGTTGAAAGTGATTCCAAGATTGTAGCTGACACTCTACTGGGATTATATACTCCTCCTATGGTTGTCTCAAATGTTTAGAATGGTATTGCATACAAACTTTAGGATTTTAAATCAGTTCAAGTGTCTTATGTGAAGCATCAAGGCAATAAACTTGTACATCTTCTGGCAAAGTTTGCCAAAGAAATAGATAATATTGATAATTATGTAACATGGATAGAGGAATATCCATCGTTGATTGAGTGAGTTATTGCTCATGATGTACTGAATTTATCTTTCTTCTTAAAACAGTTACAAGTTTCTCATCAAAAAAAAAAAAAAAAAAAAGCATAGTTAAAAAAATTATAATACATGGCATCAACATGTCAATTGACCCATCAAAAGAAAAAAAAAGTGTCAATTGTCAAAAAAAAAAAAAAAATTGAAATACTCTTTTAGAGACCCTTAGCAGGAAAATGATGCCGCGATGGCAATCCAATTGATACCATCATTAATTTTGCCAATTAAACGCAAATAGATTAATAATATGTGGTGGTTGAGATCCACTGCACACTGCACACTGCACAGGGTCTAGCCTCCAATTGGCACAGAAATGTTTTTGTGTTTGTAAAGAGCTAAAAGCATCCACAGCAGTGGATTTAAAAGTTTAGCTATTTAGCTCTACCAAAAGTTCCTTTATCTATTTTACCTACACACATTCTACAGCAGTAGATTTATTTTAGCTTTCAATACAATAAAATAATATAAATATCACAATAAAATAATATAACATCTACAATAAAATAATATATCCTACTGCCAAAAAAATACACAGCACCAACCACAACCACCTCTACCATCAGCCACAACCACACCCACCACCACCACCACTACCACTACCAACAGTTCACAAAAGAAAAAAAAACCCAAATCGGTTGATCTTTTTCCTCAACCCAGAAGGGGTGGGTCGGCGAGCTCCATGGGTTTCCCAATCAGGTACCCAATATCTACGAGCAAGCACGACCACGAGCAAGCATTCCGATCGACGGCGTGGGTCTGAGGCGGATGGCGGTGTGGGTCTGAGGCTGATTGGTGGCTTGGGACGGCTGGTGGGTCTGAGGTTGAGAGAGTTGATCGTCGGTGGGTCCGAGCTGATCGGCAGCTTAGGACAATGGTGAAACAGAGGTGAGAGTTTAAGAGAGTGAGCTTGAGGGAGTTTTGAGAGATGAGAGCTTCAGATGAGGCAGATGGCAGCGTGGGTCTGAGGCTGATCGGTGGCTTGGGTCTGAAGGCCGATCGACGTTGAAGATGACAGGGTCGGCGGCGGTGAGCTTGAGAGAGTGAGCTTGAGAGAGTTCTGTGAGAGAGGTGAGAGCTCAGTGGCAGAGAGAGAGAGGCGTGAGAATGAAAGAAAGAAAAAAAAAAAAAAACCAAACTTATATTATTTTAACACTGGGCCAAATAAATTTTTTTTTTTTTTTTTTTTGCTCCAAGCTACAGTGCACATCTATTTATAGATGTGCACTGTAGCAATTAAGTTAAAAATTATAGCTATTGCTCCACTGCTGCAGGGGTTTTTTTGTGTTTTGGTATAGCTAAAATAGCAATATAACTATTTAGTTACACTGCTACAAATGCTCTAAGATGCTAGCGTAATGCCTGACTTGGCTTGTTAATGTTCAAACACTCAGAAGAAAGGTCTTTGGCTCTTACATATGAATTTGTTTTGTGGCTAGACAACATATAGATTATCAACTTTTTGTTCTAGATGTACAATCTGATTTGGATTTATAGCTAAAGGTTGGCTCCCTAAAATTCGCCCAAGAACTGAGTCGATTTGGTTTGGTCAAATCAATTAGCTTCCAACAATTTGCAGAAAAAAAAAAAAGAAAAAAAGAAAAGAAAATCCAACAATTAGCTGTTTCTTATCAATAAGCCGTAAACATGGTTGGTCTAATTTTTATAGCAATTTATTTCCTCTTTGAATATTAGGTGTCCTTTTCGACAGGTTGAGTGTCCTAAACGCAAGCTTACTTCGCAGCTCAATTGGAGAAACATGTTTTGTGTGAGTTTTACTTGGATGTCCTCAACCAAAAGTTCGATTTTAAAGATGAATCAAGCAGTAGGAAAATACTTGTTGCACGGTTGCACCACACATTCATGCATGGAAATTGTCTTGAAATCAGGACTTGAAGTCATGATTTTCCTTGAATCGTAACTTGATGTCATGTTTTTAGTGCAATTTTTATGTGTGTAATAAATAATACTTTTCTTTAATGTAAAAAAAAAAATTACTTTAATTGATACCGTGAAAGATCCGAAGAGACCCACCGAGAGAAATCTGCACTTACTATTATTTTTTTTTTTGGGGAACTTTTTAGACCAATTAGGTTGGAAATAGTAGTCTTGTCTATGCTTTCCAGTACAAATTGTCTTCATAACTTTATTATTATTACAACAAACTCTATTACTCTACAACTCACCATTGGTTGAACCCTTAAAAAATAGTTTTTAATAATCAGAATAATAATATGAGATGTAGTACAAACTTTATAGATGCCTATTTGGGGCCTTTTCGGTTGCCCAGCTACGTGTGGTTCTTTAGAAGGGTGACCTTATTAGGTCCGGGTTCTTTTTGGGAAGTTGCGTCCGGAACTCAACATTGGTCCATGTGGTCCAACGGCTACCGGGATACTTTTAAGCCTACAAAGCCATTAAAACCAAAGTCTAAGAATCATGATAATAGTCGAATAAATATGTAATATGAGTTTGATATGATAACTTTGATTAGTGATTGTAATAACAGTTAAAATAAAGTAGAATTTATTTAGGGGTAAAGTAATCATGTGCTTAATGACGTAAATTTAAAGATATGGGAGCAAAGTCACTTATCTTTGTATGGTTTATAGCTCCAGCTGTGTAGCATTAGTGAGTTGATAGGATTTTGGCAGAATGCCAGCGGTAGAGGCTGGTTAAGTTTGCCCTTCTTATCATGCATTTAAATGAGTTTAAGCCTTAGTTAATAGTTGTAATAGTTGTAATAGTAGTTGGAATGAAGTAATATGTATTTAAATGTGAAGTAATTATGTATTCAATGAAGTAAATTTAAAGATATAGAAGCAGAGTGACTTATCTCTGATGGGTTGCAGTCCCAACGGTAAAACTTCTGTGAGTTGGTAATATCTCAGCCGAGTGACCTCAGCGGTAGAGGGGCAGTTTGTCATGATAATTTCAAGATTAAGGGGGAAAAATGGGTGCAACTGGAGGAAGAGAGAGTATGCCCAGTTGTGTGAAGAGGCTGGTTAAGCTTGCCCCTTTTATCATGCACTTAAATGAGTTTTCCTCTTGACAATGCTCTTTTAGTTGTTGTGAAGTTATGAGTAGTGTTGCCTTCCATGAGAAGGGCTTTAAAGTAGAGGATTTGTGCCTTCTAAGAGAATAGCTTTATGTAAGAAGTAGTTGTTCCTTCTAAAAAAAAGGCTTTTGTAAGAAGTAATTGTGCCTTCTAAGAGAAGGGCTTTTATATGAGATTTTGGTGCCTTCTAGGATAAGGGCTTTAGCATTAGAAATTTATACCTTCCAAGACAAAGGCTTTTAGTATAAGTGTTGGTATCTCTTGAGAAGTGTGGAGATAGTAAAAGATATAGATGTTTTGTGAGATGTAACATTTGTATTATGTATGATATGTGAAAGTATAAGAGATATGAAGGTTAAAGATAGTAAAAATATGAGATTATAACTACTGGAGAAGTTATATAGATTGCTTTCTAAGAGGATAGATTTTGTAAGATGAGAGCATAGAGATATATTTAAGTGTTTGGAGATAGGAGCAGTAAGATATATGTATTTTCTGAATATGGAGAGTGAGAGAATGAGTATAAGAGAGGTAATAGTGCTGTAATGTGTTTAGCAATGTTGCTGGGATTTACTGCTCGGATTTTCTGCTAGAGGAGTAATAGAGACTACTTTCCAAGAGGAAAGATTTTGTAAGAAAAGAGTATAGAGATGTGTTTTCGGACAGTAATATAGTAGAATTTCAGAGTGAAAGAGTATGAGAGTGGAGCTTAGAAGAGTTGTGGTGTGCTGTATGTAATGGTGTAGTAAGTGTATATGAGATTGTGTAAGAGAAGTGAAGAAAGAGATGTTTAGTTTCCCATTTTGAAGCTGAAAATCTAGAAGCTCAGAGCTTCATTTAGAGCTTAGAGGGGGAGAGAATAGATAAGTTGATGAGAGAGTTGTTCCTCCATTTTTTCCTCTTCCTCCTTGAGGGGTTGATGAAGGGTCCTATTTAACTGAGTTTAAGGGGGGGTTTTTTAGCAAATAATCTCAGCCAAAATATGTCCCAAATAGCAATAAATCTTCAGAGAATCCATCTTAAGATTTGGCCCAAAAATTGTATGTTTAGTTTTAAGGCATTCTTGCTATTTCGGGTAAGAGCTGTTGGGGAAAGAGAAGCTGAAAAGGAAAGTATTTTAGCAAGAGAAAGGTAGTTTCATTAGTTGGTTTTGGTTTTAGCCAAATGAGGAAAAAAAGGTAATGCTCAAGCTGCTGGGTCAGCTGTCACAGCTGTTCTAAAAAGGCTGTCCCAGCTGTCAGGAAAAACTGTGACAGAAAGCTGTCCTAGCTGTCAGGAAAAGTTGTGACAGCTACTGGGTGATTTCTGACTGCTGGAGAGGTCATTCAGCATTTATTTCTTGGATTTGGCTGAAATATGGTAAGATATCTTTGAAGGGTATCTTGCTATTTTTGGTATAACAGCTGGCTGCTGGGATTTTAGAATTAAATGGCTGATGATATCACTTCCAGCCAGGTGTCAAGTGCTGAATACACTGCTGGGGATCAGCTAGAAATGTTTCCTTTCTTGGGTGTTTGTGTTTTTGGTGCAAGGTTCCATTACAACACATTTCTAGTAAGTAATAGAAGGATTGGTTGATAGTTAATGAAGTTTTAGAGATTTAGTCAAGGTCTCATTGTGTTGTAACATAATCTTGGTGAGTAAAAAGAGTATTTGATGCTCTGCTCCGGCAGCTGGCAGAGAAATATATGTTCAGATTGTGGCAGACAGCAGCTGGGTATCAAAGATATCATGAATATTTTGTATATAGAGAGAGATAAAAGGTAGCCAATTAGATTAGGCCATGTGTTTGAGTTGGATTTTAGTTAAAAATAGTAATGAGATTTAGGTAGAATAATATAATGAAGTTTCTAAATTTGTATAGCAACAGCTAGGGATTGAATGAACAGTTATTTTCCCAATAGTTAGATGGCTGGGGATATTTAGCATTTGTCATATGATGAATATTAAGTTTTAAGAAAAGAGCAATAGGCCATCATATCATTTTAAGTGCTATGTGATAAGAGATGCTTACCATATGTTACCCGTTACACACGGACTCGTCAGAGTTCAGGAAGTTGAAGAAGACATGCCAAGCAACATATCTCTTTTATCAACTTTAAACTGATGGAGTTTTACTGAACATACCTCTTGGCCTTCCAAACTACAACTCCGAAAGTTTCCCCAAGGAGACTAATGAGCTTGGATCATAAGCCAAAGATGAGATGACGTACCTCGGGTTTTATTGTCATTTTGTGTAAATATGGGCTCTTATTGAAGAAGCCGCTTGCCATGAGTGTAAGAGAGGTAATATGGGCCATGCATCCGCCTCTTGAAGTAAGGATCTCACGGGCCATGGGGCCTCAATCCATGTAGTTGAATGAGATATGAGCTTTTTTTGGGCTTTAAATAGATTTTTTCAAAAAATCAATAATATGTTGATGTGGCATGAGTTGCCAATGAAGTAGTGCCACGTGAGCCGAAAAAAGAGTCCTCAACAATGCCAAATTATAATATAATAATGAAAATTTAAATTTTAAGTCGATAAAAGGTACCAACTTTCTAACGATCACACCTTATATGGGTAGAACGTAGAATAATCATTTACCTTCATATTCATAGTTCTTCACTTCCTTGATAATTTGATAATTGAGAGTGAAAGGATTTGAATCATCAATATCAACTACTTAAGCTACAAGGCTTGTAATATTCATTGTTTATTTCTCCTTCATGTTTTACACACTATCCTTGTTAAAGGAAATTTAACACACACGACTAAATATTGATTAGATCATTTTCAAGGTTCATTGCAGTACCCATTCTTATACATTTTACTTTTTTGGTATTACGGTTAGGTTGATCAGTGGTTGGTTTACTAATGTTCATTCATATCCCACAAGCTTGCATTATGGTTTTTTCTTAACTACAAGGTTCTCTTTGTCTCATGTGTATCTCGATTTCGGTCGGGGTAGATTAACCACCCGAATTGGCTATAATGTTCCATACTTGTACTAAGAGTTTAATTGGTGGAAAGGGAATGAATACATGGTTATATGGAAGGATATTTTGTGATCTATAGATCAACAATCATTAAGATTTTAAGGTGTGATTAGTCATTTATTTATGGTTAGTTCTATTACCGAACATAACTTAAAGGGAGGTCGGGAGCACTCCTAACCTAAACAAGTCATAATCATGTCTCAAACTAAAAAAAGGAGTTTAGAATTTTAGTTACATGTGGGGAAGGCAATAAGCACACCCACAAAACTAGTCTTAGGATATTACAACATTTTAACAGGCTCTTGGGGTTTTACCTAGTGTAAATTAAAATGTTGGCTTTTAGCTTTTAGGGTGAAATGATTGATTGTGAAATATTTGCACCAAGAATGATGCAAATGGCGGCATCAATGGTTTTAGTGTGATGTGTGTTTGAAACCTTGGGAGGACGCGTTTTGAATTTGGGAAATCATTTTAGAAAAAGGGAATATCATTGTGTTAGCATTAGGGAAAATTGTGTTTTATCATTTTTATTTGGGTTAATTTCATCACATTTAAATATTTAACCTTAATCTATGGCCCAATAGCTAATATCTAAATTAATGGTCATGGTAATAATTCAATATAATTTTTGAATAGTTAAATAGAATTAAATAAATTCAACTGTTGTTATAGTTTTAGTCTTTATGATACCCAGATGAGCAGGAAACTTTACCCCCTTTCTCTTTGATAAAAGATTTCCTTCTTCTAATTGAGTTCGAAAAATCTCCTCTAACTCATTACATGAAGAATCTCCTCTAACTCACAAGATAACGATCATGTGATCATTGACGTGTTAAATCACCTACATCATTTAAACAAGTTACCTATGATTATTAAATATATTGTGTGAACAAAGTACATATAATACTCATTTCAGCTCTTGATGCGGTGGTCATTCCACAATTATAAATACTTATGGGGTATTGAGGTAAAGGTCGAAGTTTAAGTCTCTAGAAGAGAGCTTCATACACATATACACTTACATTACGTTAGGGTAAAAATTCTATCTTATATATATATATATATATATATATATAAAAGGAAATGCTAATGAATGTCTTTAGGGCATTGATTAATAATTTATTTAAAGAAAGTTTTTATTGGAAAAAAAAAAATTAATGTTTTGACAATTTTTTTCATTTTCCATAAAAGTGGTGTCAAAACTTTCCTAAAATGAATTCTTAACTAATACTCTAAGGGCATTCGTTAGCATGACCTAAAATAAAAAAAAAATAAAAAAATTAAAAAAACACTCATTTCAGCTCCCACTCAAAAGATTTAGATGAGAAATGTGCAAATGAGAACCCAAAGCATAAGGTCCAAACTAATTGATAAAACCTGAAAAACCCCGAAGTCCAAGTCCAAGTTCAAGCCATGTGGGCTCTCTCCCTAACCATACCATCTCTTCCCCACCACCCCATCTCACCCAAGCTTCTTCCTCTCTTTCTCACCATCTCAGCCAATTCTCACCCACGGCGCCACCAATCAAAACCACCAAGAAACGACGCCGTCCCCACCAAAGACATGAAAGGCCTAGGCCACACCATCCTCGAAGTCACAGCAGTTAATTCCACTACCCCCAATCCCATCCCAAAACAACAAAAACAAGAAGACGAAGGAAGGCAGATAAGTGGGTCAGATGTGCTTTGGGCTCTTCAGAGAGCCGCTGCTCAGAAAAACGAGTTCAGTAAAAGTAAGAAAATGAAGAGTAAGAAGATGAAGAAGAATACTATGGGGGTATCATCCTCTGTGGAAGAGGATAGTCTGGATTATAGTAAAGTGAGGCCCTTGTGCATTAAGAGTGAGTGGGGTGTGAGGTTGGTTGAGTTGGAGAAGCGCCTTCAGGAGCTTTCTGATACCCATTCATAATTCTAAGGCTTCCTTCTTTCTATGGTGTAATCAATTATTTTATGCATTTTGTTTTATAATTTGATAGTAATTATAGGGTATTTGAATTCTGGTTTTCTTTGTAAAGTGGAGCAAGTTATGTCATCGTATGAATATGCGAGACCCTGTTATCAAAGGTTTGGTATTTTCTTTTTTAATTTGGGTAGTTTGAACCTACAGACACTTTATTTGGGTGCTGTACCCGCGTGGTAACGGTATTTTATCTGCTTGGTCATGTTATAATTTTTCAAATATTACTCGTTGTATTGTATCTATACCGAGCATCTTTGAACCCATGTTGAAATGGCAGTTATTATATATATGGCATTATTGTTTTCTTCTGTTTAATAATTTGGTTGTTTGCTAAGATCCTTGCAGCTTAATGTACCATGAAAGCTGTCTAATAATTATGAAACAGAGCAGAATGGAAAAGTAAAACTGTCAAAATTATAAATGGCAGCAGAATGTTGGCAAAGGAAAATGTATTATTGATATTTTAGAGAGAGTAACTAGTACAGTGTTGCTAAATAATTGAAATGGAGAATGCATTTGTGGCAAGAGTGATGAAATGGGAGAACCAACAAGTGTCTTATTAAATAGTGCAGGTGGGTAGTGCAGTCCTTGTAAAAGGAGCTGCTAGCATTCTAGTCATAAAAGACAATATGCAGACCTGGGGAAACACAGCAGGTTACTCATGCTCTGACCCTGTTCTTGACAATAAAGGGGTAGAGGAACCTAATAAATCACCAGACCTTAATCCACTTACTATGAACACATTGGTTCAATTGAAAGTCCTGCGAAAGGAAATTGTTAGGATTATTTAGTTTTGGCAAATTCCGTGTCAAATATTTCGAAAATGTGATGGCATATGTTTACATGACATTTTGTTGTTTGAATTGTATTCAATTGGGTCATCAAGGAAAAGAGGATTGAAAGTTGAAGTTGTTGGTCGACCCAAGTGTGGTTGGTAGCTGACTCGTACAGTAGCTAGCTGAGGCCCTAAGAGTGTTTTTCCCTTTGAGGACATTGTTTTGTGCTAAATTTTGAAGGGTTCTTTGTGAAAAATCTAACTTAATCATAACTGTGGGGTTTTTTTTTTTAATTGTTTATAAAACCTAGATTTATCTAGTAAATATTTGATATAGGACTCAATACACGCCCACACAACACACACTCAACTAATTTATTTTAATATCCAATCAATATAAGGTATCACTTGAGTAATATGAGTTATGCTAATAAAAGCATGCAAAACATATGGTTACAGCCTTACCGATACTTTGTTTCAGCCTTTGATTTTTCTGTTTTGAATTCGGCAAAGAAGCGTGAATACAATTGTGGGATGCAGAATTTGATGTGAAATAGAGTATACAATTCTTCTAAAAGTTCTACTGCCATAATAAAATTTTACAATAAATAAGTTAAGATACCTTATTTCAACATTTGATCTTTTTGTTTTGAATTCAGCAAAGAAGCGTGAATACAAACGTGGGATACAGAATTTGATGTGAAATTGAGTATACCATTCTTATAAGTTTTATTGCCATAATAAAATCTTACAATCAACAAGCTAAAGTGTCAGTCCACTATAATTCAAAATAAAATAAGATTAGATTATATCCAACCAAAATGTTGTGAAATTTAGTTCTGTTCATGGACTTTTTCTAAATTTTATGTTTTAAAACTTATTAGTGTTTTGGTATATGTTTCTTCAAGGCTGGAGAGTGGTGTCTGCAATTTAAATTCTCAATGTTCCGTCAATGATATATAATTTATAAATTTGGTCTTGTTTAACTTGCAAAAGATTAAGACTTTATACCTTATCATCAGTGTTTTTGTTTTGCGGTTAGTGTTTTTTTAGATCCTTTCTCACTACAGTCTTATTGGGTTTTGTGCAAACGCACTTTGGCAAATTGCATATTTTGCGTGTGGAGAATTTCATTTACTTAGGCATAAAGATTTTTGTTGAAGTGCATAATTGACAAGAAATTGTTTTACATGGGTGTAAAGTCAATTCAGTTGTTTGTTGTTCTTAAACACGTGCTTCGTATTTGAGAAGCTTAGTTCCTTTCGTGTAATTTGACATATCTGATTTTCTAGGATTTGGTCACGAATTCAATTACTAATTACGTTGCTTTAAGATGGTCCAATTTTTGATACGTAGGGTGATAGCTGCATCATTTTGTAACTATTTTGACTGCATGTTCAACATATACTTGGCTATTGAGCTTTTGTTTCACTTTAACACTCATCTACAGCCTCTACCACATAATAAATCAATAGGAAAAATTGGAAAGCCATACACCTGCACGTCAATGGAGATCACTCCCAACTAAGCTGCAGAACAACTACCTGATTTACTTCTTCACAAATAAATGACTTAATCGAACCATCATGCATGCATTGTAGGTGGGTGGAAAGCGTAGAATCTGCATGTATGTTTCGGTTTTCTAAAGCCCCACTATCAGAATCTAGCACAGAATTTCTGATTTGATCAACAGCCTGTAACTTTTGAAACATCTTACAATGGCATCTCTGTAAGTTTCATGTTCATGGTAGCCTGATTATCAGAATGATGAGAAAGTTTTCATTCAGTAAATATATTCTAAGATCCCAATTAGTGATTTATTTATTCAGACTTTTCTCTGGTAATTCCCTGTTAGCGGATTTAACCAAGAGCAGGTTTAACCTGTACCTGTCCCACATCTTCTCAGCAACCAAATAGTATATAACTAAATCATATTTTCAGAAAGTGAAACAGCGACATCATTCACGTCCCACTTCTTATTTCCTACTATTGAAATTGTAATATCATTGTATAACCCATGCACTAAAAAGATTGCCTCAAGTAATATTTGAAGTTGTTCATCAACTTGTGGCGGCCATGAAATACAAAAACCACATGAAGAAATTAAGTTGCACTTAAATGCATAATCAGAAGCGTAAATTCTATTGATCTAGCAACAGCAACATTTTTCAGCAATGTGTCAAAAAAAAATGCCAAGAAAATGCATTTCACACATGAAAGTTAATATATAAGAAACAAATACTGTTAATCAAAACCTAACAGCACTGGGGCACCAACATTTAAGTTGAAGGGATACCTCACTTCCTAATTCTAAAATCTTTTTTTTTTTTTTTCTTTCCCTTTTTTTTTTAAGTCCAGAGAAACAGAGGGGGGGGGGGGGGGGTGTGGGGAGAAGGAAGGGGTTATTTCAATTGATGTAACTAGCCATTCAACTACAACATGTTGCTTTCCCAAAAAGAAAAAAGAAAAACAGAAAAACTAGATGTCTTGCCAGTCCTCTACCACTAATAGGGTCGGTACCTCCTGCCACGATTGCCTTCATCACCACCTCCTCCTCGACCTGGTTGTCCACTTGGACCATTGCTCCGATCTATTCTGCGAGGCCGAGGGGATGGAGATGGAGATGGAGATGGTACCTGCATGCCTGGCTGCTGGCTGAAAAGAACCCAAAGTCAAAATAAATTATTTAAAATGGTGGAATAATTAAAAAGTAAAAACCACTTTTGAATTTAATGGCAACTTACAGAACATAACCAATTCGACCATCTGGTAGAACCATTGGGACCATATGCATTCCTGCTGGCATTGGACCCCTACCGTATATCACTGGCTGTTAATGTGAGCAAATCCATGAGATGGTATTCAACCAGTAAAGAAACTATGTCAAGATACAAAAATCCATGCAAGTACCTGCTGAAAACTAGTGGCAACACCATATCCAGCCCCTAGAGAACCATATGGATTACCAGCATAACCGCCATACCCAGGATGTGGAAGATGGTTTGGATGAGGCCCAGCATTATGGGGATAAGAAACTTCAAACTTTTTATCAGTCTGAGGTTTAGCAAGTACAACCTCCAACACTTGGCCTGCAGTTCAAATCCCTTTGAATAAATTGCTGTTGGAACCGTAACAAATCCAATAATAATGATAGAAAGTTTGAAACCAGTTCATTTGACAACTCAGATTTTTTTCTATGTTCCAATCACATCTAATTAAATCAAAAAATAAATTATGGACTAGAAGAAACCGGCCTATATTAGTAATTAGAAAGCAACAGAAATAGCCCGGCCAAAACTATTATTATCATATTATCATTCCTTTTATATTTAAACTAACATCAATATGCTCCTAAGGTAACAATCTCTCGTGACAGTAATAACCATTGTAGTGAAATTTTCTAATTTTTCTTCTGCTGAAGAAAGTTTTATTCCCCCCCACCCCTCCCTCCCTCTATTGTGCTTTAGAAAAAGAAAAAAAGGCTAACAGCCATCACTTAGACCATAAGATAGCATTGAGGAAACCGGCAATAGATCTAATCATTCCACTTACGAGCCAAAATCATGATAGCATCACAATCTTCATTCTTGAAATCTATGATGACCTTTATGTCCTAATATAGCCTAAAGTCTACATTTGTCAATTATTTATTTTTAAATAATTGGTGTATTGGGAGGTCTCAAAATAGGTTCAGACAAAATTTACTCTGATCATTATGTCTTCAAGTAGGCATCAACTGTATGTATGTGCATTATAAGACAAAATTCCCATTGTGTGCTAAACCAGCAATTAATAGGTTTAACACGTAATGAACAAGGTTGTTGGCACGTCTTTGAGGTTCCCTAAACAGCATTAGAGGATTTGTTGGAAAAATACCATCCATTTCATATTTCTCTGTATCTTTAACAGCCTTCAATGCACTTGATCTTTCAGCATAATGGATAAATCCAAAATCTCGTTTACCACTAGCTTTGCCAGGTGGCATAACCACTTTCGTTACTTCTCCATGGCGCTGAAATAGTTCCTTCAGTTTTTCAGTACTAGTGTTCTCCGGAATGTTTTTCACATAAAGAGCCTTAACCTGGGAATGGCAAAACAAGTTAAAACCATTTATTAGACCAGAAAATTAATTTTTTAGGTAGCAGTGAAAGGCAGAATAGGGTCTTCGCAACTTTTCAGAAAAGACGATGTAGCATTTATATTTCTAACTCCACAAAAATAAAAAGCAACTATAGATTTCCCCTGTAAAGTTTTCCAGCGTTTTCAAGAAGTACAAGTTATCAAATAAACAATACCTGAATTCAGCCAAAAATAAAAATAAAATAAAAAAATGAATATAACTGAAACAATGCTTGACAGAAGCCCTTACATGATATTTAGAATTGAGATATCTAGGTAGTCTGCAACTTAAGAGATCAGGGTTAACTAGGTCAAACAATGTTTTAAATGGAGCCTTTCAAGTCAGGGTAAAACCATTGGCATGGTGTTAATTTCAGACAAAAATATTCTCATGGGCACTCATAAAAGATCCATTAGGTTATTCGCATACTGTCAAGCATCCATTACCACCATACCTATATAGAACTCAGATAAACATTGAATACCATTAAGTGAGAAATTTTTTAGATATAATGGTTTACTTCATCAGATGCTATACATATTTTAGATTTTTTTTTGAACAGTAAGTAAAGAGCTTCATAATTGATGTAAAGAAAAAGGCTGCGAGTATACTAAGGACACTCAATAAAAGAGAAAGAAAAATAAAGATAGAAGACTGCACAACAATTAAGCCATTGATAATCTGCCCAGAAAATCCAGGAGATCCATCTCTGACCCATCAACAGAAGCTTGCTTCCATTCAAACAAAGAGCATTACAGCTGAGATTTGATTTGAATAATTGACTTTATTCAGAGTCGGCAATAAATGTGTGTGTGGCTAATGTCCTACCAACATGAAATAAAAATAAAGCAAGTGAAGAGTCATAATAACAGGTTATCAACTAAGCAACTCCACAAGCACAATGAGCAGCTCCATATTATTAGGTCACTATTAGGGCCATTAGTTAAAAAAGTTTAGATGCGCTCTCTTCTCTGTCTGCCTTCTATCCCCCACCCCAAAAAAGGGGGATCTAACCACCAAGATTTCCTTCTCATATTCAACTTCAGCAGTACTTTTTCATGTTAATCAAACAGTGATCATATTTCATTTCAATCGTCTTGCTATGGAGCCATGATAACATTTCCTAATACTTCATACATCTTCAAGTGGAACTTATACAAGAAAAATCCACTTATTCATGTCAATGAATCACGAAACTTTTTCTCCATATGGTTTTTGTTGGAAAAGTTGGCTTGAATTGTCAAAGCCAACATTAAATGAATGTTTTGTCTTGCATGCATTTTCAAAGAAAGTGGAAAGCCAACAACAACCAAGTTTGTCTAGTGTGATTTGCTAAGTTGCATGCCCATGCTTGAGTCCTCACATGCAAGCCAAATTCTATGACTAAGCAAGTTTCATGTGCTGAAACTGTTACAACTTTGGCTGAATAGGATGGTTATAGAGGCGAAATATGGGAATGGTTGGAATGGTTGGTGCATGAAAAAGGTGACACGTGCTTATGGTGTTAGCCTGTGGAGATTCATTAGAAGTGGCTGAATTTTTCTAAACTCCTTCTGTATGATGTGGGGGATGGTACTAGAGTAATGTTTTGGAAGCATGTGTGGTGTGGGGATTGTACCCTCCAAGAGGCTTTTCCGGAACTTTATTGTATTAGTGGAACAAAAGATTCTTCAATGGCGGAGGTTATGTGTTGGTTTGCTGGGAGGATTCATTGGGATGTTCAGTTTTGTCGACCATTGCAAGATTGGGAACAAGAATCTTTTGATTTGTTTATGGATATGGTCTACTCTTCGATTGTGCGGGGGTTTGGTCCTGATAAGGTTTGTTGGAAGCCAAAAAGGAGTAGATGTTTTGAGGTTAGGGGATTCTATCTTTCTTTCTACCCTCCTACTCTCTTATCCTTCCCTTGGAGAATAATATGGCAATTGAAGGTCCCTCCAAGGGTAGCTTTCTTTTCATGGTTTGCTTAGGTAAGATTTTAACAACAGACAACCTTCGCAAAAGACATGCTAGTTCTTGATTGGTGTTATATGAGTAAGATTTGTGGGGAGTTAGTGGATCATCTTTTACTTCATTGTCCCATAGCTTGTGAGTTGTGGTTGTTGGTGTTTTGTTTGTTAGGAATCAACTGGGTTATCCTCAAAAGGTTATTGAGTTGTTTGATTCTTGACATGGTAAGTTTGGGCGACATCACAATATAGATTTCTGGAGACTTGTGCCTCATTGCTTGATATGGTGTATTTGGCGTGAAAGGAATGCTAAAAGCTTTGAGGGATGTGAACATTCTACGCTAGAGATTAAGTCTTTTTTCTTGCACACTCTCCTTGAATGGAGTGGGGCTTTGTCTCATTCTTCTTGTTTTTCCTTTCCTGTTTTACTTGATTGTTGTAATTTTTGTTCCTGATTTGCGGCCCATAGTACATCCCTAATGCACTCGTGTTGGCTTTTTATTAATAATATTTTATGTTACCTATCAAAAAAAAAAAAAAACTTTGGCTGAATACTTTTGCTATAAATAAGAGGTGAGCAAGAGAGGTTGAGGTAGGGGCAAGATGTAGGCAAAAGAGTGAGAAGCTTAGGTGCTGAAAAGCAAAGGTGCTTCCTCTCCATGTGAGTAACAAAAGAAAGAGAGTAAGAGTTTGTTGAAACTCTTGGCTAAATACAAAAGGGTGTTCTCTATTGATTTGAGAGAGAACCAAGGGCGTATTTGGGTTGGGCTTGTGAGAGTGCCTTCAAGCTATTGTTGTAATCTCCAAATTATAATGACACTTTTTTGTCGCCTTCCATGGACATAGGCATATTGCCGAACCACATAAAATTTCTTGTGTCATGTTTTCGCTTCTCTCTTCTTTAACCTTACATAAACAGATTATTTCACAATTTTTCAACAATAGTTTTTATAGATTTATATCAATGGATGTAAAAGTCAAATATCGGTGAACGACCAGGTAACCTATTAAAAAACTGGATTAATACACATTTTTTCAACAAGTAAAACATCTTAATTATACACAAATTATTTTTGATAGATAGATTTATACACATAAATTATAACCCTAAAGCACATAAAAAAGAGCTTGTATAGGGTCTTGACCTACATAAGGGGGTTCCTTTCTATCATATTTGCCGAGCTCACCTGCTAGAGAGTGTAGATTGGGTGTTTGGTTCAAGTCATCCCTCAAGATTTATGATTTCTGAAAGAATTCCTAGATATTCCCTTGTTTGGTTAAAAATAGTTCAAGAGAATCCAAATCCAAATGCCGATACCCACCAAACCTCCCTTTAGTGTGATTTCTCTTCTTCTTTTTTTTATTTTTTTATATTATTAAGTTACATAGCAATCCCAAGGGGTAGCACAATTGACTAGGAATCACATCTTAAGAAGTAAAAATCACAAGTTTGAATCTTTCCTTGAAGCCAAAACTCAAAAGAAAAAAAAAAGTTACATAAGCACCTGATGGGATTTAAACCCACAAGCTCACCCCACACATTGCTCTTAAAAGGGGAAGGGGTGCCATTTGAGTAAGAGCTCAATGGGGTGAATATAGATTTCCTTTGAAAAAGATCTGTCTCCATCTCCTCTATCTCTTTGCACTCTACCCGATTGGTGTCATTTTACTACATGCTGTTGGAAAGCTTTTGCTTCATTTGTGTACACCATAATGACATTGCTCTTCAATTGGACATAAGCTGGTCTTAATCTACAGAATTCTTTGTGTTTCAGATTTATTTTGATATCTTCATTTTTTTTAAGCTCAATTTTGAATACCTTGCCTTCATTGAAATCTAGCATATCTAAATTGGGCTTATAACTCATAAGATAGTAATGATACTAGTTGCCACCAACAATTTAAAAAAAAAAAAAGGATAGATAGTAATGATATCTAGTTATCTTTTACTTAAATCCAATTCGATTTAAAATTTTGATATATTATTGATGTTTTAAAACAGAATTAAAAGATATTATGTGTTTTAAGTTTACTTTGAACAAGAATATTTTGGGATGCATAAATAATTCCTAAAAATAAACCAAACATCGGGATCTCATATTTTGAAGAATCTTATAAAATTCTTTATCAAACTAATGGTGGGCATGATTACATTCCAAGGAAACTAAATACCAACAGGCATCCCCAAACCAATCACTTCATCAAAGAATTCAAGTATTCTACTAATAACACAACTCTACATTAACATTCACCTGAGAAGCAGCAGCATGATCAGGCGTACTCTTTGGATCAGCCCAAGTGACAGTCGGGGTATTGCCATCCAACTTGAAATTCACACTTGACATTTTCTGCCTTGAATAATCGGCACAAGCATTATTGTAATACAAAACAAAAGCAAAGCCACGATTTCTGCTTGAATTTTGAGGATCCTGAAAATAACCAAAGCAATGTTGCTCACAAGGGAAGCATTTACAACCATCCAATCTTATAATAAGGTCAGAGAAAATTCAATTTAAAACCCCACCTTTATAAGCTCAATGCTGTCAAGTCCCGGACCAACCTCCTCAATGACTTTTCTAAACTCATCCTCTGTCCAGCTCTTTGGAACATTACCAACAAATAATCTGTGCTTAGTTTCAGACAGTGAACACCTTAAGGTTTTACCCTGTGGTCATGAAGCATAGAGAAGAATACTGTTACATCAGAACATTCTTAACAAAAGGACATTAGGTTTTTAAACGAGCACCATGATTACCTTGAATTCTTTGCTATGTATCTCTTCAATGGCCTTTTGTGCAACCTCTTTTGTTTTAAATGCTATGAAAGCATAACCCTTGGCATCACCAGTATCCTTATCTTTCATCAATCTTACCTGAAAAACAATTGTAAAATCAAACCATTTTTGAAAATACGAATGGAAAGAGGAAGAGTTAAAAAAATAAAAAAAAAGAGGTGTCACAAGCAAGAGGGTACAACTCCAACCTCGAGAACTTCGCCTATTGGCTCACAGAGATCCCTCAAGTCTTCTTCCCGGGCATCTCGAGGAAGTCCACCAATGAAAACTTCAGACCCATGCGGAGGAAGGGCAAGAAGTTCAGCCCACTTCTCCTTTTTCTCCTCATCAATAGGAGCAGTGGGCCTTTCTTCATCTTCAATGGATTCAGAGGCAACTTGTCCTCTATCTGTATCTGGTGACTGGTCTTTACCACTAGCCTCAGCTATAGAGTCCTCATGTACTTCTTCCACATTCTCTTCGTCATTATCATACCCAGCTCCGTCTGCACCATCCTCATCATCATCTATCTGTTCTTCAACATCATCGTCTTCCATGTAATTGTCCTCATCAAGATCCACCCGCTCTTCAACTTCTGTACCTTCTGCCATAACTACTTCAAAACCTAAACTTTGTCATCCAATCACTAATCAGCACCAATTTCCTGAAGGCGCTCATGGTATTCACGAAAAATACAATGCTCCCATAAGATGCATAATTTTCAGTACAATGATAATGGCAGGCAGCAACAAATAAAAAAGGAATTTTGTGGTTGTATTTGGGGATGAAGGTAATAGAACTTTAAGGGATGTTTTAAGCAATGGTACAAGAGTGAATTTAACCAAGTGCCCCAAATGCTACAGGAGTCAAATTCCCCATTTGGTTGCTACAAATGCAACTTATCAAACAATTTATTAGATCCAAGCATGGTAACCAACTTCGAGCACAAAAGCCTGTATGTAACCAAAGATAAAGGGCTATTTTCTTCAGACTCAAGCAAAGTTCGACCAAAAGATCGTGTTTTTAAGATGCCCAAATCCTAGAAAAGAAAAAAAGGTTGACTTAGACTCTGCCCTAAATGTTTGCATTAGCTCTTTTAGTGACTAGCCCATCTCAGTTTAAAGTTTGTTGGAGGGAAAGAACTCATTCAACGAATATGACAAAACCCCAGTATTCTAATTCTTCGAATTTGACAATTTGTTTCCAATAAAAATCAAAATTTTACAATCTTACTGCAAAAAACCAAACATAGATTTTTTTATATTTATTTTTAAGCATGAAAAAAAAAAAAAAAAAAAAAAAACCCATAAGCCCTGTTGAGGAAAACCCACATAGAAAAAGATATCAAATCCAGAAACCAGTCATAGAAATGAAGGGTTTATGGAGGTAGAAGTAGCCGCCAATGAAACCCAAGAAAAAACGAAAGGAATAAGAGAGAGAGTGAGAGAGTTGTGCATACCAATACTACCAAAGCAGTTGGGGTTTTGAGATTTGGGTTTTAGGAAGGGTTGCCCTTTGTGGTTATGTTTGCTGCTTTGGTTTCTCCGAGAGAGTAGGTGGGTTTTAATCAGACGACTTTACGAGCAGCTGCAGCGAGCAAAGCAAAGCGAACCCCAAATCGGGTTGGATTTCTTTCTTCTGTTCCAGAAACCCCCTTATTTGAGAACGAGAGCCAGGATACGGAGCGACCGGGTGTACCTCCTCAGTTACCTATCAACTAATCAGACTCTGCCACGTGTTTTTTGTTTTGTTTTTGTTTTTGTGTTTGTGTTTTTCTTTCCAGGTTAGATTTTGTCTCCTTCTTTTCCTTGTATTTTTTCTTTCAAAAATTGCACCTTTAAAATTTTCGGTAAATTAAAGAACTATATTTCATTAGTGTAATTAAAATTGAATACTAGAATTTTTTTATTAGAATAAACAAATAAAATTATTTTAAATTGCGTGATGGATGTACTTATCAAGCTTTTAAACCAACTAAAAAATAAAACCCATATTTCTTGGATGTGGAAAAACATCATTAAAAAAAAAAAAAAAAAAAAGCCAACCCAAAACTCTACCAAAGGTCATGGAGAATTGGAAATGGTATAGCATCCCCTTACAGCACCCTACATGGTTTCTTGTTAAACCCTAATCCTTAACTCAACATTCTTCTGTCACTATTGTTTATGACTTTATTAACTTTACAACCAACTGCTTGAACATCTCCCTAATTAAAAATTTGTATGAATAATGAAGAAAGCAAATAAATTCTTAACATTTCCTTGTCCAAAGCCAACCTTCTTGAACAAAAAGATGATAGATTAGTTTGGCCCTTCTCCCCTGATGGTCAATATCAAACAAGAATAGCCTACCAGATTAGATTAGTTTGGCCCTTAATTTTACTTGGAAGATTCTTCGTGAAGCCATCCCTCTCAATCTGTCCTCCCCAAGAAGGCATTTTGGCAGAGGACTCGTGTGTGTGTGTGCTGGGGCGACACAGAGACATTTGACCACTTATTTATGCATTGCCCTTCACTAAAGTAGTATGGTCCCGATAATCTTACAATTAGGAGTCAACAACGCCTTTTGGCTCCATAAGAGAAAAAATCACCAAGTGGCTGCTAGAGAGTTAAGTATGATTCACTGCTCATGGAAAGCATTCTGGGTCTACTCATAGCTCTGTGGTGTATTTGGAACCATAGAAACTATATCGTCTTTGAAAGAAAAATTCCCAATGCAATCGAGACAATGCAAAGCTCAACAGCATCTCTAGTTCACAGGTACGCATGCTTTTAATATTGTCAATGCAGGTGCACCACAAAATGGAGAATGCATCATTCCACCAACCACAACAATTAGAAGGCATAAAAAAGATTAGCAGATCTTGATCTAAGTAGAAGTTGATAGGCATATCATATGTTTAGAGGAAGGAGTGGCATTGCCCTCATAGGCAAAGACAGAGAAGGCAACCAACTCTTAAACGGAGGACAGATTGTGGTAATTGAGGATCGTCGGCTTGAAAGATTAATAGCACTCAAGGAAGCTCTCATTAAAACTACAACAATGGACTTCTGCAGAATGGTTGTTTTGACAAATAGTAGAGAATCCAATGTTGTGTTAGCGGATTGCAAGAAATTAGCTAGTTATTCCCTAAAACATTATTCCAATCTGGTATTGTATTAACTATGTAGACTTCCTTGATGAGGATATATATAAATTAAAGCTTTTATACAGAACCAAATATTACAATATATTATAAAATAAGTAATGAAACATCTTTTAAATTTCTTGAAATTTTTTACAATTGAGCTTTAATTGGAGTAATAACTTTATAAATTGCATCCTCTAACCTAAAATTCAATTCAATCTTGTAACTTCGCTTTGTTCAATTCAGTTCTTTAACTTTTAACTTCGATCAATTTAATCTTTTCGTGCACTTCTTTAAGAAAATTTCAATAAAGTATTCTAAAATGAGACCCAAAAGCAACATTGTTTTAGGGCTTAATAACGGCACAATTCTAAAGGAAATTAATGGAAGGATTGAAAAGTTGAAACCTAGAAAACTGTATTGAACAAAAGTGAAGTTACATGATTAATTGAATTGAATTTTTGGTAAAGTTAGAAGATGGTAGAATTTGTAATTTAGCCTAGCTTTAATTTTACAAAATATTGTTTTCATCCTTAAAGTTTGCTAGAATTTCATTTTTTTCCCAAAAACTTTAAAAAGTTTTTCTTTGTCCCTAGACATTGAAAGTGTTACACTCTTTGTCCTTTCGGCCACTCTGGTAAAATTATCCTTTGTGACTAACTAGGTGACACTACTCTAAAGATTAAAATATTTGACATGTTTGGCATGAATCATTACATTTAAAAAAATAATGACACACATGAGATTAACATGTAGAACAAAAATATTGGTCACATGTACAATATGAAAGATGTTTTAAAGTTTAATGAAAAATAATTTTTTTTAATAGTTTAGGGACAATTTTTTTTTTAGACAAAAAACAAACTTCATGCAAGCTTTATGAATGAAAACTATATTTTTGCCTTTCAATTTTAGTAAATCTTTGGTAATAGAGTTTCACTTAAAGTAAATCATGCTAATAACTTCAATATATTTATAATTTTAATCATAAATGGTGAATGTGTGACAATAACAAATTGATTGATAATTATATAATTTTACAATTATATTTTACATATACTAGAGATCTTACAATTTCACAAGAATAAATATTTTGCATTTGAGTATATGTTACTCACAACTTATGTGAATTTTGTTAATTTTAGTTAATAGTGACTTACTGAGGGAAAAATTAAAAAAAAAAAAATTCATGGTTTTCACTATTATTTTTTGTGAATTTTAGGGGTTTAATTTGAAACCACCCAAAGTTATAGGTGATTATGTAATTACCGATTTTTTTTAATAAATGATATCCATTTGACACAATGAGATATGTAGCCACCTTTTTTTTTTTTTTTTGGGTTTTTGGAGAAATAAACATATACACAAAAGGGAGAGTGAATGAGTTTTAACATAAAACACACTACAAACTCTATTCAAAAGCCATGATAAATTTTAAGGAAGTGTAAAACAAATTATTTTACACACAATATACTCTTTTAAACAATGTGGGACTATTATCCAACTACGACTTACAAAATTCAACTTTTATTATATAGTATATGATATAATATGATCTAAACATGAAATAGATATATGTATATATAAATTATAATTTCACAATACTTATATAGCATATTAGAGGTATTATTATTATTATTATTATTATTATTATTATTATTATTTGAGAAAAGTATATTAGAGGTATTATAATTTCACATGATGTTTTTTTCTTGTTCATGTTTAGATAGGTTTTAATCGCAAATATTATCCAAAAAAAAAAGGGTTTTAATCGCAAATTTTTAAAATTTTTGTAACTTTTAATTAATATATGGATCTTTGAGGGCATTAAATGAAACGGCTTAAAAAATTTATGGCTTTAATGAAATCTTTTTGAAATTCAAGATTTAGTTTGATTAAATCCTAAATTTAAGTAAACTAAATCCAAAACTACGTCCCTCATGAGATAAATTTTCATTTCAATGGAATATTTATTTTTGTTACTAAGTTTGTTAATTTATTTGTTCATAAACTACCCTAATGGGCCGTGCTATCCCAAATGAGGGAGTGGATTGGGCTTATTGGGCAGATTTTGTTAATCATTGATTCATCGAAGGTTATTTACCCCCCCCCCCCCCCCCCCCCCAAAAAAAAAAAAAAAAAAAACATGGAACGGTAAATACTATAACAAACATTTTATTACACAAACATTGCCCAAAAATGGAAATGGATCTCTATTTAGGTTAGAGGAACAATGACATGAGAAGGGAAGTGAAATTTACATTTATTTAATATGCCAAGAAATTAATATTTGGGCCTCCTAAGGTGAAATCTTGATTCCACCACTATCCGTTGACATCACATATTTATCTTTGAAGTCATACGAGGACAAACCTTTGCATCCTTGTATACTTTGCCTAGTCTACAATAATAGCCCTTCTTGGGTGCACAATGAATATCTTCTGAACATATACACAACCCCTCCAATGCACACCCCTCCTTAGCTATGGTTACACCATTTTTCAATCCAAGAATTTGGTCTGTCCATGCACTAGAGAAGAGGCTAAAGGGATCATACACCTCCTTAACCTTCAAAAATTCTCTAGCATTTTTGTACTTGTTGATTGCTCCATCAAATGCTAGGTTTCGATTCTTTTCCCAATGTGGCAGTGTTCCATACTTGAAAAGAGCGAGTTGCTCAACTTCTTCGAGTATGTCTTCATAAAGCCTAGGAATCATGGGGTTTTTGCTTCGATAATAAGTGATATCAAAGTCAACTGCATCTTCTTGTTTGTCCAAATAAACACTCGAAGCCTTAACATAGCGCATGAGAGTTCCGTTATACAGTTCTACTCCGCACATTGCTTTAGGCTCCATTTCAATTAATTTCTGCTCATCTTAGATAAAGCTCTTAGCCAGGAACAAGCTAATAATAAATGTCGTTTGGTGAAAGAAAGAACCATTGACTCTACAATCCCATGCGCAAGCTGAATTAATGCGATGGCTATTTAGGCATGTTCCTGATGCTTGAAGGCGGTTGTAAAATCCAATGACGGGATAGCCCGTAAAGTCGTCATCTATAAGTCCAAAATCAAGAATTGTTTTTAGAATTGGAGAAAAATAACAATCAGCAACTAATGCAAATAAATTAATTTGGTATTTTTTTAGCACATGAAAATAGCAATACCATTGTTACTTAAACCATAGGCAGTATTCAGGAGTTTTGAAGTAATTGTTCTTGCACTGGCGCACTTCCCATCGGCATAACTCAGGTGCTCTAGAAGTTCCTCTATTTAAACAAGCACAAAACAAACACTGTCAAAACAAATTACACTTTCATTACAATACCAAAAATCAAATGGTAGTTCTAAAGTAGGTAAATGCTTTTTGGTTAACCTAATGTTCTGATAGAGCCCAGTTCGAGTGAAGGTATGGGGCGGAATGAGTTTGAATTGTAAAGACCATTGCCAGATGTGTTTGTGGAGACACGATCGCCGATACGATAGACTGCCTTGCGTTGACTAGGATACCAAATTATATCCGCAAACTCGTGTTGATGACCAAAACTAGCCACTTGATCTCCCGAGTCTAAATCATTTTTGGTCAAGTAGGTGATGGATCTCTTGAAGAGGGGTTGTAGTTTTAGAGTGACCTGCAAAGTGAGTGTTTTCCACTTTGAGCTTTCACTTCGACAGATTGACAGATGATAAGATGAAGAGTCGACTGAATTTGTCACCCAAATCTTTATTAATGCTTTAGATGCAAATATGAACTAGACTTATAATTGGTTAATTATAAAAGCATTATCTCAAGAATCCCAAAAAGAAAGTTTGGCTTGATTAACAAATTCCAGCAAGCATTTTACTAAGATCAAACTTCCTGGATGACCCAGAAATACCCTTTTGTCATATATATATCAAGCTCCAAACCATACCTGTGAAATGGCTCCAAGAACTCCAAGTGAACCTTTACATACCCAACTTCAGCGCCACCAGGACTAACAATTTGAAGTTCCAGAAGGTAATCATGGACCGAGCTTTCGTTAGCCCACAATGTGCTACCATGTGCACCAGTACTCAATAGGCCCCCAATTGTCAAACCCCACCAATATGGTGTATAAGGCAAGGCTAGACCGGCCTTGGCAGCCTCATTGATTAGCTGCCTCAATGTCACACCGCTCTCTATGGTCATGGTCATAGCTTCAACATCTATCTTTAACATATGATTAAGATACTTGGTGCTTATTAACAGCCCTTCTTGGCCGTCTGGACAAACTAGCTTGGGAATGCTGTGTGAAAAACATTTTGCCACTTTTATTTTCCTTCTGTTCTTGGTTGCTTCTGCCACTACTGAAATGAGCTCTTGCTCAGTGGTGGGGTACGCCACCTCAGCTGCTCGACAAGTGCTTCGATCCGGGAAGGCACCATAGGAGTTTGTGATGGTACAGTTTGTATTCTCTGATGAGCATTTGATGGGTTCCTCTGGGGGGCTACAACTATAATACGCAACAGAGATTAACAGGGAAGACACTTGTTGTTTTTGAGCGTAACAATACCATGTTTTGGAGTTGGTGGTGCTTAATTTTGTGTTGGTAATTTAGCAATATAGGTGCTTTATTTATTTCTTTTATTTTTTATGGGGGTCCAGGTTTGAATCTTTAGTCTGTAGAAGAAAGGCTTTGGTCCTAGCTAACTCTTGATAACTTTGAGATAAGCTTTTAGAGAAAAAATGAGCAAGAAAATTTTAACTAATTTTCACTAAAGGTATCTTAATGATTACAAGAGAGTTCTGGCTCTATTCATAATAGACTTAGAGCAGAGCCTAAAGCTGGAGAAATTATTAAGTCTACATGGTGGCCAAGTGACATAGTCCATTCCACTAAAAGACTCCAGTGGCGGCTCTAGGAAATTTGTCCAAGGTGTTCCTATTCTACTTTGAAAAAATTTCGAGTCATTTTAGTCTGTTTTGGTAAATACCGGCCGAAATTCAAGATTTGGCCAGTATGAAGTTTGTACTTAAAAAAAAAATGTTCTTAAAACCAAAACAAATTTGTATTCAGTACACTGAGAAACCTCAAAAGGAAAAAAAAAAAAAAATGAAATGAAAAGAAATGAACAAAGATACCTGTATAATAAACTATAAGTTCATTTGAAATATTAATAAAATTATTAATTATTGTGGTTTAGTTGTTTCATAAATTTGTTTGTCTTTTATGAACTATCACTACACACAACCAGGCAGAGAACCATCACAGCCACACACACAATCGGGCAGAGAATATATATATATATATATATATATATTTAGCTCTAAGCTACAGTGCACATCCATAGATAGATGTGCATTGTAGTAATGAAGCTAAAAAAAATAACTTTAGCTCTACTGCTATATAATTATTTTTGTATTTTGATAGAGCTAAAATCGCTATATAACTTTTTAGCTCAACTGCTACAAGTCTCTAAGTACATGCGCTTACTAAATGCGGTAATAAAAAAACAAAAGAAATAAAAATCAATGTGTAAAAGTCAAAGATAGTATACGTGGGTGCAAGTCTCTAAGTACATGTGCTTACTAAATGCAGTAATAAAAAAACAAAAGAAATAAAAATCAATGTGCAAAAGTCGGACACGTGGGTGCTTGGAGATAAGATTGAAAATTTTGAAAACTTTTGATTTAATGAGTAATGACTTCAGGGAGTGGGACTCTAGTGTACAAAACAATAGGCGTTCAAAACTAGAAAGAACAGAGAAGAAAAGGCGAGGAAGAAGAAGCTGAAGCAGGTGGGGAGACTATACGATTGACAAAATGGAAGTGGCCGGAGACATGGAAGTGACTGGCGATGTGGTGGTGAGTGGCTGTGATGACAAAAACTAATGATTTTTGGCTTTTTTTTTCTTTTTAGATTCTCTGTTACAATTTTTTTTTTTTTAGATTTTAGTTCAAAATTTGTTTAGCATAAAAATTTTGAGGGTGTTCTTGATATTGCTTGAGGGTGTTTCTATTTTTTTTAAAGGTAAACAAATAAAAAAAATTTAAATTATTATATATAAATTTTTTTTCAAGTCAGGGTGTTCCTGGGAACATCCTACACTCTGAGTGGCGCCGCCACTGAAAGACTCCCATTTGTTTAAAATTGCTAAGTTAGAAAATTTTTTTAAACAAAAACTGATTATTGACTCAGCAATTTTAAACAAGTGGGAATTTTCTAATGGAATGGTGGACAAGTGACGTGGTCCACCAGAAGACTGTATAATTTCTCCTGAAACTGCCGTGTCTTATGCTGTCAAATGGCTTTTAGCCTATGTTCTATCTGGTTGAATATGCAAATTTGTATTTTTGGTGAAAGACAAAATTTCAAAAAAATTGCAGGAAAGAACCCAAAAACAGGTTCAGAATAACAACACAAAAACAGCAGGAAGGCCTGCTGGCAGGACCTGAACATCTTTTATTACAATTAATAACATGTCCAACATGGGAAACATTGGGTCACGTATATCTACTTGGTTAAGAATGAAAAATTAATAAATATAAACCAATTTGAGTATCAAATATATTAAAAAAAATTAAATGACACAACATGGTTTGACATTGGTTGAACTTCGATCTGACATCAAAAATCTTGAACCTTTCCCTTTTTCGGTTCATTAAATGGTCGTTTCAAAACCATGCTTAATGGTATAAGCTATTGATGCGGTCGTTTAAGGCCCCAAGTAAAAAAAAAAAGATCCCTAAATTTTAATTTAATTAAGCCAAAATATTAACCAATAAATAAAGTAATATTTTTTTTTATCAAATGAAAACAAACAAAAAAAGAGAAAAAAATATTGCGTCCATTACATTTTTCACAACACTTATACAATAATCCTAAATAGCAGGTTGTTACAGGCTGTTATTGATAGCAAAAAAATAATTTTAGTGGTGAGTTCAAATAGAAAACAAGAAACAACTTAACACCTAAAATTTGTTGTGAAAAATATTGTGAATGTAGCACTTTTCAAAAAAGAAAAGAAAAAGAGAAGTGCTACATTTTTCACATTAGTTAAGTTAACAAACTTTTGTTAATTCTCATCTAGGTTCACTACTAACATCATTCTTTTACTTATCACTATCAATTTGCTACATCAATAAATGTAAAAAGTTTAGTCAAATTTTTTGTGTTTATAAACTTTGTGAGGGTCAGTTTTTTTTTTTCTTGACAGTGTCCAGGCCCAAGCTTAAGCAAGGACCTCGGCCCTCTTGTTGTAGTTTGAAGGGACTGGGCTTGGTTCACCTTAGCTAAATGTGCTGTTTACGAACCAAGTGGTGCATAGGGCAAGATTCCTACAATACGTATACACTAGCAAGCGAGAATATATGTATTGAACAATAAGAAAACAACAAAGGAAGGCAATGTAATACAGAAACACAAAAATAATTGTTAAGGATCCTCAAATCAATAAGAAATACTCCATTAATTTTCTTAATTATGGATTACAATGTGCTCACTAAGACGTGATACAAGGTCCAAATAAGTTCAAAAATTACAGATTTAGATGGCTATCCAAGCCTCTAAGACTTGCAAAGCTTGAATTCTTTTGAATCCAAGTATGTGCTATAGTGGCTGTTTCTAAGATACCGGGCGATATTTCCCTACCTTCTTTGAGTTTTGACAGAGTTTTTTCAATGATTCTATTATGATTTCACCATTGCTGAATGTCTCTTCAATGTTGGTTGCTTCTCCCTTTTATAGTGTCACTTTAGGGTTCTGGGGTACCATTGATTTCCTCTCTTTAGCTCCCTGAGTACTAGAGCCCCTATTGTTCTAACACTTCTAACAACTGATTCTTTCCTTGTTTCTCATAGTTTCCCTCTTTTGGTGCTGCTTTTCCAAAAGCCTCTTGCTGACTTTCCATTCTGGGGTATCCTTGGAGAGTCGCCCTTAATCTCTCTTCCTTCAATGCTTCCACGCCTTTACCTTTTCAGACTTAGCTATTGGCCACCCTTCCTTCTTGTCATTTCTCCCAAGTGAGCCGAATCCTTCCCTGCCAAATCGAAGGTTTTCCCAGCTACTTCCCCTTATGGTTCAACTTTCTAGGTTCCCCGAGGAACTAGCCTTTTGCTCATGAGTTGTTGCTTTCCAAACCTTCAGGTTCTTTGCTGCATCACTGAGCGCTTGAGAAGGACATATCTGTCCTTCGTTTCTTGTGCTTTTTGGTTTCCCTTTTGAGCTGTCTTAATCTTACTTTGACTATCCTGCACGTCCCAGGGATCTTGAGCCCTTGGCAGTCTCTAGGATCCCGGTCCAGTTCTTCCTACTGGACTCTCTTTAGTCCTCTGATCTTTGGCAGGCTGGGCCTTTTCCTTTCTTCCCTTTGTTTCATGGGCTCTAAAACCTGCCCCTTCATGGATTTTGGGCTTCAAATCTTTTGGGCCTACCATCTTTTTCTTTTGTGAGCTCAACCCCTTTTCAATTTCACTTTCCATAGGGTTGGCCCAATGTGCTATTTCTTTTTTTGAACCTCAACAAACTTTCTTCCAAAAAAAAAAAAAAAAATGCTACGTGGTAAATGTTAATTAGTAGTAATTTTGCATATAAAGCAAGATAATAAATTTTTGCCTTAAGCCCCAAATACATCAAGTTGCCCTGCCTAAGCTAAGCATATATATGGGGGGAGCTTTATTACAACACCAAGGTCCTAGGAGACTATGAAAACAAACAAGAATTCAAACCCGATGCTAAATCAAATTTATCTATACATTATGCAACTTACATCTGAGATAATCCAGCAGTTGAATCCAGCTTTTGCAAGAGAGCATCAACATAAACAAGGCAATCTCCTTCAATCTGCACCTTTGAGGCTTCCATGGAATTTGCCACTTGTCACGCCCATTTAAAAGCATGCACCTTTGTTACTGATGCTGGGATAGAAGAATTAGTCTTGGATATTGCAGCAACTAATACAATCCCTTCATTGGTCTTAGCAACAACAGTAATCACAGCCCCAAAAGAATCAATGCCTAGCATCATAATTCAATTTTGTAGCCTTACCTGAATGCTTGGACCATTTGGTGATTTGGGTTGCTTGAGCAAGGGAGGACACAAGCTAGTGAATTCAAGTGGTCTTGCATATCCAGGCTGATTTGGAGACTTATTCGCTGCAAGTTTGGATCAATCTCTGGGAAAAGCAATAAATTTCTTGGCTTCCAGATTTTATCAAGCATCAAGGCTGTGAACATAACAAAATGATGTAGGATAGAATTTACTATTTAATTTTTGTAATTTATTAATTTTGGTATTTTTATGTAAAAGACGTTATTTTAGGTTTACGGCATTTATTTCATTGATTTTAGGTGCTTTTAATGCTTTTTAGGTCAAATTTGGTCTGTATCAATTGGGAGTTATTTTACATTATATTTTCTTGTTTGTTAAGTATTACAAAGCCCTTAAATAGACCCCTAAGTCTGTACACATTTTTTGAACAATTATTCAATTAATAAAATTCAGACTTTTGTCTTTCTATTTTCCGGTGGATTTTAGACTCTTTCTCCTTGTGGATTCAAGGAACCCTCGTGAATTCAAGGTTATTTTCAGAAGAAAACGTGTTTTGTTTCTTATTTTCTAGAGGTAGACATGTTCTACTTCTTCAGGCTTCCACATTCCGCATCAGTTGGTATTAGAGCCTTGACTTATCTTGGTCTGGTGACTGATGTACAAGATGGTAGCAATTCCGGTGATAGAAAACTTAGCAAGTATTACTTGACGTACAGCTAGCTCTCACAAAAAGTTTATTTGCTAAGATGTCATCGTTAGAGCATGGAAACAATATGGATAACTGTTACGAAGACATAACTCACAGGCAACCTATTGGTAAGCAAATTTCATATAAGCCTTATAAAAGAATTGCAAGTTTTAATGGTTATTTTTTAAAAGAAGATTTTCTTGATTGGTTACTTGATCAAGAGGATTTATTTGACTATGAGAATATTTGTTATGAGAAAAAAAGTTGGGCTTGCTTTGTATAAACTTAGTAAGTATGCGTTACGTTGGTGGGAATGAGTATAATCTGATAAAATCCGACAAGGTAAAGACAAAATTCGTTCATGGCCAAGGATGAAAAAGATGCTTGCTATCTAATTTGAAGAAACCTTGTCATATATAATGCTAGATTATTATTGGCCAAGAAGTTCATACTTGAGTTCTTTTAAAGAGCCAAATATTCCGCCATTAAAGGAGGAATTGCATGTTGAAGAAAATATTGTTCTTGAAGAATATGTAGAAGTAAATGAAGAAAATATAGAGATTTTTGAGGAAATTGATGAAGGCCTTGTTATAGAAGATAGAAGAGAAACCTGAAATCAAGATTGAGGAGGAGATTAATGAAAACCCTATTATAGAGAAAGATCTTGAGGTCGAGATAGTAGAAACCGTTAGAGAAGAAATTATAGAGGAAGTTGTCAACGATATCAATGAAGTCAAGTTAGATAATTGCAACATCCAAGCTCCAACTATTTGGTGGGAGACATCGAAACAAAGTTTATTGATTTTATTGTGGTGGAAAGATTTGATGTGATTATTGACTCTTATTTGATGAATATTTTTAATTGTATGAAGATCAAGAGACAAGAAGTTCAAGTTGCTCAATTGATGACTTTCAAGTTTGGCAACAAGACAAGGAAGATGAAGTATTCAAAGTATTTGTTCTCTTGGCATGGAAGATTTCAGATTTCAAAGATGAACTTGAGGACGAGTTTGTTTCAAGTGGAGGGGTCTGATGTAGGACAAAATTTACTATTTAATTTTTGTAATTTGTAATTTTGGTATTTTTATGTAAAAACTTTATTTTAGGTTTAGGGCATTTTTTCCTTGTTTTTAGGTGCTTTTAATGCTTTGTAGGTCAAATTTAGTTCCTGTTATGGTTAGGTATCAATTATGAGTTTTTTACATTATATTTTCTTGTCTGTCAAGTTTTACGGAGCCCTTAAATAAGCCCTTAAGTCTTTACACGTTTTTTGAATAATTATTCAATCAATAAAATTCAGACATTTGTCTTTCAATTTTCTGGTGGATTCCATACTCTTTCTCCTTGTGGATTTAAGAAACCTTCGTGAATATAAGGTTATTTCCAGAAGTAAATGTGTTTTGTTTCTTATTTTCTAAAGGTAGACGTGTTCTACTTCTTCAAGCTTCCGCATCCCGCATCACAAAATTATAACAATCCTCACTTGGAACTCCCTAAAATTTAGATGGCTGTACTAGGCATCGACGTGACAAGCAACTCAAATATGGTACAAGCTACTCTATTCCATATCATGTACACATTTCTATATATATATATATATATATATATATATAAATGAGCAAGACTTAAGTACAGTACTTTGGTGCTGTTCCTTATGTTCTCCTTTTAAGATTCAACCATGTGAATTTTTTCTCATGAGATGGAAATGTATTTTTTAGTTAAGTAGCCACATGACTGAATTTTAAGAGGGAAACTCAAGAAATAGCTCCTAAGGTACTATACCTAATTTTTGTCCTAAAAAAAAAATCATGTGCACATTATGTGCATGTTTTGTTTGTTTGCTTGAATTAATGAATATTACACCCATTTCTAAAGATATTTCCATGTCATTACATGTAAACCCCAATACAAAGAAAAAGAAAATAAAAAAATTGAGTATAAAAAGGCGGTTTGGTAATTGTTGAGCAAATGTCACTCTGAGGATTCAAATCAATAACAATAAAAATAAAAATAAATAACAAGGGCTCATAGGCTCTTCTATTTTTTGGGTAAGGATTAATTTAGAGCATTTATCAGAACAAACACAAAAAGCACAATTATTTATATGGTTCGATAGTATGCTTGATTCTTTCGCTAAGTGAATTGCACACTGGCTAGCACCTTACTATCTTGCTTGAAACATGCTCGTTAAACAATCCTTTAAGCCAAACTACTTCTTTTTTTGCCTTTGTATCTGCCATATATTCTGCCTCTGTAATGGATGGTGAAACTATATCATGTAAAGTAGACTTCTAGCAGATGGGACCTTTAACAAACATAAATATGGGTCATCCCATGGACATTCTAGAATCAAGATCTTTTGTAAAATCATAATCCACACGATCCATAGCTTCTGAAGAAGGTCTTCCCATAGCTTCTGAAGAAGGTCTTTAATTTGATGAAAGAATACCATAGTTTAGTGCTTGCAAGATATCCACTTTACTGATTTCCAATACTCTTTTCTTGGATCTATCATAGACCTACTGGCAGTGGTGGCTTTAGGAATTTTTTTCAAGGTGTTCTTTAAGAAGCATAAATTACACAATCTAATAAAAAGAGAAATTCATATATTAATAATAAACTATAAGTCTATAAGTTCATTTGAAATATTAATAAAATTATTAATTATTGTTGTTTAGTTGTTTCATTAATTTGTTTGTCTTTTATAAACTATAATTTGTTATATTGTTGTTTCATTAATTATAAAATTATTAATTATTGTTTAGCCTAACATAGTAACATAATTTAATTTGTTTGTCTTTTATAATGTATTTGTTAATTAAATTATTACTTATTGTTTATTAGTTGCTTCCCCCAATTAATTATTGGTTAATTAAATGATTGTTTATTAGTTGCACTACTGCACTAGCACACAGCCACACACCTTATGTGCATTTACCCTGGCCTTATGCCCCCATCCACCCCCCATTTCAATAGACAAGCCCCAATGCCCCATGGTCCCTAATCACAAGACTAGAGCCAACCAGATAAAACCAATTAATTGTATCTCACCAAAAGACACCAACACCAACACTAAAAGACAATTAATAATCTCACCAACACCAACACCAACGGATAAAGCCACAACCAAGGCAAATATTAATAAAGTTCAAAAGCAACAAACAATCACAGTGAAAAATAGAGAATCAGATAAAGTGAGAGAGAAAGTCTCATACTCTCTCATTTTATAATTTCATTTCACTTTCATAGTTTCATTCTTCAGATAAAGAGACAGAGACTGAGACAGAGAGAGATTGAGACAGAGATGAAATACCTTGAAGTTGAGGGAGTAGGGAGGCCTGAGGCTGAGGGGCGGTGCTGTCGGGACTCAGGCAGCATGTCGAGGCGAGGAAGATTGATCTCCAATCCGATGTGTTCAGTGTTCTGCCATTCTGGAGCTCGAGTTTGAGGCCCGATCTAGCGATCTCCTTCTTTGATCCATTGGTTTTGCGTCTGCCGTTCTAGAGTTTTCAGTATATTAGGTTTATGGGTTAGGGTTTTTTCTTTAGGTTAGGTTTCTTTCTTTCTTTCAACATCTGTTAGTGTTTGGTTGCGTCGTCCGTTGGTTTCTGATTTCAATATATTGGGTTTTGGTTTGTTTGTTTGTTTGTTTGTTTTTTTTTTTTTTTTTTGTTTTGTTTTTGAGCATCAGTGGGTTTGCTACTGTAATTTTTTGGGTTTGCTTTACCTTTTTTTTTTTTTTTTTTTTTCTTTTCTTTAGATTGGGTTTGCTTTATCGATTGATGTTGGGCTTTTTTTTTCCTAGTGGGCTTGCTCTGTTACATTTTTTTTTTTTTTTGCTTGAAAGTAGAACAAATAATTTTTTTTTATTTGAGGGAGTTCTTAATTTTAATTGAGGGTGTTCCTAATTTTTTTAAAGGGTAAAAAAATAAATTTTTTTTATTATTATATATAAATTTTTTTTTCAAGTCAGGGTGTTTCTGGGAGCACCCTGGGCTGAACGTGGCGCTGACACTGCCTATTGGCCACATTAATTACATGATAAAGATCAGTGTAAAAATTTAGACCCCGGAAAACACCATATGTTTAACCTAGTTTATTAGCCAAATTGTTATTTTGGTTAATTATTCAGATCTAGATTAAACATTCATCACACATAACATACACAACAGATAACTAAATAACACAAGATGTGATGACCTAGGGAAACCAATGAAACAACTCGTTTCAAGGTAAAAAACCTGGGGGGAACTATCCCAAAAGAACAATCCACTATATCAAATTGAGATATACAGTCAAGAATACCAATTAATAGTAAATCTAACACAGTTACGAAAATGGGCTCAGAACTCCTCAGACTTCTTTAAGCTTGGACTTAGTCTCACATGAACCTCCAATTCATGTCTTGATCTTTAGCACGCTTGATAGCTGAAGTTTGACTGCAACTTTTACCCTAATGATACTAGCAATATGAGTTTGATCTCCGGTAGGTGCTTGATAGAGTTAGAAGGTACAAAACCTCACCGATCTTACAAGAGTAACTCTCAAATCTTGAAAAAACTGTATTAGAGTTTTTCTTTTATACCTAGCAGTGCTAGATTCAAATCCTAAACATTTCGCGAACTGCTAGGCTTTCTTTAAAATTCTGTAGATTCGCATGCAGTTCAATCGGTTGAGCCTTCTCTTTGATCAATCGAGCTTGACCGATTTTGAATTTTTTTTTTCTGCAGCTTGTATGTTCTTGAATTTTGACTTTTATCATCTTAAGCAATGTTTGAAACACTTTAAAGACAATAAGATCTAATTCTAGACAAGTTTTTGTTCTCGGTTTGCCAACATACAACATATTTAGAACCTAAACATTTATGACCAAATATTTAGAACCTAACAATTAGACCTAGTGAACACTATCAAGTACATGAGGTACCCAATTGCACTAGCAAACGACACTTAAACATATATTCTAACTTCACATCTGAACTTAGACATAATTGTGAGGACAATTTGAAATGGGTAGTAAGCGGTGTACTAACAAGTTTGGCATTGAGGCCCCGTGAGCCTCAAACTTCGCGCTCTACTTTCTTACACAAACCAAAAACCAAAAAAGGGACCTGCAGTTATTGGTGTACTCTAATAGAGTTGATACACACAATGCCTACAGCCTCAAAACTTCGCACTCACACTTAAAAGAACGTTTTTGATCGAAACAAGTTTTATGAATTCTCATATTTTTAAATTCCTCCATGGGCTCCAATGGGTGGCCTGTATGGAAACTTTGTATGGCCATGTAACTTCATTTGAGAAATGCCCTTGCCCTTGGCATTGCTCCCATTTTTGTGGATTAACGCTTAGGCGTTACTCTTCTACTGAATGCCCACTCTAGTAGTTCACTTACATCTCCCACTTGTACATAGTGGACATGATTTGGTTGTGCATCTCTCCATATGTTCTCTATATATTGTGTATATCGATAGACTATGAGACCATTAGGCACACTTGCAAGAAAATTTTGGAAGCACCGCACCAAATCCTTTTTGAGAACCAGTATAGCAACATCCATAAAATGTCTTGTTATACCCTGGACTCATTCTAACACATTGGATCATGTATTTCTTATTCCATACTAATTAAATGTACTTTAGAGCATTCACAACAAATGTGGTATAATTGCTATAATGCAGTTTTAGCAACTAAAACACTAAAATACAGGCTACAACAAAAGTGGTATACTTAAAAAGAAGAAGAAGAAGCAATGGAGCCATAGGAGGTTGTCATCTTATTGTAGCTACAAACTTATAATAAAAACTAATATTTATTACTTCTCTCTTCTTTTTCTTATTTTTTTTTCTCTCTTTTTCTTCTCTGTTCAGTGCCGTCTCTCTCTCTCTCTCTCTCTCTCTCTCTCTCTCTTCTAAGCTATTTCTCTTTTCTTTTTTTCCTTTTTTTTTTCACTCTTTCTTCTCACTGGTGGATCGTCGTGGTGGTGGATCACGGTTGAGATTTGGTCTAATTTGGTGGATGCTGTTGGTTTGATTTGGTCCAATTTGGTGGATCACGGCTGAGATTTTGATCCAATTTCTTCTCACTGGTGGTAAATGCTGTTGTTTTTCCTGGGGTTTGTGGTGTTGTCTTCGAATCTCGTGGTAGATGTTGTTTTTTTTGGGTTTGTGGTGTTGTTTTTGAATCTCCATGGGTCACCAATTTGGTCTTGGGCTTGTGATTTGGGTGGTGGCTAGGTGGTTTTTTTTTTTTTTTTTTTTTTTTTTTTTCCCTTAGTGGTGGTGTAACATCCAAGCCTATTTGCATGTAAAGCTGTAAACGAACCAAGCTGATCGTGAACAACTCGGGCTCGGCTTGATAAAAAGCTCGTTCATGTTTGTTTATTTATAAATAAGCTAAGCTTGAGCCTTAGTTTTCGGCTTGTTTGATAAACAAGCCAAGTCTGAGCAAAAAAATTTGTTCATGAACAAGCTCGTGAACAATCAGGCTCAATACAACACAAGCCAAGCTTAAGCTCGTATATAGCTTGATAAAAAGCTTGATATATATTTACTAAATAAACTAAATATTTTTATATTACACATATTTTAATAATAAAATTTCTCATATGAGATAACTTTTCAGTGCCATTACTTTAAGTTTTTTTTTCCTTTTCCTATTTTTTAAAAACATTTTTAGCAAAAAAAAAAAAAAAAAAATGACCGGAGCCTTCACTTTGTAATTCACACTTTTTTCAATTTTCACTTCTACCTTCTAGAGTTCTCTAACTAGTACAATTGTACATCATGCATACAGCTGGACTTCACACCGCTTCTACCTTCTAGAGTTCTCTAAAGAGTCTAATAGAGTAGTTCTACAATACTTCACAGCCTGGACTTATACAGCTGGACTTCACTTCGTATCCCTTGTTGTCTTTTTATATTATTTTTGTGTGTTAGTTTTAGTCATTTAGTTATTCCTTCTGTGTGTTAGCTAGCACAGTTTAGTTTCTTCTCAATTCTCTCTACCAAAAGTTCACCATTTAGTAACAAAAAAAAAAAAAACCCAAATTAGTTTTATTCAAATTGAAATTTTCAGCTGTCACTCAATGAGTCGATGTCAATCCCATGCAGTCTGCAGCCTACAACTCTTAGGCTATCTTGGTAAGACCGAAGCTTCTTTGAGAAGCTTCAATTTTTCTCTCTTTTATCATCAGTGTCTTTCCTTTCCCATCAATTTCTTTCTTTTCCCCAAATTTTCACAAAGAATTGATCAGCTCTCTCTCTCTCGTGAGGCCAAAAAATTCCACCAAATTTGCCCTATATCTCTTTGCAACAAATGAACAAGTCCTAGATTTGGAAGAGCAGCAAAGAGGATTTAGAGTCCAGTCTTTACCAAATCACAATGTAATTTAAGGGTTCTAGTGGGTGTGCATAGAGCTCCGACAACAGCTCTAGTTCCAGTGTAGTATTTGGCATCACTACCATCTTCGCTCTCTACCTCCATCCTCCAAGACGTTCATAGCCTTCTCTCACCATAGGTAAATTTTCATGTTTAAAAATTTAGCTTTGTACTTAGCTTTGTTTTGTGCTATAAAGCACACATGCATTTGATTTGTGCATATATACTTGATTGAGCAAGCTATGAATATACTTTCCAAATCTGGTCATGTTTCTCTTTTTCATTATAATTTTTTTCCACATTTCACATGATCCATTTATCCCAAATTTAAATCCTTTTTCCGGTAAAAATTTTATGATGTGATTCGCAGTAAAAATGAGTATCTTAATTCACTGTGTTGTACATTCCTTATAAAAGAATAAGAAGATAGACATTCTGCTATAGCAAGGCCCACTCTTTAGGTGCTTTCATATCAAGCACATGAATGGTCATTGTGACTGGGGAATCACCTACGCTATATCAATGTTTTTCATCATCTTTTAGGCTCAAAAATCATAGCTAGTGTCTAGTGATTCCTCAAAAAAAGAAAAAAAAAAGAAAAAAAAAAAAGAACATAGCTAGTGACCCTATGATCCCACAGCAAATGTATTCATCACAAAAAGGAACTTTTTTTTTTTTTTTTTTTTATAGTTAAATCGGTTAGTTTTTATTAGTTTTTATTTGTACCCATTAATGACATTATTTAGTTATTTATTACTAAAAATTTACCACATCAGCTGAATATGAAATTTTATCAAATTTTTGTATTTATAAATTTTCTCAATAATCTTATAAAATTCAAGCTTTGGCTACTTGAAGGGATACATATACATATAGCTCCTATTTTAGTTATTTTTTAAATCAATGGCTGGTCTTTTAAAATTCAATGCTTGAATTTTATAAGATTATTGAGATTCCTTGAAATGTAAATTTTGTTGCATATAACGTAGCAAAATGGGTTTGATTTTGTCACACAGATTGGCTTGAATACATCTCTTATATTTGTAATTGGGTGCTTTCCCCAGATGGAGATGTACCCGGCCCAACTGCTTCTCTCTCTATAACTTAGATTTATTTTAGTTTTTGTCTATTGTAACAAAGACTTGGAATCTAAAGCTTCTATTTTTTTTTTTTTTTTGTAGGTTGAACTAGGGTCTACTAGCATCACAGAGATAGCCATACCTTTTCTGAAATGATGCTACGTTAAGTGTATTGTTTAGTATGTATGTGTCTTATTTTTTCATTAAATTTTTTTTTATAGTTCTTTTTTTTTATAATGTTCTTGAAAGCTTATATTTGCTTTTACATGCAGTTGGAAGGATATTGAGTTGAAGGATTTTTTGTTGTGTATGTTAGTTTTTTGTGTTTGCAAGAGGGTGTAAGGTATGTGCTTTGTTATTTAATAATGGTCTTTTATATCTATGATTTTCTTATATTTGCAAAGGGCATGTAATGTTGATATGGTGCATATTGATAATACAATTGTGATAATGTAAAGTTGATTTTTTCTTAATTTACTGAATATTGACTATAATTATCATCTTCCCCTATAATTTCTTATGTCCTTTTATTATTTTTGGTTGGTATGCAGGTTGTTGGTTTTCTGATTTGGTGCATATTAAAGACCTTGTGGTGGAATATATTCTGATCTAGTGCAGAAAGTGAAAGACTTAGATTTGTGAATGATAGATGGTCTTTTGTTTTAAAAAACTAAATATTCTCTTTGTTAATGGCATGGTGCATATGATAACTTAGCATATGGTGATATGGATACTTTTGAAATGTCATGTCAAGAGGGTCTCTCTTTTTTTGTTTGAAGATTATATATATTTGCACAGATGACAAGTATATTTGTGAAGGAAGTATGAAGATTATATTTGTGAATTGTATTTAGAACAAATATTATAGCTAGAGACAAGGAAGTATCAGATGACAAGTATATTTGTGAAGGAAGTATGAAGATTATATTTGTGAATTGTATTTTGAACAAATATTATAGCTAGAGACAAGGAAGTATGAATAGATAGATTAAATTATGTAAAGCTTTAATTTGAGCAATTGCTAATCACAGGTGGAATTAGAAGCATGAACAAATGAGAATATTATTTTTTTATTTATTTTTGTTTACTTGATTGATGGAGATTTGAGCACTTGATAATGCAATTTTGTTAGATCCCAAGCGAAAAAGCTTGACTTGAGCTTGAGTTTGAGCTTGATGTTAAGCTCGAGCTCGGCTTGATTAATTTATCAAGCCAAGCCAAGCCAAGCTGAGCTCAAGCTTTTGGGTTTTTCCACGAGCTCAAGTTCAAACATTATATTTAGGTTTGTCTCGAGCTCAAGCCAAGCTTGAGCATTTTATTTTTACTGACGAGCCAAGCTCAAACAGGCACTACTCACTTGAGCTTGGCTCGTTTACAGCCCTATTTGCATGATTAATTTTTGGATTTACATACTTATTATTATCTTAATTAATTTAAGTGCATAGGAAACTTCTTTGAGATGGGAATTAAGATTTTCTTGAGTTTGAGAGTCAGGTTGTGATTCATGTGCAAGTTTATATACTTAGGAAGAATTGTTAGTAATAAGTTTTGGTCTTTCATTTAGGTGACGAGAATGTGGACACTTGAGCTCTTATTTAAATCTCTCGCATCTTCTCCTTTCAGGTAAAGGATATGTGATATGTGCGTTTGATAAGCATAAAGTTTGTTTAGAAAAATTATTATTTGCATATAATCATGATTTAAGTAAAGATATATGTTTGTGAATTTTGAATCTTATATATTTGATAATTTTTAGCATATTGATGCTATTACTTATACCACGAACATAATATTTAAGAATGAAGTGGATATGCTACTATTATGAAATATTTATGTAAAAACATAATTGTTAGAAAAATATAGTTTTCGGGTTATTCCATTGTTATGATTTGAACTTAGCCAATAGGGGTTAAAGTAATTGCATTTCCATGGAAATATTGATTGATTGACCATCAAAAGTAGTGAGGACTCTACTGTACCCGCCCTTGTTGGAAAATACCAACTTGTGGAGGATGCCAACCAACCCCCACGGTTGATGATCTGATCAAACCGAAAGGGGTGTGATATTTTTTGATATGATCTTGAGATTTCTTAGCATTGTGGGGAATGCTGTATGCCTCCCAAAAGTTGTGACAGACTTACAATTGAACTGTCTAATATATTATTAATGAGCTATTAAACTATTTAGAATTTATAAGAAAAGTATAATGATAAGAAAGGTATGCTAAATATATTATAAGTCTGATAGAAAGTTTGTGATAAAATGTTTTATAGGCTATTTAAAGATAAAGTTATTGAATTATGTTAAAGTAGCAAGAGGTCCTTATTATGTCCTTTTATTATTAAATGAAAGGAAAAATGATGTACTTTCGTATGAAAGTTTCATAAGTTATTTTAAGAATAGTATGAAGACTATTGAGAACTATTTCTCAAAGCTGGCATATCCTTAAGATTATTTTTTTAAATGAACTCTTATTAAATGCTCGTGGAACTTGAAACCTTATTGGACTTTGTAGTTCAACCTATTTTTTTTTCTTCAGTGCATAGGTTCTTTCCTGGAAATAGCAAGGGTATTAGAGGTGGCAAGGGATCTATGGTTCACGTTTGTTAGATTGTATAGTTTTGTTGTTCTATAGACAATATAGGATTTTTTTTTTTTTTTTTTTTTTGTGTATATGAGGAATCAAGATGTATTTGATTCATTTTGAGCAGAGAAGTATTTTTGGAACCTTATTTTGTTAAGTTTATTTTGAACCCCAGTTGTATGTCTTTGGGGTTAGATTTGTAAATAAGAGTTTTTGCTAACATCTAGTTATGTAATATTTACACGAATACCTTAAGTTTCAGCCAAGTTGTTAAACTTTCAAAGTTTGAAAGTAATGAAGTTTTAATGTTCTATGAATTTTGTATATTATGGCTTTTATACAAGGAAATAAAAAGGAATACAAGAAATGAATTTTGATAAGGACCTTCAGCTGTAGTTGGTTCATGTTAGTATTAAGTTAGACTTGATATTAACATGCCGGTCATGCTCTAAATTCTAAAGTACAGGTTTGGGTCATGACAGGTGGGTATGGGTTTGCTGGGTTGAGAAGGAAGAGTGTGAGTTTGTTGGAGAGACAAGTGGGTATGGGTGGCTGGTGTTTTTTTCTGATGGTGGTAGCTGGGGTGGGTATGGGTTTGCTGGGTTGAGAAGGTAGAGTGCGAGTTTGTTGGAAGCTCTTGCATTAGAGAAGAGAGAGAAAAAGAGAGAGAAAGACAGATTAAGAGAGAGAAACAAACATATATTGAAGAATAAAGAAACAATAAAAAAAAAGAATATTTTAAGGAAAGTGGTAAAAAATATAGAACATTTGATGTTAGTGTATTGTAATGAGTTGTTAAAATAGATAAAGTGGCATTTTGAGTTGCTAAAAGCTAATTTTTTTGAGAATTTTGATGTGAATGCTTTTAGTCTCTATACATATTGTCAATAGCTAAATTTTGGCTCCAACCCCAGCCTATTTGTCTTTTGCGGGTCTTTTGAAATGCTTGGATTTGTGAATTGTGAATGTCTTGAACCAAATATCATAAATACGGAAGCTTGGATACGTATGAGGAATATGTTTGGCACCCTACAATAACTTTCGATTATACATTATTTTGATTCATTCCTATGTTTATCATTTGAAAAATAACTTCATACTTGGTGATTGTATTTTAAAAAGTTTGTTTGCAAATCACATTTTGATAATAAACTATACATTCATTAAATACTTAGTCAATTGCATTCAAAGTAAATTTGACTAATATTTTTCCTTAAGAAAATATTGTAAGCTAAAATTGCAATTTAATCTTCAAGCTGTTTTTCTCATACAAAAGACAAGAAGAAACACAATTGTTAAATTTGGTGAGGGGAGCTTATTGGCTTGATTTTATTTATTTATTTATTTGTGTGTGTGTGTGTGTGTGTGTGTGTGTTATTGTTGTTGTTGTTGTTGTTGTTGTTGTTGTTGAGTTTTTTCAATTAACTTTTTTAAAAAAATAAATTTTATTTGAAAAAAAGGAACTTTCAAGAAAGCATTTTGTTATGACATATGTGCATCATGTTAAGAACACATGTCATTTAGAATTGGCTAATCCTATGACAAAATGCACTTTACTTGTAATTGGGTAGATCTAGGATGTGTTTAATGCTTCAAGGAACAAGAGTTCAAGTCCAAGTGTTAAAGCCATGCAAAATCTGTCCAAGAAACAAGTGAATAAGTGTTGAATTTTAAAGATCGACAACTAGCTCGACAGATAGCATCTATCAGGTTTAAAAGGGATCTTCAACCCGATGCTCGACAGCTGCTCGATAGATAGCCTCTCTATCGAGATTTACGAAAATCAGTTTGTCAGATCTGATTTCACATATATCCGTGTATAAATGTTTATGCTTTATTTTCTCTCAACCCTAAACATATATAACGATTATTTTAAGGGCTATCAAAGCTGATACAAGTGAGATGAAACTTGATGCAAAGGTTTTGTGCAAGCATATTGTGACTAGAGACAATTTGCCTTAGTTCATCTTTCTCTTGAAGTAGCTGCTGCGTTTGTATATCGTAGGGTTTTGTAACCAAGGAGCTTTGTAATCTTCATCGTGTTGATGAACTGAAGAACTTTGCAGCCAACATCCTTCTCAAGTTGGTGGTTAGTCATGTACTTGGGTCCGTGTATCGATTGGTTAGTCATGTACTGGGAGTCGTGCATTGAAAATGAGAAATTGTCACTACATAACAAGTTCAATTGTGTATTGGGGTAAGGGTTCAACTGTAGGTTGATATAAGGTACTGAGATTCCTTTACTTGTAACTGCTTGTTATGATAATAGTGGATTCTCGGGAATGGTGACCTTAAAATCACCTGGTGAGGTTTTTGCCTTGGAGGTTTTTCCCATTCGTAAACAAATTATCATGTCAACTTTATTTTCCACTGCATTTTAACTTAGTTGGTGATTTGTTTGTACTACCACGCATATTGCATGTTATCTAAATTAATTAATTAGTTTGGCTAATTAATTAGTTAATTTATCACAAGGGGTTAATACATTCTTGCCCTATCACATTTTATTCAAGTTTTCTTGGATTTTTTGAAACTCATTATTTTGTTAACGGAACAATAACATAACAAGGGGAATGAAATATACATTTAGTTAATATAAAAAATAATTAAATTTTATTAATTATTAAAATTCTTTATTAATGAATATTGAATTTTGATCCCTCCTATATTGAAATCTTGACTCCTTCATTGTTCACATGAATATTAGAAGTTATATGAGAGCAAACCTTCGCATCCTTGTATACTTTTCTTGGTCTACAATAATCCTTGGTGATGCTTTTAACAAAAATAACATGCATCTTGGCTCATAAACATTGTTGTTGCAAATATTTATAGTTGAGTGTATATAGAATGGAAGCTACCGGATTTGTTCATAAATAAAGGAATTAAGCTACCAGATTTGAAGATGCTTTGAAGAAAGGTCTTTTTTATTTTTATTTTTTCATAGGATAGGTGAAGAAAGGTCTTTATTTCTTCGTAAAAGCATCGGCAGTTGGCATTGACATGATAGGCAAAATAAATATGGTACAAAGACAAGGTACAAACTATTCCATTTCATATCGGTGTCCAAGGTTGCTTCTGGAGAAGGAAGACTTAGATCCTAGCTAATCATTTGCTGCTCTCTCAGGTATCAACCAACTGTTTTTTTGAGTGTACAGATAAGGTGTTGCTGTGTCTTTGGGGTATGAACTACCGAGTATCGTTATGTTTTTGTTTTCTCTCATTTTTGATTGTCTATCAATCGATTTTTACTCTCTTTGTGAAGGGGTTTTTTGTACAGTGGGTATTAACTGTGGAAGAAGCTAGGCTTGTATATAGGAGTTGAGGACTATGTTGTACCTATCTAATGATATACAAAAATCGTCAGTGAGTTGATCGTCCACACACGTTCCAATGGGTGTACCTGAAGAACAAAAGAGAAGGACCAATCAAAGGGCATCGGTGGGGTATCGGCCAAAGACCCCCTGAAGGTTAAGTTAGTGATAGAAGAACCTCCAAGAACTTAAGAGTGCAAGAGAAATGGAGAATTCACGTACCTCTAGAGGGGTAAGGTTTGTGGCTTATATAGTGGTAGAGAGTTGACTCGAATCCTTTGATATGGGGGAGTTTCCTTGCGGGGAGAAGGCCCCCCCAAGATATTCGGGATCACCTTTCCATTTATAAAAGATTTGATTGGGTGATAGGGCCTTTGGTTATGGTTTGCAAGTAATTTCCATGTAAGGATGCGTGGATGGGCCCCACATAACTGTGGGGAAACCCTAGGGGATGGGTCGTCCAAACCAGGGATCGTCTGGCCCAACGACCCTCTAAAGGGTCATCCCTTATTCGGGCTTGATCATCCCTCGTAGGGGTTTAATCGTCCTTCTCGAGAGGCAGTTTTAAGCTTCGTCGGCATCCTTGCTTCGTCGGTTTTCATGGTTTGTCCGTTTCATAGGTATGCTCTGTTGGTATATATTTATTATTATTGTATATATCTTTTACTTTCTCCCTTCCTTCTCTTTTTTGTTGGTTTGTATGCATAGGAATAGGAGTAGAATCTTAGCTTTCATTCGTTGTAGGTGAAGGATGTCTGGAGATAGTGAAGCGATGAATGAGCGTACCCCATCAATCTGCATGGGTTCAGACGACAACTTGTCTAGTCCTAGGCTTGAATATTCGTCAGATGACTCTTTGATTTCGGATAGAAGTTCGTCCTCGGAATCCTCGTCGAGAGAAGCTATCCCGTTGGGGCAACAACCACAGAAGGTCATTTTGATCGATGGCTGGTCCATTCATGACTTCCCCGTCGACATAAGTGACAAGGTTTTTAGAAAGTTGAGACCCTGTTATTAGATACCTGACAATGTTCCCATTAGGAATGGCGATATAGGAGAGAAGTGCTATGACAAGAGGTCGTTTGACGTAGGCTTTTATGGACTGCCTTTATAGCAGGGCTTCGTTTGCCTCTCTCCACCTTGCATCATCGGTTGGCTTCTTACTTGGGTGTGTCTATTAGTCAGATAACCCCGAATGCTTGGAGGATCTTCATTGGGGTTGAGGTGTTATAGGGTCAACTTAGAGGGGGCAATTGTTCCCTCACTTTGGAGGAATTCCTCTATTGCTACAAACCCCTGGAAATTCCTCGATCCAAGGGTTTTTACAGCTTTGTGTGTCATCGGGCTGCCTTAAGGCTCATATCTAACATGCCTGATTCTAACTGTCAGTGGAAGGCTAGGTTCTTCTTCTTGCAGAGGGTTATTGGGTTTGTCGTCCCGAAGAGTGGGATAGCATAGGGTCTTTTTATGACCATTCTTGGGGGCAATTACTTAAGTCTAGTGAGTCGTTGGGCTCTTTGATTCGTCAGTAAACACATTATTGGACTAACTCACTCTTTTTTTTTGTTTCAGCCAAAGCTTACCTGGCGATCCTTCTTGAACAAGAGGCATTTTTGGAAAAGGTTTTTTAGATTCCCTTTGAGGAAAGGTCTTGGAAGAAGCTTGTTAATTTGGACACGCTTCACGCTTATTGTGGTGGACCCGTCCCTTCTGACGAAGCCCAATGATTAGACTGTTTCTCGAGAATTCCTAAGTATTTTACTATTTTTCTTTCATCAGTTGTGTTTACTTTATCTTAGCTTGGATTCGTGCACTTTCTAACTTACCCTTCGGTTTCAAAGATGGAGTCATTGAATAATAAGCAAGCAGCAAAAAAAAGCAAGTAGAGATTAAGAAGGCCGTTGCCTTGAGAGCTCAAGGTGGGGGATTGTCGGCCCAAACCCCTTATGCCTCCGAGAAGAAGAAACACACCCCCGATGTTCAGTCGTCGGACAAAGGTGCTATCGGTCCGTCCATTCGTCAAGACGTACGTGAGGTAGCTGTTGATGCTCCTTATCATGGAGTTGGGAAAGGTCTCATGACCTTTCAGTGCCACATCATCCCTTCTCCTCTACCCTTGCTGGTGAAGGACAAGGAGTATGCCGTGGACACTACCCACTTCATTGTCCAGGATGCTGATTTGGACGAGTGCTCAAAGCATGAGACAGACCCTTTGGGTGACTCTGGTCTCCACGACATGATGATGGTAAGTCTATTTCATTCGTCCCTTTTACTGTTGAGTCGTCCCTCTGCTTTGATCATCTCTTTGCTTTGATCATCCCTTTCTGACACTTGATTATCCCTTCTTACCCAGGGCTTGGTGAGGATGCGGGCTTTATAGGTCCATTGTGCATCTAGGGAGGCGTTGATCAAATGCTTGAATGAGCACATAGGGTCCGAAGCAGATGCCTTGAAGATATTCAAGGAATCTTCTCGGACTCTTGGCCAGGAGGTGGTTGATCTAAAGGCTAAGCTGAATGGGATAACCCATCAGGTCGACGATCTAGCGAAAGAGAATGCCCTCTTAAAGTCTGAAGTGGCTGCACTTTGTGAGCACATGAGAAAAGTGAAGGAGGAGGTCATTGAGGAGTATCAGGGATCCCAACCCTATTTCAATGAAAATGGGGGTTATTATGGGGATGGGTTTTAGGACTTCCGCAAACAAGCCGTCCTTATGTTCCTAAACTTGGACTTCTCCCAAATCTAGATTAACACGGCTGCCCCGATGACTCCTACTACCGAGTCTATTCCTGACAATGTGGAGATTCATGAGGACTTGGCGGTGATCGACAGGCAAGGCAGTGTGGCCGACGATCCTGTGAACCCTCAAGTGCAGATTGACAACCCTCTTATCGATCCTTGAAAATTTTATTTGTTCTTTTTTCTTTTTCTTTTATTTCGTCTTTGGTTTGTAATTTCAAGACAATGATGGCCCCTTGTTTTGGGTATTAACTTCATCTTTGTCTCTTGTTTTGGGTTGACACTTTAAAGCTTTATAACACATTTAGCACAAGTGTTTATGTTCGTCGGTTTACTTTAATTTATTGTTGGATCGTTGGTTTGCCATAGTTCATTGTTGAATCGTCGCTTTCCTTTATTATTGAATTGCTGGTTTGCTCTAACTTATTGTTAAATCGTTGATTTAGCGGTTTTATTTCATTATAGGTGCAAGGGTAAATATTTGTTGGTCTCCTTATCTCAACCCTTCTGCCTTTTAGTCATTGGTTTATGCTCTTTTGAGTTTTGGCAAGGACCAAGTATGCCAATGCCCACCCTTGATCGTCTATTTAGTCCTTAGGTAGGACTTCAGATTTGATTTGGTGCACATGGGCATCTCTGATTGTCTGTCCATTCTTTAGGTAGGACTTAGGATTTGATAAGGTGCACGAGGGCATCCTTGATCATCTGTCAACCCCTTAAGTAGGACTTAGGATTTGATCAGGTGAACGAGGGCATCCTTGATCATTTGTACATCCCTTAGGTAGGACTTAGTGTTGGAAAATTACATGTTTGTATTGCATACAAAACATACGCAGCGGAAAATAAACGGATCTACTTTATTCACAATAGATAACATGTGCAATGTAAATTTCAGAATATAAGAACAAGAGAGTGTACCTTGGTGCGGTGAAATTCAAAACCAAAGAGAAGAAGTTCTTGAGAACACTTTCAATCTTCACTCCAATTCTACTTGATGCCCAAGATGTGTGGTCTTTCAATTAGTTCTATGTTTTCTAGAGAGAATATGAAAGAGTGTCTCTCTTCCTTATTTTCATATCATATCAACATACAAACCATTTCATTCTATATAAAATTTTGTATGTTTCTCTCCACATAACTGATTATCTAATTGGGCTAGCTTTTTCGGCCTTCCCAATTGGGCTTTAGTGTGTGGCTTGGAGTAGGACCAAAAGGGAACAAATAAGACACTAACTCCAATGGGCCTTGGGCTTTTCTGTCAACTCTTGACAAGTCTAAAATTACCATTAATTATATTTAATACCACTATATAAATATAATTGCACTCTAAGCCTTATTAATAAATTATATCCCAAGACTTTATTATATATGCAACCCCTTCATAAAATATTTGTAGTAATACAAAGTCATGAACATAGACTGCCACTTTGTAAATTACTACATCTTAATCCTTGAGTACCCAGTTTAATCCTTTTAAGTTATTCACCATATATTTATAAAATCCAATTTCATAAATATATACTTTAGTCTTATTAAAGTGGTTAGGCCTAACTTTCTGAATAACTGAACCTATTAAACTTATCTCAAGGAAATATTTTATATCTCTGTTAAGAGACTATGAATTCCATCTTGAGAATATATGTTCCATTAACACTAAATGTGGCTGCTCAACATACTGAGGTTTTGACCGTTACTTTAGATCTCACTCCTGATATATCAAAGTAACCTACATTTCATGATCAGGTCCATTTTTCTCTCAGGATTAAGAGTTCATGTGAATAGAAGTCGTGAGATTTATTATTCAATTGACAGTCGTTAAGAGAATAATAAATCTCACAGTGGTCCAGTTCAATATGTCTTAACTCTTAAAACATATCAACATATCAACTAGAAGTCACAACTTCCATAATCAAGGCAAATCATCGTAGTTAATATGTTATAATCTTCGCAGATGAAATGCCCAATTTCATCACCGACTACGAACCAAAATTCTAAGTTTACAAAGAACTTGTCATCTATATCTTCTGTGACTAAATCACATAAATCACATACTATGCATCTTATGGACTATTTGATAATGTCCGAATATTCATGTTACCATTATTTTAGATAAGAATAAAGCAACTTTATTAAACACAATATTAAGTCATACATCATTTTCCACATAATGTTATACATAATATCATACATAGCATCATACAATAGGATTTAAGGGCATTTATCCCAACAATCTCCCACTTGCCCTAAAGACTATTGTGCACTAATCTAACTCCCATTTTCTCTAAATGTGACTCGAAGGTCCTTTGAGGCAAGGCTTTGGTAAAGGAATCTGCTAGATTATTTGCACTTTCAATCTTTGCTACCACCACATCTCCACGAGCAACAATATCTTGAATGATGTGGTACTTTCTCTCAATGTGCTTTCCTTTCTTGTGATTCCTTAGATCTTTGGATTGTGCAACCGCTCCACTATTGTCGCAAAACAATGTGATAGGAACTTGCTCCATTCTCACTACACCAAGATCAGAAAGGAATTTTTTGAGCCATACAGCTTCTTTTGCTGCTTCACAAGTAGCAACATATTCTGCTTTCATGGTGGAGTCCGCAATACAAGATTGCTTAACACTCCTCCAACTTATGGCTCCATCTCCCAAGGTGAATACACATCCTAACGTGGACTTTCTGAAATCTAGATCCGATTGAAAGTCTGAATCTGTATAGCCAATAGGAATCAGATCCTCACAACGGTAAACAAGTATATAATCTCTCGTTCTCCGTAGATACTTGAGAATATGCTTTACAGCTTGCTAATGTTGTGGACTTGGATTTGATTGATATCGGCTGACCATGCCAACTGAAAAACAGATATCTGGTCTAATACAAAGCATGGCATACATGAGACTTCCTACTGCAAAAGCATAAGGAACTTGTCTCATCATATTTTCTTCCTCTTGAGTCTTAGGCCTTTGGTCATCAGACAGAGGAACTCCATGTTTGAAAGGAAGTAAACCTTTCTTGGAGTTTTGCATGCTAAACCGTTCTAGAACCTTATTTATATATCCAGCTTGTGATAAGCCTAACATTTTATTCTTGCGATCTCGCCAAAGCTTGATCCCTAGAATAAAGTTAGCCTCACCCAAGTCCTTCATATCAAATTGACTTGACAACCAAACCTTTACTGATGACATGACCTCTACATCATTTCCAATGAGTAGAATATCATCAACATAAAGCACTAGAAACATTACTACTTTATCTTGATGTCTTTTGTACACACATGGTTCATCAAGATTTTGTTCAAAACCAAATGATTTGATTGCTTGATTAAATCTGATGTTCCATGACCTAGATGCTTGCTTAAGTCCATAAATGGACCTATTCAACTTGCATATCATATGCTCTTGGTTCTTTGCTATGAAACCTTTTGGTTACTTCGTATAGATTTCCTCTTCAAGATTGCCATTAAGAAATGCAGTCTTGACATCCATTTGCCAAATCTCATAATCATAATGAGCAGCAATGGATAAGAGAATTCTGATAGATTTAAGCATTGCTAATGGGGAAAAAGTTTCTTCATAATCAATATCTTCTTTTTGAGTATACGCTTTTGCCACTAGCCTTGCTTTAAAGGTTTCAACCTTTCCATCTATCCCTCTCTTCATCTTGTAAACCCATTTGCAACCAACAGGTTTAATGCCGTTAGGCGCCTTTACAAGATCTCAAACTTGATTGGAATACATGGAATCTAATTCGGATTTCATAGCTTAGACCCAATGATGTGCATCTATATCATTCATTGCTTCTTCATAAGTGTAAGGATCAGTTTCGGCCTCCTCTGAGATAGCTTCATAAGTCTCTCCAAGACCTATGAATCTTATAGGTGGCCTAACATTCCTCCCACTACGACGAGGCACTTGTGTACTAGACATATCATGAGTAGTATCTTGTGGTGTATCCAAGACATCCATATCATCCCTAGTTTCAACCTTTGGTTGTTCATTTACAAGTTCATTCATTTCAGCCAAGACAACTCTACTTCTAGGAGTAAAATTATTCATATAGTCATTTTCCAAGAATTTAACATTTGTACTAACAAAAACTTTGTTATCTTTACGACTATAGAATAAATAACCCCAAGTTTCTTTTGGATAACCCGCAAGCAAACACACTTCTGATTTTGGTTCCAACTTATCAGGCTTCCCTTTTAACACATGTGCTGGACAACCCCAAATGTGGAGATATTTCATACTAGGCTTACGCCCACTCCACAATTCCATGGGTGTTTTGGGAACAGATTTTGATGGAATTAAATTCAAAAGATGTATTGCTGTATCTAAGGCATAACCCCAAAAAGAAATAGGTAAAGTTGAGTAACTCATCATGGACCTAACCATTTCTAAAAGAGTCATATTCCTTCTTTCTACTACACCATTTTGTTGGGGAGTTCCAGGTGCAGTCAATTGGGATACAATCTCATTTTGAGTTAAGTAATCCTTGAAATCCCCAAGAAGGTATTCGCCACCATGATCAGATCGAATGGGCTTTATGCGTTTACCCAATTGATTCTCAATTTCAGCCCTAAACTCTTTGAACTTTTCAAAGGTTTCAGACTTTCGTCTCATTAGGTACACATAACCATATCTTGAGTGATCATCGGTGAAAGCGATGAAGTACTCATAACATCCTTTTGCTTTGGTTGACATAGGACCACAAACATCCGAATGAACTAATTCTAGCAACTCTTGGGCTCTTCTACCTTTTGCATTAAAAGGTCGCTTGGTCATTTTGCCTTCCAAACAAGATTCGCAAACTAGAAATTCATCAAAGTCCAATGGCTCTAAGAGACCATCTTTCATCAGTATTTGAATTCTGTTTGGATTAATACGACCTAAACGCAAGTGCCAAAGATATGCATCATTAGTAGAAGGAAACAAATAAATGCTTTATCCTTCTTTATTTCAACATTGTCTTTAAGGATAACACAATATCTATTTTTACCCAAATAAGTTGCAAAAATTAAATTCCTACGAATATTAGGTACATACAGACAGTCATCTAATATTAAAACTCTTGAGTCAAAACATAAATTAAACACTCTAATAGCTACAACCGGAATTCTACTCCCATTAGCCAAGGTTAGAAACAATTCTCCTTCTTCAAACTTTCTGGTCTCCTGGAACCCCTGCAAAGAATTGCAGATATGATTAGTACAACTTGAATCCACACATCAGGAATCCGTGGGATTTTGTACCAAACATATTTCAAGAAGGAATGAGCTATTCATACCCTTATTGGCAGCCTTGAACTTTGGACAATTCCTCTTTCAATGTCCTTTCTCACCACAATGGAAACATTTTCCTTTGAGCTTCTTTCCTTTGTCGGCAACTCCTACGGCAATTTGTTTACCCTCTTACTTAGTGAAGTCCTTCTTCTTCTTCTTCTTCTTACCCTTGCCTTTCGACTTAGGTTCAGAAGTAGAAGTTTCACCCACATTGGCTTCAAGACTAGCATTATAAGTACCAAGGATGCCTTCCGTCGCTACCAACTCATTCATTAATTCAGACAAAGAATAAATCTTTTTGTTCATGTTATAATTAAGTCTGAATTCCTTGAATGATTCCGGTAATGACTGGAGTATCATATCTACTTGGGATTCTCCATCAATATCGGCACCTAAAACCTCTAATGTATTCAGATTAGAGATCATTGTAAGACAATGGTCTCTCACTGAACTACCTTCAGCCATTTTGGTATTATAAATTTGCCTCATAGTTTCTTGCCTTGCAGAACGGCCTTGCTCACCAAACATCTCCTTCAGACTTAGCATAATGTCTAAAGCTAGTTCTACATCCTGCATTTGATGCTGTAGAACATCTAAGATGGACGCTAGGATGTAGCACTTGGCCATTTCATTAGATTTCTGCCAACGATCATATTGTTGTTTTCCTCAGGAGAAGCATCTAATGAAGGAAAGCTAGGACATGGTTGAGTAAGCACATATTTGTGCTCTTCCGCTGTGAGAACTATGTCCAAGTTTCTTTTCCAATCAACATAATTAGATCCAATCAGTTTGTTTTGATTAAGAATGGTAACAAGTGGGCTAAATGATGCCATGTTCAAATTTGAAAATAATAAACATGAATATAATAAGTAAACTGGACATTATCAATTTAGCATATAAGCATATAATATGGAACATTAATAAAACTATAATATAATATATGCAACGACAACTCAATCTCGCAATTAATATTCCTCAGAAGCGAGGTCATATCAATCACTATGATCAAGTGAGAATTATTCTCATTATTAATGCTATCATGGTAACTCTTATCAAACAAAAATAATTTGCCGCTTTACCTTTTGCCTGTAAGTAATAATGACATAGCTCTGAAGGGAGGTTAACATTATACTTAGTCTAGTGTATACCATTGCCTAAAATCAATGTGAGTCACCAAGTAACTCCACGGAAGCGTGGTCGTTCTCAATGTAAAAACACACTTCATCTATCATTAAGAAGTTTAACCTGTAGTACCATAAATTAAACACCCTCCGAAGGGAGCAAGGCATATACGCCTAGGCCAGGTGCTTAATCACACTACTATAAACCGACAATGGAGGCCGTGAGATCCAACACTTGAATCTCTCTCCCACTAGATGTTTTCGCGACTGTTTCGCGGGTATCCCGCGACTAAGCGCTTCCTGCGAAAACAAGTTAAGGAAAAAATTGAAAACACAAAAAATTAGACAGAGACTTTTGCTACTGTCTTGCGACGGTTTCGCGAGTAAAGCTTACCCGCGAAAAACCCGTGTTTTTAGTTTTTTCAGAACAGTTGCAAACAGTTTTCTATGACTTTTCATGAACAAACAATTACCATATGAACATGATATGCAAAATTTGATATCAAAACTGAAATCTATTGATGCTATAGCCTTAAAGATCAATTTAACATACTTAAATTCAAATTTAAACAACATCATAATATCAATATCAGTTTTTATTAAATCATAGTTTCAACAACCATGCAGAAAATTAAATGCATATAAAATCTTATAACATGATGAAACTATTATCTCTAATTCCAAAACTCACAAAACATGTTATACAGATTCGAAATGAAGACCGCTCTGATATCAATTGTTGGAAAATTACATGTTTGTATCGCATACAAAACATACGCAGTGGAAAATAAACGGATCTACTTTATTCGCAATAGATAACATGTGCAATGTAAATTTCAAAATATAAGAACAAGAGAGTATACCTTGGTGCGATGAAATTCAAAACCAAAGAGAAGAAGTTCTTAAGAACACTTTCAATCTTCACTCCAATTCCACTTGATGCCCAAGATGTGTGCTCTCTCAATCATTTCTATGTTTTCTAGAGAGAATATGAAAGAGTGTCTCTCTTCCTTATTTTCATATCATATCAACATACAAACCATTTCATTCTATATAAAATTCTGTATGTTTCTCTCCATATAACTGATTATCTAATTGGGCTAGCTTTTTCGGCCTTCCCAATTGGGCTTTAGTGTGTGGCTTGGAGTAGGACCAAAAGGGAACAAATAAGACACTAGCTCCAATGGGCCTTGGGCTTTTCTGTCAATTCTTGACAAGTCCAAAATTACCATTAATTATATTTAATACTACTATATAAATATAATTGCACTCTAGGCCTTATTAATAAATTATATCCCAAGACTTTATTATACATGCAACCCCTTCATAAAATATTCATAGTAATACAAAGTCATGAATATAGACTGCCACTGAGTAAATTACTACATCTTAATCCTTGAGTACCCGGTTTAATCCTTTTAAGTTATTCACCATATATTTATAAAATCCAATTTCATAAATATATACTTTAGTCTTACAAAAGTGGTTAGGCCTAACTCTCTGAATAACTGAACCCATTAAACATATCTCAAGGGAATATTTTATATCTCCGTTAAGAGACTATGAATTCCATCTTGAGAATATATGTTCCATCAACACTAAATGTGGCTGCCCAACATACTGAGGTTTTGACCGTAAGATCTCACTCCTGATATATCAAAGCAACCTACATTTCATGATCAGGTCCATTATTCTCTCAGGATTAAGAGTTCATGTGAATAGAAGTCATGAGATTTATTATTCAATTGATAGTCGTTAAGAGAATAATAAATCTCATAGTGGTCTAGTTCAATATGTCTTAACTCTTAAAACATATCAATATATCAACTAGAAGTCACAACTTCCATGATCAAGACAAATCATCATAGTTAATATGTTATAATCTTCGCAGATGAAATGCCCGATTTTATCACCGACTACGAACCAAAATTCTGAGTTTACAAAGAACTTGTGATCTATATCTTCTGTGACTAAATCACATAAATCACATACTATGCATCTCATAGACTATTTGACAATGTCTGAATATTCATGTTACCATTATTTTAGATAAGAATAAAGCAACTTTATTAAACACAATATTAAGTCATACATCATTTTTCACATAATGTCATACATAATATCATACATAGCATCATACAATAGGATTTAAGGTTACTTATCCCAACACTTAGGATTTGATCAGGTGCGTGAGGGCATCCTTGATCATCTATCCACCCCTTTGGTAGGACTTAGGATTTGATTAGGTGCACGAGGGCATCCTTAATAATCTGTTTGCCCTCGAAATTGGGTTTCGGTTTTTATAAGCCTTTCCTCATTTGTAGATAATAATAACTCCCTTTAAAAATAACTGAATAAAAATGTTAATAACTTGCTATCTGAACAGCCAAAAAATTGGTCTGTCAACTACTTAAACAAAAAGGAAAGCGATAACATAGGAAAGCAATAACATAAGTTGCTGCTAGAAGTCGCTGCTGGTGCACTACTAATAGTATCTCCTGAGGTGGTCAGTGTTCCAAAAGTGGTGTAGCCTTTGTCTGTCGAGTGTCTCCAAATAGTAGGTACCCTTCCTATTGTAATCGACGATTCTGTATGGATCTTCCCAGTTGGGTCTTAACTTCTCTTGCACGGGATCCTTGGTGGCTGTGTTCACTTTCCTTAAGACGAGGTCCTCGATGCTGAAGTGTCGAGACTTCACCTTGACGTTATAGTGCTTGGCCATGAGGTCTTGGTATCGGGTGATTCGTTGCTCAGCAACCACTCTTACCTCGTCCAGCAGATCCAAGTGCAGACAGATCCCTTCTTCATTCTTCCCTTCATCATGGCGGGCTATCTTGTAGCTTGTCATTCCTACTTCTGCGGGGTTGACAACCTCACTTCCAAATGCTAGACGAAACAGTGTTTCTCCTGTGGGCGTCCAAGCAGTTGTTCTATATGCCCATAAGACGCTTGGTAGCTTGTCCGGCCATATCCTCTTTGCCTTCTCTAGCCGAATCTTAATCAGTTTAAGCAAGGATCGGTTTGTAACCTCAACTTGCCTATTGGCCTGTGGGTGGGCAGGTGAAGAGTTATGGTTTTTGATCCCCAATTGATTAGAAAAGTTTCTAAACGCAACATTGTCGAACTGTTTGCCATTGTCAGGGATGTGAACTCTAAAGATCCCAAATTGGCAGATGATGCTCTTCCAGATAAAGCTACAGACATTCTTCTCCGTGATGGTTACTAGTGGTTCTACTTCTACCCATTTGGTGAAGTAGTCGATCCCCATAACTAGGAACTTGAATTGTCGCATTGCCATTAGAAAGGGTCCCATAATGTCCAATTCCCATTGAGCGAAGGCCATAGGGCGTTCATCGGGGTGAGTGGTTCAGACGATTGCCTTATGACATTGTTGAAGCGTTGGCACTTGTCACATGCCTTTTCATAGGATTGGGCATCCTTCTTTATTGTAGGCCAATAGTACCCCACTCGTATGAGTTTGTGGATCAATGATCGCGCCCTTGAGTGGGTTTCGCATACCCCTTTATGGACTTCTCTCATGACATAGTCTGCTTCATCAAGGATTAAACACCTTAAGTATGGTTAGGAGAAACCTCTCTTGTATAGCACATCCGCTATTAACACCAGTGTGCTGCCCGAACTCTCAATTGTCGGGATTCATTGCGGTCTTCGGGAAGTGTCCCGGTCTTAAGGTAAGAGACAATGGGAGTTGTCCAGTCAGTGCCCTTTAGAATCATCTTTATCTCCAACTCCTCAATGGCGGGGTACTGCTGAACGAAGGATAGGATCTGTCAGTCGACCGTAATATGTTCTGCAGATGCAGCTTTGGCTAATTGATCGCCATGTTCATTTTCTTCTCTCGGGACTTGCAAGAATTTCAACGCAAAGGTTTGATTCGTCCATCTTTTAATAAGGTTGAGATACTTCTTCATTTGGTCGCCCTTGGCTTTGTAATCCCCATTCATATGCCCAATGACAACTTGAGAGTCACTATGAAGGACGACTTATGAAGCCCCAGCTGTTTTGGACAAGTCAAGCCCTACGAGAATGGCTTTATATTCAGCCTCATTATTGGTCCTTGGGAATTGGAGTCAGACGGCTCACTTGAAGGACCACTCCAATCCCTCTAGCCCGTTTGTTGGATGATCCGTCTATTCAAACCTTCCAAGGGGTTGCCCCCTAATCGTCGGTTTCACCTGTCGTGAACTCTGCAATGAAATTCGCTAAGGCTTGGGCCTTGATTGTGGTCTTCGGACAGTACCATATGTCTAATTCGCTCAGCTTTATCGCCCATAGGACTAATCGTTTGACGGAATCTGGATTATTTATTGTCTTCCAATGCGGCTTGTTCGTTTGAACCATTATGGTGTGATTAGAGCGAAGGCTAACTTTTCCATAAGGGGATATCTTTCTTCTGCTTTCCTTAGTGCTCGACTGGTATAGTACACAGGCAATTATAGGTGATCTTCTCAAATTAGGGTTGAATTGACAATCGTGGGGAACACGGATAGGTACAGGGACAACTCTTCATTAGGTTTGGATGGACTTAGGAGTGGTGGGGATGCTAGGTATGCTTTCAACTCTTTGAATGCATTCAGAAATTCGCTGGTCCATTCAAAAGCTTTCTTCAAGATTTTGAAAAATGGAAAGCATTTGTCCGTTGCCCGTGAGACGAATATGTTGAGTATCGCGACTCTTCCGTTTAGGCTCTATACCTTCTTGACGTTCTTCGGGGGGCTCATCTCTAGGATTGCTTCGATTTTATCGAGGTTAGCTTTGATACCCCGTTGGGACACCATGAAGCCAAGGAATTTTCCCAATGATACCCTGAAAACACATTTTCTGGGATTGAGCTTCATTTTGTAGAGGCAAAGAGTCTCAAATGTCTCTCTAAGATCATTCAGGTGATGATCCTTTTTTATTTTATTTTCACCAGCATGTCGTCTACGTATATCTCAACGTTCTGTCCGATTTGCTGGACGAACATTTTGTTCACAAATCTTTGGTATGTTGCCCCAGTAATTTTTAATCTGAACGACATGACCTTGTAGCAAAAAAGGCCTTGTCATGTAACGAACAATGTCTTTTCTTAGTCTGAGTCCTCAAGCTTGATCTGGTTGTAGGCGGAGTAAGCATCCATGAAACTTAACAACTGGTGTCTAGTCGCTGAATCCACAAGGGGGTCGATCCGTGGGAGGGGGTAGCTATCCTTTTGACAAGCGTCATTTAGGTCGGTGAAGCCCACGCACATTCTCCACTTCCCATTTGATTTCTTGACCATGACCACGTTGGCTAACCACTCTGGGTAGTAAACCTCTCTGATGAAGCCTGCGTCCAACAGTTTGTGAACTTCTTCGGCTATGGCCTTGTCCCTTTCTTGAGTAAAAACCCTTTTTCTTTGGAAAACAGGTGGAAAGGATGGGGAAACATTGAGCTGGTGGACCATGATGCTTGGGTTGATTTTAGGCATATCTCCATGGCTCCAGGCGAAGATGTCCAGGTTGTTCCTTAGGAAAAGGATCAGTCCATCTCAAATCGAAGGGCTGGCTTGCGTGCCGATGCGAGTGACCCGATCAGGGTGTCTTTCGTCTAGGGAGATTTTCTCCAATCCCCCCGTCAACTCTACATTTACTCGCCGCTCTTCAATGTTCATGGTGATCGTTTGTTCTTCCATCTTCAGCATGGCTACGTAACATTCCCAAGCTACCACCTGACCTCATCGAGCCTCTCCTATCCCATACTCCGTTGGGAATTTCAATAGAAGATGATATGTGGATGTGGCTGCCCTCCATGTATTGAGCGTTAGTTGTCCTATAATGGCATTGTAAGCTGACGAGCAATCCACCACCAAAAAAGTGACATCCTTTGTGATTTGCTAAGGATAGGTGCCGATAGTGACTGGCTACGTGACGGACCCAATGGATAGAACTTTCATCCCGCCGAAGCCCACTAGAGGGGTGTTTGATGGTACAAGCCACTCCTTACCGATCCTCATCTGTTGGAAGACTGGATAGTAGAGGATGTTAACTAAGCTTCTGTTGTCCACTAGGACCCGTTAGATAATGAAGTCTACAATGGTCAGGTTGATTACCAAGGCATCTTTATGTGGGTGATGGACTCGTCGGGCATCCTCCTCAGTGAAGCTGATCACCGAATCATCCATTCGAGAAAGCTTGGGCGGACGACAGGTGAGTTGGGCATTTTGCACCGCCTGTAGGTATGTCTTCCTTGCCTTCCTCAAGGATCCGATTGTTGTGTCCGATTGTTGTGTTTCTCTCAATGATCACTCTTATTTCTCCAAGTAGGGCCCTGGGTCGCACCTCAACTGATCGATTTGGCCCTTGGTCCCTTGGTGGGTTTTCTCTTGCCCTTTCTTTCCTTACGAACCGTCACAATTCTCTTTGTCTAATGAGGGATTCTATTTGTTGCTTTAAGTCATAGCAATTTGCGGTGTCGTGCCATGGTCGTGGTGGAAGTGGCAGAACTTATTCCTCGGCCCTTTGTTTAGGTTGCCTTTTAGCTTACCGGGCCATGCCAAAGTGGGGTCGTCCTTGATCTGCATCAGGACTTGATCGAGTGGGGCGTTAAGTGGGGTGAAGTTGGCCATTCGCCCTAGTAGGGGTCTTGACCTTCGTTCGTCCCTTCTATCGCCAATCTGGCTACCTTCCTTCCCCTCTTTGAACAAGGATCGTCATGCTTCTCTCGTTTCTTCGACCCGCCCCTTCTAGCAATCATGGCATCTTCAGTGTTCATATACTTCGTGGCTTAGTAAAACATGTCAACCATGGTCTTTGGGTCGTTCTTGTAAACCAAAAATAAGAACTTTCCGGATTGAAGTCCGTTGGTGAAGGCCGTGACCAGGACCTTATTGTTGGTTTCGTCGATAAGTAGCGCCTTCTTGTTGAACCGAGTGACATACGACCTTAAGCTCTCGTCATCCCGCTGTTTGATGTTTAGGAGGATTGTTGAGGAACTCTTGTATCGCTAACCTCCAATGAAATGTGTGACGAAGAGCCCACTCAACTCCTTGAAGGTTGAGACTGTATTAAGAATTATCTTGCTGAACCATACTTGGGTTGGTCCTTTAAGTGTGGTGGGGAAGGCTCTGCACATGATCTTGTCTAGAACCCCCTTGCAGATGCATGAGGGTTTTGAATGATTCCTGGTGGTTGAGGGGGTCCCTCAATCCATCGTAGGCTTCCACTTGTGGCATTCTGAACTTGGCTGGAAGAGGGAAAGAGGTGACCTGTGCAGTGAAAAGAGAGTCGGTACAATGGACTAGTTCGTCCAAGCTAGTGGACACCTAACCCTCCAGGGCATTCATCATCATATCCATCTTTTCTTTCATTGTCTGCATCTCTTGCGCCATGCACAATGCGTTGACTTCCGACTTGGAGGGACGACTGGTATCTTGCTGGTCTAGCCTATTGATGGCATTACTTTCCTCTTGGTCGTCCCTTTCTTGATGATCATTCGTCGAAGGACGATCGTTGTTGCGCTCGTCCCTATTTTGCTAGTCATTCTAATCGTTTGGCTCCTGATAATTCTGCTGCTCCAACAGTCATTCCAACTCATGGTTTTGTTGAGTAAGCCGTTCCACTACTGCAACTAGGGTTTGCACTTGCCTCTCCAATGCATTAGACGGGTTCCTGGTCTTTTGGTTGGTGGTGGCCATTGATCGCATTTAGACCATACAACTCTATGTCTTTGAAACGATGATACAGCTTATCACATATTCCCATAGACGGCGCCAACTGATGATGCACAAAAATCGTCAGTGAGTTGATTGTCCACACACGTTCCAATGGGTGTGCCTGAAGAACAAAAAAGAAGGACCAATCAAAGGGCACCAATGGGGTACCGGCCAAAGACCTTCTGAAGGTTAAGTTAGTGATAGAAGAACCTCCAAGAACTCAAGAGTGCAAGAGATAGAGAGAATTCACATACCTCCAGAAGGGTAAGGTTTGTGGTTTATATAGTGGTAGAGAGTTGACCTGAATCCCTTGATACGGGGGAGTTTCCTTATGGGAGAAGGTCCCCCAAGATATTTGGGATCACCTTTCCATTTATAATAGATTTGATTGCGTGATAAGGCCTTTGGTCATGGTGTGTAAGTAATTTCCATTTAAGGATGCGTGAAACCCTAGGGGATGGGTCATCCGGACCAGGGATCGACTAGCCCAACAATCCTCTAAAGGGTCGTCCCTTGTTGGGACTTAATCATCCCTTTGGGGCCAGTCGTCCCTCTAGAATTGATCATTCCTTGCAGGGGTTTGATCATCCTTCTTGAGAGGCATTCTTCCTTTCCGAGTTTTAGTCGTCCCTCTCTAGGGTAGGTCCAAAATTTTCCTTATGGTCTATAGCAGCGAAAGCTACCATGTTCCGTGCAGACTTGGATCTGTGCATGGTGCATTATTAATACCTCTTAAAATCATTCACAAAAATTTGAAAACCCGTTCAATGATTGATATGCACTATAGCAGAAGTCTTCTCTATTTGTTTTTGTGCTAGCGGGATGGAAAAGTGAAAAATGTTAGAACTATATATATATATATATATATATATATTGGATAAATATCATTTTCGTCCTTAAACTTTTATGTTTTTTATTTTTTATTTTTCAAAAGTTCTTTTTTTGTCTCTAAACTTTGCAAAATGTTTTATTTTATGTCATTCTGCTATTAGTTTAGGTCCTATGTGATTTAAAAGAATGGTGACATGTTATCTGACATGGGCCAAACTAATTTCTTTTCAAAGTTATAAACATGTGGCGCACATTGATTGGCTCACGTGGATTAAAAAAGTTTTAGTGAAACAAATTTACCCTTACAAGCTCAAACCTCAACTGGTCAGCCTTGTCAAAAAAATCCCTATATCTAAAAAGCTTGAAACTCCAAACCCAATCTCACGGGGGTATCCCCAGCTGGCAATGGAGTGTTCAACAGTAGGAATGGCAACAAGTCGGGTTCGGGTCGGGTTTTATTATATCCAGACCCGACCCGCAGACTAGGACCCATGACCCGAACCCGGCCATTTATTAAACGGGTTTTTCACCGGACTCTAGACCTACCCCGTCGGGCCCCACTTAGCAAGGCCAGATTCGGGCCTAATTCTCAGCCCAAATCGTGGCCCAATCTGAGTTTTTTTTTTAAGGCCTAAATGCCAAAAACTATCCAAAAACTAACAGCCCAATTAGTCTTTTTTTTAAGGCCCAAAAGCCAAATCAACCCATAACAGTCCAAAAACAGCCCAATCACAATTTTTTTTTTTTTTAATTTAGGCCCAAATGCCATTTTTTTTTAAATAATTTAGGCCGAAATGCCAAATTAACCCAAAAACAATCCTTGGCCTAAATGCCAAGTCAGTCCAAATCATAGGACTATTAAGACCATTACAAACCTAATAATCATAAAATAATTAATTACCTGTTAATTATAAATCAATAAATCATAGTAAGATCATAAATTAATAAATCACCTAGCTAAGATCACTATTTAATCATAAAGCAATAAATCATAGCTAAGATCACCTATTAAACATTAAAATAAAACAAATCCAACAAGTTCAAGAAAATAGTCCAAGAATAACATCCAAAAAGTCCAATTGTCCAAGAAATTATAAAGCTACAAAATTAATCCCAAAGTTTAGGATAATCACAAACCAACAACAAGTCCAAAAATGAAATAAGCTACTACAAATCCCATCATCCATAGCAAACTAATCCCATCCTCCACAATAGTTCAAATACTTCTCGATGGAGAGTTGCCTGGCGAGGGAGAAGGGGAATCGGATTTTTTTGTGTCTTCCATTTCCTTAGGCTCTACATTAACAACAAACGCAAAAAACAAATCAACAACTAATACCAGAACTTAAACAAAAAAATTAAAATAAGTCATGAATTTATTAAATACTAATTACTTGCACAATATTAATTAAATACAAAAAGAGCATTAGTATTAGTGAACAGTGAATAGTGGCAAATTGCTTTCTGCATGACCACAACAACCTAACCTCAAATTTTTATTAAGGCTTTATTTATTTATTTATTTATTTTATGTGTTGTTGATTTATCATCTTTTTTTATTGGAGACGACTGACATGTATGTTCAATAATTCAAACATAATTATTAATCATTATTGTGTTTTTCTACTCATAGTATATTTAATCTTCCTGAAGAAATTATTAAAAAGTTTTTGTACTCGATTATGTTTTAGATTCTATATGTTTTGAACCCTTAAATTCCGATTCTTTGTCCATCAACTACATGAAGCATTACAACTTGCAAGATCTTTTTTTTTTTTTTTTTTTTGGATATATAAGTACGTGTGTATATATTGTGGTCTTACAAATTCAAAGTTAAATTTCTTTGTAAAAAAATAAATTAAGAAAGCTTCTTTTGGTCCTATTATATTGGATCTCTCTGACGTATATTCCAACCTCGCCCAGCAAGCTTTTAAATGACGAAATCAGAGACTATGAGGGCTTATAGACTAGAATAAATTAAGAACTCTTCCATATACAAAAGTCAATTTTTCGGTTAAATGACGAAATCATTTCTGCAAATATATGCATAAACAAATTCTGGTCTACCACCACCTTTTAGACTAGATTCAGTTATTTAATTTAAAAAAAAAAAACATAGTCAAGAGATTGAAATAAGCAAAAGAGAGAAAACGAACCTGATTGGAGGTGCAAGTGATAGCCGACGGTGAAGGGCTTCAGGCTAATCAAGCCGGTGGTGACAGATGTTCAGGCCGGCGGTGACAGATCGGAGGTTGAGGGTGAGTGAGAGGGAGTGACCGAGTGAGCGTGGGAGAGGAGAAAGGGAGTAGCGGCTGAGTGATTGTGTGAAATGGGAATATGAGTTTAGGGTTTTTTTTTTTTTTAACTTATATACATATATAGGGGTATTTTAGTATTTTTAACTTATATATGTAAAAACAGATCGGGTTCGAGTTTGAGTTTTGGTCGGGTATGAATAAAACCCAGACCCGACTTGGACCCGCTTTGGGTTTTTTTTTTTTTTTTAACCCATACCCGACCCTATAATTTATTGAGCCGGGTAAAATCCGACCCATTAGGGTCGGATCGGGTCGAGTATCCACGGGTCGGATATAAATTGCCATCCCTATTGAACAGAGGCCTTCCTCCATCATTGAAGCTTAGTGTTATTGAAGCAAGACAAAGACTTTGAACCTTCTTGTTATACACAAAGAAAAGACAATTTTTTTTGCTTTGAAAGTTTCTGAAGGAACCTCTCTTGCATTGTTGAAAGTTCAATAGAGATTTAAATATTAACTTGCTTGGTTTGGTTTGGAGTAAAAGAGTGAGAAGTCTTCAAAGGATTCTTGGCTTCCTTGGAATGGCCGAAAGTTGCTCTTGGAGGTTTGTTAGAATTTTTTTTTTTGTCACTCTTTTGTTTTTGATCGGTTGAGTTTATTTATTTATTTATTTTTCCCTATGAAATTTACTTTTATTCCTTTTTTTTTTTTTTTTTTTTTTTTTTTTTTTTTTTGTGAAGATGAGCCCATGATATGCCAAATTTTGATATGGGTGTATGTGTAACTGATTTTTCCCTTTTCAAGTTTAGTGAAGTTTATACAAACCGGTATTTGATTTTGTCACATTTCTTCTTGTATTGTTTGAAATTTGGGTTTAATGAGTTGTGTCTTGGTCAAAACTTTCATGTAGATTTCTCTTAATCAGCAGTGGGAGTTGTCTTTGAACACTTTGTCGTCGATTGTCCACTACCAGGTTGGGGTTGCCGATTGAGGTCATGGGATTGTGGGTTGTGGTGTTGGAGTGTCAAGTGTTTCAATATTGGGGATTTTTTAGACAATTGAGGTTTGGATTTGGGTTGTGTGGGTGTGAGGGTAAATTTGTCTCACTAGAATTGTTTAATCCATGTGGGCCAATCATTGTGCGCCACATGTTTATAATTTAAAAAATAAATTAGTTTGGTCAATGTCAAATATCACATTACCACTTCATTAAGCCACGTTGGACCTAAACTAACAGACATTAATGTGAGGACAAAAAAACTGACATAGATGGAAGGAAAAAAAGTAGAATATTTTACAAAGTTTAGAGACAAAAAATGAACATTTGAAAGTTTGGGGATCAAAAACAAATTTTTGAAAAAGTTTAAGGACAAAAATGATATTTTACCCTTTTTTTTTCATCAAATAATTAGTTGGGGATGAAAAAGTGAAATGATATATGAAAGCTCGAAATTGTATGAAAACATAAGAGCTTTTTGGACCCCCAAATTAAACTTACGGCTCGGTTGATTTTAATTTAACTTAAATTAAGTGCAGAATAGAGTAAATGTGAGTGAACAAACAATAAAACTCCTTAAAGCCATATTCATCAAATCACAATAGTAAAAAGAAAGCTAAAAGAGTAGGGAAGAAGAACGCAAATAAAAGATAACACGCCGATGTATTATCAAAGAGAAAACCGAAAAACTCAGCGAAAAATCTCTCTGCTGCCTTCCAAGCGTTAAATCAATCCACTAGAGAATAAGTTGGAATACACAAATAACAAAAGACTCTTCAAACCTAGTCTGCCCCTTTTACTCGAGCCCTCCAAGCTCCTGTTACTAACTGACTTAGCCAAGCCTTGTCTTCTCTAGCTCTCCGAATCATGTAATTCAGCCCGATTGCATCCACCAAACAAATGACTTCTTCCAATGCTTCCCAGTAGCACCAAAACCTCACTTTACACTTAGAATGGGCGTGATAAGTGTTTGGGCTATCAACCTCTCAAAGATTTGGATATGAAGAGGTAGGAGTTGAGGAAAACCACAATGGATTGTGAAAAGGAATGTGGGTATGACAATCTCTAACTCTCAAGGGTTATGGCTAGGGTTTCCTCTCTGAAAAGCACTCCTCTCAATTTGTGGGTAATGTGAGCATATATAGTGTGGGCAGAGACATGGTGTATCAGATATGACAAAATAGCAAAACAGAATGTTTCACGGGTATCTCGCGAGAAGGCCTTACCCACGAAGTACTCTTGAAAACCAGTTGTCATCGTCTGTCATGACTTTTCACATTCCAGTCATATGCTAAGCACATGGCTTCTCTTTGCGGGAAGTCTTCTTGCGAGCTACCCGTGAAAACTCCTTGATTTTCAATTTGCCTTGAGTCTTCACACTCTCTCTCTCACACAACCCTTACAATGAAATCTGACATAAAATACAGGGTACAAAGGATTGAACATAATTACAATCAAATTTGACACGGAATTAAAGCCAACACAACATAGTTGTAAATCACAACTTTAAAATCTCCCCTTTTAGCTATTCTGTTACAAAACCCCTAAAATAGACTCTAGACTTAAACGTAAGTTTAGGAACAGTGGTAAAACTCACTCTTTTATGAAAGTCACTCTAGACTTAAATAGTAGTCATTCTTTTATGACTACTATTGTTTGATCAAGATATGCTTAATTGTTTATATATTGTTTATTACTTTAATCATATACGTACCGTGTATTCAACTTGTCATAAGCTTAATAAAAGTTTTGTTTGTGTGCGAGTGTTTCAGGTTACAGGTGTATACTTGCAAGTGCTTCACAGCTTCTAGATTAGGTGTGAGTAACTACAATGAACATTTAACTAGTAAATGATCATCCAAACACGCAATGCATTTAAGCGCAACGCAAGAATCAATTGAATGTCCAACACACAAACAATGCAAAATACAAAAAGTATTTGCATTAAGGATACAAGATCCAACAAGGGCACAAGTGTGTAGTACTAAAGATAATGCAACATAATTTAAGAGTACTTAAAAAATCATACAAAGCAAAGATATATAAACAAAGTACTTAATATAAACTAAAAGTTTTACTAAAGTACTTTAAAAGCTTTAAAAGAAAGCAATGTAAATATTCAAGAGTTATAAAAACAATAAAGGTAAATTCAAAGTAAAACCACTAAGCCACCAAAATGAACCAATATTTATGATATGCTGTGCTATGCTCCCCTTCAAATTGTGCATCTCCCCCTCAGAACTTTCTCCCCCTTCTTGACCAAAATGGCCAAAGGAGCTAGAATTGCTCAAATTCTGAGTTGAATCCCTCTTGTTGCTACCGCTGCTCCATCATCATGTCTTCAATTTGAGATAATAGCTTAGTAATCTGGCCTTTGACAAAGGAAAACTGATCTGTGGTGTGCTACACATGGGATTCTAGCATACCACACATATGCTCAACCTTAGTAATAAGACGATCAAGATGATCGGGTCCCCTTGCTTATGCTTGGGAAGATGGTTGTGCAGAGCCTTTCGAGGCTGAGGTGAACCTGTTAATCTCTTCCTCCGTGTCCCCACCTTCTTCATCAACATCATCCCTTGGGATTTGAGAAATGCCGGTTCTTGATCCGGTGATGTGGACTTTGCTTCGGGTCACCGTATGAGCACCAATGGGATTGTCTCTTTGCACGATTGTAAGACCGCTTGGAATCTTCAACCTTGCCTTTGCTATGAGACCCATAATGAGACTTAGGAATGGCAATATTGTCCTTGAGTTTCTCTTGGTGATGCTCTTGGTCAGGAGGTAGTATATATGACCGCATATGTCGATTTCCTTATGTGTGAAGAGATCATATAGGAATATGATTCTTGGTCCGAACAATGTTGTCAAGTTTGTCACCGGTTAGAGGTTGTGGATCATAAGATAAGCCAATGTCCTCATCTCCACATTGAATGGAATGGTGTTTATTGACTTCTTCTTGAAAGAGCCATCGAGTAGTTCCGCCATTGGCTCAAGAGAGTCCAATCTATCATCATGTTGCATGGAGATTTGTTGAGATGGTGGATGAATTTCTAAGAACTCTTGAATGGAATCCCTTGTGATAATGAATTCTTTTTGTCGCACCTAATAGTTGATGCAATCTCCTTCCACCCTGGCATTAGCAAAGAACTCCCTTATGAGTTCAGCATAGACATTTCCACTTGGATTCAGCAACTTTGTCCAAGTTCTCTCCTTGAACACTTCAGGTATGGAAGTGTTTTAAAGGGTCTTCATTCGTACATCCCTTTCCATGATGATCATTGCCCTTTTATAGCAATCGTTGTAGGCCATGTCTGCCTCGATGGTTCTAAAATTCTCTGAGTCTGTGCAGGATGCTTTGAAGATTTCTTGGAAGTAGAGTGCTTAGTGGGAGACATCTGCAAAAGTAGACACAAAATACAAAGCAACAAGTGCAAAAACACAAAACAAGAACGTAAACTTGATTAGTACCAAGTTAGTTCATTAAATAAACACAAAGTCCTAAAAAGAACAAAAACAATGTCACACAATCATGTTAAAAGAGCTAAACATGTAATATCACAGATCTAGCATGATTGAAATGCAAAAGGGTGACAAGTGTGCAAGTGTGTGCATCAAGTGTGCATGTGATGTGCATATATGATGCATGTGCAAGGTATGACTAAACACATTAGGCTCAAAGTGTTTAAAACACACACCTAATGATCAAAACATGATATACAAGTCCAATCATGGTAATCCCCAAAGTTTGGTACTCATTGGAGTCCAAAACAATACCAAAATGTCATTTGAGCATTTTATCAAATACTTGATATGCACTTATAAAACTAACATGTGGGCAATGCATGAACATGAGTAAATCTTGCTTAAATACATGATAAAATTGTCATAATTGGCCAACACAGACATAGACAAACCAAATGGACAAAGCCCAATCAAGAAATTGAATGAATTTTCACAAAATTTAAAGTTTCCCAACCCTTTTTCAAAATAACCCAAATCAAGTAAAACCTAGAATTTTTTGCATAATCTAAGTAAAGAGAAAAGATTGTATAAACATACTTTAGAAATGATTTGAAGAAGTTTTCTTTTGAGATTTGGTTGGGTTTTTGAGTGAAAATAAGGTTTGGGTTGTTTGAGGCTTGAGGGAGGCGAAGTGAGGAAAAACAAGTGATTTTGAAAAAACTGTCTACATCAGCCATTTAAAACTGAAAACATGTGTTTTTTGCTGGTTAGCTTTTCGCGAAGTTACTCATGAAAAATGCCTCTGAAACACAAAACCTTTCGTGGGTAGACTTTACTTGCGAAACTGTCGCGAGACAGTCGCGAAAGTTTCTGTTTGAAATTTGTGTTTTCATATTTTTCCTTAACCCATTTTCGCAGGAAGTGCTTATTTTGAAAAAACTGTCTACATCAACCTTTTAAAATTGAAAACACGTGTTTTTCGCGGGTTAGCTTCTCACAAAGTTACTTATGAAAAATGCCTCTGAAACACAAAACTTTTTGTGGGTAGACTTTACTCGTGAAACAGTCGCGAAAGTTTCTGTCTAAAATTTGTGTTTTCATATTTTTCCTTAACCCATTTTCACGAGAAGTGCTTAGTCGCGAGCTTCTCGCAAAAATGTCTCTGAAGGAGTTTTTGATGAAAAATATGAAAAATGCAATTTAAGCAAAACCTTAAAACATGAAAGTATAAAAACACATTTAAAAACATATAAAATACTCAAAAATATTTTTGGGTTTGATCAATAAGCAATTGAGTATATACATCACATTTGAATACGTACAATCACACAATTTTAATAAGCATTCATTGAGCACAATCTTGTGTGCTGTGTGTGAGAATCAAATGTGGAATAGTCCTTAGTCTAGAGTGAAGCTTCAATGATCAATTCAATCAAGTCATACACAACTAGTACTAAGTCAAGTTGTCTATCTCAATTATAGAAATGAGCATATATGACCTCCCACAAGAAAATGATTACATATCTTTGAAGCTTTTTATTTGGCTTCTTTACATTTCAAAACATTTAATCATTTTTGAACAATACATCTCATTTTGAGATCCATGCTTATTTTTAATATTTCAATTTTGAGAGTAAGCCTTTGAATTTTTTGGCACCATACATTTCAATACAAATCGCTTTCTCCTTTTCTTAGTCAAATACTAGTATGTGCGACGGCTTTTGCAGCTCATTATCTCTTTTCGAAATTTGACATTTGTTGAGCTATAAAGCAAAAACATAAAAAAAGTTTGGGAAGATTTTTAGGCACAAGTCTATGCATGTATCAAAACCATCAAGCCTATTGACTAATCATTCATGACAAGCTTGAAGATCGATTTACAACTGTAAGAAGTTTAGACCCCTTAAACCCAAACAGATTAACTTAGAAATTTAGCCAAGTGATTAACTTAGATAAACTAATCAATTCTAGGTTAACACAAATATATCATATCATGCAAAGTGCGGAAAATAAAGAATACACGATATGATAACCCAAGAAAACCAAACCGGTAAAAAACCTGGGGAGGATTTAACCTAGCTATCCTCAAGGTAAAACAAAATTCACTATGAAAGAATTGAAGTTTACACAATAGCGACTTAGACCACTAACATCTTATTGCTACCTCGAGTAGGAAACTTACTACCACGACCACGTGACAGCTCCGAGTCTACGGATTACTTCTTTCTTGAATTCACAGCAAAGCACAAGCACTTCTACTTGTATATCTTGAAGTTCTTGAATCTGCAACTAAACGATCACCAAGCTCTTGACATCAATCTTGAGTTTGGAAACCCTAAGTGTATGTGAAGGTAAACGCCTCTAGATCTAACAATTAGATTCACAAACAAAGCATTCAGAACACTAAAAACGTGGCTAGGGTTTTCCCTTTTATACTTAGGGCAAAACATAAAACCCTACACATCAAACGGGCTTGGGCTGAGTTGGAAATTCTGCAGAAAAAAACAATCTGCACGACTTTCGATCGGTTGAGTCTAATTCTCGATCGATCGAGCCTGGCAGATTTGCACAATAACTTCTGCAGTAACTCGATTCCAACTTTACACAAAAAAAAATTACTTTGAGCAAGTCTAAAAAAAACTAAAACTGTTTTGATCATGGTTTGCTAACATTACACAATGAAGTTCTAATACATTAGTTCCTAATTCTAGATTTTTCCCACAAAGATAAATGTGTATACATGACAAGTTAAGCTTGAAAATGCACTACGCCTTTAGTTCGAAGGAACTAGGCCAAACTCACATGTGATATACACAACACAAGCAATCAAACTTTTTAGAGATTTTTCAATTTTTATGAGTTTTAGAATTTTTCAACACACTAAAAAACAGAACATGTAAGTAAGATCAACAAAACAACAAGTACAAAACAAACTTAAAAAGAAACATACTAAAATGTGAAACATAAGCAAACAACCAATTAAAGTCATAACATATAGGAAGAATTGATGCATGGATATGGTCAAATGCTTATGCATGTGTACCCTTCTTCACTTACACGACATGTGGGTTTGGGGTGATATCCCTAGAGGATTGGGTACTAGAGCTGTAATTCTCAAACCTTTGGTTGAAGCTTGCCAAACAAGAAGTGATGGTGTCTATTATCTTCATCACGTCACCAAAACCGGAATCAGCTTCTCGCCCTTTTGATTGCTTAGCGTTCCAATTCCCCTTTTCTTGTCCTCTTAGCCTTTAAGAATATTCTTTCTTCAATGCGTGAAGTTTATAGCAGTTAGGTCTTGTGTGTCCTCGAACCCCACAATGATGGCAGAAGTGTTGAATTTGAGGACCTCTTTGAGACTTTGGGTGAGACTTCCCATTTGCCTTAGGTTTGGCCAGAAATGGATTTTGAGGTTTTGTTAAAACCTTTTGAGCAGTTCCATTTAGCTTCTTCTCCATTTTTACATTCTTAACACTTGGAGTTGCTACCATTAATTCCTTAGCTTTAAAAAATTTCATCTCCTTGGACACATTGGCACTTGAACTATTTTCTCCGGAATATCCTAAGCCACTTTTGTCAGAAAAAGGCTTTAGATGTGCAAGCACTTCGTCAAGTTTCTTGGAGGCAACACGCTCCACTTTGGCATTAGCTTGAATCACTTCAAGCTTAAGAAACTTGATCTTGGAGTAGGCCTCAGTTAGTTCTCCATTCAATGCATTAACTTCACACTTCGTTTCCTTGTACCGCACTGGAAGACTTTTGTAATCTTACTTTGTTCTCTTCATTTTTCTTATGGCTACCTTAGCCACTCTTGCATACTCTCCGGTCTTCTCTAGAAGAGAATTATAAGTTTCCTGCAATCCCTTTGTTCCTTCATAGACACATTCTTCACCTTCATCATCAGATTCCTCCCCAACTCCTATTGACTCCACTTTGGTGTGCTCATCGTGCTTTTCCACTAGTGCATTCAAATCTTCTGAAGAGTCCACGGGTGCAATGGTCATAAATACAGAGTAGTTTCCTTCTCCATCACAACTTTCTTTCGAGTCAGAATTTGAACCATCTGAGTCACTAAGGGTAGTTGCAAAGACTTTACCTTTTGCTTTCAAATACATGGGGCATTCTTTCTTTACATGCCCATGTCTTTTGCACTCAAAGCACATGACCATTTCAGATGGCGAGGAATCTCTTGAATTCTTCTTCTTGAAGTCTTTCTTGGCCTTCTTGAACTTTGAGAATTTGCCCTTCTCAAAAGACTTTTCACCTCTTTTGAACTTTAGGAACTTACGAAAGTTCTTAGCAAAGTACGCCACATCTTTTTCAACCTCATCATCCTCCAAGGAGTCTTGAGCTTTCAATCTATCATTGACCGTCTTAAGAGCAAGTGATTTGCTCTTCCTTTGAGATGGTAGAGATAGCTCATAGGTTTGAAGAGAACCGATGAGTTCTTGAATTTTAATTCTATCAAGGTCCTTGCTCTCTTCAATGGTAGTGACCTTTGCACGGAAACTCTCCGGCAATGATCATAGAATCTTCCTCACAATCTTGGAGTCCTTCATCTTTTCTCCCAGGTTGAATTTCCCAATCACCACTTCATTTAGCTTCCTATAAAATGAGTCGAATGACTCGTCTTCACTCATCTTTAACTCCTCGAAGCGTGTGATAAGCATTTGCAACTTGGTGTCCTTCACCTTTTTAGTGCCTTCATACGAGAAACACCACACAAAATAGCATTTAAAACCTTGCTATTAGCGTTAGCTGCCGTAAGGGCTGCCTTATCCCATTTGGATTTGGAGGCCTCCGGCCTAGTCCATCCTATCTCGACAGCGTCCCAAACACTATCATCGATAAAACAAAGGAATGCCCTCATATGAACTTTCCAAAATGCATAATTGCTCCCATCAAAATATGGAGGAGCATTGAGTGATTGAAATCAATCCATCTTAAAGAGGGTCTAGGATCACATTTAGGTAATGAAACCAAAACAAGTGTACCCGTTCTGATACCAATTGAAAGCACGAAATTGTGTGAAAACACAAGAGCTGTTTAGATTCTCAAATTAAACTACGGCTCGGTTGATTTTACTCTAACTTAACTAAGTGCAGAATAGAGTAAATGTGAACGAACAAACAATAAAACTACTCTAAGTCATATTCATCAAATCACAGCAGTAAAAAGAAAGCAAAAAGAGTAGGGAAGAAGAATGCAAATACAAGATAACACGCCGATGTGTTATCGAAGAGGAAACCAAAGAACTCGGCGAAAAAACTTTCCGCCGCCCTCCAAGAATAAATCGATCCATTAGAGAATAAGTTGGAATACACGAATAACAAGAGACCTTCCAAGCCTAGTCTACCCCATGTACTTGAGCCCTCCAAGCTCCTGCTACCAACTGACTTAGCTAAGCCTTGTCTTTTCTAGCTCTCCAGATCATGTAATTTAGCTCGATTACATTCACCAAACAAATGACTTTTTCCAATGCTTCCTAGTAGCACCAAAACCTCACTTTACAATCAGAATGGGGGTGGTAAGTGTTTGGGTTATCAACCTCTCAAGAATTTGGATATAGAGAGGTAGGAGTTGGGGAAAATCACAATGGATTGTGTAAAGGATTGTGAGTATGACAATCTCTAACTCTCAAGGGTTATGACTAGGGTTTTCTCTCTGAAAAGCACTCCTCTCAATATGTGGGTAATGTGGGTATATATAGTGTGGGTAGAAACAAGGTGTATCAGATATAACAAAATAACAAAACAGAATGTTTCACGCGTATCTCGCGGGAAGGCCTTACCCGTGAAATACTCGCAAAAACCAGCTGTCACCGTCTGTCATGACTCTTCGCATTCCAGTCATGTGTTGAGCACATGGCTTCTCTTCGTGGGAAGTCTTCTCGCGAGCTACTTGCGAAAACTTCTTGATCTTCAATTTTCCTTGAGTCTTCACACTCTCTCTCACACATAACCCTTACAATGAAATCTCACATAAAATACAGGGTACAAAGGATTGAACATAATTACAATCAAATTTGGCACAAAATTAAAGCCAACAGAAAATAATTATAAATCACAACTTTACAATATAAATTTAATTTGTTTGGTGGAAAAGAAAAATAAGATGATAAAAAATATAATTTATATATAATATAAAATTTTTTTATATCATTATTACATAAAATGTTATAATTTTTTTAATCATATTAAATTAGTTAAAGACATATGTCACACAAATAATTGTAAAAATACTCTCATCTTGTTCCCCCACGAAAAATAAACTTCACTAAACCATTTAAAACCCACACCTTCTCCTGTAAATGGTACAAGTTTTTTTTTATTCATTTAGTTATTTTTAAATGGAATTGAAGAGGGTAAAATTCAGTATGGTGACAGATCTTAATTGAGTTGACGGGTATTAATGTTTATACCTGGAGTGGATAGATCCATGGTGAACGGGAATGGTGTAGACGGATGCGCTTGTCATCACTTTATAAATGGAAACAACTTGCGCCTCACGCATTGCTAGGATATGTAGAATCCCAATGGAAATAGAATCCAAATATAAAGGGAATTCTGCAATAATCGCCCAATAAAAAGAAAGACCAATAAGGAAAAGACTTCTTATACAAGTAAAGAAGGTCGGTTTTGCACTACTATAAAAACCCCAAAGGTTCTCACAAGCAAAGGTACACATACTATTCCCCAACTTTGGCACTTTAGGGTTGTGAGCATCTTCTAATTTAACCTTTGGAGGGTCTTTGGCCGGTACCACACCGGTACCCTTCTAAGGTATTTTTTGCTTTGTGTTTTGCAGGTTGCATCGAGTGCGGACAAGGAAACCTTGTAGGTTACTAACGATATTTTGAGCATTATCAGCTGGCGCTGTTTGTGGAAAGCGTAAGGAAAAGTCATTACTTTCAGCTTTCTAAACAAAAAGTTGCATGGTACTCACACGCTCGATGGCGACCACGACGAACGATCAAGGAGAAACACATACCACAGCTCTTGAGAGGCAAGTTCAAACCCTCGCAGCAGCGGTAGAACACTTCACAAAACGTAACTATGACCTAGAAGAGCAATTGCGCTAGAAGGACGCAACACTTAACACACAGGAGGAAGAGCAGGAGGCCAACAACGCCGAAAGGAGAGACCAGCAAGGAACGGATGGGAGCAACGCCCAAAGCAGGCCCGAACGACAAGACACGAACCAACCATCAACTGCAGACCAAGTCCCATCTAGTGTAGTTGCGGAGATGCAGATAATGAAGGAGCGCATGGATTTTATGATGAATGCTCTCAAAGGACGGGTATCTAACGACCTGGACGACTTGGTTCATCGGACAGATTCCCCATTCACAGTGTCCGTCAATTCGTACCCTCTCCCTCCAAAGTTTCGTGTGCCTTAGATTGAGAGCTACGACGGATCTAAGGACCCATTGGATCATCTGGAGACTTTCAAGATGCTGATGCACCTACAAGGAGTAGCGGACAAAATAATGTGCAAGGTCTTTCCTACGACATTGAGAGGCTCCGCAAGGGTCTAGTTCAGCAGGCTGACGCCAGGATGCATCAGTACTTTCAAATAGCAAAGTGCACAATTTGCTTCGCATTTTATTGGAGGCCACAGGTCCAAAAGGTCCACCCTGTACTTGATGAACATCAAACAATGGGAAGACGAAACACTGAGGTCATATATCGCCCGCTTTAACAAAGAGGCACTTTCAATCGACGAAGCGGATGATAAAATACTGGTAGCTATATTCACAAACAGACTGAGGAAGGGTAAATTTCTGTTCTCCTTATATAAGAATGACCCAAAAACCATGTCCGATGTACTTTACAGGGCGACCAAGTATATGAATGCAGAGGATGCGCTCTTGGCTCGAGAAGAAAAGCCCTCCAGGAAGAGAGAAAAACAGGACAAAGCACATCAAGACAAGGGGTGAAAGACCGCAAGAAAGGGAGACAAAAGGGAAGAAAGGCGCTCTAAACCCCCAGCTGGGAGGTTCACAAACTTCACTCCGCTTACAGCCCCAATAGACCAAGTCTTGATGCAGATTAAAGATGAGAAGGCCCTTACTTTTCCAGGTAAGCTGAAAGGAGACCCCAATAAAAGGCCTCGGGAAAAATACTGCCGCTTTCTTAGGGACCACGGCCACGACACTGCAAATTGCTATGACTTGAAGCAACAAATAGAAGCACTCATAAGGCAAGGAAAGTTGCAAAGGTTCGTTAGCAATGATAGAACTGATCCACCACAGGAACAGATTCCCCGACAAGAAAACGAGCGTCCAAGACTGCCGATAGGGGATATAAGGATGATTGTAGGGGGCACAGCGACCTCCGGCTCGTCCAAAAGGGATCGAAAGACTTACCTCAAAACGGTCTAGAACATCCACCTAACAAGCTTCGTTCCCAAGATAGAGCAGGTCGAAGCACCCATCATCGAATTCTCGGAGAACGACGCTCGACACCTCCACCACCCGCATGATGACGCACTCGTCATTAGCATACGAGTGGGAGATTACAACATGCATCAGATCCTGATTGACAATGGAAGCTCCGCCGATATCCTTTACTACCAAGCGTTCCAACGAATGAGGATTGATAGAGAGCGGCTGATCCCAACAAATGCCCCCCTTGTCGAGTTCGGAGGGACCAAGGTATACCCCTTAGGCGCAATTACTCTACCTGTAACAATCAGTGATTATCCCCAGCAAATTACCTAGGACGTCACGTTTCTCGTGGTCGACTACTCATCTGCATACAACGCTATAATCGGAGGTCCCACTCTTAATTCATGGAAGGCAGTAACTTCGACCTACCATCTAATGGTCAAGTTTCCTACTGAATACGGAATAGAGGAACTACGCGGAGACTAGGTCGCCGCACGGGAATGTTATGTGGCGATGATGGAGATGTGTCAGTTCGTTTAGACCCCTTAAACCCAATAGATTAACCTAGAGAATTAGCCAAGTGATTAACTTAGGTAATTTAAACAGATCTAGGTTAACACAAATAAATCAAAAACAATAAAGCAGCGGAAATTAAATAACACAAAGATCTGATGACCCAGGAAAACCAAGCCGGTAAAAAACCTGGGAAAGATTTAACCTAGCTATCCTCAAGGTAAACTGAATCCACTATGAAAGAATCGAAGTTTACACAATAAGACTTAGACCACTAACATCCTATTGCTACCCAAGTGTAGGAAACTTACTACCACGACCCCATGATAGCTCCGAGATCCACGGACTCCTTCTTTCCTTGAATTCTTCAGCAAATCACAAGCGCACCTGTTTGTATATCTTTATGCTCTTTTGATTCTGCAACTGTATTGATTTACACAACTCTTGACATGAATCTCAAGTTTGTAAACCCTAAGTGTATGTGAAGGCAAACACCTCTAGATCTCACAATGAGATTCACAAACACAGCATTCAGAACTCTAAAAACGTGGCTAGGGTTTTCCCTTTTATACTTAGGGCAAAACATAAAACCCTATACATTAAATGGACTAGGGATGAGTTGGAATTTTCTGCAGAAAAATGATCTGCCCGATTTTCGATCGATCGAGCCTAATTTTCGATCGATCGAGTCAGGCAGAAAGTGAATAGTTACTTCTGCAGTAAACTCGATTCCAACTTTACATAAAATCCCATGCTTTGAGCAAAGTCTAACACAAGACTAAATATTGTTTTGATCATGATTTGCTAACATACAAATTGAAGTTTTAATACATTAGTTCATAATTCTTAGAACCTAACAAACTCCCCCTTTGGCAATCCGTGAAAAAACACAGACTTAACAAAAAGCTCAAAGTTTACAAATTGAAATAGCCCATTACAAAATAAATAGCCACTTAAACAATTCAACCTAAACTACTATCTAACAGTTGCAAAGTAGACAGCAGCTTGACTGAAAACAACCTGTATATTCCTGTAACACTTAACAAACACATAAACGCATGTGTGGAAGAAAAAAAACAAGGAATATAAAAAAAACTTCTTGATTTCACATAACACAAAATAAAGACATATATCATGAATAACATCATGAATATAAATCAATAAGCAATGAAGTATAGTGAAACAAGAAACATATCAGTAACCAATGTATCACAAAATATATCTCCTAATCAAGAGCCAAAAATGTAAATACAAGGTGAAGCGCCTAGATACAATCTAATAACTCCACAAGCTCCAAGGTATCACAAAAACTACAAAAGCTCAAAACTCCCCCTAAAACAAAAATCTCCTCTACAAAAATCTCCAAGATATACAATATGCACTCCCCCTTTTTGTGACGAATTGCCAAAGGGCACTCACTCATCATCAAAAGGAGGTGGAGGAGAACGATGAGAGCTCGCAAGATCCGCTCGTAAGGCACGTAGCTCATCAAGGATGTCCACCAAAAGCTGACCATGAGTCGCCTGAACGGTCACGACAGTATCAAGATTCCGACGAAGGACAGAAACCTCATCAAACGGTGGAGGAACATCAGCAGCAGCAGCAGGATCAGCAGATGGCTCAACTGCAGGAGTATCTGTAGAAGAAGAGGGGGGTGGAGTGACACCGGAAGGCTCTACCCTAGGACGCTTAGAGCTAGCTCGAAGTTGAGCAGCCCTTTGCCTCAAAAAGGTAGCACCTATAGGAGCAATAATACGAACAGGCTCAGAAACAGGAAAATCATCTAGACCAAGATGAAGGAGAATCCTATGAATGAAAATCGGAAAGAATAAAGCATGAGTCGTAGAGCTAGACCGATGAACCTCGTTCAAAGAACGAAGGAACAAATGAGGAAAACTGATAGGAGCATCAGTAACAAGGGCATACAAAAACACACATCGCTCAAGAGGGATGGTGTGAACATGAGAAATAGGCCACAAAGAATGACACGCTATCCTAAAGAAAAGATAGTGAAGATCGGAAAGCTCAGCAAAAGTGATCCGAGGATCAGAACCCCACTGGATAGAAGACCCAGTGATGTATGACAGCACGTCATCAAGAGGTGGAGACTCCTCATAAGGAAAAACGGGATGGTCAACAATGGGCACCCCAAGAGCATCAGACACAACCCGAGGGGTAATGCGATACTCCACACCACGTAACCACACCTTTACCAAGGTGTCGTTATCGTAGACATGGATAGAGAGGTTCGAATAGAACTCTCTAATCAAAGAAGCAAGAGGAGGATGCTCAAAATCAAGTAGAGGTAATCAACCCCGACGCTCAAAGTTCCATCTCACCTCAGGATCAACCTCATCTAAGATGACTCTACGCTCACCCCAAATTTGACGCCTAAGATTAAGGGTATTATAGGTCTCTTGGTTCTGGGCACTAGGAAACCGATCACTATCGAAAGAAGGTGAAGGGTCAGAAGTCCTACGGGCTCTAGTTTTCCTAGGTATGGTGCTAAGGAAAGAAAAAAGAAACACAGCAAGAGAAGAGCAAAAACCAAAAACCAAGGGCAGACTGCAAGTTAGCACAACACAAAATATAGAAAATAGCAAATCTATATGATGCATGAGTAGGAACACCAAATGATGCATGTACTAATACAGTAACAAGTTCAATTATGATCCAAATTTACAAAATTGGCTTGAGCATGTAATATGTAGCAAAAAATACCCAATTTGAAAAACCCTAAATTTTCAAAACACAACAAATTGATAAATTGATCAACACAACAGTTAATTGACACAATATAATGATCAAATTTATCAATTCAACAAGCCAATTTCATCAATTTCAATCAAATTGAACAAAACCCCCAATTTTCTCAATTTCAAGCCCTAGAATTTCAAATATTCCACAAATCACAAAAATAATCAAATTAAACCACTTGTAGTGCTTGTGTGTAGTGTCCCCACAAAAACCCACGAAAAATTGAGAAAGAAACACTCAAAATCAATTCCAAATTTCCCAAAATAAAAATTCAGAAAATAACCCACAAAATGCATGAAAAAATGCAAGAAACTTGAAAATAAATGCAAAGGGAGGGGCAAAAAGGTCTTACTGGCCTTGGGAGAGAGAGATTAAGCAAAAAGATTGGAAGAAAACGACAAATCCAGCAAAAATCTCTTTGACCGGTTGGTGAGGAGACAAAAAGTTTGAAAAAGTTTTTGAAAAGGTGAAAAGATCACGTGGAAAACTCCTTTTTAAAAACATACAGCTCGATTTTCGATCGATCGAAAATTACATTCAATCGATCGAAAACAGATTCGATTGATCCAAATTCAGCTTGGATCGATCGAGTCAACCAGAAACTTTTCCATTGATTTTAAAACATTTTCGATCGGTCGAAAATCAGTTTCGATCGATCGAAATTCTGGAAAAATTAATTTTTTGAAAAACACACCAATTTCAGTGCAGTCACTTCTCAAAGTATCAGATTTTATGAGAAAAATGCATGAGTATGAGATGAGATGTTTTCCAAAAACACATGAATTCAACCCAGATTTCTCAAAGCAAAATTTTCTTTCAATACCCAAAAAAAAAACTCAAACAAGCAAACATGTTTTGCATCAATTTCCAGAAATTCTCAAACTTGGTTGGTTAGACCAAAGAACACACAATAACATGTACACAGTTTAGCAAAGAATAACTTGTGTAGTGTGTGCAACTAGCATAAGCTTGAGAAAAATGTGAGGTGATATACACATATAGATCAATCACAATTTCTACAAAATCCATCACATGAATTTGAAAGAGACTTTTACTTAAAGAGTTATATCCTATAACTCTCACATCTCCTAGAATAAAAGCTTGCAATCATATAAGTTTCTTGATTTGCCTCATTATTCAATTTAATTGATTAGAAACTTAATAAAAGCCGGGATGATGTACACACCAATTTTATGAATTGTGAAATTATTATAGCCCAATAATGTACACACCAATTTTAATAGAGGCTACACCTTATGTTCTTTTTGTGCATGTGCTACACTTTCTCGAGCACAAAATCTTATGATATGCACTAAGGTGTTCATGATTGGCTAATAAATAGTGGTGAGATGGTTATTTATGCCTTTCTCAATAAGACGAAGTCCAACAATCAAAGACATAAGACTTCAAGATCAAGATCATGTGATCAACAAATATAACATCTTCCCACACAACATGCACAACAAAACTTTAGCTAGTAAAGTGCAATAGACATAAGTGCATCAAAGCTAAACAAGGTACATAAACATGATATGCAAAATTTGATTGACCAACCTTGTCTTCAGATTCAAGAAAAAAATTGCAAAAACACAAATTGCAAATTTTTTTTTTTTTTTTTTATATGTATCAAAGAAACAAACATCCTAGAATGAAATGCATGAATGTAATGCAATGCAAATCCTAGAAACAAAGGTCACCAAAGATAGAGCGATGAAGCACAAGGACCATGTCAGACAGACTCAATTTGATTGAGCCTTTTGCATCCAAAACTTTTTAGATGCAACTCTTGCTTTGGAGTTATGATTTACATTAGAATTCTGAGTAACTCCAGGATTGGAATAAAGGTTTAACACCTTTACCAATTCACCAATAAGTATCATAGGATCATGAGCTTGAGGCTCAGGTACTTTAGTTTTATTTGCTCGCTTCGCAGCTTGCAACTTAAAACAATTTGGACGAATGTGTCCAGGTTTTCCACAAAAATGACAAACCCATGCAATTATCATGCAACTTGCCCTTAGTAGAAGTAGAAGCTCTAGAATGAGAAGCTTGAAGATCAACCCTAATCTTTCTAGATGGAGTAACATCTATAAGTTTGACAGGTTCACTCACCAAGGGTTTGACAATCTCACTCTTAGGAGGTTCAGAAGAGGGGACAAATTTAGTGGAAGAAGGTTCAGGCACAGAGATGCTATCCACAAAACCTAAACCAGTTTTATCAGAAGGCGACTTTTGAACACTCAGCATGTGATCAAGTTTGGAGCTTGCAGACCTATTAGTTTGTTCTCTAGAAACAGATAAATCAAGTTCCAAACATTTAACTTTATCAAGTAAAAGCATGTTCTCGGTTTTCACATTATTCAAAAGCTCATTTGCATCAAACAATTTCACAAGTAAAATTTTCTTTTCAAGTTCCAAAGATGCAATTTTCTTCAAGCCTAAATCAACAGTCATGGCATCCTTTGCAGCAACTTTGCAAAGTTTATTGTAGGCTTCTTGTAAATCTGCATCCTTAGAGAGTTCCCCATCAGAAGGGTTCTCTTCAACAGACATGCTTTCATTAACTACAGTAGTAGCAGTGAAAGCAATGAAGTTTCCATCCTCATCACTAGCGGATTCATTGTCAGAAACTTCATCATCACTAAGGGTTACAGCCATAGCTTTGCCTTTAGACCTCAAGTATGTAGGACATTCAGATTTCAAATGACCATACCCTTAACAACCATAACATTGTTGTCCCAAAGAATTATTAGAAGGCTGACCTATTTTCTCCTTAGGTTTTTCAGTGTTATTGACCTTAGTGGGATCATTCCTCCTAAAATTTCTAGGTTCAACAGTGTTCTTGCCTCTTACCCTTCTGTTATTGTTCCTAAGAAAGTTTCTAAAGTTCTTGGCAAGATAAGCAATCTCTGTAGCAGAGAGTTCATCATCAAATCCATCATTCTCGACATCATCAACAGACTTAAGAGCCATTGATTTGGATTTGTTAGTCTTAGGGAGGTCTAACTCATAGGACTGAAGAGATTCTACAAGTTCATCAATAGGGATGGAGTCCACATCCTTGCTCTCAGTGATGGCAGTCACTTTGGGTCTAAAATCCTCAGTCAAAGATCTAAGAATCTTCCTAACAATTTTAGGTTGATCATAGATTTCACCCAAATTATAAGAAGAATTAACAATATCATTCAATTTAGCATAGAATTCATCAAAAGATTCATCATCATTCATTCTAATGCTTTCAAATCTAGAGGTTAATTGCTGCAACTTATTAATCTTAACTGCCTTCGTGCCTTCATGCACAGTCTGGAGGATTTTCCAAGCAGTATGAGCAACTTTAACATTAGAGATTCTCTTAAATTCCTCTATGGAAACAGCATTAAAAATAGCATTCATAGCTTTGCTATTGAAAGCAGCTGCCTCCTTTTGAGAAGTTTGTCACTCACTCACAGGAGTAGTGGGCTTCTCCCATCCGTACTCAACGGAATTCCAAACTCTCTCATCAATGGATTTTAGGAATGCTTTCATCCTTACTTTCCAATAAGCATAGTTGTTTCCATCAAAGTGAGGTGGAACAACAAGAGAGTGCCCGTGTTCCATGACAACAGGGGTCAAGGATCAGCTCAAAAGATCAAAGGATCAAACACAAAAGCTACCCGCTCTAATACCACTTGTCAGTTCGTTTAGACCCTTTAAACCCAACAGATTAACCTAGAGAATTAGCCAAGTGATTAACTTAGGTAATTTAAACAGATCTAGGTTAACACAAATAAATCAAAAACAATAAAGCAGCGAAAATTAAATAACACAAAGATCTGATGACCCAGGAAAACCAAACCGGTAAAAAACTTGGGGAGGATTTAACCTAGCTATCCTCAAGGTAAACTGAATCCACTATGAAAGAATCGAAGTTTACACAATAAGACTTAGACCACTAACATCCTATTGCTACCCAAGTGTAGGAAACTTACTACTACGAACTCATGATAGCTCCGAGATCCACGGACTCCTTCTTTCCTTGAATTCTTCAGCAAATCACAAGCGCACCTACTTGTATATCTTTATGCTCTTTTGATTCCGCAACTGTATTGATTTACACAACTCTTGACATGAATCTCAAGTTTGTAAACCCTAAGTGTATGTGAAGGCAAACACCTCTAGATCTCACAATGAGATTCACAAACACAGCATTCAGAACTCTAAAAACGTGGCTAGGGTTTTCCCTTTTATACTTAGGGCAAAACGTAAAACCCTATACATTAAATGGACTAGGGCTGAGTTGGAATTTTCTGCAGAAAAACGATCTGCCCGATTTTCGATCGATCGAGCCTAATTTTCGATCGATCGAGTCAGGCAGAAAGTGAATAGTTACTTCTGCAGTAAACTCGATTCCAACTTTACATAAAATCCCATACTTTGAGTAAAGTCTAACACAAGACTAAATATTGTTTTGATCATGGTTTGCCAACATACAAATTGAAGTTCTAATACATTAGTTCCTAATTCTTAGAACCTAACAAGATGGATGACCAGATGCAGGAAACAAGCATCGAAGAACAACGGATGGTGGCAGAACCCATTGAGAAGCTTAGGGAAATACCCCTAGATGATTCCATGCCAGAGCGAACGACACGAATTGGCACCCTCGCCAGACCGACGATCCTGCAGGCACTTGTAAGGTTTCTTAAAGCGAACCAGGACGTTTTTGCATGGAGCCATGAAGATATGCCTGGGATTGACCCCTCGGTCATGGTCCACAAATTGAATGTATCTCCAGCCTTTCCGCCAGTTCACTAGAAGAAGCGTGTTTTCGTGCAAGAAAGAGACCGAGCCATAGCGAAGGAGGTTCGCAAGCTACGGGAAACAGACTTTATTAGGGAGGTCTACTATCCCGATTGGCTGGCAAATGTAGTAATGGTTAGGAAAGCCAAAGGAAAATGGAGGATGTGTGTAGATTTCACGGACTTGAATAAAGCATGTCCTAAAGACAGATACCCCCTCCCCAGGATTGACGTCCTAGTGAATTCAACAGCCCAATATCAGTTGCTCAGTTTCATGGATGCCTTTTCGGGATACAACCAGATCAAGATGGACGAGGCGGATCAGGAAAAGACCTCGTTTGTTACAAGTTAAGGCCTCTTCTGTTACAAGGTAATGCCGTTTGGCCTTAAGAATGTTGGCGCGACATATCAAAGGCTTATAAACAAGATGTTTTCAAAACAGATTGGAAGGAACGTTCAGGTGTACGTAGACCATATACTGGTGAAAAGTTGGAAGGAGGACGACCACTTGGACGACCTCAGGGAAACTTTTGACACCCTACGATCTTACAACATGAAGCTCAATCTGAGCAGATGTGCATTTGGGGTGACAGAAGGAAAGTTCTTAGTGTTCATGGTGTCCCAAAGGGGGATCGAAGCCAACCCAGGTAAAATCCGCCCAGTATTAGAAATGACGCCCCCTAAAAATGTAAAGGAAGTACAAAGCCTCAACGGTAAGGTTGCAGCATTAAATAGATTTGTAGCAAGAGCGACAGATAAATGTCTACCATTCTTCCAAATGTTGAAGAAGTCCTTTGAATGGACGACAGAATGTCAACAGGCGTTCGATGATCTAAAGACCTATCTTTCTTCCTCGCCGCTGCTGAGCCTGACCAAGGAAGGAGAAGAATTATTTTATACTTGGCAGTATCATAGGTTGCAGTAAGCGCAGCCTTAATCCGGGAAGAAGAAAAATTCATAAACCTGTATACTATACTAGCCGGGCATTTTGTGGCGCAGAAGAAAGGTACCTGCCGATGGAAAAACTCGCTTTTGCCTTGATCATGGCTGCTCGCAAACTTAAGCCCTACTTCCAAGCCCACACAATAGTCGTCCTGACGGACAAGCCACTGAGACGAGTCTTAAGCAATCCTAAAGTCGCCGGACGGGTGGCACTGTGGGCAATTGAGTTAAGTGAATTCGACATACAGTACAGTCCGCGTACAGCCATGAAGGGACAGATAGTCACCGATTTTATTGCTGAGTTTACTTGTTTGGAAGACCCGGGGGCAGATGAGCATCCTCTATGGAGTGTTCATATGGATGGCTCTTCCAATAAACAAGCAGGTGGAGCAACCATTGTACTCCAATCTCCGGAAGGCGACAAGGTAGAATGTATGATTCACCTCAATTTCCCTATGACAAATAATGAGACGGAGTATGAAGCTTTGATCATTGGTTTGGATCTTGCAAAAGCTGCCGGTGCCACCAATGCAGTTATCCGCAGTGATTCTCAGGTCATCGCCAATCAGGTGAACGACGAATACGAGTGCGGGGACACAAGGATTAAGATGTACCTAGAACAGGTGAAAAGGAAGGTGAACGACCTGCACGCCAAGGTTGTACAGATCTCGAGAAGAGAAAATGAACAAGCTGATTGTCTGGCAAAGGCCGCATCAGCAGATCACATGATCATCCCTAATAAGGTACTTTCCTTTGTTTAATCTTTACCTACTATTGATATCATCGACATGCAGGAGATAGGTTCTGAAAGAAACTAGACCACGCCAATAGTTGCCTACTTGAAGGAGGGCAGGCTGCTCGACACCAAAGAAGCCGCTAGGAAACTGAAGGTCCAAGCAGCACGATTCATCCTGATCAATGGTGTCTTGTACAAAAGAGGATATTCGCGCCCGTACCTAAGGTGCCTAGGCCATAAGGAAACAGATTACGTTAGAAGAAAAGTACATGAAGGGGTTTGCGGGAACCATTCAGGATCCCAGTCGTTAGTTCACAAGCTGATCCGAGCTAGATACTACTGGCCTACCATGCAAAAGGACGCCTAAATATATGTCTGGACTTGCGACAAATGCCAGAGATTTGGCAATTCAATAAGGCAACCAATGGAGGAGCTCACACCAATGACGGCCCCATGACCGTTTGCTCAATGGGGTTTGGATATAACGGGCCCTTTCCCCACTACAACCAGACGGTTGAAGTTCCTAGTTGTCGGCATTAACTACTTCACCAAATGGGTAGAAGCAGAAGCACTGGCTATGATCACAGAAACAAATGTGCGCAACTTTGTATGGAAGAATATCATTTGCAGGCATACCTAGAGTTTTGGTCTCGAACAACGGGAGGCAGTTCGACAACAACTCTTTTAGAAACTTTTGTTCAGAACTTGGCATCAAGAACCATTATTCGACCCCCACACACCCTCAAGCCAATGGTCAAGTTGAAGTCACGAACCAATCCTTGCTAAAGCCTATCAAAACTCGGCTCGAGGGGCCAAAGAGTATATGGCCGGAGGAACTTCCTAGCGTACTATGGGCATACAGGACGACGGCGAGGACACCTACAGGCGAGACACCGTTTCGATTGGCATATGGAAGTGAAGTAGTCATCCTAGCAGAAATTGGACTCACCAGTTATAGGGTGAATAACCACGACGAAGGAAGAAACGACGAAGCCATACGTCTCTAGCTCGACCTAATAGACGAAGTCAGGACAACAGCTGAACAAAGGCTTGCAAGATATTAAGATCTCATGGCCAAGTACTACAACTCCAGGATCAAACACAGAGACTTCAAGTTCGGGGACCTCGTGTTAAGAAAGGTAATGGGCAATACCAGAGATCCTACTCAGGATAAGCTTGGTCCAAATTGGGAAGGCCCCTACAGAGTCACCTTATGGGTAAGAAAAGGCACCTACAACCTGGATACCCTAGACGGACAAAGATTGCTTCACCCGTGGAATACTGAGCACCTCAAGAAATACTACAAGTAGAAGAGAAAACAGATAGAGCAATGCTCCATGGCTTTTTCCTAGTTTTTAATTCAACAGTCATTTAAGGTTTATTTAAATTTTTTGCTACAATATTATTTTAAGCCTAAGAGGCAGGTTAGCTACTTATGCATGAGGAGTTTATTTAGACAGTTTTCTACTTTGATTGCAATGTCCATAAGGACGTAAATAAATATAATAAGTCCTCAAATGGACAGGAACATCCCATGAGGATGTAAAAATGTTCTTAAGAGGACGGATGTACCCTAAGAGGGTGTGAAATTATTAAGCCCTCAAATGAACGGGAACATCCCATGAGGATGCAAAAATGTCCTTAAGTGGAAGGATGCACCCCAAGAGGGTGTGAAATTATTAAGTCCTCAAATGGACGGGAACATCTCAAGAGGGATCTAATAAAATTAAGTCCTTAAAGAGGACGGATAAATCCCAAAAGGGTGTAATTATTATCAAGTCCTTAAAATGGACGGATACATCCCACGAAAGTGTAAAAAAGCATGAAGTCCATACAAAATGAACGGATCAGTCCTAAAAGGATTATAAAGTTGAATGAGTCCGTCTGATAAGGATGAAACTTCCAAAAGTACATCCAAATTATATTTCACAGACTAAACACCATCTAGGACTGTTCAAATGTAAATCATTCATGATGAAAGAAAAAGATACATTAAATAAGACGGATCCAAATAAACGGATACTTTGTTGAGCAAACTTCAAACGAAATTAAGTACATAAAATAAAAATGCCAACAAGGGCAGATTGTTCATGACGGTACACAGATAAACTTTTACAAGTCAAAAATAAAAATTAAAACTACTGGACGGAGGAATCCTTGGACTTCACTTTAGCTTGAATATCTTCAAATTGGGCTTGAACCTAGAGGGTGGTCTTGCCATCATCACCGTCATTACGAGCTCCGTCGCCTTCAACAACATGAGCCTCTTCAAATAAATCTTCAGTGTTAAAGGAAGAAGAGGTAGCAGACGAACTCCTTTATTCACTACTAAAGGAAGAAGAGGTAGTAGACGAATTCCTTTATTCACTTGAAATGTCAAGATCTTTTTGACCTAACGGTTGTGCTTCATCATACCCCGCTCCGTTATGGACAAACGATTGGTTACTTGATGCACTAGACATCTGTCACCTACACGTGATGGTAAACCCTAAAACAGACGAATCTAAAGATATTTGACGAACAAAAAAATAAAAAAAATAAAAAAAGGGGTACTTACCATTCGAAGATATGCAGCTAGGAAATTGTGACGAGTGTGCAAGGGCGACGGATCGAGTATTCGAACAAGGTGAACGGATGCGCTTTGATCGTATGATTTATGTGAAAAGTAAGAAATGAGGAAAGTAAAAGTAAGTTTATATAGGGGAACAGCACAGAAGGCGAAGGGGCACTTCGTTCTTGGAAAACAACCATTAAATAGATGACACGTGCCCTATATGATTAATTACCCAATACTAATTACCATATGCCAGCGTGTCGGACTAGGTCTCTCTCAAAGAAAAATCAAACCGTCACCCCATAAGTCCGTCTCCTGGGAGGTCACGGACTCATGGGGTGAGGGGGCAGCTGAAGCGGGTAAAATTCAGTATGGTGACGGATCTTAATTGAGTTGACGGGTATTAATGTTTATACCTAGAGTGGACGGATCCATAGGGAACGGGAATGGTGTAGACGGGTGCGCTTGTCATCACTTTATAAATGGGAACAACTTAAGTCTCACGCATTGCTAGGATATGTAGAATCCCAATAGAAATAGAATCCAAATGTAAAGAGAATTCCGCAATAATCGCCCAATAAAAAGAAAGACCAATAAGGAAAAGACTTCTTATACAAGTAAAGAAGGTCGATTCTACACTACTATAAAAACCCCAAAGGCTTTCACAAACAAAGGTACGCATACTATTTTCCACCTCTGGCACTCTAGGGTTGTGAGTATCTTCTAATTTAACCATCGGAGGGTCTTTGGCCGGTACTACACCGGTACCCTTCTAAGATATTTTTTGCTTTGTGTTTTGCATGTTGCATTGAGTGCAGACGAGAAAACCTTGTAGCTTACTGACGATATTTTGAGCATCATCAGGAATAATACAAGCCTTTCTCTTGTGCAAGTTTTTTTTATTTTTTATTTTTTAATTTTTAAATGGAACAGTACAAGCTTTTCTCCTCTATATATAATATTTGTGAAAATTTTATATGATATAAGCCTTTAAAATTGGGTTGGGCCGGCACTGCCCACCAAACGAACTTAAATAAAACACATAGATTTTTGATTTCTTGTGTCTAGATCGAGCCTAAGTCAAGAGTCAATCAAAAGGCTGGTATTGATCGATCAAGAAGTGATCAAGGGTTGGTCGAAATTCCAAAAAATGTCTTTCTTCGGTTAAACTTTGCACTTTATTTTGTACTTTTTTTTTTTTTTTTTTGACACTTACAACTAAGAACAAGATACATTGTCATAGGTTTTCTCAAAAAAAAAAAAAAAAAAAAAAAAAAAAAAAAAAAAAAGAAAGAGAAGAAGAAGATACATTGTCATAGATTTGCCAACACTAACCTAATTGTTCCCACTACCACAAACATTCATAAAACACATGCCCACAAGCATAAGTGCCCATAAAAACTGAACTAAAGGAGCCCCAAATAGGAACATTTGAAAGTTGTAAACTTCTACACGAATCACACAATCAGGTTTCTTCCATGTATCTCTCACAGCATCAACAGCCAAAAAAGAAAAATTCTTCCCATGTAGAGTACTAGAGAACATAATAACTTTCAACAAATCACAAGAACATTGTTATAAATTGAAACAGCAACTCAAAAGAAAATTAATATTAGATTTTGATCCCTCCGAAGGTGAAATCTTGACTCCCCCATTGTTCTTCCTCACATATATTCATCTTAGAAGTCACACGAGCACACACCCTTGCATCCTTATATACCTTTCCTGGACTACAATAATAGCCCTTTTTGGGGGCACAATGAATGTCTTGTGAGCATATACACAACCCTTCTAATGCACACCCCTCCTTATCTATAGTCACACTATTTTTCAATCCAAGAACTTGGTCAGTCCACTCACTAGAGAAGAGGCCAAATGGATCATACACTTTCTTAACCTCCAAGAATTCTTTAGCATTTTTGTACTTGTTGATTACTCCATCAAATGCTATGTTTCGATTCTTCCCCCAATGGGGTAGCGCCCTATACTTAAACAGTGCAAGTTGCTCAACTTCTTCTAGTATGTCTTCAAATAGCCTAGGAGTCAAGGGGTCTTTGCTTCGATAATAACTGATACCAAAGTCTATTGCATCTTCTTGCTTGCCCAAGTAAGCACTCGAAGCCTTAACGTAGCGCATGAGTATTCCATTATAAAGTTCTACACCACACATTGCTTTAGGCTCTAATTCAATTAGCTTTTGCACATCTTGAATGAAGCTCTTAGCCACGGACAAGCCAACACTAAATGTAGTTTGGTGAAAGAACTCACCCTTAACTCTAGGGTCCCACGCACAAGCTGTGATCAATGCATCATTAAGACTATCTAGGCAGGTTCCTGATGCTTGAAGGTGGTTGTGATACCCAATCACAGGATAACCCGTAAAAAGAATACCTATTAGTAAAAAAAAATCATAAATTTTGTTATTTTGAGTTGGTAATATCATTATCAGCCACTAACACAAATAATAATCGTAATTTCTTAGCACTGTTTGGAAGAAGAGGAAAATAACATTACCATTGTTACTTAAACCATAGGCAGTAGTCTCGAGTGCTAGAATAACTTTCTCTGCACCTAAGCACTTCCCAGCAGCGTCACTTAAGGATTCTTGAACTTCCTCTAATTTAAACAAGCATAGAACGTACCACTTCAAAACCATTACACTTTTGTTATAATAATAGCTAGCAAAAAAAAAGAAAATGGTAGTGCTAACCTGTGGTTCTGATAACGCCCAGTTCAACTGAAGCTGTTGCGCGGAATGGGGTGAAATCATATAGACCATTACCATGTCCATGTCCATGTCCATGTCCATGTGTGTTTGTGTAGACTCGGTCGTCAATACGATAAACTGCCTTGCGATGACTAGGATACCAAGTTATATCAGCGAACTCATGTTCATTGCCAAAACTAGTCACCATATCTCCTAAGTCTGAATCATTTTTTGCCAAGTAGGTGATGGATCGTTTGAACATGGGTTGTAGTTTTAGAGTGACCTGCATAGTGAGATTTTCTCATTTTGAGCTTTCATTTTGACCATGTTGTGACCTTGGCTTATGTATCAATTTATAACAGCTCAACAATTTATGTCTTTGAAGCCTATTACATGTGTCTTAACCGGGAGTGATAAAACATAAGCAACATATATCAGATGCTGTCAAATCATATTGTGGCATTTTCAACGTCACAATCCTATAGATGATGCCTACCATGCACGGTACCACAACAACTAGATAACTTCCGAAGTTTTTGCCAATTCGTAGCTTGCGTTCTCTTTCCCTAGACTTGCTCTTTCCGAAGTTTTTGCCCCTATGTGAGATTGACACGTGGATTCCCGCACATATGGGACTCACATGTCAGTTTCACATGTGTCGCATGAAATGGGTGTATATGAAAATTTTGATTAATCCTGTTAGGTTCTAAAAGTTTAGAACAATTGACAAATCGTGAGCACACAAGAACATACAAGCTGCAGAAAGAAGAGTTCAGAATCTGCCTGGTTCGATCGATCGAAAAACAGACTCGACCGATCGAAAGTCGTATCTGCAGAATTTTAAGTTGGCCCAAACATTAGTTCTAGCCCATTAAGGATTAGGGTTTCAGATCTACTTCTCCTACTATATAAAGGAAACCCTAAGCACGTTTTTTACAAGGCTTTTTAGAGTGAGAAGAGTGTGCCTCTTTTGTATTTAGGGTTTTGTTCCTAAAACCTCTCTTATAACTTCTACCGGTGTTGTTCCTTGAAGAATCTCAAGATCCGGTATTGTTGAAGTTGCTGCCTTCTCTAGTCATCAAAGAAGCTGATGATCTAAACCTTCAAGGGTGGTCTTGGAGTCACAAATAAGAGAGTTTGTGTTGCTAAACCTTTGAGAGGGATCTCAAAGTCACAAACGTGGGTGTTTGTGTTTTGCAAAGGTCAAAGAAAGAAGGAGTCCGTGGATCTTGGAGCTATCATGGGGTCGTGGTAGTAAGTTTCTTACACTTGGGTAGCAATAGGATGTTAGTGGTCTAAGTCGCTATTGTGTAAATTTCAATTCTTTCTAGTGGATTTGCTATTTTACTTTGAGGATAGCTAGGTTAAATCCTCCTCAGGTTTTTTATCGGTTTGGTTTTCCTGGGTCATCATATCGTTGTGTTATTTATTTTTCCGCTGCTTTACATGATATAATTAAAGTTTTGGTTTGAAATTGAAAAATTTTCAGTTTTTAGAGTTTTTGACCAAATATTTTTCATGTATCATTTATGGTTAGGATTCACATGAATTGCATTTTTTTTTTTTTGTATCCATCTTGCAGCTTTGCAATCATATCTCATTGTTTTTCACACATAACATGCATACACTTTGCTAAATTGGGTACTTAACTTGAATTAAAAATTGATTGATTAATTTTTGAGTCCTTTGTACATTTTAGTATATGCTATTTTTCTTAATGTGTGAACTACAGAAAATATTTTTCTTAAGAGATATGATGGATAATTAATGTGCAAATATTTTTTCTTCTCATGCAACTGTTTATGGGTCACATAGTGTCAAGTTTGCATTTATTGAAAGAGAGAATATTTTTCTTCATGTGTATCATCAACTCATTTTTTTTTGGTTTGTGTTTTTATTTATCCCCACCTCTTAAATTTTTTCCTAAACTATTTTTCCCAAAACTTGTTTTGTTTTTCCTATTTTTATAGGGGGAGAAAAGTTTTTTTTTAACCTTTGTTGTTCATAGGGGGAGTTGTTGCTTTTCATAGGGGGAGTTATCTCTTTTTTCTATAGATCTAATCTGTTTTATGCTCCCTTGGTTCTCTTTTTTCTCTCATGTTTACTCTTTGTTTGAGTTGTATTTGTCAATACATGACAAAAAGGGGGAGAATTAGATGAAATGTGGGAATCCTGTTTGTTTTGTTTAGGGGGAGAATATAAAAACTTTTTGATGTATCTAACTTAGGGGGAGAGTTAGTTTACTTTTGTTTTTATATTGTGCTTCATTTTGTTTATATGTTTTTCTTTCCACACATGCGGTGATGTGTTTGTTGAGTGTTTCAGAAAAGACAGGTGCATTCTGATCAAGACCTTCTACCTCTTCTTGGCAACTTCTAGGTTATGAGTCTTAGATTGAGATTTGTGATGTAATTGGGCATTTTATTGTATTGGGTTGTTCTTGTATTTTAACATTTCATTTTGTATGAAAGTTTTGTCACGAATTGCCAAAGGGGGAGATTGTTAGGTTCTAAAAGTTTAGAACAATTGGCAAATCGTGAGCACACAAGAACATACAAGCTGCAGAAAGAAGATTTCAGAATCTACCTGGTTCGATTGATCGAAAAACAGGCTCGACCGATCGAAAGTCGTATCTGCAGAATTTTAAGTTGACCCAAACAGTAGTTCTAGCCCATTAAGGATTAGGGTTTCAGATCTACTTCTCCTACTATATAAAGGAAACCCTAAGCACGTTTTTTACAAGGCTTTTTAGAGAGAGAAGAGTGTGCCTCTTTTGTATTTAGGGTTTTGTTCCTAAAACCTCTCTTATAACTTCTACCGGTGTTGTTCCTTGAAGAATCTCAAGATCCGGTATTGTTGAAGTTGCTGCCTTCTCTAGTCATCAAAGGAGCTGATGATCTAAACCTTCAAGGGTGGTCTTGGAGTCACAAACAGGAGAATTTATGTTGCTAAACCTTTGAGTGGGATCTCAAAGTCACAAACGTAGGTGTTTGTGTTTTGCAAAGGTCAAAGAAAGAAGGAGTCCGTGGATTTCGAAGCTATCATGGAATCGTGGTAATAAGTTTCCTACACTTGGGTAGCAATAGGATGTTAGTGGTCTAAGTCGCTATTGTGTAAACTTCAATTCTTTCTAGTAGATTTGCTATTTTACCTTGAGGATAGCTAGGTTAAATCCTCCCCAGGTTTTTTACCGGTTTGGTTTTCCTGGGTCATCATATCGTTGTGTTATTTATTTTTCCGCTGCTTTACATGATATGATTGTTATTGTTTTAACCTAGATTTGAATAATAAATCTAAGTATTCACTTGGTTAATTAATTAGGTTAAACAATCTAAGTTTACAGGGGTCTAAACAAACTTACACATCCTTTTAGATACATATAATTATGTTTATACTAAATGATAGAAAAATATTATTGATGTGTATGCATAGTAAAAATGATGCATATAACATAGCCTATATAAGAAAATTACAATCTGTTTCTAAAAAATAATCAGAAATATTAGTATGTGGCGTTTATATACTTTCAAATAATTTAGCTAAAAAAGAAAAAAGAGAAAGAACTCTCATATAATTAAAAATTTAAAAATATAGCATTCATATAATAAATATACAAGACATACAGGGGGGAAGAAGAGACCTATCTTAATTTAATCAGTCCAAAAAAAAAAAAAAGGGCCTATAATTTTTTAATATTTTAAGTGGGAGAGACCTATCTTTCCTCTTGCTTCCCTTATTCGGTTATTCCCTTTCTTTTGGGGAATCCCTGTATAATGTAAGACATGACTGATCTTTAGACTTACGGCTTAGGACACTTACGATTTGGTTTAAAGCTCCCCATTAGGAAAACGCTAGAAATTGTGGGCAAATAACTTGTTTCACACATGCACCAAGAAAATTGTAATTGTATATTCAATAAGATTTAGGCTAGCTTATGGGAAAGTTGCATAAGTGATACCAAGACAATTTGTAACTGTAGATTCAATAAGATTTAGTCTTATGGGCAAGTTCCATAAGAGATACCAATAAAATTGTAATTGGAATGCAAGGCCAACCCCTAAAGGAAGAAAGTAGAGTGGCTATAATAATGGATCCTAGGTTTTGTAGGGTTATGCCAGCACGTAATATTAAGTATCAAGACTAATGCTTTGATTGGTATTTCTAAATAAGTTTTTCAAGAGACACAACATTTGTCACAACTTGATAAAGTGGTTAACTGTAAATTGTAGATAATTACTTTCATATGCCACTCACTCATAGTCAACCACCTCATAATTGTAGTAAAAGTTGTATCTCTAAACTTTTTCTTTCGCAAATAAATTTAGTTTCTTTTTACCACTTCCATGAATTCTCTCACTAATTATACACAAACTTTAATGTTTATTTGTTTATAATAAGAGTGTCAAATTACTATGACCAATTTCTCCCCAATAGCTTGAGACTTTTATGTGTGTAAGTCAACATCCCACATGCAGGGTAAATTGTTTACATTATGCGCTCAATTTTTAGCATAGCCACACATGTAAACAATCTCTTTCTCTCTCTGGAAATTAGATTTAATTTTTTCCTTCATCATGCATCACATTGCCAAAAGCTAAAGTAAAGCTCGTTTTTAATTTGAAAAGGTAATAAATTTTCATCTCTTTTTGTTAGATTTTATGCTTGAATGATGATATTTGATTCTATGTATGAAAATATTCTTAGTTTGGTTACTGTTAAGGCATTGAGATATGTGTTGAATTCATCTTTGTTTGAGTAGTTAAGCTGATCATGAGACTATTAGGTGATTCTATTTAAGTGTTGCAATAGTACCTTTAATAAATTAGATTCTATTGTTATATTATACGCTTTAAAATTTATTTTATTCTTATTATATTATAATTTATATTTTAGACAATGTTTATGCTATTTGTATTTTTTAAAAATTAAATGTCTACTAGAAAATATCAATTTAAATGTCTACTTTAAAATTTTAATAATATAAAATTTAATTAAATTTTAAATAGAATCTCTTGATCAATTTGCTACTAGCAATATAGAAAACAAAATAATAAAACATTTTAGATAATAAAACTCAAAGATGAAAAATATTCAACAAAAAGAGTTAGAAATAATGATTAATACAATAGAAAGTTAACAATGAAAAATAATTAAACATGACAGTTATTGGAGTTATTGGTGTTATATATATATATATATATCCTTGAATTTTATTGGCAGGGGTGTGCAGCTAATTTGCCAACTTGCCAAAATCGACTTGACCCAACCCAACCCATCGGATTTGGTCGGTTTTTAGGGCTTGGTGGGTTGGGTTGGATTACAATTTTTTTTAATAGTGGGTCGGGTTAGGTTCAGATCATAAAATTTCAAACCTACCAAACTCGACTCAACCCACCTATATATTTAATATATATTTTAAATATATTATATAATTAATAAACTTTTTCAAATAACCAGTTCTTCCTCCTATCCTATATAAAAGCTAATATTAATGTATATTAGTTCATATATTAATGTATATTTTGTTTATCAACTCAGGTGGTAAGTGTGATATATTTTTTTCAGCTCAATTTAATAATAATAGTAAAAAAAAAATTGTCCAACTCATGGGTTCAACCTAACCCAACCCGACCCATGTGAGTTGGGTTGGGTTGAATTTTTTTTAACCCACCATGGTAGGTTGGGTCAAAAATCCCTTAACTCGACCAACCCTACCCATGCACACCCCTATAAATTATTGGAATACTTGTAGTAGTATAGTTATTTTTTTTAGATAAATTTTTGCAAAATTAAAATTATTAAAATCATTAATTAGATGAATTGGATTTACCATGTTTTAAATTAAAAAGATGTTAACAAAACTTATTCAAGAAGATTCTCAAAAAGCTTTGTATCTCAAGAAACAAGAAGCGTTGACCTGTAAAATATAAACAAGAAGAATTTAAAATAATTTAATTGAAATTTTTTTAAAAATTTCTCATTAAAAATTATAAATTTAAAACTTGTTTCTCAAAAAATAGAAAAAAAAAATTAATCTCAAAGTATATTAGGTGGACCTAAAGCAACTCAATTACTATCATTTATATTTGGCAATTGACGCTGAAAGTCTTGTATCTCAATTAGTTGACATTTTTTTTATGTTTTCAGTTGAAACATTAGGGTTTAAACATTAGCCATTCGCACCTATCATGAGTGTTATTGATTTTCAACATTGGGTTGAGACTTGGGATATATAACACATTCATGAGAAAATCTATCATGCAACAAATGCATGTATTCAACCCCTCACATGGGGGTATATATATATATATATACACACACACACACACAACAAATGCATGTATTCACCCCCTCACATGGGGGTATGATGCGTGTAATACTACCTCCACATTCACTGGTTAGGCTAGAACACACCTACCATGTTAAGCAGTGGCGGCGCCACGTTCAGGGCAGGGTGTTCCCAGGAACACCCTGACCTGAAATTTTTTTTTTTATATATAATAATTAAAATTTTTTTTATTTGATTACTCTCAACAAAAAAATTAGGAGCACCCTCAACCAAAATTAGGAACACCCTGAACAAAGAACATCACAACAACAACCAACGGAAGGCGCCTCCGCCTCGAGCAACACTGCAAGTCTGCAACAGAGCACGTCGGTCATCACATCGAGCCTCAAACTCGAGCTCCAGAACCAGAACACATCATGCATCGGAGATTGGAGATCAGTCTTCCTCGCCACCATGAGATCTGTTAAATGTTGAGATGAATATTTCTACAAAATCTTTTGGAAAAAAAGAAAAAAAGAAAAAAAAAGAGCACGATGACGACGCAATATTTCTGCAAGATTTTTATGACAAAAAAAATCTTGCATTTTTGTTGTTTGTAACTGAGGCTGAGAAGGAGGGAGAAGAAGAGATTTGTTAGGAAGAGAATGAAGAGACTAAGAACGGCGGAGAGGAAGAGACTTGCGAGAGAGAAGAAAAAAAAAAGATAGGAAAAGTGAGAACTGAGAACCTCTGAACGTGTAGCATAAGTCAAGGCATTGAGAAAGTAAGAGAAGTTTAACTTTAAATGTGTGGATGAGAACATTCAAGGCAATAGTGAAAAAAAAAAAAAAAAAAAAAAAGATAAAGATGAGACAATGACAATTAAAAAATGGTGGAGAGGAAAAAAGTCAGGAAAAAACCGGATTGAGCTTGGCAATTTAGGAATTTACAATTTCCTTTTATCAAGTAATTTTTCATCGCATCACTTTCTCTCTTTTGTTACTTATTGATTGATATATATTTATACAAAGGGGTGTTACGTTCACAATATTTTTATAATATTTTCATAACAAATCATAGTTGATTTGGTTCAAATTTGAACTTAACACCAAAAATTAATTTTTTGCCCCAACAATAATAACCAGTAACAACTTACCACTTAAGATTTATTGTATAAATATTATAAAAATATTGTAAACATATCATTTCTCATTTATATATATAGCTAATAGCTTGAGTCAAATTAGATGATTTGCACATGGGTTTGCGCTAGTGCAACTAATAAACAATAATTTAATTAATTAATTAATAATTAATTGAGAGAAGCAACCAATTAATAATAATTAATAATTTAATTAACCAATACATTATAAAGACAAACAAATTAATGAAACAACTAAACAACAATAATTAATAATTTTATTAATATTTCAAATAAACTTATAGTTTATTGTTTATTCTTTTACTAGAATGGACAAATACTTTATAAGAAAACCCTGAAATGCGTGTTTTGCGTGTTTTTTTATTGTTGTTGTTGTCAATACACAAATTTTCTTTTTATTAAATTGTGTAATTTATGCTTGTTAAGGAACACCTTGAAAAAAATTCCTGGAGCCGCCACTGATGTTAAGTGGAACAATACATCCTTCCATTATGGTTCCAAATTTATTCTTTAATTTATTTCTTATATTTCTATTCTACATTTTATTTATTTATTTTAGTTTTAGTCCCTTAAGAAATATATCTAGAGGCCCACTTTGAATTGGGGAAAGCAGAAGAAGTTGAAGAAGGATGGCAAGTCAATCAAGATTTCATTATAGTCCGCTACCTTATGTAAAAGTAGATAACTAAATGCATTGTACCTGAGTCTGTGAGATGGTGGTTGCTCCTTTTTTTTTGTTAATTACTTAAAGTCAATCAAGTTGATGAATAGGATTAACTATTCATCAACTTGACAATTTTGAAAATTTTTTTACTCTAAATTTTGATGATTACTAAAGTTTTTTTATTTAGTACACACAAACAACAACTAGTACATATGCTAATAACCTCTTTAGACATGCTTTTGTCCAATTTTTCTCTTATGATCCGTTTGAAGGAAGAGGAAGTAAAGTAAAGTTAGTCATTAGGATCTATTTAGTTTTTGGGAAGTTTAAAACTTGAAAAAGATACACCGCTGAGAGTTAAGAATTAGAATTTTTAGATGTAATTAATAATTAAGTTTATTTATGCTTAAAATTTAAATTTATACTAACCATTGTTGATTGGGCTGAAAAATGTCCTCGAATCTTGGTATTGTAAGATGAAGCATAATCATTTTCTTTTATAAAATTCGCTCTAAAGATAGACATTTTTTTTTTTAAAAGATGCATATGTAACAGTAGTAATTTTTGATTAAAAATACAAGAGATGTGATATTTTTCTAAAAAAATTACTGTGAAATTTGTCATTTTCAAATAAAATATGAGACTTTAACAATTTCGTGTCTAATGATAAAGAGAATTTTGTCCCAAAAAAAAAAAAAAATTTACGAACTTTAAACATTTAGCAGTTCTCATCGTGCATTCGTGTATGTGGAACAAGTTTTTTATTTTTTTTAACAAATAATTATTGCTATTATTTATTTATGGAGGTAGATGATTCAAAAAAAAAAAAAAAAACATTAACCAGTTGTTTCCTTGTAGTTGGATCTCCAAAGTTTTGGAAGTATTCTTATCACATCTCAAAAGAATAAAACGGGTCTATTACAAAATTTCTCAAACATTACACTGCGACAAACTTCGATGGCCAGAAACACCTTTTAGCAAAAGTTTGTGTATATGGGATGAAATATGATGCATAATTAATTGAGACTCACCACTTCAAGAAAGTACACCAAGTTAAGTGCTAAATATCAGCATGTAAAAAAAGGAAAAGAAAAAGGAGAAAGAGTAAGTATTCCAAGTTATAATCCTGACCTGTGAAATGACTCCAAGAACTCCAAGCGAAACTTTAGCTGCATTAAAATCTTGGTCACCATCTTTGAGCTCCCGAACCTTAGCATAACCATCTTCAGCACCACCTGGACTAACAATTCGAAGTTCCGTAAGGTAATCATGGACTGCGCTCCCCTTGTCACGCAATGTGCTACCATGTGCACCCGTGCTCAATAGTCCCCCAATTGTCAAACCCCACCAATATGGTGTATAAGGCAAGACCAGCTCAGCCTTGGCAGCTTCGTTGATTAGCTGCCTCAATGTCACGCCGCTCTCCACGGTTATCGTCATAGCTTCAACATCAATTTTTAACACATGGTTAAGATACTTGGTGCTTATCAAAAGCCCATCTTCCCCGTCTGGACAAACTAGCTTGGGAATGCTATGTGAATAACGTGTTGCAACTTTCATTTTCCTTTTGTTCTCGGTTGCTTTTGCCACTATCGAAATGAGCTCCTCCTCCGTGGAGGGATAAGCCACCTCGGCGGCTCGACAAGTGCTTCGATCAGGGAAGACACCATAGGAGTTTGTGATTGTGCAATCTGTATTCTTTGATGAACATTTGATGTGGTCCTCAGGGGGACTACAACACACAACAAAGATTAAAAGGAAGAAACAGCTAAATTGGAAAACTCCGCGTAACAATACCATGTTTTAGAGTCTTGGTGACGCTTTAAATTCTTCTTGGTAATTTAAGATGCATCTTAGTTCATTTACATTGTTGTTGCACACACACACGCACATATATATATATATATATATATTTATAGTTGTGTGGTTTAGACAGGTATATATTAAAATAAAGAAACTATGATCCATTTTAAGACGCTTTGAAGAAAGGTTATTTTCTTTGCAAGTGTTGGCAGTTGGCATCAACGTGACAAACAATTCCTATTCTTAAAAAGTCTGTTCAAATGTGGAACAAAAAGAAATTAATATGCGGATGGAGTGATTAAATATCAATGACAAAGTCATCAATGGATTTAGAGACAATTTTATACAACTATTAAGGCGGCCTATGGTGTTGCCTTGTGCTAAATGAGTAGTAGAAATTCAATGCAAACTTGATAAGTTCAAATATGAGGATGCAGTTGGTAAGACTTTATCAAATGGCCTATTAATTGTGCTGATACACGGCTAGCAATCCACGCAAAGAAGTCTAAAAGTTAATTTATTTTCTTTGATGAATAGTCAACATTTGAAAACTATGGTAGACAAGTGTATCATTTTCTTTCACAATCACACATTCATGATGTTCATTTGTCTTTACCGCAAAGACGAGGGCAAAGTTCACAAAGCCAAGCCTTATCCACCCGACACCTCATTGAAACTCACGTACGTCTCCAGACAGAATGGAGTATGTTAGGTGTGGCACACAGGATACTCTCCTGCTATAGTCGGTTAAGCTGTAATTGCATTTGAGAGTAATACCATCAAATCACAATATAATTTTAATTTTAATTAGCTCAATTGCTAAACTATCTTGTTAAATTAAATTTTTAATTTTGATTATATCTAAAACTAAGCATTTGAGTGGTCTTAGTAATACCATCAAATCACAATTGAATCATAAGTCTAATTAACTCAATTGATAAATTCTTTTATGGTATTAAGTTCCAATTTTGATTAAGTCAACAATTAATTGATATCTTAATATGATGATAAATTAAAGAACAATCTCTAATTGAGAGGTTAATATAAAATATAAGGACACCACTTAATCTAAAAACTTAAATATTTAAGTTTGGGCTCAACTATGTTATATTAATAACTTATTCTTGGTTTTTTTTTTTTTAATGTGTGACTTTATTCACACACATATACCCAACGATTTTCCTCTCATGTGTAAGTCTTTACCTCTCTGTGGGCTATGACTAAGTCCTATTAGCTTCTCCTTGCTTTATGAGTTTTTTTTCTTCATCAACACATCATCCATGGTCCTCTCATATGCCATCCGTGATACCAGGGGTCAACCCCACATGCTCATGAATGGGAACCCAAAATGCACTTCCATATATATCCATGTAAACTCGATGCCATACCATGATCTTGCACCATTGACAATACTATTTTGTTAGGTCTTTCTTCAGGATTGTTTGTGTGAGCCCTTTAGGCTTACCTTGTCCCAGCTCCAACTATGAAAGGGATCTTGAACACCTTGCCACATTTGTCACACACAGCAATGGACTCTGATACCATTGTGGAGACTTTAATTGAGAGGTTTATATAATATATAAGGATGTTGTTGAGAAGTTAATATAACATATAAATACATCACTTAACCTAAAAGTTTGAGCCTTAGAGTTTGGGACTAACTATGTTATATTAAACACTCTCTCCTATCATTTTTATTCAATATAGGACTTCACTTGCACCTATACACCCAACAAAAAAAATCACAGCAAAATCTCAATTTGTAATTTTAAAAATGAATTAACTTGTTGGTCTAGCTATGTGTTTTTCGTGGGTATAAGCATAAAGGTGGCTTCCATGGTTCCATATCTAAACAAAAGATTGCCAATTTTCTTCCCCATAAGTGAATGTCTAAAGACAATTTCTAATTGTAAAGTTGTATTCAGCTAGTCCTAACTCATAAAAGCTTTGTTTCTTATGATATTAAAGCATTCACATGGTGGTTGTAATACCACTCAAAAGTTATTTTACTAACTCAAATCATTAAAATCATGCAACTGGTATTTTATTTTTTAATGGGTTTTATTCTCTCTCTCTCTCTCTCTCTCTCTCTCTCTCTCTCTCTCTCTCTCTCTCTCCTAATGGTCCGATCATGATGGCAATGGTGGTGGCTCAGTTGCAATTCATGGGTCACGGTGGCGGTGGTTTGGTTGCGGTTCATAGGTTATAGCAGTGGTGGTTTGTTGGTCTGATTTGGATTATTGGGTTGTGGGTCACGATTTGGATCATTGGTTCTGGGTCATAAAATTTTTTTTTTTCTCGATTGATGGTGGTGATGTAGTTGTAGGTTTGGTGGTAAATGGCATTGGCTATTGTTGGCTAGTTAGGATGTAGTGGTCTCTAGGTTGCAGTGGTAGGTGTGGCTATTTGTTGGCTAGTTGAGTTGTGGTGGCCTTTGGGTTATAGTGGTGGTTGTGGTTGTTGCTATCTAGCTGGATTGTGGTGGTGTTTGTGGCTATTTCTTATGGTGGTTGGTTGGGCAGTAAGTGGTTGCTATAGGTGTGTGTTTGATGTTTTTTAATAGTTGCTTAAATGATTTTAATGAATTGTATGCTAAAATAGAACCTTTGATGTTAGTTGTATTGTAATGTGAAGTGGTAAAACAAATAAAATAGTTTTTTGAGTTGCAAAAAGCTAAAATTTTTAGCTCCATCACTATGAATATTCTTATAAACTTATTAATAGCGGCTAGGAAGGTTTACTTATTTAGCCAATTTGTTCTTCTTTTATTATTTTTATTAGCATTACTATTTTTTGGATAGGTGTTTACTATGTAGCCAAATTTGATAAGGTTTACTATTTTTTTTTATTAGCATTACTAATACCCTACACATCAAACAGGCTTGGGCTGAGTTGGAAATTCTGCAGAAAAAGACAATCCGCACGACTTTCGATCAGTCGAGTCTAATTCTTGATCGATAAAGCTTGGCAGATTTGCACAATAACTTCTGCAGTAACTCGATTCCAACTTTACACAAAAAGTACTTACTTTGAGCAAGTCTGAAGAAGACTAAAACTGTTTTGATCATGGTTTGCCAACATTATACAATGAAGTTCTAATACATTAGTTCCTAATTCCTTAGAACTTAACAATAACAATCACACATAGATTTCAAGATTTTTCCCACAAAGATAAATGTTTATACATGAAAAGTTAAGCTCGAAAATGCACTACGCCATTAGTACGAAGAAACTAGGCCAAACTCACATATAATATACACAACACAAGCAATCAAACTTTTTAGAGATTTTTCAATTTTTATGAGTTTTAGAATTTTTCAACACACTCAAAAACAAAACATGTAAAGTAAGATCAATAAAACAACAAGTACAAAACAAACTTAAAAAGAAACATGCTAAAATGTGAAACATAAGCAAACAACCAATTAAAGTCATAACATATAGGAAGAATTGATGCATGGATATGGTCAAATGCTTATGCATGTGTACCCTTCTTCACTTACACGACACGTGCGTTTGGGGTGATATCCCTAGAGGATTGGGTACTAGAGTTGTGATTCTCAAACCATTGGCTGAAGCTTGCCAAACAAGAAGTGATGGGGTCTATTATCTTCATCACATCACCAAAACCGAAATCAGCTTCTTGCCCTTTTGATTGCTTAGCGTTCTAATTCCCCTTTTCTTGTCCTCTTAGCCTTTGAGAATCTGCTTTCTTCAATGCGTGAAGTTTATAGCAGTTAGGTCTTGTGTGTCCTCGAACGCCACAATGGTGGCAGAAGTGTTGAATTTGAGGACCTCTTTGAGACTTTGGGGGAGACTTCCCATTAGCCTTAGGTTTGGCCACAAATGGATTTTGAGGTTTTGTTAAAACCTTTTGAGCAGTTCCATTTAGCTTCTTCTCCACTTTTACATTCTTAATACTTGGAGTTGAACTATTTTCTCTGGAATATCCTAAGCCACTTTTGTCAGAAAAAGGCTTTTGATGTGCAAGCACTTCATCAAGTTTCTTGGAGGCAACGCACTCCACTTTGGCATTAGCTTGAATCACTTCAAGCTCAAGAAACTTGATCTTGGAGTAGGCCTCAGTTAGTTCTCCATTCAATGCATCAACTTGACACTTAGTTTCCTTGTACCGCACTAGAAGACTTTTCTAATCTTACTTTGTTCTCTTCATTTTTCTTATGGCTACCTTAGCCACACTTGCATACTCTCCGGTCTTCTCTAGAAGAGAATTATAAGTTTCTTGCAATCCCTTTGTTCCTTCATAGACACATTCTTCACCTTCATCATCAGATTCCTCCCCAACTCCCATTGACTCCACTTTGGTGTGCTCATCGAGCTTTTCCACTAGTGTATTCAAATCTTCTAAAGAGTCCACGGGTGCAATGGTCATAAATACAGAGTAGTTTCCTTCTCCATCACAACTTTCTTTCAAGTCAGAATTTGAACCATCTGAGTCACTAAGGGTAGTTGCAAAGACTTTACCCTTTGCTTTCAAATACATGGGGCATTCTTTCTTTACATGCCTATGTCCTTTGCACTCAAAGCACATGGCCATTTCAGATGGCGAGGAATCTCTTGAATTCTTCTTCTTGAAGTCTTTCTTGTCCTTCTTGAACTTTGAGAATTTGCCCTTCTCAAAAGACTTTCCATCTCTTTAGAACTTTAGGAACTTACGGAAGTTCTTAGCAAGGTACGCCACATCTTTTTCAACCTCATCCTCCTCCGAGGAGTCTTGAGCTTTCAATCTATCATTGACCATCTTGAGAGCAAGAGATTTGCTCTTCCTTTGAGATGGTAGAGATAGCTCATAGGTTTGAAGAGAACCGATGAGTTCTTGAATTTTAATCTCATCAAGGTCTTTGCTTTCTTCAATGGTAGTGACCTTTGCACGAAAACTCTCCGGCAATGATCATAGAATCTTCCTCACAATCTTGGAGTCCTTCATCTTTTCTCCCAAGTTGAATTTCCCAATCACCACTTCATTTAGCTTCCTATAAAATGAGTCGAATGACTCGTCTTCACTCATCTTCAGCTCTTCGAAGCGTGTGGTAAGCATTTGCAACTTGGTGTCCTTCACCTTTTTAGTTCCTTCATAGGTCGTCTCCAAGATTTTCCACGGCTCCTTCGCAATTGTGACATGAGAGATCCTGTGAAATTAATTAGGAGAAACACCACAAAAAATAGCATTTAAAGCCTTGCTATTAGCGTTAATTGCCGCAAGATCTGCCTTATCCCATTTGGATTTGGAGGCCTCCGGCCTAGTCCATCCTATCTCGACAGCGTCCCAAACACTATCATCGATAGAACAAAGGAATGCCCTCATACGAACTTTCCAAAATGCATAAGTGCTCCCATCAAAATATGGAGGAGCATTAAGTGATTGAAATCGATCCATCTTAAAGAGGGTCTAGGATCACATTTAGGTAATGAAACCAAAACAAGTGTACCCGCACTGATACCAATCGAAAGCTCGAAATTGTGTGAAAACACAAGAGCTGTTTAGATTCTCAAATTAAACTACGACTTGGTTGATTTTACTCTAACTTAAACTAAGTGCAGAATAGAGTAAATGTGAGCGAACAAACAATAAAACAACTCTAAGCCATATTCATCCATATTCATCAAATCACAGCAATAAAAAGAAAGCTAAAAGAGTAGGGAAAAAGAATGCAAACACAAGATAACACGATGATGTGTTATCGAAGAGGAAATCAAAGAACTCGGAGGAAAATCTCCGCCGCCCTCCAAGAGTAAATCGATCCATTAGAGAATAAGTTGGAGTACACGAATAACAAAAGACCCTCCAAGTCTAGTCTACCCCATGTACTTGAGCCCTCCAAGCTCCTGCTACCAACTGACTTAGCTAAGCCTTATCTTTTCTAGCTCTCTAGATCATGTAATTTAGTCCGATTACATCTACCAAACAAATGAATTTTTCCAATGCTTCCTAGTAGCACCAAAATCTCACTTTACAATCATAATGGGGGTGGTAAGTGTTTGGGTTATCAACCTCTCAAGGATTTGGATATAGAGAGGTAGGAGTTGGGGAAAACCACAATGGATTGTGTAAAGGATTGTGAGTATGACAATCTCTAACTCTCAAGGGTTATGACTAGGGTTTTCTCTCTGAAAAGCACTCCTCTCAATATGTGGGTAATGTGGGTATATATAGTGTGGGTAGAGACGTGGTGTATCAGATATAACAAAATAGCAAAACTGAATATTTCACGAGTGTCTCGAGGGAAGGCCTTACCCGTGAAATACTCGCGAAAACCAGCTGTCACCGTCTGTCATGACTCTTCGCATTCCAGTCATGTGTTGAGCACATGGCTTCTCTTCGCAGGAAGTCTCCTCGCGAGCTACTTGCAAAAACTCCTTGATCTTCAATTTGTCTTAGTCTTCACACTCTCTCTCACATATAACCCTTACAATGAAATCTCACATAAAATACAGAGTACAAAGGATTGAACATAATTACAATTAAATTTAGCACGAAATTAAAGCCAACACAAAATAATTGTAAATCACAACTTTACAATATAAATTTAATTTGCGGTGGAAAAGAAAAATAAGATAATAAAAAATATAATTTATATAAAATATAAAATTTTCTCATATCCTTATTACATAAAATGTTATAATTTTTTTAATCATATTAAATTAGTTAAAGACATATGTCAAACAAATAATTGTAAAAATACTCTCATCTTGGTCCCCCACCAAAAATAAACTTCACTAAACCATTTAAAACCCGCACCTTCTCCTATAGATGGTACAAGTTTTTTTATTTATTCATTTTGTTATTTTTAAATGGAATTGAAGAGGGTAAAATTCAGTATGGTGACAGATCTTAATTGAGTTGACAGGTATTAATATTTAAATGGAAACAACTTGCGCCTCACGCATTGCTAGGATATGTAGAATCCCAATGGAAATAGAATCCAAATATAAAGGGAATTCCGCAATAATCGCCCAATAAAAAGAAAGACCAATAAGGAAAAGACTTCTTATACAAGTGAAGAAGGTCGGTTTTACACTACTACAAAAACCCCAAAGGTTCTCACAAGCAAAGGTACACATACTATTCCCCAACTTTAGCATTTTAGGATTGTGAGCATCTTCTAATTTAACTTTCGGAGGGTCTTTGAACGGTACCACACCGGTACCTTTCTAAGGAATTTTTTGCTTTGTTTTTTGTAGGTTGCATCGAGTGCGGATAAGGAAACCTTGTAGCTTATTGACGATATTTTAAGCATCATCAGCTGGCGCCATTTGTGGGAAGCGCAAGGAAAATTCATTACTTTGAGCTTTCTAGACAAAAAGTTGCATGGTACTCACACGCTCGATGGCGACCACGACGAACGATCAAGGAGAAACACACACCACAGCTCTTGAGAGGCAAGTCCAAACCCTTGCAGCAGCAGTAGAACACCTCACAAAACGTAACCACGACTTAGAAGAGCAATTGCGCCAGAAGGACGCAACACTCAACACACAGGAGGAAGAGCAGGAGGCCAGAAGCGCCGAAAGGAGAGACCAGCAGGGACCGAATGGGAGCAATGCCCAAAGCAGGCCCAAACGGCAAGACACGAACCGACCATCAACTGCAGACCAAGTCCCATCTAGTGTAGTTGCGAAGACGCAGATGATGAAGGAGCGCAAGGATTTTATGATGAACGCTAGGATTTTATGATGAACGCTCTCAAAGGACGGGTATCTAACGACCTAGACGACTTGGATCATCGCACGGATTCCCTATTCACAGTGTTCGTCAATTCATACCCTCTCCCTGCGAAGTTTCGTATGCCTCAGATCGAAAGCTACGACGGATCTAAGGACCCGTTGGATCATCTGGAGACTTTCAAGACGCTGATACACCTACAAGGAGTAGCGGACGAAATAATGTGCAGGGCTTTCCCTACGACATTGAGAGGTTCCGCAAGGGTCTGATTCAGCAGGCTGACGCCAGGATCCATCAGTACTTTCAAGGAGCTAAGTGCACAATTCGCTTCACATTTTATCGGAGGCCATGGGTCCAAAAGGTCTACCGCGTGCTTGATAAACATCAAACAATGAGAAGACGAAACACTGAGGTCATATATCGCCCGCTTTAACAAAGAGGCACTTTCAATGGATGAAGCGAACGATAAAATACTGGTAGTTGCATTCACAAACGGACTGAGGAAGGGTAAATTTTTGTTCTCCTTATATTAGAATGACCCAAAAACCATGTCTGATGTACTTTACAGGGCGACCAAGTATATGAATGCGGAGGATGCGCTTTTGGCCCGAGAAGAAAAGCCCTCCAGGAAGAGAGAAAGACAGGACGAAGCACATTAAGACAGGGGGTGGAAGACCACAAGAAAGGGAGAAAAAAGGGAAGAAAGGCGCTCTAAACCCCCAGCTAGGAGGTTCACAAACTTCTTACAGCCCCAATAGACCAAGTCTTGATGCAGATTAAAGATGAGGGGGCCCTTACTTTTCCAGGTAAGTTGAAAGGAGACCCCAATAAAAGGCCTCGGGACATATACTACCGCTTTCATAGGGACCACGGTCACGACACAGCAAACTGCTATGACTTGAAGCAACAAAGAGAAGCACTCATAAGGCAAGGAAAGTTGCAAAGATTCGTTAGCAAGGAAAGAACGGATCCACCACAGGAACAGATTAACCAACAAGAAAGCGAGCATCCAAGACCGCCAATAGGGGATATGAGGATGATTGTAGGGGGCACAGCGACCTCCGACTCGTCCAAAAGGGCTCAAAAGACTTACCTCAGAACGGTCCAGAACATCCAGCTAACAAGCTTCATTCCCAAGATAGGGCAGGCCGAAACACTTATCATCGGATTCTCGGAGAATGACGCTCGACACCTCCACCACTCGCATGATGACGCACTCGTCGTTAGCATACGAGTGAGAGATTACAACATGCATTGGATCCTGATTGACAACGGAAGCTCTGCCAAAATCATTTACTACCAAGCATTCCAACAAATGAGGATTGATAGAGAGCGGCTGATCCCAACAAATGCCCCCCTTGTCAAGTTCAGAGGGACCAAGGTATACCCCCTAGGTGCAATTACTCTACCTGTAACAATCGGTGATTATCCCTAGTAAATTACTAAGGACGTCACGTTTCTCGTGATTGACTGCTCGTCTGCATACAACGCTATAATCGGACGTCCCACTCTTAATTCATGGAAGGCAGTAACTTCAACCTACCATCTAATGGTCAAGTTTCCTACTGAATACGGAATAGGGGAACTACGCGGAGACTAGGTCGCCGCATGGGAATGTTATGTGGCGATGATGGAGATGGATGACCAGATGCAGGCAATGAGCATCGAAGAACAACGGATGGTGGCAGAACCCATTGAGAAGCTTAGGGAAATACCCCTAGATGATTTCATGCTAAAGCGAACGACACGAATTGGCACCCTCGCCAGACCGACGATCTTACGGGCACTTGTAACGTTTCTTAAAGCGAACCAGGACGTTTTTGCATGGAGCCATAAAGATATGCCCGGGATTGACCCCTCGGTCATGGTGCACAAATTAAATGTATCTCCAGCCTTTCCTCCAGTTCGCCAGAAGAAGCGTGTTTTTGCGCAAAAAAGAGACCGAGCCATTGCGAAGGAGGTCTGCAAACTACGGGAAGCAAACTTTATTAGGGAGGTCTACTATTCCGATTGGCTGGCAAATGTAGTAATGGTTAGGAAAGCCAACGGGAAATGGAGGATGTGTGTAGATTTCATAGACCTGAATACAGCATGTCCCAAAGACAACTACCCCCTTCCCAGGATTGACGTCCTAGTGATTTCAACAGCCCAACATTAGTTGCTTAGTTTCATGGATGCCTTTTCGGGATACAACCAGATCAAGATGGGCGAGGCGAATCCGGAAAAGATCTCGTTTGTTACAAGTCAAGGACTCTTTTATTACAAGGTAATGCCGTTTGGCCTTAAGAATGCCAGCATGACATATCAGAGGCTTATGAACAAGATGTTTTCAAAACAAATTAGAAGGAACGTCCAGGTGTACGTAGACGATATACTGGTGAAAAGCCGGAAGGAGGACGACCACTTGGACGACCTCTGGGAAACTTTCGATACCCTATGATCTTACAACATGAAGCTCAATCCGAGCAAATGTGCATTTTGGGTGACGGCAGGAAAGTTCTTAGGGTTCATGGTGTCCCAAAGGGGGATCGAAGCCAACCCAGATAAAATCCACGCAGTATTAGAAATGACGCCCCCTAAAAATGTAAAGGAAGTATAAAGCCTCAACAGCAAGGTTGCAGCATTAAATAGATTCGTAGCAAGAGCGACAGATAAATGTCTACCATTCTTCCAAACGTTGAAGAAGTCCTTTCAATGGACGGCAGAATGTCAACAGGCGTTCGATGATCTGAAGACCTATCTTTCTTCCCCGCCGCTGCTGAGCCCAACCAAGGAAAGAGAAGAATTATTTTTATACTTGGCAATATCATCGGCTACAGTAAGCGCAACCTTAATCCGGGAAGAAGAAAAAATTCAGAAACCCGTATACTATACTAGCCGGGCATTTCGTGGCGCAGAAGAAAGGTACCCGCCGATGGAAAAAATCGCCTTTGCCTTGATCATGACTGCTCGCAAACTTAAGCCCTACTTCCAAGCCCACACAATAGTCGTCCTGACGGACAAGCCACTAAGACAAGTCTTAAGTAATCCTAAAGCTGCCAGACGAGTGGCACTGTGGGCAATTGAGTTAAGTGAATTCGATATATAGTACCGTCCGCGTACAGCCATGAAGGGACAAATAGTCGCCAATTTTGTTGCTGAGTTTACTTGTTTGGAAGACCAGGGGACAGATCAGCATCCTCCATGGAGTGTTCATACAGATGGCTCTTCCAATAAGCAAGCAGGTGCAGCAGGCATTGCACTCCAATCACCGGAAGGTGACGAGGTAGAATGTATGATCCGTCTCAATTTCCCTACGATGAATAATGAGGCGGAGTATGAAGCTTTGATCGTTGGTTTGGATCTTGCAAAAGCTACTGGTGCCACCAACGCAGTTATCCGCTGTGATTCTCAGGTCGTCACCAATCAGGTGAACGACGAATATGAGTGCAGGGGCACAAGGATGAAGATGTACCTAGAACAGGTGAAAAGGAAGGTGAATGACCTGCACGCCAAGGTCGTACAGATCTCGAGAGGAGAAAATGAACAAGTCGATCGTCTGGCAAAGGCCGCATCAGCAGATAACATGATCATCCCTGATAAGGTACTTTCCTTTGTTCAATCTTCACCTACTATTGATATCATCAACATGCAGGAGATAGGTTCTGAAAGTAACTAGACCATGCCAATAGTCACCTACTTGAAGGAGGGCAAGCTGTCCAACACCAAAGAAGCCGCTAGGAAACTGAAGGTTCAAGCAGCACGATTCATCTTGATCAATGGTGTCTTGTACAAAAGAGGATTTTCGCGTCCGTACCTAAGGTGCCTGGGCCTCGAGGAAGCAGATTACGTCATGAGAGAAGTACATGAAGTGGTTTGCGGGAACCATTCAGGATCCCGGTCGTTAGTTCACAAGCTGATCCGAGCTGGATACTACTGGCCTACCATGCAAAAGGACGCCCAAATATACATTAGGACTTGCGAGAAATGCCAGAAATTTGGCAATTCCATAAGGCAGCCAATGGAGGAGATCACACCAATGACGGCCCCATAATCGTTCGCTTAATGGGGTTTGGATATAATGGACCCTTTCCCCACTGCAACCAGACGATTGGAGTTCTTAGTTGTCGGCATTGACTACTTCACCAAATGGGTAGAAGCAGAAGCACTGGCTACAATCATAGAAACGAATGTGTGCAACTTTGTATGGAAGAATATCATTTGTAGGTACGACATACCTAGAGTTTTGGTCTCGGACAACGAGAGGCAGTTCGACAACAACTCTTTCAGAAACTTTTGTTCAGAACTTGGGATCATGAACCATTATTCGTCCCCCGCACACCCTCAAGCCAATGGTCAAGTTGAAGTCACGAACCGATCCTTGCTAAAGATTATCAAAACTCGGCTCGAGGGGCCAAAAAATATATGGCCGGAGGAACTTCCTAGCGTACTATGGGCATACAGGACGATGGTGAGGACACCTACAGGCGAGACACCATTCCGATTGGCATATGGAAGTGAATCAGTCATCCCAACAAAAATTGGACTTACCAGTTATAGGGTGAATAACCACGACGAAGGAAGAAACGACGAGGCCATGCGTCTCCAGCTTGACCTAATAGACGAAGTCGGGGCAACAGCTGAACAAAGGCTTGCAAGATATCAGGATCTCATGGCCAAGTACTACAACTCCAGGATCAAACATAGAGATTTCAAGGTTGGAGACCTCGTGTTAAGAAAGGTAATGGGCAATACCAGAGATCCTACTCAAGGTAAGCTTGGTCCAAATTGGGAAGGCCCCTACAGAGTCACCTTATGGGTAAAAAAAGGCACCTACAACCTGGAGACCCTGGACGGACAAAGATTGCTTCACCCGTGGAACACTGAGCACCTCAAAAAATACTACCAGCAAAAGAGAAAACAGATAGAGCAATGCTCCATGGCTTTTTCCTAGTTTTTAATTCAACAGCCATTTAAGGTTTATTTAAATTTTTTGCTACAATATTATTTTAAGCCCAAGAGGCAGGTTTTCTACATATGCATAAGGAGTTTATTCAGACAGTTTTCTACTTTGATTGCAATGTCCATGAGGATGTAAATAAATATAACAAGTCCTGAAATGGACAGGAACATCCCCTGAGGATGTAAAAATGTTCTTAAGAGGACGGATGTACCCCAGGAGGGTGTGAAATTATTAAGCCCTCAAATGGACGGGAACATCCCAAGAGGATGTAAAAATGTCCTTAAGTGGACGGATGTACCCCAGGAGGGTGTGAAATTATTAAGTCCTCAAATGGACGGGAACATCCCATGAGGATGTAAAAATGTCCTTAAGAGGACGGATGCACCCCAAGAGGGTGTGAAATTATTAAGTCCTCAAATAGACTGGAACATCCAATGATGATGTAAAAATGTCCTTAAGTGGACGGATGCACCCAGGAGGGTGTGAAATTATTAAGCCCTCAAATGGACGGGAACATCCCATGAGGATGTAAAAATGTCCTTAAATGGACGGATGCACCCCAGGAGGGTGTGAAATTATAGTCATCAAATGGACGAGAACATCCCAAGAGGGATCTAATAAAATTAAGTCCTTAAAGAGGACGGATAAATCCTAAAAGGGTGTAATTATTATCAAGTCCTTAAAATGGACGGATACATCCGACAAAAGTGTAAAAAAGCATGAAGTCCATACAAAATGAATGGATCAATCCTAAAAGGATTATAAAGTTAAACGAGTCCGTCCTATAAGGATGAAAATTCCAAAAGTACATCCAAATTATATTTCACAGACTAAACACCGTCTAGGACTGTTCAAATGTAAATCTTTCATGACGAAAGAAAAAGATACATTAAATAAGACGGATCCAAATAAACGGATACTTTGTTGAGCAAACTTCAAAAGAAATTAAGTACATAAAATAAAAATGCTAACAAGGGCAGATTGTTCATGACGGTACACAGATAAACTTTTACAAGTCAAAAATAAAAATTAAAACTACTGGACGGAGGAATCCCTGGACTTCACTTCAGCTTAAATATCTTCAAATTGGGCTTGAACCTGGAGGGCGGTCTTGCCATCATCACCGTCATTACGAGCTCCGTTTCCTTCAACATCATGAGCCTCTTCAAATAAATCTTCAATGTTCTCTAAGGTGGCGGGGAGGATGGAGGTCTGGGCTTGGGCATCTATGGAAATGTTTGATACGTCCAAGTCTGGGTGGGATGACTTTATTTGATGGAGACAATCATCAAATCTGTCATAAAAAATGCCCCCTAACTCCGTCAGATATGCTTCAAAATCACAGTATTCATGAACCGCAACATCTTTAGCCTGACGGAGTTGGTCCTTGACGGCTGTAATTTCAGTTTCTTTGTCCTCAAGGACCTTCCGCAGCACCTCCGTCTGCTTCTCCAGTTCGCCACGAGCTTGTTCTGACAAACTCAATTTCTTCTCATGAACCCACCTCTAGGCATGGAGGTGAGCCAATTCGTCCTCTGTCTCTGCAGCTTTAGCCCTTATACGGCCCAAAGCCGTCTCGTGATGAACGCAACGGTCCATCAGCCCTTTCATCATGACCATGGCCTGAAAAAGAGAAAGTTAGACAAAAGATGACGATACAAAAAGAATTTAAAGAAGGACGATGGAAAAAATTTTCACCTGGGTAAGGCTGAAGAGACCCGTCTCTCCCATGGCCTCCGTGACATGGTTGCCCAGGTCCTCGTAATCTTCTGCCATGAAGATCGACGAAAGCCTCTCCAGGGTGTAACTGGAGTCTTCGCGAAGGAGGACGGGTGGCTTCTTTGCCGGAGGCACCTGGCCACCTGTCATCAGACCTTTTCCTTTCCCATGTTTGGGAGGAACCGTCTTCTTCGACTCAGCCTGGAGATCCACAACGGTCTCAGTTGCGCCTTTTGCTTTTTTGGGCTGACGGTCAGTCTCCAAGGAAGGCTTTCTCTTTGTACCGAACGACTTGAAAGCATCTTTCCCACCCGTCTAACCAACTTTCTTTTTTGCAGCAACCTGCTGCTTGATGAGTGCTCTCCTCTTGGCCTCATCCAGTTCTACAAAAGAGGACGGTATAAAAGTTAAAAGCATGGAAGTAAAAAATTAACTAAAGCTTAATTTTAATAAACTTACATCGACGGACTTGCTTCTCGTATTGAATGGCAGCCTTCGTCGGCTCTGGTCCGTCACAATGCCAATGAATGGTTTCAAGACTCACTAACTTGGCCCAAGTTCGTTCTTCTAATTTTTTTTTTTTGAAAATTTTTCTCCAAAAAACTCCACTTCACAAGGGTAACTTGTGGACGGTCTTGAGCTGTAAGAGGTAGATGGTTAGAAATCAACGATGCATATAATTTGAAACTAAATAATGAACGGATACATACCAGACGAGGGTAATATGCCACATGTTGTATCAACAGGCATAAACTCCGTGTCACCAGGTTGACACATCCACTCACTATCGTCTATAAAAAAAATACCTAAACTTCCAGTCCCTGTTGGAATCTAGAATATCACTCACAAGACGCAGCAACGGACTCCTCGCCACGAAGCTATACATTCCTCTAGACTTTGTGATCTCTACAGGACGGTAACAGTGAAAGAACTCCTCCACTGTCAGCTTTCGCTTCCCTTTGGACATGACCCCATACAGGACCTCTACGCCGAGGAACACTCTCCATGCGTTTGGGGAAACCTGGTTGATGGACAAACCTAGGTATTGGAGGAGTAGACGGTGAAGAGGACTCAAGGGGAATCTTAATCCAGCTTTGAGTATTTGCTCGTAGATCCCAACACCCACGACACCATCGTAATAGCACTTCTCAGATTTGAAGAGCAAACAAATGGGTATATTGTCGGGTATTTGGTACTTTTCTCTTAAAGTTTTAAAATGTGCCTCCTTGATTGAGGATGTAAAATCGTTCACCGTCCATATTGGAAGTAATATAAACTTCCTCATCTCGTCAGGACCAATGACGAACTCGATCGGAGGTTCTTTTCCACCTTAGCCGTCACTAAGATTGTTCTCAGTCCTATACTCACTACTAAAGGAAGAAGAGGTGGCAGACGAACTCCTCTCTTCACTTGAAATGTCAAGATCTTTTTGACCTGATGGTTGTGCTTCATCATAGCCGGCTTTGTTACGGACAAACGATTGGTTACTTGATGCACTAGACATCTGTCACCTATACGTGACGGTAAACCCTAAGACAGACGAATCTAAAGATATTTGACGAACAAAAAAATAAAAAATAAAAAAGGGTACTTACCGTTCGAAGATATGCAGCTAGGAAATTGTGACGAGTGTGCAAGGGCGACGGATCGAGTATTCGAACAAGGTGAACGGATGCGCTCTGATTGTATGATTTATGTGAAAAGTAAGACATGAGGAAGGTAAAAGTAAGTTTATATAGGGGAACAGCACGAAAGGCGAAGGGGCGCTTTGTTCTTGGCAAACAACCATTAAATAGATGACACGTGCCCTATATGATTAATTACTCAATACTAATTACCATATGCCAGCGTGTCGGACCAAGTCTCTCTCAAAGAAAAATCAAACCGTCACCCCATAACTCCGTCTCCTAGGAGGTCACGGACTCATGGGGTGAGGGGGCAGCTGAAGAGGGTAAAATTCAGTCTGGTGACGGATCTTAATTGATTTGATAGGTATTAATGTTTATACCTGGAGTGGACGGATCCATAGTGAACGGGAATGATGTAGACGGGTGTGCTTGTCATCACTTTATAAATGGAAACAACTTGCGCCTCACGCATTGCTAGGATATGTAGAATTCCAATGGAAATAGAATCCAAAAATAAAGAGAATTCTGCAATAATCGCCCAATAAAAAGAAAGACCAATAAGGAAAAGGCTTCTTATACTAGTAAAGAAGGTCAGTTCTACACTACTATAAAAACCCCAAAGGCTCTCACAAGTAAAGGTACGCATACTATTCTCCAACTCTGGTACTCTAGGGTTGTGAGCATCTTCTAATTTAATCTTCAGATGGTCTTTGGCCGGTACTACATCGGTACCCTTCTAAGGTATTTTTTACTTTGTGTTTTGCAGGTTGCATCGAGTACGGACGAGGAAACCTTGTAGCTTACTGACGATATTTGGGCATCAACAGGAATAGTACAAGCCTTTCTCCTATACAAGTTTTTTTTTATTTTTTTAAATTTTTAAATGGAATAGTACAAGCTTTTCTCCTCTATATATAATATTTGTGAAAATTTTTTATGATATAAGCCTTTAAAATTGGGTTGGGCTGGCACTGCCCACCAAACGAACTTAAATAAAACACATAGATTTTTGATTTCTTGTGTCTAGATCGAGCCTAAGTCAAAAGTCAATCAAAAGGCTGGTATTGATCGATCAAGAAGTGATCAAGGGTTGGTCGAAATTCCAAAAAATGTCTTTCTTCAGTTAAACTTTGCACTTTATTTTGTACTTTTTTATTGACACTCTTTTTTCTTTTCTTTTTTTGACACTTGCAACTAAGAACAAGATACATTGTCATAGGTTTTCTCAAAAAAAGAAAAAAAAAAAGAAAAAGGAAAAGATACGTTGTCATAGATTTGCCAACACTAACCTAATTGTTCCCACTACCACAAACATTCATAAAACACATGCCCACAAGCATAAGTGCCCATAAAAACTGAACTAAAGGAGCCCCAAATAGGAACACTTGAAAGTTGTAAACTTCTACACGAATCACACAATCAGGTTTCTTCCCATGTATCTCTCACAGCATCAACAGCCAAAAAAGAAAAATTCTTCCCATGTAGAGTACTAGAGAACATAATAACTTTCAACAAATCACAAGAACATTGTTATAAATTGAAACAGCAACTCAAAAGAAAATTAATATTAGATTTTGATCCCTCCGAAGGTGCAATCTTGACTCCCCCATTGTTCTTCCTCACATATATTCAACTTAGAAGTCACACGAGCACACACCCTTGCATCCTTATATACCTTTCCTGGACTACAATAATAGCCCTTTTTGGGGGCACAATGAATGTCTTGTGAGCATATACACAACCCTTCTAATGCACACCCCTCCTTATCTATAGTCACACTATTTTTCAATCCAAGAACTTGGTCAGTCCACTCACTAGAGAAGAGGCCAAATGGATCATACACTTTCTTAACCTCCAAGAATTCTTTAGCATTTTTGTACTTGTTCATTACTCCATCAAATGCTATGTTTCGATTCTTCCCCCAATGGGGTAGCGCCCTATACTTAAACAGTGCAAGTTGCTCAACTTCTTCTAGTATGTCTTCAAATAGCCTAGGAGTCAAGGGGTCTTTGCTTCGATAATAACTGATATCAAAGTCTATTGCATCTTCTTGCTTGCCCAAGTAAGCACTCGAAGCCTTAACGTAGCGCATGAGTATTCCATTATAAAGTTCTACACCACACATTGCTTTAGGCTCTAATTCAATTAGCTTTTGCACATCTTGAATGAAGCTCTTAGCCACGGACAAGCCAACACTAAATGTAGTTTGGTGAAAGAACTCACCCTTAACTCTAGGGTCCCACGCACAAGCTGTGATCAATGCATCATTCAGACTATCTAGGCAGGTTCCTGATGCTTGAAGGTGGTTGTGATACCCAATCACAGGATAACCCGTAAAAAGAATACCTATTAGTAAAAAAAATCATAAATTTTGTTATTTTGAGTTGGTAATATCATTATCAGCCACTAACGCAAATAATAATCGTAATTTCTTAGCACTGTTTGGAGGAAGAAAAAAATAACATTACCATTGTTACTTAAACCATAGGCAGTAGTCTCGAGTGCTAGAATAACTGTCTCTGCACCTAAGCACTTCCCAGCAGCGTCACTTAAGGATTCTTGAACTTCCTCTAATTTAAACAAGCATAGAACGTACCACTTCAAAACCATTACACTTTTGTTATAATAATAGCTAGCAAAAAAAAAAAAATGGTAGTGCTAACCTGTGGTTCTGACAACGCCCAGTTCAACTGAAGCTGTTGCGCGGAATGGGGTGAAATCATATAGACCATTACCATGTCCATGTCCATGTGTGTTTGTGTAGACTCGGTCGTCAATACGATAAACTGCCTTGCGTTGACTAGGATACCAAGTTATATCAGCAAACTCATGTTCATTGCCAAAACTAGTCACCATATCTCCTAAGTCTGAATCATTTTTTGCCAAGAAGGTGATGGATCGTTTGAACATGGGTTGTAGTTTTAGAGTGACCTGCAAAGTGAGATTTTCTCATTTTGAGCTTTCATTTTGACCATGTTGTGACCTTGGCTTATGTATCAATTTATAACAGCTCAACAATTTATGTCTTTGAAGCCTATTACATGTGTCTTAACCGGGAGTGATAAAACATAAGCAACATATATCAGAAGCTGTCAAATCATATTGTGGCATTTTCAACGTCACAATCCTATAGATGATGCCTACCATGCACGGTACCACAACAACTAGATAACTTCCGAAGTTTTTGCCAATTCGTAGCTTGCGTTCTCTTTCCCTAGACTTGCTCTTTCCGAAGTTTTTGCCCTTATGTGAGATTGACACGTGGATCCCCGTAAATATGGGACTCACATGTCAGTTTCACATGTGTCGCATGAAATGGGTGTATATGAAAATTTTGATTCATCCTTTTAGATACATATAATTATTTTTATACTAAATGATAGAAAAATATTATTGATGTGTATGCAAAGTAAAAATGATGCATATAACATAGCCTATATAAGAAAATTACAATCTGTTTCTAAAAAATAATCAGAAATATTAATATGTGGTGTTTATATACTTTCAAATAATTCAGCTAAAAAAGAAAAAAGAGAAAGAACTCTCATATAATTATAAATTTAAAAATATAGCATTCATATAATAAATATACAAGACATACAGTGGGGAAGAAGAGACCTATCTTAATTTAATCAGTCCAAAAAAAAAAAAAAAAAAAGGAACTATAATTTTTTAATTTATTAATATTTTAAGTGGAAGAGACCTATCTTTCCTCTTGCATCCCTTATTCGGTTATTCCCTTTCTTTTGGGGAATCCCTGTATAATGTAAGACATGACTGATCTTTAGACTTAAGGCTTAGGACACTTACGATTTGGTTTAAAGCTCCCCATTAGGAAAAGGCTAGAAATTGTGGGCAAATAACTTGTTTCACACATGCACCATGAAAATTGTAATTGTATATTCAATAAGATTTAGGCTAACTTATCAAGACTAATGCTTTGATTGGTATTTTCAAATAAGTTTTTCAAGAGACACAACATTTGTCACAACTTGATAAAGTGGTTAACTGTAAATTGTAGATGATTACTTTCATATGCCACTCACTCATAGTCAACCACCCCATACTTGTAGTAAAAGTTGTATCTCTAAACTTTCTCTTTCACAAATAAATTTAGTTTCTTTTTACCACTTCCATGAATTCTCTCACTAATTATACACAAACTTTAATGTTTATTTGTTTATAATAAGAGTGTCAAATTACTATGACCAATTTCTCCCTAATAGCTTGAGACTTTTATGTGTGTAAGTCAACATCCCACATGCAAGGTAAATTGTTTACATTATCCGCTCAATTTTCTGCATAGCCACACATGTAAACAATCTCTTTCTCTCTCTCAACAAAAATTAAAATTGGAAATTAGATTTAATTTTTTCCTTCATCATGCATCACATTGCCAAAGCTAAAGTAAAACTCATTTTTAATTTGAAAAGGTAATAAATTTTCATCTCTTTTTGTTAGATTTTATGCTTGAATGATGATATTTGATTCTATGTATGAAAATAATCTTAGTTTGGTTACTATTAAGGCATTGAGAAATGTGTTGAATTCATCTTTGTTTGAGTAGTTAAGCTGATCATGAGACTATTAGGTGATTCTATTTAAGTGTTGCAATAGTACCTTTAATAAATTAGATTCTATTGTTATATTATACGCTTTAAAATTTATTTTATTCTTATTATATTATAATTTATATTTTATACAATGTTTATGCTATTTGTATTTTTTAAAAATTAAATGTCTACTAGAAAATATCAATTTAAATGTCTACTTTAAAATTTTAATAATATAAAATTTAATTAAATTTTAAATAGAATCTCTTGATCAATTTGCTACTACCAATATAGAAAACAAAATAATAAAACATTTTAGATAATAAAACTCAAAGATGAAAAATATTCAACAAAAAGAGTTAGAAATAATGATTAATACAATAGAAAGTTAACAATGAAAAATAATCAAACATGACAGTTATTGGAGTTATTGGTGTTATATATATATATATATATATATATATATATATATTATATCCTTGAAATTTATTGGCAGGGGTCTGCAGCTAATCTGCCAACTTGCCAAAACTGACTTGACCTAACCCAACCCACCAGATTGGGTCGGTTTTTAGGGCTTGGTAGGTTGGGTTGGATTACAATTTTTTTTTTTAATAGCGGATCGAGTTAGGTTCGGATCATAAAATTCTAAACCCACCAAACTCGACTCGACTCACCTATATATTTAATATATTTTTTAAATATATTATATAATTAATAAATTTTTTCAAATAACCAGTTCTTCCTCCTATCCTATATAAAAGTCAATATTAATGTATATTAGTTCATATATTAATGTATATTTTGTTTATCAACTCAGGTGGCAAGTGTGATATATTTTTTTCTGCTCAATTTAATAATAATAGTAATAAAAAAAATTGTCCAACCCATGGGTTCAACCTAACCCAACTCGACCCATGTGGGTTGGGTTCGACTTATATGATGGGTTGGGTTGGGTTGAATTTTTTTTAACCCACCATGGTGGGTTGGGTCAAAAATCATCTTAACCCGACCCAACCCTACCCATGCACACCCCTATAAATTATTGGAATACTTGTAGTAGTATAGTTATTTTTTTAGATAAATTTTTGCAAAATTAAAATTATTAAAATCATTAATTAGATGAATTGGATTAACCATGTTTTCAATTAAAAAGATGTTAACAAAACTTATTCAAGAAGATTCTCAAAAAGCTTTGTATCTCAAGAAACAAGAAGCGTTGACCTGTAAAATATAAACAAGAAGAATTTAAAATAATTTAATTGAAAATTTTTTTTAAATTTCTCATTAAAAATTATAAATTTAAAACTTGTTTCTCAAAAAATAGAAAAAAAAATTAATCTCAAAGTATATTAGGTGGACCTAAAGCAACTCAATTACTATCATTATATTTGGCAATTGACGCTGAAAGTCTTGTATCTCAATTAGTTGACATTTTTTTACGTTTTCAGTTGAAACATTAGGGTTTAAACATTAGCCATTCGCACCTATCATTAGTGTTATTGATTTTCAACATTGGGTTGAGACTTGGGATATATAACACATTCATGAGAAAATCTATCATGCAACAAATGCATGTATTCAACCCCTCACATGGGGGTATATATATATATACACACACACACACACACACACACAACAAATGCATGTATTCACCCCCTCACATGGGGGGTATGATGCCTGTAATACTACCTCCACATTCACTGGTTAGGCTAGAACACACCTACCATGTTAAGTGGAACAGTACATCCTTCCATTATGGTTCCAAATTTATTCTTTAATTTATTTCTTATATTTCTATTCTACATTTTTTATTTCTTTATTTTAGTTTTAGTCCCTTAAGAAATATATCTAGAGGCCCACTTTGAATTGGGGAAAGCAGAAGAAGTTGAAGAAGGATGGCAAGTCAATTAAGATTTCATTATAGTCCGCTACCTTATGTAAAAGTAGATAAGTAAATGCATTGTACCTGAGTCTGTGAGATGGTGGTTGCTCCTTTTTTTTGTTAATTACTTAAAGTCAATCAAGTTGATGAATAGGTTTAACTATTCATCAACTTGACAATTTTGAATATTTTTTTGCTCTAAACTTATTGATGATTACTAAAGTTTTTTAATTTAGTACACACAAACAACAACAACTAGTACATACGCTAATAACCTCTTTAGACATGCATGCTTTTGTCCAATTTTTCTCTTATGATCCGTTTGAAGGAAGAGGAAGTAAAGTAAAGTTAGTCATTAGGGTCTATTTAGTTTTTGGGAAGTTTAAAACTTGAAAAAGATACACCTGAGAGTTAAAAATTAGAATTTTTAGATGTAATTAATAATTATGTTTATTTATGCTTAAAATTTAAATTTATACTAACCATTGTTGATTGGGCTGAAAAATGTCCTCGAGTCTTGGTATTGTAAGATGAAGCATAATCATTTTCTTTTATAAAATTAGCTGTAGAGATAGACACTTTTTTTAAAAGATGCATATGTAACAGTAGTAATTGTTGATTAAAAATACAAGAGATGTGATATTTTTCTAAAAAAATTACTGTGAAATTTGTCATTTTCAAATAAAATATGAGACTTTAACAATTTCGTGTCTAATGATAAAGAGAATTTTGTCCCAAAAAAAAAAAAAAAAAAAATTTTACGAACTTTAAAAAATTAGCAGTTCTCATCGTGCATTCGTGTATGTGGAACAAGTTTTTTTTTTTTTTTTTAACAAATAATTATTGCTATTATTTATTTATGGAGGTAGATGATTAAAAAAAAAAAAAAACCATTAACCGGTTGTTTCCTTGTAGTTGGATCTCCAAAGTTTTGGAAGTATTCTTATCACATCTCAAAAGAATAAAACGGATCTATTACAAAATTTCTCAAAAATTAGACTGCGACAAACTTCGATGACCAGAAACACCTTTTAGCAAAAGTTTGTGTATATGAGATGAAATATGATGCATAATTAATTGAGACTCACCACTCCAAGAAAGTACACCAAGTTAAGTGCTAAATATCAGCATGTAAAAAAAGGAAAAGAAAAAGGAGAAAGAGTAAGTATTCCAAGTTATAATCCTGACCTGTGAAATGACTCCAAGAACTCCAAGCGAAACTTTAGCTGCATTAAAATCTTGGTCACCATCTTTGAGCTCCCGAACCTTAGCATAACCATCTTCAGCACCACCTGGACTAACAATTCGAAGTTCCGTAAGGTAATCATGGACTGCGCTCCCCTTGTCACGCAATGTGCTACCATGTGCACCCGTGCTCAATAGTCCCCCAATTGTCAAACCCCACCAATATGGTGTATAAGGCAAGACCAGCTCAGCCTTGGCAGCTTCGTTGATTAGCTGCCTCAATGTCACGCCGCTCTCCACAGTTATCGTCATAGCTTCAACATCAATTTTTAACACATGGTTAAGATACTTGGTGCTTATCAAAAGCCCATCTTCCCCGTCTGGACAAACTAGCTTGGGAATGCTATGTGAATAACGTGTTGCAACTTTCATTTTCCTTTTGTTCTCGGTTGCTTTTGCCACTATCGAAATGAGCTCCTCCTCCGTGGAGGGGTAAGCCACCTCGGCGGCTCGACAAGTGCTTCGATCAGGGAAGATTCCATAGGAGTTTGTGATTGTGCAATCTGTATTCTTTGATGAACATTTGATGTGGTCCTCAGGGGGACTACAACACACAACAAAGATTAAAAGGAAGAAACAGCTAAATTGGAAAACTCCGCGTAACAATACCATGTTTTAGAGTCTTGGTGATGCTTTAAATTCTTCTTGGTAATTTAAGATGCATCTTAGTTCATTTACATTGTTGTTGCACACACACACGCATATATATATATATATATATATATATATATATATAGTTGTGTGGTTTAGACAGGTATATATTAAAATAAAGAAACTATGATCCATTTTAAGACGCTTTGAAGAAAGGTTATTTTCTTTGCAAGTGTTGGCAGTTGGCATCAACGTGACAAACAATTCCTATTCTTAAAAAGTCTGTTCAAATGTGGAACAAAAAGAAATTAATATGCAGATGGAGTGATTAAATATCAATGACAAAGTCATCAATGGATTTAGAGACAATTTTATACAACTATTAAGGCGGCCTATGGTGTTGCCTTGTGCTAAATGAGTAGTAGAAAATTCAATGCAAACTTGATAAGTTCAAATATGAGGATGCAGTTGCTAAGACTTTATCAAATGGCCTATTAATTGTGCTGATACACGGCAAGCAATCCACGCGAAGAAGTCTAAAAGTTAATTTATTTTCTTTGATGAATAGTGAACATTTGAAAACTATGGGTAGACAAGTGTATCATTTTCTTTCACAATCACACAATCACACATTCATGATGTTCATTTGTCTTTACCGCAAAGACGAGGGCAAAGTTCACAAAGCCAAGCCCTATCCACCCGACACCTCATTGAAACTCACGTACGTCTCCAGACAGAATGGAGTATGTTAGGTGTGGCACACAGGATACTCTCCTGCTATAGTCGGTTAAGCTGTAATTGCATTTGAGAGTAATACCATCAAATCACAATAAAATTATAATTTCAATTAGCTCAATTGGTAAACTATCTTGTTAAATTAAGTTTTTAATTTTGATTATATCTAAAACTAAGCATTTGGGTGGTCTTAGTAATACCATCAAATCACAGTTGAATCATAATTCTAAGTAACTCAATTGATAAATTCTTTTATGGTATTAAGTTCCAATTTTGATTATGTCAACAATTAATTGATATCTTTATGTGATGATAAATTAAAGAACAATCTCTAATTGAGAGGTTAATATAAAATATAAGGACACTACTTAACCTAAAAATTTAAATATTTAAGTTTGGGCTTAACTATGTTATATTAATAACTTACTCTTGTTATTTTTTTTTTAATGTGTGAATTTATTCACACACATATACCCAACGATTTTCCTCTCATGTGTAAGTATTTACCTCTCTGTGGGATATGACTAAGTCCTATTAGCTTCTCCTTGCAATATGAGTTTTTTTTTTCTTCATCAACACATCATCCATGGTCCTCTCATATGCCATCCGTGATACCACGGGTCAACCCCACATGCTCATGAATGGGAACCCAAACTGCACTTCCATATCCATGGAAACTCAACGCCATACCATGATCTAGCACCATTGACAATACTATTTTGTTAGGTCTTTCTTCAAGATTGTTTGTGTGAGCCCTTTAGGCTTACCCTGTCCCTGCTCTAACTACGAAAGAGATCTTGAACACCTTGCCACATTTGTCGCACACAACAATGGACTCTGATACCATTGTGGAGACTTTAATTGAGAGTTTATTATAATATATAAGGATATTGTTGAAAGGTTAATATAACATATAAAGACAAAACTTAACCTAAAAGTTTAAGCCTTAGAGTTTGGGACTAATTATGTTATATTAAACACTCTCTCCTATCATTTTTATTCAATATAGGACTTCACTCATACCTATATACCCAACAAGAAAAATCACAGCAAAATCTCAATTTGTCTCTACCACAAATTTTAAAACTGAATTAACTTGTTGGTCTCACTATGTATTTTTCATGGGTATAAGCATAGAGGTGGCTTCCATGGTTCCATATCTAAACAAAAGATTGCCTATTTTCTTCCCCATAAGTGAATGTCTAAAGACAATTTCTAATTGTAAAGTTGTAGTCAGCTAGTCCTAACTCATAAAAGCTTTGTTTCTGTTGATATTAAAGCATTCACAATGGTGGTTGTAATACCACTCAAAAGTTATTTTACTAACTCAAATCATTAAAATCATGCAACTAGTATTTTATTTTTTTAATGGGTTTTATTGTCTCTCTCTCTCTCTCCTCTCTCTCTCTAATGGTTCGATCATGATGGCAATGGTGGTGGCTCTGTTGCAATTAGTGGGTCACAGTGGCGGTGGTTCGATTGCGGTTCATGGGTTATAGCAGTGGTGGTTCATGGGTCCGATTTGGATCATTGGGTTATGGGTCACGATTTGGATCATTGGTTCTAGGTCATAATTTTGTTTTTTTTTTTTTTTTCTCGATTGGTGGTGGTAATGTGGTTGTAGGTTTGGTGGTAAATGGCATTGGCTATTGTTGCCTAGTTAAGTTATAGTGGTCTCTGGGTTGCAGTGGTGGGTGTGGCTATTGTTGGCTAGTTGAGTTGTGGTGGCCTTTGGGTTACAGTGGTGGTTGTGGTTGTTACTAGCTGGTTGAATTGTGGTGGTATTTGGGTTGTGGTGGTGTTTGTGGCTATTTCTTGTGGTAGTTGGTTGGGCAGTGGGTGGTTGCTATGGCTGTGTTTTATATTTTTTAATATTTGCTTAAATGATTTTAATGAATTGTATGCTACAATAGAACCTTTGATGTTGGTTGTCTTGTAAAGTGAAGTGGTAAAACAAATAAAATAATTTTTTAAGTTGCTAAAAGCTAAAATTTTTAGCTCCATTACTATGAATATTCTTATAAACTTATTAATAGCGGCTAGGAAGGTTTACTTGTTTAGCCAGTTTGTTCTTCTTTTATTATTATTATTAGCATTACTATTTTTTGGATAAGTGTTTACTATGTAGCCAGATTTGATAAAAATGAAAATGCATTTTGTTATTTAATGGTTTGCGAAAAAGGTTGGTGGGTTAATCCGAGAAAATGACCATTCCATCCCACATTGTTGGGTCCTTGTGTCAAGTGGGTCATGGTGTTTTTTGAACAAAGTTTGTTTGGAGAGTGTCGAGGGGAAAATTGATGTCCTCAAATGAAATATGGGGGAGGGGGGGGGGGTCCAAGCCGAAACTCAATGTTGGGCTCTAAGATGATATCCAAAAGCTTTCGACGTAGTGATAAGCCTATCCAAGCAAGAAACAATGGTTGAACCTTGGCAAGAACAATATCAAGGCCCAATAAAACACTTCATAATAGTTAATTAATAGATTAGAAGTCCTGTTACAACAATGCAAGAAAATTAAATTCTCCAGCAGTATGGTAAAATTAAATTGATGGTCCAGCAGTCAATTATTAAACAAATTTAAGAAGGTGTTCACTTCAGGAAGTCCTTGTGAGTCTTGGTCAAAAAGGTCTAGGGTACTTTCTGCTACTACTACATCAATTTGAGGGAAAAATTCCATTGTTACAAACACATTATATCTTTCAATGGAAAAACAAAAAGTAAAGACCAATGGCTCCATGGTGAGAAGAAAGGGGTTATTTGGCATGGTATAAAGGGAGAGAGAGATTCCAACTTAGTGCAGCAAATACTGAACCAAGATTCTTGTGGAATATGTATGTGGGGTATGAGTGGGGTAGTAAAGGCTATTTTGAGTAAATAGGTGTTTAAGCTTGTAATGAGATGGTGGAAATAATGCTAAAACTAAGTCTTTAATGGGCGAAAAGGGTTGTTCATGGCTGATTAGGGAGCATTTATGAACTTTGGATATGCAGAAAAGGAGAAAGGAATGTTTGAGGCTAGGTGGGTGTTGATTTGTATGGACTGAAATGATTCATTTGTGGGTTGGTGGACCTTTACAAGCTAAAATATGGCAAAATCACAAGAATAGCATAATTTTTCAGAGGGTTTTTGTGTGTCTTTTGTGGGCTGATGTGATTACCCTTTTATAGTAAAGCTTAGGGGGGTATTTAGCAAGAATAAAAAAATGTGGGGTTGATCAGCAAGAAGAGGGGCAGACTGCAGATCATAGGATTTGACTACAAATGGTAGATTTTCTTTTGGGCTGTCTTGCTTCTTTGGGTAATATCAAACGTGGCTGAATATTTGGGTAATCTTACATTAAATGCTGAGATTTTTAAGGTTGTGTTTAGCCAATGGGATTAAGGTAGGTATTAAGGTAGAATCTTGGTACTGCAATTGAAATTTGAACCATAGGGAGTAAAATTCAGCACCCCAAGCCAGGTGTTAATTTTTGGGCCTACTTCAGAGGATTCTGCTGGAGATCCCTTTATGCCCTCCAAACCACATTTTCCCAAATTTCCCTTTAGGATTCATGGGCTTAGCACATGAACCAACTCTTGAACATTTTTGGCATTTATAGAATTGATTTGTTGAGATTTAAGTAACTTAGTTATTGTAAGTTCGTTTAGATCCCTTAAACCCAACAGATTAACCTAGGAAATTAACCAAGTGATTAACTTAGGTAATTTAAAAAAATCTAGGTTAACACAAATATATCAAAAACAATAAAGCAGCGGAAAATAAAGAACACAAAGATATGATGACCCAAGAAAACCAAACCGGTAAAAAACTTGGGGAGGATTTAACCTAGCTATCCTCAAGGTAAACCGAATTCACTATGAAAGAATCGAAGTTTACACAATAAAACTTAGACCACTAACATCCTATTGCTACCCAGTGTAGGAAACTTACTACCACGACCACGTGACAGCTCTAAGATCTACGGACTCCTTCTTTCCTTGAATTCTTCAGCAATCCACAAGCGTACCTGCTTGTATATCTTTAAGTTCTCTTGATTCTGCAACTGTATGATTTACCAACCTCTTGACATGAATCTTGAGTTTGGAAACCCTAAGTGTAGGTGAAGGTAAACACCTCTAGATCTCACAATGAGATTCACAAATACAGCATTCAGAACTCTAAAAACGTGGCTAGGGTTTTCCCTTATATACCTAGGGCAAAACATAAAACCCTATACATTAAATAGGCTAGGGCTGAGTTGGAAATTTTCTGCAGAAAAACGTTCTGCTCGATTTTCGATCGATCAAGTCTAATTCTCGATCGATCGAGTCAGGCAAAAAGTGAACAGTGAATTCTGCAGTCAACTCGATTCCAACTTTACATAAAAAGCCATACTTTGAGCAAGTCTAACACAAGACTTAAAGAATGTTTTGATCATGGTTTGCCAACATTACAAATTGAAGTTCTAATACATTAGTTCCTAATTCTTAGAACCTAACAGTTATGACTTCCTTCCGCTGGAGATAGAGCTTTGAGGAAGATGATGAAATCCCATTACCCATTAGACTTTAGCTACTAATACAACCTTTAGGAACTGTTCACGTTAGGGAGACAGTGGCAGAAAGTTGATGGGACAACCCTCAGTTCATTCTTAGAGATACGGTTATCCTATGAGAAAATCTCCAACTGAACCTTGGTCAAGGATGAACAAGAAGGAAGCTGGCTGGCTGGTTCAATCCTCTGCCTTGGTTGGAATTTTGGATTAGGCTTATTAACATGGGTGGAACTCTTTGGCTGGGCTGTGCTTACGCCCCTTTTTTACTTGGGCTTGTTCTCCTTTTATCACACATTTGGACCTACAAAATGGACATCAATGACACACATTGCCTTGGGTTTTCATCCCTCATGGACTCTTATTGTTAGTGGATATGCAATGTAGTTTGGGTTTTGATAGATATTTGTAATGGATCTTTTGGTAATGAATGTAATATAATAGCATAAGTTTAATTATTTCAAAATGCTTTGTAAATAATATTTACCATTTTGAAATGATGAATTCCATATCATAAATAATATTTATGGTTCCCAATAATCATGTCATAATTTAAATGACGAGCTTGTAGGATGAATAATTATCATAGAATTATGAATAGTGACCATATAATCAAATAATCAAAATTTCCCATGAATTTGGAAACATAATGAGCATTCAAGTTTTTTTTTTTTAAACAATTGTGGTTATGGGCATTGGTAATTTAATCATATGGTATTTCCCAAGTATTAACAATATTGGATTTTTCACTAAATAGTACCAATATGAATCGGGCTTTTTGATATTGCTAGCGAGAATTGAGCTTTTAGTGTTGCCAATAAGAATTAGGCTTTTTGATATTGCTAGTGAGAATTGAGATTTTTGACATTGCTAGTAAGAATTGGGCTTTTAATGTTGTCAATGAGAATTGAGTTTTTTGATATTGCGCCAGTGAGAACTGGGTTTTTAATGTTGCCAATGAAAATTGGGCTTTTCAAATATTGCTAAGCATAAGTATTCTTAGACTTTAAAAAGAATGAGATTTGAACTCGTTCAATAAAGTAATTTGGGGATGAGTCTAGATTATAGGCTTCACAAAAATAGTGGGTCTTATAATGTTTTTTATTTGTAGCCCAATTTTGTGGTAGCAAGAAAAATAGTTGTGGGCTAGCATAATAATAGGGCAAAAATATTTGGAGAAGCTCAATAATTTGTTGGTGATTTTTGAAAATAAATGGGTGGTATTTAAGTAAAAATAGGTGTAAAAAAAATGTATCCTAACAGAGAGAAATACTTCAAACTCATATATTTTTATATTGAGTGTGAATTTTGAAAATCTAATTGCTGGATTGCATGTTCTTATTATATCTTTCATGCTTGTAAAATTTCAAAAAGATTAAAGATCAATTACTATGTCATAAAAATATGTTTAAAATTTCAAGTTTTTGTGATCTAAAATTGTGTATAAAAATAAGTTTATTAATTGAATAGTAAATAGCATCCAATTTGAATGAAATTTCATATGCATCTTAAGAACAAAAAGAAAAGAAACACAAAATTCAACAGTTAGATTTTTAAAATTCACACTAAAAAAATGAGATATACGAGAAGTTTGAAGAGTTTATCACAAAACTAGTTTGGAGAGAAACTTTATTCAAGTTTTTTTTAACTTGAAATCATGGAGATTTGTTGTTTTTATATTTAGGGTTATCAAATTTCAACTATTTAGTTTAACTTCTTCACCTATCACGCTCGACATTCAATTTTACCGTCTTTCATGGAATTTTTTTTTGTTAGAGTGATTATAATTACACACTTGCGTACATGACATAGTTGAAATCATGTTTTCAATAAGTGTGAAATTGTGTTTTCAACTAAAATATAAACTGCAATGTGTAAGTCGGTGTGTGCAACAATAATTAGTGTTGTTATAAGTGCAAGATTGATACAAAGTGGATGAAGTGAGAGATCCTATAAGGAAATTTCACTATGAGTGAGCATTATCCATTAACTTTTCTCTTTATTGATGTGGGATGCAGAAGGGACAAAAAGAAGAACGCATAATTTCTAGAAAAATAAGATACAAAGCATGTTCGCTTTTAAAGATAATCTCAAATCCATAAGGTTCCTTAAATCCACAAGGAGAAAGAGGTCTAGAATCCACCAGAGAATAGAGATATAATAGTCTTAATTTTATTGATTAAATAATGTTAAAAAAAAACGTTTATAGACTTAAATGCCTATTTAAAGGCTTTATAAAACTTGACATATAAGAAAATATATTCTAAAACATATCCTAATTAATACCTAACCATTATGGGAACCAAATTTGACTTAAAAAAAAATTAAAAGCACCTAAAAACAACCAAATAAAAATTTTGAACCTAAAATTCTGGAAATTGCCATTAAAAATCAAAATTAATGTTAGGTTCTAAGGAATTAGGAACTAATGTATTAGAACTTCATTTTGTAAGGTTGGCAAACCATGATCAAAGCGGTTTTAGTCTTGTTTAGACTTACTCAAAGTATGTGGTTTTTATGTAAAGTTGGAATCGAGTTACTGCAGAAGTTACTGTGCAAATCTGCCAAGCTCGATTGATCGAGAATTAGACTCGACCAATCGAAAGTCGTGAAGATTGTTTTTTCTGCAGAATTTCCAACTCAGCCCAAACCCGTTTGACGTGTAGGGTTTTATGTTTTTCCCTAAGTATAAAAGGAAAAACCCTAGCCACGTTTTTATTTTTGTTTTGAATGCTGTATGCGTGAATCTTATTGAGAGATCTAGAGGTGTTTGCCTTCACATACACTTATAGTTTCCAAACTCAAGATTAATGTCAAGAGCTTGGTGATCATTCAGTTGCAGATTCAAAAACTTAAATATATACAAGCAGGAGTGCTTGTGCTTGCTGTGAATTCAAGAAAGAAGTAGTCTGTGGACTCGGAGCTGTCACGTGGTCGTGGTAGTAAATTTCCTACTCGAGGTAGCAATAGGATGTTAGTGGTCTAAGTCGCTATTATGTAAACTTCAATTCTTTCATAGTGAATTCGGTTTTACCTTGAGGATAGTTAGGTTAAATCCTCCGCAGGTTTTTTACCGGTTTGGTTTTCTTGGGTTATCATATCGTGTGTTCTTTATTTTCCTCACTTTGCATGATATGATATATTTGTGTTAACCTAGATCTGCTTAATTTACCTAAGTTAATCACTTGGTTAAATTTCTAGGTTAATCTATTTGGGTTTAAAGGGTCTAAATTTCTAACAATTAACAAATTACAAAAATTAAATAGTACATTATGTCTTAAAGCGTTAATGACCTAAAGTTGTTGTGGAAGCAAGAAATTAGCCCTAGCTTAATGACTTGCCTATAATCACAATTAATTTTTATTATGGGCTTAATACAATCCGCAATGGGAGATTTGAACAAGAAACAGATAATTCTCTGCTTTATAAAATTGTGTCAAAGACTTTATTCATACGATTATTTATGTTACATTCCTCACTCAGTGTCTCACTCCTCTCTTTTTCTTCCTTCTATCTTTCTATTTTAATTAACTATCCAAAAACTACCTTTGTTTATCTGTCTTCTTTCTTTTTATACTCTTCCTCTTTCTTCTTCTTTATCCTTATCCTTTGCTTAATTCTCTTCATTTTCTTCTCCAGCCGATGCTATAGTAGGTGCTTTCCTAGTATAGTTGGGCAGCCTTCTATCCCATCAGACTCTTCTTTTCTTGAGGTTAGGATGAACAAATATTTTCGAGGCCTTTTGATTTATTCTGATAAATTATCTATTGCATTAAATGTAATTGTGTCAAGTGGGTTGCTGCGGATTCATCAGGAAGATCTTGAAGGACATCCTCAGCTATCTTGCGCACACCCCAGCGGGATGTCTTTGATAGCTCTTAACATGGACTGGCACGGGCAGTGTGATCAATAGGCTTTTATCTTGGGCAACTCTAGTGGCTTACTTATGCTCGGACCTAGGGTGATGGGTCCTATTAGGTCGGATTTTAAGGTTTGTGATCTCGAGGGTTTTTATGATGACTTCTTGTTTACCTTTGATTTGTGCTCTGGGGTAAACGTCTTCATAGTGAGGCCCCATATCTTGGAGCGATATGTTTAAGGCCTGTTCTAGTCTAAGGCCCAGTGCTTACTTCGGTTTTATGTACCACTTCCCTACAGTTGTCATTTGATCCCAACTACATACATGTGGACATAGACAATTACCCACCATTTAGAACCACCGAAGAATATAAGAAAGTTGTTGAGGAGCAATTGGCCCAATTTGCTAATTCAAAGATGATAGTCATATATACTTTCTAGTCAATACCATCTTTGAGAGTCTTGACCAATGGCAAAGTTCAGTTTAGGGGGTAAGATTAAAAGTAAAAATAATCTAAATATGCTAATCAACAACAAATTGACAATAAAAATTAAAGAAACAATTGTAAACAAATGTAATTACTAGTATATGTTTCGTATCATTAAAATAAAAATAAATAAAAATAATTGATGAAGCCAAAAATCGTCAGTAAGCCGCATGGTCCTCACGTGCCCTGGGTGAAATCTGCACAACAAAGAAGAAGAAAAACCTAGAGAGAGTACCGGTGTGGTACCGGCCAAATACCCTCTGAAGGTTAAGTTAGAGAATGTTCACAACTCTAGAGTGTCAAAGCAGGGGGAAATTATGCGTACCTTATTTTCTGAGGGTTTGGGTTTTTATAGTAGCGTAGAATCGACCTTTGTTTCTTGGCTAAGAAACTGTTTCCTTATGGGGAAGATCCCTATAAATGTATGTATTTTGCGGGATTCTTCCCATATCAGGATTCCATTGTCTACGGTTAATCGTAAGGTGCAAGACACTTCCATTTAGGATTCCTTGGAGACCACTTAAGCCACGTAGGTGCCGCGTGGCCTTGATATTCGTCCCCCTTGTGCCCATACAGCTAGAATCCATCCACAATCGAGGATCCATCCGACCAGTATATTCTCCGTCCGACGTATTAATCTGTCGTCTTGTCATTGCATTTTGACCATTCATTATCTTAGTACCGTCGACTATGGAAGGCTTTTTAGAAGAGTCCGACTACGTTAATTTTATCATCTTCAATAACCAATTCATAGTTACTAACAGTCAAAAGAAAAGAGTAACGTAAATACACAAAGTTTAGACATCTAATTGATTTATTAAAATAAACTGAGAAAATAGATTAATCTAAAAGTATTAAGAGTATAGCAAATACTGTTTATAAATTTTTAAAAAAAAAAAAAGACTATAGCAAATACCTATAAAGTTGTATACATATTTCACTAACTTGATCGCTTCTTAAATTATGTAGAATTCAACATTTATTTTGCTATCATTTTAAGTATTTAAAATTTGAGTTACTAGCAAAAATTCAAATTTGAAACGGTTAAAAAGTCAAGAGGCAGAGGAGAAGAAAATACAATGAAGGGTTGGAGGCTCTATGATTTTGGCATAGAATAAGAAAATTATTTGGATACCACTTATTTTCTAAAAATTAAAAACTTATTGCTGAAAATATTGTAACAAAATAATTTTTAAAGATGTGAATAGTGCTGTGAGACTCAAAAATGCATAGATATGTGCGTTTTGCTGAGTTTGGTAGTCCCATGAACAGTGCCGTGAGACCCAAAAAAACGTCAAACGCATCAGTGTTATCCAAACTCACACTAAATATTTTTTTAAATACATATGGGACCCACTAATTGAATTGTATGATAAAAAAAAGATTATCTTGATCAATTGTTCACTGCAGGCTATTAGCTAATTTAGCTTCATCCTATCCGATTCTTAAAAAAAAAAAAAAAAAAAAAAAAAATCTTCGTCCTATCTTAAAGACTATACAATTAAAATGGCATTTCAACTACCGCGCATTCTTTGTACGATGGTCACACTACAAGTATAAGTGTTTGCTGGGTGTAGGAGGCAAGGCCAGGGTTTAAGTCTTTAAGAGAAAGTTTTACACACATATACACTTAAATTAGGCTAGAATAAAATTTTTATCTTATATAAAAAAATAAAAAATAGCATTTCACTATTCATTTAACTATTATTATCAGTATTATGATATATATATATATATATATATATATATATATTCATTTACGAGAGAAGCAAGAAATTCAAATGCTTGAATAGTGAAATGGATAAAAAAAATAAATAAATGTGGGACAAGATTAAAAATTCAGAACAGGTTGGTTTGGTGCGCTAGGGAAGTTCTCAACTCTCAACCATCCAATTAAACGTTCATGCGAACGTACCCGCGAACGTACCCAAAAAAAAAAAAAAAAAAAAAAAGTTGCAGCTAACAAATTTGGAACAACTTTGGAAAAAAAAGTTTAATGCGAACGTACCCAATTAAACGTTTATGCGAACGTACCCAACCAAAAATAATAATAATAATAATGCAGCTAACAAATTTGGAAAGTGACTTGTTCACAGGTTTTCACCTTCTTAAAGTAAGCAACTTACCATTTAGGCAATAGAAGGCACTTTAATTGGTTGTGTAGTCACGGTGGAGAGTGACTTGCTCACAGAATTTCACCTTCTTCTTTCTTTCTTTTCTTTCTTTTTTTTAAATTATTCTAACACGAAAAAAAAAAAAGTTATAAATCCCATTGAAGATAAGGCTTATAGAAGTTGAAATTCATTGCTTCCACAACACCAACTTCTAATAGTTGAAGTTTTATATAGCTAGTGGTTTTTTTTTTTTTTTTTTTTTTGATAGAAAGACTCAAACTTTCATTGAATATAAACAGAGACATTACATTATGGTGAAGAACTTATTCTAATAAACTATATGATTCTTTTCTATCTAAATAGAAAAATCAACGAACATGTTTAGCTAAAAGATGAGCTGGTTTAGCTAGTAGTATTTGAATACCAATTTAATCGTCTTTGATTTAGTCAATTTGTATTCGACTCCAACTCCTCTGAAAAGGATACAAGGATACGTTAGCAACTTCTAATAGTTGAAATTTTAATCAACTAGTGGTATTTGGGCCAAAATGGTCATTTGTGCCCTTCACCTAAAAGATATAGCAATATGCCTCTATTCTGAAACTATCTAATAAAATGCTCCTATTTTGAAACTCGATTTGATGAAAATCGAGTAATGTGAGAAATTTTACATGGAACTCGAGTTCCATGTATTTTTTTTTTTTTTAAGTTTGATTTCACATGACTTAATTGAAACTCAATTTTTAGAAAATCGCGTTTAAAACAGGAACATTTTGCTAGATAATTTTTGAATAGAGGCATTTTACTCGAAAATTTTGACGGAAGGGACGAATGCCTATTTTGGCCGTGGTATTTGAATACCAATTTAATCGGCTTTGACTTATCCAATTTTTATTCAACTCCAGTTCCTTCTCTGCAAAGAATACGTTACTGAATTGACTTTGGCTTTTATACTAATCTTAAACGCATGTAGAGAATGCATGGAAATTTTTAATATGATTCTTTATGGGATATGATCGAAAAAGGATAATATAGAGTTTGTAATTAATATTTCTTATTTGAAATAATTAACTTTTCATCTACGTAAGTTTTCTTTAGTTTAACACCTTTTCTGTTGTATAGAACTTCATCCTTCCTTCCAATTAGTCATTTTGCTTTGGTTGGAACACGCAAAAGGATGTTTTTTTGTCCAAATGGGCCAGATGAAAGTTCCATTCAACTTATTATATAGCGAATATGATTTACTTTAGTATAATTATGCTAAAGAACTATTATTATGTATTCTTACAGATAAGCATGTGTTTGACAGTTCCTTATTGTTGCGTGAACTAATTTTTAGGTTATCTAATAAATAAATAAATAATTTATAACGTGTAGTTAGATCTTCTACCTTCTTCTTAAAAAAAGATCTTCTGCCTTGAGCAGAATTGTGTACCTACTACCTATACATATAATGAAATACTATTGTGTATGTTGAGTATATTTATTTATTATTATTTATATTTTGAGTGTTCAGTTAGATAATGTCAACCTCGAAACCTAGTATTTTACGTAGATAGGAATTGAAAAATGGGACTTGCAGGTTCATCAATTCTTTACTTCTTCTTACAATTTGTAAATGCTGGGTTATCTTTTGTTGCTTAGGATTTTAGCTTTGATCTCTGGCTTGTAATAAATTTTGCCAACTTCTGTTCTTTAAGGTCTTCCAATGACTGGTCTAAAGAGGCAAGTGACTGAATCGAATATAGATAACATGGCCATTGCATTAAAATTTTGAATGAGTTAGCAAATCATATGAGTAACTCAATGCAATATCCTATATATATATATATATATATATATATATATATATATATGTGTGTGTGTGTGTGTGTGTATCTTAGTTTCCAAGAGTCCATTTTCTCACATTTTATATGTTTCATTCTTCACCTATTAGGGCAAAATGGGCAACTGACTTTTTTGCGCAAATTATACAGCTTTCTGCCTCCTTTCCCAAACTAGTTAGGAAAATGCTCCTCTTTTGTAACTCGATTTTCTAAAAATCGAGTTTAAACAAAACATTTAAAGCCTTATAGTGGCGTTTTTAAGGAGCCTATAGTGACGTTTTAAGGATTTATAGTGGCGTTTTGGAACTCGAGTTCTATGAACTCAAGTTATAAGTAAAAATAAAAAATAAAAAAAAATAATAATTACCTATAACTCGAGTTCCTGGAGCTCGAGTTTTAAAACGCCACTATAAGTTCTTAAAACGTCACTATAGGTTTCTTAAAAACACCACTATGGGACTTCAAATTTCTTTTTTTAAAACTCAATTTTTAAAAAATCGAGTAACAAAAGAGGGGGATTTCCTTAATTAGTTTGGAAAATAGGCCAAAACGCCACTTTTTTTGCTCGAAAAGGGCATTTGCCCACTTTGGCCCCACTTATCAGGAATCAACAATGCAACATTTAGATTGTACGTTATTCCATAACACATTTAGTCAGTGTAAAAACTCTTTTGGAGATTATAAGTAAAAGTTTTGTCAAGTTGGTAGTTTATCCTTCTTGAATTTGCCTACTTCGGTAATTTAAGCTCTAAGATCTGATATACTAGCTTCAGCAACGACTCTAGGAATTTGTTGCAGAGTGATTATTATGAAACTTAAATTATACAAAATCTAATAAAAAGAGAGATTTGTATATTGACAAAAAAAGAAAAAAAAAACACATTCACACACACACACAAATACATAAAGGGTAAGTTTGCTATTAATTTTAAGCTTTAACTTTTAGTTTTTAACTTTTATGTACAACTTCTTAAAACCTCATTTTTTCCAGACTTTTTTGACTTTTTCAAAAAATTTAAAGATATAAATATACTTTAGCACACTTTTAGCAAAAGTTTTTAACAAAAATTAGATAAGCTGTTCACAAATGTACACAAAGTCTTACAATATTCTTTTACAAGTTTTTGTATTTTCAAATCGTTGCATGATAGTTTCATTATCGATACTGCAAGGTACATCACATTCAAAATTTTAGTTCAATAAAAATTTTCTTATGCTTTCCCTTTTTGTTTGTAATGGCATAATATATTATTAAAAGGACCAAAGATTAAGGACAAAGTTTGGCTACAAACTTAGTTGTAGCCTAAGATTATAACTCTCATTAAACAAATTAACATGACTACATATTTTGAAAAACTAACTGTTGAATTGCATGTTCTTTATGTTTTTAAGGCTGCGTTTGTTTTGGGTGTAAATGATTTCTAGAAAATATTTTACACCCACAGCATATTTGGGTGCACATGTAAAATAAAGTTTTCCGGAAAATGAATAACTTTGACTGTAAAATAAGGGCCTTTGACCCGGAAAATGCTTTACGTTTCTGTTTTACCTTCAAATCATTTTTGGACTCATAGACACCCAAAGAGAGAGAGAAAGAGCAAGAAGAGAGAGTAGAGAGAGTGAGCTAGATCGCGCCCCAACCCCAGACACGCTGGCGAGATCGCGCCGCAGAGATTGTCCCGCCGAGATCGCGCCGCATGAAGCCTGCCGCCGCTTGACCATCTCGTCGCCCATGACCCACCCTTGACCAATCTTTTTCTTTCTCGATCTCCCTTTCCCTCAATTTGCGATCACTTTCTCTTCCTCCTTCTTCTCTCAGTTTTGATTTTTGAACCAGGTCTGATCGTCGTCTCCACCGCCCTCTAGATCGCCTGGTCCTCCTCTGGGTCAGATCATCTCCTCTCGATCTCGTCACTGTCGCCCTTTAGGTTAGATTGTCTCCTCTCGATCTTGTCGTTCGCCACTCATCGATCTGCTTTCTCTCTTTGATCTCTAATTTTTTTGTTGTTGTGGTGGTGTGGGTGGTGGTGTTTTAGTAGTTTTTGTGTTGTGTGGTAATGGGTTTTATGTGGATAGTGGTGGATTTTCTGTGGGTGCTGGTGGATTTTCTGATATAAAATTTGTTTGGAAGATGAGAAAATGGCTAAGAAAATGCAAAAATTTTGCAGGAAAATAGTATTTTCAGAATGTTACCAAACACTGAAAATTGTTTTCCAGACTATTTTCTATTGCACACCTAAACGCCCGGATTTTAATTTTCTTACGAGAATTCATTTTCCCCTGCATTCATTTTATACTCGGAATTCGATTTACGTCAAACCAAACGCAGCCTAAAACACGTCTAATTTCAAGCCAATTGAATGTTTTTTATTTATAATTTTAGACTATAAAAACGCAAAATTTAAACATTTGGTTGATGACATATAGTTATTAATCTTTGATCTTATTGAAATTTTGCAAGCATAAAAGAAATAAAAAGAAAATGTAATATAATGATGGATTTGCCAAAATTCACATCAAATAAAAAAATTATTAAGTGAAGTTATAGCCTTACTAAGTTTGTTACCAAGTTTTATCCAAAGTGTAATTATGTTGGGCCTAAAAAAATTTAGGATGGTCACAAATCTTTTTTAAAGGTAAAAAAATTTTAAAATTTATATATAATATTTTTTTTTTCCCAAATCTTAATGATCCTATAACCACTCTGACTTTAATGTGTAGCCACCCCTTTTTTTTTTTTTTTGAGATCCAAACGATAATGTAGCCACCCCTAAATGGCTTAGTTTCTTCCCTCAATAAAATAACTCTTATATGCTTAGCCAAAAAATTAAAAATAAAAATAAAAATTCATGATCTCCTATGGTCTAATGTCTTTACATTTAGAACCAAAAGATGCATATAGTCGCTTGATCCATAAGTGAAATCGAACCAGCATCGTCATGGTCTAGATATCATGATAAATTTAAGTAAAATCTCATCATATCCATCTAAAACAAGTAGAGCTAGTCTTGTCTGCTCACTAATCAAACATTTTTTTTTTTTTGAGGAACTGCTCACTAATCAAACATGATATCCCTGTATCTTTTTTTTATATGTAAACATGATATCCCTATATCATCCAACGCATCATCTTTCAAAATTACACTTTATCCTTTTAGAAAAAATCACAATAATTATCGCAACATTATATTTAGAAAAAATTATACTTTACCCATGAAAATAGAGTGCCAAGTGTTACACATGTAATAATTTAGGAAGAATAAGTGTCCTCTTTTATAATTTAGTAGAGCAAGTATTACATAGATAATAATTTAGGGGGTAAGTGTAAAAATTGGTATAATTATAGGGATAAAATCTAATTTATCCTTATGTGTTAAGAATATAAAGTGAGAGAGAAAGACTGAATAGTCTGTATATTGATGTGCATAATAATGTACAATAGAGAGCCTTATATAGGCTAAGTATGTGTGCAGTACAAGTAATATGAGTAAACTACAAGTACAGTATACTGAGCCGAGCCCAATGGGCTAATCTAGTCTAAGCTATACACTAACATCCCCCCTCAAACTCAAGGTGGCAAGGAGGAAGCAAACTGAAGTTTGGATATAAGATATCGAAGACGACCAAGCGAGTGAGACTTGGTGAAGATATCAGCAGGCTAGTCAGCAGAGGAGATGGAGAACAACTTGAAATTGCCTTTCTTGAGATGCTGGCGAGTGATGTGGCACTCAATCTCAATATGCTTGGTGTGTTCATGGAAAACATTATTATGAGCAATGTAGATAGCACTACGATTGTCACAATAAAGAGGAGTGGCAGTGGGCTGTGGAGCATCCATGGTAGCCAAGAGCCAGCGAAGCCAGACAAGCTCGCAGGTGGTGTCGGCAAAGGCATGATACTCAGCCTCAGTACTGGAATGAGAAACCACATCCTGCTTCTTGCTACGCCACGAGACAAGAGAAGTACCCAACAGGAAATAGAAACCTTTGATAGAACATCGATTAGTCAGATCACCTGCCCAGTCCGCATCTGAATAGGTATGAAGCTTGAGAGAAGACCGAGAGGAGTAGTGGAGACCATGATAAAGTGTGCCCTTGACATATCGGAGAATCCGAAGAACGACAGCATAGTGAACAGAACGAGGGACGTCCATGAATTTACTAACCATACCTACAGCATGGGAAATATACGGACGAGTAATAGTGAGATAAATCAGACTACCAACCAACTGACGATAACGAGTAGCATCGAATAGAGGTTCACCATCCAAGGGTGTAAACTTGGCATTGTATTCCAAAGAAGTGGAAACAGTCATGTTGTCGGTGATACCGGCTTTAGAGAGAAGATCAGAAGCATATTTAGCCTGGGAAAGATAGTATCCATCAGAGGACGAAGTAACCTCAAGCCCAAGAAAATAGCTGAGAGTGCCCAGATCTTTCATCTCAAAATGCTAACTAAGGAAGTGCTGAAGAGAGCGGATACCTGCAGAATCATCTCCATAATAATCATATCATCAACATAAAGAAGAATAAGAGTGATACCAACAGAGGATCTTCGGACAAAAAGAGCAGTGTCATGAGGACTCGAAGTGAAACCCTGCTAAGCAACAACTGAGCTAAACTTTTCAAACCAAGCTCGAGGAGCCTATTTGAGGCCATAAAGAGCACGACGAAGGCGACAAACTTGACTTCCTGAGTGTGGATAGCGAGGGGGTGGCTGCATGTACACTTCTTCTTGGAGGTCTCTATTGAGGAAAGCATTCTTCACATCCATTTGATAAAGAGGTCAATGGCGAACAGCAGACACAGCAATGAGACATCTGACTATTGTAAGTCAAGCAACAGAAGCAAATGTCTCCTCATAGTCAATGCCATACTCCTGAGTAAAGCCCTTGGCAACTAGGCGAGCCTTGTACTGTTCTACAGATCCATCAGCCTTGGTCTTGATCTTGTAAACCCATCGACAACCTACTACAGACTTACTAGGAGACAAATCAGCCATATCTCAAGTGTGATTCTTATGAAGGGCATTAGTTCTTCATTCATAGCTTGCTGTCAAAGGGGGTTAATATGGGCCTCACGATAGGTGTGAGGTTCATAGAGGGTGGCAAGAGCAAAAGAGCAGTGATAATCAGTGAAATAAGAGGGAGAAATGCTTACCCGAGTGGAACGATGAAGTTCAGGACCAACAGGAGACTCAGGAGAGGGTGGTGCCATAGGATCCAAGACAGGCGGGTCATATGCCGGGGATAGAACCGGAGATGAGTCGTCTAGAGAGGCAGCCGATGTTGAAGAATCCTCCACAAGTTCAGGATAAAGAGGGAGGAAAAGATCAGTAAAAATGGGAGACTCTGAGGAAGAGGATGCAAAAAACTGCTGAAGACTCGTGAAAGGACAATGTTCCCAAAACTCAACATGACGGGAGACACGAAGGCGATGAGAAATGGGATAATAGCAGCGAAACCCCTTTTGAGATACACCATAACCAAGGAAACAACAGAGACGAGCACGAGGTTGGAGCTTTGTTCATTCATGAGGAGGAAGAGCGACAAAGCAAACACAACCAAAAACCCGAAGAGAGGAGTAGTCAGGAGTTTGACCATAGAGAAGCTCGAACGGTGATTTTTTCTGTGTAATTGGTGAAGGAATACGATTAATGATGTACACAGCAGTGAGTGCGGCCTCACCCCAAAAGCACTCAGGAAGAGAGGCAGAAATGAGAAGGGTGCAGACAACATCAAGAATGTGACGATGTTTTCGTTTTGCACGACCATTTTGTTGAGAGATATAAGGACAAGACCGCTGAGGAAGGGTACCATGACTGTCTAAAAAGGACAGGAAAGATTTATCATTATATTCTTGAGCATTATCTGATCGAAAGACTTTGACGGTGCGATTAAAATGTGTTTCAATCATTTTATGAAATGTTTGGTAAATAGACACAAGTTTAGACCTATGGTGAAGCAGATAAATCCAAGTATATCGAGAAAAATCATCCATAAATATGACAAAATATTTAGATCCCCCCCTCAGTGGGAACAGGTGCAGGACCCTATATATCAGAACATATAAGATCAAAAGGTGCATAAGAAAATGAGTCACTATTATTAAAGGGAAATTTTTTTTGTTTGCCAAAATGACAGGAAGTACAATCAAATTTTTGAAACTGAACTAAACCTAAATGACCTTGAGAAGCTAACAACTGAAGACGAGATAAGGATGATGAACAAGACGAGCATGCCATAGATCAGGTGAAAGGGTGGCAGTGGTAGCAGCTGCAGAAACAACTTGTGAAGGAATCTTCAAGTCATGAACCTCAAACATGCGACCAATCTTACGGCCTATCCCATTTGACCCGTCCGGGGATCCTGCACATCCACACCATGATTAGTAAAAAGAAGATCTACGCTTAATTCACAAAGTTGACTAACAGAAAGCAAATTGAGAGATAAATTTGGGATATGAAAAGTATTACTAAGGGATAAACATGGAGAAGAGATTGTTCCTTTATGACTAGCAAGCATAGGAATTCCATCAACAGTGTAAATGGTGATTGGATGTTCTAAGGGTGCCTTATCAGAAAATTAGGATTCATCAGGAGTCATATGGTTACAATATACAGTATAAAAAAAACCAAGTTTATTTACCTGAGGTGACAGAAAGGGCAGTGGAAGTGCGAGATAAAACTTGTTGAACTACTGCCTCAATATCAGCCGTAGTAAGTGAGGAGGCCAAAGACGAACCTGTAGGAACCGATGGATCTGAAGGACATACAATAGCTGCCTGAGGAAGAGAAGCTTTATTCTACTCTTGCATAAATATCTGCAGTTTGCGACAAACTGAGATGTCATGGCCTTTGGCACGGCAAAACTCGCAGCGTGTACCTTTGGAGGATTGAGAGGTGGGTTGTCCAGAGTTTATTCGTGGAGGAGCAGTGAATGCAACAATGGGAGGCTGTGAAGATGGTGTAGCCAATACATGATTAGATGGTGGCATGTGATGAGTAGGCCGACTGTTCTCCTCAAAAATGAGCTCCTTGACTGTAGCATCAAGAGAAGGAGTTGGAGACCGGCTAAGCAAAGAAGCCCTAGTAGGCTCAAAATCCTCATATAAGCCCATCATGAAGTGCATAAATTTACGGCGATCCCGATATTTGGCAAAGAGCTCAATGTCCTTAGAACACACTAGTGGAGGATCTGCAGCAGAGAGTTGTTCCCACATAGTACAAGTTTGAGAATAAAAATCAGAAATAGACTGACCTGTCTCTTGGCGCATTTGATAAAGCTTTGACTCAATGTGGAATTCCAAGCTTAAGTCATTAGTACAATTGTAGCAATCAACTAGAAATTTCCAAGCAGCCTTAACAGTCTCAAGACGAGGAAGAAGATTATGAATGGAGGGAATAGAGGTATTGATAAACCAAGACAAGATCTTACTCTGAATACTCTCCCATTTCTCTAGGCGTTCTTCATAATCATCCGTTGTAACAGCAGTAGTCTCAGAGGCATCTTCAGTAGCTGTGGCTTTGGACTTAGGTTTTGGTACTAACTTAGGAATTGAACTAGTCACATATCTCCAAAGTTTACGACCCTTGAGAAAGACAGTCATATTCTGAGACCACGCATGATAGCTAGCAGGACCATCCAACATAATGGTGATAGGACGTATGATATCTCGATCATTTTATTGAGCCATAATGAAGAAAATGCCCAAAAGTGGGATTTAGAGACCTCAAATGAAGAAACAGAGCCCAAAATCGGAATCTATGCAAAAAACTGAGCAAGACAAGCCAATTTGAAAAATTTTGACCTTGGACAGCGGTCAACGGTCAACGGTCAGCTAATGTCACTAAGGTTGACGTCACAGTGCGACGTGTGCTAACGTCGCTAGGGCTGATGTGGCGAAGCATAGTGAAGGGCGCGTGAGAGCGTGTGGGAGTGTGTGAAGGCGCGTGAGTTTGGACGGTGGCGCTTGTGGGGTGCGTGGGCGCGTGTGATTCCAAGACCGATTCTTCTGGTGGCGCATGGGAACGCGTTCAGCATCGGATGGAGGTGATTCTGGTTGGGTTTTTCTCAAAATTGTACGATCTATTAATCTGTGCTCGCAGTTTGGCAGGCTAATGGATAGAAAGACTGGATCCGAGAGTTTTGGTGCTGTGGGTCTGACGGCGGTAATTTGCTTCTGACAGTGGGCACTGAATGAAGACAAAGGCAGCGGAAAGACGCCAGAGAAGACCACAGGTGCCAAAAAGTTAGAGCATTGACTCTGATACCATGGTAAGAATATAAAGTGAGAGAAAAACTGAATAGTCTGTATATTGATGTGTATAATAATGTACAATAGAGAGTCTTATATGGGCTAGGTATGTGTGTAGTACAAATAATATGAGTAAACTACAAGTACAATATACTGAGTCAAGCCCAATGGGCTAATCTAGTCTAAGCTATACACTAACATTATGTTTTATTTTGATATAGATTGTTTAGATTTATTTTCAAAATTCTAAGTTTTAAAAGATGTTTTATAAATAAATGAAAAATACTCCCATTAATGTATTAGAGTATATAAACAATATTGGCTCGCTAGAACTTCTCATTCCCTCTAGGCTTCTCTGTAGCCTAGAGCATGTAGAAACCTCAAAGTTGTTGCTTACAAGATTCTAACCTTTCCAGGTCTGTCAATCAAATCGTGGTATGGATTTTTCTTGTTTTTTCTTTTTGATTTTTTGAGTCTTTACTTTGTGTATGGTTTATTTCATTTTGGTGGATAGTTTTTGTAAGTTCGTTTAGACCCCTTAAACACAACAGATTAACCTAGAGAATTAGCCAAGTGATTAACTTAGGTAATTTAATTAAATCTAGGTTAACACAAATAAGCAAAAACAGTAAAGCAGCGGAAATTAAAGAACACAAGGATCTGATGACCCAGGAAAACCAAACCGGTAAAAAACCTAGGGAGGATTTAACCTAGCTATCCTCAAGGTAAACTGAATCCACTATGAAAGAATCGAAGTTTACACAATAAGACTTAGACCACTAACATCCTATTGCTACCCAAGTGTAGGAAACTTACTACCACGACCCCATGATAGCTCCGAGATCCATGGACTCTTTCTTTCCTTGAATTCTTCAGCAAATCACAAGCGCACCTGCTTGTATATCTTTATGCTCTTTTGATTCCGCAACTGTATTGATTTACACAACTCTTGACATGAATCTCAAGTTTGTAAACCCTAAGTGTATGTGAAGGTAAACACCTCTAGATCTCACAATGAGATTCACAAACACAGCATTCAGAACCTTGAAAACGTGGCTAGGGTTTCCCCTTTTATACTTAGGGCAAAACATAAAACCCTATACATTAAATGGGCTTGGGCTGAGTTGGAATTTTCTGCAGAAAAACGATCTGCCCGATTTTCGATCGATCAAGCCTAATTTTCGATCGATCGAGTCAGGCAGAAAGTTAACAGTTACTTCTGCAGTAAACTCGATTCCAACTTTACATAAACGCCATACTTTGAGCAAGTCTAACACAAGACTAAACATTGTTTTGATCATGGTTTGCCAACATACAAATTGAAGTTCTAATACATTAGTTCCTAATTGTTAGAACCTAACAAACTCCCCCTTTGGCAATCCGTGACAAAACACAGACTCAACAAAAAGCTCAAAGTTTACAAAATAAAATAGCCCATTACAAAATAAAAAGCCACATAACCAATTCAACCTAACTACTATCTAACAGTTGCAAAGTAGACAGCAGCACGACTGAATCAACCTGTATATTCCTGTAATACTTAACAAACACATAAATGCATGTGTGGAAAAAAACAGGAAATATATAAAAATAACTTCTTGATTTCACATGACACAAAATAAAGACATATATCATGAATAACATCATAAATATAAATCAATAAGCAGAGTAGCATAGTGAAACAAGAAACATATACATCAAAAAGTAACACAAAAGTATCTCCTAATCAAGAGCTAAAAATGTAAATACACAGTGAAGCGCCTAGATACAATCTAATAACTCCACAAGCTCCTCAGTATCACCACTAAGTACAAAAACTCCCCCTAAAATGAAAATCTCCACAAAAATCTCCTAGATACAAAAGAACTACACAATAGAATGCACTCCCCCTTTTTGTGACGAATTGCCAAAGGGCACTCACTCATTATCAAAAGGAGGTGGAGGAGAATGACGAGAGCTCGCCAAATCCGCTCGCAATGCACGTAGCTCATCAAGGATGTCCACCAAAAGCTGACCATGAGCCGCCTGAACGGTCACGACAGTATCAAGAGTCCGACGAAGGTCAGAAACCTCATCAAACGGTGGAGGAACATCAGCAGCAGCAACAACAGCAGGATCAGAAGACGTCCCAGCTGCAGGAGTATCTGTAGAAGAAGAAGGGGGTGGAGTGACACCGGAAGGCTCTACCCTAGGACGCTTAGAGCAAGCTCGAAGTTGAGCAGCCCTTTGCCTCAAAAAGGTAGCACCAATAGAAGCAATAACCTGAACAGGCTCAGACGCAGGAAAATCACCTAAACCAAGAAAAAGGAGAATCCTATGAATAAAAACGGGAAAGAATAACGCATGAGCCGTAGAACTAGACCGATGAACCTCGTTCAAAGAACGAAGGAACAAATGAGGAAAACTGATAGAAGCATCAGTAACAAGAGCGTACAAAAACACACATCGCTTAAGAGGGATGGTGTGGACATGAGAAATAGGCCACAAAGAATGACACGCTATCCTAAAGAAAAGATAGTGAAACTCGGAAAGCTCAGCAGAAGTGATCCGAGAATCAGAACCCCACTGGATAGAAGACCTAGTGATGTATGACAGCACGTCATCAAGAGGCGGAGACTCCTCATAAGGAAAAACGGGATGGTCAACAATGGGCACCCCAAGAGCATCAGACACAACCGTAGGGGTAATGCGATACTCTACATCTCGTAACCAAACCTTGACCAAGGTGTTGGTATCATAGATGTGGATAGAGAGGTTCGAATAGAACTCTCTAATCAAGGTGGCAGGAGGAGAAGAATGCTCATACTCGAGCAACGATAACCAACCCCGACGCTCAAAGTTACGTCTCACCTCAGGATCTACCTCATCTAGTATGACCCTACGCTCAACCCAAATATGACGCCTAAGGTTCAGGGTCTCATAGGTCTCTTGGTTTTTCTCACTAGGGAACCGCTCAGTATCAAAAGAAGGTGAAGGGTCAGAAGTCCTATGGGCTCTAGTTTTCCTAGGCATAGTGCTAAGGAATAAAGAGAGACACAGAAAGAGAGGAGCACAAACAAATACCAAGGGCAGACTACAAGTTAGCACAGCATAAAAAATATAAAAAAAAAAAAAAAAATCTATATGATGCATGAACAAATTATGCAAATGATGCATGAACTAATGCAGTGACAACAATTTATGCAAATGATGCATGAACTTATGCAAATTGATAAATTGATCATCACAACAGTTAATTAACACAATATAATAATCAAATTAATCAATCTAACAAGCCAATTTTATCAATTTAAATCAAATTGAACAAAAAGCCCAAAATCCCCAATTTCAAGCCCTAGAAATTCAAAATTTTCACAAAACACTAAAATAATCAAATTAGACCACTTGTAGTGCTTGTGTATAGCGTCCCCACAAAAACCCATGAAAATTTTGAGAAAGAAACACTCAAAATCAATTCCAAGTTGCCAAAATAAAAATTCCGAAAATAACCCAAAAAATGCATGAAAAAATGCATGAAACCTGAAAATAAATGCAAAAGGAAGGGCAAAAAGGTCTTACCAGCCTTGGGAGAGAGAGATTATGCAAAAAGATCGGAAGAAAACGACAAATCCAGCAAAAATCTCTTTGACCGGTTGGTGAGGTGACAAAAAGTTTGAAAAAGTTTTTGAAAAGTTGAAGAGATCACGTGGAAAACTCCTTTTTAAAAATATACAGCTCGATTTTCGATCGATCAAAAATTATATTCGATTGGTCGAAAACAGCTTCGATTGATCCAAATTCAACTTGGATCGATCGAGTCAACCAGAAACTTTTCCATTGATTTTAAAACATTTTCGATCGGTCGAAAATCAGTTTCGATCGATCGAAATTCTGGAAAAAATTTAATTTTTTTTTTTTTTTTGAAAAACACACCAATATCAGTGCAGTCACTTCTCAAAGTATCAGATTTTATGAGAAAAATACATGAGTATGTGATGAGATGTTTTCCAAAAAAAATATGAATTCAACCCAGATTTCTCAAAGCAAAAATTTCTTTCAATACCCCAAAAAAAAAACTCAAACAAGCAAACATGTTCTGCATCAATTTCCAGAAATTTTCAAACTTGGTTGGTCAGACCAAAGAACACACAATAACATGTACACAATTTAGTAAAGAATAACTTGTGTAGTGTGTGCAACTAGCATAAGCTTGAGAAACATGTGAGGTGATATACACATAGAAATCAATCACAATTTCTACAAAATCCATCACATGAATTTGAAAGAGACTTTTACTTAAAGAGTTACATCCTATAACTCCCACATCTCCTAGGATAAAAGCTTGCAACTATGTAAGTTTCTTGATTTATCTCATTATTCAATTTAATTGATTAGAAACTTAATAAAATCCGGGATAATGTACACACCATTTTTATGAATTATGTGAAATTATTATAGTCCAATAATGTACACACCAATTTAATTAGAGGCTACACCTTATTTTCTTTTTGTGCATGTGCTACACTTTCTCGAGCACAGAATCTTACGATATGCACTAAGGTGTTCATGATTGGCTAATAAACAGTGGTGAGATGGTTATTTATGACTTTCTCAATAAGACCAAGTCCAACAATCAAAGACATAAGATTTCAAGATCAAGATCATGTGATCAATAAATATAGCATCTTCCCACACAACATGCACAACAAAACTTTAGCTAGTAAAGTGCAATAGACATAAGTGCATCAAAGCTAAACAAGGTACATAAGCATGTCATGCAAAATTTGATTGACCAACCTTGTCTTCAAATTTAAGAAAAAAACAGCAAAAACATAATATGCAAAAAAAAAAATTTTTTTTTTTTTTTATTATATCAAAGAAACAAACATCCTAAAATGAAATGCATGAATGTAATGCAATGCAATGCAAATCCTAGAAACAAAGGTAACCAAAGATAGAGCAATGAAGCACAAGGACCATGTCAGACAGACTCAATTAGATTGAGCCTTTTACATCCAAAACTTTTTAAATGCAACTCTTGCTTTGGAGTTATGATTCACATTAGAATTCTGAGCAACTCCAGGATTGGAATAAAGGTTTAACACTTTTACCAATTCACCAATAAGTACCATAGGATCATGTGCTTGAGGCACAGGTACTTTAGGTTTATTTGCTCGTTTCGCAGCTTGCAATTTAAAACAATTTGGACGAATGTGTCCAGATTTTCCACAAAAATGACAAACCCATGCAGGCTTATCATGCAACTTGCCTTTAGTAGAAGTAGAAGCTCTAGAATGAGAAGCTTGAAGATCAACCCTAATCTTCCTAGGTGGAGCAACATCTACAGATTTGACAGGCTCACTCACCAAGGGTTTGACAATCTCGCTCTTAGGAGGTTCAGAAGAAGGGACAAATTTAGTGGAAGAAGGTTCAGGCACAGAGATACTATCCACAAAACCTAAACCAGTTTTATCAGAAGGAGACTTTTGAACACTCAGCATGTGATCAAGTTTGGAGCTTGCAGACCTATTAATTTGCTCTCTAGCAACAGATAAATCAAGTTCCAAACATTTAACTTTATCAAGTAAAAGCATGTTCTCAGTTTTCACATTATTCAAAAGCTCATTTGCATCAAACAATTTCACAAGTAAATTTTTCTTTTCAAGTTCCAAAGATGCAATTTTCTTCAAGCCTAAATCAACATTCATGGCATCTTTTGCAGCAACTTTGCAAAGTTTATTATAGGTCTCTTGTAAATCTGCATCCTCAGAGAGTTCCCCATCAGAAGGATTCTCTTCAACAGACATGCTTTCATTAACTACAGTAGTAGCAGTGAAAGCAATGAAGTTTCCATCCTCATCACTAGCGGATTCATTGTCAGAAACTTCATCATCACTAAGGGTTACAGGCATAGCCTTACCCTTAGACCTCAAGTATGTAGGACATTCAGATTTCAAATGATCATACCCTTAACAACCATAACATTGTTGTCCCAGAGAATTATTAGAAGGTTGACCTACTTTCTCTTTAGGTTTTTCAGTGTTATTAACCTTAGTGGGATCATTCCTCCTAAAATTTCTAGGTTCAACAGTGTTCTTGCCTCTTGCCCTTCTGTTATTGTTCCTAAGAAAGTTTCTAAAATTCTTGGCAAGATAGGCAATCTCTGTAGCAGAGAGTTCATCATCAAATCCACCATCCTCAACATCATCAACAGACTTAAGAGCCATTGATTTGGATTTGTTAGTCTTAGGGAGGTCTAACTCATAGGACTGAAGAGATCCTACAAGTTCATCAACAGGGATGGAGTCCATATCCTTGCTCTCAGTGATGGCAGTCACTTTGTGTCTAAAATCCTCAGTCAAAGATCTAAGAATCTTCCTAACAATTTTAGGTTGATCATAGATTTCACCCAAATTATAAGCAGAATTAACAATATCATTCAATTTAGCATAGAATTCATCAAAAGATTCATCATCATTCATTCTAATGCTTTCAAATCTAGAGGTTAATTGCTGCAACTTATTAATCTTAACTGCCTTCGTGCCTTCATGCATAGTCTGGAGGATTTTCCAAGCAGTATGAGCAACCTCAACATTAGAGATTCTCTTAAATTTCTCTATGAAAACAGCATTAAAAATAGCATTCATAGCTTTGCTATTGAAAGCGGCTGCCTCCTTTTGAGAAGTTTGCCACTCACTCACAAGAGTAGTGGGCTTCTCCCATCCGTACTCAACGGAATTCCAAACTCTCTCATCAATGGATTTCAGGAATGCTTTCATCCTTACTTTCCAATAAGCATAGTTGTTTCCATCAAAGGTGGAACAACAAGAGAGTGTCCGTGTTCCATGACAACAGGGGTCAAGGATCGGCTAAAAGATCAAAGGATCAAACACAAAAGCTACCCGCTCTGATACCACTTGTAAGTTCGTTTAGACCCCTTAAACACAATAGATTAACCTAGAGAATTAGCCAAGTGATTAACTTAGGTAATTTAATTAAATCTAGGTTAACACAAATAAGCAAAAACTATAAAGCAGCGGAAATTAAAGAACACAAAGATCTGATGACCCAGGAAAACCAAACCGGTAAAAAACCTAGGGAGGATTTAACCTAGCTATCCTCAAGGTAAACTGAATCCACTATGAAAGAATCGAAGTTTACACAATAAGACTTAGACCACTAACATCCTATTGCTACCCAAGTGTAAGAAACTTACTACCACGACCCCATGATAGCTCCGAGATCCACGGACTCCTTCTTTCCTTGAATTCTTCAGCAAATCACAAGCGCACCTGCTTGTATATCTTTATGCTCTTTTGATTCTGCAACTGTATTGATTTACACAACTCTTAACATGAATCTTAAATTTGTAAACCCTAAGTGTATGTGAAGGTAAACACCTCTAGATCTCACAATGAGATTCACAAACACAGCATTCAGAACCTTGAAAACGTGGCTAGGGTTTCCCCTTTTATACTTAGGGCAAAACATAAAACCCTATACATTAAATGGGCTTGGGCTGAGTTGGAATTTTCTGCAGAAAAACGATCTACCCGATTTTCGATCGATCGAGCCTAATTTTCGATCGATCGAGTCAGGCAGAAAGTTAACAGTTACTTCTGCAGTAAACTCGATTCCAACTTTACATAAACGCCATACTTTGAGCAAGTCTAACACAAGACTAAACATTGTTTTGATCATGGTTTGCCAACATACAAATTGAAGTTCTAATACATTAGTTCCTAATTCTTAGAACCTAACAGTTTTCTACTAGTGTAACTTAATGGAATCAGACATGGAGGAACTGTGGAAGAGGTTCCGTTTATGGGAAGAGGAGGGAGTTGAAATGATAATTAAATCAAAGGAAGTTGCATACTCCAAATGCTTGGTTCAGTGTTCTAGCAAAACTTCAGATCAATAAGGATTATAATAAAGAAGCTTTTAAAGCTACTGTCAAATAGTTGTGGCACTGCCCAAGTTGGGTTTCAATCACTAAAGTGGGACACAACCTATACATGGCCATTTTTTAAAAAGAGAATGATATGGAGGAGATTATAGCTAAAGGCCCCTGGTCTTTTAATAAACGTCTCATTCTTCAGAAAAGATTCCATGGTGATACTTGTCCCAGTGATGTGAAGTTTCACAATGCTCAATTTTGGATTTGTGTTTTTAATATTCCCATTAAAAGCATGAATAGAGACATCGGCAGTCGATTGGCAAATGAGATTGGTGACTTAGTCACAGTCGATGTTCCTAGAAATGGTTTGGGATGGGGCCCTTTCTTATGTATAAGAGTGAATATAGAAATTACCAAACCTTTGATATCGATGCGAGGAAAGATTTTGCAAATTGAAGGGTTGAATGTTGGCTGGGTATGATTTCAGTACGAGAGAATAACTATTTTTTGTTATAGGTGTGGTATTCTCAGTCACAATGTCCCCAAAGAAAAACAAAGTGGTTGTCGACGAAGGATGGGGATTTTCAATACCGACATTGGTTGTGAGCAATGACACTGAGACCAAGCGGCACAGGCAACGGTCCACCAAGTTCTCCAAGATGATGAGGGTACAACGAGAAATTATAAGATTCTCATGGTGGATCACGTCACTTGTCTACCATTCCATTAAAAAACTCCAATTTGTTTAAAATTGCTGAGTCAATAATCAGTTTCTGTTTTAAAAAAATTTCTAACTCAGCAATTTTAAACAAGTGTGAGTCTTTTAGTAGAATGGTGGACTACGTCACTTGTCCACCATGAAGACCTTATAATTTCTCGGGTACGACAGCTTCGGAGGTTGATCCCTACATTCATGGAGATAACAGCTCATCTCATTTGGAAGTACAGGCCTATTTCAAATTCAAATTTTATAACTGACTCAGAGAAATATAGTGATCAAGATAGAGGAGATTTTTTGAATAAGCCAACTCCACAAGGGATTCAAATCCTCAAAATTTCCTAGGATACTTTACCAATAAATTTCCTTAAGCTTAGCCATTCTTTTATGATTTAAGAGTCGAGATTCTGTTATGTCAATATTTTACTAACAATACTCTTAAAATAATAAAATAATATTGCAAACAAAACAATTAAGAGACTTGTGACAAGGATGGGGTTGAATTTCTATTTGTCATGTAGACGCTTGCATATGGGTAGTAAGGTTGAAGAAGGTTAATCATGTACTTTATTTTTTACACACAAACTTTTTAAAAAAATATATATATATATATATATTTTTTTTTTTTTTGATAAGATTGACACTACAACTTTTTTTTTTCTTTTTTTTTTTTGGCTGAAGTTTGACACTTACAACTTAGAACTTAGAACAAGATAAATGATCATAAATTTGCCAACACTAAACCTAATAGTTACACTAAAAAAAAGAATTCCTCAAAAAAAGAAAAAAACGTAACCACTAAAAAATGCATTAACAATAGGACCCACTAATACAAACACTCAAACACATGCCCACAAGCATAATGCCCATAAACACTGAACTAAAAGAATCTACAGATACGAACACTTAGAAATTGTAAAATTCAACCACCGCGCACTCTTGATGCGGTGGTTACTCTATAAGTATAAATGCTTATGGGGTGTGGGAGTCTAGGAGGAATCTTCACACATATATATACTTAGATTAGGCTAGAGTAGAAATTCTATCTTGTATAATAAAAAAATAAAAATAAAATAAAAAGAATAATAAGAAGAAAAAGAAGTTGTAAAATTCAGCTTGAATCACAATATCAAGTTTCTTCCCTTGTATATGTATATATATCTCTCACCCCAAAAAAAAAAAAAAAAATTCTCCCTATGTCGAGAACACAATAACTTTCAACAAATCACTAGAACATTTTTATAAATTGAAACAACACCTTTTATTCTCTGAAATTACATGACAGCCACTTTCAGATTGATTTTTGACTGTTCTTTTGTCTTTTTGAACAATTCGTTCGCTGGATGCTTTCGACATGTAATTTGATTTTGTATTATCTAGTTTTTTCTTTTTTCTTTTTTGGGTGAAAATTGTATTTTGTAGGTTGGATTTGGAATTGGGGACATCTGATTTGTGCGAAGATGGAAAAATAGAATTCCATCATCATGTTTGGTGGGATAATTGGGGCTGATTTAGAAGCCTATGAAAACATGCACCTTGGGCCTTGGGCCTTGGGCCTTGGGCCTTGGAGTTGGTGTTTGACTAGCCTGTAACTGTAGGCAAGCAATATAATGAGAAGAGAACATACTGACTAATTTTGAATATTTTAAAGGCCAAAATGATATCTTTGTTTTTTTTTTTCGTTTTTCAGTATATACTTCTTACTTCTAAATTTCATGGATTAAAATATAATTTGGACCAAATTTCTGGGACCAAACATATATTTTTCTGCCAAGTTAATATATTTGCCGAAACTATATATCCGAGGGAAAAAAAATGCGACAACATAATGAACATTTCTATCTTTTTATATAGTCCTCTATATATAATTAAGCACAGTGACCACCTTGTAATTGAATCCTTTGGTTTATATTTGCGAATTTGCATCCTGATCATCCATCTCAATCTTTATCAATCGGACCCAAATATCACAGCACAAACGAATTTCAGATACAACTTTGCAATTAATTCGTAACTTCCTTTAAGAGCCCAATTCAATTAAATTAGGCCATTGGCGTCACCGATGTTCTACTTAGAAGTCACACGAGCACACACCCTTGCATCCTTATATACTTTTCCTGGTCTACAATAATAACCCTTGTTGGGAGCACAATGAATGTCTTGTGAGCATATACACAACCCTTCTAATGCACACCCCTCCTTATCTATAGTCACACTATTATTCAATCCAAGAACTTGGTCAGTCCACTCACTAGAGAAGAGGCCAAATGGATCATACAACTTCTTAACACTTAAGAATTCTATAGCATTTTTGTACTTGTTGATTACTCCAACAAATGCTACGTTTCGATTCTTCCCCCAATGGGGTAGCGCCCCATACTTGAATAGTGCGAGTTGCTCAACTTCTTCTAGTATGTCTTCATATAACCTTGGAGTTAAGGGGTCTTTACTTCGATAATAAGTGATATCAAAGTCCACTGCATCTTCTTGCTTGCCTAAATAAGCACTCGAAGCCTTAACGTAGCGCATGAGGATTCCATTATAAAGTTCTACACCACACATTGCTTTAGGCTCCAATTCTATCAGCTTTTGCACATCTTGAATGAAGCTCTTAGCCACGGACAAGCCAACACTGAATGTAGTTTGGTGAAAGAACTCACCCTTAACTCTGGAATCCCACGCACAAACTGTGATCAATGTATCATCAAGATTATCTAGGCAGGTTCCTGATGCTTGAAGGCGATTGTGATATCCAATTACAGGATAACCCGTAAAAAAAATACCTACTAGTCCAAAAAAGTCATAAAATTTTTCGTTATTTTGAATTGGTGATATCATTATCAGAAGAATGTATCTCATGTATCCGTCTCATACGCCCTATATGAAATTGACTCATAAAATCCACACATCAATCTAAAGTATATACAGCGCAAGAGATGGCCAGATATGAAAATTTCACCATTATCACCACTAACGCAAATAACAATCGTAATTTCTTAGCACAGTTTCGAAGAAGAGGAAGATAACATACCATTGTTACTTAAACCATAGGCAGTAGTCTTGAGTGTTAAAATAACTGTCTGTGCACTAAGGCACTTCCCAAGAGCATCACTAAGGGATTCTTGAAAATCCTCTATTTAAACAAGCACAAAACAAAACACCATTTCAAAACCATTACACTTTTGTTATAATGCTAGCTAGCAAAAATCAAATGCTAGTTCTAAAGGTTGTAAATTTTTGTTGGCTAACCTGTGGTTCTGATAACGCCCAGTGCAACTGAAGCTGTGAGGCGGAATGGGGTGAAATCATATAGACCATTGCCAGGTGAGTTTGTGTTGACTCGGTCGTCAATACGATAAACTGCCTTGCGTTGACTAGGATACCAAGTTATATCGGCAAACTCATGTTCATTGCCAAAACTAGTCACTTTATCTCCCAAGTCCGAATCATCCTTTGTCAAGTAGGTGATGGATCGTTTGAACATGGGTTGTAGTTTTAGAGTGACCTGCAAAGTGAGAATTTTTTTTTTTTTTTTTTTTTCATTTTCAGCTTTCACTTTAGCACATTGACATGGTTTATTTATCCTGACTTATAAATTTACAGCTCAACAATAAAACTTCACCAATTTATGTCTCGCATGCTAATTGCATGTCTTAACCTAGAGATGAAACATAGCCTGCATATATTAGACGGAAAATGATTTGCTACAAATTTGGTTGGAAAATTTTTATTGACACAAATTTCAAAAAATATATTATTAGATAACATTTTCTTCTTATATTTTGAATTCTTATAAAATTTTCATAAAATTAAAGATCATGAATTATATTATCAATCAAATATTCAAATTTCAAATTTTTGTAATCTAAAATTATGCATAAAAAATAAGTTTATAAATTATATAGTAAATTCGATTGGTACAAAATTTTACACCATGTTAAGAACATAAAGAGTATAAGATTCATGTTCAAAATATGTAATAATGTTAATTTTTTTACCAGACTTTGCTACAACCAAATTTGTTCAAATTTTGTTTTGATTAGATGCTATCAATTCAAATTCTAGCATCTTCAACGACACAATCCTATAAATGATGCCTACCAACCGCCACAAGTAGGTAACTTCCAAAGTTTTGCCCAATTAATTGGTAGTTCGCATTCTCTTTGGGCTGAATGCATGTCGGCTATTGACAATTGTTTAGTCCACAATTTGCCGACAACATGATTGAATCATTTAATAGTTGAATTGATTAGCCAATCTTGACCATCCTAGATTTAGTATCTGTTTGATATGATTAATTTTGTCAATTTATTTTACTATTTAGCTTATTTTTGTTACTATTTATGAGTCCCACTGCACTTTTTAGTACTATTCATGGATCCTACTATATTATTTTAACTAACTTTTCAGTTTCAGCAAAATAAGCGAATGTCAAACAGACCTTTAATAAGATTTAAGCTGATTTTCAAAATCAACACTAGTTCAATTGAAGCTGTGAAAGCGAATCTAAAGATCACAGGCTCGTTTGTTATTATGGTTTAAAAAACAATTTTCAGTGTTTAAACAATATTACACTTATTTTCACACATTATTTCATCCATATTTATTTTCAAAAAACACAGATAACGTTACTAAAAATCTCTTACCAAACCAACCCCACATCTCCCATTCCATATATATATAAATGGGAAGAGAGACACATATCACACATGAGTTGTGAGTTATGACATATCTTCTATCAGATATGAAGAACTAATAATAATAATAATAATAATAATAATAATAATAATAATAATGACATTTAATTGCATCTAAAACAGTGTCTCTTGATAGTTTTTACAAAAATATAGAAAATTATAATAAAAAATATAGATGAAAATATCATAGACAAATAGCGAATTTATCATAAAGAGTTAAAAATAATGAATAATAAAATAAAAATTTAACAACGAAAATAATATTAATGGTATTCAAATATGTAATATAAAAATTTATTGGTTATATAAATAAATCAATAAATAAATAACTAGCAAGATTCTTTTCTAAATGTATATATTATTGACTAAAATTTATTGGCAATAATTGTTATAATTTTTTTAAAATTAATAAATTTTTTTAAAATTAAAATTGGTGAAATTTTACTTTAGATTAATTGGATTGGCCATATTATCAACTAAAAAGATGTTAGAAAAAACTAAATAGAAAACTTAATTAATAATTTTGTAGCTCAAACAAAAAGTATTGACTTAAAAAAATATTTAAATAATGTATTATAATTTTCAGTTAGCTTAATTTGTTAGTTTTTTTTTTTTTTTTTCAAATAAAATATATGAGGTTCAAACTTCACACTAAAAACAAAAACAAATCAGATATCTTGATTTAATTGCCATATATATTTGATAGATTATAAAAGAAATTGGGTTATCTTGTTAAATTACAAAGCTTTTTGACCGTAAGCAATATCTATTTTGAAGGTTGCCATGTAAAGTGGAATCGTACATCTTGCCACGATGTTCCAGTGGAGCTTACCACATTTATTCTTTAATTTATTTCTTATACCTTTTTTTTTATATGATTATTTCTTATACTTTATTACAGGTTTTGTTTTTTTTTATTAGTACCTGAGAAATATAATTAGTGGGCCACGTTTTTTAGTAGAAATTTAGTGGGCCACTTTGAATTGGGGAAACCACTTTGAATTGGGGAAAACAGCGTTAAGTGCAAGTCAATCAGCGTTTCATTGGTTGACTTGACTAAAACTAAAGTGGATAAGCAAATGCATTGTTCCTAGTCTGTGAGACGCGTCTCTTTATTTAGAGGAGAAAAAAAAAAAAAAAAAAAAAAAAAAAAAAAAAAAAGCAAAATGCAGAAGGAAAGATGCACATATATTTATGGATAAAGTTTAGCTAGTTTGTAGTTTTTTTATTTTATTTTTTTGAGATAACTAGTTTGTAGTTAATGACTACAACTTCATTTAATATATTTGTTTTAAATATGAATTTTGACAAATTCATCTTTAAATTACATTTTTGTTTTATTTCTTTCATGTTTACAAAATTTTCATAATACTAAAATTAATAATTATATTATCAATCAAATGTTTAAATTTTAAGTTTTTGTAGTTGTTTAAAATTATGCATCAAAAGTAAGTTTATAATTAAATAGTAAATAATATCTGATTTATACAAAATTTGACATGTATATTAAGAATATAAAAAACATGTAATCCAATGATTAGATTTTTAAAATATATAATCATATTAATATTGTAGCCATTGGTTATAAACTAGTGTGTAACCAAACTTCATCAATACTACTTAAGTTATTATACCCTAGACATGCTTTTGTCCTATTTTTTCTTTTAGGGTCTTTTTTTATTTATTTATTTTAGATTCCTATTAGGATCTATTTAGTTCTTGAGAATGATTGCCTGCTGGTAGTTTAAGTTTACAAGAATTAGAATCTTTTAGATTTTGATAAATATGTTGATTGGTTATGCTTAGAATTTAAAATTATACCAACCATTGGGCTTAAAATTTTCCTCTTTCTTTTTTGTGAAAGAAAAAATATTATTGACACACAACAAAGGACTACAAAGAAAGGGAACTTCTAGCATCTTCCAAAAGGGCCGAAGCCAAGCCTGTAGGACCGATTCCCAAACCGAGAGAACCAACACAACTACAATTGTAAGGCTGTCCTCGAGTACTGATATTGTAAGATGAAAGTATGAAACATAAACATTTTCTTTTATAAAATTTACTCTAGCTAGTTAAAAAAATTTTAAAAGAAAAAATAAATATAACAGTGGTAGCTGTTAATTTCATATACAAGATATGTAAAAATTGTCATTTCCAAATAAAATGTGCATGAGACTTGACGTTCGCCTGTCTTATCATAAAGAGAATTTTGTCCAAAAAAAAGAAACAACTAAATTTTTACGAACTCTCAAATATTAACAATTCTTATCGTGCATTCGTGTATATGGAACAAGTTTTTTTTTTTTTTTTTCGCAAAAAAAAAAAAATTTGACAAGATGTTTTCTTTTAGTAGATCTCCAAAGTTTTGGAAGTATTCTTATGACCTCTTAAAAAAATTTAAAGGAATCTATAACAAAATTTCTCAAACATTATACTGAGATCAAAATTTGACCACAAGAAACACCAAATATATATATGAAGCACAATTGAGACTCACCACTACAAGCAAGTACACCTAGTTACAAAGCATACCTGTGAAATGACTCCAAGAACTCCAAGTGAAACTTTTGCTGCATTAAAATCTTTGTCGCCATCTTTGAGACTCCGAACCCTTGCTAATCCAGCGAACCCCGTAGTAACAATTCGAAGTTCCAGAAGGTAATCATGGACTGAGCTCCCATTAGCCCACAAAGTGCTACCATGTGCACCTGTGCTCAACAGGCCTCCCATTGTCAAACCCCACCAATATGGTGTATAAGGCAAGGCTAGCCCAGCCTTGGCAGCCTCATTGATTAGCTGCCTCAATGTCACACCACTCTCCACCGTTATCGTCATAGCTTCAACATCAACTTTTAGAGTACGATTGAGATACTTGGTGCTTATCAAAAGCCCATCTTGCCCATCTAAACAAACTAGCTTGGGAATGCTATGTGAATAACGTGTTGCAACTTTCATTTTCCTTTTGTTCCTGCTTGCTTTTGACACTATAGAAATGAGCTCTTGCTCGGTGGACGGGAACGCCACCTCGGCGGCTCGACAAGTGCTCCGATCAGGGAAGGCACCATAGGAGTTTGTGATTGTGCAATCTGTATTATCTGATGAACATTTGATGGGGTCCTCTGGGGGGATACAACACACAACAAAGATTAACAGGAAGAGACAGCAAGATTGGAAAAGTCCGCGTAATAATACCATGTTTAAGAGTTTTGGTGGTGCTTTCTTCTTGGTATTAAATATGCATCTTAGTTGATTAACATTAATGTTAACGCATATATATAGTTGAGTGGCTTGGACGGGAATATATTAAAGAAACTATAACCCATTTTTAAAATGCTTTGAAGAAAGGTGTTCATTTTCTTCATTACTGTTGGCCAAGTGGCTCATAAGTGTCAGACAAGCCCCACTCTTAAAACCTTGTTCAAGTGTGAAACAAATAGCAAATAATATGCAGATGGAGATTTAGAGAATTTTTTTACACCGTTATATATTTGAGGTGACCTATAGTGATTATTTCATAATAAAAGTGGTGGTTAGTGGTTAACATGTGTTGCCTTGATTATGCCAAAGAACTTATAAAAATTCAAAGCAAACTTCTAGAAATAAGTTCAAATGATAAGGATGCATGCAATTGTGTAGACTCTCTCAAAGAATGGACAATTCTTGTACTGATATGTACGTGGCAAGTAATTGCCTGCATAAAGGAAAGGTATTAGCAAATCCTCTCCCACTATAACCAGTTAAGCTGTAATGAGCAATTGATTGGTATTAAAAGAATGGTATGTAGCAAATCCTCTCCCACTATGGTCAGTTAAGCTGTAATTGCATTTGATTGGTACTAGTAATTCCATCAAATCACAATACAATCATAAGTTCCATTTAGCGCAATTAATAAATTTTCTTATGGTATTGGGTTCTAACTCTTATTACACCAAAAATTGAATTTTTGAGCTAATGATAACAAACAATCTCATGAAAAAGATGTTATAGCTAGATTGAAATCTTATCATGTCTTAGGAAAAGAAAAGATCACAATAAAATCACAATTTGTTTCTCTACCACAAAGTTTAGAACTGATAATACTCGTTGCTCCGACTATATGTTCTTCTTAATTGTGTCCAAGCATAGAGGTGTCTTGTCTATATCTAAACAAAAGATTACCTATTTTCTTGTATAGCCAGTAATGATAAAAACGAAAATGGATTTCGTTATTTAATGGTTTGTTGGACCGAAAAGGTTGGTGGAATGGGATAATCCGGAAAAGCCACCATTCGAACCCAGATTGTTGGGTACTTGTGAATGGTGGGTCGGGGTGTTTTTTAACTTTTTTTTTCTTTTTTTTCTTTTTTTGGCTGAATAGAAAAAAGGGTCTTTGGTGTGGAGTGTGGACTTATTGACCTTACGTCATGTGATCATAACGAGTAATAACATATATACACAATAGATACTTCGACGTGACAATTACTCGAATTATTCTAAGTGAAGCAATTCGAAAACTTTTATTGTTAAGCCACACTCTACAGTTAGTTTTTAACTTGAAATCGAAATCATGGAGATTTGTTGCTTTATATTGGGTTTTCAAGCATTCACTTCTTCACTTGTTACGCCCGACATTCAATTTTGCAGTCTTTGTTGTAATGGAAGTGTGATACAATGTGGACAAAGTGAGAGATCCTACAACTACAAGGATGTTGCACTATGAGTATGAGTGCGTACTGTGCTTTGACGCCAAGTAGTTTATTTGGCCCAACACTTCAACACACTACACCTTCGCTTCGCCCAAACGTTTCAACATTTATCTGCCACATCAAAAGAGTTTACTTAGTGGACACCTTAATGATTTTCCCATTCGTTTTTAGAGTGGAAAGAGTCATCTGAATTGAATTCTTTGTGGAACTCTCTCGTGGCTTCGGGGTGACACCTATGCTTTTGTAGTGATCTGGTGTTAGGTAAAGAGAATCTTCCGTGTTACATAATGATTAAGTTTAGTAATGCTCCAAGGGTACAACTAACTTGCCAAATGAAGCTAATGAAGTGAAAGCCAGTTACATTATGCTAATTAAGGTGACAATTAATTCACACTTCTGTATTTTCTTTGTGCTCCACAATTTCCTTTATAACCAAGTCCTTCCAATTCCATAAGTTGTTTTTATCTATTTCTGTTTTTGTAATGATCTAAATTTGTCATTGATCCACAGCTTCCTACATGTATGTGGACATAGAAAATTTACCCACCTTTTAGAACCACTGGAGAAAAAATTTTAAAAAAAAATTAAAAAAAAAAAAAACCACTGAAGAATGTAAGAAACCAATAATCTCTGCTTTCATATACTCCTGTTTTAGTCAATACCATCTTTAAGACTCTTAACTCTAGATCTCAACCATCCAATTAAATGTTGCAGTTAACATGTTTAGGAATTTAAGAGCACTCACATCATGTAATAGAAAAAATACAACATTTTATCTCAATTGGTAAAGTCTCTAATGGTTGAATAAGAAATCTGGAGTTCAATCTCCTCCGCTTACACTAAAAACCGATTGATGTCTTGGTTTGATGATAAATAGCTATTATCAAAAGCAGACGTCATGGGTTGAAATTTTATAATAAAAAAAATAAATAAATAAGTCCAGAATTTACCTACATTAAGCTCATACAAAGTTATGTAAAAATACATATTTATTATAGTAACCATAATATTTATATTAGCACTATTTATTTTTTTATTATTTCTTTACGTATTTTGAGATGGAAAAAAAAAAAGTAGATGGTGGTGGTTGTGTGTGAAGAAAGAGAAATAATTTAAAATAAAAAAAATAATATTTAATGAAATGTAGTGTAAAATAAATAATCTGATATGGAGTGTTTTGAAAAATGAGAATGTAAAATAGGAAAAGTAAGTTTTTATGAGAAAATAAATAGAAATTTTTGCACATGTGCTCTTATAATGCTGATCTCAAAATAAATTAAGCTACTAAAACAAAGAGTGTGTGAAAATAATAAAGCACTTATCAGAATAAATAAATATTAATGAATTTTTTAAATAAATATAGACAAACGAAGCTCCTAAAATGTAAGGGTTCGTTTAGTTGGAGGGGTAGAAAAGTGGATGAATAGAAAATATTTTAATTTCTCTCAATTTTTGTTTGGTTGGGAATGAAAAAGTGAAGGGTTTGAAAAAATGAGTTTGCATAAATTTTCTCATATGTTCTTGTTAAAAAATGATTCCCAATTAAATCAAAAAAGTGACAAACAACACCCCCCCCCCCCAAAAAAAATCACCCAATTATGCCCTTATTAAATAAAACAAAAAAATAACACATTTATTTAGCAAAAAAAATGTGTATGTACAAACAGATGAAGGGGGAAAAAAAGAGTAAACAAATCAGCCACACAAAATGAAGAGGAAAAAAAAAAAAAAAAAAAGGTAAAGGCTACTGACGTGGACGAAGTCCATAAGCAAGTGCACATGACTATTTTCATCCATTAATAGCCTCATTTTCTCCCTTCAGTTTTCTCTCTTTTTTGGAAAGAAAACTTTTTGGTAGACTCGGGAAGAAAACACTCAGACCCCACCATTTATTTTCCTTTCTCCCCATTCAACCAAACACATTTTTAAAAAGTTTACCTTTTCATTTTCCCTCCAAATTTTCCTACCCACCTTGTTTTATCTAAAAAACACACGGTCTAAGAGTTTAAAAATAAAATGCTCACGTCATAAAGGGCTCATGATGCCCTTACCGACGTTACTTGCGGCCCCAAGGTTTGAAAGCCATTGGTGTTGATCCAAAGAGGATAGCATTTCTATGAGGTAAAAATCTTATGCAAATGATCTTTCTAACATTCCTTTGTACCTACGGTGGAAAGTTAGGACTTTATAGTTCTAGGATTAAAGATTAAAATAAAAAGTTGATGATTAGGGACGAGGTTAAGATTTTTTCTTATGGTTCATTTGGATTGAGGGAGAGGAAGGGAGAGTAGAATAGATTTAGTACAAAATTAACTTATTTTTAGTCAACTCTACTCTACTCCCTTCCACTCCTCCTTCTTTCCCCCTCCATCCAAAAGGCCATTAAGGGTTTCATGTATGAAAAAAAAAAATCATTCGAAAATATAAAATATACTGTTAAAATTCAAATTTAAATTAATATACAAAAATAAAACTAGTATTGAGTCAATATTAACACATAAAAAATAAATTATTTTTTCTTGATGCATTTTACTCAATCATTTATGATCCATCACAACCAAATTAATTTGATGTTCTTAAAAATCATAAATTTTATCTATAATTGACTTTGCATTAAATGTTTTAGGAACTTCTTTTTTAATGTATAAAATGAAAGAATATATTCTTTTAAAAAAATTATCTTTTATATTGTTATGAAGCATAGTTTGACAATATTCATGATTCAAAATGCTTGTTTTAAAATTGCAGTAAAATTGGAATAGTAAATAGAAGTATAAACATTCTCAAATCAAAATAACAAGAACAACAAAAATTGAAATCATATTTATTATAACTATTTCCAAAAACAAATTAGTGTTGTCAATTAAACAATTTCAAAAAATGATAAATTACACATACCATCATTGTGGTTCACCCTTCAAACATGGCACTACCATGTGTTGTTGTTGTTTTTTTTTTTTTTTTTTTTTGAGAAAACATGTGTTTTATTTTGTGACTATTACCTTTTTGGTATTTTATTTTATGAAGCGTTTCCGCTATTTCTAATGAAATTTGATAATGTAGTAAGTGCCAACATCATTTCAAAAAAAAAAAAAAAAAAAAAAGTGCCAACGTCACATACAAACAACAAAACACATTTAGAATATTGTTGAGGCTTGTACATCGGTGTTTGTTACAAGAACAAAGCACACAACATCCATAATTTAACTGTACTAATGAATCTTAAAAAAAAATATTTTTTTTTTTAAATCTGTACTAATGAAATTGACGACAAAAAGGGCTAGCAATGTTTCTCTGTGTATTGCCCATTTTATTATAAACAACCAACGAGATTGAAGTTAAGAGATCGAACTCCTGGGCCTCTGGTTTACCAAAAAAAAAACTCTTGGCCCTCTTGGCATTGGGCAGAATTTTGATATTAGTTTGAATAAGTCCACTATGGGTACACATTATTTGTGTTCGGTCTGGCCAGTATTTGTAACAAAACTAAAATTAAAATCCTTATTTCTTTATACTTCTATTAAAATCCGAATCTTTCTTTTTAAATGCTTGACAACCTCCACCGCACACCTTTGGCACAATGATAACTTCATGAATATAAGTGCTTGTAGGGTGTAAGGGGTAAAATCTGAAATTCAAGTCTTTAGGAAGAAATTTTACACATATATATACTTAAATTATTCTAAATTAGAATTTCTATCTTGTAAAAAAAAAAAATAGGTTTGCTTGCACATGTAATGATGTAAATTTCAAAATAAACTCACTCACAAATTGTTAGAGGCACCTCTTTTTGGTTGAAGCTCCGATATCTGGTTTTTTGGACAGACATTGATCAACTCATGAAAAAAGTAGAATAGTATGAACTCCAAACTTCTCAAAGTACTTAATGCATTCTCATTCTCAAAGTACTTAATGCATGTTATTTAGGTAAAGATTAGTTCGCTTGGTCTCAAGTGAATATCTTTTGATAGGGACTATCTAAACCAGACAGATGGATTTGGAGACTGTGACATCACTGCACCAGCAAGAGTCGGGAAGTGGAAGCATGACATAGTGCCAACAGCAGAAACGAGAGACTTAATGGGCTAATATGACCCATCAGAATCAAGTAAATATGATCCTGAAATTGACCCCTATGAGCTATTAGAATCATTCATACATGGCTGCCAATTCATTAATTGCTTTCTTGCTATAGCTGGTTTTTATATGTGGCAACAAAGGTAAATCATGTTTACCAAAAAAAAAAAAAAACAAAGGTAAATCATAGTACAGATATTCCATTGATTTAGACTTTAGACCTCTGCAAATCCCTTTTTTTTTTTAATTCTTTTTTCTGCTATGAAGAAAGGAATCTCCTGCAAATCCGTATTGCTTAGTTCATTAAATAAGGGTTTCATGTTCAAAAGTTTTCAGCCCTTAAAAATATTTTATTTTTGATTTGATAAAGCTTGTTGTTCAGACTTTTGGGTGCGACAATTTCATGAATGAATATGATTTATTTTTTTAGAGCACTTCCGGGTCATCATGATTTCTCAATTTCCAAGTTATGGCGTTACTCTTGTGACTTGGGAGCTACAATTTCGTAGGACATCTCATAATAGCCAATGCAGGAGGTTCTTTTACTAGTTTGTCCTATATATGATGAAGGCTCCGGAGGTTAAGTAACAATCAACTTCACGATCATTATGAATTTCAGTGAAGAAAAGACTAGTACAAATCATTACGCACCCCATTTCGGTTCCTAGTTTGTCATGCAAGGCTGCACCTTTAAATGGGCTCCCATAAACGCAACAATACAATTTTCGGGAACGACTAAAATATAACTGCAATCTAAGAGCCTGTTAAATGTAAGATGGCTCCAACAGCTGCTGAAGGTCCATTAATTTCTGTTTCTTACGTTAGATGCAAAGGTCCATTAATTTCTGTTTCTTCCATTAGATGCAACACGAGGTCTCTTTTAACACTTCCTCGAGGAGTTTATAAAGGAATTGAATGAAATATGTAGGAGTTTATAAAGGAATTGAATAGAACATGTTTAAGTAATAGAATGGAATGAAAAATATTTAAACAGTAAAATGAAGTAAAGTAATTTTTTTTAGATATTTTAAAATAAAAAAATGAACGGTAAATAATCTTGTTTAGAAATAAAATAAAAAAAATAATTAGACTCATTTAACAACAATATTATATTGCTATTAGACCTATATATTTAAACAGTTTTAGTGAAAATTTCTTTAAACAAGATTTTGTTCCCTCCAATTTTGAATAGAATGAAAATTTGAAGTTTTAAGATAATAAAGATAAATAATTGTTCCTTTTTTACCCATTCTATTCTCCCTCACTTAAACTTTCAAACAAATGAATGATCTTTCTACTCCTCCCATAAAAACTTCCATTAAAACTCCCAAACATCCAACATACCATTTATTTCTATTCATTTCCTGTCAAAGAAATAGTGGGAAACATTTACCAATCATTTATGGTTACACTTTGAAGTATACAAGTTAAAGGATGTTAGATGATTTATTATTATTATTAATTTTTCCGAGGTTAAGACAAAAACAGGACAAAGCAGAGCATGCAATAGACCTCATTTTATCTTCAACTTCCAATAAAAATATGACAGAAACAAAAATAACCACTTGAATTATCCAACTGCCCATCCAATAAATACTTCACACTCTACTCCCTACGCCAAATCCCAACCGCATCTGGGTAATTTCCTTTTCTGATCAGAACTACATATCTATGACACTCAAATTAAATTGAAAACCTTAAAAAGTCATTAAGTCAAAGCTCATATCCTATCATCAATACCCGCCATTAATCACCTCAACCACCTTCTAAGGTCACTGGTTGAAGAAGGAGAAATCTCACCCCCAAAGCTATCAGTGCAGCATGATGAATAGTTAGACTGTTGCTCCAACCCAAAATGTGCTCCACTAACACTTTTAAAGCTTGGACTCCTCAAGTTATGCCCGTAACATCCATACCCCATTCCCACACTAAAAGGGTCTGGTGGTGCCGGAAATGAGAGCCTTTTCTTTGCTGATCCAACTCGCTCCCTCTCCGGCGTTGATGGCCTCTGCCTCGGTGCACTCTGAGACCTCACTCGAGCCTTAGCAGACTCGGTTGCAGCCATGTAATTAGGCAATGTAGAACCACCACTTGCACTACTACTTGGCCCACCCCTGACAGCATGTGGATGCACATTACCATTGTAATAATAGTTGGACCTTAAGCTTGGTGTTTGAGATGTAGGGTAATTTCTATCTTCTCTAGAGCAACGAGGGCTCGCTGACCGGACTTGGATAGGCCGGGTTTTCAATGGTGAGGGTGTGACAGGGGAGTGGTGAGGGTGCAGATTTTGGTGATTTCTATGGAGCGGTGAACTAGGTCTTTGTTGTTGGTGATGTTGATTTTGATTTGGTCTCCGTAAATTAGGTGCCAAGTATGAGTAAGGCTGGGCAGTATCCATTTCCACGGTTTTGATGGGGTCTCTTTGATCAGTTGAGGCTCTTCCCCGGGTATCCCATGGCTTTGTGGCCATCCACCGGTCCAGCCATTTGGGTCTCTCTTCGAGCTCATCTTCATTGCCAACTGATGGGCTCCTACCAGACCTCCAAATCTATGAAATGGGTGTGGAGATTTCAAGATAGGACTAATTAACTCACGGATATAACAAGAGTAAAACAGAGGAGGCATTGAAAATGAGTGTAAGAGTGAGAGAGTAGTGGATGAAACCTGTTGAGAAAAGGCCTGAGACAATGTCTTTTCACGTTTCATTGCAGCTTCCTTTCTTTGCTGCAACATAGCTTTCACTTCCTCAACTGTGTGTGGCCTGTCGTCCCAATCATCAGCTATGCTACTTCCTTCTCTTGACTGTGAAATACCCACAAATTAACTTTGAAATACTTAAATCTTAGAATCTCAATAGTGTCAAAAACCACAGTAAGAAACATTTCTGTTTGATTGACATTTTGGAAACAGGAAAAAGGGGCTTGGATTTGTTTTACAATCATTAGACTTTTTACAGAACAAGAAAAGTCCTTTCAAAACATTGACTAAGACGTTGACTTAGGATCAAAAACCAAACTTACAACTGATTTCCTGTCTGAAATGTCTTGAAGATACCTCGACTCCCAAACGCTGTTTGTGTCACTGAATGTAGATTTTCTGCTGCCTTCATGAGAGAGCCTCATACGCTGGTCAAGCACCCTAGATTGCACACGAACCAGTGCTTGCATGCACTTAAGAGTCATCTTCGCTTGCTTTCTAACATTATGGCCTCTCACTAAAGCTTGTAACTTTACTAAGCCCTTAAGCGCACGAAGTGCTCTCCTCGCCTACAAGTACAACACACGCAATGCTAAATACTACGTACTAAATAGTCTCTTCAACTATAAAAAAAAAAAAAAAAAAAAAAAAAAGAGGGTTAGACTTAGATCTATATTTGGCTTACCAAATATCCCCTAAAAGCTGTCTGAATAACTATGGCAGATTTGTGCTGTTTAGCATGATTAGCAGGCCTGGACAGCCGAGCCACCTCCACCGCCGCTTGAGCTGTGGCCATTGCAGCCTCGGCGGTGGCCACCGCCACCTCAAGCGCATGCTTTCGCTCCGCAGCCACAGCTGCCGTCGCTGTCGACTCATGGTTCGCCTGTGCAACAGTGGAGTCAGGCGTGGGCTTTGGTTGCTGGGTTTGCTGATGTGCTACTGTTTCTTGGTTTATGGGTTTCCTGAATGGCCATCTTCGCTTTTCTCTCTTCTGCTTAAAAAAAAAAAAAAGACCCAGTTAAAAGATGTGGTTAAACAGATCAGGAAGCGAAAGAATGTTGAATTTTTGAGATTTAGTGAGGCACAAACCTTTTCATCATCATCTTTAGTAGGAGATCTGAAAGCTCTTTTGACTGCAGTTAACCATGAAGTGCCTCCCTTCTTCCCCATCAAAAAATGAGGTAAAAAAATCCGAGCTGCATTTACAGCTAAGCTGCAAAAATAGATGACAAAGACCAGAGAGTACTTTTGAGAGTTAAAGAAAGATGATGCGCTCTCTGGTTTGTACAATAGCGCCCACCTCTTTAACCGTGCATGTGAGGTGTTTCCTTGTGTATGAGAGAGAGAGGAGAGAGAAAGAGAGAGTATAATAGTCTGAGCCTGAGAGCATTTCATTTATCAAGAAATAAAATTTTTTCAAAATTAAAAAAAAAAAAAAAAAAAGGAAAATATATGGGAAATATGAGTGAGGATGAAACTGCAGACTGACGTACTAACTGTTGAGATGAGCTGATAAAGTATCTATCTATTGCATTGCATGATTGCATCTGTTCCTGGAAGCAATAGCAAAGCTTTTGTGGGGCTGAACACACTCTTCATGTCACCAAAAATCAGCTCATAAACTGTCATAAAAAATTCAGCTTATAAATTATTCTCCCAGTGCTCATAAATTATTCAAATTTGATTATATTTTCAGTATGTAGACTTTTTTATTATTAATAAATAAAAGAAATTAAATTCTATGAGAAATTGGTGTAAATACTATCATTTACATCTTCTACCAAGAGCATCTACATCCGAAATTCTAATTCTACTCTATTTTACCATCTCAAAAGGTCATTTTATCAATTATACAATACAATTTTACAATACTCCCAGCATCCCAACTTTTATTTTCCTATTTTACTCATTAAAATAATATATTTACACATTAAAATATATTATTTCTTTTTTTATTTTTTTCCAATTTTCTCCTTCCCCTGCTCTCAATCTCTATCGCTGCACCTCCACTGCCAGTCACCACCACCACGCCTCCACCATACCCACCACGCCACCATTGCCCACTACCCACCAAAATCCCACCGGAACAAAAACTCATATTAAAAAAAAAAAAAAAAACCCAAAGTCACAACGGAGAAAAAAAAAAAAAAACTGCAGAACCCAGACCTCACCCACGCCAACCAAAACGGAGAACCCAGACCTCACCATGACCCACGTCAACCAAAACGCAGAACCCGGACCTTGCCGACCAAGCACAACCTCATCTCCAAACCTCGTCGTGACCCACACTGACCAAAACACAGAAACCAGACCTCGTCGTGACCCACGCTGACCAAAACGTAGAACCCAGACCTCGCCGACCAAGCACGACCTCATCTCCAAACCTCGCCATGACCTCGCCGACCCATTCCGTGAACCACAACCCACAACCCACTTCAGCCATACTCACCTCTTCCTTTAAGCACCGGTCATAGCAAGTCACAGCCAAAAAAAAAAAAAAAAAAAAAAAAAACCAGAACACAAAACACGACCCACCAAGAAAAACAAACTGACGTGTGATGTTGATGTTAGGAGGAGGATGGTGTTTGGGTCTTAAGAGACAAGAGAGCATATGAGAAAGAGAGAAGGAAGACAGAGAACATAACAGAAATAATGAGGGAGAGGAGAGAGAAAGTGCAGGGAAAGTAGAATAAAATATATATATTTTTTACAATTGAGCTACAGTGCAATTCTACATGTAAAATTGCATTATAGCTCAATTGCAAATTTTTTTACAGTTGTAACATTTTAGAAGTCCGGATGTTGGCACGTTTTTTGGTGAAAATGGTAAAATGAGCATTGCATTAGCATTTACAATGCCCAATGCGAATGCTCTAAGGACATAATTCATTATTATATTACTAAAACATAAATACATTTAATCACATAAGATAATATTTCAATAAACATCATATTTTAGGTTTTATTAAAAGAATAATATTGTGTTAATAAGTGTAGTAGAATATTTTGAATTTTAAAAAAAATGCTAATATGACAATGGCTTGTAGGACAATATAAAACATAAATTTTACGCTCAATCGTTATCATATTACTGGCACTAAATAAAAAAGGTAAAATAAAGTGAATACAGTGGCTTCCTCCACTTTAAAGTTTCCATTGAGGCATCCACAATGTAGACTTTTGTTTATGTTATTCCATCGTTTTGTGTATTTTGCCTCTTTCAATAATGTTCTTTTTCAGATTATTAAAAAAAAAATTTGCTTATATTTTTCTAGTCAAAATATATTGAATTTTCTAGATTTCGAATTTAAAATTGTGAGAAAGTACTAGACAAAATAATGATCAAGCCTTCACTAATGAAATCATTTCTTGAGCACGTAAATAGTTTGAAGTAGTGGGCTTATCAATTTTGTACTCTAATTACATAAATTTACAGGTGAGAATAGATTATTATAAGTCCACTTATTTTCTTTAAAAAAATAAAAATAAGTAATGTTAGGAGAAAGCATATCATGTTTTAAGCGTATATACACATAGCCTTTTACAACACTGCGTGGGCATCACTTGTTGTGAGAGAGTTGGGTGTATACACTCGAAACTTAGTATGCGTTTGGATAGTGCTGAAAAGCACTATCCGCGCGTCTGCGTTTTCTCTTTTAGTTTTTTTTTTTTTTTTTTTTTTTTTTTTGAGAAGCACGTGAATGTGGGAGTGACAAACCTGCCAGTGGGTCCCATGTACTGTGCACGAGACCCACTACCTCTTTGAAAGTGCAAATTTTGCACTGAAATGTGTCACACCAGTGGGTTCTGTGCACTATTTACAGAATCTACAAATCTCTTTTTTCAGCAACTTTTTCATTAAATATGGGTCACACGGCACTCTTTACACATTTAAAATTTATTTTGCTACAGTATTTTCAGTTTTTAGTTTTCATTTTTCAGCAAAAGAAGCGGTATCCAAACGGACCCTTAATATCTATTTGCATAGTGCTAGAGCCACCAAAAAAAATACATAGACTTTTTTACTTCCCCCTCACAAGCATTTACATCACCTAGGTCCCATTGCAGTACAAATTTGAGAGGAGGGTGAAAATTTTATAAACATTTTCAGTGCCTCTAGCATGCTGGAAAAGTTTGCTTATTTGGTATTTTGAATCATTTTAAAAGTTCATAATTTTTTAGATATAATTTATTCAAATTTTCACTTTATACTAACTTGACCTTTTTCTTTTTTTAAATAACTAAATACGTGATAAATTTCAATTGTAACACGTGAATGCTAACTAAATTTTCAGGGCCTTTTTTACTTAATAAAACATTTTTTAAAGGAACAAAATAGAATCATTTGAAACTTATTTCAAAAAAAATAATTGTCTTTAGATCTTGTATTTTAAAGAGATGAGTCCCTGCATAGAACTTGCCTCTTCCAAACGTTCGAAGAGAAGAGTTTAACTTAAAAAAAATGCAAATTTGAATAGTCAAGATGGAATGGGAGTTATGGAAGCATGCGTCTCTCTTGGCAATATCGCAGCCATAATTGCAACAAAATTAAAACTTTAATCACCAAATCCCATCACCCTTGAGACTAGGGCCGGCTCAACGATTTTGGGGGCCCTAGGCGAAAACTTTAAACAGAGCATTTTATTATATTTACTTATAAATTCATAATCTTGCAGAAAATACTAAATTTGATCTACTAAGACCAGTTCACTATCCATTCATACCACTAAATCTGATTTCTTAAAAAAATAAAAATAAATAAAAAAAACGTATAGGACTAGGATCAATGCTTTAAGTGGGTCCATTCCATAGTCTTCTAAAGAATACTAAATGTTGAAAAATTTAGACTCCGGTTGATATAATTAACAAGTTTTAAATCCAAGTCGTTAATTAGATTTATTATGAATAAAACTTGTTAAAACAAATAAACATCAATATCATGTCAATAATGAATGCAGCGAAAAAGTAAATAAGACAAGATATGATGACCCAAGAAAACCAATGAAACAAACTAGTTTTACAGTAAAAAACCTAGGTAAGAAACCTTCCCAAAAAGCAATCCACTATAGTAAAAAGAAGTTTCAGATCTAGTACAAGACCTTTGTCCCTAGACTCTAAAATCTTCGTAGATGAACTTACAGCAGAAATTTTCTACCGCTTCAGAACTTCTAAACTCTTCAATATATGAATGCCATCCTTGAATGCACGAATCACAGTACGTGACTAACCATTTTTGCGGATTCCAATACACGACTTAATCACCAACTAGAAGAAGATTGTTGGCTACAAAGTTCTTCACTTCATCAACAATGAAAATCAAGAAGCACTTGGTTACAAAACCCTAAGGCGCAAAGATGCAGTAGCTTCTTTCAGAGAGAATAAGGCATCGGTCACCTTTTGCATATGTTCTCTTTGTATTCTCTTTTGTAATGGCCTATAAAATAAGCCTTATATATATCTAGAGTTGTGAGAAAAGAAACCCTACATAGATACATAAGCTTAGGCCAAAAATCAGATCTAAAAATCTGAATTCTCGTAACCTCGATAGATATCTCGATCGATCGAGAATCTGTCGAGCTTCATTCATTAAATCTCGATAGATAGCTATCTGTCAAGAAGCTGTCGAGCTATCTGTCCGCAGGTGTTAAACTATCGATCCAGCTTTAATGAATAGCCCTTATTCACTTGTTTCTTGGTCCAATCTTCATGGCTTTAATACTAGACTTGAACAACATGTTTCTTGAAGTATTAAACGCATCCTAGATCTACCCAATTACATGTAATGTGCGTTTTGTCAAAGGATTAGCCAATTACATAAAAGAATGACATATGTTCTTAACAAGTGAAACACATATGTCCTAACAAGCTCCCCCTTTGGCAATCTGTGACAAAACCACAACAAACAAATGAACATATGAGAGAAGTCATAAATCACTCAACTCATACTCACTTGTTGAATACAATAAAATCTATCCTAACACAAACTCTTGAAAAATTTTGCAAGAAGAGAGTTTATGGCAAGTAGACTTTGACAACTTGTAATTCTGAAACACTTAAACAAAACTCATCAAGGCATCTTAGTGTGAAACAGAAATAATAAATTGCATATATATAATAAGAAACATGTGAATAAAGAGAGCAAAGAAACAACAAATGTAAAGATAGGTAAAAGAAACATACATCAACATATAGAGAAAATAAGTACAATGTATGTCAATAAATGGTCACAAGACCCAATGTACAAGAATAAATGTATCTAACGTAGAAAGAAAAGAAAAATATACAAATAATCCTCACTACATCCCTCAAAATAACAACACTCTCTTTAACAAAATGTCAAATACTAACTCTCCCCCTAAGAATGACTACTCTCATAATCAAAACTACTTCCCCTTTTTGTCACGAGTAACAAAAGGTAAGAGTGTCAAGTAGATATTTCATCGGTAGATTTAGCATCTCCATCATCATCATTAGAAACATCATCGTCATCACCATCATCATCATCATCTTCAGCCTCAGACTTAGAACCCACTAGAGAAGGTGGAGGAGAAGCCTCAGAAGCGAAGCCACCTATGCTCGCCTGCCGTTGTGCAATACAACTGACACGAACGTTCACCTGATACAACTCAGTAGAGAGTGTATCAAGGCGAGCATCCATGTGTTGCAGCTGCGCCATGATGTCTCCAAGAGTCACATCGCCCATGGAAGAGGAGGGAGCAGACGTGGATGGAGCAGACTGAGATGGAGTCGAACAGCAGGGCAGAGCTGCTGAATCCGACTGTCGTGACCTAAACTGCGCCTCACTCCGTTTAACGGTAGCGGCATCTATGCCACACATACAAGAAAAATGATCGGACACAGGAAAAGGGATGGAAAAATGGCGTAAAATCCTCGTGATAGTGGAAGGGAAGATGAGCTTATCACGAGACACCGAATCCTGATGAACATCTATAATGGAAAGAATAAAATGAGAAGGGAAGTCTATAGTAAGATGCTCAAGAAGGGACAACAAAAACCGAGCATGAGACTTTGTGATAGAATTATAGTGAGAAAGTGGGTGCAAAACAAAGGTTATCACCATGTTCAAGAATTTAAGACCTTTAGCAAAGGGCTTACATGGTTTAAACTGACGATCACCCCAATCAGAAGGGCGCTCACAGAAAGCAGTCGTGAGCTCATCCTTGGACACCTTTCTCAGACGCTCACAACTAGGATAGTCAGGAAACTCTACCCTAGGAACCCAAAGCACATTCGCAACAAGTTGCGGTGTGACAGGAAATCGCGTACCTCGAACGCGAGTGAAGAAGTAAGGTACAGAAGGATCAATTCCATGCATATTGGAGTAAAACTCCTGTATAAGCACGGAAGGAAAGGTGACCGGGACGTCACACAATGACTCCCATTCCCGACTGTGAATGACATCGGAAAGGTCGGTGTAAGTGAAGTTCACCAGAAGGATTTGGCGTTCAGAATGAATGCCTCGTCGAGAAAAGTTCTTCAAGAAGGCCTTACGGGCATCCTCATCATGGAATCGAATATGTGATGGAGTAGGATCAGATGAAGTGGATGCCCCGGAACGAAGAGGGTTCCGATATGGAACAGACTTATGTTTAGGTGTCATAAACATGATTAACGTAAATAGAAGGAGAGGGAGAGAAATAGACAATCAAAAAAGCTCCAAAACAGTTCAAATATAACAAATATATTGAAAATAGAGTATGTATGCATGGGAAATGCATGAACATGTAACATGCAAAAGAAATTGCATTATGGGCTCAGCCCAATCCAATCCTACCAGCACACAAACTGTTCAACATGTATAACACATAACTAAATGCATGAAAATTCAGTTATAATGCACATGAAATGCAATACAAGAAGTTTTTAAGATCAAATCTTCAAAACCCATCCCAAAAATTTCTCAAAAATACATCAATTTTGAAAAACCCCAAAATTTTTCAAAAACCCCAAAACCTAGATTTCAAAACATGAAATGCATGTAAATGAAGGAGAAGAAACATACCATGTGTAGAAAAAGCCTTGAAAAAGCTTGAAAATCACTTGGGTAAAGGTTTGGAGTGAGAGAGAGTGAGTAGGGAGGTGAAAAGACAAAGCTATCGGAAGAGAGATCGAGAGAAATGAAGTCAGGATTGCACAGAACCAATATATAGAACCTTAGTAAATCTCGACAGATGAAGGTGTCGAGAGGTGTCGAAACATGTGTCGAGGGAGGTGTCGAGATTTTGGTCGTCGACAGATGTAGGTGTCAAGCATGTGTCGAGGAACAAACCGCCAGATGCAAGAACAGAAGCTCGATCGATCCACAAGCTGTCGAGAAGCTATTGAAGGTCCAGGAACTTTCTCGATCGATCCACCAGGTGTCGAGAAGTTGTCGAGATTGCGATAAGAAAAAGCTGAGAAGCTCGACAAATAGCTAGGTGTCGAGGAGGTGTCGAGCTAACTTTTAAAAACAGTTTTTCGAGAAGAGAAAAACATAAACATGAATGCAATCAGACATGCAACTCAACCAATGATCCAATCAACATATTAAGCTCTCAAAATCATCTCTCAACAATAATTTTAAGCACATGGATTCCAAAAGCGCACACACACACACACACTAAACGAGTCTAACCAATTTTATATTTCAAAAATAAGTTAAATCAGTTTAGTGAGCATACATTAACACATATAAACCTAGTGATGGCCAAATCACATTGTACCTGCACATGTATCAAAAGTAGAAAAGAATATTACGTGTTGTGTGTAAAAAACATCGCAAGATTGCAAATGTGTCAACATGTTATGACAATCTGAGATATGAGAAAATCACTTTAACTAGGTGTCGAGCATGTGTCGAGGAACAAACCACCAGATGCAAGAACAGAAGCTCGATCGATCCACAAGCTGTCGAGAAGCTATTGAAGGTCCAGGAACTTTCTCGATCGATCCACCAGGTGTCAAGAAGCTGTCGAGATTGCGATAAGAAAAAGCTGAGAAGCTCGACAAATAGCTAGGTGTCGAGGAGGTGTCGAGCTAGCTTTTAAAAACAGTTTTTCGATAAGAGAAAAACATAGACATGAATGCAATCAAACATGCAACTCAACCAATGATCCAATCAACATATTAAGCTCTCAAAATCATCTCTCAACAATAATTTTAAGCACATGGATTCCAAAAGCACACACACACACACACACTAAACGAGTCTAACCAATTTTATATTTCAAAAATAAGTTAAATCAGTTTAGTGAGCATACATTAACACATATAAACCTAGTGATGGCCAAATCACATTGTACCTGCACATGTATCAAAAGTAGAAAAGAATATTACGTGTTGTGTGTAAAAAACATCGCAAGATTGCAAATGTGTCAACATATTATGACAATTTGAGATATGAGAAAATCACTTTAACTCACACACAATCATAACTGTTTGATGGAGACTATCACCTTCAAGGTGCATCCTATAACTCCTACATCTTTTAGAATACACACTTGCAATCATATATAAAGCATTTTTGATCTTTTTGCTTTTAATTTTTCTTTGCTTATTTTTCTTTTTATTTAGCATATCAAACATGGGCATATAAGAGAGAGAAAAGAAATACTCAATTATGTTAAACTTTTGACATTGCACTTTTGCTATGCCGAAGTATACAGATGTCATTTTATGATTAGCGGGTAACAGTGGTGAGATGGTTATTGATGTCTTTCTCTTAGAATTTTCTAGTCCTACCCGTCAAAAAGAGTGATACGAGTGTTAAGTACAAGAGATAACTTAATCTTAATCATCACTAACACGAGCCACAAAGCTCGCTTACTTAGTTGTGCATAGTGATGCTCATCTAAGCTACAAAAGATACAAAATTTAGAATACTTTGTTTCAATGGCCATTCAAGGTACACAAGTACCAATGTACACAAACACAAACACACACTATTTTTGTATTTTTCTGATTTTTCTCTTTTTATTTTGAAAAACAAACAAAATAAAGACTAAACAACAATATGAAAGCATGAAAGAAAGATGCATATGCATGAAGGCATGATAGAAAGATGCAGATGCATGAAGATGCAGATGCATGAAGGCATGACAGAAAGATGCAGATGCATGAAAGCATGATTCCAAGAACAGATAAGAAATCAAGCAAAGAGAGTCCTACTTTAGATAGAAAGAATTAAAGCAGAGGACAAATAGAAAAGACAATTAAGTCTTAGGCTCTTTTCTCACCCACACAGCACGAGTCTTTGGCCGTGAAAATTCTCTTGAAATTGAGTTAAAAAGCTCAAAGTTTTTAATAACTCTCCAAACAAAGGTATAGGTCATTGAGAGGAAATCTGTGACCGTTTAGACAATTACTTATGATGATACAACTTAAAGCAATTAGGACGAGTGTGTCTAGAAACACCACAATGGTGACAAACATGAGTAGTTTTAGAGCTACTCGGCTTCCTAGAAGGAGGTCTAACCTTAGAGGTTGACAGAGGCCTCAACTTAGGACAATTTGGCCTAATATGACCAACGATATAACAATAATGACAAATGGGAATAAATTTAGATTTATCATTCAACCTAAGAGGAGTTTTAGATATAGGTTTAGAAACTTCAGCGTTAACATCAAATTGTTTACCTTTGTCTATCTTAGCAATATTAGCCTTCAACTCTTGACTATTCCTTTTAAATGGAGAATTATAAAAACCCTTTTCTTTTAAGTTTGGCTCAACAACAAGTTTGACACTAGTTAATTTTCCAACTTCAGTTTTAGATTCAACTAGTTGCTCTTCCAAACTTTTAATTTTGTCCACCTGAGATGAAATTTGATTTTTAAAATTCTCATTCAAATTATTGGCTTCATCCAATTTTGCAATCAAATCATCTTTTTCAAGCTTTATCTTTTTAAATTTAGCTTTTAATTTTGTAGAATATTCAAGAGATTTTATATAAAAATTATAAAGCTTGCAATAGGCATCTTGAATATCATCATAATTATTCAACACAAGATCATGCACATCAAAACAATCAAGAGATTCCATGACAACGGGGGTCAAGGATCACACTCAGGAAATTAATCTAATCAAAGTGTACCCGCTCTGATACCACTTGTTAGAAAATTTAGACCCCGAATGATATAATTAACAAGTTTTGAATCCAAGTTGTTAATTAGATTTATTATGAATAAAACTTGTTAAAATAAATAAACATCAATATCATGTCAATAATGAATGCAGCAAAAAGTAAATAAAACAAGATATGATGACCTAGGAAAACTAATGAAACAAACTAGTTTCATAGTAAAAACTCTGGGGGGAAACCTTCCCGAAAAGTAATCCACTATAGTAAAGAGAAGTTTCAGATCTAGTACAAGATTTTTGTCCCTAGACTCTACAATCCCCATAGATGAATTTACAGCAGAAACCTTCTACTGCTTCAGAACCTCTGAACTTTTTAATATATGAACACCATCCTTTGATGCACGAATCCCAGTTCGTGACAAATCATTTGCACGGATACCAGTACACGATTTAATCGCCAACTAGAAGAAGATTGTTAGTTGTAAAGTTTTCACTTCATCAATAATGAAGATCAAGAAGCACTTGGTTACAAAACCCTAAGACGCAAAGACGCAGTAGCTTCTTTCAGAGAGAATAAGGCATCGGTCACCTTTTGCATATGTTCTTCTTGTATTCTCTTTTGTGACGGCCTCTAAAATAAGCCTTATATGTCTAGGGTTGTGAGAAAAGAAATCCTACACAAATACATAAGCTTCAGCTAAAAATCAGATCTGGAAATCTGAATTCCCGTAACCTCAATAGATACCTCGATCGATCGAGAATCTGTTAAGCTTCATTTATTAAATCTCGATAGATAGCTATCTGTCGAGAAGCTGTCGAGTTATCTGTTTAGCTTTAATGAATAGCCCTTCTTCACTTGTTTCTTGGTCCAATCTTCATGACTTTAATACTAGACTTGAACAACATATTTTTTGAAGTATTAAACACATCCTAGATCTATCAAATTACAAGTAAAGTGCGTTTTGTCAAAGGATTAATCAATTACATAAAAGAATGACATATGTTCTTAACAAGTGAAACACATATGTCCTAAAACTAAAGAAATCAAAATTTAAAAGTAAAAACAAAAAAAAGTGAAGACTAAAGAGTACAACAAAAGTTAAGCAAAAAATGAGAATAAAAACCCAGCAACAAATCAGGAAGAAGACCAAAGAGGCAAAGGGAAGACTGAAGAGAAAACAAAAAACAATCTGAAATGAAGATCTGTGAACACACCAAGTCTATTGCCAACACCAATTGATGAGTAAGCCAACTAAAAAGAGTTTTTTTTTTTTTTTTCTTTTTTAGAATCAAGATGGAGGGAGTGAGTATTTTTTTCTTCTTTCTTTTTTCTGCCTTTTGTTACTTGTCTATTCTTTCTTTTTCCTGCTCTTTGTTATTTCTTCTTCTGCATTTTGTTACTTGTATATTGAGAAAATCAGCCTCTCTCTTTCTCTCCCTCTCTACATTTCAAGTAATAAACATGGGTTTTCTTAATGAAATGTGGTACAAAAGTTTGATCTAGAGGGTACTTGGATGTGTTGATTTTTTTTTTTTTTTATGTGAAAGTTAAAGATTTGGTGATTTGATAGGACTTAATATCCCTTCTCAATTTTCAATTAAGGGCTTAAATAATTTGGGCGGGTCTTAAATCTTAGGGCAGGCTTTACTTTTTTTTTTTTTCACAACATTATATAAATATATTAGTACTATTGAAGGCCTCTTACAAGTGGGGGCCTTAGGCGGTGGCCTAAATGGCCTATAGGTTTAGCCGGCACTGCTTGAAACCAACCAAAAAAATGCCCTTGCAAACCAAAAGCCCAAAGATTGTGGTGGTTCCTCTCTCTCTCTCTCTCTCTCTCTCTCTCTCTCTCTCTCTCTCTCTCTCTCTCTCTCTCTGTTTCTAAATAATTATTGTGATACAATAATATTTTAATAATTATTGTGTTGGGGGGGTGGGTAGGGAAGAACCCACTTGTTTCTAAACAGGCTTAAGCTTCTAGGCCCCAAAGGCTAAACGGGAAAGCCCAGCAATGTGAGCTTGGTCAATTGGGGTAGAGCAAACCTAACATTGAAGAACCTCGAAGGATCTCCTTATTCTCGGATGCAAGTCAAGAGCCCTCCCAGCACCGAAGAGGTAGACAAAGGATTGAATGGGTCAAAGAGCAAACAAATCCAAAGGCCTAAAGAAGGAAGAGTCAGAGTTAAGCAACCATCCCCTCCAAATTAATTGCAATCCACCTTCAACAATGCCGCATTTACTTGCTGAATGACCATCAAAACAATGCCCAATACCTGTTTTCCACTCATCTTGACCTTAAAAGAAAGGGGAAGTGGAAGATGGGACTAGTATCCTCCTCACACAATATCCCCCCATTAACAAGTGATCCATAAAGATCTAAGAAAAAAAGTGTTAAGTGTGAACTTGAAAGTAAGAGAGAAAAGCTATATTAATCCAAACCCTCCTTGGGCCTTCCGAGGATATTGATAATTTTTTCAACCTTATAGTTTTCCATTTGGAGTTTTTTTTTTTTTTTTTCCTTATTAAACTCTTGACCCATACTTATTAAATTAATTGTGATGTTCATTTGAGTAATTCTTACTAAGAAGTACATTTTGACCCACACAATTGAATTTTTTTAAATTTAATAAATTTGAAGAAAATTTTAAAAAATTGGAAAATTAACCACAATATTTTAAAAAAAAAATTGATGGAAAGTTTTTAATTGAATAAGCTTGAAATTTAGAGTACTAAAATGAACAAAAACAAAATTAGAAAATTGAAATGAATTTTGATAAAAAAATAGAAAACATTTTAGTTTTTTTTTTTAAACATATAAGAGGGTTAGAGATTCCCATTGGCAATTGTATATAGCATATGTCAGTGTATTTTAACATCAATGCACAAAAAACCCACTCCATTCGGCCTTCTAAACTTGTAAATTTGTAAATTTTTTTACAATACTACTACAGTACCATCTTATATGTAGGATGGTACTATAGCAGGCTTGTATAATTATTATACTATTTCTCTCTCACTCACTCACTCTCTCTCTCTCTCTCTCTCTCTCTCTCTCTCTCTCTCTCTCTCTCTCTCTCTCTCTCTCTCTCTCTCTCTCGTTTAAAGCATGCCATCGAAGTTGGGTTGGATTCGGCGTGGTCACGGGGTGGCGAAATCGGTGTGTGGCGTGTGGCATGGTCTCGATGGTGGCGGTGTGGGTTTGGATAGCGACATGGGGAGGTCTCGATGGTGGGTTAATCTGATTTATGGTGTGGGTTGGTCTAGGTTTGTGTGGGTTTGCTTGGTCTAGGCTGATCTGGGTTGTGAATTGATCTGAGTATGTGTGGAGGCGTGGAGGTGTGGAGAAGACAGCGGTGAGGCCTGGAGACAATGCTGATGGAGTTTTGATCGGGGTTTATTGGTTTCTGATTTAATTTCTTTTGATCGGGGTTTGTTGGTTTTCTGATTTAATGAGTTTGATTTAATGGCTTTTGGTGGTTGGTGATTGGTGGTTGGTGTGTGGCATGGTGGTGGTGACTGGTTTTTGTGGCTAGTGGTAGTGGTTGGTTGGGTTTGGGTGGTGGCTAGTTGCTGATTGCTGGTTGCTGGTGGCCAGTGGATGAGGTACTTGGCTTTAGGTGGATGGTGGTTCAAAGAAAGAGACACCAATGAAGAGAAACAGAGAGATAGTGGAGAAGAAAGAGGGAGAATTTTATTATTATTATTTTTTCATGAGAGAGATGGAGAATTGTATTAGAATATATTATATTATTTTAGTGGATAATATATATTACTTTAATGAGTAGAATGAGAAAATAAAAATAAAAATGTTAAAAATATTATAAAATAAAATAATATAATTAATAAAGTAATTTTTTAAAATAATAAAATAAAATAAAATAACATTTTAAGTTGCTAATGTTCTTAGTACAAAACAGAACAAGGGAGAATGATCAAGTCCCTCTGTCGTGAACACAAAAAACGGAGGCTATTTTTGGCTACAGTCTTTAATTTATCTCTGGGCAAAGAAATGGGGTCATCTGTAACCTTTAGTATATCTACATTTATAAAAAAGCATGTGGTTTAGTGATCTTTCTGCGGTCATAGTCATGGACTACAGTTAATGGGGGTGTCAGAAAGTACATCAACAGCTTTTATATATATGTATGTATTTATTATCTTATAATTATATATATATATATATATAGAGAGAGAGAGAGAGAGAGAGAGTAGTGAGGACGTGAGAAAAAAAATGGGTCGGGGTCCGGGAGGAGAAGTGGCAGACTGAGTGATATCGAGGAGAACGTTGAGAGTTGAGAGGCACGAGAACACGTTGGTGGTTTGCACAATAACCAAAAGTGCTTTTAAAAGGACCCAAATTTGTGCTTCTCACTTTCTGCTCAGAAACAACTGTCCACCTCTCATGCTGTCACGTGCTGACAGAAACTAGTAGAGCATATCCAGTGGTTGATCATGCACGGTGGTCCTCAATTCTATCAATTATTTTATTACATCTTTCTCAAATCAAATCATGTGGTTCGTAGACTAATAATACTTTCAAGTCATTGTTGGGATCTTAGTTGGCAGGTTGCTTTTATTTTGGAAGACTGGTCAAACTGTGGATCATCATCTTGGTCTCGTTTTTCATTTGCTCATTATCTCGTTGGGTCATTCCAGTTGCCCAAACTTGTAGGAATCTTGGGACAGTGTTTCTCTTACTTGATTTTAGAATTTTACCAGGCCAAGTTTAGATTACAGTACTAGAGTTGTTTGTTAGTCGAGGAAGGTTATACCAACTCACTTCACATCTCTACGAAATTTAAATGGCCTAAAGTATATTTTTGGTTGTTAAATTTTGGATTTGTTTTCAATTTAACTCTATTTATGTTTCAAAATTTTCAATTTAGTCTTTTTATATTATGTATGGCAAAACGGGTGGGTCGGGTCAGGTTCGGGTTCGGGTCAATCGGGTCACTGGTCAAAACGTGTTACGGGTCAGGTCGGGTTCGGGTCAATCGGGTCACGGGTCAAAACGGATCACGGGTCAAAACGGGTCATTTTTAAACGGGTTAATCGGGTTGCGGGTCAAACGGGTCGGGTCAGAAAATTCTGACCCATTTTGCCATGTCTATTTTATATTGGCTTTTTAGGTTTAAAAATTTTCAATTCCACTTTTCACTTTTAGTCCTTTATGAAAATAAAAATTTTGAAATTTAAAAGGCCAAATAGAAAATTGAATCAAACATGAAATGTCAAAATTAAAATTTTGAAATATAAAGAGACAATATGAAAACAAATAGCACATGAAGGGAAAAAAAATGAAAACAATTCTAAACTTTAAGGCCTAGTTTTGTTAGGGGGAAAAAGTAGGAAAATAGAAAATATTTTAATTTCTTCTTTTGGAGTTTGGTTAATGTACGGAAAAATAGAAGGGTGAAAATTTTTTTTATTTGGTTGAGAATAAATATGAGAGAATAGAAAATAAAGTTTGTATAAATTTACTACCATATCCCTATTACATAAAATAAAATAAAAACATATCGTATTTTTATTAAAAATTTGTATATGAATGGGCACTCATTAAAAAAAAAAAAAAAAGCAGAAGAAATTCAAGTACCAAAAAAATTTTGCTCAAAAAACAATGTTGAGAAAATAAAGGATAAGGAGAAAAAAACGTCGAATGATAACATCAAAGATAGACAAAAATTATATATATATATATATATATATATATATAAACATTATGGCTTGTCAATTTCATCCAAAACACCAACTCCTTATTTTCATTTGGATTTTCTCTCCGATTTTGAGAGATAGAGTTTTAGCGGGTTAAAGGAGAAAATTATTGACTCCCTCCATTTTGTCCCCCTTTTCCACTCCCAAATAAACAATTTGGTAGGTTAAATTCAATAAATAGAAATGAGATTACAATCCACTATTTATAGAACCATAACCTCGTCCTATTGGCCCACATGGCTCCATATTCCATAGCATAGTTGTCAAAATCACGATCTGGATCATAGGATCGCACGATTTTACAATCCCACCTCACCAAAACGTTTAGAATTGCACTAGGATCGTATGTAGGATTGTGTAAGATCGTATGAGATCCTATTGATCCTACCAAAAACATAATTTTTTTTATGGGATAAATTTTTTGTTTTGATGAAGCTTAAAGGTTTTTTTTTTTTTTTTTTTTTTTTATATGTTGAGATGGTATGACTTTTTATTTTTTATTTTATAAAATTATGTTAACCTAAGCAAATATTTTCTAGTTTCTAGTTCGCTTGTAATAAAAAAAAAAAAAATGCTTCATCATTTCTAAATGAAGAATTTGACGTTGGTTTTGCTGCCTTTTAAGCTATAAAATTGTTAAATTTGTTTGATCAATATACTAATTTGTGTTCTAATATTACTAAAATATTTTTTTATATATAATTTTATCAATTATGCTTGTATTTGTGTATGATTGATTAATGTTTTTTAGCATGCTCTTTAATTGTTGCTGAGTGGTATAATTTGAATAGTTGAGTGTGAAATTGTATCTTGGTGTTTTTTACAATTCTAGTATATAAATATATAATGTCTACATAGATGATGAAATAGATGATGATGATGATGATTAGGAATTTAGAACGGAGGTTATAAGACCTTAGAATGAGAATAATTAAATGTTCACTCTACCTTAATATTCATCTTTCTTTTGGATTTCATATTGTAGTTAGCTAGTTTCCATTTGTTAACTTATTTTAAATTTCAAACTTGGAACTTAGAAAATATTTTCTATATGTTTTGATAAATATTTTGGTATTTGGTTGCTAATTAAACATTTATTGAACTTTTCAAATACAATGAGTCAAAACTTAAATATATTTGTTTCGTAAGTATAGACTTAGCGATGTATGACATGCAAATTACATCATATGATGTAAATCTAAGTTTTTTTATGGATGAATTTATAATTTACGTAATTATTCAACATACAAAGCCATTATCAATGTGTTTTTTGCTTGAAATCTGAAAATATGTAAGATCTTACGATTCACGATTCGATTTTACGATCTACGATCCCACCTACCTTCAACGATCCTACGTAGGATCCCAATTTTGATAACCTTGCTCCATAGGGTTGGTCTTTTATTTACCTATGAACTAATAGGGGCATGTGTGTAATAGGAACTCAACATGGGTTTAATTGTATATTATGCTACCAAGAACTAACTTGTAACTATGACTCTTTGATTTTCTTCATGAATTGACTTGACTCTAAGCTCCAATTTGAATCCACAAGCTAGAACACGTGTCTCTAGCCCCAAGGAGTCGATGGTAGGAACTCTAAGGTAAGACGAGCATGTAGGGCTGATTGGCACTTAAGGTTAGGACCTAACTATCGTTTAAAGGCCTTCAAGTGTTGTTTGACATTAATATTCTAGGCCTAAGTGCTGGTTGACACTTGAGTCAATAACTCTAGCTTCCAAGATTCTACTTCGTTCATGACCCAATTGACCTACTAAGCAGAAAGGAAATAGGAGAGTATTTTGCAAAGAGTTTCAGACAGCTATATAAATCTGAAAACCCAAGGTTTCTTCATGATCTTGAAGGGCTCATTTAGCCGTGCATAGAGGAGGCTGATAATGAAGAATTAGCAAGGGTTCCATCAGAAGAGGAGATAAAGCAATTTTTGAGATGCAGCCTCTAAATGCTCCGGGCCCTAATGGAATGTCAAGGATTTTTTACAAAAATTACTGGTCCATTGTTGGCAATCAGTTGATTGAAGCTGTGAAGAGTTTTTTCAGAGAAGGCTGGCTGCTAAAGGAATTAAATCAAACATTCATCACACTAATTCCTAAAACCCAAGGTGCGTCCAATTTCAACAAATTCAGGCCTATAAGCTTGTGCAATGTGTGTTATAAAGTAATATCAGAAATTCTGGGGAAGTGGCTAAGACCTTTGTTAGATAGAATGATTGATCCTACCCAAGTTGCCTTTATATCGAATAGAAACATCACAGAAAATTCAGTAATTGCATAGGAAATTGTTCACAGTTTTAGATCCACAAAGAGAAAAAGAGGCTTATTGGGAATAAAATTAGATTTTCATAAAGCTTACGATAAAATGGAGTGGAGCTTCCTCTTGAACACCCTAAAAACCTCTAGGTTCAATTTGAAAGTTATTCATTTGATTCAACAGTGTATCTTACCAGTTAAGTACACTGTGTTGCTGAATGACAATAGAGATGCTGAGATCTGTCCCTCTAGAGGATTTAGACAGGGAGATTGTTTAAACCCATGGGTAGAACTTACCCTTGAAAACCGGCTTGCAAGGAGAGGGGGCCCAAAAGCTTATAAACACATGGTTAAACTTAAACTTAATCCATATGGAACACTAGGATCATAACATACCACCACATTCCGTAGCCGACGTCCGCGACGGCTTACTCTATTGACATTGACTCAATGGTAGCCCTTTCTTTTTTGGAGGCTCCACTCACCTATCAATAATTTTAATCTAATTCCTAGGTCGCCCTCTCCGGGATCCAATTACAAAGCCGCAACGCTTTTGATCCCATACTCAATGAGCTATACTCAATTACTCGGGGTGGTGGTTAGTTTTGATATCAAATGTTACAAACTCATGAACACATGGTTAAGGTTAAACTTAATCCATGTAAAATACTAGGATCATAACAGAGATCCCATGTCCCTATACTTATTCATCATTGGGAGCGAAGTTTTAGCATGTCTAATAAACAAGGAAGTGAATAGAAACAATACAAAAGGAGTGAAGTTGGCAGCAAATGCTCCTATGGTGACGAAACTTAGGTATGCAGATGATGTTATGTTATTTTGTAATGCTAAGTTGGGAGATGTGAAGAAGATGATGGAATGCCTAGAGACCTCTTGTGAATGGTCTGGGCAGAGTATAAGTTGGGATAAATCTGGAGTATTTGCCTCGAAAGGGGTTCATCCTCAGTTCTTAAAGTAAGTTAAGAATAGATAGGGACTTAAGAAGTTGCCACGAGGGACTAAGTATTTGGGAATCCCATTATTTTTGTCTAGAAGCAAGAATGAGGATTTCAAACACATTAAGGAGAGAGAATGGAATCCAAAAAAAGCAGCTGGAAATGCAAAAGCCTCTCTCGGATAGGACGAGCAACTCTTATTAAGTCAGTGGCCCAAGCATTGCCAACGCATCCCATGTCCATTGGTTTATTGCTGACAAAATTATTGGATGAATTGGATAGTATTTTAAGGCGTTTTTGGTGGAATTCAAGGGATGGAGTAAAACACTCCTGAACTCCTTTGGCTTGGAGTTCCCTGTGTAAGCTGAGAGAAGAAGGAGGAATGGGGTTTTGAAAATTTGCAGATTTCAACCTAGCAATCTTGGCAAAATTAGCTTGGTGGGTCTTAACTAACAAAGACTGTTTGTGTGTAGAAATTTTGGAAGCTAAATATAAGGTAAAATGAATTTGGCTAAATTTAAATTGTTCAAATAGCTCATCTTGGACTTGGAAAAGACTAGAGAGAGCAAAAAAGATTCTGATGGATGGGGTTGTCAAACTAGTGGGTGATGGGCTTAGCATTCGGATATGGGATGATCCATGGGTGTTGGAAGCTCCAGAATTTAAACCTGTTCTGGGAATACAGGGAGTGGAAGGCCCATAATTAATAGTAGGACAATTGATAAAACCAGAGGCAACAATGTGGGATGTAGACAAGCTAGATTCTCTATTTGATGAGGAGACAGCGTTGGCAATAAAGAAAATTCCCCTATGGAGTGGAGGCCAGAAAGATAGATGGGCGTGGATTAAATCAAATAGCGGAGAAATTTAACTGAAGTCAGCCTATAAAACAGTGGTGAACTCATCAGCTCGTCCTCAACTTGATGAGAAGCGCAACAAGATATGGAAGTCCAAGCTCCATGAAAGGCTCAAGCTTCTGCTATGGAGGGTATCGTTCAATATGCTCCCCACCAAAGACAATATGATAAGGTTGAATAGAGAAGTAGACCCAGGATGTCCTTTATGCGGAGATGAACAAGAAACAGCCTACCATCTATTTGTCCAATTCCATCTATCAAGAGCTTTGTGGTATGAGAGTTGGTGGAGTACCAAAATTGATGAAATCCAGGTATCAAATCTTGACCAGTGGCTAGATTTCCTTTTTGACCCCCCTTGGTTCTTGAAGTCAGATGAGGATCAAAATGCGAATTTTTAGTTTTTGGTGCTCTGGTAATTGAGTGGGTTTGGAAGTGTAGAAACCCAGTTGTTTTTGAAAACAAATCTATGGTTTATGAACACGTTTGCAAAAATTTGATTAGAATCTTTCATGAGCATTGAGCTATAACTAAATTAAGCTCTAATAACCATCTAATTAGAAGAGATTTAAGCTAGACAAAACCACCAAAAAATGCCTTCAAGTTGAACTGTGATGCGGCTATTGGAGATTCAAGCTCAGCTATAGCAGTCATTGCCAAAGATTAGAGAGGGTTGTTGGTGTTTGCAGTCTCAAGAAAAGTAGACACCAACACCCCTATCCAAGCAGAAGCTGAGGCAATACTGTGGGCAGTGAATTTAGATTGTCAAGCAAATTTTGGTAATGTGATTTTTGAGGGAGATTGCAGAAGCTGCATTGAGGCCTTAAGGGATGGTGGTGTTGCAGTTCCTTGGAGAATTAAGAACTTTGTTGCTGATGTGAGACTGCAATTGGGAAGATTCGTGAATGCTAGCTTTAGTTGCGTTAACCGCAAAGCAAACACAGTAGCACACTCTTTAGCTAGATGATCTATGCTTAATTCTTTTTATGGATCTTTTGATTTAGGGAATAGTCCTTTTGCTTTTTAAATGTAATCTTGAAAGAGGCATGTCTGTAAGTTTTTGGACAGCCCCTTTGCTGTTTTGTATTTTCTGGCTTGTTTTGGTCTTCAATAAAGTTTTTCTATTATCAAAAAAAAAAAAAAAAAAAAAAAAATTTATTGAAGGCAACAGAATCTATGTAATCTCGTAACCAACTTTTGCTTCATAAAATTCTAAAATAACTACTGTATATCTTTGGTGTGATAATAACTCTACAAGTACAAGTTCTTGTGGGGTGGGAGAACAAGGACCGGGATTTAAGTCTCTAATAGGAAGCTTCGCACACATATACACTTAGATTAGGTTATAGTTTACTTCTATTTTAGAGCCAAAAAAAAAAAAAAAAAAACCTAGAATCTATAACAACCATAAATAAACTAAATCTAAAATCAACAAGAGCCTTAAATCCTCATAATGATACAAGAAAAAAAAAATTCAAATTTAATTATAAATCATTTCTTCATGTCTTCGTCAAGAGGTCATTTGTTCCTTCTTCTTTTTTTAATAATAATATTGACCGGCTTAGTATAGAAAGAAAGTCAAGGCCAACTAGGAAGAAAAAATCATGTTGTCATTATAATATTGTCATCGATTGTTTAAGGGAAACCAAGATAGTTAATATCGTAGTGAAGATTGTTTCAATTTAGCTAAGAAAATGAAATATTTTGATACTAGTATACTATTTTAGGATTATTACTTTTATATATATATATATATATATATATACAAAATCCAAAATTTGTGTTGGGTTATAAATTGGTCTTAGTTAATTAATCTAATTACAAAGTTGATTAATTAGTAAAATTATATGCAAATCAAAATAAGGTACAATCTAATCACCAAACTAAATTAAAGTGCAGTGGAAAATAAGTTTGACACTACGATTTGATCACAATGGGGTAGACCCTCGCAAACAAAACCCCACCAGGTGAATTTCAATTCATCACTCTCAAAGAATCCACAAAAAAAAAAAAAAAAAAAAAAAAAAAAAAAAAAAAAAAAAAAAAAAACGGTTACGAGTACAAGGAATCATACCCTATAGGCCTATCCTAAAGTACATATCTACTATAAAACCTATTAAGCTATATTAGTCTCAGTTCTAATCTCCAATTGGACTTAATCTTGTAAAAGACTTCTCCTTTGCACGAATCTCTCTATTTGTGATTAACTCCACAACAACCTTTTTTATTGTTGTAGCTTTGCAGAGTTCTTCAATCCACACTTGGATGAACCAGAAGTAGTTTGACACAAAACCCTAGTTGCACAAACGTTGTAACAAATCCTGTTATGTGTGTGTTTGTCTGTCTCTATAATGATGGCTATAAAATATGTCTTTTATATGCTTTGGAACTCTAGTACATGAATCCCTAGGAAGCCAAGTCATTGTAAGCATTTTTTTAAGCAGTTTTGTGTCTTTAATAATACCACTTGTAATTTGCTCATTTTTTTTTATTTATAAAAACACTAGAAACAAATTTTTAATTACATATAAAGTGAGTTTTGTTGAAAGATATGTCAAACACATATGTCAGTTCGTTTAGACCCCTTAAGCCCCAACAGATTAACCTAGTGAATTAGCCAAGTGATTAACTTAGGTAATTTAATTAAAACTAGGTTAACACAAATAAGCAAAAATAACAAAGCAGCGGAAAATAAATAACACAAAGATATGATGACCCAGGAAACCACACCGGTAAAAACCTGGGGAGGATTTGACCTAACTATCCTCAAGGTAAATTGAATCCACTATGAAAGAATCGAAGTTTACACAACAAGACTTAGACCACTAACATCTTATTGCTACCCAAGTGTAGGAAACTTACTACCACGACCCCATGATAGCTCCGAGATCCACGGACTCCTTCTTTCTTGAATTCTTCAGCAAATCCACAAGCGCATCTGCTTGTATATCTTTGTGCTCTATAGATTCTGCAACTGTATTGATCTACACAACTCTTGACATAAATCTCAAGTTTGTAAACCCTAAGTGTATGTGAAGGTAAACACCTTTAGATCTCACAAAGAGATTCACAAACACAGCAAAACAGAACTCTAAAAACGTGGCTAGGGTTTTCCCTTATATACTTAGGGCAAAACATAAAACCCTATACATTAAAACGGGCTTGGGCTGAGTTGGAATTTTCTGCAGAAAAACGTTCTGCACGATTTTCGATCGATCGAGTCTAATTTTCGATCGATCGAGTCATACAGAAAGTGAACAGTAATTCTGCATAAAAACTCGATTCCAACTTTACATTAAGACCCATACTTTGAGCAAGTCTAACACACGACTAAACATTGTTTGGATCATGGTTTGCCAACATACAAATTGAAGTTCTAAATACAATAGATCCAAATCCTTAGAACTTAACAAACTTCCCCTTTGGCAATCCGTGACAAAACACAGAATTAACAAAAAGCTCAAAGTTTACAAATTGAAATAGCCCATTACAATAAAAATAGCCACTTAACAATTCAACCTAAACTACTATCTAACAGTTGCAAAGTAGACAGCAGCTCGACTGAAAACAACCTGTATATTCCTGTAACACTTAACGAACACATAAACGCATGTGTGGAAAAAAAACAAAATGAAACAGAAATATAAAAACACAAATAAATTCTAACTCTCCCCCTAAGTTAGATACATCAAAAAAATTTTCAAAAACAATTTTCTCCCCCTAAACAAGACAATCAGGATTCCCACATATCATCTATTTCTCCCCCTTTTTGTCACGTATTGACAAATACAACTCAAACAAAGAGTAAACATGAGAGAAAAAAGAGAACCAAAAGAACATAAAACAGATTAGCTCTATAGAAAAAAGAGATAACCCCCCCTATGAATAACAAAGGAAAAAAACTTTTCTTCCCCTATAAAAATAGGAAAAACAAAACAAGTTTTGGAAAAAAAACAGTTTTGGGGAAAAAGTAGGAGGTTGAGGATACACATGAAAAAAAATGAGTTGAGGATACACATAAAAAATATTCTCTCTTTCAATAAATGCAACTTGACACTATGTGACCCATAAACAGTTGCATGAGTAGAGAAAATATTTGCACATTGATTATCCATCATATCTCTTAAGAAAAATATTTTCTGCAGTTCACACATCAAGAAAAATAGCATATACTAAAATGTACAAAGGACTCAAAAATTAATCAATCAATTTTTAATTCAAGTTGAGTACCCAATTTAGCAAAGTGTATGCATGTTATGTGTGAAAACAATGACAGATATGACTGCAAAACTGCAAGATGGACACAGAAAACAATGCAATTCATGTGAATCCTAACTACAAATGATGCATAAAAAAAATTTGGTCAAAAACTCTAAAAACTGAAAAATTTTCAGTTTCGATCGATCGAGTATCAATCGAATACCAATCGAGTCAGACAGAATCAAACCAAAATTTTTATCGCAATTTCGATCGGTCGAGAAACAGTTTTGATCGGTCGAAATTTTGGAAAACTCAAATTTTTGAAAAACAGAGCAATTTAATGCAGAAACTCCTCAAAGCACAATATTTCATGAATGAAATGCATGAGTATGAGACTAAAAGTTTTTCAAAAACATATGAATACAGCCCAGATCTCCCAAAATTAAAATTTTCAATCAATTTGTCCTTAAAACTCAAATTTTGCATCAAAATCAAGGAACATATAATTTTGGATGGCCACAACAAAATCACACACAATAACATGTACAAAGTTTAGTAAAGAGTAACTTGTGTAGTGTGTGCAACTAGCAAAAGCTTGAGAAATATATGAGGTGATATGCACATAGAGGATAATCACAATTTCTACAAAATTCATCACATGAATTTGAAAGAGACTTTCCCTTAAAGAGTTACATCATATAACTCCCACATCTCCTAGAATAAAAGCTTGTAATCATGTAAGTTTCTTGATTTGCCTCATTATTCAATTTAATTGATTAGAGACTTAATAAAAGCCGGGATAATGTACACATCAATTTTATTTTAATTTGTGAGATTATTATAGCCCAATAATGTACACACCAATTTTAATAGAGGCTACACCTTATGTTCTTTTTGTGCATGTGCTACACTTTCTCGAGCACAAAATCTTACGATATGCACTAAGGTGTTCATGATTGGCTAGTAAACAGTGGTGAGATGGTTATTTATGCCTTTCTTGATAAGTCCAAGTCAGACAATCAAAGGCATGTGACTTCAAGATCAAGACAAAGTGATCAAATACTATAAACATCTTTCCCACACAACATGCACTACAAAGACTTCAGCTAGTAAAGTGCAATAAAGAAGCTCATCCAAGCTAAACAAGGTACATAAACATGTTATGTAAAGATAATATGGCCAACCCTTGATTTCAAATCCAAGAAAAATTAATGCAAAACACAAAAGTATTTTTGGTTTAAAAGAAATTTTATGACAAAAAAAAAAAGCACACATTATGCTAAATGATTAAAAAAAATGCAAATGCAATGCATGACAGTGCTTAACTAAGCTATAGAGGGTACACAAACAAGAAATATCAATTTCTTAATTAACCCATGAGTACATGTACAAACTAGTACATACTCAAACAAAATAAAATAGCTTATCACTTATAGAACACATGCTATTCAAGTTTCTCCACAATGTCAAGCACGTTTTAAATCAAAAGAGATATATCATAATTCATGTAATCCTCAAGAAAAATAACAAAAAAAAAAAAAAAAAAACCTAAAAAACAAAACAACCAAAAACAGAAACAAAACATGTCCACAAATACTTGAAAGAATTAAATCAGGGACAAGTCAGCAACACTCACCTTAGAGAATCTTTTCTCAACCATATAGCACGAGTCTTCGGCTTTGTAAGTGAAAATCCATGTGAAGTAGAGTGTATTTGAGGAATTACACCGATCTTCTGAGAAAGACTAAAATCCTGCAAATTCCTTTCACAAGCCAACAAGCTCAAATTTTTCAAAAGCATATGAAACAATTTATATGGACTTATGGCAGGAGAAATATCATCACATATCCTAGATTGTAACACAGAATGCTTAAATTTCAATTTATGACAATTAGGACGTATGTGACCAGAGACACCACAAAAGTGACAAACAGGAACAAATTTAGGAACATCAGTATTCCTAACAGCAAATCTAGTCTCAGATTTTGATTTTTGCCTCAACAAAGAACAATTTGGTCTAATATGACCAACAACACCACAAAGGTGACAAGTAGGCACAAAAACAGATTTCTTATGCTCTCTAACAGTAGGTTTAGACTTAGGTGTAGAAACTTCAGCGTCTACATCAGAATTTTTACCTTTGTCTAACCTAGCAAAATAAGCCTTGTCTTTATTATTCCTCTTGAAAGGAGGGATATAAACTTTTTCAGCATTAGGCTTAAGAGAAACAAAAACACTTCTGTTATCATCAACAAGCTTGGTAGTAGTCAAATTTTCAATTTTAGCTTTAGATTCAACTAACTCTTGTTCCAAACTTTTCACCTTCTCATCTTGAGAGGAAATTTGATTTCTTAAAAATTCATTCTTTTTATTAGATTCATCTAATCTAACAATCAATTCCTCTTTTTCAAGATTAGCCAATTTTAACTCTTCCTTGAATTTCTTAACAATTTTCATAGATTTCAATAATTCTTTACGAAGAGTTTCACATGCATCAATAAAATCAACAGAAACAACAGTGTCCTTTTTATTCAAATCATCACAATCAAAAACAGTAAAACACTTAAAATTATCCATGATAACAGGGATCAAGGATCAACTTTTAGATCAAAGGATCTACAACAGAAGAGCTACTCGCTCTGATACCACTTGTCAGTTCGTTTAGACCCCTTAAACCCAACAGATTAACCTAGTGAATTAGCCAAGTGATTAACTTAGGTAATTTAATTAAAACTAGGTTAACACAAATAAGCAAAAATAACAAAGCAGCGGAAAATAAATAACACAAAGATATGATGACCTAGGAAACCACACCGGTAAAAACCTGGGGAGGATTTGACCTAACTATCCTCAAGGTAAACTGAATCCACTATGAAAAAATCGAAGTTTACACAACAAGACTTAGACCACTAACATCTTATTGCTACCCAAGTGTAGGAAACTTACTACCACGACCCCATGATACTCCGAGATCCACGAACTCTTTCTTTTTTGAATTCTTCAGCAAATCCACAAGCGCACCTGCTTGTATATCTTTGTGCTCTATAGATTCTGCAACTGTATTGATCTACACAACTCTTGACATAAATCTCAAGTTTGTAAACCCTAAGTGTATGTGAAGGTAAACACCTCTAGATCTCACAAAGAGATTCACAAACACAGCAAAACAGAACTCTAAAAACGTGGCTAGGGTTTTCCCTTATATACTTAGGGCAAAACATAAAACCCTATACATTAAAACGGGCTTGGGCTGAGTTGGAATTTTCTGCAGAAAAACGTTCTGCACGATTTTCGATCGATCGAGTCTAATTTTCGATCGATCGAGTCATACAGAAAGTGAACAGTAATTCTGCATAAAAACTCGATTCCAACTTTACATTAAGACCCATACTTTGAGCAAGTCTAACACACGACTAAACATTGTTTTGATCATGGTTTGCCAACATACAAATTGAAGTTCTAAATACAATAGATCCTAATCCTTAGAACCTAACAACATAAAAACATGACCCTTAATTTTTGTTAAGAGTTATAACCTAATCTATTAATTCTTGATGCAAATATAATAATAATAATAATAATAATAATAATAATAATAATAATAGTAGTAGTAGTAATTATTATTATTATTATTATTATTATTATTAGACCTACAACTATTTTAAGGAAAAAAAAAGATCAAAATATCAAATTAAAAAAAAAAAAATGAAACTTGGAGAAAAAACTGAAGAGGCCATGTGGCCTAGGTAGGTGAGTGAGACTTGAATAAAACCTTTTTTTTTTTTTTTTTTTTTTTTTGTGAGGTATGAATAAAATCAGTCTTTGCACAATTCTTGTGGTCTGAGAAGTTGGGTGGTTCTGACATTATGTGGGTGTTTGGTGAAGTAGTTTGAAGATTGTTATTTTTTGAAATACGTGTGGGTGGAAAAGTACGTGAAAATACGTAAAATGCTGTTTAAAAGCTGAAAATTGATGTTTGAAAACACGAACTAAACAACCCCTATGTATTTCATAGGGGCACACACAAAAGTAAGATATTGGGAAAAGTGAAAGAAAAAGAGAGGTTGAATTTTAGAAAGAAAAAAAAAAAAGCGCAGAAGAAAATGTTGAATGAAAAAGAAGAAGAAGCATAGAAGAAGAGAATACAAATCCTCTGTACCACTTTTTGTATTTTACTTTGTAATCACAATTTACCATGTATTCATTTGACTTCCATTATATAATAACCAAAGTTAATTAAATCAACTACTTGACATATTATGATTGGTGGAGTGTAAGGAAAAATAAAAAAAGTGGCACAAAGAAGTTGTATTCGTGAAGTGGTACATTTCAACCCCATTTTTGCATTGACCTATGTGTCGATACAGAAAATATTGGTTGGTATGATATGATATTGATTCCCTTTAGAGAAATACAAGAATAAAAGTTCTTCATCAATGAGTCTTGGTGATTTACGCATAATTTGTTCAATGTTACATTGAAATCATTTCTCATTGACACTATTTAGACCTCTAGATATTTTCTAGTAAATATAGTAAGGCCAAAATGGGCAAATGCCCCTTTCACTCAAAAAATTCAGCAAAATGTTCTCTTTCTCAAATTAATTAGGAAAATACCCCTGTTTTTAAACTCGATTTTTCGACAGTCGAGTTATAGCAAACTGAAAAATTAAAAAAAAAAATTTTTTTTGGAACTCGAGTTCCATGTAAGGTAGTCGAGTTCCATGAACTCAAGTACCATGTGAAGTACTCGAGCTCTTGGAACTCAAGTTACTTGAAAGAATGCAAGTGGAACTCGAGTTTTATGAACTTGAGTACTTCACATGGTACTCGAGTTCTTAAAAAAAAAAAAAAATTTTTCTTAAGTCCACGTTCGTTATAACTCGATGTTCCAAAAATCGAGTTTTACATTTGAAACTCGATTTTTAGAAACTAGAGTTTCAAAATATAGACATTTTCCTAATTAGTTTCAGACATGAGATATTTTGCTGGATTTTTTGTGTGAAAGGGGCATTTGCCCATTTTGGCCAATATAGTAAAAATAGTATGCAAAATAGAATTCCAAAAAGCAAATAATTTAAGATATGGGTATTACACTCAACCATATAATATTAATTCAAAACAAAACAAAACATATTATCTTTCACGATATATAGTATCTAACAACTCACTATATATATATATATATATATATATATATACATATATATATATATATATATATATATAAAATCCAACATAAAATTCAAGAGACATAGCTTTTAAGACTCAAACATAATAACTGTGGGGGATTTTTCCTGCACTTAGTCCCACATCGCCTAAAGCACACCCCGACTCATAGTTTATATGCCTATGGGGCTGCCATGAGTGTACCATTACTCTCGCGTGCGATCGCACGCGGAAGTAATGGTACACTCATGGCAGCCCCAGAGGCATATAAACCATGAGTGGGAGTGTGCTTTAGACGATGTGGGACTAAGTGCAATTCTTAGACAAAAACTGCTAATGTGGTCCAGGAAAAATCCCCTACAATAATAATATAAGTTCAGGTAATAATATCCTTGAAGAATATTATTACGAAACTCAAAATACAGTTGTAATTTTCTATATGAGATGTCTATATCTTGGACCAATCATATATATATATATATATATATATATACCAACATAAAATTCAAGAGACATAGCTTTTAAGACTCATACATAATAACAATATAAGTTCAGGTAATAATATCCTTGAATAATATGATTACGAAACTCAAAGTACAGTTGAAATTTTCTATATAAGATGTCTCTATCTTGGACCAATCTTGAGCATCTCCAATTGTATATGAAACCATATATAGGGCACTAAAAATGTGAAAAACAAGTTAGAAAATAAATTAGAGACAAAAGAACATAGAAGAATATGTTTCTAGTTAAAGAAATAGGTGGTTAATTGTTTATAAATAATTTCTTATGCAAAAAAAAAAAAAAAAAGGCAATAAATAAAACTTTATCATGTTTGTTGTACCACTAGCAAACTTGTTGAATATCCAAAGTCATCTAATAATAATGTGTATAACAAAATTTGACATAATACCGTAAATGAATCCATCATAAATTAAATATAAAAATATATTGAAGTCATTCTAAGGCCACATATTCAATCTAGGTCGAATAACGCCTATCGTTATTGCAATATAGAATTGTTATATCATTCCTTAACTGCATATCAAATTTAAAATTACAAACGTGATTGTATGTGGTTGTTGTTCATCATTGCTAGGTTTTAAAAGTTTAGAATAATTGGCAAATCGTGAACACAAACCTATCTAGATATAAATTCCTAAGTCTATAGGTTTGATTAGACAATGCTCAAGGTGCTACAAGTCATAATACAAGAAAAATGAAGCTACAGGTTTAGGTAATTCGAAACATGCCAGATTCAACTGATTGAGAAGAAGGCTAGACCGATCGAAATGCATTTCTGTAGAATTTTAATTAAGCCCAACAGCCCATCAAGCCCATTAAGTGATTAGGGTTTCAGATCTAATTCTCCTAGTATTTAAAGGAAATCATAAGGCACGTTTTGAAAAGACGTTGGAGGTGCTTTTTTGAGATCTAAAAAGTATTGTGCTTTCTCCTTTCAAAATTGCTACCAGAATTCCATCTACACATTATTAGAACCGGTAAATCTGAAATTGCTACAACAAAATCAAACATAGTTGATGATTTAAAATTTTGAGTGAGATCTCAAAGTCACAAACGTGAGTGTTTATGTTCAATAAATTCAAATAGAAGAGTATGTGGATTTGGAGTTACGTGTGGCCACGTGAGTAAGTACTACAAGAGGTAGCATTGGATTTAGGGAAAAATCTATTGTAAACACTTTCATTCTATTTAGTGAATTTGTTGCCTTGATGATAGTTTAGGTTAAATCCTTCCCAAATTTTTTACCTTGACACTAGACAGTTTTAATGGTTTTCCTCGGTCATCATATCGCCTGTGTTATTTATTTTCCGCTTTATGTGATATGATTGTTTGTGTTTAACCTAGATCTAAATAATAAACCTAAGTATCAACTTGGTTAATTAATTATGTTAAATAATCTAAGTATACAGAGGTCTAAATGATCTAACAAGAGGTATTAGAGCAGGTCCACTTTGATTGGATTAACGTCCTGAGTGAGATCCTCGATCCCTTCTATCATGGATAATTTAAAGTGTCTTTCTGCACATGTTTGTGAAAATTTGAATAAAGAAGATGTTAATGTTTTTGTTGACTTTATTGATGCTTGTGAAACTCTCTGCAAGAAATTATATAAATCTTTGAAAATTGCTAAGAAATTCAAGGTGATAGGCCAAGAATGTATTGACTCCTTGTGATAAATTGACCAATTAATTTAGCCAAGTGAATTAATTAGGTTAATTAACATGCAAAGCGCGTGGTAGCACAAAAAAATCACCAATTAACTAAAGCATGCAGTGGAAAATAAATTGACATGGTGATTTGTTTACAAACGGGGAAAACCTATACGACAAAAACTCTACCGGGTGATTTTAAGGTTACCACTCCCAAGAATCCACTACTATCAAAACAAGCGGTTACAAGTAAAGGAATCCTAGTACCTTATACCAACCTAAAGTTGAATTCTTACCCCAATATCCAATTGAACTTATTCTATAGTGACAATCTCTCCTTTTATTGCACGGCTCCCAGTACGTGACTAACCAATTGCGTGGATCCCAGTACGCAACTTGATTCATCAACTAGAGAAGGATGTTGGCTGCAAAGTTCTTCAGTTCATCTAGACGATGGAGATCATGAAGTTGCTTGGTCATAAAACCCTACGGTGTACAAACACAGCTGTTTTTTCACAAGAAAGATGAACTAGGACAAACTCTATCTCCGGTCACAATTTGCATGAACAATCTTTTTTTACACAAGCGAGCAACCTTTGACGGCCCTTAAAACACTCCTTATATATGTTTAGGGTTGTGTGAAAAGAAAGCCCAAACATACATTCACGGATTGGATGAAAATCAGAACAGAAAATCTGAACTTCATAAACCTTGACAAAGACCCTATCTGTCGAGCTGCTGTCCAGCCACAAGATTCAGACAACTCTGAGTCTCGATAGATGCTAGTTGTGAAACTGTCGAGCTGCTGTCGAGCCATGGGATTTAGACAACTTTGAGTCTCGATAGATGCTAGTTGCCGAACTTTAATGAACAACACTTTTCACACTTGATTCTTGAACAGACTTGCATCACTTTAACACTTGGACTTGAAATAATGTTTTTTGAAGTATTAAACACATCTTAGATCTACCAAATTACAAGTAAAATGTGTTTTATCAAAGGATTAGCCAATTATATAAAATAGTGACATATGTTCCTAACATTGAATCACATATGTCCTAACACAAGGAATAGTTAAAATTGGCTAATCTTGAAAAAGAGGAATTGATTGTGAGATTGGATGAATCTAATAAAAAGAATGAATTTTTGAAAAATCAATTTTCCTCTCAAGATGAAAAGATGAAAAGTTTGGAACAAAAGTTAGCTGAGTCTAAAGCTAAACTTAAAAAAATTTGTCTAATACCAAACTTGGTATTGATAACAGATGAAAAAGTATATATTCCTCTTTTAAGAGGAATCATAAAGAAATGATTTATTTTGCTAGATTAGACATAGGCAAAATTTCTGATGTAGACGTTGAAATTTCTAAACCTACTGTTAGAGTGCAAAATAAATATGTTTTTGTGTCTATTTGTCACCTTTGTGGTGTTTTTGGTCATATTAGACCGAATTATTCTATGTTGAGACATAAACCAGAACTTGTGACTAGATTTATTGTTAGAAATACTGATGTTTCAAAATTTGTTCCTGTTTGTCACTTTTGTGGTGTTTATGGTCACATTCATCCTAACTGTTATAAACTGAAATTTAAGCATTTTGTGGTTCAGTCTAGGATATGTGATAATATATCTCTTGCTACAAGCCTTGATAAATTGTTTCATATGCTTTTAAAAAATTTAAGATTGTTGGCCTGTGAAAGGAAATTGCAGAATTTTGGTCTTTCACAGAAGAATTGTGTAATCCCTCATATACACTGCTTCTCATGGTTTTTCACATACAAAGTCAAAGATGCGTGTTGTATGGGTGAGAAAAGATTTGCTAAAGTGAGTGTTGTTTACTTGTTCTTGATTTAATTCTTTCAATTATTTGTGGATATATTTTCTTTCAGTTTTTGGTTGTTTTGTTTTAGTTTGTTTTGTTTTGTTTCTTATAAAAAAAATTCAAAAACATTAAAAATTTTCAAAAAGACAAAAATAATTTATTTTGTGTTTTGTTTTATTTTTCTTGAGGATTAGATGAATTATAATATCTCTCTCTTGATTTAGAACATGCTTGATATTATGGAGAAACATAAAAAATATGAGTTGTATAATTGAGTGCACAAGCTATTTCTGATTTTGTATGAGTATGTACTAGTTTGTACATGTACTCATGGGTTAAATAAGAAATTGATATTTCTTGTTTGTGTACCCTTTATAGCTTAGTTGAGCACTGTTCATGCTTTGCTTTTGCATTTTATTTATTTAGCATAATGTGTTCTTTTTGATTTTTGGTCATAATATAAAAACATAAAAAGATTTTTTTTATTATTTATTTATTTATTTGGTATTGCACACCACCTAGTGTGTAATTAGGTTGGCCAGATGAAATTTACATTTAAGGTCTATTTACCTTGCTTAGCTTTGATGAGCTACTTTTTGTACTTTACTAGTTTGTGTTATGTAGTGCCTAATTGTGTGAGTTGTTTATAGTATTTGAACAAACAATCTTAATTTTGATGTCACATATTTTGATTTTTAGGACTAAAAAATTCTAGGAGAAAGACATAAATAATTATCATAATATTGTTACACAGCAAGATAAAACAAGGTGTTAACTTCTTAAAAAAAAAGGATTGTGTAACAAGAGAATTTATTTTCTATATCTTATATGTCCATGCATGATAAAAACAAAAAATGAAAAAGTAAAAAGAATCAAAATGCTTTTACATAATTGCAAGCATGTTTTCTAGGAAATGTGAGAGTTATATAATGTAACTCTTTAGATGATAGTCACTTTCAAACCAATATGATTGATGATGTAGAAATATTTTTTGGTTACTATCTACATATCACATTTTTTGTGCTTGGGACACATACTAGTTGCACACACTACACGCAAATCGTTGCTAAATTAAGTACATGAGACTGTGTGTTATCTAATCTAGTCATCTTTAATTGCATATGAACTAATGTGTAAATATAATTTTTTTTTGGTTGGGAATTTGAAGAAAAATGTGTTTAGAAATTTAAAATATTTTTTTTTAACTTCTTGATTGGTTTTGATATTTGCATTTAAGTTTTGAACTTTAATGGATCATGTATATATGCATTGAGTCTTAAAAACTGCTCTTAAAGTTGTTTTTTTGCATAAAATTTTCAAATTTTTAAGTTTAAAATTTTTAACTTTTTCGACCGATCGAAAGTCTCCATCGATCGATCGAAACTGTGAGCTTTTGTATCCAAAACTCTCTGCCTGACTTAATCGTTGCTTGATCGATGTTCGACCAATCAAAATTGGAAAATTTTTTAGTTTTTTAAAGTTCTTGATTGATCATTCTTTTAATGCATCATTTGTGATTGGATTCACATTCATTGCACATATAGATTAGGACATGCATTGCATTGTTGTCTTTATCTATCTTGCAATTTTGCAATCATATCTCTCATTAGTTTCACATACAACACGCATATACTTTGCTAAATTGGGTACTCAATTTGATTTAAGAATTGATTGATTAATTTTTTAGTTTTGTATATTTTAGTATATGTTATTTTTCTTGATGTGTGAACTCCTAAAAATTGGGATTTCCTTAAGAGATATGGTGGATAATAAATGTGCAAATATTTTATCTATTGCTGAGGTTGATTTGAGTTCAAAACACCTTGACACATGAAAACACATTGCATGCTGATGTTTATATCATTGAGATCTATATTGTATAGTCTTAACCGAATGTGCCTGGAATGTTTGCATGCATCTGTTTATGGGTCACATAATGTCAAGTTTGTATATATTGAAAGAGAGTGTCAGTTCGTTTAGACCCCTTAAACCCAACAGATTAACCTAATAAATTAGCCAAATGATAACTTAGGTAATTTAATTAAATCTAGGTTAACACAAATAAGTAAAAACAGTAAAGCAGCGGAAAATAAATAACACAAAGATATGATGACCCAGGAAAACACACCGGTAAAAACCTGGGGAGGATTTAACCTAGCTATCCTCAAGGTAAACTGAATCCACTATGAAAGAATCGAAGTTTACACAATAAGACTTAGACCACTAACATCTTATTGCTACCCAAGTGTAGGAAACTTACTACCATGACCCCATGATAGCTCCGAGATCCACGGACTCCTTCTTTCTTGAATTCTTCAGCAAATCCACAAGCGCACTTGCTTGTATATCTTTGTGCTCTTTTGATTCTGCAACTGTATATTGATTTACACAACTCTTGACATGAATCTCAAGTTTGTAAACCCTAAGTGTATGTGAAGGCAAACACCTCTAGATCTCACAATAAGATTCACAAACACAGCAAAACAGAACTCTAAAAACGTGGCTAGGGTTTTCCCTTATATACTTAGGGCAAAACATAAAACCCTATACATTAAATGGACTAGGGCTGAGTTGGAAAATTCTGCAGAAAAACGATCTGCTCGATTTTCGATCGATCGAGCCTAATTTTCGATCGATCGAGTCTGACAGAAAGTTAACAGTAATTCTGCACAACAACTCGATTCCAACTTTACATTAAGACCCATACTTTGAGAAAGTCTAACACAAGACTAAACATTGTTTTGATCATGGTTTGCCAACATACAAATTGAAGTTCTAATACATTAGTTCCTAATTCTTAGAACCTAACAGAGAGAATATTTGTATTCATGTGAACTCTCAATTTATTTTTTATGTTGGTTTGTTTTTCTTTATTTTTCCCCACCTCCTAACTTTTTCCCCAAAGCTGTAGTTTTTCCAAAACTTGTTTAGTTTTTCCTATATTTTTATAGGGGGAGAAAGTTGTTTTTACAACCTGTGCTATTCATAGGAGGAGTTCTTGCTCTTTATAAGGGGAGTTGCCTCTATTTTCTATAAAGCTTAATTCTTTTGTGTTCCCTTGATTCTCTATTTTCTCTTGCCCTCCATTGTGTATGTTTACTATTTATCTTCTGATTGGGTTGTCTTTGTTAATACGTGACAAAAAGGGGGAGAAATAAACGAAATTAGGAAAAAAGTTTTTAAATTGTTTTTATTTAGAGAGAGATAAAATTGTTTTTGAAAGGGGGAGAAAATAAAAGTTTTTTTTTTTTTTTTTTTTTTTATGTATCTAACTTAGAGGGAGAGTTAGTTTACATGTTTGTTATTTGCTGTTATTGCATATCTGTTACTTGTTATTTATTTTTCTTTATTTCCACACATGTGTTGATGTGCTCTTTTGAGTGTTTCAGGAAAGACAGGTACATTTCGATCAAGACCTATTGGCTCTTCTTGCAACTTTTGGGTTAGAAGTCTTAGATTGAGATTTGTCATGTTTTTTGGCATTTTATTGTAATTGGGCTATTCTTGTATTTGAGCATTTCATTTTGTATGTAAGTTTTGTCACAGATTACCAAAGGGGGAGATTGTTAAGTTCTAAAAGTTTAGAACAATTAGCAAACTGTGAATACAAACTTGTCTAGATATAGATTCCTAAGTCTATATGTTTGATTAGACAATGCTTAAGGTGCTGCAAGTCAGAGTACAAGAAAAAGGAAGCTGCAAGTTTAGGAAATTTGAAACATGCCCGATTCGACTGATCGAAAGAAGGCTCAACCAATCGAGATGCATTTCTATAGAATTTTAATTAAGCCCAACAACCCATCAAGCCAATTAAGTGATTAGGATTTCAAATCTAATTCTCCTAGTATTTAAAAGAAACCCTAAGACACGTTTTGAAGAGACTTTAGAGGTACTCTTTTGAGATTTAAAAGGTATTGTGCATTCTCCTTTCAAAGTCACTACCAAAATTCCATTTACACATTATTAGAACCGGTAGATCTGAAGTTGTTGCAACAAGATCATACATAGTTAATGATTTAAAGCTTTGAGTGGGATTTCAGAGTCACAAACGTGGGTGTTTGTGTTCAACAAATTCAGATAGGTCTGTGAATTTAGAACTACGTGTGGTCACGTGAGTAAGTACTACAAGAAGTAATATTAGATTTAGGGAAAAATCTATTTTAAACACTTCCATTCTATTTAGTGAATTTTTTGTCTTGATAATAGTTTAGGTTAAATTCTCCTCAGGTTTTTTACTTTGAAATTGGATGGTTTCATTAGTTTTCCTAGATTATTATATCGCTTGTGTTATTTATTTTTTGCTTTATGTGATATGATTGTTTGTGTTTAACTTAGATCTGAATAATAAACCTAAGTATCAACTTGGTTAATTAATTAGACTAAATAATTTGAGTATACAGGGGTCTAAATGAACTAACAATCATAATCTCTAGTAAAAAATTATTTCTGTGAGAAATAACATACAACCACTTGAAGACATTTGTTAAGGAATTTGTCAATGAAGATTTTCATAACAACTATATTCTTTTATTATTATTATTATTGTTGTTGTTGTTGTTGGTTACACTACTTATTATTCACAAAATTACACAAACCATTATGAGAAAAATCCTAAAATCCCAAGAAAAAATATTTTGCATACAAAGCATCTCAATTTATCAATGAGTTCATTGTCTTGATTTAGAAAATTTTTAAATGTTCAATTAATTGAATACTAAAGTTTCATCCAAAGAAGAATTAAATCAAGCTTTCTCTCTAATGCAATGTATAAATATTAAAATTTTTATAATTTTCTCCATATGGGTTTATAGACACAAGGAAAAACATTTCTCACAAAAATCCATTTTTGAAAATAAAATAATTCATATATTTTCAAAATTATACAAACCATTATGAGAAAGAATCCTAAAATCCCAAGAAAAAAGATTTTACATACAAAGAATCCCAAACTACTTTTACAATCAATTTAATGAGTCTCATTGTCTTGATTTAGAAAATTTTAAATGTTCAATTAATTGAATACTAAAGTTTCATCCAAAGAAGAATTAAATCAAGCTTTCTCCCTAATGCAATGTATAAACATTAAACTTCTTGATAATTTTCTCCATATGGATTTATAGACATGAAAAAAATTTTCTCATAATAATCCATTTTTAAAAATAAAATAATTCATATATTTTCAAAGAAAGAAAATTATGAAACAAATAGCACTTTGGAAGCACATCATGATTATGCTATATACTTAATTATTAATCTAACTCTAAGTCTAACTTAAACATAGTACGGGGGTTAAATTTTGTTCTAAGTCTATAGAACCAAGCATAAAGTCATTTCTCACCCTAATCCATGAGGCCAATGACATGATCTTAGGCCCATGTTTCAAATGGGTTTAATCTGTGACTTGGAAACACATGAATGTATTGGTTTCATGCTTGTGACTATTCTTCTTGAGAGAGAGAGAGAGAGAGAGAGAGAGAGAGAGAGAGAGTATTTACCAAATCAAAAGCTGGAGTTAGCTCTTTTATATGTATATGAACGGCATCTTAGGGCTTTCAGAACTTCCTTTTGTATTGTTGAATTAAGCATCCTGCATGATCAAATAAATCCTCTTGCTCATTTTTTTCGATTGTGGCTTTTCTCATTGAAATCCATTGTTGAGCCCAATCTTTTAAGATTATGGTTTTGTTATTGTTCTTTTTTTTTTTAATAAACTCCAAATGCTTTGAGAGGCAAACAGATTCGATAGAATTCACTGTCTTAAGCAATGGGTCGTGTGGATGCATCTCCCACATGCAATTGTAAAAACCCTCAAAATAATCATTTATTTTCTTACTTTCTTCAATAGTTTTACCAAAGCAAACAGAAAATGGGTCTTGCACTTTGTCAAGTCTGAAAGGACGAGGAAGAAGGATTGGAAGTGAAGAAGTAGGGAAAAAGGTAAAGGCCATATCATTAGTTTGCACTTCTATGAGAAGAAGGATGACCATATCCAACATCACAACCACAAGTATTCTAATAAATTTTTTAAACATCGATTTTCTACCGTTTTAAAAAGTTTATTGTTTGGAAGTTAAAACCTCGTGTCTTATATACAATTGTGTGATTAGAAACCATTCAAATAAATAATTTAATCAATAAATTGATTTTGTCATTGGAATGTTTTTGTTCAAATAAGTATTGTTTAAGAAGGTTTTTTTTTTTTTTTTTTTTTTTGAGAAACAATTGTTTAAGAAGTTTAACTTTTAGAAGTATAAAGATTTTAGGTTAAGTTACGTCTAGTCTAGTTAAAGTAATTTCTATTGGTTAGGGTCATAGTTTTTATCAAGTAGTTTTGATGTTAACATACGATGTTTCTCAAAAGTCAAGTATACTTAGACGTGTGAAATTAATTTTTAATGAAAATGTGAGAATGTATTATCTAGTAGTCATATATGTTTCTCAAAAGTCAAGTATACTTAGAAGTGTGAAATTAATTTTTTAATGAATATGTGAGAATGTATTATCTAATAGTCATATAAGTGTACATGGAGTTCAAATCATCTTACAATTTGTTAGTTAAAAGACAACATTGAATGAATGATTAAAGTAAGCGAAAAGCTATATGGTAAAAAAATGACCGTAAGGAGAGAAGTTTAAGAAGGGTGCGATTTCAATTTCCCTTAATACAAATGGTCATGCGCAAAAATCAAATATAGATTGTATAAGATATTTTAAAAGTTTATTAATGCATGACTCTTAAGCAATTCATGTGACTTTGGTGTTGTTGGAAAACTTGCATGACAAGCGCTGTTTGAATGGGTAATAATGGGACAAAATTGGCCTATACCCTTTTTAAAAAAACAATCCAGCATTTTGCCTCATTTTCCAAGCTAATTAAGGAAATACCCCTTTTTTGAAACTCGATTTTCCCAAAATCGAGTTAAGCCCTATAGCGGCGTTTTAAAGAGCCTATAGTAATGTTTTCAGGACCTATAGTGGCGTTTTGAAACTCGAGCTCCATAAACTCGAGTTATAGGTAAAAAAAATAAAAAAATTTTCCTATAACTTGAGTTCATGGAGATCAAGTTATAAAACGCCACTATAGGTCCTGAAAACGTCACTATAGGCTCCTTAAAAAGCCGCTATAGGGCTCCAAATTTTTTTTTTTTTTTAACTTGATTTTTAGAAAATCGAGTTACAAAAGAGGGGCATTTCCTTAATTAGTTTGGAAAATGAGGCAAAATGTCACTTTTTTTGCACGAAAAGGGCGTTTGCCCATTTTGTCCGGTAATAATGGTAAGGATTTCAAAAAACACGTCTTAAATCATGAGAAAAAAATCCTTAAATATATGCAAGTAAAGTAGCCATGTGTTGAGCTATAGATTGACCCTGGTTAATTAATTCAATTATCTAAGCTGATTAATTATGTCAAATTACATGCAAATCATAGAGGCACACACAAATTACCAAATAAACTAAAGTGCAGAGGAAAATAAATTAACACAATGATTTATTAACTAATGGAAAAAACTTCTCGCAAGGCAAAAACCCCACTGAGTGATTTTTAGGTCACCATTCTTAAAAATCCACTAATCAATAATCAAGCGGTAATTTTACCACTACTCTGGCCTATCCTAAAATATTAATTTACAATTGAACCTTCACTCCAATACCCAATTGGACTTGATCTTGTAGAGACTTTTTCCTATATACAAGGATCCCAATACATGTTTGACCTCCTAGCAACTTTTGTTTGTTATTAGATGCAAAGTTCTTCACTTCAAAGCACGTTGAAGATCTAGAAGCACTTAGTTACAAAATCATTAAGACGTATAAGAACACAATAACTTCTCTAAGAGTATATGAGTTCTCTAATTTGAGTTTTTGTGTCTTTGATGACTTTAAAATAAAACTTTTATATCCTCTAAGAGTTTAGTGAACGAATCTCACAATCCAAGTCATCATGAGCTGAAATTTTGAATTGAGAATTTTGAATCTGCATAGCTCAATAGATCGAGAGGTGTCAAGCTAGTGTTGAGATTCTTCATTAAGTCTCGATAGATGCTAGTGTCGAGCTTGTGTCCAGACTTGTATCGAGTTTCACTATTTAAGCTTTTCCTCACTTATTTCTTGGTTCAATCTTTATTTCTTCAATGATATCACTTGTTTTGACTTATCAACACACTTCCTAATATCCTAAACACATTTTAGATCTACCTAATTATAAGTAAAATGCATTTTGTTAAAGGATATGCCAATACATTATAAATATGACCATAACAATATCTTCATTTGGCAATCCGTGACAAAACCACAATAACAATTATGAGAGAAAATTAACTAACAATCTCCCCAATTGATTGACACAAAAAGTACACAAATCTATCTAATACTATGAGCTCTTGAAAAACTTTGCAAGAAGAGAGATCAATGTATGAAAGACTTACAACCTGTCTTAACTAAAACACTAAACAAGATCCATCAAGGCATCATGTGTGAAATAAAGACAAGTTATATAAACAAGAAACATATGTATAAAGTAAGAAAAGAAACAGCACATGTGAGATAAAGAGTGAAACACATACATCATCATCATCATATATATCAATAAAGTGAAATGTATGTAAATGGTTACAAAACCAAGATTACAAGTAGTGAGTAAACTATACAAAAAAAATCTCACATCCCTCAAACTAACTAACCCTCCCCCTATCAACTAAGTTGTTTCTTCACATAATCTGATATGCACTCTTATCCCTTTGATGTTTGGGAAATATATGAGCTAAGGTATCTCTACAAATGAAGAGCTTGAATCAGCCTCCACCCCTATATTTAAAAGGTGTTTCGCAACAAAAGAGACCCTCAAAAGCACCCTTTCAGTTTTGGTTATTTAAAAATCCTCATCACAATTCTCTACATAAGCCCAAAAATTCTAAGCTAAATATATAATCCCTCCACACACACTCAAAATAATGTTTGACATTCTATAAAACCAAAAAAATGAAGCCCTAGTTCATAAAATATCTAACGTAACACCCGAACCTCTAACTGATCAACAACAAGCAACAATGCACAATTCATCCTGAACTTCAAGAAATGAATTTGTGTAGAATTTGAAGGAAAGAGTTGCTGCATCCCAAGAATGGAAGTTCTATGCATGTAGGTATAGACCCTAACCATTTTTATTTTTATTTTTATTACACTTTTGATTTCATATAGATCGTGAAGTTCTTTGATGGTAAAGGATGATTGAAATGTTGAACAATGTTAGGGTTTATGCCTCGATAACAATGAAGTTAAAAAATTCTTTTATCAAGTGATTACTTAAATCAATTATTAATTATTTATGAATTAATTAACATCACAAGCATATGGATCACATAAAGGTAAACAATTTGATGTCCCAAGAAAACTGATGAAACAAACTGATTCACTATTAGAAAAAAAAAAAAAAAAAAAAAAAAAAAAACACTGATGGGATTTAACCGTCAATCCTTTAGGCAACAAATCCACTATAATATAATAGAAGTTTATACAAAAGATTTAATCCTAAATCTAATGCTACCTCATGTGGTATTTACTTTCCCATAAAAAAAAAAAAAGGTAGTACTAACTTATGTGAGCACACGTAGCTCCAAGATCCACAAACTCTTTTATTCCTAATTTGTTGCACACAAACTCCCTGTTCGTGACTTTGAGATCCACTCTTAAAGATTTGTTCGAGTAACTTGATTGTAAACTAGATATAACAACTTCACTTGATCATTGGATCTTTTGTATGCATATAGCTATCTGGTTGATACTTCAAGAGAGCTTGAAAAAAATTCAAATGTGTACAATACACTGCTCTTATGTAGTCCAGGAAAACGTGCTCGAGGCTTGCTTATATAGTAGACTTTTAGATGCAAGTGCCCTAGATCACAAAACTGAGATGAATCAATGCAAATTTGATATTCATGTATTTCGATTGGATGAGATAAGTGACTCTCAACCTGTCGAGTTGGTATTAAGATTCTGAACTGTAGCAGTCCATATTTTGCATTCTTGAGTCTTCCTCTGTTTTAACTTTGATTTGTCTTAATCAACTCGATACCAAATTAATAGATAAACTAAATTCTAATAGTTACAATTGTTCATGGTTTTCCAACCTAAAAATATGGACCTAACAAATAAGATTTTTTTTTTTTTTTTTACAAACCCTAACATACAAAATTTAATTTTGCATGTAATTTCTTGTTAAAGAAATATTTTGAATGCTATGTTGTTCTATGTTTGTGAGTTTGCATGACATGAGTTCATCAACATTATTTCCTAGAGATCAATTTCAGTCGAGCAAAATGGGTGCCTAATTCCTTCCCATTTCCATAATGAAGTCTCCAAACTAAAAGCATTGGTTTTAGACCATGTTTTTCCATGTAATTTGATAGTTTTTAGAATGTAACTATAAACCAAAGCGATGTATTTTCTCTAAATTCTAATTAGGAGATCAATTTTTGTAATTTTATTTTTTATATTTTGGTCATGATGTAAATAAAAAATTTTCAATGAAATATAGATATATTTAATGCATTTTATTGATAAATTTAATAGAGATATATTTTGGAGGAATTGGGATTATGGAGGATGGTGTTGCAATTTGTGCGTGGATTTTTTAGATTTGCTGATTTAATTGTGGTGTTGGTGGAGGATTTTTTTTTTTGCAATTGTGATGAATTAAAAGGGTGGTAATTACAGTAAATTCAATTGTGATTTGGCTTAAATTCACATTACTTACTCGTGGTTTGAAAAATATTGCTTTGCCCACACAGAACCCACTTCTATTAAAAATTGGGGTAAATATATTTTCTTTTTCTCATTTTTTATGTCTCCCTCCTCCTCCAGCTCCAAAAAAAAAAAAAAAAAAAAAAAGAAGGAAAAAAAAAGGGAAAAAAGAAGGAAAAACAAGATCAAAAAGTGAAGGTTTTTTGTTACACCAACTACTCACCCACAACCTCCATTTTAAGAGAGGAAAGCAAATTAAATATAATGTAGTAAAAAGAATGAATAAAAGCAAAAACAGAATATCCATACCAACAAATAACTATTGTTTTTTTTTTTGTTTATATAATATATATATATATATATATATATAAATTTTTATACTTTGGAGTAGCTAGCCATGAGTGGCCAAGGTGAGACTTTTTTTTTTTTTTTTTTTAATGAGAAGTGCTACCTTATTTACAATACTTTCACAATAAATCCTAAATGGTAGGTTGTTATGAATTTTTAATTTGAATCCACCACTAAAATTACTTTCTTGCCTACCAGTACTTTCTTGCCTACCAGTTTCAGCCTGTAATAACTTGCTACCTAGGATTGAGAGAGAGTAGGTGTTATTGAAATATGGCATTGAATTACATTGTAATCAACAATTTACCATCATATTTCTTTCACTATGTTCATCCCATCTGTATACTTGAATGGCCATTTTAACTAGTTCATCTAATCAGAATAAACTGGGGGGATGGATTTTTAAAGATATTTAGACTAATATTTTTCATGCATTAGTTCTTCCCACTTTCTGGCTTGTGTAGCTCTGAATCTGTGTTTTATACCTTTATTGTCTATCCGAAATGTGCATCTCACCTCCATTTTAAAAGAGGAAAGCAAATTAAATATAATGTAGTTAAAAGAATGAATAAACGCAAAAACAAAATATCCATACCAACTGTAGGGGCCAAGGAGTAGCTATGTATGGGCCGATCAGCACTTGGGCCTACAACCTATTTGTTGACGTGGGTTATGAATTTCCCACCATGAGCGGCCCACCAAACCGAGACCCTCTAACCCTTTGGTTTTGCTTCTTCATCTCTCCAGCGTACTCTCCTGTTTTCTCTCTCTTTCCTCCCTCCTTTTCATTTCCCAGCTGCTCCTATTTATACCCTCAAAGTTAGTGGGATGTTATGATTTAGTGGATGGGGAGGTCCAATGTGAACGTGGTTAAGTGGAATTTTAGGTGGAAATGGCCTGGGAACCTATTCCTAGTTCAGTGAATTGCTCGGCAAAGTATAATCTAGCGAATTGCCGGGCATTTAATCGTGCTGCACCAATTCTCGGGGACGTTAACTTAGATGGGCTGCCAATGTATGGGCCGTGACATATGTAAAGCGCCGACCACCTGTCGTGCTTGAGTCATTTCAATGTTTAGGGCCCTCAGACCGTATGGGCCGATCTGCTGGAATAAGCCTTTGAGGCTTTAATGGGCCTGGTTGTATGGCACCGTACATTAGCCCCCACTTGATTCGTGTTCACTTGCTGGGAAACGAATCAAGTATCTCAATAGATCACTTATTTCTCGGGGAGTTTAAAGTGGACAGCTAAGGGTCGGTCGAAGAACCCATTAATGCTCTCTCGTTAAATCTGTCCGTTGGTTTGGCCGCAATTACTACCTGACGGTTCGTGGACTGAGGTGAGGCGCATGTGGCGATTTGGGCAAGGATTCGTAGAGTTTCCCGCCTCATTATTTTACTCGCATTTATTATCACCTTCACCCTCTTTTGCCTCTATATATAGTCCCCTCCGCAGTCAAATTTCACTTTTCGTTCTCTATCCTCTAGACTCCCTCTCTGCCAAGCATAAACTTCTGCGAGTTCATCCTCCAGCCCAGAACACTTCCCTTTCTTTAGAGCCAAAATTAAGTCTCCTCTGCCCTTTCTAAAATTCTTTCCATTTCAATTACCTTTCTTTGAATCGCATATTAGAATTTTTATTCTGGGAATGGGTTTTTCTCATCTTCTTTCATCTAGAACCTCTTTGGCCAATTTTAGGGCCACTTACAATGTTCCTGAGGATGTTGATATCGCTTATTGCCACGAGGGCGATATTGACATCCAAAGGCGTTGAGGCGAAAACACAGTCTTTTTCCCTTTGATAGCTATTCTGGAGGGTCGGGTTAGGTTTCCCGTCGACCCCCTCATCTTAGGGACCCTTAGGTTTTACGAGCTTTGCCTCGACCAACTCCTCCCCAATTTTTATAGAGTGGTGAGTTGCGTAAGTAGGCTGAATTGGTTGTTCGGATTGCAACTGAATTCCCATGACATCAATTTTATGTATAGTCTATGCGGTAATATGAAATCGAGTTACTACTTAAAGACTAGGGATATGAGGGTGCGCCTTATTTCGTGTCTCCCAGACTCCAATAGGAACTCTGCCGGGGAGTTCGTTAGAGTGAGCGGCAATTGGTTCGCCGAGGAACTCCTCTGTGCGTTCTCCCCGAGTGATGTTGGTCGGTATATGTATTCTGTTAGTCAACTTCTTAGTTTTGATTTAACTGTGCGTTTACTGACAGGCCCCAATGTTTGTTTTGTGCAGAAACTAAAAGATTTAAGCCGGATCTCAGAGTGGTTAATGTCCGAGACCTAAACTTTGTGCTTCGGTCAAAAATTTTCGTTCATTGGGACGGCCAGCTCTGGGCATCTCACTTTATCCTTGATGTAGAACTGGTGTATTCGACTTGGCAAACATTCAGCCAAGTACTTTTAGTTGACAGCCCCTTACTCTCTTACATTGATGTACGACACTCAAGTTTCCTCCTGTCTAGCCTTACTGTAGGTGAAGCGCGCAAACTAGGCCTGCGGTACACCTGTTCGGACGAGCTCCCGCCATTGTGAGATGACTCGGCAGAACAGGTATCCTGGAGACGCCGAGAGCTTATTCATGTGCCAATTCAAACAGAAGCCCTTGTCCACCAAGAGGACCCAGCCGACCAGGAAGTCTTTGCTGAAACCACCGAACAAAGTCAAGACATGGTGGCGAGAAGAACTTTGTCCGTTAGTCGTTTTATGCCTGGTGCCCAGCAGAGTGTGGCCCAGCTCGGAACTCAGGCTCAACAACAAACTCCCGCACCTCCAGCTCCTCCAAGACGCACCCGGAAGAGGCAACGAGCTGCCGAGCAAGAGCCCATCGATACTGGTGATGTGCCTGCACGAACACCTCCTCGGTCACCAGCTGGTATTGAAATTAGAGAGCCAGTGGCCCAGATCGGACTGCAGGTGGCATCTTCTTCCCGTGCGGCACCCTCCTGGTGCCCCTCCTTCATATTAGACGGCAAGCCCCTCCCCTCAACTGCCAGTGTTCGAGTCTGGGACAAAGGTGAGGGTGGTTGTGTTGCTCAGAGCTTGGCGCGAGGTCTACTGCTGCCGGAGGACGTCCATGTTTTTTATGATGGCACAGTTGAGTCGTTGGCCCGAAGGTTACAATGGCATACTATCGCGGTAAACCCTTGTTCTCTGTTCTCATTTTATTATCTTGCATTTTGTTTTACATTGTAATGATTGCTATTGTTAATCTTTTTAGGCGGCCCAAATGACTCACATCCTTGATGGACGGCTGAAGGAGCTTGCCGAAGATGCCGGGCGAGAAAAGGCGCTGAAGGATGTGGCCGAGACTACCGCAAAGGAGAAGGCCAAAGCTGCCGCAACAGCGGAGAAGAAAGTGGTGGCAAGTGAGAAGGCTAGGGCCGCGGCAAAGAAGAGGTCTTCGGAGCTGGAGGCTAAGCTCGGAGAAGCCGAGCTTAAACTGGGAGAGGCCGAGAGCCTCAATGCAGCGCAAGCTGAAGAACTGGCCGACATGAGGGCAGCCTTGGAGGCCAGCGAAAGCAAATGGTATAATGAAGTGTTTGCCGACGCCGAGAACTCCGTGGAACCTGTCATCCAAGAGGTTCGAAGGCTCGCATTTGAAGAAGCCTGGTTCGTGGCCCTGAAAGCTGCGGGGATCCCCGAGGACTCCCCTTTGAGATATTCCAGTCAAATCCCCTTCCCCAGGTCCTCTTCTGCCGCTCAGGTCCCTCCCGCCGTGAACTCTGAAGAAGACACCCCGAGCATGAGAGACTTGGTAGATGCGACTGATTCCTATGTGGAGTTAGTTGATTTAGAAATCACGAGCAACATCCATGCCGACGATCAACCCGCGGAGGGGTCTCTGCCTCAGTCTTCTCCGGCCACCGAACATCCACATGAATCCTCCGCCCAAAGTCATACTACCGATCAAGTGTAACAAGTGCCGAGCTTATCCTTTGATAACATTATTAATTTTATTATTATTGCTTTTATTATTATCTCGTTTTAGATTATGCTTACATCGCCTATGTCGCCGGGTTGTGGCGAGTGAACAACTTAACTTTTAATATTTTCTTTCTAATGGGAAATTTTTGCCTATGTCGCCAGGTTGTGGTGACAAAACAATCGTTGCTTCTAATGTTTTTCCTTTTTGAATAAAATGTTTGCCGAACGGATTGTTTACTGGTCACTGAATGCTTGTTTAAGTTAGCCCTGCACATGTTTAAATATCACGCACACACTTGCGTCCGTTTACACATCATGTTCATAGATATTCGTGTGAGTATGCGCATATGCGCCCGGGTAAACTGAGGTAGTATGTTCAGCTACCCACAAGATGGAGCCGTGAACGGGGCTTTCATTCCTAGTGTAACGGATTAGGGTTTTACTTGCTTGGGGATGAAAATCGAACCGAGAGTGATACTTCCGTCCTTGGGGCAAATCATTAGGTTTTCACCTGTTCGGTTATAGGGGTCGAACCGAGTGTCAGACTTCTGTCCTGAGTGAAAATATTAGGTTTCCACTTGCTCGGTGATATGGATCGAACCGAGTGTCAGGCTTCTGTCCTTAGTGAAAATATTAGGTTTCCACCTACTCGGTGATAGGGATCAAACCGAGTGTCAGGCTTCTGTCTTTAGGTTAGCGAACAAGTGTAACCACTTTCAAACCAAATAACATACTTTATTCAGTGTCATATTCATTGTCAGTGACTACTCATGAATAATCAGTGATAGAACTTTTTTAAGTTGTACAAGTTCCACAGCCGAGGTAGTGGTCTTGCATCTAAGTCCTCCAAGTAGTAAGCTCTTGTCCCGGCAATGGCAGTGACCCTGTAAGGTCCTTCCCATGTTGGTGCCAGCTTCCTGGCATTGTTGTCCCGCATACTTCCCACCACTTTTCGTAGCACTAAATCCCCGGAAGCGAACTCTCTTAGTTGTACACCACGGTTGTATCGCCGGGTAATCTTCTGTTGATATTCGGCTAGCCGTACCGTCGCTGCTTCTCAGTGTTCTTCCACTAAATCCAAGCGTTGCACCTTTAAGTCGTCGTTCCAACGAGGTTCATAGTTCGCCACCCGGGCACTACACATGCTAATCTCGGTGGGTATCACAGCCTCAGCACCGTCTGTGAGTGAAAAAGGGGTTTTCCTCGTAGACCTTCTAGGAGTTGTCCGGTATGCCCACAAAAAACATCATGTTCATAGATATTCGTGTGAGTATGCGTATATGCGCCCGGGTAAACTGAGGTAGTATGTTCAGCTGCCCACAAGATGGAGCCGTGAACGGGGCTTTCGCTCCTAGTGTAACGGATTAGGGTTTTACTTGCTTGGTGATGAAAATCGAACCGAGAGTGATACTTCCGTCCTTAGGGCAAATCATTAGGTTTTCACCTGCTCGGTTATAGGGGTCGAACCGAGTGTCAAGCTTCTGTCCTGAGTGAAAATATTAGGTTTCCACCTGCTCGATGATATGGATCGAACCGAGTGTCAGGCTTTTGTCCTTAGTGAAAATATTAGGTTTCCACCTGCTTGGTAATAGGGATCGAACCGAGTGTCAGGCTTCTGTCCTTAGTGAAAATATTAGGTTTCCACCTGCTCGGTGATAGGGATCAAACCGAGTGTCAGGCTTCTGTCTTTAGGTTAGCGAACAAGTGTAACTACTTTCAAACCAAATAACATACTTTACTCAGTGTCATATTCATTTTCGATGGCTACTCATGAATAATCAGTGATAGAACTTTTTTAAGTTGTACACGTTCCACAGCCGAGGTAGTGGTCCTCCAAGTAGTAAGCTCCCGTCCCGGCAATGGTAGTGACCCTATAAGGTCCTTCCCATGTTGGTGCCAGCTTCCCGGCGTTGTTGTCCCGCATACTTCCCACCACTTTTCGTAGCACTAAATCCCCGGAAGCGAGCTCTCTTAGTTGTACACCACGGTTGTATCGCCGGGTAATCTTCTGTTGATATTTAGCTAGCCGTACCGTCGCTGCTTCTCAGTGTTCTTCAACTAAATCCAAGCGTTGCACCTTTAAGTCGTCGTTCCGACGAGGTTCATAGTTCGCCACCCGGGCACTACACATGCTAATCTCGGTGGGTATCACAGCCTCAGCACCGTATGTGAGTGAAAAAGGGGTTTCCCTCGTAGACCTTCTAGGAGTTGTCCGGTATGCCCACAAAACACATCATGTTCATAGATATTCATGTGAGTATGCGTATATGCGCCCGGGTAAACTGAGGTAGTATGTTCAGCTGCCCACAAGATGGAGCCGTGAACGGGGCTTTCGTTCCTAGTGTAACGGATTAGGGTTTTACTTGCTTGGTGATGAAAATCAAACCGAGAGTGATACTTCCGTCCTTGGGGCAAATCATTAGGTTTTCACCTGCTCGGTTATAGGGGTCGAACCGAGTGTCAGGCTTCTGTCCTGAGTGAAAATATTAGGTTTCCACCTGCTCGGTGATATGGATCGAACCGAGTGTCAGGCTTCTGTCCTTAGTGAAAATATTAGGTTTCCACCTGCTCGGTAATAGGGATTGAACCGAGTGTCAGGCTTCTGTCCTTAGTGAAAATATTAGGTTTCCACCTGCTCGGTGATAGGGATCAAACCGAGTGTCAGGCTTCTGTCTTTAGGTTAGCGAACAAGTGTAACCACTTTCAAACCAAATAACATACTTTACTCAGTGTCATATTCATTGTCGGTGACTACTCATGAATAATCAGTGATAGAACTTTTTTAAGTTGTACACGTTCCACAGCCGAGGTAGTGGTCTTGCATCTAAGTCCTCCAAGTAATAAGGTCCCGTCCCGGCAATGGCAGTGACCCTGTAAGGTCCTTCCCATGTTGGTGCTAGCTTCCCGGCGTTGTTGTCCCGCATACTTCCCACCACTTTTCGTAGCACTACATCCCCGGAAGCGAACTCTCTTAGTTGTACACCACGGTTGTATCGCCGGGTAATCTTCTGTTGATATTCAGCTAGCCGTACCGTCGCTGCTTCTCAGTGTTCTTCCACTAAATCTAAGCGTTGCACCTTTAAGTCGTCGTTCCAACGAGGTTCATAGTTCGCCACCCGGGCACTACACATGCTAATCTCGGTGGGTATCACAGCCTCAGCACCGTATGTGAGTGAAAAAGGGGTTTCCCTCGTAGACCTTCTAAGAGTTGTCCGATATGCCCACAAAACGTTATGAAGTTCCTCGGCCCAGTGACCTTTCGCGCCATCCAACCTCCTTTTTAATCCGTTCAAAATTGATTTGTTAATGGCCTCCGCTTGCCCATTGCTCTGGGGGTAAGCCGGAGTTAGAATATCTATTCTTGATGCTAAGGTTACTGCAGAACTCGCGGAATGCCCTGCTATCGAACTGCATCCCATTGTCGGATATGAGGTTGTCCGGCACACCGAATCGGGTGAATATATTTTTCTAGACAAATTTCTTAACGTCGACGTCCCGTATGTTGGCTAGCACTTCTGCCTCAACCCACTTAGTAAAATAGTCGACGGCTACTAGTACAAACCTTCGATTACCGGTTGCCCAGGGAAAGGGTCCGAGTATGTCCAGCCCCCACTGTGCGATGGGCCAAGGACTACTGATCGGGTTTAAGTGTCCAGCCGGCTGGTGGATCAAAAGGGCGTGTTTTTGACATTGCTCACATTTTCATATATACTCGACAGCCTCCCTTTGCATCTGTGGCCACTAGAACCCTTGTGTCATAGCCCTGTGGGCTAAGGAGCGCCCCCCCACATGACTGCTGCACACCCCACTGTGTAGCTCGGCCAGCAATAAGCTAACCTTTTCTGGGTGTACGCATAAAAGATACGGCCCGCCGAACGATCTTCGATAGAGCTTTCGATCCGTCAATAACCAGTATCGCGGGGCGACTCGGCGAATTCTTCCTGCTTCCTTCTCGTCGTCTGGTACCCGATCCTCATCCAAATAGTCAATGATTGAATCCATCCAACAAGGTCCAGCTGTCGCGATTGCCGCTACACCTAAACCATTCGTGGTGCTACGCTTGGTTTGGCTATGACTTCCACCCTTGTCAACCGAGGTACATCCTCTACTATTGATGACGCCAATGCCGCTAGTGAATCGGCATGCCTGTTCTTTCCCCGTGGAACTTGAGTTAGACTTGCCATGCCGAACTTGCTCATGGCTCGTTTCACTAGTTGTAAGTAGGCCTTCATCCGAGAATCCCAAGCCTCGAAGCTTCCATGCACCTGTCCAACTACCAACCGTGAATCTGAATAAACTTCTACATCCCAAGCACTTATATCCGAGGCCACCCTAAGCCCGACAAGTAGGGCCTCGTATTCCGCCTCGTTGTTAGAAGCTCTAAATCCCAACCTGAGGGAATGCTTCAGCCGAATCCCTTCAGGGGTGACGATGACGATTCCAGCGCCCGCTCCCAGCACGTTAGAAGCGCCGTCCACAAATACCTTCCACGGGCAAAGCCCCACTTGACATACTACCAGTCCAGGTTTAAGAGAGAATTCTGCGACGAAATCAGCAAGAACTTGTCCTTTGACCGCGCTCCTTGGCCTGTACCTTATATCGAAGGATCCCAGCTGAGTCCCCCATTTGGCAATCCGGCCAGTGAAATCTGATTTTTTTAACAAAGACTATAGCGGGTACTCGATCAGGACATAAATGGTATGGGCCTGAAAATAGTGGGACAATCTCCTCGTAGCGTGCACTAACGCCAAGACCAACTTCTCCAATGGCAAGTATCTCGTTTCCGCGTCAACCAGAGTTTTACTAATATAATATATCGGCTACTGAACTCCGTGATCTCTTAATAGCACAGCACTCACGGCATGATCTGATATTGACAAATACATGAACAGGTCTTCGCCGGCCACCGACGCCGTCAACATGGGTGCCTTCGTCAAATACTCCTTCAAATCTTGAAAAGCCCTCTCACATTCCGAGTCCCAATGAAATCCTTTCCACTTCTTCAAGAGCTGGTAGAACGGCCGACAGCGGTCAGCGAACTTAGAGATGAATCTATTAAGGGCTGCCAACATTCCAGTCAACACCTGAACTTCTTTAGGATTGCCCGGCGGTTTGAGACGCCGGACTGCTTCAATCTGATCGGGATCGCCTTCTATGCCACGGCTGGTAATCAGGTAACCCAGGAACTTACCGGCCCCTACCTCGAAAGTGCATTTATTCGCATTCAAACGCAGCCTATGCTGTCGCAATATCTGAAACACTTGCCGGAGATCTACCGCGGGCCGTACATCTTGCTTGCTTTTCACCACCATGTCATCGATATATACTTTGACCGTGCGCCCGATCTCCTCACGGAACATTCTCGTCATCATCCGTTGATACGTTGCCCCTGCGTTCTTCAACCCGAAGGGCATCACAGTGTAATGATAGTTCGCGTCAGGTGAGATGAATGCCGTTTTCTCCTGATCCTTGGGAGCTAGTGCGATTTGATGATAACCTTGGAAAGCATCGAGGAAATTCATCCTTGAGTGACCGAACGTGGCGTCCACTAACTGGTCTATCTTCGGCACGGGGAATGGGTCCTTTGGACATGCGCGGTTCAAGTCGGTGAAGTCCACACAAACCTTCCACTTGCCATTCTTTTTTCTAACCACCACAGTATTGGCCAACCATTCTGAGAAGAAAATTTCCTGTATTGCCCTAGCTTCCTTCAACTTCGCCACCTCCTGCCGTAAGCTTCAACATGTTCCTTAGCTGACCTTCTGGGCCTTTGTTTCTTTGGCGAGAATGACGGATCCACATTAAGCCGATGAACGATGAACTCAGGATCAACCCCGGGGACCTCGTACGGATCCCAGGCGAATACGTCTATGTTCTGCACAAGAAAAAGCAATGTTTCCACCTTGTCCTTAGCATCCAGGCTTGATCCTATTTGAAAATATCTCTCACTATCGGGCAATATCCTCGCCCTAACAAGATCCTCGGCACTGTCAGCCCTCGATCCTTCTCGAGGTTTTTGTGATTGCTATAAGAGATCTCCCACACGGGCCTCGCCAGGCTCATTATGGTCGCGATTTTGTTCGACCGCGGCAACCAAGCACTGCCGGGCAGCTTGCTGACTACCTCTGACCACAATGACACCGTGCTCAGTTCGGAATTTGACTTTACATGCAAGGTGGATGGGACCGCCCCCATGGCATGGATCCACGGCCTTCCCAAAATAGCCGTATAGGGTGAGAAAGATGCTACAACCACAAAGGTCACCGTTACCTCCTTTCCTTCCATATTCACGGGAAGCGATATCTGTCCTTCGGGGATTGCCACCTGGCCGTCGAACCCTATTAGTAGTGTGTCGTATCCAGAGAGGTGCTCCTTCTTCAATCCCAGTCCCTTGAACAGATTCGGGTACATCACGTCGGCCCCGCTTCCTTGGTCTATCATTACCCTCTTTACTATGAAACCGTTTATACGGGCAGTCACCACTAGTGCATCATCGTGCGGCTGAATAGTCCATTTCAAATCCTCGTTGTTAAAAACAATAGGGTCTCATGCTGTCTTTGACTACTTTTCCGCTGGATGCTCGGCGGGGCAATCCCCTAGAGACGTTATGGTCAACACGCTCCCTTTCTCGGCCGCTGCCACCCCTTTTGGGACGGCGTGGATCACTTCAATTACCCATAACGAGGGTGGTAGGGGGTTGACTCTTTGTCGTTGACCTTGCTTGGTTCCTCCGTCTCCCAGATCAACCACGAATTCCTTTAGGTGCCCGGACCTCACTAACTGTCCTAGGTGATCCTTGAGCATTCTGCGTTGCTCGGTAGTATGTCCCCTTTCTTTGTGATAATTACAAAACAAGTTCTGATTTCTCCACGACGGGTCACCCCCCATCTTGCTCGGCCACCGGAAGTATGGCTCGTTCTCGATCCGATCCATGATCCTATGCACCGGCTCCCTAAACGTTACATTTACTTCTCCCATCTGCATCTCCGGCCCTTGGATTCTTAAATCCTTTTGAGGCCTCGGCTGAAAACTGCTTTGCCGAGGTCTACTGGTCAACGTGGCTCTTCCCTTATTTTGCAACCGGTCATCCTTCAGACGTTTGTACTCTTCAATACGCCTCATGAGTTGCCTCATATCCTCGGGAGGTTTCTTCGTCAAAGATTCTCATAACTCGGAGTCCTCGGGGAGGCCCATCCGGAAAGTATTCGCCGCGATTTTCTCATTTCCACCGCCGATCTCATTGTAAAGCTCCCAATACCGACTGGCGTAACTGTGGAGGGTTTCCCCTGTCTTTATCTTAATAGAAAGTAATGCGTCCACTGGTTACGGTACTCGGCTGCACGTCATGAACCGGATACCGAATTCTTGGATCAACTCGGCGAAACTGTGAATAGAACCCCTTCGCAGCCCATTAAACCATCTCAGAGTAATGGGCCCAAGGCTCGAGGGGAATACCTTACACATCAATGCGTCATTATGAGTGTGTAAGGACATCATCTGTATGTAATGGTTGATGTGCTCTATTAAATCTGTCCTCCTATTGTAGAAATCAAAAGGAAGGCGCGTAAACCTACTCGGCATTTGAGCCTGCTCGATGTCAGCTGAGAATGGCAACCGCACAGCACTCCGTAAGGCGCAACTCATCGCGTCCATAGCAGCATTTCGGGGCCTCTGCTCGGGGGAATCTGAGCCCCGATCCGTATACTCTCGCGAGCGTGACCGTTCTCGGTGTGGACGGGACTCTCGGGAATGTGAGCGGTCTTGGCGTTGATGGGTGCCCGACTAGTGGGAGCCCTCGTGACGGCCACCACCAAATTCCCTTTCCTGGTAACCTTGATTCCTCTTGCGCCCGTCCATGGCTTCCAGCTCTAACTCCCTTACCAGTCTCCTCAGCTGCTCTAGTTCCTCGTCTCTCTCGTCGAATCGCTTTCAGTGTGACCTGAACGTCTTTCAGACATTTTTCCTGAATGTGAGTCTCGGCCGGACCACCACTTTGTAGGAGATCCCCACAGACGGCGCCAATTGTGGGGGCCAAGGAGTAGCTATGTATGGGCCGATCAGCACTTGGGCCTACAACCTATTTGTTGACGTGGGTTATGAATTTCCCACCACGAGCGGCCCACCAAACCGAGACCCTCTAACCCTTTGGTTTTGCTTCTTCATCTCTCCAGTGTACTCTCCTGTTTTCTCTCTCTTTCCTCCCTCCTTTTCATTTCCCAGCTGCTCCTATTTATACCCTCAAAGTTAGTGGGATGTTATGATTTAGTAGATGGGGAGGTCCAATGTGAACGTGGTTAAGTGGGATTTTAGGTGGAAATGGCCTAGGAACCTGTTCCTAGTTCAGTGAATTGCTCGGCAAAGTATAATCTAGTGAATTGCCGGGCATTTAATCGTGCTGCGCCAATTCTCGGGGACGCTAACTTAGATGGGCTGCCAATGTATGGGCCGTGACATATGTAAAGCGCCGACCACCTGTCGTGCTTGAGTCATTTCAATGTTTAGGGCCCTTAGACCATATAGGCCGATCTGCTGGAATAAGCCTTTGAGGCTTTAATGGGCCTGATTGTATGGCACCGTACACCAACAAATAACTATTGTTTTTTTTTTTTTATATATAATATATATATATATATATATATATTTATATATAAATTTTTATACTTTGGAGTAGCTAGCCACGAGTGGCCAAGGTGAGACTTTTTTTTTTTTTTTTTTTTAATGAGAAGTGCTACCTTATTTACAATACTTTCACAATAAATCCTAAATGGTAGGTTGTTATGAATTTTTAATTTGAATCCACCACTAAAATTACTTTCTTACCTACCAGTACTTTCTTGCCTACCAGTTTCAGCCTGTAATAACTTGCTACCTAGGATTGAGAGAGAGTAGGTGTTATTGAAATATGGCATTGAATTACATTGTAATCAACAATTTACCATCATATTTCTTTCACTATGTTCATCCCATCTGTATACTTGAATGGCCATTTTAACTAGTTCATCTAATCAGAATAAACTGGGGGGATGGATTTTTAAAGATATTTAGACTAATATTGTTCATGCATCAGTTCTTCCCACTTTCTGGCTTGTGTAGCCCTGCATCTGTGTTTTATACTTTTATTGTCTATCCGAAATGTGCATCTCAGCAGATGGTGTGACCTTAAGCTATTTTGTGTTAAGCATTATCTCAATTTCTAGATAGAACAGAATTGCTCAAAAAGCCATCTGAGCAGGAAGGATTGATAAATCAAGTGCCAAAGGTTGTTGCATAGGCTGTAGAGATCGAAGTTGTTTCTGTAAACTCAGGATTTGATAAACAATGCAGTAATTGCTCACCACAATCGATCCTTGTGTGGAATCCTAAAACTTCTAGTTCTTAAATTGAAATTGTTTTATTTGTAAATTAAAGTCTACAGGTGTTGAGAATTAAAACTGTTTGAATTATAAAAGTTTTCCAATGCAACTAAATTTTGCCCGTTAGGTTTAAATGTCTTAATATGTGATACATCTTGGATGCATCTTGTTATCTTGATCTTTGCCAGCTTTGGAGGATTCCTTTCCAATTTTTTTGTCTGAAGAAACTAAAAATTTGATACATGTACACTAAACATTCACAGCCTAGAAACGCCACAATTACCCCCTCCCCACACCACCACCCGCCCCTCCTCCCCCCCAACTTAGTGTGAGTTTGGATAGCACTAAATGTGCGTTTAGCGTTTTTTTGAGGTCTCACAGCATTGTTCATAAGACCACCAAACTCAGAAAATTGTGTATACCCATGCATTTTTGGGTTTCACAACACTATTTAAACATTTAAAAATTATTTTATTACAATGTTTTCAGCAATAAGCGGTATCAAAACAAACCCTCAGTCCCTTAAAATATAAAACATCCAACCTCAGGGTCACTTTAAAGATACAAAAACTATTGGGTTGTAGTTGAAAAAAAAAAATTTAAAGAAGAAGAATAAGTCACCAATGGTTTTTTTTTTTTTTTTTTTTTTTTGAGAGTGAGAATTTCAACCTATGGTGCTCAGTTCACTCTTGATGATAGTTCTTTATCATCAGACCAAAACACCAATCAGTTTTAAAAATCTCTTATTCAACTATTAGAGACTTTACTAATTAAGCTAATTAGAACTCATAATGGTTTTTGGTTTGAATAGAGGTATTATGAGAGAATTTGAATTTGAATTTATAGTTTTTTTTTTTAATACAAGATAGAATTTCTACTCTAGCCTAATCTAAGTGTATATATGTGTGAAGCTCCCTCCTAGAGACTTGAATCCCGGCCCTTACCCCCAACATCCCACAAGCATTTATATTTGTGAAGTGACTACTGCACCAAGAGTGCACGGTAGTGACTACTGCACCAAGAGTGCACGGTAGCATAGTTTAAGTCACTTGAATATAATAAGAAATTTTAATATTTTTTTTATTAAATGAAATTTTTGAATGGAATTAAGCTCTATTAATATGTGGATTTGAAATGATTAGGTGTAAGAAGTCACTTTAAATTTCCGATAAATAAGAATTATATTTGTTCAGCGAAACTACCACAACTCAATTACCATATCCATATGTTGTTAAATTTATTAAACAATTTATAATAGCAATCATTCTTTAAATCCCTTGATTTGAGTCTTCAAATCCAAGGGCAACCCAAATGAACAGGTACTTCAATTCAACCAGCACTACAAGGTGAGTTTCTTTTTATTTATTTATTTTAAATACATGGCTAATTAGGGATGGGATGTTCTCATTGAAAGCACTAGAAGATATCAGCCACTTAAGTTACGAGGCTTTTGGCTACTATGAGAGGTGAGCTCGATCAGCAACATGATATACAATTTGAGCTGGGCTGAGGCATTTATGTTTTGGGCTGTACTTGGACGAGACTTATCTCATCTCAGCTTGGTCCGTTGATAGGCCTGGTTGTGAGTTGTGGTACTATGTAGAAGTTATCAGTTGCCACTTTTAGTTTAAGCAAAGCCCATAATGCATAAAATAATGACTTTAGATTGATGCTCAGAGGTCCAATAGTGTGTATATAGTATTACGTTTTTCAGAAACACTTTTTGACTTCCTCAAATGTTCCATCATTGGACCTCTGAGCATCAATCCATCGAAATAAAGTTGAGGTATGCATATTGCAAGGCAAGGATTCAAGTGATACCTTATGATCTGTTTGGATGGCATGGGATTTGGGCTAGGATTTGAATTTGAGGGGCCCAAAAACAAAGAATTTGGATTTGCCCATATCTTGGATTTCAAGGTCCAAAACTATTGATTTCAAATTCCCTCACTAACCGTGGAATTTGGGAAATCCTCCCACAACACTCGCGTCTTCTCTGCCTTAAGCTGCAACAACAACAACGTTGAAGCTTGTTCAGGTTTGTCTCTCTTAGCCTAAGTTCGCACTAACCCTCTCTTCCTCCTTGCGTATCCAGCTCTCTCCTCCTTCAATTCCAAATCGACATCAATAAAATATCAATGGGATTTTGGGTTTATCAGTGGGTCTTGTATTTTTTTTTTTTTTTTTTTTTTGACTTGTTTGTGGGTTTGTCTGTATTTCTGTTTTTGTTTGTATTTGGGTTGTGTGGATTTCGTTTGGATTTTTCTATGTGGGTCTGTATCTACTAGTAAGCATGGGTTGGTTTAGATTTGTTAAGAAATTGTTGGAGATTTTTTTTTAAGAGTTCGAAGTTGGTCTAATTGAGATGCAATGAAATGTTTGATGAAACGCCTCTGTGAGTTATGTATTTTAATGCAAGAGTTTTTAGTCTTTAATGACGCTTTTTTACTCTAGGCTTTTGCCCTGTTTATAATACCCTCACAATGTACTATCAATTTGCTTGATTGACACTACAATCTGAAAGAATTGTGTCAATGTGTCCATTGCCATTTAAATTAAGCATTAAAAAGACAGAAATTGGGTGTGGTTACAAATTACCATCATTTGTTGCAATGAAAAACAACATTTTTTATTATTTAATTTAACTTTTAATTTAGAGAATACAAAGTATATTGATATAGTTCTCTCAAATTGATAGTTTAGGGGGACATTTTGGAGGATATAGATTTTTTTTTTTAATGAATACCAATAAAGGTATCAAATGATATATAGCTTCTTTTATTGATAGATTGGAAGATTAGAAATATGACTTGCTTTTCAACTGCTTGATTTTGTGAATGCTTGCAGTCGAAGATTAAAGATGTTAGATTTCCTATTGAGGTGCTTGATTATATAGAAACAACTCTCTCAATCCCCCAATGGTTTCGGTTAATGGGATAAAAGTTTAAGGTGAAAAAATATACTTCGGTCAAAAAATGTATTAGTGAATATAAATTAACAACACCGAGCAATATGATAATTAAACAAAAACAAAAAAATAAAAATAAATAAATAAATAAAAAATCTCAGTTAACAGACTCAGGATTTGTATATAAATTTTGACTTTTGAAGGCATTACATGAGTATATATTGAATTCTATATATATGAGTTTAATCCACAAACATAAGTCATCACAAAGAATGTCAATAGTAAGCATCAAAGCAAATAAACAAATTGAGAAACCCAGCAAACAGAGCAAATGAATCTTAAATTCACAGATATTGACAGCAGTATGTAAAAAACGAAATCAGAAAAATTCAATGCCCCAGTGCAATGGCCAATGGCAATCCCTTAACAGTATAACAAGAGGAAAATAAAACCAACCCAGGTAGTATAACATAACCCAAAAACCAGACCAACCAGTACCAAAATTGCAAATGCAAAGAATACCCCATCATAATTTGGGACCATACCTTAACGTAAGCATCCCACACATGGTGATTAATATAAGGGGAAAAAAACCTATGAAAGAACTACGAAGAAGAGAAAAAGGGGGGGAGGAGAGAATAAATTAATATAACAGAAGCACACAGGGAAATCAAACAGCATTTCATTGATGAGAGAGAACAATCCATTAGCCTTATGGACGAGAGAGAGAAAAAATGGTACACATGCAATATTCTCTTCTCCTAACATTACAACTATAATATTCTCTTCTCATGAGAATAGAACAAAGAGACAAATTAAGCGCATCCTTTTACGAAATATATACTAGGCACACCAAACACACAACTGGTGCTAAGTGCAAGGGTATGCCGAGTAATTTCATTTGCACCACCAACCAGTTTCAACTGAGTAATTGCATTTGCACCAAAATAACTGTCAGCATCTTGCATACTGAGTAGTTAATGTGACAATGTAATAGGCAAATAGTAGATTTCAAGGGGACTAGAAAAGCTAAAACTTTTTTCCGAAGCATTTGTGCAAAGTTTGGTCCATGCAAGGTTCCAGCTAGACAACTCTTTCATTACTCATGTAAATGGCTTAGCTAGTCCCTTTCACATATCAATTGCATGATAAATATTATACAAGTCTTGAAAAAAAGAAAATCTAAAAAAGAAAGAAGAGAACCATATTATATTTCCCATGCTACTAAATATCTAATAATCATCATCAGGTCAAAGAAAAACCTGACTGTGCTTTACGAATTCAACCACAGGAAACACAACTGGAGGCACGCATTGCAAACTGTATATCTCTTGGTAGCAATGTATAAAGCTAATAAAAAATTAGTTCCCAGTTTCCCTTGGACTTGGATGTTTTCCTCACCTTTACTAATGAAAACACGTTAATAACATTTACATTCTTCCTATAATAATAAAAAAAAACATTTACATTCTTATAAAAAAAAAAAAAAAAAAAAAGAACATTTACATTTACATTGTGACTCAATACCATTGTCTAGTCCTCTCATAGAGAAAAACAAATTAATTATAATGAGAGAGAGAGAGAGAGAGAGAGAGAGAGAAGCCCTGTTTGGCAACACATTTTCAAATTGCAAATTTTGAAAGTATAGCTTTTTTAAATTTCATTTTGTTCTAAATATAACTTTTTCAAGCAATTATATTCTCAAAAAGCTCAAAAGTATACTGTATTAAACAAGCACAAAAGCTTGTAGCTCAAATGGTTCATCAAGATGTTTCTAACGGAAACATCTAGGATTAAAATTTTCCATTCCCAATTATTGATTCATAAAAAAAAAGGGGCACAAAGGAGTTACCTTAATAAAAGCCCTAAAATTATCCCAAAAAAAAAAAAAAAATTCTTGAAAGATAGGCTACTTCCTAGTTGAGCTCTCTTGTAACGGTCTCTAAGGTCTTCAGTAGAATTGGACTTCTTTCCTGTAGTGGCTCATCTGATGAGTTCGTATCGCAATTAGTGTTTAAGCATCGGACTTTTGAAAGCTGGATCTCCGATCACCTTGCATACCCGTTGATCAATAGCGCAAAAATCAATGGCTTTCGCTAGGAGTTCAAAAAAAACTAAGCTTAGCCCAAAGCATTCACGATGGCAAAAATATGTCTGTGGCTTAAGCTAGAAGGCTGACTGGAGCCTAAGGCCCACTTAAGACAAAAGTCATTGGTTACCAATCCTGGACCGACGAATGAGGGTCCATACTGGAGTTGACTGGTTTCAAAGCCACATCCTTGAGCCGAGCCCACAATTTCTACCCATGTTCTCTCTATCTTTAAATTAACGATATTTGTAAAACTGAATTACTTGTCCAGGTACAAGTACAACATTACATCCCCAAATGAAGCTATTATTGAAAACGGAAAGCTTCCAAAAAAATACGTGGCATCACAAATTAACCACAAATCTAGTATCAGCCTTCATAACCTCTAACAAAGTAACCAGTAGTGATACCTCTATGTTGGAGTCGTTACTTCTGTTGTGTTGTGTTTTGTTTTGTTATTTATTTTTTATTTACATTCCATTTGGGGTAAGCAAATGATGCATTTCTCATTTTGAGTAAGGCTACGTTTACAACACTTTTATAATATCTTCACAAGAAATCTTAGATGACGGGCTTTTATTGGTTATAATTTGATCTCATCATTGACATTAGTTTTTCAACCACCAGTAATAACTTGACATTTATAATTTGTTGTAAAAATATTGTGAAAGTGTTGTGAAAATAGCATTTCTCATTTCGAAAAGTATCATCACTTCATGGTTATAAATCATACTTTTCCTATAAATATATATATATATATATATATTTAAAATATCCTCATAAGAATTACATTTTGAATGTTGAAACAGTCATTTTCAGAGGAGAGTTTGAAATAGTCATTATAATAGAGTTTTTTTTTTTTTTTTTTTTTTTTTGATAGTTAGGGAATGTGAGATTTGAATCCTAAATGTTTCTATTAAAAACACCTAAAGGGTACTAACTAGTTAATCTACAAGGTTTTTGACGGTTATAACTAAGTTTTAACTCCACAAATTTGCCCTTTTAGATATACATCACTGTCATTTTTTTTTAGACTTTCTCATCTCTCTCCTTGTTTTTATTTTATTATATATATATATATATATATTATAATGTTTCCTTACTCAATAACTTTATCCTTATTTAATATTTTATCAAATCTGCCATCACATTTTAATGTTCTTTACACTTTCATTATGCACACCAAAATAATCGAATATTATGAACTATCTTATCTATAAAAAAATATATATATTTGAAATAATTGTTTTCTTATATTTTAAAACTAAAAATATGAATTTAGAATTGGATAATGAATGATATCTAATTAATATAAAATTTAGCATACATTTTTTTTTATAAGAAGGCTGAAAATTTCATTAAATTATTGAAAAGTCGTTACATCATAAATAAAAGGTTGTTGTATATAACAAAGGGACTCTTCAATCCAAACTGAGATATCATCAATGCTTTTGGCATATTTTGCTAATAGATGTGCTGGGTTGTTTCCTTGACGACGCACATGTGTAAATGCTATGTGATGGAAATCTGCACAAGAAGCTTGTATGCTCACAATAACAGCATCCACCGATGGGGGAGGTGAGGCCAGCTCATTCAAAGCACGTTGCATAATGAGGGAGTCACCTTCCAGCATGACATCCCTAATGCCCACATCCTCTGCAAACTGTAATCCCACTTCAAATGCCTTAGCTTCTGCTTCAACAGCTCCTAGTGGCAGCTTTATTTTCTTGCTCAAAGCAGCCTTAACTTTCCCTTCCTCATCTCGTATGACCACCACTATGCCCACCAACTTAAGCTCTGCAAACACTGCCCTGTCAACCTTGGCCTCGTACATCTGACCCTGAGGAGGTAGCGACCTGACCGGTTGGATGCTTGGCGGCCTTGCATCAGACTCAGCGTTTGTAGCAGCGTGAAACTCCTCTAAATATTGTGTTGCCCAGCGAACGAATTCCAGACCCGATTTTCGCTTTCTTCCCTGGCGATTTCATTCCGATTTCCCCATAACGCCCAAGCACAAGTCACCATCTTTGCTACCAACTCTGGTGGATTGTCCACCTCCATACATAAGCTCCACAGCACGTCTTTAAATGAACAATCCTGATCAGCTGTGAAAGGCATTACCAGCTTTGAACTTTCCCACATCTCACGAGCTCGCTTACAAATCCAGAACAGATGGCTTGAACTTTCCGAGGCCGCATTGCACTCCTCACACTGATCATCCTGCAACACTTTCCTTCTCACCAAATTAAATTTTGTAGGGAGTAAATCACGACATGCCCTCCAAGTGAAATGCCTTATTTTGTGTGGGACTTGAATCTTCCAAATTTTTTTTCAAAACTGCCTATTCCTTTTTTCATTTGAACCGGAGCTGAAATTCCTAGGCCTTGACATCTCTCGAGCCACCCAATAAGCACTTCGCACTGTGAACAAACCATTAGGACTGCATGCCCATATCTGTTTATCGGCTGGGAGGTGAGTGCTTAATGAAATTTTTTTAATTTCCCCTGCTTCGTGTGGTAAGAACAGAGCATCAATTGCCTTTGTTTTCCAGCAAGCTTTCTCCCGATCTATTAAGTCACACACCAACGTTTCAGCTTGTAGGAACGTAGACAAATTTTAATCCAATGGTGTGCTTAATAAAATATTAATCCACTAAAAAAGTTATTGAGTGGTGTAATTTAAAAAATGTTGCGCTAAATATACTTGAATCTGAATGTAATATTTATTTTAGTGGTATTCTTATGCATTAATTAATTGAAGATCACATGTAAATTATATTAAATTATATATATAATTCATTATTATCATCAAAATGGAACAACAAAGTAGGTAATTAAAAAAAAAAAAACAATTATCTTAAGTTACGCGATCAAATTACATTGCATAAGACTGAATTTTAATCAAAATTAAAAAATTTTGTTGATGTGTATAAATTAGACTAGAATTTGTTGCAATAGAATTTTACTTAAATTATCATTTAAACCTCTTGGAACGTTGATAAAAAACTTTTACCTAGAAGAGAAGACTATATTAATAATTTATAAACCTCTTAATATTCTGTCACATGGGAGAAGTATGTCGTCTATGTATGATGTCTATGCTTTCATTAAGAGGTATGGTATAGGCATGACATGTAAAAATCCAAGTAATATTATATTAATATACTAGCAGTATACCCATGTGATGAAGGGAATAATTAAAAATTATATGTAAATTTAAGAAAATATTTTATTAATTTCTCTAAAACTGAATAGTAAATAGTAAAGGTAAAACCAAAAATACCCTAAAATATATATGTTGTTGTCTTGTAGAAACACATTGTGCAAGATCTATATTTATCAAGATAAAAATTTAAATTAGTTGATTAAATAATTTAAAATATGATAGGCCAAGAATATATTAACCCATTATGATAAATTAACAAATTAATTTAGCCAAGATAATTAATTAATTCAATTAACATGCAAAAACGTGTGGCAGCACAAACAAATCACCAACTAATGTAAAATGCAGCAGAAAATAAAGTTGACACGGTAATTTGTTTATGAATGGAGAAAACCTCCAAGGCAAAAACTCCCATCGGGTGATTTTAAGGTCATCACTCCCGAGAATTCACTATTATCACAACAAGTGTTTACAAGTAAAGGAATCCCAGTACCTGATACTAACCTACAGTTGAACCCTTACCCCAATACCCAATTAAACTTGTTCTGTAGTGACAATCTCTCATTTTCAATACTCGACTCCTAGTACATGACTAACCAATCGATGCGCTGATCCTAGTACATAGATTACTCACCAACTTAAAAAAAGATGTTGGCTGCAAAGTTTTTCAGTTCATCAACACGATGAAGATCACAAAGCTCCTTGGTTACAAAACCCAATGGTGTACAAACGCAGCAGCTTATTCAAGAGAAAGATGAACTAGGACAAATTCTGTCTCCGGTCACAATTAGCATGAACAAAACTTTGCTTCACTCTTGCGTAACCTTTGATGGCCCTTAAAATAATCCTTATATATGTTTAAGGTTATGAGAAAAGAAAGCCTAAATATGTATATACGGATTGGAATGAAATCAAAACTGAAAATCTGATTTTTATAAATCTCGATAGATAACTTATCTATCGAGCAACTATCGAGCATTGGACTAGAGCTGCGTTTTAAACTTCGATAGATTTTATAAGTCGAGCTAACTGTCAAGTTTTAAAATCCAGCACTTCTTCACTTGTTTCTTAGACAGACTTGTATGGCTTTAACACTTAGACTTGAACTCTTATTCCTTGAAATATTAAACACATCCTAGATCTACCCAATTACAAGTAAAGTGCGTTTTGTCAAAGGATTAGCCAATTCTATATTGACATATGTTCCTAACATTATTCAAATATGTCCTAACAAAATAAATTACAAAAATTCTTTGAAATAATCTCACAGCTTCAATTAATACCGCTCTACCAATCTCAATTTGGAGGGTGGGGAAGGAAGATCTTGCCATACGATTATCCCATAGACAAGTGAATCAAAAATAATATGTAAACAAAGAAAAGATTATGCTAATATCATTGGAATTGAACAATAAAGTAGTTAATAAAAATAAATGAAAAAAAATTACCTTAAATTACATGGTGTAAGCACATCTTGTAAGGCAAAGCAAAAATAAATTTCATCTATAGGTTGAGTTTATTAAAATTCATATTTAATAAAAATTATTAGATGGTGTAAAATTGTTTAGAATTACTAGCTGTAACTTGAATCAAACTCACACACACATACACACACATATATGCATCTCAAAATTCCAATTTGGCCATTAGCCTTTGGTTCCATATTCAAAAGGTGTCTATTCTCCACGTCTACGTGGTTGTCTCACCATTAACTACCAAATGGGAGCTTAGTCACTAAGACATGTCATTCATTCAATGTTAACTATTATAACTGTCACTATACGAGCACATCACCCATATATGTTTGCGAAAAAGGGCCTAAATCTAAAAATCACGCTTAACGTATCGTGGCATTAGGGGGAAAAAAGAAAAAGAAAAAGTCCAAGTCAAAACCCTAACCAACAAAAGCATAGATTCAATGGGAATACAAATCTTTTATGCCACCATTTGTGTTCCACTTTAGGTTCCACCATCACAACTTGCCTTGTGTTTGTTTGAATTTTTTTTTTTTCCATTTTAAATTTTGGTTATGTTATAAGGAAATTCAAACAAATATATGGTATGTTGTGATTAGTAAAATACAAAAAGTAGTCTAGATGATTTGCATTCATTGGATGGGTATTACTCAATGTAGTCAATACCGTACCGGTACCGGCTGTACCTACCGTACCCGTACATATACCAGTATCGAAATGTCAACATTTTGTACCAATTTAAATATCGGCCAATTTTGGGTAATATTGGCCGGTATCGGGCGTACCAGGCGGTACAAAAAAAAACATTTTTTTTTTTAGTTTTGTAATTTTTGAATTTTTGTAAGGGCAGAATGGTAACTTATTTGCATTAACTTATTAGTATTATTTGTTTTCTTAGTATGCAATAAACAATTAAGCTTTCTATTTTTATATTGTGTTTTTTTTCTTCTTTTAATTGATGCTAAAATCTAGAACCATAAATAATTTGTTCTAAATTAAGGTAATGTTTTATGGTAAAATTTTATAATTATTATAATACACACACACACACACACACACACACACATATACATATATAAAATAGCAGTAAACCTGAAACGGTACACCAATATTGATCGGTACCGAAATATATTATTCCACTGGTTAAATTGGTACAGCCTCCAGTATGAGATTGGCTCCCTTGGTATTACTTACTGCTTGGCTAAAGAGCATGGATATTGCTCTTGAGCCTCATGGAAGCTTGTCTAGCTCAATTCGAGATTCAACGTCTACTTTTCCCACTCTGTTTTTGACCTCATTTGCCACCCTAGGTGGGTGGATGCAAGTCAGTGCAGTGCATGCCCGTTAGACATCATTAATAAGACGTAGTGCATCTCATCCTTATAGCTCCCATACGCAGCGCGCTAGCCATACAATAAGACATCATTAAGCCTGATCATTATAGATTAAGGGCTAAGAAGCTCATAGTGTGCAGCCTCAGACTTGGTCTAACACGATGGCTCGCTGGATGTTGTTGGTGCTTATTGGGCTCATTTAATTTCAATCCCTCAGTTGATAAGGCATCTTTAATGTTTAGGTTCCTTTTGACGTTTGGGCTCTTTTTTTGTCCAAGCATATGGGTGACGTGTCTTGTAGTGATAGCTGGCATTAAATGGGGGATAACATGTCTTATTGACCATGCACTTATCTATATATCATATACTATATAATAAAAGTTGGATTTAAAAACTATGGTTGTGCCAAGTGGCTTCACCAAACTGTAGAAATTTTGTTAGATTTGGAAATATATATATATATATATATATTTATATATATAAAAATATATTGTGCCAAGTGACTATATCAAATTGCAATAAGTTTTTAGATAAAAACAATTTTTTTTTAATCTCATCAACTTCTTTGGATAAAGTACAATAAGTGGCAATTTAGTGAAGCCACTTAGCGCAATCACGGCTTCTAAGAAAACAAGTAGTCTCTGAGTCACTAAGAAAGTAGGGTCTCTTGCTTCACTTAGACAATAGAAGTTTTGTCCCTTCTTCGAATGAGAGTTTTTGTTTGTTACAATTTTGTCCTCAAAGAGTATCAAGTGTACTCTTCGAGCTAGTGGTAATTTTCATTCATGGGGTGTGGGAAAGAGTTCTTATCTTCTCTCCTTTGAAATTAGGAATTCTCATTGAGCATTGCTAGGATACAATGGAGCAGCTGACAAGGAGCTGGAACAATCTATCATTATCAGAAAAAGAGCAAACTGGTTTCATCCTTCTGGAAGACCATAGGAGGGGTGAGTTCTTGATCACTACAAAATTCTTTACTACATGTTTTCTCCAAATGGAGGCAGTAGCTTGAACTTTCATGCAACTATGGAGGACAACTAATGGATTCAAAATCAGGAACCAAGGCAACAATATAGTGTTATTCGTGTTTAATAATCTCTCGGATGTGGATAAGATTCTAAAAAGCCAACCTTGGATTTTTGATAAGCATTTGATTGTCATGCAAAGGTATGCAGGAGATACCTCAGTGCAAGAGCTTGAGTTTAAAAAGATTTCGTTTTGGGTGCAAGTCCATGACATTGCTACTAGCTTCTAGACAAGGAAAGTGGCAGAAAGTTTGTGTGATACTGTGGGAGACATTTAAAAATCCAATGGAGCAGTGGACGAGGATAGGGGTAGTTTTTTTCGTGTGAGGGCGGCAATTGATGTTACCCTTCCTTTGTGTAGAGGTAGGGTCATTACTCTACCTAGTGGAGAGAAACGATGGGTCAAGTTCAAATATGAACAACTACCTAGCTTGTGTTATTGGTGTGGTTGTCTGACTTACGATGATAGGGTTTGCGATCTATGGGTTCAAAGCAATGGTACGCTAACCTTGGATAAGCAGTAGTTTGGACCTTCATTGAGAGCACCACCTTACACTTTGGCGAGAAAGGATGTCATTTATGTCCTAGGATACTATGAGAGGAAAGGAGGAAAGGAAAAGACACAGAGTAGGGGTGAAGGTGGTGATCAGAACGTGGCTCACCAAAATTCAGTCACCATGTCTCCGGTGGAAGCTGAACTAATCATGAAAAAAAAGGACAGAATGACAAGAGAATAGAAGAGGCAGTTACGGAATTAAATGCACAGTAGATTTTGGGGGTTGAAATTGATTCGATGGAGATTATAAGGGACAATCATTCTTTACTGAAAAATCAGGAAGCTATTAAGGCCAACGGAAAGAGCATTAACTTGAGTTGCCTTTCTCAATTTGCTGAATTTGATAAGGAAGTTAATTACTCTAGCTCAGCAAAGGCAACAGATAGGAGTTTGAATGCAGAATTGAATGTGGGGAACAACATTAAAGGACCCACCTTGAATGCAATTACCACCAATTCGTTAGGTTTGGAGAATGACAACATATCATTGGTTTCAACCCTAGCTGCCTTCCATCAAACTAATCAAATGATCACCAATTCATGTGATGAGCTAAACATAACAATGGCTGAGATTAATGTGCAACCAACAAACATTACATCATGGAAGAGAATTATGCTCCAAGCCAACCCTACTAGAGTCGTAGACACTCTTAACTTGGAAAAAGAGAGAAAAGTGAGCACATGTATGGCGTCCACCTCAAACTTTCCCTATAAACGAATGCAAGTGTTGGATGACAACTATTATTCAGCCCCGCCAGAAGCCATGAGTCTCATAGTGTGGAACTGTCTTGCGAGCTTGGGAACCTAGTGACAGAGAAGGAGCTTGGTGATTTAACCCGAGCTAAAGATCCCTCCATTGTGTTCATTGCCAAGACATGGATGGATGAAGCAAGGCTAAAAAATAAAATAAAACAAAGATTACATTTTGATCATATGTCCTTTGTATTGAAGGATTCATCGAGGAGGCGGACTAGTGTTATATTGGAAGGAAACAATGAATTTGAAACTAGAAACATCCTCAAAAAATCAAATTGATTGTATTATTGGGAAAGGCAGCGAAGGTGCTTGGATTTATATAGACTTCTATGGTGATTTTAACAAGATTCCGAAAGGAGCAGAGAAGAAAGGGGGCAGTAATCGGGGTCATGCTAAGATGCAGCTGTTTAGGGATGTAGTTGATGAATGTGGATTCATAGACATGAATGGGCAAGTGGTTGCGTCTATGGCTGAAACGTTCCCATTGCCTTTTCTGGTGATAGCAGTGGAGGTCATAGCTGCAACTAAAGCTCTCCGTTTTGCAAATGATCTTGGTTTGCCCCTATCGTGCTAGAAGGAGATTCCAAGATTACTATACATGCTCTAGCAAGTGAGAACTTGTCTTTGACAAAATATGGATATTTGGTTGATGAAGCAAAGGAGCTTGCTAAGGATTTTATGCATATTGAATCCAGTTATGTATTGCGACAAAAGAATAGTGCAACTCATAATATTGCTAGACATGTTAGCAAGTATTCGGTGTGGATGGAGGATGTTCTTTCGCATTTTTTTCTGTAATTCAAGCCAATTCGGTTTATGTTTGAATAAAATTACAGTGTTGTTTCTAAAAAAAAAAAAAAAGCAACAATAAGTATTCATATGAGCTTCTTCTCTCTTTTTTTTCCCCCTTTTTAAATTTTTTTTTTATAAAGTAACAATAAAAGTTGGGCTTAGAAACAGATAGGCCAAGAATGTATTGACCCATTGTGATAAATTAACCAATTGATTTAGCCAAGTTAATTAATTAATTCAATTAAAATGTAAAACGTGTGGTAGCACAAATAAATCACCAACTAAGTTAATATGTAGCGGAAAATAAAGTTGACAGGATGATTTGTTTACAAATGGGGAAAACCTCCAAGGCAAAAACACCACTGGGTGATTTTAAGATCACCATTCCCGAGAATTCACTATTATCACAACAAGCAGTTACAAGTAAAGGAATTTCAGTACATTATACCAACCTACAGTTGAACCCTTATCCCAATACCCAATTGGACTTGTTCTATAGTGAAAATCTCTCATTTTCAATGCATGGCTCCAAGTACGTGACCAACTAATCGATGTGTGGATCCCAGTATGCGGCTTACTCCCCAACTTGAGAAAGATGTTGGCTGCAAAGTTCTTTAGCTCATCAACAAGATGAAGATCACGAAACTCCTTGGTTACAAAAGCCAACGGCGTACAAACGCATTAGTTTCTTTAAGAGAAAGATGAACTAGGGCAAATTTTGTCTCCAATCACAATTTGCATGAACAAAACTTTGCCTCACACTTGCGCAACTTTTGACGGCCCTTAAAATAATCCTTATATATGTTTAGGGTTGTGAAAAAAAAAATCTAAACATGTATACATAGATTGGTGTGAAATCAGATCTGAAAAATTAATTTTCACAAATCTCAATAGATAGCTTATCTATCGAGCAGCTGTCGAGCATTGGGCTAAAGCTGCCTTTTAAACCTCGATAGATTCTATCTGTCAAGCTTTAAAATCCAGCACTTGTTCACTTGATTCTTTAACAGATTTGCATGGCTTTGACACTTGGACAAGAAACCTTGTTCCTTGAAGTATTAAACACATCCTAAATCTACCCAATTTCAAGTACAATGCATTTTGTCAAAAGATTAGCCAATTCTATATTGACATATGTTCCTAACATGATTCACATATGTCCTAACAATCTCCCCCTTTGGAAATCTGTGACAAAACCACAACAAACAAATGAAATATAAGAGAAGTCATAAATCACTCAACTCATACTCACTTGTTGAATACAATAAAATCTACCCTAACACAAACTCTTGAAAAACTTTGCAAGAAGAGAGTTCATGGTTTGGAAGACTTTGACAATCTGTATTTTTGAAACATTTTAAATAAAACTCATCATGGCATCTTAGTGTGAAACAAAAATAAAAGATTACATACAAGAAATAAGAAGCATGTGTATAAAGAGAGAAAGGAAACAACACATGTAGAGACAGATGAAAGAATGTAATAACAACCACAATATATATAGCATAATGAATACGAGGTTTACTATCACAATATAAGAACAATATATCTAAAAAGAAAGAAAAAGAAAAGATACAAAAAGTCCTCACTACATCCCTCAAAAATAAAAACACTCCCCCTGACAAAAATATCTCCTATACTAACTCTCCCCTTAGGTACATAACTACTCTCATATACAAAACTACTTCCCCTTTTAATCACGAATGACAAAGGGTAAGTAATTCAAGTAGTCATCTCATCGACATTGGAAGAGCTAGCATCCCCATCGTCGGAGTCATCATCATCGTCCTCATCCTTTGAAGCTTCTGGAAAAGGAAAGGGGGACTCTACGAAGCCACCAAGGTGAGCCTGCCATCGTGCAATACGACCGACATGGGTGTTCACCTGACACAACTCATCATTGAGTGTATCAAGGCGAGCATCCATGTGTTAAAGCTGTGCCATGACTGCCTCGAAGGTCACACCACCCACAGAAGAAGAAGGAGCAGATGTGGATGGAGCGGAAAAGGTCGGAGGAGCTGCCATCTCGGTCCGTGGCTGCTTCGGTCAAAGCTGGGCCTCATTCCGTCTAACGGTAGCAGCGTCGATGGCGCCCATGACAAAGAAGTGGTCAGACTCGGGATAGGAGACAGAATAATGGGGAAATATCTGTGCGATAGCCGAATGAAAGATAAGCTTATTACGGATCGCCGTATCCCTATATACATTTATAAGGGATATGATGAAGTGAAAGGGGAAGTCTATGGTAAGCCTCTTAAGGAGGGATAACAAAAATCGAGCACGAGGCTCAGTAATCAAATTATAGTAAGACAAGGAATGTAAAACAATTGTCATCACCATATTAAGGAACCTCGGACTTTTAGCAAAAGGTCGAGCAAGGGTTGTTTTGACGACCACCCTAAGATGAAGGTGTCTCACAAAATAGAGACATAAGTTCGTCTTTAGATATAGTCTTAAGACGATCACAGCGGGGTAGTTAGGATGCGCTACTATCGGTACGTGTAACACCTCGGATATACGATCCAGAGTGACTACAATGCACGTACCTTGAATGCGAGTGACAAATTGAGGTACTGAATACTCGAATTCGTGCATGTTGGAGTAAACTCCTGTATGATCACAGAGGGACAAGTGACCGGAATGCCACAAAGTGACTGCCAACCCCTATTGTAGATGACAGTGGGAAGGCTAGTATCGGAAAAGTCCAATAGAATGACTTGGCTTTCCAAATGAATGCCACGTCAGGAAGAGTTCTCCGAAAAGCCCTTACGAGCTTTATCATCACGAAACTTGACATGTGAGGGGATAAAATTGGAGGAAGATGCCCTGGAATGAAAAGTGTTCCAGGACGGAGCAAATTTCTGTTTAGGCGCCATAAAGCAACTAATGAGAGAGAGAGAGAGAGAGAGAGAGAGAGAGAGAAGCACCAAATAGTTTAATATCAATGTGATAGAAACAAAATTGGTACGTATGTATGAGAAATGCATGAACATGTGACATGCAACATTAAAAACATCATGGGCTCAGCCCAATCCAAACCTACCAACACACAAGCTTGCAACAAAGTAAACATACATCTAAAATGCATGAATCATTGTTAAAATGCCAATGTGATGCAATGCATGATGATTTAAACTCATTTAAACACAAAGCAACCCAAAAATTTTGTGAAAAACTCATCAATTTTGAAAAACCCCAAATTTTTCAAAAAAAATCCCAAAAGTTAGGTCATAAAGATGAAATGCATGATAAGATGAGTGAAACGAGATCATACCAGAGGAAAAAGAAGATCTTTAGGCCAAAAAGCTTTTAGGTTTAAGGTTTAGAGAGAGAGAGAGAGAGAGAGAGAGATGAGCTTGGGAAGGTGAGGAGACAAGTTTTGTCGAGAGAGATCGAGAAGAAATGACAGAAATTCGTGCTGACCCTATATATAAACAAATATGTAGCTCGATTGATCAGCAAGTATCGAGAGGTGTTGAGAATTAAAAATAACTAGAGGGAGCTATCGAAAGGTGTCCACAGCTAAATGACTTCGATAGATTGAGAAACTATCGAGAATTTATCGAACTTACAGAAACTTCCTCGATGGATTGAGAAGTTGTCGAGACTAAATCTCAAAAACCTCGATAGATCGAAATTGCAATAACAGTTATCGAGAAAAGAAGCTCAAGAGGCTTGATAGATAGTCTAGTTGTTGAGAGGTATCGAGAAGCTGTCGAGATTGCTTAAAAACAGTTTTTCAAATAAGAGAAAAACACAGATATGAGTGCAATTAAGCATGCTACTAAACCAAAGATCCAAACAACATTTTAAGCTCTAAAAAACGGCTCTCAACAAGAAAAATGTGAAGCATTTAAATCCAAAATACACACACACACACACACACACAAAACAAGTCTAACCAATTTTATATTTCAAAAACAAGTTAAGACAGTTTAGTGAGCATACATTAACACATGTACTTCTTGTGATGACCAAATCACATTGTACCTGCACATGTATCAAGTATAGCAAAGAATATTGCGTGTTGTGTGTGAAAAAACATCGCAAGATTGCATAAGTGTCTACATGTTATGACGATTTGAGATATGAAAAAATCACTTTAACTCACACACAATCATAACTGCTTGATTGGGACTATCACTTTCGAGGTACATCCTATAACTCCCACATCTCCTAAAAGACACTCTTGCAATCATATATAAAGCATTTTCATTATTTTTGCTTTAATTTTTCTTTGCATATTTTCTTTTTAAGCATATCATACATGGGTATATAAGAGAGAGAAAAGAAATATCCAATGATGTTAAGCTTTTGACATTGCACTTTTGCTATGCTGAAGCATACAAATGTCATTTCATGATTGGCAGGCAACAGTAATAAGATGGTTACTTATGTCTTTCTCTTAGAATTTTCTAGTCCTCCCCGTAAAAAAGAGTTATACGAGTGTTAAGTACAAGAGATTACTTAATCTTACTTATCACAAATACGAGCCACAAAGCTCACTTACTTAGTTGTGCATAGAGATGATCATTTAAGTTACAAAAGATACAAAGTTTAGAAAACTTTGTTTCAATGGCCATCCAAGGTATACAAGTACCAATGTACACAAACACACATTGTTTTTGTATTTTTCTAATTTTTCTAATTTTTTATTTTTTATTTTTATGAAAATCAAAATAAAGCAAAATTGAAAACAAACAAACAAAAAAAATGTTAAGCAATGCAAAGCACAAAACTAGACTAACTTAAAACAAGAAATCAAAACACACAAGTAATACAAGCGAAAATAGAGGGAGAGAGAAAAAAGTGACAAAATCACTTCGAGCCTTTTTCCTTCCACACCTTCGAAGAACCTTTCTATTTGATGAACCCTTGATCTAACAGTGAGGGGGAAGAATTGAAACCGTTCAAGTTCGAAAGGAACATGAGGGCTTTGAGTAGATTTCCAAGAGGAGTAAGAGAGGATGGAAATTGATTCTGGTTTTCCGATGAGATCATACTTGTTGCTCTGTTAAGTGGCAAACCACTTATAGCAATTAGGTCGAGTATGTCCGATTGCTCCACAGTGATGGTAGAGATGTTGCTTCTTCTGTTTAGACTTTTGAGTATTGCCTTCTTAGCCCTAGGTTTTTAGTCTCTTTCTTACCAATTTTAAGGGGTGCTCTTAAGATAGACTTACCATTGTCAATGTTCTCACTAGCTAAAACAATTTTGACATCAGTGTTCTCAGATTCAACATTATTAGTGGAAGAAACAAAAACAGTAGTATTAAAGGAAGCAATATTAGGAGAAGAGAAATCATACCCTAAACTGGTTCGATCAAAAGCAGATTTCTGTAAACTGAGCATCTCATCAAGCTTTGCACTTACAGTCCTCTCCAGCTGAGCTCTGATTTGAAATAGCTCCTCTTCAAGCTTTTTGGTCTTCTCAGCCAAGAAATTATTCTAAAATACAACTTCTAATGCTTTTTGGAGACTTTGTATAATTTTGCATAGACTGTGTGGATGTCATCTTACTCATCCATCTTTTCAAACTTAGACTCCACCAAGTCTTCTTCTTCATCCACATCTTCAACAATCCTCTCAGTAGGATTTATAGTGGCGGTGAAGGCATTCAAGATTCCATCATCCTCATTTTTTGAATCATCCTTAGGTTCGGTGTCGCTCAATGTAGCAATAAGTGCCTTTCTTTTCCCAATGGTCTTGAGATATGTAGGGCACTCTTGTTTCATGTGCTTAAACTGTTGTGAAATTTTAAAGTACTCGCTAGTATACGAACCGTATCGAAGTATAGTTTGACAAGAATGAGGTCGAACCCACAGGGACTAGAATAAAAGTAGGAAAATTAATAAAATATTAACCAAATTAATCCTAATCTAGTTTAATAAAAATTGTTTGTTTGCAATTAAATAAACTAAACAAATAATTAAACTAAGCAAAGATATAATATAAAGTAGTTAAGAGATATAAACAATCTAGAGAATGGAATTAAGGTTTTGGAATCAACCTTGTAAGTCATATCAGCATATATTTATGATCATTAATTTTTCCTAACCACTACATGATAATCTAGAAATCAATCGTGCTATCATGGAAAACATTTTCATTAAAATCCTTATTTTAAAAATCAAAGGCATGTTCTTTTTCGCTTCTTAAGTATTAAAATCAAATCATCAATTGTATCCGTAGCCAAACAAATCACAAGATATATCCAATTCTAAAAATCAAATCATAAATTGTATCCATTGACAGACAAATCACAAGCGATATCCAATTTTATAATCAAGAATTAATAAATCAAGCATTCAATTAATCAAGACAAATCCTAAATCATGAGAAAAATATGATTGAATTCATATCTAGAATCACATCTTAGTCAAATTGATATGAAGTAAGAACAATTTAAATCATTAAAGAACAGCTATTGTGGGAAAAATCAAATCACATAAATACTACTGATAATCCTTAAGGTTTCAACCTCAACCTTAATTATAAATTTAGCTACTCATAGTCATTAAAAGAAAACACAAAAATAAAATACTAAACATTAAACTAGAAAAATAATTAAAACTAACTGTCATGGAAGAGGTAGCTGCAGCTCTCTATACATTCAGCCCTCAGTCCTAGCACTTGCCTTCCTGAATTTTTCCCTAAAGAACCTTTAAATAAGTCAAGGAATCCTATTACGAGTTGAATTCTCGTTTAGAGAAAATCTCAGATTTTTATACTACAATTAACTGACAATTTTGGCCCATTTAATGCCAGAATTAGGACTTTTGGTAAACTACAAAGTTGTAGCCCTTTAAGTTAACTTTCCAGAACAACTTGAATCATCCTGATTGGATATCCAAGCCAAACGTTATACCAAAAATACTAACTGATGTGCAGGCTGGAATCCTAATCTAAATTGGATTTGGATTTGGCGCAAATTTCCTTTGATTCCTTGCCCTAATTGGACTTAAATTTAATTGGGTTGGTCTTCTTTAACTTCAACATGGCCCTTGTAAAAGTAAAGTCCATTAGCTTTCTTCTTTGCACAAATCCACTTATTTAATTTCATTTTCCTATAAAAGACAAATTCACACAATAAAATCCAATTAAGCGCAAAATTGATTATTTAGCATTATTCCAAAACCAAATATAAAATGCATGAATTACCTCAAATAAGTATGATAATGCTTTTTAACAGTGATATAAATATGCAAAATTAAGCTATTATCAATGCACATCACAAACCATTGACACCGGAAACACTTAGGTCTTGAGGGAATAGTGTACTGACTGCCATCCATAGCATCCTTCTTCCCTTTGTCTTGGCTCTTGAACTGGGTCGAACTGGACTGCTTGCAGCCTTTGTTAAATCCTTTAGCATTGGCATTCTTCATAAACTTTTTGAACTGCCTTGTAATGTAGGATTTCATTTTAGAATCTTCATTGTTTGAAGACTCGTTAGTGCCACTGCTCTTGGCCTTCAGTGCCATGCTCTTGCCTTTACTGGATTTCCCAATCTTTGTCAAACCCAACTCATAGGTCTGTAAGCTGTCAACCAGCTCTGTCAAAGGAATTTTGTCAATATCCTTTGATTCCTCAATTGTAGTGATCTTGGAATGAAATCTCTCGGGTAGATATCTGAGCACTTTTCTTGGGTTCTAGAATGGTTTTCCCAAGATTAAAGGCTGAGTTCACTATGTCCTTGACCTTAGCATAGAACTCATCGAACGACTCATCCTCCTCCATCTTGATGTCTTCAAAGCTTGTAGTGAGCCTCTAAAATTTCAAATCCTTGACAGCCTTGGTTCCCTCATAGGTTGTTTAGAGAATGGCCTATGCTTTCTTCTTAGTTTTAGTAGAGGATATTGTTAGGTTCTAAGAATTAGGAACTAATGTATTAGAACTTCAATTTGTAATGTTGGCAAACCATGATCAAAACATTCTTTAAGTTGTGTGTTAGACTTGCTCAAAGTGTGGCACTTAATGTAAAGTTGGAATCGAGTTTTATGCAGAATTCACTGTGCACTTTCTGCCTGACTCGATCGATCGAAAATTAGACTCGATCGATCAAAAGTCGTGCAGATTGTTTTTCTGCAGAATTTTCCAACTCAGCCCTAGTCCATTTAATGTATAGGGTTTTATGTTTTGCCCTAAGTATATAAAGGAAAACCCTAGCCACGTTTTTAGAGTTCTGTTTTGCTATGTTTTGTGAATCTCATTGTGAGATCTAGAGGTGTTTACCTTTACATACACTTAGGGTTTCCAAACTCAAGACTTATGTCAAGAGCTTGGTAAATCATACAGTTGCAGAATCAAAGATCTAAAGAAATACAAGCAGGTGCGCTTGTGGATTGCTGAAGAATTCAAGAAAGAAGGAGTCCGTGGATCTCGAAGCGATCATGGGGTCGTGGTAGTAAGTTTCCTACACTTGGGTAGCAATAGGATGTTAGTGGTATAAGTCTTATTGTGTAAACTTCGATTCTTTCATAGTGAATTCAGTTTTACCTTGAGGATAGCTAGGTTAAATCCTCCCCAGGTTTTTTACCGGTTTGGTTTTCCTGGGTCATCAGATCTTTGTGTTCTTTATTTTCCGCTGCTTTATTGTTTTTGATTATTTGTGTTAACCTAGACTTGTTTAAATTACCTAAGTTAATCACTTGGCTAATTCTCTAGGTTAATCTGTTTAGTTTAAGGGGTCTAAACGAACTGACAAGTGGTATCAGAGTGGGTAGCTTTTGTATTTGATCCTTTGATCTTTTAGCTGATCCTTGACCCCTGTTGTTATGGATTTCTCTAAAATCTTCTCTTTAGTTTGTCACATTATCTACTTAGTGAGCTTGTTCTTTACCATCTTTGTTAAAATTTTTCTTGAGTGTCTAGTTATAATCACATATGATAATAATTACATGTGCTATACTGCTTTAACCGCCTTAAAGGTACGTGATTCTTGTCTTTGGTATTTGGGTAATGGTTGTTCCAGGCACATGACAGGAAATAAAGTCTTGTTCAAGACACTCTTTGAAGGAAAGATTGGAACAGTTACCTTTGGAGATGGAAGTAAATCTGTGATCAGAGGCATTGGTACTGTGGATATTCCAGGACTACCAGTTTTTGAAGATGTGTGGTATGTTGATGGGTTGAAGGCAAACTTACTCAGCATAAGCCAAATTTGTGACAATGGACTGAATGTGTTCTTCACCAAACAAGAATGTGAAATACTTGATGAAGGAGGTGACTGTATGTGTGTTGGTGTGAGGACAGCTGATAACTGTTATGGTATCACCCCAAGTGTAAGCAACAAATGCTTCAGTGCTAAGATCAATCAAGTTGACTTATGGCATTAAAGGTTGGGACATGCTAGCCTCAAGCAATTAAAGAAGATTTCAAAATGTGATGCAGTAATTGGGTTGCCCAAGTTTGAGAAGATTGAAAAATGCATCTGTGGACCATGTCAGATGGGTAAACAAGTGAAGTCCAAACATCCGTCTGTAGCTGATGTTCAAACTACGAGACCTTTGGAGTTGCTGCACATTGATCTCATGGGTCTTGCCAGAGTTCAGAGTTTAGGTGGAAAGAAGTACATTCTAGTAGTTGTGGATGACTTTACCAGATTCACATGGGTTGTACTGTTGAAAGATAAAGCTGAGGCTCCTGAAAAAATGATTCATCTGTGCAAAAAATTGCAAGTAGAAAAAGGAACTGTAATAGCCAGAATAAGAAGTGACCATGGAAAATAGTTTGAGAACACAAAACTGGCTACGTTTTGCAATAATCAAGGCACCCATCAGGAAATCTCTTCACCCAAAACACCACAACAAAATGAAATTGTGGAAAGAAAAAATAGAGTTGTACAAGAAATGGCCCGTGTCATGCTTCATAATAAGAAGATGCCTAAATCTTTTTGGGGAGAAGCTGTTAATACTGCATGTCACACTCTCAATCAGGTATATTTCTGACCAAATTCCAAGCAAACTCCCTATGAACTCTGGAGAGGAAAGAAGCCTGTAATCAAATACTTCAGAATATTTGGCAGTGACTGTTACATTCTACGTGATAAAGAGAACCTAGAAAAGTTTGATGCTAAGAGTGACAAGGGTTATTTTCTGGGATACTCTTCCACCAGTAGAACATACAGAATATACAATCTAAGAACTAAAACAATCATGGAATCTTCAAATGTAGTGATCAATGATGAATTAAACTCAGAAGGCCATTCAGAACCTGCACCTCAAGTTCAAGAAAAGATTGTGGAAGTTGATGATTCTCTACCTGAAAACTATGTGGGAAAGCATACAGAGGAAGAGTTAATGGTATTGAATGATACAGCTTCTGTGCCATCAAGTTCAGAACCTTCAACACCAGTTTCTGGAGCTCAACAAGAACAGAGAGAGTTTCAGAGTCCATCAGATCAGAAAGGTACCACTACTTCATTGGTCAAAGGTCCATCATCGAGAGTTAGGTTGAATCATCCTGCTACTAATATTTTAGGAAGTTTGAATGATAACATGAGATTGAGATCCAAAGCATTAAATGTGATTACTCACTCATGCTATCTATCCCAATTCGAACCGAAAAAGGTGGATGAAGCTCTACAAGATGCTGATTGGGTAAATTCTATGCACGAAGAACTTCATCAGTTTGTTCGAAATGATGTGTGGGAATTAGTTCCTAGACTAGAGGGAGTCAATGTTATTGGAACTAAGTGGATCTTCAAGAACAAGTCAAATGAACATGGAACTGTTATCAGAAATAAATCTAGGCTTGTTGCTCAAGGATACACACAAGTAGAAGGAATTGATTTTGATGAGACTTTTGCACCTGTAGCAAGATTGGAATCCATTCGAATTCTTTTGGCTATAGCAAGTCATATGAACTTCAAGTTGTATCAAATGGATGTCAAGAGTGCTTTCTTAAATGGCATGTTACAAGAAGAGGTATATGTTGAACAACCGAAAGGTTTTGTTGATCCTCACAGGCCGAATGATGTCTACAAGTTGAAGAGAGCTCTCTATGGATTGAAACAAGCTCCACGGGCTTGGTATGATAGATCAACTGCATATCTCATGGACCATGGCTTTAAGAGAGGTTTTGCTGACACCACTCTGTTTATACGAAAGGATAAGAATCATTTTGTAGTTGCTCAAATTTATGTTGATGATATTGTTTTTGGTGCTACTAATGATTCTCTTGCTCAATCTTTTGCAGATGAAATGAAGGCCATGTTTGAAATGAGTATGGTTGGGGAACTAACTTATTTCTTGGGATTGCAGGTGAAGCAAACGGATGCTGGAATCTACATCAACCAAGCTAAGTATGCACGAAATTTGGTCAAGAGGTTTGGTCTTGACAAGGCTGCATATGCTAGGACACCAATGGCTGCTAATGCAAAACTAACAAACGATCCATCAGGTGAGTCTGTTGATGTTACCCTATACAGAAGCATGATTGGTTGTCTTTTGTATTTAATTGCTAGCCGACCTGATATTGCATTTAGTGTGGGTGTTTGTTCTAGATTTCAATCTAATCCCAAGGTTTCTCACTTAATTGCTGTCAAAAGAATTATAAAGTATGTTGCTGGAACTTGTGATTATGGTCTGTTTTATAGCAAAGAGTCAAATCTTTCTCTTGCTGGTTTTTTTGATTCTGATTGGGCTGGTAATGCTGATGATAGAAAAAGTACAACTGGTGGTTGTTTTTATGTTGGTGCTAATCTGGTTGCTTGGATGAGTAAGAAACAAAATTCTGTTTCTTTATCTACTGCTGAGGCAGAATATATTGCTGCTGGAAGTTGTTGTTCTCAGCTTCTTTGGATGAAGAAACTTTTGAGTGATTATGGAATATCACAAGACACCATAGTTGTTTACTGTGATAACTCTAGTGCTATAGATATCTCTAAGAATCCTGTTCAACACTCTAAGACCAAACACATTGAGATTAGATATCATTTCATTAGGGATCTTGTTGAACGGAAAATTGTTGCTCTTGAGTATATTCCAACTGAACGTCAGAATGCTGATATTTTCACCAAACCGCTTGATAGAGGAAAATTTGAGACTCTTCGTCAAGTGATTGGTGTGATTCTTTGTCCCTAGTCATTCTTGACTTCATAGTCCTTGTGCTTCATTGCTCTACCTTTTGTGACATTTGTTTCTAGGGTTTGCATTGCATAACATTCATGCATTTCATTCTAGGATGTGTGTTTCTTTTAAAAAAAAAAAAAAAATTTTGCAAATTGTGTTTTTGCTATTTTTCTTTGAATCTGAAGACAAGGTTGGTCAATCAAATTTTGCATAACATGTTTATGTACCTTGTTTAGCTTTGATGCACTTATGGCAATTGCACTTTACTAGCTAAAGTTTTGTTGTGCATGTTGTGTGGGAAGATGCTATATTTGTTGATCACATGATCTTGATCTTGAAGTCTCATATCTTTGATTGTCGGACTTGTTCTTATTGAGAAAGGCATAAATAACCATCTCACCACCGTTTATTAGCCAATCATGAACACCTTAGTGCATATCGTAAGATTTTGTGCTCGAGAAAGTGTAGCACATGCACAAAAAGAACATAAGGTGTAGCCTCTATTAAAATTGGTGTGTACATTATTGGGCTATAATAATCTCACAAATTCAAATAAAATTGGTGTGTACATTATCCCAGCTATATTATTAAGTTTCTAATCAATTAAATTGAATAATGAGGCAAATCAAGAAACTTACATGATTGCAAGCTTTTATTCTAGGAGATGTGAGAGTTATATGATGTAACTCTTTAAGTAATAGTCTCTTTCAATTTCATGTGATGGATTTTGTAGAAATTGTGATTAATCAATATGTGCATATCACCTCACATGTTTCTCTCGCTTATGCTAGTTGCACACACTACACAAGTTATTCTTTGCTAAACTGTGTACATGTTATTGTGTATGTTTTTGGCCTGACCAACCGAGTTTGAATATTTCTTGAAATTGATGCAAAACATGTTTGCCTGTCTAAATGGTTGAGGGATATTGAGAGACAATCTTACATTGAGAGATCTGGGTTGAAAACATGGGTTTTTGGAAAAACATTTCATCTCATACTCATGCATTTTGTCTTAAAATTTAATGCTTTGAGGAGATTTTGAGCTAATTTGTTTCAATTTTCAAAAAATTCATTTTTCTAGACTTTTGATCGATCGAGTCTGTTTTTCGATCGATCGAAAATGTTTTTAAAATCTCAGAATACTCTCTGTGTGTTTCGATCGGTTCTCGATTGATACTGGATCAATCGAAGGATTTTCGACCGATCGAATCTGTTTTTCGATCGATCGAAAATCGGGTTGATTGTTTTTAAAAAGGTCTTTTTCACGTGAGTTCTTTACTTTTTCAAATCTTTTCAAACCTTTTTAAAACGTTTGTCTCCTCTCCAACCGGTCAAAGCAATTTTTTGGTGATTTTGTCGTTTTCCTCCGATCTTTTTGCACAAGTCCTCTCTCCCAAGGCTGGTAAGACATTTTTGCCCTCTCCTTTATTTTTATTTTCTAGTTTCATGCATTTTTTCATGCATTTTTGGGCTATTTTCGGCATTTTGGTTTTTTTTAATTTTGGAATTAATTTTGGGAGTTTCTTTCCAATTTTAATCATGGGTTTTTGTGGGGACACCTTATCTAAGCACTACATGTGGTTTAATTTGATTAGTGTGGTGCTTTGTGAGAAATTTGAAAATCTAGGGCTTGAAATTGATAAATTTGGGGTTTTTATTCAATTTGATTGAAATTGATGAAATTGGCTTGTTGGATTGATTAATTTGATCATTATATTGAGTCAATTAACTGTTGTGTTGATCAATTTATCAATTTGTTGTGTTTTGAAAACTTAGGTTTTTCAAATTGGGTATTTTTGATAAAAATTACTTGTTCAAGCCAATTTTGTTAATTTGGATTATATTTGAACTTGTCACTGCATTAATTCATGCATCATTCGCATATATTGTTCATGCATCATATAGATTTGATTTTTTCTATATTTTTTTATGCTGTGCTAACTTGCAGTCTGCCCTTGGTATTTGTTTTTGCTCTTCTCTTTCTGTGTCTCTCCTTTCTTTCCTTAGCACCATGCCTAGGAAAACTAGAGTCCATAGGACTTCTGACCCTTCACCTTCTTTTGATAGTGATCGGTTTCCTAGTGAGTCAAACCAAGTGACCTATGAGACCCTGAACCTTAGGCGTCATATCTGGGCTGAGCGTAGGGTCATACTAGATGAGGTAGATCCTGAGGTGAGACGTAACTTTGAGCATCGGGGTTGGTTATCTTTGCTCGAGTATGAGCATCCTCCTCCTCCTGCCACCCTGATTAGAGAGTTCTATTCGAACCTCTCTATCCACATCTATGATACCAACACCTTGGTTAAGGTTTGGTTACGAGGTGTAGAGTATCACATTACCCCTACGGTTGTGTCAGATGCTCTTGGGGTGCCCATTGTTGACCATCCCGTTTTTCCTTATGAGGAGTCTCCACCTCTTGATGACGTATTGTCATACATCACTGGATCTTCTATCTAGTGGGGTTCTGATCCTCGGATCAGTTCAGCTGAGCTTTCTGAGCTTCACTACCTTTTCTTTAGGATAACGTGTCATTCTTTGTGGCCTATTTCTCATGTCCACACCATCCCTCTTGAGCGATGTGTGTTTTTGTACGCGCTTGTTACTGATGCTCCTATCAGTTTTCCTCATCTGTTCCTTCGTTCTTTGAACGAGGTTCATCGATCTAGTTCTACGGCTCATGAGTTATTTTTTCCCGTTTTTATTCATAGGATTCTCCTTTTTCTTGGTTTAGGTGATTTTCCTGCGTCTGAACCTGTTCATGTTATTGCTCCTATAGGTGCTACCTTTTTGAGGCAAAGGGCTGCTCAACTTCGAGCTAGCTCTAAGCATCCTCGGGTAGAACCTTCCGGTGTCACTCCACCCCCTTCTTCTTCTACAGATACTCCTGCAGCTAGGACGTCTTCTGATCCCGCTGTTGCTGCTGCTGCTGATGTTCCTCCACCGTTTGATGATGTTTCTGATCTTCGTCGGACTCTTGATACTGTTGTGACCGTTCAGGCGGCTCATGGTCAGCTTCTGGTGGACATCCTTGATGAGCTACGTGCATTGTGAGCAGATTTGGCGAGTTTTCGTCATTCTCCTCCACCTCCTTTTGATGATGAGTGAGTGCCTTTTGGCAATTCGTCACAAAAAGGGGGAGTGCATTCTATTGTGTAGATCATATGTATCTAGGAGATTTTTGTGGAGATTTTCATTTTAGGGGGAGTTTTGTACTTAGTAGTGAAACTGCGGAGCTTGTGGAGTTATTAGATTGTATCTAGGCACTTCACTGTGTATTTACATTTTTAGCACTTGATTAGGAGATATTTTTGAGATACATTTTGATGTTTTTGTTTCTTGATTCACTATGCTACTCTGTTTATTGATTTATATTTATGATGTTATTTATGATATATGTCTTTATTTTGTGTCATGTGAAATCAAGAAGTTATTTTTATATATTTCCTGTTTTTTTCCACACATGCGTTTATGTGTTTGTTAAGTGTTACAGGAATATACAGGTTGATTCAGTCGTGCTGCTGTCTACTTTGCAACTGTTAGATAGTAGTTAGGTTGAATTGTTTAAGTGGCTTTTTATTTTGTAATGGGCTGTTTCATTTTGTAAACTTTGAGCTTTTTGTTAAGTCTGTGGTTTGTCACGGATTACCAAAAGGGGAGTTTGTTAGGTTCTAAGAATTAGGAACTAATGTATTAGAACTTCAATTTGTAATGTTGACAAACCATGATCAAAACATTCTTTAAGTTGTGTGTTAGACTTGCTCAAAGTGTGACTCTTAATGTAAAGTTGGAATAGAGTTTTATGCAGAATTCACTGTGCACTTTCTGCTTGACTCGATAGATCGAAAATTAGACTCAATCGATCGAAAGTCGTGCAGATTGTTTTTCTGCAGAATTTTCAAACTCAGCCCTAGTCCATTTAATGTATAGGGTTTATGTTTTGCTCTAAGTATATAAGGGAAAACCCTAGCCAGGTTTTTAGAGTTCTGTTTTGCTGTGTTTTGTGAATCTCATTGTGAGATCTAGAGGTGTTTACCTTCACATACACTTAGGGTTTCCAAACTCAAGACTTATGTCAAGAGCTTGGTAAATCATACAGTTGCAGAATCAAAGATCTTAAAGAAATACAAGCAGGTGCGCTTGTGGATTGCTGAAGAATTCAAGAAAGAAGGAGTCCGTGGATCTCGGAGCTATCATGGGGTCGTGGTAGTAAGTTTCCTACACTTGGGTAGCAATATGATGTTAGTGGTCTAAGTCTTATTGTGTAAACTTTGATTCTTTCATAGTGAATTCAGTTTTACCTTAAGGATAGCTAGGTTAAATCCTCCCCAGGTTTTTTACCAGTTTGGTTTTCCTAGGTCATCAGATCTTTGTGTTCTTTATTTTTCGCTGCTTTATTGTTTTTGATTATTTGTGTTAACCTGGACTTGTTTAAATTACCTAAGTTAATCACTTGGCTAATTCTCTAGGTTAATCTGTTTGGTTTAAGGGGTCTAAACGAATTGACAGATATCTTCTTGAACTCCTCATTTGTGACCGCACTGAATAAAACGTTCAATGCCCTGCTATTGAAGTTAGCCGCCTTGATCTTAGCATCATCCCAATCGGCTGGCACTTCCTTTGGCTTGGTCCAGCCTATCTCAACAGCTTGCCACACTTTTTCATCTAATAACTGCAAGAAAGCTCTCATGCGCATTTTCTAGTATGCATAGTTAGTACCATTAAATAAAGGAGGTATAATAAAAGACTGTCCTCTATCCATGAAAAACAGGGGTCAATGGATTATACAACAAAGATTAACCCTAATCAGAGTGTGCCTGCTCTGATACCACTTGATAGGCCAAGAATGTATTGATCCCTTGTGATAAATTAACCTGTTGATTTAGCCAAGTTAATTAATTAATTCAATTAACATGCAAAATGCGTGGTAGCACAAACAAATCACTAACTAAGTTAACACACAGCAGAAACTACAGTTGACACGGTGATTTGTTTATGAATAAGGAAAACCTCTAAGACAAAAACCTCACAATGTGATTTTAAGATCACCACTCCTGTGAAATCACTATTATTACAACAAGCGGTTACAGGTAAAGGAATCCCAGTACCTTATACTAACCTACAATTGAACCCTTACCCTAACACCCAATTAGATTTGTTCTGTAGTGACAATCTCTCATTTTCAATGCACGGCTCCTAGCACGTGACTAAACAATCGATGCGCGGATCCTAGTACGCGGCTTACTCTCTAACTTGAGAAAGATGTTGGCTGCAAAGTTCATCAGTTCATCAACAAAATGAAGATCATGAAGCTCCTTACTTACAAAACCTAATGGCGTACAAATGCAGCAGTTTCTTTAAGAGAAAGATGAACTAGGACAAATTCTATCTTCGGTCACAATTTGCATGACCAAAACTTTGCCTCACACTTGCGCAACCTTTGACGGCCCTTAAAATAATTTTTATATATGTTTAGAGTTGTGAGAAAAGAAAATCCAAACATGTATATACGGATTGGTGTGAAATTAGATCTGAAAAACTGATTTTCATAAATCTCGATAGATAGCTTATTTATCGAGCAATTGTCGAGCACGGGCTAAAGCTACTTTTTAAATCTCGATAGATTCTATCTGTCGAATTTTAAAATCTAGCACTTCTTCACTTAATTCTTGGACAGATTTGCATGGCTTTAACACTTGACTTGAAACCTTGTTCCTTGAAGCATTAAACGCATCCTAGACCTACTCAATTACAAGTAAAGTGCGTTTGGTTAAAGGATTAGCCAATTCTATTTTGACATATGTTCCTAACATGATTCACATATATCCTAACGGAAACCGTAGTTGCACTAAGTGGCTTCACCAAATTGCAGAAATTTTGTAGGATTTTTAAAAATATATATATAATTATTGTATCAAGTAGCTGTACCAAATTACTGTAAATTTTTAGATAAAAACAAAAAGTTTTTTTTTTTTAATCTTATCAAATTCTTTGGAGAAAGTAGCAATAATTGTTTTAATAAGCTTCTTCTTTGATGTGCATTGATAATAGCTTAATTTTGCATATATCACTATTAGAAAGCATAATCATACTTATTTTGAGGTAATTCATGCATTTTATATTTGATTTTGGAATAATGGTGAATAATCAATTTTGTGCTTAATTGAATCTTATTGCGTGAATTTGTCTTTTGTAGGAGAATGGAATTAAACAAGTGGATTTGTGCAAAGAAGAAAACTAATAGACTTTACTTTTACAAGGGCCATGATGAAGTTAAAAAAGGCCAACACAATTAAATTTAAGTCCAATTGGAGCAAGGAATCAAAGGAAATTTTCAACAAATTCAAGTCCAATTCGGATTAGGATTCCAGCCTGCACGTTAGTTAGTATTTTTAGCATAACTTTCGGCTCAGATGTCCAATCGAGATGATTCAAGTTGGGCTGGAAAGTTAACTTAAAGGGTACAATTTTGTAGTTTACCAAAAGTCCGAATTTTGACATTAAATTGGCCAAAATTGTTGGTTAAGTGAAGCCTTAAAATTTGGGATTTTCTCCAAACGGGAATTCAACTTGTAATAGAATTCCTTAACCTATTTAAAGGCTCTTTAGGGAAAAATTCAGAGAGGCTAATTCTAGGGCTGAGATGCAAAATAGAAAATTAGAGCAAGAGGCAGTGCCGCATGTGGCTTCTCTATAGCTTTTCTCCATGATAGCATTGTGACTATTTCTTTCTCTATTTTATTTGTCTAGTTTAATGTTTAGTATTTTATTTTTGTGTTTTCTTTCTATTATCATAAGTAGCTAAATTTATAATTAGGGTTGAGGATGAAACCTTGTTAAGGATTATCAGTAATATTTATGTGATTTGATTTTTCCCACAATAATTGTTCTTTAATGATTTAAATTGTTCTTGCTTCATATCAATTGACTAAGATGAGATTCTAGATATGAGTTCAATCATGTTTTTCTCATGATTTAGGATTTGTCTTAATTAATTGAATGCTGGGTTTATTAATTGTTGATTATAAAATTGGATATCGCTTGTGATTTATCTGTTAATGGATACAATATGATTTGATTTTTAGAATTGGATATATTTTGTGATTTGTTTGGCTACAGATACAATTGATGATTTGGTTTTATACTTATGAAGTGAAGAAGAACGTTCTTTAGATTTTTAAACATAAGTTTTAAAGATGATATTTTCCATGATAGCAAGATTGATTTCTAAATTATCATGCAGTGGTTGGGAAAAATTAATGATCATAAATATATGCTGATATGACTTACAAGGCGGATTCCAAAACCTTAATTCCTTTCTCTTGATTGTTTACATCTTTTTATTGCTTTATATCTTTTACTTAGTTGAACTATTTGTTTAATTTTATTATTTGCTTAGTTTATTTAATCTTAGAAACCAATTTTTATTAAACTAGATTAGGATTAATTTGGTTAAGGTTTAATTAATTTTCCTACGTTCATTCAAATTCCTGTGGGTTTGACCTTGTTTTTGTCAAACTATACTTCGGTACGGTTCGTACACTTGCGAGTACTTTAAAATTGCACAACATTCTTCTTCTTCTTTTTTTTTTTTTTTAATTTTATAAAGTAACAATTTTACTATTAGCTTACATTAGTTTTTTTTTTTTTTTTATAAAAATTTATTCAATATCATCTATTTATGTTTTTTTTTTTTTTTTGTGTGATTTTCTTCTTTTGCTACACTTCTCTAATATAAGGATTGTGTTAGATTCTAAGAAATTAGGAACTAATGTATTATAACTTCAATTTGTAATGTTGGCAAACCATGATCAAAACAATCTTTAGTCTTGTTGTAAACTTGCTCAAAGTATGGCTTTTTATATAAAGTTGGAATTGAGTTACTGAAGAATTTACTGTGCACTTTTGCCTGGCTCGATCGATCGAGAATTAGACTCGACCGATCAAAAGTCGTGCAGATCGTTTTTCTACAAAATTTTCCAACTCAGCCCAAGCCCATTTATTGTGTAGGGTTTTATGTTTTGCCCTAAGTATATAAGGGAAAACCCTAACCACATTTTTAGAGTTCTGAATGCTGTGTTTTTGAATCTAATTGTTAGATCTAGAAGTGTTTACTTTCACATATACTTAGGGTTTCCAAACTCTATATTCATGTCAAGAGATTGGTAAATCATACAGTTGTAGAATCAAAGAGCTTCAAGATATACAAGCAGATGTGCTTGTGCTTTACTGAGAATTCAGGGAAAGAAGGAGTCTGTGGTCTTGGAGCTGTCACGTGGTCGTGGTAGTAAGTTTCCTACAGGCAGGTAGTAATAGGATGTTAGTGGTCTAAGTCTCTATTGTGTAAACTTCGATTCTTTCATGGTGAATTCGTTTTACCTTGAGGATAGCTAGGTTAAATCTTCTTCAGGTTTTTTACCGATTTGGTTTTCCTAGATCATCATATCATGTGTTCTTTATTATTCCGCACCTTTGCATGATATGATTGTTATTGTTTAAACCTAGATCTGGATAATAAACCAAAGTATTCACTTGGTTAATTAATTAGGTTAAACAATCTAAGTTTACAGGAGTTTAAACTTCTAACAAGTGGTATCAGAGCGGGTAACTCTTTTGTGTTAGATCTTTTGATCTAAGAGTTGATCCTTGATCCCTGTTATCATGGATGATTTGAAGTGTCTTTCTACTCATGTTTGTGATGATTTGAATAAAAAGGACACTGTTGTTTCTGTTGATCTTTTTGATGCCTGTGAAACTCTTCGTAAGGAATTACTGAAATATATGAAAATATCTAAGAAATTCAAGGAAGGGTTAAAATTGGCTAATCTTGAAAAAGAGGAATTGATTGTTAGATTAGATGAATCTAATAAAAAGAATGAATTTTTGAGAAATCAAATTTCCTCTCAAGATGAGAAGATGAAAAATTTGGAACAAGAGTTAGTTGAATCTAAAGCTAAGATTGAAAATTTGACTTGTACCAAGCCCGCTGTTGATAACAGAAGTGTTTTTGTTTCTCTTAAGTCTAAAGCTGAAAAAGTTTATATTCCTCCTTTCAAGAGGAATAGTAAAGAAGAGGCTTATTTTGCTAGGTTAGACAAAGGTAAAAGTTCTGATATAGATATTGAAGTTTCTACACCCAAGTCTAAACCTACTATTAAAGAGCATAAGAAATCTGTTTTTGTACCTACTTGTCACCTTTGTGGTGTTGTTGGTCATATTAGACCAAATTGTTCTTTGTTGAGGCAAAAACCAAAATCTGAGACTAGATTTGCTGTTAAGAATACTGATGTTTCTAAATTTGTTTCTGTTTATCATTTTTGTGGTGTCTCTGGTCACATTCCTCCTAATTGTCATAAATTGAAATTTAAGCATTCTGTGTTTCAATCTAAGATATGTGATGATATTTCTCCTGCCATAAGTTCATACAAATTGTTTCATATTCTTTTGAAAAATTTAAGCTTGTTGGCTTATGAAAGGAATTTGTTGGATTTCAGTCTTTCTCAGAAGATTGGTGTAATCCCTCAAATACACTCTGCTTCACATGGATTTTCACCTACAAAGCCGAAGACTCGTGCTATATGGGTGAGAAAAGATTCTCTAAGGTGAGTGTTGCTGACTTGTCCCTGATTTAATTCTTTCAATTATTTGTGGACATGTTTTGTTTCTGTTTTTGGTTGTTTTGTTTTTTAGGTTGTTTTTATTTAAAAAAAATCCAAAAACATTGAAAAATTTCAAAAATACAAAAATATTTTATTTTGTGTCTAGTACTTATTTTTCTTGAGGATTACATGAATTATAATATCTCTCTCTTAATTTAGAACATGCTTGACATTGTGGAGAAAATTGAATAGCATTTGTTATATAAGTGCTAAGCTTTTTCTAATTTTGTGTGAGTATGTACTAGTTTGTACATGTACTCAAAGGTTAATTAAGAAATTAATATTTCTTGTTTGTGTACCCTCTATAGCTTAGTTAAGCATTGTCATGCATTGCATTTGCATTTTTAATCATTTAAGCATAATGTGTGCTTTTTGTTTTTAGTCATAAATTTTTTATTAGTTTTGTATTACATATTTTGGATTTATAATCAAGGTTGGCCATATTATCTTTACATAACATGTTTATGTACCTTGTTTAGCTTGGATGAGCTTATTTTATTGCACTTTACTAGTTTGAGCTTTGTAGTGCATGTTGTGTGAGAGTTGTTTATAGTTTTTGATCACATAATCTTGATCTTGAAGTCACATGCCTTTGATTGTTGGACTTGAACTTAATGAGAAAGGCATAAATAACCATCTCACCACTGTTTATTAGCCAATCATGAACACCTTAGCGCATATCATAAGATTTTGTACTCGAGAAAATGTAGCACATGCACAAAAAGAACATAAGGTGTAGCCTCTATTAAAATACTAAAATTGGTGTGTATATTATTGGGCTATAATTAATTCTCAATTCAAATAAAATTGGTGTGTACATTATCCCGGCTTTGTTAATAAGTTTCTGGTCAATTAAAATTGATATTAATTATAAGGCAAATCAAGAAACTTACATGCTTGCAAGTTTTTATTCTAGGAGATGTGAGAGTTATATGATGTAACTCTTTAAGTTATAGTCTCTTTCAAATTCATGTGATGAATTTTGTAGAAAGTGTGATTGATCACTATGTGCATATCACCTCACATGTTTCTCAAGCTTCTGCTAGTTACATACACTACACAAGTTATTCTCTGCTAAACTGTGTACATGTTATTGTGTGTGTTTTTGGTCTGACCAACCAAGTTTGAAAATTTTTTGAAATTGATGCAGAACATGTTTGTTGTTTGTTTTTTTTTTTTTTTTTTTTAGGGAATCTATAAGAAAATCTTGTTTTTGGAGATCTGGGATAATTACATGTGTTTTTGAAAAAACATTTCATCTCATACTCATGCATTTTATTCATAAAATTTGATGCTTTGAGGAGTTTCAGCACTGAAATTGGTTTGTTTTTCAAAAATTTGTTTTTCCAGAATTTCGATCGATCGAACATGTTTTTCGACCGATCGAAAATGTTTTTAAAATCACTAGAAAGTTTCGGTGTGTTTCGATCGATACTCGATTGGTTTTGGATCAATCGAAGGATTTTTGACCGATCGAATCTAATTTTCGATCGATCGAAAATTGGGCTGAGAGTTTTTAAAAAAGATCTTTTCTTCACGTGTTCTTTATTATTTCAAAAACTTTTCAACCCTTTTTTGTCTCTCACCAACCGGTCAAGCCAACTTTCTGCTATTTTGGTCGTTTTCCTCTATTCTTTTTACAAAGAATCACTCTCCCAAGGCCGGTAAGACTATTTTGCCCCTCCTTTTGTTTTTATTTTCAGTTTTTCATGCAAAATTTCATGCATTTCATTGGTATTTTCGGGCTTTTTTCTTTTAAAATTTGTGTTGATTTTGTTTGTTTTCTATCACAACAAATCAATGGGTTTTTGTGGGGACACCATATGCAAGTGTTACAAGTGGTTTAATTTGGTTAATTTGGTGTTTTATGAAAATTTTGAAAATCTAGGGCTTGTGAATTCCTAATTTGGGGGTTTTGTTTAAATTGATATAAATTGATGAAATTGGCTTGTTAGATTGATTAATTTGATCATTATATTGAGTTTTATAACTGTTGTGTTGATCAATTTCTCAATTTGTTGTGTTTTGTAAAATTAGGTTTTTGAAAATTGGGAATTTTTGATAAAAATTTCTTGCTCAAGCCAATTTTGTGAATTTGGATAATCTTTAAACTGTGTCACTGCATTAGTTCATGCATCATTTGCATATCTTGTTCATGCATCATATAAAATTGTTATTTCTATTATTTTTGCTATGCTGACTTGCAGTCTGCCCTCGGTTTTTGTTTTTGTTCTCTTCTTTCTGTGTCTCTCTTTTCTATCCTTAGCACCATACCTAGGAAAACTAGAGCCCATAGGACTTCTGACCCATCACCTTCCTTTGATAGTGATCGGTTTCCTAGTGAGAAGAACCAAGAGACATACGAGACCCTTAACCTTAGGCGTCATATTTGGGGTGAGCGTAGGGTTATTCTAGATGAGGTTGATCCTAAGGTGAGACGTAATTTTGAGCGTCGGGGTTGGTTACCCTTGTTAGACATTGATCATCTGCCTCCGGCTACCTTGATTAGGGAGTTCTACTAACCTCTCTATTTACGTCTATGATACCAACACTCTAGTTAAGAGTTGGTTACGAGGTGTGGAGTATCGCATAACCCCTTCGATAGTGTTTGATGCTCTTGGGGTGCCTATTGTTGATCATCCAGTCTTTCCCTATGATGAGTCTCCGCCCTTTGATGACGTAGTGTCCTACATCACTGGATCTTCTGTCCAGTGGGTTCTGATCCTTGGATCACGTCTGCTAAGCTCTCTGAGCTTCATTATCTTTTTTTTAGGATTGCGTGTCATTCCTTATGGCCTATTTCTCATCTCTACACCATCCCTATTGAGCGATGTATGTTTTTGTATGCTCTTGTCACTGATGCTCCTATCAGTTTTCCTCATCTGATTCTTCGTTCTTTGAACGAGGTGCATCGGAGTAGTTCTACAGCTCATGCTTTATTCTTTCCTGTCTTTATTCATAGGATTCTTCTTCATCTAGGTTTAGGTGATTTTCCTGCTTCTGAGCCCATTCACATTATTGCTCATATAGGTGCTACTTTTCTGAGGCAAAGAGCTGCTCAACTTCGAGCTAGCTCTAAGCGTCCTAGGGTAAAGCCTTCCGGTGTCACTCCACCTCCTTCTTCTTCTACAGATGCTCTTGTGGCTGAGACGTCTACTGATCATGCTGCTGCTGCTGCTGCTGATGTTCCTCCACCTTCTCCTTCGGATGTTTCTGATATTCGTCGGACTTTGGACACTGTTATGACCGTTCAGGCGGCTTATAGTCAGCTTTTGGGGGATGTACTTGATGAGCTTCGTGCTTTGAGAGCGAATTTGGTGAGTTTTCGTCGTTCTCCTCCGCCGCCTCCTTTTGATGATGAGTGAGTGCCCTTTGGCAATTTATCACAAAAAGGGGGAGTACATTCTATTGTGGAGTACATATCTTGTAGGGGAGATTTTTGTCTTAGGGGGAGTTTTTGTATTTGTGATACTGAGAAGCTTGTGGAGTTTATTAGATTGTATCTAGGTGTTTCACTATATATTTACATTTTTGGCTCATGATAGTGGAGATATATGTGAGATACATTTTTATGTTTATGTTTCTTGTTTCACTATGCTACATTGCTTATCGATCTATATTTATGATGTTATTCATGATATATGTCTTTATTTTGTGTTATGTGAAATCAAGAAGTATTTTATGTTACTTGTATTTTTCACACATGCGTTTATGTGTTTGTTAAGTGTTACAGGAATATACAGGTTGATTCAGTCGTACTGCTGTTTACTTTTGCAACTGTTAGATAGTAGTTAGATTGAATTTGTTTAGTGGCTATTGTTATGGGCTGTTTATTTTATAAACTTTGAGCTTTTTGTTAAGTCTATGTTTTGTCACGGATTGTCAAAGGGGGAGTTTGTTAGGTTCTAAGGAATTAGGAACTAATGTATTAGAACTTCAATTTGTAATGTTGGCAAACTATGATCAAAACAATCTTTAGTCTTGTTGTAGACTTGCTCAAAGTATGGCTTTTTAAGTAAAGTTGGAATCGAGTTACTGCAGAATTTACTGTGCACTTCTGCCTGGCTCAATCGATTGAGAATTTGACTTGACCGATCGAAAGTCGTGCAGATCGTTTTTCTGCAGAATTTTCCAACTCAGCCCTAACCCATTTATTGTGTAGGGTTTTATGTTTTGCCCTAAGTATATAAGGGAAAACTCTAGCCACGTTTTTAAAATTCTGAATGCTGTGTTTGTGAATCTAATTGTTAGATCTAGATGTGCTTACCTTCACATACACTTAGGGTTTCCAAACTCTAGATTCATGTCAAGAGATTGGCAAATCATACAGTTGCAGAATCAAAGAGCTTCAAGATATACAAGCAGGTGTGCTTGTGCTTTGCTGAGAATTCAAGAAAAGAAGGAGTCCGTGGTCTCGGAGCTGTCACGTGGTTGTGGTAGTAAGTTTCTTACAGGCAGGTTGCAATAGGATGTTAGTGGTCTAAGTCTCTATTGTGTAAACTTCGATTCTTTCATAGTGAATTCGTTTTACCTTGAGAATAGTTAGGTTAAATCTTCCCCAGGTTTTTTACCGGTTTGGTTTTCCTGGGTCATCATATCATGTGTTCTTTATTATTCCGCACCTTTGCATGATATGATTTTTCCGCACCTTTGCATGATATGATTATATATCTTTATTATTCCGCACCTTTGCATGATATCATATTATATACTATGTAATAAAAATTGGACTTAGATGCCATTGTTACGCCAAGTGACTTCACTAAATTGCAGAATTTTTTTTGATTTTTAGATTTTAAAAATATATATATATAATTTTTCTTCTCCTATAATTTTTAAATTGATAAAAATCTTAATTTGATTACAATCCAAATCCTTCATCTAATCCATCTAATCCTTTTTTTTTTAATGTGTAGTGTATTATAAAAAGTAGCAACTTTCTTATTTTCATAAAAAGAGGATATAAATTCGTTATCTACTTTTTTTCAAATATATTTAGTTTTAATTTATTTTATTAGATAAATATCAAATTTTTGGATTAAAAAAAAAGCTAATAACAACATGATATTTACGATATAACAGGAAAAAAAAAATTGTAATCAACGTTAACAACTTGATTTTTATGGTATTTGATTTTAAATAAATTCCTTCTTTTTTTGCTTATATCAACTTCATCACAACTTTCATTGAGGATATACACAAGGGGAGTTATTGATAATAAATTTGCAATCTTCTTTTCTTTTTTTCAAATATTTTTTTAAAATTAATTTTTTGGATAAATATCAAATTTTTGGATAACAAAAAAAAAAAAAAAACAAGCTAATAACGTTAATTAACAGCATGATTTTGGTATAACAGAAGATTAAAAATTGTAATTAATGTTGCAACATGACTTTTATGGTATTGGGTTTTAATTTAATTTAATTTATTTTTTGCTTATATAAACTTTTTCATAACTTAAAATTATTGTTTTAAATAGAAACAACTTCTTATCTTCTTTTGTTTTTTTGGTTGAAGTTTAATTTTATTTGTTGGATAAATATAGGAATAATTATGGATAATAGTTTTATTATACCAAGACTCTCATCTTCAGAGTAGACACAGACTTGGTTTAGGTCTAGTGCATCCAGTGCACTGGACCCAGCCAGATGATGACACATGTCCAAAAGTGAACATGTGTCATCATCTCAATGGGTCCAGTACTACTGAATACTAGACCTAACCCTGACCCCCAAGACATTATAAATAATAAGGCCAGATTCATGAATTTTTTTTTTATTAATGTTTTGAACATCCAAGTATCTATCATGTTTTAGGGTTATTTGTATTTGTTTAATTTTTTTTTAATTATTAATGTTTTTTTTTTCAGGGAGTATCCTTGAGGTTTCGAAGCACTTGATAAAAAAAATACTCTTGGTATTGAGTTTTTCTCAAAAAAAAAAAAAAAATTCTTGGAGTTTATATTTACACATTTTGTTTTGATAGGGTGAAATTCGGTGCCTCCTACCTCATTTTCAAAGACAAAAGTTCAATTTTATGTAAGTTTATCTACTTTTATTCTTTAATGTTTAGTAATTTGGGTTGTTTATAATTCTTTACTATTACATTGAGGTCACCACTTAAATATGCTTTCAATTATTATTGAATTCAAGGTTTTTCATTTAAATATGCACTTGAGATTTAATTATGCAAACTCTCTTTACATTTTTTTAGGCATTTCCTTTTATTTTAGTTGCATAGTTATCTACCATATTCTATTCAATTAGTTTTGGACTTATATATGATTTTATTTATTTATAAAACTAATTTTACACAATATGCATTCACTATATAACTTAAAGTAAAAGGTTACTATGTTTAAAAAAAATAGAGTAAAATATTACTTTATTTTTGTTATCTATTTAATTTTAATTAAAATAATTTTCCTTTTCATTAATTTACCCATGATCCTTGATTAAGCTGTGCATCGTACGGACATAATACTAGTGTGTGTGTGTGTGTATATATATATATATATATACTATATAATAAAATTTGGTCTTAGAAGCCGTGGTTGCGCTAAGTGGCTTTACCAAATTACATAAATTATTTTAGATTTTTAAAAATATATATAATTTTTTTTCTTCTTCTCCTATAATTTCTAAGTTAATAAAATCTTCATTTGATTAAAAATCCAAAAAAAAAACAAAAAAAACGCAACGTGATACAACAACATAGTATATGATTTTGTTCTAAAGATCTATTTTAAAATTCTATTCAACTACTTTTAGTGTTTTAATAAAACACTAAATTCCCTTCCCCATTTTTTTTTTTTTTTTGGATAAACACAAAGTTTAGTTAATATCAACTTTTTTTTTCCTACACGGGTTTACTTTTTCTTTTTAATATTTTGTGATATAAACTTTTTTTTCATTCTATCGTATTACACAATTTCTTCATTTTTTTGTCATCTTATTTATACGTTAAGTTTCACAATTAAAAAAAATCATTAGATAATTAATACAACTTTTTTTTATAGAAATAATTATTTTTTATGAGATTTGGACATCATGTAGTCCAACTCTCTCTTCAATTTTTTCCTTATTTATAGAAATTGAGTTGAACTAAAACTCTACTACAACTCTACTCTACTATTTAAGAATGCTAAAATCAATTAATAAAAAAACCAAAATTAAGTGAAAGATTACAAAAGGAATGATATGGATTTTCGGTGAGAAGAATTATCTTTATGTGAGAAGAGCTATCTTCTTCTTATTTTTATTTTTATTTATTGCGTTTCTATTTTTCTATTGATGTAGTACAATTATTGTTTAAATTCTATGATTTTTTTTAAATATTTTAGATAATGCAGTACATCTTAATTATTGATATATATTTTTGATTTGGTGTTTTTAATTGATTGGGCAGATTATTTCCCCACTAATAGCAAAATGGCTAGAAATGGGTAATTCATATTTAAACTTTTACATTTACATTGCAATACAATATTTTTTTTCTTTTTATGTACCTTTATTTATCTATTTTTGAAATTATTTTGAGTGTGGTGCCCTAGAAGGTCCAGATATTAACTGAATGTGTAAATAGTGTGAAAAACACCTTGAATGTTTAGACCCACAAATTACAAATTGCCAATTCAAGCTTAAAATCAAACAATGTATGTGCGAAAAATAAACATAAGCTTATAATAGAATTGAAAGACAATCTAAACCAAATAAAATCACATCCACAGCAGAAATTAAATGGCAAAGATTAAGGGAAGAGAGATGCAAACACAAGGACAACATAATGATGTGTTATCAAAGAGGAAATCGAAGCCCTCGGCGTAAAACCTCTCCGCTGCCCTGCAAGTAGTCAATAATCCACTAGAGAATGAAGTTGGGATACATGAACAACAAAAGACCCTCCAAGCCTAATCTACTTAGTGTACCTAAGCCCTCCAAGCTTCTTGCTTCAACGAGGTTACGCTGAACCTTTGTCTTCTTTAGCTTACCGGATTCCACTATAGCCCATAGCATCAACCAATATCAATTAGTCCCTTCCTAACTTCTTCCCAAAGCACCAAAAAGCCTTCTCACAGATATGGGTATGGTGAGAAAATGATTTGGCTAAAGAACCTCTCAAGGATATAACAGTGGAGAGGATTAGAGTTGAAGAATTTGAAGAGTTACTATGTAAAGATTGTGGATGAGTCAATCTTGTTTTTCTCTAGGTTTTTCTCTCTTAAAATTCTCTCTAGAAGCTCTCTACATTTCGTGGGTATAAAGGGTATTTATACTGGTGTATATTTGGAATGCGAAGAGTCAGTTTTTTCAAAACAGAGTGGACTGGCGACTTGGCCTCGCGACTTGACTTAGTCGCGAGTACAAGCCGCGAGCTAACTGAATGGCCAGTCGGGACTTTTTGTCCTGTAATGCTCCAGCTGGCATGACTGTTCAGCTCCTCTACATGCTTCACTCGTGTGCAACTTTTGGCAACTTGCAAGCCGCGAGATCCAGTCGTGAGTTCCTTGCTGAGTGTACAATCTTGAACTTTTCTTCACACTCTCTCACACACTACTCTTACATGATTCCCACCTAAATACAAGGTTTTTAAGTGCTGAATTATAAGCAAATTGGCATGAAATAAAGCCAACAAAATGGTCGATTAATTTCAACCTTACACTAAAATAGTTCAATTATTGCTTAAATGTTATGATTTTTTTTATAAAAATTTTAGATAATGCAATTCATCTTAATTATTGATATTATTTTTTTATTTGGTGTTCTTAACAATAGATTATGCTGATTATTTCCTTACTTATGGCAACATTAAAATCACTATGATTGGTAATTTATAGGTAAACTTTTACATTTACATTGCAGTCTAGATACTTATATTTTTGTAATTTATGGAATTTTTTGGGGTATATATGCAAAAAATATATATATGGTTAGCACTTGTACTACTCTACATGTTATCAAGTATAATGGAAAGATTTTTAAGTGCCACACACACACACACACACACATATATATATTACTACTAAGAGCTTTAGATATTTAAAACTTGCCGTAATTTTTAAATTATTAATACTATTTTATTTGTAATTAATTTTAATTACATTATCAAAAAATATTTTTTAAAAAAATTTATATATAATTTTTTTATTAAGCCGTGTATAATATGGACATAAAACTAAGTTGGGCTTAGAAGCTGTAGTTTTGCCAAGTGACTTCACCAAATTGCAGAAATTTTTATAGATTTTTTTAAAAAAATAAATATATTTTTCTTCTCCTATAATTTCTAAGTGGATAAAATTCATAATTTTTTTTTATAAAACTAGCAACATAGTAGTATAGTACACGTTTATATGATTTTAACTTCTCTTATAATTTCTAAGTTGATAAAATTCATAATTTGATCACAATCCAAATTCTATCTTAATTTGATTACAATCCAAATTCTTCATCTAATCTTTTATAAAAAAAAATCTTCATTAAAAACGAAAAACCAGCAACATGTACACATTCAAGTTGAAAAAAAAAAAACTTAATTAAAAAAAAATTTGGCTGCCCCAGATTGCAAAAAATTTATAGATAAAATCAAAAAATAAATAAATATTAAGCCCTATGTATATCACTATATCCTACTTGAATTTGATCTCAATTGAAATACTAATCCTAGTTAAATACCACCTCCAAAACTAATTAGATAAAGCGTGAATACAAAAACTTCTAATTAAAATGAATTACAAGGATCAACAAACCTAATTTGATAAAGCCTAAGACACCTAAACAAAAATGAGAATATGCCACACTATCTGCATCAAATACCTTTTCTAAATATTAATGTTTTTGCTATTATATATTGATTTCTTTTTCAAATGATGTCTCTCTCTTGGTTAGGAAAAAAAAAAAAAAAAACTTTCACTTCCTCTCCAAGAAGCAGTTTGACATGGAAGACATAACCACCATCACAAGCAAGTATTTTTTTTTACACTTTACATGCACTTGATTTATCTTTTAAATATGCATACTATTAAATTTATGACTATCAAGATCTTTAGATTCAACCAACAAAAGACAAAGAGACACTATTCTTGTGAACAGATCATATAAGCAATGAACAATTGAAGTTAATCAATATAGTCATACATTTATTTTACATAATAAACTTGTATCGATCTACTTCAATTGTGCACATTTATTTAATAATAATTTTTTTTTCAAGTAAAATCAATCTTCTTGATGAATACTTCAATAAACTAGAATGCTAATGCTATTGTAAATTTGCAAAGACGTGAAATACCTAGAAATACCTAATATCGATCAATACTAGAGCCTTCAAAATAAAATTGGATTAATTGATAAAAGATACTGTAAGGACACAAGTTGCAGATTAGGCCTACAGGAGAGATTGACTTTGGCCCAACGAGTAAAATGTATCCTCACAATGAATTTGTAAGAGAGTGGGTCGAAGAGCTAGGCTTTAGTGGGTCAAACAGAGATGAGCCGAGTGAAAGTGTATCCTCGGCACAGTCTGAGGAGCTTTGTTCTAGTAAAATGTTGAATGAGAATGGTTACCGGAATTCTTGAGATCCCCCGTTCTCTTTTAGTTTTCTTCTCTGGAATGTTCCCCCCCCCCCCCCCATTCCATGGTGGATTTTTCCTATTATATATTCTCTTTCAAACAATCTGGGCCTTCCATTTGTTGATCATCCAAGCCTATACTTGAGTGCCTGTCCCATCAGACACCCTTTTTGGTGTTCTGTGAGTTGCAGTAATCGAGGTAGCACTGTTCAAGGGTCCTGTCCACATAAATGCGGTATCAGCAGCTCTTTGTGAAATATCTCCTTGTTGCCACCTGTCCCCTTTGGCCAATATAAGTCAGGGGATTCCTCGGAAATACCAGGACCGGTGCTGGAACATTCATCTCGGTCGTTCCTTTGATGATCCGAGCAGCAGGTTCTCCTCGGACAAGTCCTTTTCTCCTTCAAGTAGTTTATACGACAGAGAGGAGTAAGGCCAGGTACTTTCCTCATGACGGGGTGTCCTCGGACGAGTGGCCTCGTCGGGCAGGCCCGCGGCCCATTATCTGGCATTGGGCCTTTTCCCCCTACAATAGCCCCTCAAAATTCCGGCTTTCCCTCTTATCCGAGGAGAGAGGTGGGATTTTGATTTCTCTAGGGGTAAGACCCATTTAAGCTTCTCTACTTATCCGCGCGGAGGCGCCCCCAAGCTCAGTATTGTGAACGTGCTCGGCCTGGACCGTCGGCAGCGATCCGAGGTATTGGGTCCATTCGAGGAGTGCTGATTTACTCAAGGTATGTGGTCCGAGGGGCCAGGCATGACCAAGGTTCTGTCTAGCACTTAGCATGAATTTACCTAGGATGTGTGGTCCGAGGAACCAGGCACGACCAAGGTTCTGTTTAGCAGGAAGTCTGAGGGACCCGACGTAGCTAAGGCTCTGTTTAGCAGAGGACCAGAGGGACCCGACGTAGCTAATGAGTTGCTTAGCAGAGAGTCCGAGGACCCGGCGTAGCTAAGGCTTTGTTTAGCAGAGGGCCGGAGGACCCGGCGTAACTAATGAGTTGCTCAGCAGAGAGTCCGAGGACCCGGGGTAGCTAAGGCTTTGTTTAGCAGGGGGCCTGAGGACCCGGCGTAACTAATGAGTTGCTCAGTAGAGAGTCCGAGGACCCAGCGTAGCTAAGGCTTTGTTTAGCAGAGGGCCGGAGGACCCGGCGTAACTAATGAGTTGCTCAGCAGAGAGTCCGAGGACCCGGCGTAGCTAAGGCTTTGTTTAGCAGGGGGCTTGAGGACCCGGCGTAACTAATGAGTTGCTCAGCAGAGAGTCCGAGGACCCGGCGTAGCTAGAGTTGCTTAGTAGAGAGTCCGAGGACCTGGCATAGCTAAGGCTTTGTTTAGCAGGGGGCCTGGGAGACCCGGCGTAGCTAATGAGTTGCTCAGCAGAAAGTCCGAGGACCCGGCGTAGCTAATGAGTTGCTCAGCAGAGAGTCCGAGGACCCGGCGTAGCTAAGGCTTTGTTTAGCAGAGAGTCCGAGGACCCGGCGTAGCTAGAGTTGCTTAGTAGAGAGTCCGAGGACCCGGCGTAGCTAAGGTTTTGTTTAGCAGGGGGCCTGGGAGACCCGGCATAGCTAATGAGTTGCTCAGCAGAGAGTCCGAGGACCCGGCGTAGCTAAGGCTTTGTATAGCAGAGGGCCTGAGGACCCGACGTAGCTAATGAGTTGCTCAGCAGAGAGTCCGAGGACCCGGCGTAGCTAAGGCTTTGTTTAGCAGAGAGTCCGAGGACCCGGCGTAGCTAGAGTTGCTTAGCAGAGAGTCCGAGGACCCGACGTAGCTAAGGCTTTGTTTAGCAGGGGGCCTGGGGGACCCGGCGTAGCTAATGAGTTGCTTAGCAGAGAGTCCGAGGACCCGGCGTAGCTAAGGCTTTGTTTAGCAGAGGGCCGAAGGACCCGGCCTAGCTAATGAGTTGCTCAGCAGAGAGTCCGAGGACCCGGCGTAGCTAAGGCTTTGTTTAGGAGGGGGCCTGAGGACCCGGTGTAGCTAATGAGTTGCTCAGCAGAGAGTCCAAGAACTCGGCGTAGCTAAAGCTTTGTTTAGCAGAGAGTCCGAGGACCCGGCGTAGCTAAGGCTTTGTTTAGCAGGGGGCCTGGGGGACCCGGCGTAGCTAAACCCAAAAAGCGTTTTAATGTGAGGACACGATGGGTAGGGTCAGGCACCGCGCAAAGGGTGTGACCGACCACCGAGCCCGGCATTAAGATATATCCTCTTTGGGGAGCCAGGCCCTCAAGGTTTATCTCCCTGCGGAGCCCCTTTGATCTGCTGCACCATCAACATATTCCTTCTAGAATAAAAATTCTTGAAGCATGTACTTGATGCCAAAAGTCCCTAGAACTTCGCCCCATTTAGCAATCCTCCCCATGTAATCAGCCCCTCGAAGTATAGACTTTGGCCTCATGTAGTGACTTGTTTACATAATAATTGGCCACCATAATGGCTTTACCCAAGGATTCTTGCTGACAGGGGCCTAACCGTTGCATTCACTATCACACAAGCTCTTCCCACAGACGGCGCCAATTGTAAGGACACAAGTTGCAGATTGGGCCTACAGGAGAGATTGACTCTGGCCCAACAAGTAAAAAGTATCTTCGCAATGAATTTGTAAGAGAGTGGGTCGAAGAGCTAGGCTTTAGTGGGTCAAACAAAGATGAGCCGAGTGAAAGTGTATCCTCGGCACAGTCCGAGGAGCTTTGTTCTAGTAAAATGTTGAATGAGAATGGTTACCGAAATTCTTGAGATCCCCCGTTCTCTTTTAGTTTTCTTCTCTGGAATGTCCCCCCCCCCCCCCCCCATTCCATGGTGGATTTTTCCAATTATATATTCTCTTTCAAACAATCTGGGCCTTCCATTTGTTGATCATCCAAGCCTATACTTGAGTGCCTGTCCCATCAGAGACCCTCTTTGGTGTTCTGTGAGTTGCGGTAACCGAGGTAGCACTGTTCAAGGGTCCTGTCCACATAAATGCGGTGTCAGCAGCTCTTTGTGAAATATCTCCTTGTTGCCACCTGTCCCCTTTAGCCCATATAAGTCAGGGGATTCCTCGGAAATACCAGGACCGGTGGTGGAACATTCATCTCGGTCGTTCCTTTGATGATCCGAGCAGCAGGTTCTCCTCGGACAAGTCTTTTTCTCCTTCACGTAGTTTATACGACAGAGAAGAGTAAGGCCAGGTACTTTCCTCATGACGGGGTGTCCTCGGACGGGTGGCCTCCTCGGGCAGGCCCGCAGCCCATTATCTGGCATTGGGCCTTTTCCCCCTACAGATACTATACAAGGTTTATAATTTGGGAGATGGAGCCTTGTAGGTATGATGAAAACTAAATATTATCAATTAAAAAGTATTCAAATTTCAAAATGACAATTTTTGCATGATTACATGTTAATTATAATAATTATATTAAAAAAATATTATCACAATTAATATTTTATTTACAAATAATTAAAAATATATTGTTTGTTCTATGTAGTTTTGTACACGATTGAATTTCTAAAAAGAGGATTGCCCGTGCACATATTTTGATTTCGCTTCACCATCGGTAGAAATTCCAAACAAAGATATAGATCTTGATACATATGAAGTAGTAGCTCAATTCATGATGCATGCATGGACCATATGGCGTAACAATTAAAAACTCATTATTCATTTTTTAAAAAATAATAATAATTTATTTTGTTAATTTTTTCAAATAATATATATATATATATATGTATTATAAGATTATGATAAAACCGTGCAATGCATGAGCTTTTAACTAGTATATATATAAAACCGAAACTTCTGAAACTTTCACAATTTTCCACATCATCACTATTTTCTTTTTCTTTTAGGTTTTATATCTTATATATTTATTATTTCTCTTCAACGTATAATTATCTTATTAAGTGCTACAATAGTTTAGTTTAAGTAAAGCTTTATTAAATATATGTTTTAAGAGCTTGAAAATTCTACTTCAGCTAAAATTTTATAACAAAAATTTTCCAAAGCTTGCCACATTTTCATTATTTTTTAAAACAAAATTATTAAGAAAAATTGACTTGCACGGAACTTTTTTTGGAGAAAAATTGCACGGAAGTTTAAACATGTGTCTGGTGGGAAATATATATTTTATTGTATCTACAAGTCTACATTATTCATGTAAAAGTTGAAAGAGATTTCGTGTTGATAAAGTAACTATGGGGTTGGGTTTATCGGATTAGATCAAGCTCACAAAACATCAATTATTAACAATGAATTGTTTGAATTTTTTTTATACCCTTATTAATCTATAAATATATATATATATATATATATATTTATATATATATATATATATCATATACTATATAATAACTTAGCAAAATTTTCAACCCATGTAACCCGACCCAACTGATGCTATTAATAGTTTATAAAAATATTTTTTTTGTTTGATTTGTTTTGAGTTTTGGGACTTTATTTAAATTTATTAGTTTGATTTATTTTGGTATTTTGAGACTCAATTTTAATAAAATTATAATACTAAGCTCAATTGTTTAGATTTTAATTATTTATTAAATAATAGACTTATATGGTTGAATGAAAACTCAAAATTTTTATTAGACATAAAATGGTCTCAACCTAACAACCTATCCTTGAGTTTGTTTTTAGAGCTATCATTGGTTGGGGATTTTTGACGGTTGGATTGAAAAATACATGAAGCCTAACCGAATCCAACCCATGCACACCTTGCCATTTAGAGCATAATTTTTTTATGAAAAAATTATTAATAAAAACTTGATACAATAAATTAAACAATGGGAAATAACTTGGAAATTTGATTGGAAAGCCAACTACGCATGGCTAACTGAATAAAAACCATTTCCCCATTATATAAATATTAATGCATCTTTTTTTTTTTTTTTTTTTGAGAAATATTAGTGCATCTTTTAAGTCAGCTGTCTGCTTGTGGTTCATTTTCAATAGCGGAATAGCCTATGCACCTGCCATTTTTATCCTTTTTGAATGATAAAATTAAAATATTATAACATCCAGCTCAAATCTAGAAAAAAATTACTATTCTGTTGGATGGCATGAGTTTAATGTATTAATGTGTAGTTTAAGATCTGACCATATATAATGAAGGTAATATGAAACCAAAATAAACTATGAAGAGTGGTCAAAATGGTAGGTTGGCTAGGTAAAGCAAGAGGTTCGTACGTAGTGCCCACATATCTGACCATTGGAGCCTAGTATTTGAATCTAGTGAAGCGCCAAGCATATAGGGATCATCTTTGCTTGGTATAGCAACAATTTAAAGCTTTTATCGAATATAATAAATAAGTACAAAACACATGCATGCACCAATTAAATTGGTATTATCTGTTGGATCGGTTCTAATATCATTATCCTGTTCCAGTGAGACAAAATCTCTGCGAAATTGAATCCGGCCGTATAGATATTGCCACTTTGTGATCTTTGACTTGACTTCATACATGAAAAACAACCCCTCTCCGAAAAAAAGAAGATTTCATATAATAGCTAGATAGAAACAAAAGCAATGTAAATTACTTTCAATGCTCTTAAAACTAGATTTTTGTCCAGTACTAGTGCTTGTCGTATTCTTTGTTGGTTTTCAATGTTACAATGCATTGAGGGAAAGGGATAGGGACAGGAAGAGGAAATTGGTAATTTTGTGATTCCTAAGGTTAGAACTTTTTTATGCATAATAATTATGTGTAAAGAAATATATGCTCACATGTTTTTTTAGTTTGTCTTTTAAGCCTTGGTTCACTAGCTCTTGTAGGTGAAAAAATTTCACCATGCTATGAAGGCTATGAATATGATCCCATCATTCCCATGAGGCATAAGCATAAGCAGAGCCAAGAATTTTTGTTTGGAGAGGCCAAGTTGTGGCAGTAATATATTTATCAAGACAACCCACATATACTTTTTTTTCTTTTTTTTTTGATAAGAAAGACTGAAACTTTTATTACGAAAGGGATAAGTACATAGCATCTTGAAGTACTAGAGATTCAATTATTGGTGGACTTTCCTCCATCCAAGTTACAAAACCATGGATACCCTTTGCATGTTGTGCCAAAGTATGTGCGAACTTATTTCCCTGTCTTCCCACATGTTGGACTTTAACGCGTCTAAAATCATGCAACTTATGCTGGATGCTCTCAATGACATCAATCACTGTAGCTGGTGGCATGGTGGAGCCCGACAGAGCAGTGAAAATCACGTGGGAATTGGTTTAAAAAATAACATCTTGTACGCCAACATCCCATGAAAACGAAACTGCTATGTCTATAGCCTTTGCTTCAGCTTCCAAGGGACCCAACGGTAGGTTCAAATGCTGACTGAGGGTTGTGATGACTGTTCCTGCATGGTCTCGAATCACGGTGCCGATGCCCACTGAGCCTAGATTCTTGAAAATAGCTGCGTCGGTGTTTATCTTGAACCATGAGTTTGAGGGAGGAACCCAGTGAGTGTTTGATGGATCCGTGGGTTGAGGACACGTGAAGTGGGCCACTTGGAACTCTTCCATGATGGTTCTTGCCTTGTGTATGATTTCATTTGAAAACTGCCGTGGAGAGCCATGTCGTGTTCTGTTCCGGTTGTACCATATGCACCATGCGATGGTGATGATAAGTTCAAGTAAGTCTTGGCCCACATGCTGCCTGAAGATGAGGTACCAGATTAGGTTGATGAAGTCGCGATAGTGTACACCCATATTATCGAAAGGAATACCTATGGCAGACCAAACTTCACGTGCATGTCTGCAGTCCCAGAGGAGATGGCCGCTGGTCTCGGTAGCTAGGCTGCATGCCTCGCAAGTGAGGTCGTCGAGCACTCCGTGAGAGCAGAGATTTGCCTTGGTGGGGAGAATATTCCGGTTTGCTCTCCATGCGAAAGTTTTAAGCTTGTTTGGAATCCGGAGGCTCCAAATTTTCTGCCAAAACTGACTGTGGCTACTGGTGTCTGATGTTATATACACGCGTTTTTTTTTATTATACACAAACACACACAGACATACATACACACACTTTTCTATTTGATAAGTTATATATACACGCACACCTAGCCAAAAAAAAAAAAAATAGAGCTTAGTGTTTTCAATCAAAATTATGTTTGACAGTGATCTTTCATAAAATAAAATTCATTTTTTTTCCATTTTCGTAGTGAAATTCTTAGAAAATTTCATTTTAAATGTAAATTGTCAAATTTTATACTAAAGTAAGTAAAAAATCTTTCAATTGAACTAATGAAATTTTAAAAAATATGAATGATCCAAAACTTGGAGGGATAAATTAGTCTCCAAACATCTTTGAAGCTATCTTGCTCTAGCCTATTATGTGACAACTAAAAACACATTTCATGTATAGTTTTAATGACAATATTTTTTTAATGAGTCAATGACTTATTAATCGCCACAGAATGGGTTAAAAAAGATAGATTCAAACATGTTTGATGCCAAACTTTATCAAATATTTAACAGATATAAGAGCACATTTTACAATAAAAAATAAAATTGCAAAAGATAAAATTATATCTTTATTACTATTAGACCAATTATTTTTTTAAGAGCATCATTGGACTAATTCAAATATTTGGGGGGGGGGGGGACTCTTATTTTTATAGACTAAATTTTGAAAATATTAAAATAATTATATATTTTTTTTTAAATTTCAAAATTTTAGGGGGGCCATGGCCCCCCCACCCTTTAATATAGCTCTGCCCCTGGGCATGAGCAATGACACAATGGTATGTGCATGATTGCATTTTACTTAAGAGGGTAGGAGTTTATGTTGAGGATATTACACAAAGTAATAATGGAAAAACAAAGTTAAGATAAAAGACAAACAGAAAATAGATAACTTGGAGGCACAATATCGTTTTCCTTAAACAATATTTGTCCCCGACACTACTATTGCTTAAGGGTTATCGAAAATTTGTCCCCAGCATACAAACAAGATATTAGGTTCTACATATAGCAATTCTAGAGAATAACCAAAAGATTTCTTGTGTTTCTCTCTAACTTACTATTTTTGTGGAGTTAGTTATTTTTCAAGTAAACATAAGCCTCTATTTATAGTCATAGGGTTATATTTCATCAAAAAGCACATATGGAAAGTTAAAATGTTTCATAAAACTGTTCACAAGCCTTGAAACCTCTTCAAACTCTCTGAACAGTCACTAGAAAATTCAGCAAAAAATCTTGTTTTGTGACTTTCGATTAGTCAAAAGTTCCTTTCGATCGATTGAGTGCACTTTTCGATCGATTGAATAGGAATCAAATAGCAATCAATTCATCCAAAGATTCCAGGATTATTTTCTTACCATTTTGATCAATCGAGCGAAAGTTTCGATTGATTGAAATTGCTATATTTCAAATTTTCACTTAGAAATTCCAGAACTTGAATTTTCACTTTAACAACTTTATGAAACAATATTTTCCAAATTCAAACATCATTATTACAAGCTATCTATGTATATACCTATATATACAACAATCCCCCCACTAGGTTATAATAACATATGTCTCACTTGATTGATATTCTATCAGTCATAATGGAAGGTGTCTTATAACTTAAACCTTTCTTTAGTGTAATTGCTTAAGAAATCAACAGAGCTAATGGTGGCTTGGTGCTTAAACCAAAACTCTTATGTGTTGAAATCGGAAACAACACACACATGAGAACATTCACAACACATTTAGAAATTCACGGTTGTTAGCACTACTATGGCTTTATGCTCTTCCCGGTTTAATGAACATTTACAAGAGAAAACATTTTACTCTTGTTAGAAGCGGCATCACTTCTATGTTCACAAAGGTGAAGTTATTTCTTATGTCCCTGTTACACAGACATTTATACTTTATGAACTTCATTAAGAGTGTAAAAATCTTCCTCAATTACATCGTAACAGTCTGCACTAATCCATCCTGAATAAGACACAAAATTAGTGCTCTTACTAACCACATATCAATAGCTTGTTGTTACCCTTTAAATCTCTTAGATTAAATCAATTTGAGGTTAGGTTCCCACTATTGGTGATTCTCTTAAAAGAAGGGTTTTAGTCTCATTCCAATGGATGTTATCCCGACCATATCTTGAGACACTGCTTTGGTTAAAGAATCTGCCAAATTACTATTTGACCTTACATAGACAATTGAAATGGTACCCAATTCTATTAATTGTCTTATGTAATCATGTGTTAGACCTATATGTCTAGACTTTCCATTATACATTTTACTGTATGCTCTGCCCAAGTTGGTTGCACTATCATAGTACATCAAAATGGCTGGTATTGGTTGTGGCCACAACTTTATATCTAACAATATATTTCTTAGCCATTTCGCTTCTTTGCCTATTGCTGCCAAGGCTTTGAATTTCGATTCCATGGTGGAGTGAGAAATACATGTTTGTTTCTTTGATGCCCAAGATGTGGCACCCCCACCAAGAGTGAATATCCAACCAGATGTGGATTTGTTATCACTCATACTAGTAATCCAACTAGCATCTGAATAACATTCCAACACAACTGGAAATTTAGAATAAAAGAGTCTCAAACTTATGGATTTTTTTTAATAACCAAGAACTCTACCAACTGTTTTCCAGTGATCCACAATGGATTGCTTGTAAATCTAGAAAGTTTGCTCACTGAAAATGATATGTCTAGTCTTGTACAATGCATAGCATACATCATGCTACCAATAGCACTAACATACTCGAGTTGTGCTATTGCTCTTCCAGTGTTTTCGCCCAACTTTATGTTCAAATCGAAAAGTGTATTTGCTTCATTTATATTAAGATGTTCAATTTTTTGAAGCACTTTCTCAACATAGTAAGATAGACACAATACAAATCCCTCACTATGTCTTTTAATTTTGATTCCTAAAATAGTATCTACTTCGTTTAAATCTTTCATTTGAAACATAGAAAGATACTTTTTGGTTTCACATACACATTTCATATTTGTACCAAATATAAGTATATCATCCACACAAAGGCATACAATGACTCCATATTCCTTTGTAAATTTGAAATACATACATTTGTCAGAACTATTATGCACAAAGCCATCCGACAAAATTGTTGAGTCAAACTTCTTATGCCATTGTTTTGAAGCTTGTTTCAAGCCATACAAAGACTTGACTAACTTGCAAACTTTCTTTTTTCATTTTTAGAAATTACAAAACTCTCAGATTGTTCCATGTAAACTTCCTCATCAAGATCACCATTTAGGAAAGCTGTCTTAACATCCATTTGATGTACAATCAACTTGTATATGGATGCAAGAGCTAGCAACATATGAATAGATGTGATCTTAGCCACCAATGCATAGGCATCAAAATAGTCTACTCCTTCCCTTTGTTTAAAGCCTTTTGCCCCTAACCTTGTTTTAAAGGTTTGTATTGATCCATTTGTATTATATTTTCTTCTAAATACCCATTTACAACCAATTGGTTTAGAACCAGTTGGTAGATCCACTAGGACCCAAGTATTATTGGATAATATTGAGTCCATCTCATCATTAATACCTTTTTTCCAAAAAGTTGAATCTCTAGAAACCAAAGCTTCCTCAAATGATTTAGGTTCGTCCTCTTAGTTAAACACTATGGGTATTTTATTTAGGACCACTTCTCTATTTTCTTCAACAAGAAACAATTGAGCTTAATAAGAAATGAAGTCTGGACCAAAGTCATTTACTTTTCTTATCCTTTGACTCTTTCTTTGTTCACTTGGTGAACCACTTTCAATCCTTTTAGTACCACCCAAAGTAGTATTAGGAATAGAGTCACCTTGTTGTATTTGAGTAGGTATCAAAGCATCCATAGAATCTTTACTGAATTTATCCTCAATAAACTCAACATTTCTTAATTCTACCACTGTATTAGAACTTATATCTAATAACCTATACACCTTTGAATTTTCAGCATAACCTACAAAAACACTTTTCATAGCTCTTGGTCTTAACTTTTGTTAGGACATATGTGTTTCACATGTTAGAAACATATGTTACTATTTTATGTAATTGGCTAATCCTTTGACAAAACGCACTTTACTTGTATTTTGGTAGACTTAGGATGTGTTTAGTACTTCAAGAAACATTGTTTCAAGTTTAAGTGTTAAAGCCATGCAAGTTTGTCCAAGATTCAAGTGTGAAAAGTGTTGTTCATTAAAGCTCGACAGCTAGCATCTATAGAGCCTTGAAGAGCTGTTCCAGCCCGTGGCTCGACAGCAGCTCGACAGATAGGGTATCTATCGAGGTTTATGAAGTTCAGATTTTCTGTTCAGATTTTCATCTAGTCTGTGATTATATGTTTAGCCTTTCTTTTCTCACAACCCTAAATATATATAAAGATTGTTTTAAGGGCCGTCAAAGGTTGCTCGCATGTGTGGAATAGATTGTTCATGCAAATCTTGACTAAAGACAGAGTTTGCCCTAGTTCATCTCTCTCTTGAACAAGCTGTTGTGTTTGTACACCGTAGGATTTTGTGACCAAGCAACTTCATGATCTTCATCATGTGATGAATTGAAGAACTTTGCAGCCAATATCCTTCTCTAGTTGGTGTATCAAGTTGCGTACTGGGATCCACGCAATTGGTTAGTCACGTACTGGGAGCCGTGCACTGAAAGAAGAGATTGTCACTACAGAATAAGTCCAATTAGGTATTGGGGTAATGGTTTAACTATGGGTTGGTATAAGGTACTGAGATTCCTTTATTTGTAACCGCTTGTTGTGATAATAGTATATTCTCGGGAGTAGTGGCCTTAAAATCATCCGGTGGGGTTTTTTGCCATGTAGGTTTTCCCTATTCATAAACAAATCACTGTGTTAATTTATTTTCTGCTGCATACTTAGTTTAATTGGTGATTTGTTTGTGCTACAACGCATCTTGCATGTTAATTGGATTAATTAATAAACTTGGCTAATTAATCAATTAATTCATCACAATGGGTCAATACATTTTTGGCCTATCAACTTTGTTCTTTTCAGATCAACCACTCTATAAAGGCTAAACACCCCCACACTTTGATATAATGAAGGTTTGGTTTCCTTCCATTCCATAACTCATACGGAGATACTTCAATCTTCTTAGAAGGTACTCTATTGTGCACATGACATGCTGTAAGGAATGCATCGCCCCATAAACTAAAAGGAAGCTCTGCACTCAAGATCATGGCATTTACCATGTCTACAAGAGTCCTATTTTTTCTTTCAGCCAAACCATTTTGTTGGGGTGTATAAGGAACTGAACTTTAATGTATTATATCATGTTTCTCACAAAACGTAGAAAATTCATTAGGAAAATATTCACCACCTCTATCACTTTGTAGAATCTTTATTTTCCTATCCTTTTGATTTTCTACTTCAGTTTTATAGCGTTTGAACATGTAAAATGATTCATCTTTTTCTGATTAAATACACATATGTAATTCTAGAGAAATCGTCACTGAATTTAATGAAGTATCTTTTACCTCCTCTAGTTAATACACCATTCAATTTACATATATCAAAATGTACAAGTTCAAACATAATAAAATTTCTATCTAACTTAAAAAAGGGTTTCTTTGTCATTTTTTCTTGAACACAAATCTCACATTTTTTTTCATCATCATGCTTATATGAAATCATACCATGCTTTAACATAAACTTCAAGTATTTGAAATTTAAATGTCATAATCTAGCATGCCACAAATATGAAGAATCAACAATATAAGCACAACCAGAAACTTCTTTATTAATAATACTTAGTTTGTACATGCCATCATTAACATATCCCTTTCCTACAAATATTCAATTCTTGAACAAGATTAACTTGTCTGATTCAAATACAGCTTTTACACCGCTCTTACATAATAAGTTAGCAGATACAAGATTCTTCTTGATATCAGGTACATGAAATACATTGGTCAAGATCAGCATCTTGTCGTAACTCATTTTCACTTCAACAGTGCCTTTTCCAAGAACCTTTGCTTTATTGTGTCTGCCCATCAACACTTGTTGTTCTATTGAAGACTCATCATAAGTCTTGAATTGTTTTTTGTTTTTGCATACATACACTGTTGCACCCAAATCGAACCATCAATCAAAAGGATTTGCAATCACAGTTATATGAACTTCAGTAATCATATCAATATGTATTCTACTTACCATAGCAACAATGTCCTTAATGACATTTGTTTCAATGACATTGCTTTCTTCATCTTTTTTCTTGTTCTTTAAGAGTTTACATTTGCGAATGTAATGGCCTTTCTTTCCACAATGGAAACAAGCCCAGTTCTTCTTGTCCTTGTTGGGATTCTTGGAGTTGTTCTTCTTGAATACACTCCCACTTTTATTCACTTTCAAGTGTTTATCGGTCTTACTCGAACTCCTACTTTGAACATTGCTCACATTGTTCACATTCACTTTAAAATCTGTGTTAGTCACATCTCTAACCCGACTTTCCTCTTTAATTTGAAGATGTTGTTCGAATTGTTCATGAGATCTTCTGACATATGTAAAAGCTTCTTCCTAAAATTATTCCAACTTGGTGAGAGTTTCACAATGATTACACCCACTTGGAATGATTCAAGAATATTGATTGACAAATCACGAATTTTATTGACCAAAATCTGTAACTCATGCACTTAATCCAAAACTGAGATATTATCAAGCATTTTATAATCAAAATACTTTTGAATAATAAACTTATTCATACCTACTTTCTCAGTTTTGTACTTTGCTTCCAAGGCATTCCAAATCTCCTTCGGTGACTTTATTGATGTGTAGAGATCATAGAGATAATCCGAAAGAGTATTAAGAATATGCCCTCTGCAAATTAGTTCGACTTCCTCCTGTTTCTTTCTTTGTGTCTTTATCTCATCAATGTTTTCATCACTCGCAGTAAGAAAAGACATCAAATTCAGGTCCAAGACATAGAAAAGTTTCAGTGTAGTAAGTAGGAATTTCATCTAGTCTTTTTATCGAGACAAATTGGTTCCATCAAAGCGATCCAATTTTACCAACTCATTATTCAACATCTTCAATGCTAAAACATCACTTGTTCCTTCCATTGTAAGGAATATTGTCTAAGATTGTTAGGGATATTACACAAAGTAATAATGGAATAGCAAAGTTAAGACAAAAGACAAATAGAAAATAAATAACTTGGAAGCACAATATCGTTTTCTTTAGACAATATTTGGCTCCCACACTATTGTTGCTAAAGGGTTATCGCAAATTTGTCCCCAAGATACAACCAAGATGTTGGGTTCTATAGATAGCGATTCTAGAGAATAACTACAAGATTTCTTGTGTTTCTCTCTAACTTACTATTTTTGTGGATTTAGTTATTTTTCAAGTGAACATAAGCATCTATTTATACCCATAGAGTTATATTTCTTCAAAAGGCACGTATGGAGAATTAAAATATTTCATAAAACTGTTCACAAGGCTTGAAACCTCTTCAAACTCTCTGAACAGTCACCAGAAAATTCTACAGAAAATCCTATTTTACAACTTTCAATTGGTCGAAAGTTCCTTTCAATCAATCGAATACTCTTTTCGATCGATCAAATAGGAATCGAATAACGATCGATTCATCCAGAGACTCCAAGATTATTTTCTTACCATTTTGATCGATCGAGCCAAAGTTTTGACTGATCAAATATGCTATATTTCGAATTTTTACTTAGAAAATTCCAAAACTTGAATTTTCACTTTAACAACTTTATGAAACAATATTCTCGAAACTCAAACATCATTATTACAACCTATACATGTATATACTTATATATACAACAGTTTAGACAACGGGAAGTAAAAATAATGAGTTTGTAAAAAGGAATAGCTTGTGTCCAAAGTTTAGACACTTTTTATGGTCTTGATAGCGATATTGAACAATCAAATGCTTCAAATGATTGTTAAAGTAGCAGGAACCATCGTGCTCTTTTGAATTTCAGATAATGCATCCGAATTATATTCAAAAGAAAACGAAGAGCAAATTAATTGGCTTATCGAAAAGAGAAGAAGCTAGAGCAACATAATTGGTTCCAATATTTGCTCTGCGTGTTCATGAATATTACAAAGAATCTCATGCTTCTCACATGTGGATTGTAGGGTAAAGGGTGTCTCTACTTTCGAATAAATATCATGTCTTATTGTTACCTGGAAGTTAGTGAAAAGAGAATATATGTCTGAATATATTAGTTTTAAGAACATCAAATGGAAATGTATGATAAAATTCAAAGAAGGCATTAGCCTTTTCCCACCTTTTAATCCCATCAAATATCCTTTGAGATATGATTCTTTGGCCTTGTTTTTCAAAAAAGATTGGCTTCTAAAGGTAACCCTTCAATTCATCTACAAATTAGAATTATTGTATGTGCACTATTTCGATTCAGATGTAACACCTTGCCCGCTTGGCTTGACCCCACCTCACCTACCGTGATTAATTCACTAAATATGAGCTATAGTTGTACATTTATAGTTGTTCCAATTATATTTTGTTTGGAAAGGTCATGACAGAACGAGAGCAACAGAGGCTCACCAAAAGTCATAGCCAACAACCGTTTTATGCCTGGAGAGCATGATTTATAACATTTAACATCAACTATATAACTGGGACTATATATATAAGCCAGTTGTTATGTGGGGTTTGTCGGCTAATCCCGTAACGCCAATTGGCTGCACCTTTCTCATTTCTTTTTTGGATCGCCATGTAACAAAAAATTTTTCCCATGGCATGAAAATGGATCGTGATTAGAACATATGTGGCCTTCAACTAATTAAAATTGATCACAATGGTTAATTTCTTTAGTTCACACTCGTTAACTTTCTCTTCCTATCTATTTCCCTCTTTTTTTCGGGCCTCTGCACTCATCACAATTGGTTTATCGTATAACTTTGTGGTTGACTTCCCCACCCCCCTTCACCCCACCAAAAGGTAAAGAGAAAAACAGTGAACATGTTGATGAGATTTCCTATGTGGTGGTTCCAATTCTAAGCTCATTGATTAGAACTAAAGAGAATCTTTTTAAATATGTCCATAAGCAATTTTGTCTACATTTTGCTTGTCAAATTAATAGTTGGCCGACGAAAGGGATGCTCTATAAGGATAGGTATATAAATAGCATGTAGGTCTTTTGGTGGACCTTTTCAAGAAAAAAAGTTGATGGGAAAATTGCACCTGCAAATCTCACCATCAAGAGAAGACTTTGCAGAGAGAAGATTACAACGAGAACCTGCATTCCATTGAACTATTTATCTCTATGCACTGCATTTGCGTCCTAGCTCGTACTTGTTTTGCTTTGTTACTATTGTATAATAATGATATATGTTTTGGTTTCAGCACTCAAAAGAACTAATATTCAATGCAAGTGGAATCTTGTAAAGAAAGTTCTCAAAATTGACTTCAAATAATTTCTGCTCAAACAACTAATTTTAAATTGCATAAACCCAAAAGGTAAACAATCTCTGCATAAAACGGAAACAGAGGAATTGAATGTACGAGTCCCTTACTTTTGATATGTTGTAAACCTAGCTAATTCTTTTTTTTTTTTTACTAAATAGAAATTCTACTCTAACATAATCAAAGTATAAATGTGTGTAAACCTCCCTCTTGGAAACTTAAACTCTAATCCTTTCCTCCACCTTCTCACCCTATAAAAACTTTGTATTTGTAGAGTGACTATCACGCCAAGAGTACACGATGATAATTCTATTTTCAGCAATAAGGCATGCATGAGCATAGTCAGGTGATACTCAAAGAATTGTAGATAACGTCATTACCACCCCCCCCCCCCCCCCCCCCCTCCCCTTCCCTTAAAAAAGTTTACCTTTCTGTGTAGAATGGCCTTATAACTTGCACTGAGAACTATTAGACTATTATCTATAATTAAAAATAAGTAAGAATTTGTAATACTTGGAAAATTATAATAACCCATAATACTTAGGCTATTACTAGAGTCAGAGATTTATTTTGAGAGGATCAAATTATAACTTTGATTGTTTTAGTTATTTATTTACGTACAATTTAATATTATAATGGTATAAAAGAAAGAAAACTATTAGCAGGTATCTTTAGGGGATTTATTAATAAATCATTTTAGAAAATTGTTAATACCACATTCATGAAAAATATAAAAACTTGTCAAAAAAAAAATCAGTTTATTCTTTTTCTTTTTCTATAAAAAATTTCTAAAAATATTTCTTAAACCAATACCTTAAGTTATCCATTAGTTTTTCCCTAAAAGAAAACTGTCCTACTTACCTTTCATCAATTATCATAGAAGAACTAGGTAGACACAAAAGGAAACAAAAACATAAAAACTAAACATCTTGTACAGTATACAAGCTGGTGAAAATAGGTACAAAGATTCAGCCACGGAAGAGAATTTCAAATTAAAATTCTATTCATATAGGGTAAGCAAAACTTGGCTCGCTTGAACGAAACTTGTTATAGTGCCGTTTGAGGGAAAGTCTTGACTCCTACCTTGATTCATGGATTAATTCTAGTTGATCCATCGAAATCTTAGTGTGTTGATTTCATGACATTCTGTATTCTCGTTACATTTCTCCATAACATGGTAGAGTATATCATTTTCTTCAATTGCAATGGTGCTTGGGATTAATTCTTCCAGCCCCGCAAAGAAAACAATTTGATGAGGAAAAGACAGCTTGGAAGTGAGACACAAAGTTGTCTCAAATTTTTTGTCTACTTAAAATCTATGGGTCTTTTAATAAAAATTATGGAGTTTCTTCTTTTGATGATGGTGGTTGAGAGATGGGCAACCTAGTGTTAAGATTGGAAGAGGTCAACAATTGCACTTTGGATTTCTGCTTCCATAGTGTCTCTTCCCTAATTGAGATACAAAGTTATTTTCAAATTCTTGTCTACTTGAAATCCTTGCACCATTTGAGTCTTTAAAAAAACTAGTGGAGTTTCTTCCCCTTCTAATTATGGTTGAGAGATGGAAAAAATTAGTGTTGACGCTAAAAGTGGTCAACCACTGCACTCTGAAATTCTAGTTCCATAGTGTCTCTTCCTTGATTAATAACTTCTGGATTTTAACTTTGAGAGACTTTTTTGCTTCAATATTTGTAAAGGAGAGACTCAAGCTTCGAACTAATTCTAAATTGTATTTTGCAAGTTTCAACTTTTCTTGGATGCTGCAAAGTGTTTTTATTCCAAATTCTAATCTACTTCCTTACCTCCCTAATCTTGTTAACTAGTTTGTGGGAAAGGGAGTGAAATTGAGGTTTTTGCCAAGCAAGATATATATTGTTAAGGTCATATTTGTGTATATATGTTGGCAAACATGTGATAAAACACACTTTATATATATTTGAGTCTTAGTATTTAAGATCATTAAGTGGTATCAAAGTAGGCACATTTTGATTAGGTTTAAATCTTTGCTGTGTGATTTACTTACCCTTGTTGTAATGAAAACTATTAATTATTTTGATTTGCATAACCATGCTTTGTTGAATGATGATGATGACCTTCAAGAAGCCTATGATAAGCTTTATAAAGAATTAGTCAAATCTTTTAGAAAATCAACGAAGGCTAAACTAGATAATGTCAGATTGTAACCTTTGCTAGTAGGGTCTTTAGTCCAAACAGCTTCAAACTTGAATGGTTTTAGGCCAATGTTTTTTTTTTCTCTCCTTATGTATAAAGGAGAATGAGAGCATAGTCTGAAATTTCGATAAAATAGTGTTTTAGTAGAGCGGTTAAAAATATAATATTCTAAGGAGAATCGGTAAGCTTTATCGAGCCTTTCCTTAATATTTGCTCTAGGGGGCCTATTGTTGCACCAAGTGAAGGGGTTCCCTCGAATATCCTAAACCAAAAAGCCCTTTTAGTTTCCATTAAACCACCATTGGAGGATGATGCAAAAAGGCATAAGCCCTGTTTCTCATACTAGAAAGCAAGGCATTAAAATCACCCAATCCTAGCCAACGGTCATCGAAAGAATCTATTACTTGTTTTAGAGAATCCCAAAAAGTATTTAGGGAAATAAAGGAAAGTCAAAAAATAGGACTAGGTTCATCATGTTACAAAGTTGTTTGTCTTCTAGAAAAGAACGTCATAATGACACTACCTTTTTTTTTTTTTTTTTTTCTTGTTCGTTGAATGAAAAATGGTAAAAAAAAGCCATCAAAATGGCTTTTTTATCTCATAGTAGTATCTTACTTGTTAAGTTATGGTATGCAAATAAGAGAACTAGTAAATCATAATTGTTATCTCATCTCACAAGGATACTAGTGAGCATTGAGCCTGGCCGTAGAAATGCGAAATAATTGAAAAAATATATTTAGAGTAATTTTTTGGAAGAAGAAAAAAGGGGGGAGGGTGGGGGGTGGGGGGTGGAAAGTGAAGTGAACAAAATTATAAATAAAAAGAGACGAGGTACGCGAGGAGAGAGATGGGATGAAAAGAATGAGGTGGCAAACATAACCTTGATGTAAGTGCGTATGTCATTATCCGACAGCAGGGAACAGTACGTAAAGCTTTTCGTATCCCGCGGTTGGTGGCATGGCCTAGAATCTCGCTACTTTGTTGGTTTTAAAGTTTTCGTCTATGCATATGCAGCTCCGACCAGAAAATAAATAAAGTGTTCGACCATATATGTATTTTTCTTAATACTATGGAAAAACAAATCACATTGTCCCATGCCCTCCGAAGGTAAATTAGCAAGCTAAAAATAGTGGGCCTATCAATCATCACCAACACTAAAAATACGGCTACGCATATTGGATTATTTGTTTACTTTTCTGGTTGACGTGACGAGGTCAATAGCGTTTGTTGTTTTTATGCTAAATGGTCAATAGGCATAGGCCCTTTTTTTTTTTTTTTGTCAATAGGCATAGGCCCTATTTGAAAACTCTTTATAGGCACCAAATACATGTATGATATAGATATGAAATATGAAAGACTATTTCTTGAACTCAGAATAGGATGGTGAATTTTTTTATTTTTTTATACTGAAATTTGTTTTTCTTATTACATTCAAATGAGTTTCTCTTGGATAATTTTTTTTCTTTTTCTAAATAAATATTTTATCTGCAGCGTCTTTGAGTTAAGTGCAACATCTACTCCCTATATGTTCTAGCTAGGGACCGATTGCCTTGTTTTTACTCAATGAAAAAACATCTAAAACTTTTATTAATGGCAAAACTAAAAATTTTTAGGGGGGTTAAACTTTATATATATAAAATAAACTCTAAATACAACATACTATATAATATATACCCAAAAACAATGTCTTAACATAATTCAACAAATATTATCTTCGCATAGTTCAACTAGAGCATGATAATAGTTTTACAAACTATGAATAGTATTAAAAATCAAATAATTTCAGATAATTTTAATAAAAAAATTCACTTTTATATGCCTAAATATAAACAAACCAATATAACAATAAAGAAAATAAATGCAACAATTAAGCAAGAAAGCATAGGAGCCATCCTTTCCGCGCCCCTCCCCCCCCCCCCCCCCCCCCCTCTCTTTCCGATAGAGGTTGAGATTTCCTATTCTATTTTTTATCCGGTTGGTGAGAAGCTTTATAGGTGCATGTTTATTGTGTTTTAGGGCCTTATTTTGATGAAAATTGGAATATAAGATTCCATTCAAATAATGTGGTCAAAATCCATACTAACTTGATCAAAGGTATTGCCTCTTGGGAGCTAACCTAGTGGTGTAAGGGATAGGGACGGGACAGAGATCCAAGTTCGGGTGTTTTTTTTTTTTTAATTTTTTTTAAGGAAAAGTGTTTCTTCTAATATGGTAGGTACGTAACGTAGTATCATGCTTCACTTTTTTATTAGTGCCTTTTAAAAAAAAAAAATAACTAGTGCATATATATAAATATGCTTTAAAATTTAAACTTTGCTTCTTCTTCTTCTTCTTCTTCTTCTTCTTCTTCTTTTTTCCTTTTAAAAATAGAATTATCCTTATTTTTAACTTCCACGTGAATTACATGTTGAATCCAAAAAGGCACCTTATACCACTGTGCGAAAAGGATCAATCATGCATGGAACACAAGATTATGCAAGGAGAACCCTTCCCCTCCACCTCTATCCAATTATCCGTTTATTTTTCCGAGTATAAAGTCTGGATTTTTTTTTTACTAATGTGTGCAAGATTACCAATTTTCTCAAAAATTTCAATTAGTAAATTATAAATTATCCTAAAAGTTTAGTTCATTAGTAATTTTAAATTATTTAATCATTATTTTAACACTTAGTACAACTAATGAATTAATTAATACATAAATATGATCTTGTTTTCTCAAAAAGAAAAAAATAAGAAGGTGTTTGTTATATTATACTACAACCAACTTTCATACTATTTGAACTAATTAAGTACTGTATATTTTTTTTAGAAAAATTTATTATTCGATAGTTATGTGAAAAGTTATAAGATTCCTGGCTTGATTAAGATATATTAAGTACTATTTAGACTAACATTTTATTGACCGCTGAAATTATTTAATGGAGCTTGCTTCCAACAGTTTAGATTACTTCATCAAACCCCACTTTTCCGTGTCTGTTTTCTTTGAAATAAATTCAATTTTAAAAACATTTCGCTTCCTATGAAGGAGAAAATAATTTAAAATCTGGAAGAAATATTGAAAGACTAGAAAACAAGGATCCAATAAATTCTTTTCCAAAAAAAAAATTTTAATAACTTTATTTTATTTATTTATTTGACTTTGTCTTTGTTTGTTTTTTTCCTGCTTTACGGAAAATTGGTGTATACTGATTTCCAATACAAGAGGGGAGACTATGTACTTCAAAACAATAAAGAATTTATTATAGTAATTTTGCGAAATGCTACAGGAGGCAGGAAGTCAATATAACTTTTATTTATTTATTTATTTATTTATTTATTTTAATAAGTGAATATGATTTTAAAAGGAAAATGAGGGAATTAATTATATTCAAATTAATAACCTGTTTATATCCCTTTTTTTTTTTTTTTTTTTTTTTTTTGAAGAGTAAAGACTTTACCAATTTGATGTTCATCTGGTAATTTCGTAATTGGTTAGTTAAGTTATCTTTTGAAGAAAAAAAAAAATTGATGTTCAACTTTTGTCAAGTTATATATTACTTGATCATGGACACCCTTGTCACCTCCATTTTATGAGAGATCCCAATCAACTTTGTTAGAGTTTAGGGTTTTTTCATTTTTGGCCGGATCAAGCTATCGCCTGAGTTAATGAACCTTGTCATTTTGCTTCCAACTTTTTTGTTAGTGACGGGACAAAGATGCAAAGCTTACGTTTCTCTTTGATTCGTTTTTGACTTCATCCGAGTGGGACAACGTCCTTCCTCTATCTCTTTCTCTCTCTCTCACTCACTCGTTCTCTCCACATGCATTAGAAAATTATTCAATATTCCTCCAATAATGACTAAAAGCTCTGTACTAAAAGTTTTGTATTTTAATTGACACTCTATAATGCTTTTAATTGGGAGGTTTAAAGTTCAAATCCACAGAGCAATGCTCTCTCTATCAATTGGAGAATTATTTGGTATTCTCACCCAATGCAATACTTTTTATTCTCATGTGAACAATAGATTCTACTATAAATTTAATTAGTAAAACTTACTTGTAAAAGAATGAAATACCGTCTCCAAATTATCACAAAATTACTCTCAACCATCAGCATTGGATGGTCATGCAAGTTGTGCGGAGCCCATGTCCTGCACCCTTTAGTCATTGTGTATGGACCAGCAGAGCCATGGGCTCAGCACCTTCCTCAAACAAACCGACAAACCACGTGACCAAAAGATAAATGATAACTAAGCACATGACCATCTTGATCATCTTAGAAGATATTTTTTTTTTTTTTTTTAAAAAAACAAACAAACAAACAAAAAAGGTAGACCTATAATTGCAGTTAGAAAAGAATATCAGAACCACCCAGAGTATGCCAGGCTTCTAGACGGCAAAACTCTAATATTAATGGTAGACATAGTGATTAACCGAAGATAATGGTTGACAATGCCACCCCATCTAAAAGTTGTTCACCTTTATTTATCTAACATATCAGGTACTAGTAGCATTATCACAAATAACTGCCTGTAATTATGAGCCTCTCTGACTTCAAGACCTAATATTATATGATTATACATAATATATATCGAAGGTTATTCTGTTATACCGGGGCGTTTGACACGTGGCACAGTGGGTCGTCAGATGATGAGAATGATGATGATGATCGAGCAAAACTCCAGAGGTCGATTTCACTGTTGTAGTCCTGTGTGGGATGGTAGGATCTGTTGGAAGAGGATGATGATGATCGAAGGGTTGAAAATTGGAGATCATGATCAGTATTGCAATAAGGCATGGTGTTTGTGGGGTCATTGAAGCAGGCTAATTGCCTAGAAGCCTCTGTTTGGCCATTGAGCTGAGAAGCCACAAGCCTATCAAGGGCTGCCCAGTTAGTGAGAGCAGCTGAGTCCATTTGATTATAAACAGAGTTGGGATTGGTGACTGAGGACCCTTCATTTTCTATGATCATCTCTGGATGAATGTTGTGTTGGTAATAACATTGGCTGCTTGTGGAGTTTGGGCTCTCTAGGCTTGGAAGCTTCATGAATCTCTCATGATAACCATTTTTCATACCTGTCTCGATGGGCCTGAGATATGTTCTTGCGCTGCTTTTTGCTTCATTCATCTCTTCCTCCTTACCGTTTCCCATGTATTGGAGCATTTGCTCCAATGCTCCACCATTACATGAATCAAACATCTGGCTTCTTGTTTCTGCAGTAAATGATGAACTCATAGGGCTGTCTAGGGTTTTGTGCAGATTTTTCTTCTTGAATATACGACACACCACCCATCCCTCCTCCTGACTTGCCTCTCCAATAGCATTGGAGATCTTAACACATATAGTCACAAAAACTATGATCAGTGAAATGAAAATATGGAAATTTGGTATTTTAAAAAAAGACAATTAAGCTTTATCCGCTTTATAATACATATATCAAAATATAAATTAAAATGCTACAAATTTTACTCTATATATATATATATATATGGCAGAAATTATTAAAAATATTGGCTTACATCGGTATCAGTGACGTTGTCGTCTAGCCTATACTCGTGCATGATCCAATCGGATTTTAGGCCGTGGGGGGCTCGGCCTTTGTAAAACACAAGAGTCTTCCTCATTCCGATCCGCTTACAATTGCTTTGTATCACTTTGTCACGGCCAGTGGCTTTCCAGAACCCAGCAGCAGTGGCACGATTGGTGCGCGTCCCAGTGGGGTACTTCTTGTCTTTGTGGCTAAAGAAGTACCAATCATTTTGAGGGGTGGTACCTATTTTACACACCTCTGCAACAAACCAAAAATTAAACCCAACATCCATCTCTTAGAGACAAATCATTCCAAGAAATACATTCAGCTAATTATAGAAGAATATGCTCCAAACAAAATGACCCTTTGTTATATAAATTAAAATTAAAAAAAAAAAAATCAATCAAAGAAAACAAAGGGAAATGAACCATATTGAGGCATTACCTTGTATATCCCATGGCTCGAGTTTGTTGAGATCGACATCACGAATTACATCGAGGTCAATCTTCTCATATGAAACTTTCTTCCTTAAATAGTACTGCAAGAGTTCCTCTTCGGTAGGATGAAATCGAAAGCCAGGGGGGACTTGGGATTGTCCATTCACAGAAATACTCATGTTTTCCGGCATTCAGACCGAAAGGGTTTTCTGAGAAAGAGGAATGCAAACAAACTAGGATAGTTCAGTTGAAGAGGTAGAAGATATAAGAGTCTAAGAAGTAACAAGTTTGTATACACAGATGAGTATGTAGAGCACTATATATATGTGTTGTAGGACATAAAGGGCCAAAGATACAAGAGAAATGAAAGCTTTGTTTTCAAGAGGACACACATTGGCACTTATTTATTTTACTTTTATATAAATAAATAAATAAATAAATAAAAAGTGGGGTTAGTTCTACTATGCTACGAGAAGAGCCAGCTACCTAGATAGATTGAGAAATGGTGTACTGTTTTTGGCAATTTGCTGGGCCCAAAAATGTAGTTGTCAGTATTGGGTCCCATGCACAAAGGACGTTGTAGGCAACTAAGAGAAGTGTAAGGGCGCACGCACACATCCACAACTATGACCCTCGACCTTAAAATCTCTTCAGAAAAGCACCTCTTAAACAACCATGACCATTCTCTCTCTCTCTCTCTCTCTCTGGTTTGGCCTGTGCAACCACCGCAACAATTAAAAGGTGATGGGGGTAGGGATTGCGCTTTCATGGCCCGTTAGATGAGAAGAAAAAATGTCATCGATGGGAACATGTGGGATTCACATTACGGTTGTGGATGCTCCCTTGTCAATATTCAATTTTATTTTTATTTTATTTTAAAAAAAAATAACTAATAAATAATTACTCACGCTTGGTTCTTTAACTGATTTTTCGTGAGGAAATCTCCGCGATTATTTCATGGACATTTTGTAACTGATATAATGCATTTGATACCTAATTGATAATCTGTCTTCCTCATGGTACTCCTTTTCTGTTCTTATTATTTTCTACAAACACGTTTTACGTATTGGTAGGTACACAATTAGGATCACACATTGACTACGTAGTACGTGAATAGTGGTGATTTATTGATGTATAAAATCCAAATTTATTGACCTCCTATATATGAAGTCTTTGTGTACCTTCCTCTTCTTTTCTTTCTTTCTTTAGCTTTTTTCTTTTTCTTTTCGGGTGGGGTTGGGGTTGGCGTGGAGCATGAACTTTGCTCTCTAATATTCTTCAGTCTTTGCACTTCCATTATTTCATTGTTTATTTAAACTACGCTTAAAAAGAGTGCCACCTTGCTCAAAACATTAATTATAAATTAACCATCGATTTGATTTCAGCTCATTAATTATCAGCTTAATCACACAAAATTTCAAGAATATTAATGTTCTAAGATAACGAGTAGAGACAAGTTATTTGGGGTTCATCTTAAGTATCCTAGATATTATTTGGGTTCAACCGTTGAGCTCAGTTGAGTTTAGCCCTCTCAAAGTATATTGCTCATTATCGGTTGGTAATGTTAAAATTTTGTTTCTAGAATCCAGCAATGCATGTGTCATATCATTTAAATTTTTTGATGAATCTATACTTTGTAAACCTTTAAATTTATATTATTTAATGTAAACTATAAAATGAATCTATTTGAAATTGAAAGATTCATATTGTAATTATTTGATGAATATTTAGTTGCTAAATAAAAACAGGGGAAAGGTATGCTTTGCTCTTTATTTTGAGCTAAGAATAGAGTTTACCCTCTAGTGGTTAATGTTTCCGTTTACATAAGAACATTTTTTTGGGTATCAGAAAAACTTAGAAATAGTTTCTTAGTATATTTAAGTTTAAATTTTCAATTAAAATTTAAAAACATAGTTGTATTGAAATTAATTGTCCTTAAAAAAATAACATTTTTGTGTTATTTTGATCAATGCATTCATATTTGTAAATTTTTTTGGTGAACTGGTATAAGATATAACACCTAAGAAATTGTTCCTAAATTTTCCCTATTTGACTAAATAATTAACGCATATTAGCTTGGTTTGAGATTGAGCTGATGTAAATAAAACAAAATCTCCCATTCCACTTGAAACGAAGAAACTTCATTTTTAGTAAAAATTTTATTTTTTGAATTTGATAGTTTATAAAATGGCATATCATAAAAAAATAAATTGATGTTAAAATGTCACATCATAATATTAATGTTAATTATGAAAGTTCCATTTTATATAAAAGGAGAATATCATAATATGACGTGAACATAGTTTATGTTTTATTGTGTCAAAGCAAGTTATGTTGTTTGATAATTCTTTAATATTATCAGTTACCCAACTACCAGGTTCTCATGACATTGCTTTCGTCAGAGGGAGTACTTAACAAGCCAACATCAATTATGTGATGAACTTCATCAATTTACAAATCTCATTTTAGCCTCCCCCCCCCCCCCCCCCGGGCGCTCTTCCTTTTCTGTTTCTTATAACAAAGTGGGGTGGGGAATTCAATTCCAAGTTCTACTTATAGAGCACAATATTCTTAACACACTTTAGACATCCTGTCTACAATTGGACATGGAAGCAAATTGAAGAATACTATATTAGTTATAGGCTCAATTATTTTTATATGACAAAACATATTACTTGCATAAGTTTTTAGCCCTAGAAGATGTGAAATTGCAATGAATTTTTCCTACAATCAAGTCGAGTTTCAAATTTCAACCTATGATACTCTAGATCACTGTGAATTGGATTGAATTAAGTGTGTGCTATGAGTGGTCATGTGTTTTGTCTTATATCAAGTGTATACTCGGTTGAATTGAATTATATAAGTGATTATGAGGAGTCTAATTATAACTTTGATTAGTCTTTTTGGGGTATAGCACATATGTTGCTAGTGCTAACTTTGATTGTGACAAATAGTATTAGAGTTAACTTAAGAACTTCATGTGGCTTGAGGGTACTACATTACAACTTGGATCCCAATGAGAATGTTAGGCATTAAAGTGTAGGAGATTGTGATACATTGAATTATGTGAATTGGTTTGAATAAGTGTATGTTATGCAAATGCATACAGAATCTTACATCAAGTGTTTACTAAGTCGAACTAGGTTATATAAGTAATTACAAGAAACCCAATTGTCATTTGACTAGCCTTCTGTGGTATAACACAGATGTGACAAATATTTTCTTTAATTGTAACACAGCTCATCAAGAATGTAACGTATTTTTCAAGAAGCACTTTTAAACCATGTTTTGCTTAAAAATTTTAGAAAGAAAAAATAGCGCGTGTTTCCTAGGTATGTATATAATTTTTTTTTTCATTTATAATTTTTTTTATGGGTTAGCGATTAGCTTTATGAATTTTTAAGTTATCAGTGCCATTTGTTGAGCTCATGAGGTCACACATGTGGCCTAAATATTGGTTTTTTCTTCTTGCGTAGCACGTAAGCACAGCAGTCAGGTACGTAAAGCGAATTTATAATTTGCCATGAAAAGTGATGGTATATATTATGTTATAGTTTTGGTCATGGAATGGTCATGAATAGTTCTGATTCAGTATCTAACAATATATATATATATATATATATATATATATGTATATATATATATATATATATATATATATGTGGGGACTATTTTTGCCGGTCCTCGGCAAGGCCATGGGCGCAGTGCCGAGGAGGCTCATGTTGCCGGTCCTCGGCAAGGCCATGGGCGCAGTACCGAGGAGGCTCAGATGTCCCACATCGAAGAGAGCTTCTCCCACTTTCAACCTTATAAGCTGTGAAGCGAAGGAAGTAGTGTACCATCGTATTCTTGTATTCGAATACCGGAATACGATGGTACATTACTTCCTTCGCTTCACAGCTTATAAGCATTGTTTTGAGCTCTTACGAAAGGGATGGGCCTCATACATAGGTCTTTACATGGGCCCACACACTTTGTGTAAGCCCAGAGCAATATTACTCCGGAATTACCTAAGTTTTTCCCCGTATTTTATAGGACTTGCTATGCTACTAGGAGTCTTGGACTCCATGAATTTGTTGTGAAACTGAAATGGTACCTAATACGTGCCAATTCTCTAAATTAACAAAACATAAATATATTCCATTCAAGAAAGCTATATTTCCTCCATTTATGTTTAGACATCTATATTGACATTATTTTTTATGATATACACCAAAATTTTAATTCATAAATATTAAACTTGATCTAGCCTATAATGATTTAAAAAAACAATATAAATACAATGAAATTTAAACCTATAACATCTGCTCGATAATTATTTTTCCTTATCATTAAGTCAAGATATCAATTAGATTTTTATGTAGACAGAATTTGAACCCTAAATTCTTATTTAATGACAATAGACTTTACCAATTGAACTAACTGAAATCCATGATAAATTTTATATATATATATATATATATATATATACACATATATGACAACAAATTTGCGTCATAACTCATACAATAATACGACACAATTTGTTTCATAATCTATACATCAGTTAATTGTCTTCACCAACTCACAGTTAACCAAATCAATAATTGTACGAAATATTCGTTACTGTAACTTATAGTACCCCTTCAAAAGCCGTGTAGCTACCAGCAAAGCGAGGGTCATTGGACACGTGTTTGACAACCCCAGCGAGCCTATGAGAAGCCAAAGAGCAACCCATGTGTATTTTTTTTTTTTTTTTTTTTTTTTTTTTTTTTTGATGCAGCCCATGTGTAAGTTAAGCATAAATAAACTAGCAGACAGACCATTTCCTTTTAAACAATTTTATTGTGAAACTTGCAAAATATATGACGCTGGCCTTAGTTTGAATTCGCAAGTAACGATCGCCCCCATCTATTTTTATATGCGTTTCATATATTTCACTTTCTCCATTTGCTCAGCAATAGTGGAACATATGTATTTCGTTAGGGGAAACTTTTTAGGAGTCTCTAGACTAATCATTTTCTAAGCCACTCTGAATTCCTGGTCTCTAATCATTATTCTGTCTGAAAAAATGACCTAGCAACCACTATATACTTTAGTTACTAACCGGCAGTGGTTCTGATAACAATATCTTATTTCTTTTTCTTTCTTTCTTTTTGTTATTTTATTTTGTACACACCAGAATTGATATTTTTATTTTCACATGTATAGTTGCTGCATATGGTTGGTGTTGGAGAAATAATTTGTTAACATAATTGTTTAAGTAAATTAAAGAGCAAAATTTGAACGTTGCAGATACTGATTAATGTGATCTTATTGGCTACTTGAGATTATATTAAGTTATCCCTAACACTAAGATCAAGTACTTCTGATCAGAAATTTACCTTGAAGATCTGATGGTGCATTGAGAGTTACAAGTCATTATTATTTTCAAACCCCATCTGCTTAATTTCCACATACATACGTACCATTGCTTGGTTTCAGCTTTATGGGAAATTCATGCCTTATGTCAATTTCAATTCCACAATATTTCACGCAAAGTGACAATTTATATATAGCTCCTAGCTAGTAAAGTGTAACCCAATGACATACCCAATTTCCAAATGACAGCGACAGAGGGTGGTTCTAAATTTTTATTTCATATAAATAACATAACTAGCTTCTAGATGTACGAGTTTTATTATCAAAAATAAATAAATAAATAAATAAGAAGATGTCCGAGTTTTTGAGTTCTCGTTTTTACTTGAGTGTTTGGAAATAGGGTCAACATAAATTAAGATGCATTTTTCTTATTCAAAGTTATACATGTATTATTCTCTCTAAAATTAAAGAAAAAAGTTACATATGTATAACACCTAGAAAGACATACGTGGTAATTTGCATGGCAAGCAATCATATATGTCCATATTATGGTTAGGGTGGTCGTAGAAGTTGTTAAATGTCAACATTTAGTCACAGAAAATTAGATTCGATACCATTCATTCTCTCTGAGAAGACAGACTCCCACCTTAATATTTAGACACCAGAAACTTTTTTTTTTTTGGATTGTCTTTTCTTTTCCACACTGCTTCTTTTCCTCGACATGCCCCATATTCCTCAAAAAGAATGGTGGTAAATAAATAGTTAAAAACCATATAGTTAATTCTAGTACAGTCTTTGGCAATAATTTGACATGATTTGATTGGATATATCAAATGAAATAAAATCAGCTGTTACTTTACTGCTATTCTGACGATGTAAAGTAAATTGCGAGCTCTAAATAATTTTTGGAATGACACAATTCTTTTCTTTCGTAGGGTAGATTTTCCAAACCATGACTTAAAGCCATGAAAAAACTATCTTTTCAATTATTTTATATTTAAAATTTTGACCCGTTATTCATCGGAATTCCTAATGGCTCTCAGAAAAGGTGTATAAAATAATCTTGCCTTTAGTAACGATAATTTAGGTGATATGCTATGCAAATAATTTGACACGATATGATTTTTTTTTTAATTTTTGAATATTCCTTTGACACGATATGATTGGATAGGTCAAATAGGAGATATTGCATGTTTTACTGTTTTCAAGTTGAGAGTGAAGGTGAAATCTTGTTACAGTGTTTGAAATTGATTTTGGCTGTGACAAAGTATCTCCTCTTACTTGTTCTCCCTCTGAAAAAAAAAATTTTGGAGAGAGAGAGAGAAAGGCAGGTTTAACCCATGACATGGAAGAATTGGGAGCGGTAGGTGCCATTGGGTTAGACGTCCATTCTTATTCTCTCTTTTCCAAAAACTTCCTTTATATATATATATATATATATATATATATTTTTTTTTTTTTTTTTTAATTCAATAGGTAAAAATAGAAGAATCTAAATTTTAAACGTCTTTATTAAAAATATCAAAATATGCAAACTAATTGAACTACAATACTTTTAACTCTTTCTTCTACTTGCACTATAAATGAAAATCATGTGATAAAATTTTGACAAAATACGTAGTCTCTACACACATTAATTAAGTTGATGAAAAGTTTACTATATCGTGTGATTAATCATCACTTAATGCTTGCCAGGATCCAATACAATCAAGATAAAAGCTTGCCGTGTGTAACGTACTTATGCAAAATAAATTGTAATGGTGAGACTGAGACACATGACGACTATGTGTGCCCTATCACATAGTGTGACATGATAATGATATTGAGGATTCATAGCAGCTACCAAGAAGGTGCTCCCTTGGTAGCTTTTTGCCCTTTTCCTTTCTGGTATGGCACATTCTCCTAATTCTTACTTGAACTCTCTCTTTTTTTCTTTAAATCGAAAACCTAGTCTATTGCTAAGTACGGCCCACCCTTTTCTTTTCTTTCTAGCTTTGTGATTTTTAACCCTTCTTTTTATCAACTTTTCCATATATGGATCTCCAAAATGAATGGAATTAGTATCCTGCTTTTAGCAAAATAAGGTATGTATGGCAACATGCTCGTTATTGGGTTTTTCTGATCTAAGATAAATTACATATGCTAGTGTTTCTATTTCAACGGATTTTTTATTTAATTGGAGAAACGTTTCAACGGATTAGAGTACTGTCGTATTCATGTTATGGTTTTTGAAATTTGGAATAAGACATTAAGGTGATGTTTGGTTTAGGTGTTTTCGTAACTCAATACTCAGTTTTCATCACTCAATACTCAGTTTTCATCACTCAATTGCAAGATGTTTTGTTTGGATGAGTTTTGAGTTATGGTTTTCATCACTCAGTTCTCTGATTTTTGAGTAATGAGTTATGAAAACTGAAAACACATTTTATCTGTTTTCAGTTTTCATAACTCATAACTCAATGGCATTTTTGTAATTAAACATAAAACTTTACACTGTGCAGCCATCATTGTTGACTTTTGGGGTTTATTTTTTATTTTTTATTTTTTTCTTCTTTGTTCGGTGATTGGTTTCTTTTTTTTCTTTTTCTTTTCTTCTCCTGCGTGTGATCTGGTTCCTTTTTTTTTTCTTTTTTTTTCCTTTTTCTTTTCTTCTTCTTCGTGTGATCTGGTTTTTTTTTTTTTTCTTTCTGATCTGGTCTTCTTCGTTCTCCCTTCTCTTTTTTTTTTTTTTCCCACTAGTTCGGGTGATCTGGGTACTGGGTAAAAAAAAAAAAAAAAAAACTAAACTGTACCAATGACAGATATGGGACCCACAAATAGTGTGAAAATATTGAGTGATGATGTTGTTTGGGTGTGATATTTTAGAGTGATGAGCAATGAGTGATGAGTGATGGATGATGAGTGATGAAAATTGAGTGATGAGTGACCATTTTTTTAAACCAAACAAGGCCTAATTCTCCCAACTAATTACTCCTATGTAAATTGCTATTAATTTTAATTATTTATTAGGATCTGCCTTCTTTTTTGGGGGGGTCTTTTTTGCTTAGTTTTTGTTTCTCTTTTTTTTTTTTTTTTTTTTTTGTCAAACAATTAGTTTGGAATTGGTAGGTTAATTTGACTCCACTTGCACCAACCAAAGTAACTGAGATTTAACTTGTCCAAAAGCTTTTGCCTCAACCAACACCTCTAGCTCCCCAATTAGGAGAGATCAAGTTAATTCGATCCAAAGGTAGGTGTTCTATGCAAAACACCTTCCTTTGGATGCATATACCAAATGAAGATGCTCAATATTCATCATTCGAAAAATTAAAGGATGCCTTAAAAAAATCATTTGATAAAGGAAGTAGCTCGTGTATGCCTAATGGGGAAACACTTACATAAAATAAAAAAAGACTAAAGGGCAAACAGAGCCCTGAGGATGAAATGGATAAATATACATGAAGACATAAGTGCATTATAAATTTCAAACTTTTATGCTTAATAAAATGTGAATGCAGTCATTGTGGAGCATTTCCCATCTGGTGCTCTAAAATTTGTCTTTAGCTATTTTGCATTTTATTGTCCGTTTGAATACCGCTTATTGTTAAAAACTAAAAACACTGTAACGAAATAATTTTTAAACGTGTGAATAGTGTTGTGAGAACCAGTTTTAAAGTTAGATTTACGTTTTTTCGTACTTGCGGGTTCTGTGAACAGTGCACAAAACCCAGCCAAAAAAACGCAGACGCATGGTCTACCGCTATCCAAACCCAGCCTTAATGTAACACCAATTGCTTAAAAAAAACACCTTGGTTGGTTCTTTAATGTTGTTGAGATGTTTATATATGTTGTTACTGTAACATCTAAAACCAAATGTCCACTATAGAAACATCTATATCTTAAACACTATTATTTTTTCACCCCTAATTATTTTAATTTTACAAAAAAAGTATAAAATAAAATAAATTATATTTAAATAGAGTGGTAAGATAATAAAGTATTAGATATAAGATGTATTTTTAAAATAATAATATAAAATAAATAAAGTAACTTTTCCATTTTTTTTTTCTATTTTTCAAAAAAATTTCGGTACGTTATAAAACCACTTGGCCAGAGCACAAATGGGGACTAGGGACCACGGAGTAGAAACATACACTACTATCTAGGCAGCAAATTAAGCTGTCCCCTTCAAGCAACAATACACCTAAAAGAAGGATTCCTTGCGGCAATTATATATATAAAGTTTTTGCTACATGCGAGGGATATGATATGGTAGATGCTATATCCGGCAGTTGTAATCACCTTCTAAAATAAACATGGATTTATGTAACTACCTTCTCTCATAAGGACAAGTGATCCATTTCTATGTGTGAGAGTAGTTACATATTCTTGATTCGCTATAAAAAGAAATATATCGGTGAAGACTATAAATAAATTTATATATCTACGAAGACGCAAATGTTAATGGTTAGTGTACACTTGGATATATTTATTTTATTTATTGTATTTTTCATTAATTTATGTCTAAGTCTATCCAACCAAGAACTATTGGTAGACTGGTACGTACCAAGCCTCTTCCCAATCGGCTCGCCCAAAGACGCACCACTTGTGAGGCTTCCTTCCCCAACACTTTTGTTTGAGTAAGGAAAAACTCACAAGCATGACGTATCTCTTTCTTATTCCAATGATTATGATCTTTGAAGGATATTCATTGAATATTAAGCATTACATTCCCATGCATTCAGCATCATGCATCGTACTTCTTTTTTATTCTCTCTTTAAAATTATTTTTCTTCTGAAATGCTTGATCGGATTTGTTGTTTTTACCCTGTTTATACTACGTACATGCATTCAATATGTTTGTTCATGGTTCAAGAAAGACATGTGGTCCCAAGACTCTGTCTCTAGCATGGGTGTGGTTTCACAGACTTGCATAGATACTCGAGTCTGTATTAGGGTGTTTCGTCATGGAATTGCCCAATAGGCATTTTATTAGAAAATTACATGAAAAAAGAAATGTGTCTTGTTTCTAGTTATTTGCTTTGTAATTTGTAAGGGGGTAACAAGGGATCAAGATTGAAGCTTTTGTCCATTGTACAAGATTGAAGAACTCGCTCGAGCGAATTCTAGGGCTCAGATGAGCGAAATTGAAATTCTGGTAAAAACTTTTGGCAATCACTTGCTCCATAGTCAATTGAGGGAAACATTTATGGAATATTACATACTTACCTTCTAGTGCAGATTATGTGGCAACCTCAATACTAAACCCTTCACTTATAAAATCCTAATTTTAATCCTAATTTCTAGGGAGGAAGACAGATGCAAAAAATAGAGAGAAAATTTTGAGAGAGATTTCAATTTTCTTCTCAACCTCACCATTAAATATTCTTGAAAATTATTTTTTCCAACCACCTTGATCACCCATATGTGTTTAGGACTTTGATCACTGGAACACATAGACGTCTTTAAATTAGGTCTACAAGTGGCAATCATTTGTGAAGCAAATCACATAAAAGGAACAAGGTGGGAATTAGTAATTGCTAGCAGGAATGAGGAGCTCAGGTATAATGTCTTTTTACATATATGGTAATGTTGTGTGAGTATAGTTAGGCTTGTCCACGGGTCAGTTCGAGTCAGGTTTGTGCCTAACCTAGAACCGACCCGCTAACTTCGGGTGGCAGAGAAGTTGACCCGCTGCCGATCGTCGAAAACCACAGGTTGAGTCAGTTTCGATTTGGGTTGGCAGCAATTTGTTTCGTGTTGAAACCAATGAAGAGCAACCATGGAGATCTTGACTGATCTCGTCAAAATCTGGCCGAATCTCAATGGATCTTGTCGAGGTTTGGTCGGATTTGCATCTAGAGAGAGGAGGAGGCTGGTTAGGTCAGTTGGACTTGGTTTTTCATACGAAGACCTGCCAATCGACTTGCCGGTTTTAGTTCCAAGACATGGAGACCCACTGCCAACCATCACCGACATCGAATCGGACGGTTTCCAATTCGGGCCGGGCAGTTTGGGCAGGTGGGTTGGTAGCGGGTCAGACTTGGTCACCCCTAAGTATAATATGTACCACAACAACCTTTTATAATGGAATTGCCTTTTGGGTTTCTACCCCCAAGTGTTTTTAACAAAATCTTCACTCTCATGTGATTGTGATACTATTTATGCTTTAGTTGTGATTCAAACATTTTGCCAATTAACTATCTTAACCAATAAGTGGATCAATCGAATTAAATTGGTAATTAAGCTGTCTGGGGTCTAAATTGTAATTTTTATAACACTGGATTTAACAACATATGCCGACTTTGGAATTCGATTATACCATTATATTGTTTAAGTGAGAGTGTGAGACGAAAAGATAGATGATGACTTATTCCAAAATTCGCAAAGAAATTACTTCATTTACAAAATTCACCACCTCAATCCGTTTGAATAGATTTGATGGTGGTGGAAAATTCTCGCTCAACCTTACATTCAAATTTAAGGAAAATTGCCTACATATAAGATTTTAACGAAAAAGGAAACTTCCCCAAAGAATAATCATCATAAAAAAATACAAAGTAATGATGACCCTCACTAGAAGGCGCACTTGGGAGGAAGCCCCAAACATCACTAAAAAGTAATTACAAAATATTAGAACTAACAGCAATCGTTACTGGTAAATTAATGACAAACAACACGACCTCCTAGACTGACATAGACTTCAACTTAATGAATGATTACTTGAGCTTATTGGATACAAGAATTTGACACAGGACACGCGAATCATGAGGTTTTGGTTGGGTTAATAGTGGAGGAAGTATTGGAATTTGGAAGCCATGAAGACCGAATGGTTTTGATACCAAATTGACACGCATGATTTGATTGAATAAATATTTTACTAACATTTGGAGTACTGTTGTATACAATTGTATTTATAGATTGGAGAATACAAAATAAGATTTACATTCCAAAAGTTCCAAAAATGCTAATGATTAAATATAAATACATAAGGGTTTGGTCAATAAGAAGAAAGGAGATTCGCACGAGTTTGATCCACAATCCTATGAGAGATAGAAATTCACTGTTAAATAATTTCAACATTTCTTATCTGCTTAAAATTTTAGAGGGTGATTGCAATTCATTATGATAGTAAACTAGATGGTTTTGAATTTAAAGTTTTAAACCTTTACTCTAACTAGTATACATACATACATGCATACATATTAATATATATATATATATATATATATATATATATATAGTCTTTACTCTAGGTTTTATAAGTAAAAGTCTTCACTTTACAACTTCTATTTTGAAAAAAGAAAAAGAAAAAAACTACATATTTGAGTAATTATTATTCTAGGATACAATAATGTGATATTTCTTCTCTCATACTCATAACATATCTCATTTGTTTAATTTATGATAGGATTCATCATTAATGTGAAAAGAGAACATACCATATTACCACATTTTCGAAGTAATAATTTTTCTTATTAAGTCTGTATGGTTGATCCGATGAAGTATCTGGTGGAATCCTTACCATTGAAAAAGATAAAGTCATCTGATTTCATTTCTTGCAGAAGTCACCTAGTACTGACTGATTACGGCATATGCCCGTTAGTGAGAGGGAAAAAAAAAAGATTATGGCATTTGTTTATATAAGGAAAAATAACGCAGCCATACAATGATATTGGTGATAAACTCAATGAATTTCCTATAAAATTGAAAGTCGTTGGTTGAAGCGAAAACATCGATCTGGGTTCCACAAGAGTTCAAAATCCGTGCTTCTTGTTTTCTTTTTCCCCATCTGAGAGCTGCTAATTGTTGTTAATTGGGTACCGACATACATACATACTGTGATATCATCAGACAACACAACATAAATAACGGCTTTGTTTCTAGCTTTAACGTGTATTGCATGTTGTAGGAGTTATTCATGAGATCTAATTTTATTTGGTTTTCATGTTCTAGATGCTTTGCCCTGTCCGGTGCTAGACAAAATACTTGGCCTACAAAATTATCATCACGTACTTGTCAGTTGGTAACCATTGACCCAGACTCCCAGTTCATTTCTAACGTAATAAAAAATTGAACACACATTTACTTCTTCATACTTGGTACAGATATTTACCGTTTTTAAAGAAACCAAGATTAAAAGATCTAGTTGGGTGTAGACGAAGATTATGAATTTGAATTATGAAGAGAAAATGACTGATGAAAGCTACAATGCAACTTTACTCTTTGAAATAGTTTAAACTATGAAGAGGAATATGTAATTTCACTAAGTTAATAATTAAACGTATAATACTAAGATTCCTCTAACTCAATTAATTGACAACTTTCGTGGTGGTTTTTTAACAAATATATCTAAAATTCAAATCTACCATCTCTCAACTATCAAATTATCAAATATATATATATATATATATATAAAAGATTCTTTGCTTTATGGTTTTGTTTTCATCTTAACATTACAAGAGAAGAGCAGTCCAAATATATTTCTGTGAAGTTTTCTACTTTAATTTTTAAACTTCTATATATTGAGCTTTGCCATGATGATAGCTTAAAATGCTGCTTCTTTATTGTAAGTTATTCAAGGAAAAATATTAAATTTATGCCCCCAGTTGGAGTGTAGGAGACTTATAAAAAAGTAGATTAAATTAAACTTAAATCATGACCTCAAAACCTTGCACGCACACCTTTTTTGCAGAATAATTATCTTTTTGCTTTCTGTTCATAATATTCGTTCCGATCCATTTGAAGGCATTTAATACTAGCATAGAGACAGATAATTTATCTTTTCATGTAGACAAAAGGCTTTGGAAGGAATATTGTCAAAGCAGCTTTCACAAAAGTGACTAATCTATCAATCTATCATCAGGAAATTATTCAAAACTGATTTCTTTTACATTGTCATGCATTTGGAGAACATTTAGATTCAAAGGGCCAGTGGTAATTAAAGCTGAAATGAGTGATGATTCCCTTGGTTAGGTGAGAAAGCTTTCTTAGGTACTCAAAGTTTGACCACAGAATATTTCTGCTCTCTCAAGGTGTTCAAATCCTGTGGTTACTCCTAGATAATAAGTTATATACTATGCTCTTTCTATTGTTTTCGGGACTGATGAGAGTTAATGCTGCATTCTATTGCAGACCCAAAAAAAAGAAGGGAATTTTCCTAATGAAAAACGTAGCACTTTATGCATGCATTGCACATCATCAAATGGGAATTTCTTCAAATTTTCAAAAGCTTCTAATTTTGCAGGGTATATATGTAGTATACGTATGTGGTAAAATAAATAAACCAATTGTCAGTTGGTTTACACATTTGCCTTTCCTATCTAACACATTAATTGCATGGTAATGCTTTCCCATTTTTTGTTTTATTACATTTGTTTGTTTTCGTTTTTTTTTTTTTTTTTTTAATAATAAAAAAAAGTCAAGTATGAAGGAACATTTAATGTTTTTCACCCGCAGGCTTATCAGCATGTGGAAAAATTTTTATAATGTTGAAATTTTCTTAAATCGCTTAAATCTCAATCTTTTCTTTTGATAATAACGTCCTACCAGAGAGAGAGAGAGAGAGAGAGAGAGAGAGAGAGAGAGAGAGAGAGAGAGAGAGAGAGAGGTCACACTTTGTTTCATAATCTTGAAAGCAGAAAAATAGAGTAATAAACGGAAAAAAAAATGCTGCTTAATATAATTATTTTACAGTAAGATTTAAGAGTCTTGGAGGAATATTAGCTGAATTATTGGTAGTCTTTCTTTGCATTGAACTAGTCAGTTCAGTAATATTTACAATAGTTCAATGTTAACATGCAACATTAATGAGACGGGACGGACCAAGCCATGTCCGTTCTCATCCTTTTGGCTCATGTTATTGTCCTTGATTTCTAATTTTAGCTACTCTTAAAAACTTGCGATATTTTGTTTTGTTCTTCATTTCAGATCGCAATTTAATACATGGTCATCATCAATCTAGATCGCTGACAGTGCTAAGTTACCAAAAGTTGGTTAAGTTATTGATTTCAAACTAAAACAAACTCAAATGTGAAAAAAAGTAAATCTAAATTTGCAACTAAGAACAAAGTGAGACAACCATGAGTTCAAAGTTAGCGCTGATTTTAATTATTAAATTATTAATTCTTCCAAAAGTTTGAAATTTTAAATGAAAGATAGAGTGAAAAAAACAAAAATCGAACTCAGAACTTCTTGTTTTGATACAATGTTAAATTATCGATTCTCCTAAAAATTTAAGTTATTAAGAAACTGTGAATTTAATCATTTTATCACATAATTCTAACATAAATCATACTCCAAAGAAACTTAAATAATGCAAATTGTTTTTTGCTTGTGGAAAGAAGCAAATTTAGATAAAAAGAACAACAAAATGAGACAATTTCATGGAAGTTTTCCTGATATATTTATTTACAAGAATCACTATTTTAATTTTAAACTTAACAAATCACACTTCACAAGTATAAAATAACCTATGCTGATGTGATGTTCGAGGGTTTGTTTCATTATCCTTTTGGTCTTTCATGGTTGGTATGATGCGATGGTAGGGGGCTCCCCCTTGGATCCTTATGTGCCTATTGTTCAGATCTTGATTCGATTCTGTCATTTATTTAATCAGTCAATTTGTTGGATCCATTCCCCCATTTAATTACTAATTATGCTGTTGAATATGTTATTACATTTATCAGACAACTACATTTTCTAGTAAATTTACACATAATATTGTTTTAATGCTTAAAACTTTGAATTGTATACTTTGAAACTACTAGATGGATCCAAATGTAGAGAGTTTGATTACTAATTTGCAAATCAAAGTAGTCTCATCATTAGTGGGTTCAAGAGTTATATTTCAATATAATAATCGTATCTTTTGTGGTGCCTCGTTCATATTTATGGTTCGAATCTTACATTTCTTTCTCACACACGCTATATAAATTACCAAAAAAAAACTGCTCCTAAAAAATATAATCTTATCAATTATTTTTCTACAAAATATTCAATCTTATCAATAATTTTTTTACAAAATATATATATGAAGCCATTGAATGGTAGGATATATGACAAGGGACAACTATTTGTTAATAAAAACATAAAATGAAATCTATGTTTCTTGGTATTATTGGAATTGCAGTGAAATTATTTGCAAATATTCATCATCAAGACATTAACAACTGTACGCCTTGCATCACAATGTTAATAATACAAATATGCAATGCTCATTTTTAGCAACATTTTCTTGTCCCAAGAAATTAAGCCTAAGTGGTACATTTTCATACACATGTTGGTCCGTTTGGATTGAGGGGAGAGAGAGAGAGAGAGTAGAGTAGAGTATAGTAGAATTAGCCCAAAATTAGCTTATTTTCAGTCATTTCTACTCTACTCTACTCCCTTTCACTCCCCCTCCCTCCCACCTCAATTCAAACAGACTCCAAGGGTCCGTTCGGTTAGAGGAGTGAAAAAGTGGGAGGATAGAAAATTATGGGAGGATGGAAAAGTAGAAGGATAGAAACTATTTAGTTTTCCCTCTTATGTGTTCGGTTAGAGGAATGAAAAAGTGGGAGGGTGGAAAATTCTTTTGTTTGGTTGGAGAGAAAAAGAGAAGGATGGAAAATGTAATTTATATAAATTGACTATTATACCCTTATTACATAATATGTAAGAAATAGATTTATTTGTAATCATTAAATAATATAAAAAGTATTACATCATATATATAAATTTATATTATTATAATGTAAAAATTATATCAGGTCACGTTGAAAAAAAAAAAAAAAAACAACGTTCAGTAACGTTGAAAAGGAAAAAAAAACGTTGTTCAGTAACATTGAAAAGAAAAAAAAAAAAAAAAAAAAAAAAACGTTCAGTCACATTGAAAAAAAAAAAAAGAACGCTAAAAAAAAATAAGTAGGAAGAGGGCATTTTTGTAAAAATACTACTATAGAACTTTTCTCTCCAGATTTTTCTTCTGATTTAGAAGGAAAAAAAATGTGAGCCCGGAGAGAAAACTTTCTTTCGACTTTTCTCTCCTTCCTATTTTCCTTTCCCAAACAAACAGTGAAAAACTACATTTTCCACCTTACTTTCCTCCTTCTATTTTCCTTCCAAACGAACGCACCCTAAGTGCTTGGATCGATCGAGCAACAAAGTTGCTGGTAGTTTAGTAATTTCAAAATTATTATTAAAAAAATAATAAATAAAAACTAATTATTATTAAGTAGATAATCAATATGCATGCGTGTGTGTAAACAGTAAAGACACTGCCAAGCTTTATGAATAGGATTTTTAAAAGTATTTGCATGTGCCTCATAGCACGACAAAATAAATTATATAGAAACTGCCAAGCCCCGTAACGTGACAACCGGTACTTCTTTCTCTCTGTCTCTCATTGCATAGTAAGACTCTATTTTTAGGGGTTATATTTATTCATAAAGCTTAACAGTGTCGTACTATTCTAGCTTCGATGATTAAGTTTGGAGTATTCCAAACGTTTTAGTACGATTCCTCACTGACACAAAAGAAAGTTTGGTCTCTATTCAAAGAAAAATATTTGCACGCGTAGGCTGTAGCCTGTATCCATCTACACATCAATGCTTATTTATTTGTTGTATTTATTTATTGGTTCATGCATAACGTGTTCAAAGTGGCATATATTTATCTTTAGAGACACTGAAAAATAATCTTTAGGCCCTAGAACATGACAAGATCGATATGTTTTCTACTATCAATTTGGTGTTGCCAACAGATGGCCTAGGTTTTCATGTTTTATATATATAACCTGTAACTGTTACTTGAACAACATATTATATCTTTTTTATCTACATAAAAACAAAACTACATGGAACGGAATCTCTATTTACACAAAATTAGATTTGGACTTTTGAGGCCCAACAGAGCCCAGATTATATATGTTCATACAAAAAGGAGGGCAAAAGGGTTAAAGCTTACCTGTTGACTACCAAAAATTGGTCCAAAATATAGCTAAGTTTGTCTTTGGGGAAATTGTGTTGAAGGATTCACCCACTAAGTTCGAGCCAATAGTTTCTCACAGTTCTCAACTAGAAAATTTTAAGGAGATAGATTAGTACTGTAAGAGACAGCTAACTTTCAGAATCTGTTTCAAGCCCAATGTTAACAATGACCCATGTGTCATGCCATTTGAAGCCCGCTGCCAATTGCTCAAATTTCCAACTGCAGGGTCTTCCTAAATCCCAGACTCCCTAAGGCCCTAACCATCTTCTGATGTGTCCCTAATTACTTTTCATATTTCATTTCACGTCAGAACTAATATATATTCATATCCATGTTTGTGTGTTTGTCACCATAAAAGAGGGAAAAAACAATAATATTAATAATCTACTAGCCTCATCACACTCACATGCGCAAGCAAAGGCTTTTTTGTGTGGAGCAATTAGAGAAAGAGAGGCAAAGAGAAAGACAAATGGAAAGAGAAAACAATATAACGAAATTTATTAAAAACAAATGGTATTATATGTTCATGCCTTCTTAATTTAGTTTTGAGAGATTGCCTTTGTTTGAAATTAGTGGAAACCTGGGAATAGATGTCCAGGATTGGATTTGTTTTTTAGAATTTGAGGAAGAAATTAAAAATGAATATATATATATATATATATATATATGATAAAAATGAAGACACGTGTAAAATGACATAATTGCTTGTAATTAGGAGTATATAGTTAGTGGAAACGTGGGAGTATATATGTTCAAGAGAACAAAGGAACGTAACCTTTTTTTATAGGAAAAACTATTTGTTAGCAGTTTTAAATTTATCTAAAATTTAGGAGCTTCAAAATTAATAATTTTATATATCTAACCCTATTATTTAAACTTTCTAAATAAGAGAATTTGAAAGTATTTTGAGCATTAAAAAGTAGAAGTCCAAATACGGTAAGCCCCTTAATATATAAAACCAAAGAAGTTTGAGTTTTTTTTTTTTTTTTTTTTGACCTTTTAAAATTGTGCCATATAACCTTTAAAGACCAAACAATTGTATATATTACTATTCTAATATATATTTTTAATTAAATATAAATTCTAATTCATGTTTAAATATTTCATTAGAATATTAACACATCATATTTTCTTTAAATTGTAGAATAGATAATTTTATATACAAACACAATCATAATCAATATTTATTAATAACTTTCATAATTATCAATTTTATACTTATACAAATAAGATAAATATTCATATTTTATTAATATTTCTTGTGCATTGCATAAGTTGCCAACTAGGTACACTAAAAACCATTTTTCTTCATGTCTCAAAATAGTCAGTCTCCTTCAAAAATGTTTTATTTTAATCTTTATAATTTTAAGTTTGCGTCAAAAAATGCCTATGCTATTTTTCTTGCTTTAATTTTGGGTTGAGATTGTTCAACAAAATCTCAGAGATTTTGATAACAACGAAAAAAGAGAATATGTTGAATATTCAAATACTTTATTTGTTTTATATATTTGTTTGGAGACAAAGAAAATCAAAGCAAAGTTAGAAGGGATGATAAATGGGTAATGTTAAATAACAGGTTAAGTTAGGTTAGGCTTAGGCCAATGGGCTTGGTTTTGAACTAGGTTTAAGCCGAATGGCTTTAAGGGTATAAATGGGCTGGGGTTATTGGACTAAAAGGTTGATAGGCTTGGGCTTGTGGGTTTTAAAGAAAAATTATATGGGTTGGGTTTTTAAAGAGGAATAGACTGATTTTTTATATTCCTACTAGGGATGGCAATTTCTACCCAATCCGCAGGTACTCAGCCCAGTCTGACCCTAATGGGCCGAATTTTACCCGGTCTGATAAGAAATAAGTTTGGGTATGGGTTTAAAAAAAAAAACCCGAATCGGGTTGAGTCGGGTTCAAGTTTTATAAAAAACCTAGCCCGAAACCGAACCCAGCCCGGTTATTCTAAAATTACCAAAACCCCCCTATATATATATACCTAAAAACTAACCCTAACTCAGTAACTCCCTCATTTCAACTCTAAGCTCGCGCCTCTCCTAAGCACACATTTAGCAGCGCCTCACACAAGCACACACACAGTTAATCAGCTCACACTCTCACAGCACAGCAACACCTCACGCTCACGCTCACAGCACCTCACCCTCAGTCCCTCACTCTTACTGCGTCACTCTCAATCTCACACCTCACACGCTCACAACGCCTCACTCTCACCGGTCCAGCAGGTACATCATATATATATATATATATATATATATATTTATGCTCAGCTTCTTACATACCTATGTTGCTTTAATGGGTTTTCGTTTTCGTTTTTTCTTTTTTCTTTTTTTCTTTTTTTGCCTTTGCTTTTGCTTATATGTAGTTAAATTAGTTATGTTTGTTTTTTTTATGCTCAGCTTCTTACATACCTGTGTTGCTTTAATGGGCTTTCGTTTTTGTTTTTTTCTTTTTCTTTTTTTTTTTTTTTCTTTTTTTTGCCTTTGCTTTTGCTTATATGTAGTTAAACTAGTTATGTTGTTCTTCAGTTATCTTACAGATGAAAAAGCAGGACAAGCTTCTATGCTTCCTAGATAACTTTCATTTGCTGCGTGTGCTGGTTTTTGGGTTTTCTTTTTTCTTTTTTTTTCAATTAAACCTTGTGATTGTGGTTGTGTTTGGTTCAATGACAATTTTATTTACAAACCTTGTGTTTCATCTCGTATCTCTATAGCTCAAATCACTCTCCTCCCAACTATCAAATTATCAAAAAAAAATAAATACAAATATTTCATTGTTATATTTATCACGATAAAGTTTAGATTCAAATGGAACTCTTCTATGCATAATCCATATTATCTAATTTTATGTTATATATTCTTTTCATTAAACAAAGTTTAGATTTAAATGAAACTAGATTACGTCCTTATTAACTGATTTTTATATTTTATTTTAAACAAAAAATAATTTTTGTGATTTGATCCAATCACAATTTAGTTCAACAAATTCTTTACAATTACTACATTTGGTTCCTAAGGTTTAGAACTTTGGATTAAAATAAAATCATTATGAGTAGTTTATTTTATTCCAAACTTTTGGATTGAAACATAACAATTGAAAGTTTATAAAATCACAAAGAGATAAATTATATCTAGGAAATACTTAGTCAACACTAAGATGCATCACCAATAAAGAGGTTCTTTAATTTGGCTATTTGGATTGCTGAAGTAACATAAATTTTGGTATCAATTTTAAATCTTCAATCTATTTTGAACTATATATTTGATAGTCTTGTTTGATAATTTGCCATCCCTAAGTTTGACGGGGTCTTCTTTCACTTATATTGTTTTTTGTGTTTGTTGTGAATGCAATGCCTAAAACGGAGATGGGAGACACAAAAAAATCTAGTTCTCCCTCGCCAAGCGGCTCTCCCTCGAGAACTGGATGTTGTCCCTTGCCAGCTATGCGGTCTCCTTCGCCATTTTCACGATCACCCTCGCCATTGTCGCCTTCTGGCAACTCACTCTCAGGATCACCATCACGATCACCTTTATGCCCATTAAACAATGAGTGAGTGTTTGAATTTGTAGTTAATCATGTTTAATTATCATTCGGTTGATAGAATTTGTGAATCTGTGTAATTATGAATTTATGCCCATTAATCAATGAGTATGTGTAATAATGAATTTGTGAATATATTTTTTTTATTGATAGAATTTCTAACTCCCAAACTTTTGAACCAATTAGGAGTCCGAAATTCCCAATGGTGGACTTAGTGGGAGAGGACTTAGAGGTAGAGGAACAAGAAGGAAGTCAAGGGATAGGAGAAGAGGGAGAGCAAGAGGGTACAAATGAGAATGAGGATGAGAATACAAGTAGAAAAAGAAAGACTACCTCAGATGTTTGGGAGCATTTTACAAGGAAGAAAGTTAATGGAAAATTTAAAGCCCAATGCCATCATTGTAGCAAGCTTTACTTAGGCGACTCTAGCTAAGGTACAACCCATTTGCGTAGTCATTTAGTAAGATGTCCACGGTTAAAGTTTAAAGATATAAGGGATATGCGATAATAAGTGTTAATTAGGCAACAAAATAAGGTGGATGGAACGATGGGTTTAAATGTTTACCAATTTGATCAAAACATAGTGAGGAGCAATCTTGCCCGTATGGTCATCCTACATGAATACCCACTTTCAACAGTTGACCACATTGGGTTTGGAGAATTTGTGAAGTCTCTTCAACCTTTGTTTAAGCTTATCTCAAGAAACACTTTGAAGAGTGACATTATTAAAATTTATGATAATGAGGGGGAGAAAGCTTTGAAGATGACAGACAAGAATGGAAGTAAGATGACAGTTACAACTGATATGTGGACTTCGAGTAACAAAAAGAGAGGATTCATGGTCATTACCGCTTACTTTATTAATCAAACTTGGACGTTGCAAAGCCGAGTTTTAAGGTAATTTTTTAATCTATGAATGTTAAATCTATTATTTATTTATTAATTGAGTTTATTGATTAAACTTAGAGTTTATGTTAAATAGAATGTTTATTAAGTTATGTTATAATTATTCCTATTATTTTTTTAGGTTTGTTTATGTTCCTTTTCCACACACGAAAGATATCCTTGCTGAAGTTCATGTTGATTGTTTTTTAGAGTGGAACATTGATAGGAAGTTATCCACAATAACTGTTGATAATTGTAGTACTAATGATATCATGATAAGACTTCTTTTGAATAAGTTTGATACTAGTTCTCTTATGTTGGGTGGCTCTATGTTGCATATGAGGTGTGTTGCACATATTTTGAATTTGATTGTTCAAGATGGTTTGTCTCTTATTGGTGATAGTATTGAAATGATTCGTAATAATGTGATTTATTGGACTGGATCAACCAAAAGGAGGCAGAAATTTGATGAAAATACACGCCAATTGCCTGTTCAATGCACCAAAGAGTTAGTTTTAAATTGTAAGACATGTTAGAATTCAACTTACTTAATGCTTTCTACTGCATTGGTTTATAAAGATGTTTTCTCTCGTTTAGCTAAACGTGAAACATCTTATACTTGTTTGCAATATGACCATGATTGGGAGGTAGCCAAAGATATTTGTAGGAGGTTGAAGTTGTTTCATAGTGTGACTGAGTTTTTCTCTGGTCGTAAGTATCCCACAACTAATATGTATTTTACTTTGGTATGTGAGTTGAAAATTGCATTAAATAAATGGAGTTTGTCTTCAAATGAGATGATAAGTACGATAGCAGAAAGCATGCTTGCTAAATTTAATTCTTATTGGGCTAATGTTAATGTTGTTATGGCTGTTGCTGTTATGTTAGATCCAAGATATAAGATAAAGTTATAGGAGTTTTATTATCCTAACATTTATGGTGATAATTCGGACTTGGAGATTAAAAAAATTAAGAATCTTTGTTATGATTTGCTTGATGAGTATGGAGATATTGATGAGTCCCCTATAGATAATAAAGGAAGTTCTCATATGCCTACAAGTACTTCAAATCAAGTGGCACAAATGAAATTTAGGTTGAGTGGGGCAATGTCATCTTTTGATTTGTTTGTGAACAATAGTTCAAGTAGTTCAAAGAAACATGGGAGTACTAGAATAGAATTTGATCATTTCATTGATGAGTGAGTGTTGAAGAGGAGTGAAGACTTTGATATTTTGGCATGGTGGAAAAGTAATGGTCTCAAGTATCCTAATTTACAAAGGATTGCAAGAGATATTTTAGTCATTCCTGTCACAACTGTTGCTTCAGAATCTGTCTTTAGCACTAGTGGGAGATTGTTAATTCCACACCATAGTAGGCTTCATCCCAAGACTATAGAGGCAATGATGTGTGCTCAGAATTGGTTATGGAGAGAAATTAATGGTTAACAATTGACAAATTTGTATTTATAAAATCAATTTTTTTTTTTAATATTTGCTAGTTATAATTTGATGAAGTTCATTCCATTTTCATTATTGTTGTACACTTCAATCAATTCTTGATGATGGGGAGCCCAATGAAGAGCAACCCGGTCTAAACCTGACCCGTTGCCATTCATAATTTCTACACTATAGAATTTTAATATAACTTCAATATATAAAACTAGATTCAACACACGCGCTTTGCACATGCAATAATACTCTTTTTTTTTAGTTATTTGTTTTTTTGGTTTAGTGTTATAATGCTTAAAAGTGATATATAAATAATCGTGTGTATTTATTTTTTATTTTTAAAGAATAAGGTAAGGTAACATAGAATAATGTTTAAAAATGAGATAGAGAACTATAAGAAGTTGAAACCCAATAGAAAATTTGAATTTATTGGTTAGAATAAGAATTGTGAAAAGTAAAAAAATTTGAAATTTGAACAAAAGAAAAATGATATACGTTAGTTTGGATGAATAGGGATTTGTGATAAGTGTATAAAATTTGAATAACATAAAATTTGGAATGTTTTAAAGAATTAAAAAAAAAAAACATAGAAATTTCGGGATAAGAATGAGTAGTTTTTACGTGAAGTAGTGGATTTTTTTTTTTTTTTTTTTTGAAAGAAGTAATTTTGTATTTTTTTTATAAAGACAATTGAAGTATTTGAATTCAAATAAATAACATATATAAATAGGAATCAGATATTTGAATACAAATCGATTATGAGAATAACGGTGTTTTTTCCTTTTGTATGTGAGATGGTATTACCGTTTTAACATTTTTTGCTTTTTTGTAGGAAAAAATTAAACTAAAGGGTATGTAATTTCAAAATTTATATGAGAATATTTTGGTACACCAAAAATTGAAGACGAAACAAGGAAATCCTTTTATTAATAGTATAAATGATTCAATAAAGAAATAAAATTAAGTTTTATAATTATGATTATTCTATAACCTTTATCCTTAGAACCAATTTTGAGTGCAAATCAAAACTAAGATAAACAAAATCAAACATGTTGGACAAATCAAAATTAAAAAAACTAAGCAAAATGCAATAACTAAATAACCTAGTGAAGCCAAAAACAAGTAAGAAAAAAAGTGTGGAAAAGGGAAAAAAAATATGAACACAAAATTATGAATTTATTGCAATACACACGCTGTAGTAATTACTTGTGAAAAAAGGCACATCACACGTACACAACGTACACTTCTATACCAAAAACATAATTATCAAATTATTCTCAACCTAAATCAATATCCATAATATGTAATAACTGAGATTGCCTTAGTAATTCGGGGTTTTGGATGAAAAGGTTTTCGTCAAGGTCCATATATGACAGCTGATTGCAATGTGAAATCGTAGATGTCTTTCCTGGTGAAGAAATATAGAAACATATATTTTTCTTCTTTAACTACTAAAGCAAGTCCAAAGGTTTGAAAAGAGATGATGAGTTGAAGAGGAAAAAAGAAAAAGTAAAGGCCCTCACTGGACTCCAGTTGTCGTAGAAGATAATATTGTGAAGAAATATTGAGAAATAAAGAGAAGAACCTATTTGAGAGAAAAAGTGAGATTTGAAAGGCTAAAATAGATGGAGACTGGTAAATTGGATTTTCCCCAACCAAAAAAACATGGGTTGACCTGCGTTACATAGGTGGCCAATTTAACCAACAATCCTTATTTTCAAAAACTGGTAATTGCTAGATTTTTTTAAATAGAAATTCTACTCTAATTTAATACAAGTGTATATGTGTGTGTCTCATCCCATGAGAACTTAAATTTGTGGAATAATCATCATAACAATGATGCACGATGATGATTGTTGGTTTAGACCTATGATCACCAGTTCAAACTGACAATCATGAAGTTTTCACATAATCTTCCCCAAATAGGGATGACCTTTTTGGGTAGATATAATTTTCCTACAATTTAGGGGGATTTTTGCGGTCCAAAAGATTTTAGAAAAGTCTAAAAATTGACCATAACTATCCAAAACATCCGGGATTTATTTGGACATTAGATTAAAATATAAAATCCTAACTGTTCATAGAAGGCGTGCTTCTTGTAAAAAAATGTAGGAGGATTTTCTGAAGAATGATTCTTTCTTAGAGAGGAGGGTAAAACTAGGGGTTTTCTGAAATTTTTTTGTCTTTCTTTCCCATTATTCTTCTTATATTTTTCCTTGTTTAGAAATTATTCAAGCTTGAAAAGAAAATAGGTAACTTGTTCCTAGTTCCTACTTTAGAAATTAAGTCAAGCTTGCAAAGAAAATAGGTAACTAGGCAAACTATACGTAAAGTCTAAATTTAATTTGAAACTTTTGTTTGTCATGAGTTGGATGATGGAAAGTTATGTTTATGGTCACTTGTTCAAGCCTCCTTGAATATTTTGAGAATGTTAGGTTCTAAGGATATAGAATCTAAATGTTTTAGAATTTCAATATGTAATGTTGGCAATCCATGATCAAAACTTAGAGTCTAGATTTAGGCTGCTCAAAGTGATGTATGTGTAAAGTTGGAATTGAGTAATTGCAGAAAATTACTGTTTAATTTCTGCAAGACTCGATCAATCGAAAATTAAACTCGATCGATTGAAGCTTGTGCAGATTGTTTTTCTGCAGAATTTTCCAACTCAGCCCAAGCTTATATGATGTGTAGGTTTTATGTTTTGCTTCAAGTATAAAAAGAAAAACTCTAGCCACATTTTTACGTTATTGTTTATGCTGTGTGTGTGAATCTCTTGTGAGATCTAGAGGTGTTTACCTTCATACACACACATAGAGTTATCAAGATCAAGATTCACATCAAAAATTTGATGATTGTTTCAGTTGTTGCACAAAGAACATTCAAGAAGATCAAGATTCACAAGTAGGAGAACTTATGGTTACTGTAGATCAAAGAAGAAGTAATCTGTGGACTCGAAGCTATCATAAGGCCGTGGTAGTAAGTTTTCTACTCGAGGAAGCAATAGAATGTTAGTGGTCTAAATTCTATTGTACAAACTTCAATTCTTTCATAGTGAATTTGCTGTTTTACCTTAAGGATAGCTAGGTTAAATCCTCCCCAAGTTTTTTATCGGTTTGGTTTTCCTGGATTATCATATCGTTGTATTCTTTATTTTTCCGCTTCTTTACATGATATGATTGTTATTGTTTTAACCTAGATCTGAATAATAAACCTAAATATTCACTTAGTTAATTAATTAGGTTAAACAATCTAGTTTTGCAGGGGTCTAAAAACTTACAGAGAATTGTATGATTGTTGTTAATGTTAGGTTCTAAAAGTTTAGAACAATTGGCAAATCGTAAGCACACAAGAACATGTAAGCTGCAGAAAGAAGATTTCAGAATCTGCCTGGTTCGATCGATCGAAAAACAGGCTCGACCAATCGAAAGTCGTATCTGCAGAATTTTAAGTTGGCCCAAACAGCAGTTCTAGCCCATTAAGGATTAGGGTTTCAAATCTACTTCTCCCACTATATAAAGGAAACCTAAGCACGTTTTTTTAAAAAGGCTTTTTAGAGAGAGAAGAGTGTGCCTCTTTTGTATTTAGGGTTTTGTTCCTAAAACCTCTCTTATAACTTCTATCGGTGTTGTTCCTTGAAGAATCTCAAGATCCGGTATTGCTGAAGTTGCTGCCTTCTCCAGTCATCAAAGATGCTGAGGATCAAAACCTTCAAGGGTGGTCTTGGAGTCACAAACAGGTGAGTTTGTGTTGCTAAACCTCTGAGTGGGATCTCAAAGTCACAAACGGTGGTGTTTGTGTTTTGCAAAGATTAAAGAAAGAAGGAGTCCGTGGATCTCGGAGCTATCATGGGATCGTGGTAGTAAGTTTCCTACACTTGGGTAGCAATAGGATGTTAGTGGTCTAAGTCGCTATTGTGTAAACTTCAATTCTTTCTAGTGGATTTGCTATTTTACCTTGAGGATAGCTAGGTTAAAACCTCCCCAGGTTTTTTACCGGTTTGGTTTTCCTGGGTCATCAGATCTTTGTGTTTTTTAATTTTCGTTGCTTTACTGTTTTTGATTATTTGTGTTAACCTAGTTCTGCTTAAATTACCTAAGTTAATCACTTGGCTAATTCTCTAGGTTAATCTGTTTGGGTTTAAGGGGTCTAAATGAACTGACAAGTGGTATCAGAGCGGGTAGCTTTTGTTTTTGATCCTTTGATCTTTTAGCTGATCCTTGACCCCTGTTGTCATGGAACACGGACACTCTCTTGTTGTTCTACCTCACTTTGATGGAAACAACTATGCTTATTGGAAAGTAAAGATGAAAGCATTCCTAAAATCCATTGATGAGAGAGTTTGGAATTCCGTTGAGTACGGATGGGAGAAGCCCACTACTCCTATGAGTGAGTGGCAAACTTCTCAAAAGGAGGCAGCCGCTTTTAATAGCAAAGTTATGAATGCTATTTTTAATGCTGTTTCCATGGAGGAATTTAAGAGAATCTCTAATGTTGAGGTTGCTCATACTGCTTGGAATATCCTCCAGACTGTGCATGAAGGCACAAAGGCAGTTAAGATAAATAAATTACAGCAATTAACTACTAGATTTGAAAGCATTAGAATGAATGATGATGAATCTTTTGATGAATTCTATGCTAAATTGAATGATATTGTTAATTCTGCTTATAATTTGGGTGAAATCTATGATCAACCTAAAATTGTTAGGAAGATTCTTAGATCTTTGACTGAGGATTTTAGACCCAAAGTGACTGCCATCACTGAGAGCAAGGATGTGGACTCCATCCCTATTGAAGAACTTGTAGGATCTCTTCAGTCCTATGAGTTAAACCTCCCTAAGACTAACAAATCCAAATCAATGACTTTTAAGTCTGTTGATGATGTTGAGGATGGTAGATTTGATGATGAACTCTCTGCTACAGAGATTGCCTATCTTGCCAAGAACTTTAGAAACTTTCTTAGGAATAATAACAGAAGGGAAAGAGGTAAGAACACTGTTGAACCTAGAAATTTTAGGAAGAATGATCCCACTAAGGTCAATAATACTGAAAAACCTAAGGAGAAAGTAGGTCAGCCTTCTAATAATTCTTTGGGACAACAATGTTATGGTTGTCAAGGGTATGGTCATTTAAAATCTGAATGTCTCACATACTTGAGGTCTAAGGGTAAAGCTATGGCTGTAACCCTTAGTGATGATGAAGTTTCTAACAATGAATCCGCTAGTGATGAGGATGGAAACTTCATTGCTTTCACTGCTACTACTGTAGTTAATGAAAGTATGTCTGTTGAAGAGAACCCTTTTGATGGGGAACTCTCTGAGGATGCAGATTTATAGGAAGCCTACAATAAACTTTGCAAAGTTGCTGCAAAGGATGTCATGAATGTTGAGTTAGGCTTGAAGAAAATTGCATCTCTTGAACTTGAAAAGAAAAATTTACTTGTGAAATTGTTTGATGCAAATGAGCTTTTGAATAATATGAAAACTGAGAACATGCTTTTACTTGATAAAGTTAAATGTTTGGAACTTGATTTATCTATTGCTAGAGAACAAACTAATAGGTCTGCAAGCTCCAAACTTGATCACATGCTGAGCATTCAAAAGTCTCCTTCTGATAAAACTGGTTTAGGTTTTGAGGAAAGTATTTATGTGCCTGAATCTTCTTCCACTAAATTTGTTCCCTCTTCTGAACCTCCTAAGAGTGAGATTGTCAAACCCTTGGTGAGTGAACCTGTCAAGCCTATAGATGTTACTCCACCTAGAAAGATTAGGGTTGATCTTCAAGCTTCTCATTCTAGAGCTTCTACTTCTACTAAGGGCAAATTGCATGATAAGCCTGCATGGGTTTGTCATTTTTGTGGAAAACCTGGACACATTCGTCCAAATTGTTTTAAATTGCAAGCTGCTAAGCGAGCAAATAAAACTAAAGTACCTGTGCATCAAGTACACGATCCTATGGTACTTATTGGTGAATTGGTAAAGGCGTTAAACCTTTATTCCAATCCTGGAGTTGCTCCGAATTCTAAAGTGAATCATAACTCCAATGCAAGAGTTGCATCTAAAAAGTTTTGGATGCAAAAGGCTCAATCTAATTGAGTCTGTCTGACATGGTCCTTGTGCTTCATTGCTCTATCTTTTGTGACCTCTGTTTCTAGGATTTGCATTACATTACATTCATGCATTTCATTCTAGGTTGTGTGCTTCTTTTATATAAATATAAAAAAAAAAAAAAAAATTTTTGCAAATTGTGTTTTTGCTATTTTTTTTTAAAATTTGAAGACAAGGTTGGTCAATCAAATTTTGCATATCATGTGAATGTACCTTGTTTAGCTTTGATGCACTTATTTCTATTGCACTTTACTAACTAAAGTCTTGTTGTGCATGTTGTGTGGGAAGATGCTATATTTGTTGATCACATGATCTTGATCTTGAAGTCTTATGTCTTTGATTGTTGGATTTGAACTTATTGAGAAAGGCATAAATAATCATCTCACCACTGTTTATTAGCCAATCATGAACACCTTAGTGCATATCGTAAGATTTTGTGCTCGAGAAAGTGTAGCACATACACAAAAAGAAAATAAGGTGTAGCCTCGGTTTAAATGCTAAAATTGGTGTGTACATTATTGGACTATAATTAATTTAATCAATTAAAATTGGTGTGTATATCATGAGGCAAATCAAGAAACTTACATGATTGCAAGCTTTTATTCTAGGAGATGTGAGAGTTATATGATGTAACTCTTTAGGTGATAGTCTCTTTCAAATTTATGTGATGAATTTTGTAGACTTTGTGATCGATTACTATTCACATATCACCTCATATGTCTCTCAAGCTTTTGCTAGTTGCATACACTACACAAAGTTACTCTTTGCTAAACTTTGTACATGTTATTGTGTGTGATTTTGTTGTGGCCATCCAAGATTATATGTTCCTTGATTGCAAGCTTTTATTCTAGGAGATGTGAGAGTTATATGATGTAACTCTTTAGGTGATAGTCTCTTTCAAATTTATGTGATGAATTTTGTAGACTTTGTGATCGATTACTATTCACATATCACCTCACATGTCTCTCAAGCTTTTGCTAGTTGCATACACTACACAAAGTTACTCTTTGCTAAATTTTGTACATGTTATTGTGTGTGATTTTGTTGTGGCCATCCAAGATTATATGTTCCTTGATTTTGATACAAAATTTGTGTTTTTAAGGACAAATTGATTGATAAACTTGTTTTTGAAAGATCTGGATTGAATTCAAGTGTTTTTGAAAAACTTTCAGTCTCATACTCATGCATTTCATTCATGAAATACTATGCTTTGAGGAGTTTCTGCATAAAATTGCTCTGTTTTTCAAAATTTGAGTTTTTCAGAATTTCGACCGATCGAGGGTGTTTTTCGACCGATCAAAATTGCGATTAAAATTTTTGGTTTGATTCTGTCTGACTCGATTGGTATTCGATCGATGCTCGATCGATCGAAACTGAAAAATTTTCAGTTTTTAGAGTTTTTGACCAAATTTTTTTTCTTGCATCATTTATGTTTAGGATTCACATGAATTGTATTGTTTTTGTATCCATCTTGCAGTTTTGCAGTCATATCTCTCATTGTTTTCACACATAAAATGCATACACTTTGCTAAATTGGGTACTCAACTTGAATTAGAAATTGATTGATTAATTTTTGAGTCCTTTGTACATTTTAGTAGATGCTATTTTTCTTGATGTGTGAATTGCAGAAAATATTTTTCTTAAGAGATATGATGGATAATAATGTGCAAATATTTTCTCTTTATAGGGGGAGTTATCTTTTTTTTCTATAGAGCTAATCTTGGTTCCCTTTTTCTCTCATGTTTACTCTTTGTTTGAGTTGTATTTGTCAATACGTGACAAAAAGGGGGAGAAATAGATGAAATGTGAGAATCCTGTTTGTTTTGTTTAGGGGGAGAATATAAAAACTTTTTGATGTATCTAACTTAGGGGGAGAGTTAGTTTACTTTTGTTTTTATATTGTGCTTCATTTTGTTTATATGTCTTTCTTTCCACACATGCGTTGATGTGTTTGTTGAGTGTTTCAGGAAAGACAGGTGCATTCTGATCAAGACCTTCTACCTCTTCTTGGCAACTTCTAGGTTAAGAGTCTTAGATTGGGATTTGTGATGTAATTGGGCATTTTATTGTATTGGGTTGTTCTTGTATTTTAACATTTCATTTTGTATGAAAGTTTTGTCACGAATTGCCAAAGGGGGAGATTGTTAGGTTCTAAAAGTTTAAAACAATTGGCAAATCGTGAGCACACAAGAACATGTAAGCTGCAGAAAGAAGATTTCAGAATCTGCCTGGTTCGATCGATCGAAAAACAGGCTCTACCGATCGAAAGTCGTATCTGCAGAATTTTAAGTTGGCCCAAACAGCAGTTCTAGCCCATTAAGGATTAGGGTTTCAAATCTACTTCTCCCACTATATAAAAGAAACCCTAAGCACGTTTTTTTAAAAAGGCTTTTTAGAGAGAGAAGAGTGTGCCTCTTTTGTATTTAGGGTTTTGTTCCTAAAACCTCTCTTATAACTTCTATCGGTGTTGTTCCTTGAAGAATCTCAAGATCCGGTATTGCTGAAGTTGCTGCCTTCTCTAGTCATCAAAGGTGCTGATGATCTAAACCTTCAAGGGTGGTCTTGGAGTCACAAACAGGTGAGTTTGTGTTGCTAAACCTCTGAGTGGGATCTCAAAGTCACAAACGGTGGTGTTTGTGTTTTGCAAAGATTAAAGAAAGAAGGAGTCCGTGGATCTCGGAGCTATCATGGGGGTCGTGGTAGTAAGTTTCCTACACTTGGGTAGCAATAGGATGTTAGTGGTCTAAGTCGCTATTGTGTAAACTTCAATTCTTTCTAGTGGATTTGCTATTTTACCTTAAGGATAGCTAGGTTAAATCCTCCCTAGGTTTTTTACCGGTTTGGTTTTCCTAGGTCATCAGATCTTTGTGTTTTTTAATTTCCGTTGCTTTACTGTTTTTGATTATTTGTGTTAACCTAGTTCTGCTTAAATTACCTAAGTTAATCGCTTGGCTAATTCTCTAGGTTAATCTGTTTGGGTTTAAGGGGTCTAAACGAACTGACAGTTAATGTTGCCTGTTAGTTTCAATTTAAATATATATTTTTTGACAATTCAAAAGTTGGGGAGAGGAAATTTGAGTCAATGACTTCTTCGTTGAAAACATCAAGAATTGTTAGTGAAACAACATGATTGACTCTTAACAATTTCAAATTATAGTTATTATGAAAGATGCCTAGTTTAGGTTTCATATTTAACATATTTAGGCCTATATTTTTCATTGTTATTCAATTATATGGATGATTAGAATTAGGGCTTTCTTATTGATATATATATATATATATATATATATATATAGAGAGAGAGAGAGAGAGAGAGAGAGAGAGAGAGAGAGAGAGAGAGAGAGAGAGAGAGAGAGAGAGAGAGAGAGTTGGGTTCAAGTTACATCGGGTGTAACTTTAAGTAATGTTACACCACTCAATATTTTTTAATTGGATGCGAATATTGATAAATCCACCGTTAAATTACATTATCTCCATATATTCTCCATGCTTATAAAATTTCAAGGTGATTAAAGATTAATAGTACTGTCATCAATCAATTGTTAAAATTCAAGTTCTTATAGTTTAAAATAATGCATAAAAGATGAGTTTATGGATCAAATTGTAAATAACATCTGATTGATATGAAAATTGGCATGCATATTAAGAATATATAGAACATGTAATTTAACGATTAGATTTTCAAAAGATTAATTCAATAACAAGTTAATGGGTACAAACTTCAGGAAATAATAATAATAATAATAATAATAATAATAATAATAATAATAATAATAAGGCCTAAATGCAAAAACACCTTCTAGGACTTTAATTATTCCTTTTAACTCTTGAGATTTTTATATACACCAAATTGACCCATGTGATTAACTTTTGTTAGCTTTTTTAGATGAAAATAAATTACATGATCATTACATGAGCAGAGTCATAATAATAATAATAATAATAATAATAATAATAATAATAATAATAATAAAAGAACTTAACCCTAGAAGCCATATCCAAAAAAATTATTAGAGTCCTTCATAACTATCTTAGGGTGTGTTCGTTTGGAAGGAAAACAGGGAGGATGGAAAATAGAGGATGGAAAACAGGGTGGAAAATGCTGTTTTCCACTGTTCGTTTGGGGAAGGAAAATAGGGAGGATGGAAAACTCGAGAGAAAGTTTACTCTCCAGGCCCACTTTTTTTTTCCTTCCAAATCGGAAGGAAAATCTGGAGAGAAAAGTTCTATAGCAGCACTTTTACAAAAATACCCTTTTTCTACCTATTTTTTTCAACATTTTTTTTTTCTTCTTTTTTTTTTTCTTCTTTTTTTTTTTCTTTTTCTTTCAATGTTGACCTGAATTTTTTTTTTTTTTTACTGAACAAACAACGTTGTTCTTTCTTTCTTTTTTTTCTTTTTTTTTTTTTTTTTCACTGAACAACGTTGCAACGTTGTTATTGTTTTTTTTTTTTTTTTTTTTTCCACTGAACAACGTTGCAACGTTGTTTTTTTATTTTTTTTTCCACTGAACAACGTTGCAACGTTGTTCTTTCTTTCTTTCTTTCTTTTTTTTTTTTTTTTTCACTGAACAACGTTGTTCTACGTTGGTTTTTTTTTTTTTTTTTTCAACGTGAACAATGATGTTTTTTTTTTCTTTTCAACTTTATATATATGATGTGATAAATTTTATATTATTTAATGATTAAAAAATAAATATATTTCTTACATATTATGTAACAAGGGTATAATAGTCAATTTATATAAATTACATTTTCCATCCTTTCCTTTTTCTCTCCAACCGAACACAGGGGTTTTCCATCCTCCCACTTTTCCACTCTCCCAACCGAACACACAAGAGGAAAAACTAAATATTTTCCATCCTCCCACTTTTCCATCCTCTCACAATTTTCCATCCTCTCACTTTTCCACTCCTCCAACCGAACAGACCCTTAAGGACCACCATACACTTTTCCTTACTATCTTTCCTGATATTGACCAACCATGAAAAACTCCTTTTGCCTCTTGGATAACTCAATGGACTGTTGCACATTATTTCTACATGTAGAATTTACTCAATGGCCTGATCATCATGTTTCTTAAATAAGATCTTAAGTAAAAACAAAATCATAAGTCTTAACAATCAAAACGAAATATCTAGTTCTTATGTTAGACCTTTAGATTTAAAGATCAGGCCATCACTACTTTTCAATGGTTAATATACATTCTTATGATTAGGATTAGCTACATGTAATTATCAGTAATTAATTATGATTGATTCTTATAATTGGTTTGAGCCTAGCTATGATAGTATAATTTTTTTTTTTTTTTTTTTTTGAGAAACTATGATAGTATAATTCTAACAGAATTAATTTGTCATAATTCAAGCTTCATCAGGTTGCTACCTTCCAAGCACCAAAAATTAAATTCAAGAAACAATTATGAACATTAGAAAAGAATTTATTTACTTTTCACATGCATAGCTGATGGCACTATCTGAAACAGTAATACTAATAATATAACCCAAGGGGAAAATAAATAAATAAAAAAGCTAGAAAAAGCAGAGAAATGAAAGTTGTGTCTTTTTTGCACTAAGTATCTAAACCATACTTCTCCGACGATCCCTTCCAACTACTGGACACGCTCCACTGGTCGGAATTAGCCGCCGACGGGACCCCATTTCCGCACTTCGCCACCGTCCTTACGCTCTCTATCAACGCCTCAGTGCGAGACTCCTGTGACAAAATCTCAGACAACTGCTCAGGGCTAATCACCAGCTTCACCTTCCACACCCCACTGCTATTATACCTCGGTACAACTTCTGGGTCCGAGAACCGCTTCATGATCCCTTGGTTATCGCATGACGACATGCGGTACGGCGTGGTTACATTGATAGACGAAGAAGAAGACATGTTATTGTTGATGGCTGTGTCAGATTGCTTGGCGTTGGTGTTGTTGGGTTTGTACGGGTTGAGAGGGAGGAGATAGTATAGTTGTCCCACATGGAGTTCTTCGTTGTGGAGAAGAGGCTGTGCAAAGAGGTCTCGGCTTCGGAATATGGCGTGGCCTGGGAACTCGTTTGTTATGCACTCTACGGTGATGGGTGCGTAGAGTTCCATGATGCCACCACTTGAGGTTATTACCTTCACCATCTCTTCCATTCCTCCAAACCCTTTAAACACACAATTCCCCATTGATAATTGAACAAAGCTTGTTATACTTTCTCCAAAGAAAGAGTGTGGATGGATTAAAAGAAAGACTCAAGGACTGATATTACATGGAATATTAGAAGATTGTTGTGAGAACATAAATTATTATGAGGTAACTGTGAGAAGGGTATTTCTTGAGGGTTTCTTCATTCTTGTGAGGCCATGACCAGCCGACACAAGTATCCCTTTCTTTGCAATCTAAAAGTCCATCACGGGGTTTTTTAAGCTGTTGTGGCCCCACCTTTTCTATACCAGGACGCATGGTACGTGGACCGTTTGATAATCACAATCACAACAAATTTGAGGGAGGGTGGCAAGCTATGGTAATAGCTAGGAAATAGGCATCAACGCGCACATGAGTGAGAATCAGGGGACTCAAACCAAGACCAAAGTTTTATATGCCTAAAGCATTGCCGTTAGACTACGGGTCTATTTAGATACCGTTTATTTTGTTAAAAATTAAAAATAATAAATAATAATAATAATAAATTTACTGTTTACTCTTGGTGCACTGTTTACATGCCTTGGTGCACTGTTCATGTCCTGTGAACAATGCACTAAGCGCTGGTCTTAAAAAAAAACATAAAAAAAAAAACATTTTTTTTTTTTTTGAGAAAGTTTCAACCTATGCATCAGACCAAGACACCAATTGGTTTTTGATGTAGGCGGAGATTGAACCCCAGATCTCTTATTCAACCATCAGAGATTTTACCAGTTGAGCTAACTGGAACCCACACGTGTAATTTGAAGTTAAAGGTGATATATGAGTCATTTTAAAACAACAACTTTTATTACACATTATTATAATTATCTTATGTTACACTTATAACTGATGATGTATATTATTTTTATATAAACCTATCACTTTTTTTTTTTAACACTCAAAACCTATCGCCTCACATTTGTCGTAAAATAAATTGTGATCTCATTATATGACTTCGGGGATTTCTACTTTTGTAGGTACAGTGCATTGGTCAACGATTTTGGAGGGCAGATGAGAATTTGACCATACTGGTGTGGATCATGATGGACATGGGGTTGATGGTCAATTGGCAACATTATGCGTCCACAACTTTTTTTTTTGTCTTTGCTTTAAAAAGTGGACCCACTTTTTGGGGCGACTCTCGCTTAAAAAGAAGGGATAAATTAGACTTTTTCGGGTTGGAGGGGCCTACCATTGATTTCGATGTGTGGATCTGTAATCGTGTGCCAGAGGAGAAGAGCTACAATAGACAAGACAATAGTAAACCGCACACGACGCCGTTTATTAACCCATCTGGAAACCCAATATTGAGTTTAGAGTTTTGTATTGAGTGTATCGGACAAGGAGAGAATAGTACAGGAGATACTGATTAATCTTAACAACAATACTACAACACACTCAATTTCATAACTTGTTAATTTATACAATAGTAAGTAATGAATCAAAAATTGTGAGTCCATATAAATAAAAGTGAACAAAAAGTTTTAACTATTTACAGTCAAGCATATAGATATATTGTGAAATTGAGTGTAGAATTAAATGTGTCCCTAAAATTATTCGGCCTAATGACAATGAAAGCTCAACAATTTCCTTTGCCCCATTTCTTTAGAAACCAAATCCGGGGATTAGGCAATAATCAATAATGTCCTTTCCCAGCAACCTGAAGAATCTTGTTCCGCCCCATGCAGGGCATAACCTACGACCTTGGGGTCACTATACCCCACTGAGCAGATGGGTCAGGTAACTTGTCCAAATTCTTAGCAAATCATGGGGCAATTACAATATAATTCAGTGCTAACAATAATTGAGAGTTTTTATTTTCCCTTTTTTATTTTGTTGAGGTTCATTGATTTTGGTATTTCACATGTTTGATATATTTGTATGGGAATACGTATTGACGTATTGTATATGTATGACCTATGAAACAATCTAGGTATACAAATTGCAGTCTCCTTATTACGAGGCCCCCACCGTCACTTAGTGCTTTCGGTGACACTCAAGTTTATTTTGAATCCATGTTCTTTGTTTGTAATGATGTTTTGATCAGAAAAAAACATAAAAATAATTTCGGGATGGCTGGACCTAGCTAGCACGGGGTGAAGAAAAAATATATTTGTTAACAACAATAGAACTTTAGATTACCGTTTGAGACTTTGAGTACATGACAAGAGGGTTAAAAGGAATCTATATTTCATGATTACATTAGCGTTTTAAGCATCATTTCCTACGAGATGGTGCTTTCAACTCAGTACAATGTCAAATTAGACACCATTCATTATGTCTATTTTAGGCTGTAAAAATAAAGTCTAGCAAAAAGGATAATGCTAAAAACACAACAATAACAACAAAAATCATAATTTTTTTTTTCCATAAAGTGTTGATAAAGTTTGTTAGGATTAAACCAATATTATTTTAACATTACTTCATCACTCATATCACTTTTATTATACACTAATAACGTAAGTCATGTTAGTAATTATGAAAAATATCGTAAAATTTTTATGCTCATTTTGTAATAGTTTTCTTTAACCCTAATGAACACTGTAATTAGTTGATCCATGATAGATTGGATTTTCATCTATTCCCACGACCGCTATCGGTTTGAACCATGCATGGCCTTTCGCTATAATTTTAAAATTCTAGGTCGAATGAAGAAGAAGCCCTTTGCAACCACTTAGAAGTTTTATATTAAACGTAATGCCTCTAAAATCTACGAAGGACTAGGTCGTGGAAGTTATGTGTAACACAAACCTAATGGGCGACATAGTATGATTTGGTTGTCTAAGATTCGAAACACTACTTTTTATGTTTGGCCAGAGATTTGACCCGAGAAAGAAGATCAAGAAGCAAAGTTTCGGCCAAGTGCAACTAATAATAAAAAAAAATTAAAAAAAATCTGTTAATTACATATAGATGGAAAAAAGCAAAACTGTGCACCTTGCTACAAAAGTTGCTGTTTCATTAAATTATATTATTATATATGGTAATAATAGTGCATATGTTGGAATATCACCTTCGTAAAGATTTTTTTTTTTTTTTTTTTTTTAAGGGACTTTGGAAAGAAGAAGAAGAAGAAAAGTGGGCAAGTGCAACTACTTAAAAATTTGTTGTTAATCATATATAGATGGGAAAAGCATAAAAGTACACCTTGTCAAAAAATTATCATTTCCTGAAGCTAAAGATGAGAAATAACCGTGAATTTATATTCTTTGGCAATACTTTTTCACATACTCATATACAATATTCATAATTGCATGTGTTGATATACACATTTTAAAAATAAAAGGTAATATCCATATTTAAATCGTGAAAAGTAAATATATACAAAATATATTAAATCACAACAGGCCACGTGACCATAATGCGTATGGCGCCGCCGTTAAGCATTTAATGCGATCAAAATCCCAAGAAGCATGTACAGCTCATAGACTTTTCAAATTCTGAGATTGTCTGGACACGTATGGGACTGACGACCCCAGAATCCAGGGGCAACTGATGGGACTGACGAACAAAACCCCCTTAGACGAGGTCACCGGGATAGATGAGCCGATTCTCAATGACGAAAAGATTGGCATGACGAAACTGAGTGACAAGAAAAAAACGGTACTTTTCATTACAGTCGTGTCATTAAAAGGCTAACTATGCAGGCCGTTAATAGCCTCTTTAAGGTCTACATTACTGAGCCTCAAGCGTTACCAAGAAGGACATTAAAAGCTACAATGGCTAGGAGCTGCAGAGGCATATATAAAGCCTTCACCGCACAAATAGAGAGGTACACAAAATATACATCCTAAAAAAACGTACTACTTATTCATATTAATTTCCATCTTTCCCGAAAATTCTTGACTGACTTTGACATCGGAGTCGTGGTGGCAGGCATCACACCGGTGACTACTTGAAAGATAGATATTCTTCTTTCGTAGGAGTCCCAAGGCTGGAGAGACAACTCCACCCGAACGCACACACAACAACTAATGAATCCGCACTTCATCGTATACAAAATATATTAAATAAATTATGTGATATAATCATTACTCATGTTATGATTTTCACTTTTGAAAAAATAAATAAAAACATTTTTAAAAAAGAAAGAGCCTTGGAAAGAAGAAGTCAAAATGAGTTTGGCAAATTATTAAGTAGCATGGCCGTTCCCATCCCGAACTATTGCGTGACGTTTCCCTCACTTGGCTCATGTTTCACGTCTTTTAATATCACCATCATGAACCTGTTTGAAATACATGAAGATCCAAAAACCAAAACAAATATATGCGGATATGATAATTTTGAAGAAGTCTACGTAATTACAATCTTAGAAAGTGGGACCATCTTTAAATGCTTGAGATGAGATTTGTCTTAAAATGGCTGCTTGTTTATCTCTAGTCTCTACAAATATCCATCTCCTATTTTAAATTAATTAAACAAAATACGACTGGTTGTTCATTCATGCATTAACAAGAACAAAATCAGATGATGGTTTTGTGATTGTGAGTAATCTTAAGAGAAATAATATATATAATTTATTTTATATGGACTACGAACAATATATTTAAAAAGATAGATATTTAAATTTTTTTTTTTTTAATCTTGTACTAGAAACCACATATCAAATACTCGATATTTTGAGCTCGTTTGATAAGAAATTTTTAGTAACATTATTTTAGTTTTTTATGAATATATGTGAGTGAAAAAATATATAAAAAATACATTTTATGATATTTAAACAATAATTTTTATTTTTTTTATCACTGTTACCAACAGAACTCTTAGTCTTGCGGCCGATGGGCAAGAATATTGTCAAATTGGTATACGTCAACCTTAATGGCTAAACCGTGTATTTTCTTGTGGGCCGCATGTGTATTTATTACGGTGGTTTTTTCAAATGACATAAGCACGCTCACATCCACATAAATATATTGATTGGGAGCAATCCGAGAGAGTTGGGAGAGCGAGAGCTAGAGCTAGAGCTAGAGCTAAAGAGAAATAGAATAGTAATGGGAAATTCTTTTGGGCGAAAAAAAGGGGTGCATCCAGTGGACCAAGCTGATGGAATAAGAGTCCCATCGAGTTACTTAAGAATTAGAGTGCGAATGAGTAAGAGGAAACTCAAGGAGATGATGGCTCAAGTGGATTTAACCCAAGGTAACTCAGACTTAGGTGGCTTGATCATGCAAGAGTGCTTGGAAGGTAGGTTAAACGCTCGTGTTCTTTACTATGGGATTGAGTTTTAATTAACAAAGAAGAGTACTGTGATTGTAAGTTAACAAAATTAGAATTGTTCAATGGTCTAGAGTTCTGTTTGTATTTTATATATGCACGTATGTGACGTGTGTGTGTCTGTAATTATATATTGTGTAGAGAGAGATTTATAGATTATATATTAATATGAGATTTTAGTTACGGTGGAACCAAAATAAAAAAAATAAAATAAAAATTGTACTGTATTGTATTGTATTGTTGTGTGTTCATCTTCTTTAAGGGATTATGTTGATTGTATCACCTGCGCAGTAGAAGAAGTTCTCATATTGCTTAAGCGTACGTGGAGGGTTTTTTTTTTTTTTTTTAAATTTGATACTTACAAAATTGGTTGATGGCAATTTGAACCATGAAAGTTTCCACTATAAAGCTCTGTTATTTTTTTGGATGAATGAACTATAAAGCTGTGTTAAAACTATAAAGTCGATGTTTGCGTAAATAAAATTATAAAACATACATAATTAGAAAAACAAACGGTTCTTTCAGACCAAAGGTTGAGTTGGTCCAACTTCCACCGTCCGCTCTAGGTATGCATAATTTGGGTGCATGATCAAATTAGAGGCTCGAAATCTGTTGAGAATTTCTTCGTCAGTATAGGCACAGTGAAGTTGTGAGGCCCATGGGCTTACAATCCGGTAGCAACCTTCTCCCTATCCTTTATTGCAGATTTGATAATCCCTCCTTTAAAAATAGAATTAATAATTTGAAGCATAAGTTAGGCCCAAATTCTTCTTCTTCTTCTTTTTTAATTATCAGAAACAGTAATTTTTTTTCATATCTAGAATGAGAAAACTAGGTTACATCTGCAGTCACTTCAGAGTCAATGATGGTTGGAGTCCAAGTTACAAAATCATTCACAAATTGGGCATATCGTCGGCCCAAATTCAATTGAGTGTGTTAGAAAGCACAAAACTTATTACAACTGGTTTATAACCCTTGAATACGCACAAGTGCAATAAAAAAGGGAGCCAATTAATATATATATATATATATATATATATACACACATATGTAGGGATTTACTAACGTATGTCCTTATGGTATACATTAATAAATTTTTTATGAAAAAACGAAAAAATAATTTACTATTTTGACAACTTTTCAATTTCCTATAAAAAAATTTTTCAAAATGGATGGTCAATATATATACAAGGACGAAGCTATTGTTGGACGTGAGGGTCAGTGGTCTCACAGGTTTTTTCTTTTAATTTAGTATATATATAATATATTATTTTTAAAAATTCCTCCTCAATAATATTATTGATATTTTTAAAAGTGATAAAAAAAATTAACCCATCAACAAAAATGAAGCCCAAACAAATTTCCAAAACAAACACAAGCAATAAAAAAATAAATAAATCAAAGCCGATTCTAACTAAAAGGGGATTTTTAAGCCAACTTACGGCAAGACACACATATAATAAAAGGGAAAAAGAAGAGAATTTCTAAGCCACTAAAAAAAAAAAAAATCTAACTTTCGGCAGAAGAACTCAGAATTGAGGAGTTGGGCAGTGGCACTGCAGTAAAACAGCAGTGTAGTAGAGGCAAAGGCAGACCAGTGCATCACACCTGACGCCACTAGCCACCACCAGTCCACCGCAGCAATCAGCACTGCCCAAACCTAGTAACATTTTATCCCTCTCTCACGTCTGAATCTCTAATTCTTGATTAGTTGGTTGATTAACTTAGATTTAATCATATGTGTTGACAGTGTTGTGAAGAAAATTGGGAGAGAGGCAGAGATGAGAGACTCCACTACATCCGAAAATAGAAGAAGAGATTAGAAAGAAAGAGTCAAAGAGAGAGAGAGGTAGACTCTGACTCCATCTTTGGTCTTTCTCTTTCAATCTTTAATAAGGCCTAAAGTTATATATATTTTTTTTTTATAATAAATGGTGGTCAGGTGGTGTCTTGTCTCTAGTCTAGTGACTAACAACTGTGAACTATGTAAAACAACAAAATGCCCGTCATTGGCGGCTCTACATAGAGTTCAGGTGGTTCTGTGACCGCCTATGTATAAATTTTAAAAATTTATAATTTTTCTATCCTTAAAAAAATTTTGTGACAACTTTAAATTTTTTTTAGGCCCAACATAACTAAACTTTGGATAAAATTTGGCAATAACTTGGTTGTAAGCTAAGGCTACAACTCCATTTAATATATTTTTTTTATATTATGAATTTTAACAAATCCACCATTTAATTACATTTTCTTCTTATATTCTTCATACTTGCAAAATTTCAAAAAAATCAAAGAGCAATAACTTTATTATCAATCAAATGTTTAAATTTCAAGTTTTTGTAGTTTAAAATTATACATTAAAAATAAGTTTATGATCGAATAATAAATAACATCCGATTGACATGAAACTTGACATGTGTTTTAAAACATAGAGAACATACAATTCAATAGTTAGATTTGCAAAATATGTAGCAATGTTAATTTGTTTAGTGAGAGTTGTAGCCTTGCGCTACAACTTAGTTTGTAGCCTTACGCTACAACTTAGTTTGTAGCCAAATTTTGTCCTTAAACTTTAGTCCTCTTAACAATATATTAAGTCTTTATATATATATATATATATATATATAAATCCAAGAAAAATTTTATTTAACTAAAATTTTAAAAGATATGTAGTTTGCAACATTGATAATAAGACTATCTTATAACGATTTCAAAATAAGAAAATTCACAAAAAGAAATTATAAAAATTTATGTGTTTGCATGTGTGTGTGCGTGTGCGTGTGCGTGTCTGTGTCTGTGTTTTGTCGTCAATATATGAAGTTCTCTTTTTATTATATTTTATACAATTTAAGTTTCTTAATGATCACCCTAAAAAATATTTCTGGAGCCACCACTGATGCCCATGTGAAGCTCTGACAGTTATGTGCATTTTATTATAGATTTGTAGTTCTGTTTGTTATTGTTTTTGTCTATTAGTGTCTTTTAATGATCACTCTAAAAAATATTTCTGGAGCTGCCACTGATGCCCATGTGATGCTCTGACAGTTCTATGCATTTTATTGTAGATTTGTAGTTCTGTTTGTTATTGTTTTTGTCTATTAGTGTCTTTTTAAAAATTAAAGAGATTTTTTTAGGTAAATAATTAAAGAGATTATTTGCAACTTTAAAATTTATTGGTTATTTGTTGACCGCATGTGTGCATAGTGCTTGTCTGTTGTGTGTAATGATTATAGATTATTGACCATATAATGACATGATAATTTCAAATTATATTTTATTTATAGATTATGAAAAGTCAACTACCATTTTTGATTTTTTTTAAAAGAAAAGTTTCAAATGATTTAGAAGCTAATACTAGTGGTGCAACATTGCCAATTACTAATGTTGAGGAAAATCCTAATATCCCATTTTCATAAATAATTACATTGTAATATCTTAAAAAACAATTGATGGTTTATTAAATGAATGCTTATTTGTAGTTTCAAAAATAAAATTTTGTTTATACTTCTGCCCCCCTAACTCCAAGTCCTGACTCCGTCTTTGCATATATATATATATATATATATATATATATATATATACACATTCATCCAATCAAAAAATAAAATTAAAAAAAGTATACATTCACAGTATTGCATTTTTTAAAATTGAATTAATTTTTTAAAAAATTTTAAATGCATGAATTTGCACGTAAATATAATTGACATAAAATTAAAATATAATTGTAATGACAATTGGCATGAATTGGAGTCACTGGAGTCTAAAAATGTAAAGACAATTGGCATCAAACTATAGTTTAATTAGGACATTTTTTTTTACATGAAAGATAAAAAGTTCAATTAAGACACCAGATACAAAATTAGAGTGCAATTAAAATCTAATTTGAATTTTTAATTGAGTTTTCAGTTTAATATATTACATATAATATATAATTTTTGCTAAAAATTTTATTACCACTTTGTTAGAAAATAGAATGGTTGTAGCCACTTGCCATAGGATCTTTGTGCGCAGGTTTTTTTAAAAAAAGAAAGAGAGAGGATTTCCGAAATTCTTTAATCACCTAATTAAATCTAGACTAGTGCTGGTATGCAATTCACCTCCAACATACCTCAACTAATAATTACTGGTAACCTCAAATTTTTGTCATTTTTTTAAGAATCTGTAGCCTCAAATAAATTGGTAGTATGCTAGGAGAGTCACACTTTGTCATGGTGATTGAGCATATTTTTCGTTGGAGAGTATATTCATCTTTAAAGAGTTCTCATAAAGTCTATGAATAAAATAGAATTTCACAATATTTTTACAATGTATTTGCTTTGAGTTGTAGTAGATTTGGAATATTTTTTTTTTTTTTTAAGTAAAGATGCAAAACCCACCCATAAAGTTTCATTAAAATTTATTTCATGTCTAATTTGCTTTTATTCAATTAAATCCTCTAAGTTTTAAAATTGTTCAATCAAGGCCTCTGTTAGAAATTTAGACCCCTTAAACCCAAACAGATTAACCTAGATATTTAGCCAAGTGATTAACTTAGGTAAATTAAGCAATTCTAGGTTAACACAAACATATCATATCATAAAAATATGCGGAAAATAAATAACACACGATATGATAACCCAGGAAACCAAACCGGTAAAAACCTGGGGAGGATTTAACCTAGCAATCCTCAAGGTAAAAAGGAATTCACTATGAAAGAATTGTATTTTACACAATAGTGACTTAGACCACTAACATCCTATTGCTACCTCGAGTAGGAAACTTACTACCACGACCACGTGATAGCTCCGAGTCCACGGACTACTTCTTTCCTTGAATTCTCAGCAAAGCACAAGCACACCTGCTTGTATATCTTGAAGTTCTTGATTCTGCAACTGAAAGATTATCAAGCTCTTGTCATCAATCTTGAGATTGGAAACCTTAAGTATATGTGAAGGTAAACACATCTAGATCTCACAAATAAGATTCACAAACACAATATTCAGAACTCTAAAAACGTGGCTAGGGTTTTCCCTTTTATACTTAGGGCAAAACATAAAACCCTACATATTAAATGGACTAAGGCTGAAAGATTATCAAGCTCTTAACATCAATCTAGAGATTAGAAACCCTAAGTATATGTGAAGGTAAACACCTCTAGATCTCACAAATAAGATTCACAAACACAATATTCAAAACTCTAAAAACGTGGCTAGGGTTTTCCCTTTTATACTTAGGGCAAAACATAAACCCTACACATTAAATGGACTAAGGCTGAGTTGGAAATTTTGCAGAAAAAAACATTCTGCACGACTTTCGATCGGTCGAGTATAATTCTCAATCGATCGAGCCAGGCAGAAATGCACAGTAAATTTTGCAGTAACTCTATTTCAACTTTACATGAAAACCCCATACTTTGACCAAGTCTAAACAAGACTAAAACCGTTTTGATCATAGTTTGCCAACATTTCAAAATGAAGTTTTAATACATTAGTTCCTAATTCTTAGAACCTAACAGCCTCTCGTTAACTTCCGTTACAGTCCACAGTTAAAAACACCAATAACGGGTGCCCTTTTTGTTTTTTCCTAATATTTAAATAAAATAATAAATTTAATCATATATAAAAAAAATTAAAAAAAAAAACAAAAAAAGAGAGAAAAAGATAAAAAAGCACACACACATGACACACCCACACAAAACAAAACAACAACAACAAAAACAGAAGGGCCAGAACAATGAAATGATGTTGTTTCCGTTGTAACTAAAATCGCCCCAAAAGTTCTACAATTGATAACAAACACAAGCACCGTATCACCAATATCTTGACAATCTTCCAAACTTTTTTCAGAAAAGATCTGTCATGAATGCTGGATGTGAACACATTTCCACGCTACAATTACATTATTTCTTTTACAGTAATATTTTTTCTCACAAGTGGTCAATAGTCATCGAAAGAGACGACTTTGGCCACTAGCTGTACTGGCAACTCGATGAATTTTTTTTAGAGAGTTCATTAAAAAATTTAAATTAAATAAAATGTAATTCAAAAAAATTTGAATATATCAAGTTATAAAAAAAAAATGCAAATATATGAAATTTTATAACTGTTACAAGTTTCATATTTTAAAATCGTTACATTATTGTTCATTATCAGTTTTTATTATTTATTGTCAATGTGGCTAGGTGTGATCATTTTATTTTGTTTAGTTTTTATAACATTTATTTATTTTTATACAGTTATCATTATTTTTATAAAAATATTTAAAAATAAAATGACAAAATGCAACCTACTGACACTATATAATTATTTATTAACTCACATATTCATATTCATCCATAAATATTATACTAAATGCCTACTTAACCAATCAAATATTTGAACAGTTGCTAACTTTACTGTTTTTTTTTTCTTCAATCACATACTAACATAAATAATGCACTAAATGTCTAATTGTTGTTTAATTTTAGCTAGGTTGTACTTATCTATGATCATGGTGTGTAAGATTTTAACCAATGTATGCAAAAATATTTTTAAGTATAAAATAAACTAATAATATATATATATATATATATGTGTGTGTGTGTGGAGACAAAGATCCCAAATCTAATTTAAATAGGCAGTTAAGGTTATTTCTGAGGATGCATCTCGAACCTCGGCGATGAGCACTAGTTACGTAAGGCGCATAAAGTTAAAACATCAAAAAGGAAATAAAACAGACTTGGCACAGAATACGAGAAGGATAAAGAAAGAATAGTATAAAAGTCATCCCCTCTGCATTAAATACGAGACAATCACTCCTTCAGCCGCATTAATGAGAAAATGATCATGAATAGTGGTGGCACAACTAAGATTATAAGATAAAACTTGCTAGTATGTTCTAGATGGGAGCAGAGTTCTAGGAGGGCAATCTGAGCCCTCTAGGTGTAAGATCCAAATAAGTTGTAGCTGGATATAAAAGCACGAGGAAGATCCAGATGCGGGAGGAAAAAAAAGAAAGAAAGAAAAGAATCTATCCATTTGTAAACCTAACCTCGGACTAGACCCAAGGTCCAACACTTGTATTTTTTTTCCTAAACTGTGAATTAATAAAAGAGGTACCCTTTCTTATTCAATTCTATGACGTAAACCTTCTGAGTTTGCGCACCGGATATCATAATCAAATTTGACTTCCCATCTCTAAACAAATTTATTGTGATAACAAGCAGTAAAACCTTCACTTATTTCCATTTGTTGACTAATTGTTTTTTTCGCTGTTACAATATATATATATATATATATATATATATACACACACACACACAATAGCTTCAGAGCACGCTTCTATTTTTTTGGGTAAAAGTTAATAATTTGTATCTATTATAATTTAAAAATATATATTTTTATTTTTCAAACAAATAGAAAGAATAAAATTTAGAGATAAACAGTAATTGTAATTTCTTTTTTGAATGTGAAAGGAAAAAAATCCTAAATTTTAGAAGTTTTTTTTTAATTCAAAATAAAATTTGTTATTTGACATTTATGATTCTATTTTAAATGAAATTGCCTTTTATTAATGAATATATTTTTAAACTACATAAAAGTCTAGTTGAGGAAAATTATCTTTTATATATATATATATATATATATATATATATATATATATTTTGAAGTCAGTGGGTTTGAACCCGTGAACAACAAGTGCCACCTCTAGCTGTCGCCACTATCTCTTCAGCCAAACCCACCTGTCAGGCTGTCATTCCTTTTAGCTCTTAGCAGCAATTAGCAATCCCTTCACACTTCACATTTCTTATAATCAACCCTGTTTCCCAAAAAAAAAAAAAAAAAAGAGGTAAATTCTATGTCAACGTTAATCATGTGTACATTGTTGAGGGTGGTGACATCCAAACCGTGTCGCAGCTTTGTTGATTGGTGGCTCTATCCATGTACATGAAATCAAATTGAGTTCTTTTACGTCCAGGATAAAATCTTACAATATTTTTACATCATGTTGAGATTTTAGTCCTCATTACAAAATAAAATAAGATAAAATTAAAAATTAAAAAAAAAACATTAGACCAAGACTCACAGCAACTCAAAATTTTAAGGAAACGTTTAGTAATGTTGTTCAAGTAATATTGTTTGTATTTTTTGAAAATATGTGTAGATGAAAAGGTGTGTGGAAATAAGTATAATGTTATTTAAACACTGAAATTTCCTTTTAACACATTTCCATCCATTTCACATTTTATTTTCCACCTAATTTCACTTTATCAATATTTTACTCATTATCTCCTTTCACTTTACCTATATCAAACTCACTTTCTTTCACTTTACCATTATCAAACCCACTTTAAAGAAAAGAAGAGAGGAAGAAAAGTTCAAATGTTCAATGAAGGATTAAGCAATTATTTTACAAGGTACAATAATTTTATTTCATTAAATTCATATTTATATTTTAATAATATTTGAATATGAGGTTAATCTTTATGTTAATGCATGTTGTATATTATAGCACCAATGGATGAGAATTTAGTTGTAAGTGAGACTCATCAAGTTGTTAAAAGGAATTGTTTTGACTTAAATGAATTACTTCAAGAATTTACTATTATTTTATTTTATTTGTATCATGCATGTTTTTTTCATTTATCCTAAAATATGATGTGGATTATTTTAATCTTGTTTTAATATAACACTAATCGATGAGAAATTAGTTATAAGTGAGACTCATCAAGTTGTCAAAAGGAATTGTTTTCACTTAAATGAATTACTTCAAGAATGTACTATTATTTTATTTTATTTTTTGTATCATCTTTTTTTCATTTATCCTAAAATATAATGTTGATTGTTTTAATCTTGACTTAATGTAGCACAAATGGATGACAATTTAGTTGCAAGTGAGACTCATCTACTTGTTCCAATAAATTACTTTGACTTAAATGAATTGCCTCAAGAAGGTACTATAATTTTTATTTTATTTGTAATCCATATTTCATTTATTGTATAATATGATATTGATTTTATTTTTAGTTCTTGTTTTAATATAGCACAAATTTATGATGATTTGATTGCAAGTGAGATTCATGGAAGTGTTTCAAGGAATTGTGTTGAGTTAAATGAGTTCCCAGGTGATGGAAAAATAATAACACTTATGGAGGGGAAATAATTGATTGGAATGAATGTCCAATAGATGAAATGGGGGTAATTGAAAATTTGAGCCTTTTGTTGATCAATGTTTTCTTAGTGAAGAAGAAGATTTCATTTTTGTGCAAATCAAAATGGGTTTACAATACGAAAAGGCCATTCAAAGAAAAAAAATTGGAAAAATAGGAATACGTAATTTCTTTTGTTATCAGGAAGGTAGACAACCACTTAAAATGGTGGATCCATCAAACGAGCAATGAAATAGGAAGTTTTTAAAACATGAATGCAAAGCTTGTCTAACTATTGTATTGCGAAAGTCAATAGACATTTTTCCAAGAGAATAGTATGTCACTATTTTTGTTGTTGATCACAATCATTAATTGTTGTCTCCTTCGGGAGCACAATTTCTTCTGGCCAATTGAGTTATCACTGAAGATGATAAAAATTGCATTCTCTTATGCAAAGAAGTTGGATTTTTATTTAGAGAAATAATAAGTGTTATGGAATTCAAGAAAAAAGTAAAACATGGACATCTTCCATTCTTTTTAATGGGATATTTGTAATTTATGTGAAAATGAGAAAGAAGCATGGAGTGAATGATATCATGGATCTCTTACAATTTTGTAAAATTGATAAAGAAATGAATTCTAAGTTTCAATATGCATTCACAACCGATGAAGAGAAAAGGTTAGAGCATATTTTTTGGTCACTTCCTCATAGTTATGATTGACACCAAAAATATAGAGATGTTTTTTATACTACTTACAAGGTAAATGTTTATGATATGCCTTTTGGTATTTTTGTTGGTGTCAATAATTATGGAAAGATGATTCCCTTTGGTTGTGCACTTCTTCAAAATGAAATAACTAGCGCTTTTTGGTGGTTAATGAAGGTGCTCTATTTCTCTTATAAATTTGTACAACTATTTTTCCATTTTATTTAATTAATTAGTGGAATAATATTAATACATGTCATTTGAAATGTTTACATATTCTAATAAATTTTTGTTCAATTAGCAGAATTTTGCATATTTAATGAAGAAACAACCCAAGGCAATTTCGACAAATCAAGATCCACGGATTATGGAGGCAATATGAAAAGAATTACCAATCACAAAACATGTCTTTTGTATATGGCATATTACCGCTAAATTTAGTGGTTGGTTTACATCAATTCTTTGTAATCAATATTCAAATTGGTGCATAGAGTTCTACAAGTTATACAAGTTAGACTCATGTGAAGAATTTAAGGGTCAATGGACTCAAGTTATGGAAAAGTATGACATGCTTACTAACAAGCATCTAATTGGTTTATATCAAATCAAGCACTTTTGGGTACCATGTTACCTTTGTGGGCATTTTTTGGGCGGACTGACAACAACTGGAAGATCAGAAAATATAAATGCATTTATTAAACGGGTTTGTTAGTTCTCAAATAAACTTGATCCAACTCATTAAACAAATAAGTCAATACTTACCGCTGATTTCTTTTGTTGTATAATTTTTTTTTATTTGTTAATATTTGTAGTCTTTATGTGTCATGCAAAAGTTTTTCATTTTATTTTACCATTTATAATCTTAGGTTGATCTTCCCATTGAAGATAATGAATTTTGGGATATACTTTGTTGTCACATTCTTAATGTATTCCTTCACAAAGATTGTTACCATATTCCACCCTTGTATTGATCATCATGTTGGTGTTGTGAAGCCTCATTAAGTGAAAAATAATTGCTAGTGTTGGATGATGAAAATTTAGTAGGCAAGGAAAAAATATTTGATGCCAATGTTAATGGTGCGATTGATGGAGATTGTTGCATTAATTCTCCTCCATTATCAAAGATAAAAGTCATCCAAAGCAAAAATAAATGAAAGGCGGAAGAGAATTAGGAAAACAAAAGAAGACTTATGGGCTTTGCAAACATGTTGGTCATATCATCTCTGTATGTTCGGAGAAAGAGATTTGTACTTCCTCAAATGGTGCCAAAAAAAAAAAATATATATATATATATATATATATATATATATATATATACTTCAAGTGAAATGGAATTAAATCCAATATCTTGTTTCGAATGTTAGGTAGAAGCACTTAAGCCTCTAAAACAAAAATTATGACAATATTATTTTTGTTATTGTTGACAATATTATGCTATCGTACTAAAACCCTCCCCCCCCCCCCCCCCCCTCTCCCTTCCCCCCACTATGACAATATTATGTCATTGTTAATTGATGCTTTTTTTGTCTTCTCTCTTTTTCTTTTTTCTTTTTTTTGTGTTACATTTTCATTTTGACAATATTATTTCATTGTACTTAAATGTTTTTTTCATACATTTTAATGAATTTACCTAAACTTACGTCAATAAATATGGGGTTGAACTTTCAAAATTGGTTAGCTAAGTACTCTTATTGATTTTGACTAGTTGTAATCATGATATTTTAAATTATACCAATTATGATTAAATATTTTTAAAAATGAGCATCAAAATTAAAAAAGAAATTAATTTTAATAAATATAAGACTACAATTGCAAATTAACCCTTAAATTTTATATTAAATCAACAACAATGAAAGAAACAAGGAAATTTTAATAAAAAAGAAAGGACATTTGATAAAGTCACTATCTTCAAGGAATATTTTCCCTTGCACAAAATTGTCAAGGGGTTACAAAAAAGCATATGATAGGATAGAATGGAATTTTCCAGCTCTTAGTGTCTATGGCTCTTAATTATCATAGCTTACTAGCTATAGCTTTTGCTTTTCATTGCTTTAATGTTGCTATTTTTGTGTATATTGTTTTTTTTTTTTTTTTATAAACTTCAATATATACTAACTAATAAACTGAGAAACAAAGAGGGGCATCTTTCTTACAAGCATCTACTGTACTAGGAGGAAGATTACCTGAAATGAAAAAAAAAGACATATTAGACTCAATTGCAAATTTGCAGCTACATGGGCAACATTATTGCAAGACCTGTTGACCCAAGCAAAAGAACAAGCAAGAAAGGACTCAGCAGCTAAAATAATATCATAAATCAAATTCTCAATAAACCAATCTGGACTGCCCTTATGTTTTAGGACCCCATCTAAGCATACCTTATTGTCACCTTCAAAAGTGACAGAAAACCATCTTTCTCGACTAGCAAGCTGAACTGCCCAAAGTAAAGCTTCAGTTTCAGCTTGGAGAGGAGACCGTTTGGATATAACTTTAGCCCAGACCTTTGTAACAGGACCGAGATAATCTCTAGCCATGACAGCTAAGGTAGCTTTCGAATTGGAGATAGCCGCTTCAAAGTTGATCTTGATTGTGCCCAATGGAGGTTTAGACCAAGTTTGAGGATGAAACATCGGGGCTGAGTGAGGTACTGGTTTGGGGAAAATGACAGCACATTCTTGGATTTTGGCATGTACTCAATGAATTGAGGACTGAAGGTATGCCTTCCCTTTGTGGTTACACACCATGTTTCTAGTATACCAGATTTCTTCCATAGTGTAAGCGAAATACAAGGATACTAACCCTTTATCTTGCACTTGCCAAAGTGGTTCAGGAGGGTTGAGAATTAGATTTAATAATGTCTGCTGCCACTTGCCATTCTTAGTTGTGCTTCTTCAGCCTTGAAACCCCAGCATATGGAAAACCATAGTACCCTTGCCACTGGACAATGGAAGAAGAGATGAGCAAACGATTCTGCCTCCTAATTACAAAGCACACAACAAGGATCTTCCACCTCCAAACGGCTACATAAATTTTCCTTTATAGGCAAAGCATTGACAGCAACTCTCCAAAGTGTTAGAATTACTGAATAATTATATTGTATTTCTCTGTAAAGAATATACATGAGTGTGCCTTTATATAGGAGGCATATGAGTGCAGTATAAGTAGGAGTGTAGTACAAGATGTGTGCTGTACAAGTAAACTAGTTGGGCCTAAAGCCCATAACACTATACACGTTAACAGCCCCCCTCAAACTCAAGGTGGATGTGAGACCAACTTGAGGTTGTCAACTAAATCACGAAGGCGTCCTTTAGGATGTGACTTGGTGAAGATATCTGCAAGTTGATCTTTGGAGGAGACGGAGAAGAGCTGGAGAGCACCATGGACAAGATGAAAACGGATAAAATGACAATCAATCTCGATGTGTTTAGTCCGTTCATGGAATACATCATTGTGAGCAATATGAATGGCACTCTGGTTGTCACAATAAAGAGGAGTAGCAGAGGATGTGGACACACCTAAGTCCTTAAGAAGCCATCGTAGCCAAAGAAGCTCAGATGTGGTATCAGCAAGGGCACGATATTCTGCTTTAGTACTGGAGCGGGCCACATGAGTTTGTTACTTGCTTCGCCAAGAAATCAGAGAAGAACCAAGAAGAAAGCAATAACCAGTAGTGGACCTGCGATCAGTGGGATCTCCTGCCCAATCAGCATCAGAAAATGCACGGAGAATAAGAGAAGACTGAGCAGAGTAGAAAAGATCATGAAAGAGCGTGCCCTTTAGGTATCGAAGAATGTGCAGAATAGCAGCATAGTGAGTCAATCGTGTAGCAGACAGATACTGGCTCACCTGGTGAACAGCATAGGAAATGTTTGGACGAGTGACAGTAAGATAAACTAGGCTGCCAACCAAGCATCTGTAAAGAGAGGGATTAGGCAATGGTTTCCCTCCTGAGGGAGTCAGATGCGCATTAAGCTCAACTGAAGTGTCAACAGTCTTGCTATCAATAAGTCCAGCTTGAGACAAGAGTTCAGATGCATACTTGGCTTGAGTAATATAAAGTCCATCTATAGAATGAGTAATTTCAAGACCCAAAAAGTAGCTGAGATGTCTAAGATCTTTCATCTCAAATTGCTGACTGAGAAAATCCTTGAATTCTTGAATGCCACTGAGGTCATCACCAGTTATGATCATATCATTCACATACAGGAGAAGTAAAATTGTGTGCAATGAAGAAATAAGGCAGAATCATAATGACTGGTCATGTAACCCAAGCGAGAGATGGTAGAGCTGAATTTGGCAAACCAAGCTCGTGAAGCTTGTTTAAGGCCATAAAGTGCACGTCGAAGGTGACAAACCTTGTTTGATTCAACAGAGAGACCAGGAGGAGGTTGCATATAAACTTCTTCACTTAAATCCCCATTAAGGAATGCATTTTTAACATCCATCTGGAAAAGGTTCCATTTACTGGCAGCAGCAACAGCTAAGAGGGCACGAACAGATGAGATACGTGCAACCGGAGCAAAGGTCTCTTCATAATCAATCCCATATTCCTATGTAAAGCCTTTTGCAACAAGACGAGCTTTGTAGCGCTCAATGGACCCATCAGAGCGAGTCTTAATCTTGTAGATCCACTTACAACCAACTACAGATTTCCCAGGAGGGAGAGTCTCCAAATCCCAAGTATGGTTTTTAGATAATGCATCAAGTTCCTCTTTCATTGCAATCTGTCATAAAGGGTCAGTGGAAGCCTCACAATAGGTGTGAGGCTCGTGTAGTGTAGCAAGGGCAGTGTAACAATGATAGTCAAGTAAATGTGCAGGAATAGATCTTACCCGAGTTGAGTGACGAGGTGGAATGTCTTGTGCAAGATCTTCAGGCAGAGCAGGAGCAGGGGACCCAAGCTCAAGGTTGGGGTTGGGTTGCTCGTCTTCAACCTGTTCATCTTCCACCTGTTCATTAAAAGGTGAACTAGGAAAGGGATCAATGACATTTGGTGGTTGGACAGAGAAGTCTACATGAGAATCAGAAGCAACTACAGGAGGATCAGGAGCAGCTACAGAAGGAATATGTGCCTCATCTGGAAAAAGATCTAAGACAGAAGAGGAAGATAGGGAGGCACGGAAGTGAGAGAGCTCGACAAAGAGACGATGTTCCCAAAAGACAACATTACCGGAGACACGAAGACGATGGGAAACAGGATCATAACACCGATACCCCTTTTGAGTTTCGCCATAGCCAAGAAAACAACAAAGCCTTGACCGAGGTTCAAGTTTGTTATGCTCATGTGGCTGAAGAAGAACGAAACAGGCAGAACCAAAGGAGCGAAGGTGATGATAATCTGGAGATGACCCAAAAAAGTGCTCATATGGAGTTTGATTTTGGATGACAGGACTGGGAATGCGATTAATAGCATGAACAGCATGAAGTGCAGCTTCGCCCCAAAAAGAAGCAGGAACTTTAGCAGAGATAAGGAGAGCACGAAAAGTGTCAAGAATATGACGAAGTTTTCGTTCGGCTCTACCATTTTGCCGAGAGGTACCTGGACAAGTTAGTTGATGAACAGTGCCATAGGAATGCAAAACAGCTTAGAAAGCATATTGAGTGTACTCAAGAGCATTATCAGATCGAAAAATTTTGATACGTTTGGAAAATTGAGTTTCAACCATTTTTGCAAAATTAGAATGTACTTGCAATAATTCAGAACGATGTTTCATATGAAAAATCCAGCTATAACGGGAATAATCATCAACAAAGACAACAAAATATCGAGATCCTCCAATACTAGAGACAGAGAAAGGTCCCCAAACATCAGAATGAATTAGGTCAAAGATATCAGTGGACACTGATTCACTAGTATTACAAGGCAAAGCTAGTTGTTTTCCTAATTGACATGAAACACAATCAAAATTTTCTGTGGACACTAAGCCTAACAAACCTCTAGAAGCCAAGTGTTGTACCCGAGAGGAAGATGCGTAACTAAGTCGAGCATGCCAAAGTGCAAGGGAAGGAATAGAAGAAACTGCAGCAGCTGCAGCAACAGAAATAGGAGCAACAAGTGGAAGACGAAGGTTGTCCACAGGAAACATACGTCCAACTCTGGGATCGGTCCCAAGCTCCTGTCCCGTCCTTGGATCCTGCACAATACACCTAGAATAATCAAAGATAATGCGATAACCCAACTCAGCTAATTGTCCCACATAAAATAAATTGTAAGAAAGGTCGAGAACATTAAAGACCCCAGGAACTGAGAGGTTGGAGGTCGAAATAAAACCTATAGTATGACCAGACATTGTGGAACCATTTGCTGTGTGAATATTAAGAGGGTGTGGTGCAGGTTGAAGTTCAGAGAATAAGGATGAGTGAGGTGTCATGTGATTGCAACAAGCAGAATCCATAAGCCAAGAGGAAGGAGACATACCAGATAAAGCTGAGAGAGAAGAGGAATAAGATGCATTACCAACCATACGAATGACATTTGCGATGATAGCAAGTCTCAACATTGTGGCCAAGACGTTTGCAAAAATTGCAAAAACGTTTGCTGGATTGTCGGCGACGATTATTGCAACAAGAAGAAGACTTGTCCTTGTTCTTCATTTAGAAGCAAAATATGCAAAAATGGACTGCAAAAATGAGGTCTACGTGAAAAACTGGGTAAGGAGCACCTGGACTGCAAAAAGTCAAATCTGGCCAAAAGTCAATGGTCAAACTTGGTCAAAGTCAACCCTCAGTCAACACGAGTCAATGGTCTGGTCAACTACGACGTCAGCTGAAGTGGCGGGTGACGTCAGCAAAGATGATGTCAGCAGATGACGTCACTTAGGGCTGACGTCAGCAGGAGTAAGTCAGGCGCGTGGTGGCGCGTGAAGAGGATGGTCGGCGCGTGGAGCGCGTGAGCTTGAGTGCAGAATCTTTAGATGGCGCGTGGAGGTGCATCCGGTGTCAGATGGCTTCGAGGTTTCCACGATTGTGTAGATTGGCGCAAGACGATCTTAGTGGTACCTTTACAAATTTAATCGGAGCAATATTCGCGGCGGTGATGCAAAGGGCAGTGGTCTTCGCGGTGTGAAACTCCTCAACGGCAGCAGCTGCAGGTCCGGAACCCAAGGACGACGGCTGGATGATGTCGGAGGTTCAACGGCGAAAGGCTGCGACAGGTACTGTGATGGCGGATGCAATGTTGAGATGAAGTAACACCAATAAAGACAAGACTGCTGAGAAAGGGTCAGAGCAGTGGCTCTAATACCATATTAGAAATACTGAATAATTATATTGTATTTCTCTGTAAAGAATATACATGAGTGTGCCTTTATATAAGAGGCATATGAGTGCAGTACAAGTAAGAGTGTAGTACAAGTAAGAGTGTAGTACAAGATGTGTGTTGTACAAGTAAACTAGTTGGACCTAAAGCCCACAACACTATACACGTTAACACAAAGAAACATTTTAATCCTTTTTGGTCCTTTCATCTTCCATAGCTTTTTCCAATCCACCTCTAGATTAGTTGGTTGGGAAGGTAATTAGAATATTTTTCCGTAAGTAGATTTTACAGTGAAGCATCCTTTGGGGTCCGATATCCATATGAGCCTATCAGGGTGGGGTCTTGTCTGTAAATGGATGGAGAGGATAGCTTTGGTAAAATTCGAATCAAATAATTCAAGGATTAAAGGTGCTTTCCACTTTCGCAGGTCAGGGTCGATTAATTGGGATACCTTGGTCACTACTCATGGTGTGGATGTAGATTTTGGGGCTGGTGTGAACCCCTGAATCCGTGACACCCACGGATCAAGCCATATATCAACAGATTTTCCATCTCCAATAAGGCAGCATGCACCTTTTGATACAATAGACTTTGCTTTCTCAATTGATTTCCAGATAGGAGATGCATTCTTTGCTGCTTTTGCCCACAACCAGTCCTCACTTACCTTGTACTTTAGTCTAAGAATCCTCATACAGGTATTATCCCTTTTAGACGCTATCATCTAGGCTAATTTGGCCAGCAATGCATTATTCATCTCCTTGGCTTTTTTGAATCCCAGTCCGCCATGACTTCCTGGATAACAGAGTTTATCCCAGGCATTCCACGCTATAAATTTGCCCTGCCTCTGACTTGGTTTCCACCAAAACCTTCTGGTTAGAGAGTCCAAACTATCACAAACCTTGTTAGGGATAATAAAGGTTGACATAGCATAATTGGGTAATGTTTGTGCCACTAAGTTGATGAGGGTTCTCCTCCTTGCCCATGATAAACACTTGCTTCTCCATCTCAAGAGTTTAGACTCAAGCTTGCTTATGAGGAAAGAAAAATCCTTACATGGGGATCTGGATAAGAATAATGGTTAAGCATGACAATTTATATCTGACCCGCGGATACCCAATCTGGCCGGACCCTAATGGGTCGATTTTTACCCGATCTGATAATTTATAGGGTCAGGTATGAGTTAAAAAAAAAAAAAAAAAAAAAAAAAAAACCAGAAACAGGTAGGTCCTGATTTTTGCAAAAACCCAGCCCAAACCCGGACCCAACCCGACTCGTTTATATATATGTTAAAATCCTAATCCCATTTCACACAAGACATACACTCAACCGCCCCTACTCTCTTTCTCCTCTCCCACTCTTACTCAATCACTCCCTCTCACTCACCCCCAACCTCTGATCTGTCACCGCTGACCTGATTAGCCTGAAGCCCTTCACCGCTGGCCATCACTTGCACCTCCAACGACAAGAATGGTGAGAAGAATATAGAAAAACCTGCTTACTTTGGAGAGTTCTAAGGTGGCTTTGAGGAGCAATAAGCTAGAGGGTGATTTGGGGAAGCATGATTGGAGAGCTAAAACAATCTTGGGCTGTTATTTTTTTCTTTAATTTTATTTTTTTGTTTAATTTTATTTTTTTGGGGTACTTGCCGTTTTGGGATATTAGGTACTGATGAAGTGGATGTTATGGCGTTAGTTACGGTGGTACTGGGTTTTCTTATTTGGTTTAGAATCTTGAGCTTCTCTTAGTTTTTGATTCACGAAAGGGGTTTTAGAAAAGGGACATTGATGTTGTATTGAAGATGACAAAAATGAGTTAGATACAACCCTCTTTTCAATGTTTCTTTGCAATAAGACATATAAAAGAGTTCTGCTATCAGACTCTCTGTTCGTGCTGAATTGAAATCACTCTTTTTTTAACTTGTTCTCACAGGTGTCTCCGATGGTGCCCCTCGGGCGGCGGCATTGGGACCATCTCCGACATCTCATCGTTGGGCTAGATTTCTTTTTAACTTCTTCTTCTTCTTCTTCATCTTTTCTTTTTTTCTTTTTTTTTTTTCTTTTTTTTTTTCTTTTTTTTTTGTTGGGCCATGATTTGGGCCGCGAATTAGGCCCAAATGTGGTTGGCCTAAACAGGGCCGGAAGGGCCAGGTTTGGGCCCCCAAAAAAAATCCGTTTAATAAACGGGCCGGGTCCGGGCCCGTAGTTCGGGTCCGGGTATGAAAAAATCCGGCCCGAACCCGACCCCGACCCATTGCCATTCCTAATAATGGTGCTCCCAAGTATACTGCATCTTTTTTGAGGTTTTCCATTTACAGAATGCTCTTTTTCTATTCTTCGGTTTTGGCCTCATGTGTACTTGGAAAAATAGACCCCAGACTTACCCATGTTAATAGCTTGACCTGACCATTTGCAATATTTATCCAGAGTTTTTATCAGAGTTTTTGCATCTCTCCTAGTAGCCTTTAAGAACGATACGATGTCTAGGGATGGCAATGGGGCGAGGCTGGGCCGAAAGATGGAGTTTTCGTCCCCGCCCTACATGGTTTTGTCTTATCCCATCCCCGCCTCGCCCCGCATGACGAGGAAAACTTTCTCACCACATCCTCGCCCCTTAGGGCCCCGCGAAGCCCCGCCCCACCCCGTAAAACTCTACTTTTTGTTAATTTTCCCTACAACTAGTACAATTTTTTTTTTTAATGAAACCTATTTCATTAATAAAAATATACTTGAAATTACAACTAAATTTATCCCATCAAATCAAATCAATTTTTAGAAAAAATTGAATAACACATCTAAGTGTTTAACAAGACAATTATAAAAAAATTAAAAAAAAAATTCATAGTATAGCACATAACAAAATAAAGGCAGAGAACCACATTGGGTAAAATAAAATAAGCTAATATTGATATGTTTGTTTAAATAGTAGAGTTTTAAGGTATGAAAAATTTACAATTATAACCCTTAGCAACGCAGGGCGGGGACGGGGAGGGGCAGGGTGGGGTGGGGTGGGGTGGGTTTAAAAGGTTTAAACCCATCCCTGCCCCGCCCCATGGTGCGGGGCTAAAAACTTGCCCTATCTTCGCCCCACCACCTTTGAGGGGTGGGGAAACTCGCGCGGGGTGAAGCGGGGAAGGGCGGGTTAAGCGGAGCGGAGAAAAATTGTCATCCCTAACGATGTCGTCGGCATACATGATGTGAGTGATAGTTGGTCCCCTAGTACTTGTTTTGATGCCACTAACATTTTTCAAGTATAGTTCATGATCCAACAGCCTTGATAGATTTTCTTGGCCCAAGATGAACAAGTAAGGGGACAGTGGGTCTCCTTGCCTCAACCCTCTACTCGGCTTAAAGGATTCAGATTTACCCCTATTCACCAACACCTCAAGAGAAACCGAGGAGATGCAAGCTATAATTCATTTGGTGAAAACTTCATTGAAGCCAAAATGCAGCAGGACAGCTTGAATGAACTTCCAGTTAACCCTGTCATATGCCTTTTGGAGGTCAAGTTTGATTGCCATCAAACCAAGCTTTGTTTTTCGGGTTTTAAAGCTGTGCATTATCTCTTGAACAATAATTTGATTCTCAGCAATCCATCTATCTTGGATGAATGCCGATTGAGTAAGAGAGATCGTTTTGTCTAGCAAAGGCCGCAACTTTGCAACTAGAAGCTTAGAGATGATTTTATAGACTACATTACACAAGCTGATCAGCCTGAAATGGTTCACAGATGTTACGTTAGAAATTTTGGGAATAAGGACAATTAAGGAGTTATTTGCCTCTTTTGGCATGGAACCTATATAAAAGAAGGATGTGACTGCCTTGATTATATCATTACCCATAATAGGCCAGAGTTGTCTATAAAACAGTACTGGAAAACCATCAGGCCCTGGGGCCTTTAAATCCTGCATCTAGAACAGGGTGCCTTTAATCTCCTCTAGGGATGGAATTCTTCTAGCATTTCATTCTCTTCTTCAGTGATATAAGGGAGGATGAGGTGTTTAAGGTGCTCAGGGAAGTCAATAGCTTCTTCTTTGAACAAGTCAACAAATTTGCTCCTGAATAACCTTTTAATTTGGTTAAAGTCATGAATCCAAGTTCCATTTTCATTTTTGATGGCATCAACGTTGTTGTTCCTTCTGCAAATGACCGTGGATAGATGGAAGAACTTGGAATTCTTATCTCCAAGCTTGAGCCATAATTCCCTTGATTTTTGATGCCAAAGGATTTCACTTCTAAACAACCACTCGAATAGCTCTGCTTGCAAGGATTGTTCTGCTAGTTCAATCACCGAACTTGGGTGTCTAATTTGTATTTCTTTGATTTTCTGAAGCAGATTATTAATTTTGTCCTGACAGCGGCCAAAAACCTCTTTGTTCCATTTGCGGAGCGCATCCCTTGTAGCGGCTTGTTTTTTATACAACTTAACAAAATCTGACCCGTGAGCTACTCTGTTCCATGCGCTTTTAATCACAGTTTACATCCTTCATTTCTAAGCCATACCGCCTCAAACTGGAATGGTCTATAAGCAAAACTATTAGCTGGGCAAGTATCCAAAAAAATTGGGGCGTGGCCTCAATTGATCGCACTAAGGTGCGAAACTATTGCTTTTAGGTAAGCCAACCTCCAGGAAATGTTGGCCACTCCTCTATCCACCCTTCTTTTAATTGCTGCATTACCCCATTTACCTTTGGCGCAAGTGAACTTATTCCCAAAATATACAAGGTCGACAGAATTGAGATTGAACATCAGCTCCTTGAGGTAATTTGTGGTAGAAAAGCTACCTTTACAACCCCCAATATGTTCATCTTCATTCAGAATGCAGTTGAAGTCTCCCACATAAACCCATGGGCCTTGGTGAACTTCTAAAAGCGCAAACAAATTTCCCCACGCCTTTTTCTTCTTAATGTAGTATGGTGGACCATAGAACCCAACTAGGAGCCAGTCTAGTATGGAATCAGAGATTTTGACAACGATTAGGTTCTTATTAAACTCCATCTCTTTTATAGTCACACCATTCTTTCATAGCCCACCTGCATGACCCTTAGCTTCCACAACAAATTTATTATTGAATTTAATGACATTTTTGACAACCTCCATACGATCCTCATCCGCTTTAGTTTCAAAAAGGAAAATAACATTGGACTTGACCCCTTTTTATTTGAGCCCCAAGGGCTCGGACTATCAAGGCGTTCCATATGCCTCGACAGTTCCAACCTAGGATCCTCATGAAGAAGTTGGGGGCATGATAAGGCCCGCCTCCTCAGCCATAGAGTTTGAAGAAGAAACAACATAATCAGATAGATCAGAGATATGGACATGAGTGGAGATGGTCTAACCATGGTTTGAAGCTTTCTTACTTTCTTCTCAGATGAAATTTTCCAGCCATGACTGTGGGATGAGAGTGATCGTGGCTGGATCGATATACACTGGTTCAGGGCCAACTGCTGCATTCCTTAGTCTCTTAGAGAAGTGTTCAAGTTCTAGTTGGTTAATCTTCCTTTTCAGAGTGTTGATTTAAGCTATAGAGGAAATTTGAGATTGAGGGAGTTGGGTATGAGTCGCCGAGATGGAAGCTGGGATTATGGTGGATTGTGAATCTAGGTCATTAGGAACGGGGAAGGTTAGGTTTTTTGTGTAATATTTCGAGTTTGGGCTTGGTTGGTGACAATGAAATGTGGGCTTTTGAATTATTTGGCTTCGGCCCATGCAACACTCTGGTGGGCTCAATACTAATGCGCTTGTGTGACAACTTGACTGACCTGCACTTATCTCAGCATTAGGATGGCTTGGGTCCAATCTAATCTCAACTAGTGTTAATAGGATAAGCTTACGAAAGAATGTGTTGGCACTGTGGGCTAGCTCTAAAGAGGACAACTGACATTTATCTGGTACCACTTGCATGCCTTTCCACTCATCTGTACTGATGACATTCCTCATCTCGTCCTTTCCCGTAAATTTAGGAATGTCGTGGCATCCTTTGGTTACCGTATTTTCGTTGGTTGGACATGCGTTGTCCGTTAAATAGGGACCATGGACGGGTTGGGTATGTTGTTGTAGCTTTCTCTGTTTTGTTGAATGATATCTATGATTAAGAAAGAAGAAGAAAAAAAAAAAAACCAATTTACCTCTTTCCCCTGTAATACATCTCACCAAACACAACAAAAATCATAAGGACAAAACTTAGGTACAGTACCTTAGGTACTTTTCCTCAGGTTCTCCTCTTAAGATTTAGCCATGTATTTACTTAACTAAAAAATATACTTCTATCCCATGAGAAAAAATCCACATGGTAAAATTTCAAAAAGGGAAACCTAAGGAACAGCACCTAAGTACTATACCTAAGTCTTTCTCAAATCATAAATTAAAACCATTCCATCCTCCGTTGGTAAAATTTGGTTTGAGACAATAAAGACCATTTATTATATGAAATGTAAAATTACTTTTTAAGCTTTGGTTAGTAGTCGCACTCTTCAAATTTTAAGTTACATTAAATAAGTACCAATCTGCTCTTGATGATTGCTCTTTATCATTAGGCTAAGATACCAATTGATTTTTTGAGTAAGCAAGAGTTGAACCATAAATCTCTTTATCATCAATAGATGAAGTGTAAAGGTTAATCTTCCAACAATGAAATTTGGACATTAGATTACTACTAAAAAATCTCATTATTTAAGGGGGTGGGATTAGAAATTTCTCCCCTTTAACCACTAACATCATCTATGTTCAAGGGAATAATCAAGTATTCGAAAAACTTTACATGCATATGTTAATAATAAAAAAGATTAAAAAAAATACTACTTGAGTTTATTATATTAATTGTTAGGACATATGTGATTCATATTAGGAACATATGTAAATATTTATGTAATTGGCTAATCCTTTGACAAATGCACTTTACTTGTAATTGGGTAGATTTAGGATGTGTTTGATACTTCAAAAAACCTTGTTTCAAGATCAAGTGTTAAAACCATGCAAGTTTGTCCAAGATTCAAGTCAAGAAAGTGCATGTCATTAAAGCTCAACAGCTATCTCGACAGCTAGCATCTATCGAGCTCAAGGAGCTGTTTCAGCCCTATGGCTCGACAGCTTCTGGACAGAAGCTATCTATCGAGTTTAAGAAAAACAGATTTTCTGTTTCTGTTTTTTTGGGATCCGTAACTATGTCTTTAGGCTTTCTTTGCTCCTAACCCTAGACATATAAAAGGATTGTTTTAAGAGCCGTAAAAGTGTTCGCAAGTTGCACAAGCATTGAGCAAAGTCTGTTTAAGCAAATTGTGACCGGAGACAAAGTTTTGCCCTAGTTCATCTCTTGTGAAGAAGTTGCTGTGTATGTGCACCGTAGGGTTTTGTGACCAAGCATCTTCTTGATCTTCATCGTGTGATGAACTGAGGACTTTGCAGCCAACAAACTTGTCTAGTTGGTGATTGAAGTTACGTACTGGAATTTGCACAATTGGTTAGTCATGTACTTGGGAGCCGTGCATCAAAAGGAGAAATTGTTACTACAGAACAAGTCCAATTGTGTATTGGGGTAAGGGTTCAACTGTAGGTTGGTATAAGGCACTGGGATTCCTTTACTTGTAACCGCTTGTTGTGATAATGTGAAATTTTGGGAGTGGTGACCTTAAAATTACCTGATGGGGATTTTTGCCATGTAGGTTTTCTCCATTCGTAAACAAATCACCGTGTCAATTTATTTTCCACTGCATACTTTAGTTATTTGGTGATTTGTTTGTGCTACCACGCGCTTTACATATTAATTAACTTAATTAAATCACTTGGATAAATTAATTGGTTGATTTATCACAAGGGGTCAATACGTTTTTGGCCTATCAAGTGGTATCAGAGTAGGCACAATCTAATTACGTTAATCTTTGTTATGTTGATCCATTGACCCCTGTTTGTCATGGATAAAGGACAGTCTTTAAGTATACCTCCTTTGTTTGATGGCACTATCTATGCATACTAGAAAATACGCATGAGAGCTTTCTTGCAGTCATTAGATGAGAAGATGTGGCAAGCTGTAAAGATTGGCTGGACCAAGCCGAAGGAAGCGCCAGTCGATTGGGATAATGCGAAGATCAAAGCGGAAAACTTCAACAGCAGAGCATTGAATGTTTTATTCAGTGCGGTCACAAATGAGAAGTTCAAGAAGATATCCTCCACTGAAACTGCTAAGGAAGCATGAACCATCCTCCAGACAACCTATGAGGGAACAAAGGCTATCAAGGATTCAAAACTTCAGAGGCTCACTACAAGCTTTGAAGAAATAAAGATGGAGAAGGATGAGTCATTTGATGAGTTCTGTGCCAAGCTTAAGGACATAGTAAACTCAACCTTCAATCTTGGGAAAACCATTCCTAAACCCAAGATTGTAAGAAAGGTGCTCAGATCTCTACCTGAGAGACTCCATGCCAAGATCACAACGATAGAGGAATCAAAGGATATTGATAAGATTCCTCTGACAAAGCTGGTTGGAAATCTACAAACCTACGAGCTAGGGTTAACAAGAATTAGCAAGTCAGGTAAGGGTAAAAGTATGGCATTGAAGGCTAAAAGCAGTGACACTGATGAGTCTTTAGATGATGAGGATTCTAAGATGAAGTCCTACATTACAAGACAATTCAAGAAGTTCATGAAGAATGCAAATGGTAAGGGCTTCGACAAGGACCGTAGGCAATCTAGTTCTTCTCAGTTCAAGAGCCAAAATAAAAGGAAGAAGAATGCCAGGGATGGCGGTCAATACACTGTTCTTGCAGGACCTAAGTGCTTTGGATTCCAAGACTTCAGTCACATGAAGCGAGAGTGTCCCATATATCTCAAGAGCATTGGGAAGAACAAGGCATTTGTTGCTACTTTGAGTGATACTGAGCCTGAGGATGATTCTGACAATGAGGACAACGAAATCTTGAATGCCTTCACTGCCACTGTTAATCCTACTGAGGGGATTATTGAAGATGTGGATGAAAAAGAAGAATTGGTGGGGTCCAAGTTTGAGAAAATGGATGAACAAGATGACATTCATACAGCCTATGAGAAACTATACAAGCTTTCTAAGAAACACGAGAAACTCTATAGGTTGGCCACCAAGAAGCTCAGTGATGTGGAACTTGATCGTGAAGAGTTTTCCACAAAGTTTGATGAAACAAATCAGACTATTGGAGCACTGAGGTTTAAGAACGATTTCTTGGCTGAAAAGACCAAGAAGCTTGAAGCAGAGCTGTTTCAAGTTAGAGCTCAATTGGAGAGGACTTCAAGTGCAAAGCTTGACGAGATGGTCAGTATTCAGAATTCTGCTTCAGATCGAACATGTTTGGGGTATGGTTTTTCTTCATCTAATGTTGCTTCTACTAGTACTACTATTTTTGTTCCTCCTGCTAATAATGGTGAAATTGAAACAACGTTGTTAAAAATGAATTAGCTAGTGAGAACTTAGACAAAGGTAAATCTATTTTAGGAGGACCTCCTAAACAGGATAAGAAAGATGTTAAAAACCCTAGGACTAAGAAGGCTAACTCTCAAAAGCCTAAACAGAAAAAGTAGCATCTTTGTCATCATTGTGGTATTGCTGGTCACACTCGACCAAATTGCTATAAGTGGTTAGCCACTCAACAGAGCAACGGCATGATAGCATCTGGAAGCCAGAATCAGCTTCAATCCTCTCTTGCTCCTCTTGGAAATCTTCTCAAAGCCCTCATGTTCCTTTTGAACTTGATTGGTTTCAATTCTTCCCCCTCACCACCGGTTCAAGGATTTAATCAAAGGAAAGGTTCTTCCAAAGTTTGGAAAGAAAAGGGCTCTAAGTAATTTTATCACCTTCTTCTCTCTCTCCTCTCATCGTATTTTTGTTTTTGCATAACTTGTGTGTTTTGTGTTTAAGTTTTGAGTCAGTCTAGTTTTTGTTGCTTTACTTTGCTTAACATGTTTTTGTTTATTTATTTTTCAGTTTTGCTTTATTTTGTTTTTCAAATTTAAAAATAAAATAAAATAAAATAAATTAGAAAAATACAAAAATAGTGTGTGTTTTGTGTACATTGGTACTTGTGTACCTTGGAAAGCCATTGAAACAAAGTTTTCTTAACTTTGTATCATTTGTAACTCAAATGAGCATATCTATGCACAACTAAGCAAGTGAGCTTTGTGGCTCGTGTTTGTGATGAGTAAGATTAAGTGATTTCTTGTACTTAACATTTATATCACTCTTTTTGACAGGCAGGACTAGAAAATCCTAAGAGAAAGGTATATATAACCATCTCACCACTGTTACCCGCCAATCATGAAATGACATCTGTATGCTTTGGCATAGCAAAAGTACAACGTTAATGACATCTACATGCTTTGGCATAGCAAAAGTGCAATGTCAAAAGCTTAACATCATTGAGTATTTCTTTTCTCTCTTATACATGCCCATGCATAGATTGCTTAAAAGAAAAATAAGCAAAGAAACATTAAAAAGCAAAAAGATCAAAAATGCTTTTATATATGATTGCAAGCGTGTTTTCTAAAAGATGTGGGAGTTATAGGATGTACCTCAAAGGTGATAGTCCGCATCAAATAATTATGATTATGTATGTGAGTTAAAGTGATTTTCTCATACCTCAAATCGCCATAACATGCATATACATTTGCAATCTTGCGATGTTTTTCACACATAATACGCAATATTCTTTGCTACTCTTGATACATGTGCAGGAACAATGTGATTTGGCCATCACAAGTTTTACATATGCTAATGTATGCTCACTAAACTGTCTTGACTTATTTTTGAAATATAAAATTGGTTAGACTTTTTTAGTGTGTGTGTGTGTGTGTGTTTTAGATCAATGTGCTTAAAATTATTGTTGAGGGATGATTTTGAGAGCTTAATATGTTGATTGGACTCTTAGTTGAGTTGCATACTTAATTGCATTTATGTCTGTGTTTTTCTCTTCTCGAAAACTGTTTTTAAGCAATCTCGATAGCTTCTCGACAGATCCTCGACACCTGACTATCTGTCGAGCCCTTAAGCCGTTTCTTATCGCAATCTCGACACCTGGTGGATCGATCGAGAAAGTTTCTAACTTCTCGATAGCTTCTCGATTAGCTGGTGGATCGATCGAGCTTCTTTTATCCATTCTTGTCTTGTCTCTCGACACATTCTCGACGCCTTCATCTGTCGACGTCCAAAATCTCGATCCCTACCACGACACATGGCTCGACACCTCTATCTGTTGAGAATTACTAAGATCCTATATATAGGTTCTATGCGATCCGGACTTCATTTCTCTCGATCTCTCTCTCAATAGATTTGTCTTCTCACCTCCTAAATCACTCTCTCATTCCAAACCTTAATTCCAAGTGATTTTCAAGTGTTTTTAAGGATTTTCTTCAACTTAGTAAGCCTTTAATCTCTTTCATTTACATGCATTTCATGTTTTAAAACCTAGATATTTTTTTTTTTTTTTTGAAAATTTTGGGGTTTTTCAAAATTGTTGAGTTTTTTTTGTGAAATTTTTGGGATGGTTTTGAAGATTTGATCTTAAAAACTTCATGCATTGCCTTTCATATGCATTATAACTATATTTTCATGTATTTAGTTGTGTGTTATACTTGTTGAACAAGTTTATATGCTGGTAGGATTGGATTGGTCTGAGCTGAGCCCATAACGCAATTTCTCTTGCATGTCACATGTTCATGCATTTCCCATGAATACGTACTCTATTTTTCCCTACTTGTTATATTTTTGACCTGTGTTGGAGCTATTGTCTCTTTATTCTCCCTCTCTTTTCGTTTACGTTAGTCATGTCTATAATACCCAAATGTAAATTTGTTCCGTCCCGGAACCCTCTTCTTTCCAGGGCATCCACCTCTATTGATCCTACCCCCTCCTCTGTTCGGTTCCGTGATGAGGATGCCCGAAAGGACTTCTCGGAGAACTTCTCTAAATGAGGTGTTCATTCGAAATGCCAAGTTATCCTGTCGGACTTCTCCGACACTAACCTACCCACTGTCATTCACAGTCGGGGCTGGGAGTCACTATGTGACGTCTCGTTTACATGTCCGTCCGTGCTTATTCAGGAGTTTTACTCCAACATGCATGGATTTTATTTTTCAGTACCTCCCTTTCATACTCACGTTCAAGGTACACGCATAGTGGTCACATCGGAGTTGGTTTTCGATGTGTTCCATGTCTCGAGGGTAGAGCATCCTGACTACACCGGTTGTAAGCGTCTGAGGACTGTGTCCAAAGACGAGATGATCTCTACTTTCTGTAAGCGCCCTTCTGATTGGGGTGAGCGTCACTTCACATCATGTAAGCCTTTTGCTAAAGGTCCTAGATTCTTAAAAATGGTGATGACTTTTGTTTTGCATCCTCTTTCTCACTACAACTCTATCACAGAGCCTCGTGCTCGATTTTTGTTGTTACTTCTAGAGCACCTCACTATAGATTTTCCCTCACATTTTATTCTTTCCATTTTAGATGTCTATAGGGATACGGCTACCAGTGATAAGCTTATTTTCCCTTCAACTATCACGCGGATTTTGAGCCATTTTCCATTCCTTTTCCCTCGTCTAACCATTTTTCTGTTATGTGTGCCATAGATGTCGCTACCGTTAAACGTAGCGAGGCGCAGTTTAAGTCGCGACAGATTGGGTCAATAGCTCCTCCCTCCCATTCGGCTCCATTTCGATCTGCTCCATCCACATCCGCTCCCCCCTCCTCTATGGGCGATGTGACTCTAAGAGACATCATGGCGCAGCTTCAGCGCATGGATGCTCGCCTTGATACACTCTCTACGAAGCTGTATCAGGTGAATGTTTGTGTCGGTCGTATTGCACAGCAGCAGGCGGTCATGGGTGGCATTGCTCCTAAGGCTTCTCTTCCACCTCCTCCAGTGACTTCTGAGTTCGAGGCTGAGGATGATGATGATGATGGTGATGACGATATTGCTTCTGGTGATGATGATGGAGATGCTAGCTCTACCGATGAGATGTCTACTTGACACTCTTACCCTTTGTCACTCGTGACAAAAAGGGGGAGTAGTTTTGTTATGAGAGTAGTCATACTTAAGGGGAGAGTTAGTATAGGACATTTTGTTAGGGGGAGTATTGATATCTTGAGGGATGTAGCAAGGATTTGAGGTATCTTTTCTTTTCTTTCTATTTTAGATACATTGCTCATGTACCTTTGACATACATTGTACTTATTCTATTTATATGTTGTTGTATGTTTCTTTCACCTATCCTTACATATGTTGTTTCTTTTCTCTCTTTATGCACATACTTCTTATTACGTGTATGCAATCTATTATTTCTATTTCACACTAAGATGCCTTGATGAGTTTTGTTTAAGTGTTTCAAAAATACAGGTTATCAAAGTCTACTTGCCATAAACGCACTTTGACAAAATGCACTTTACTTGTAATTGGGTAGATTTAGGATGTGTTTGAAACTTCAAAAAACCTTGTTTCAAGATCAAGTGTTAAAGCCATGCAAGTCTGTCTAAGATTCAAGTCAAGAAAGTGTCTGTCATTAAAGCTCAACAGCTAACTCGACAGCTAGCATGTATCGAGCTCAAGAAGCTGTTCTAGCCCCGCGGCTCGACAGGTGCTTGACAGCTTCTCGACAGAAGCTATCTGTTGAGGTTTAAGAAAAATAGATTTTCTGTTTCTGTTTTCTTGGAATCCGTGACTGTGTCTTTGGACTTTCTTTTTTCCTAACCCTAGACATATAAAAGGATTGTTTTAAGGGCCGTAAAAGTGTTCACAAGTTGCACAAGCATTGAGCAAAGTCTGTTCAAGTAAATTGTGACCGGAGACAAAGTTTTGCCTTAGTTCATCTCTTGTGAAGAATTTACTCTGTATGTGCACCGTAGGGTTTTGTGACCAAGCATCTTCTTGATCTTCATCGCGTGATGAACTGAAGAATTTTGCAGCCAACAAACTTCTCTAGCTAGTGATTAAAGTCGCGTACTGGGATCCGCACAATTGGTTAGTCACGTACTTGGGAGCCGTGCATCAAAAGGAGAAATTGTCATTACAGAACAAGTCCAATTGTGTATTGGGGTAACGGTTCAACTGTAGGTTGGTATAAGGTACTGGGATTCCTTTACTTGTAACCGCTTGTTGTGATAATAGTGAAATTTCGAAAGTGATGACCTTAAAATCACCCAGTGGGATTTTTGCCGTGTAGGTTTTCCTCATTCGTAAACAAATCACCGTGTCAATTTATTTTCTGCTGCATACTTTAGTTATTTAGTGATTTGTTTGTGCTACCACGCACTTTGCATGTTAATTAACTTAATTAATTCACTTGGCTAAGTTGATGTGAAGATGGAAGTTTCTCTGTCGCTAGTTAAAGTCTCTCTCAGAGCTTCTCCTAGGCTGTAGAATTTGTCCCTTTTGTTAGGTGCTTTTGTCCCTTAGGATAACAAGTTATCCTTAAGGTTTGTGGGTTTGTTTTTTCGGGGTTTGGGAAACACAATAACCATGGATGAACTAACAAACCATTGCTATGGTTTGTCACTTTCAGACAGAGAAGGGCCAACCTTCGATCTTGAGGAGGATATGGCCACGCCAGAATTCATCATTGCAGCCAAATTCTTCACAAGACGAGCACTGAATATGGAAGCCATTGCTTCAACATTCAAGCCTTTATGGAGATCAAAAAATGGTTTCAAAGTTAAGAATATGGGTAACCACATCGTTCTCTTTATTTTCGATAGTAAACTTGAAGTTGATACTATTCTTGCAAATGAGCCTTGGAGCTTTGACAAACACCTCATGGTGTTGCAACGCTATGACAAGGACACGCCAGTGGAAGAATTGCAGTTTGATCGTACTACTTTCGGGGTGCAAGTACATGACATTCCTGTGAGATTCATGAATCAGAAGGTGGCGGAGGGAATTTGCAGCAATGTCGGAACGGTCATAAGGAAGTCTGAAACTGAGGGGGAGGGTGGTAGTTTCATGAGAGTTCGGGTTAGGTTGGACATTACCATACCATTAAGCCGTGGAAGGAAGGTGTCACTGGGGCAAGGGAAGGAACTATAGGTGTCATTCAAATACAAGCGCCTACCAAATATTTGCTATTGGTGCGGCTGTCTCAATCACGACGATAGGGACTGTGAAGCCTGGGCAGAGAGTGAAGGTTCCCTCAAAGCTGAAGACAGGCAGTTTGGGCCTTGGTTACGGGCAGCACCTGTTAGTAGAGTCCAAAAAAATTTAATCACCGTTCCAGGTTTCTACAAGAAGACGAAGGGAGCCTCTTCTTCTCTCAACAATCAGATATGTGCAAGGAAAGCTCAGGTTTACACCACGGCGGCTCAGCCACAACAGGAGGCAATGGTTGACGTGGAACAATGTCAAACGGACATACCAACGGTGCATACTATGGAGTCCGTTACAGAGGGGCATAATAAAAGCTCACCTAATTTTCAGCAGCAACATAATCTTGTGGAGCCGTTGGAAAGTGGAATTAATGATAAGGGAAGAAACAAGAATTTAAGTGAGGCACGGAATGATATACCTTCCTTTTCTAACCCGAATTTAATTCCCCCTCAAAAGGAAACTCATCCCATTATCTCCCCTATTAATTTGGTACCTCAAGAGGCTTTCCTTTCTAAGCTGGCCGAGATTGATGAGGGTTTTTCAAAATTAAATGCCGTGTCTTCCCCTAATTATGAGGGAATGAGGAAGGAGTTTTCAAGCCACGTCATTAATGAAGAAGTCAAGGAAACGGCTAGGGTTTGTCAAAGCCAAGGGTCCAAAAATGATACGCAACAAAGGGAAGTAGCAACAGGGAAACAGGAAAAAAAGCAAGTGCAGCAGCAAGGAACATGGAAACGCATGACTAACATTGCTGTAACACGAAGCTCCAAAAGTAATGCAAGCAAAGAAGAAACGGTGTTACCAACAAAAAGGAGTCATAAGCAACCCTCTAATCCCAATGGTTTACCAAGCAAAAAACGTGTGGTTTCTGTTAAGATTAATCCTTCAATACTGGCGGAGGCTGTTGAACAGCCCCACCCATCACAATGAGTCTCTTAGTTTGGAACTGTCGTGGGCTTGGGAACCCACGTACAGTGAGGGAGCTTGGAGATTACATCCGGGCAAAAGATCCTATTGTCGTGTTTTTAGCCGAGACATGGACAGATGATGCAAGGCTAGATCAAGTATTGCGTAATTTTGATTTCAAAAATAGGTGGTCAGTGGCAAGCGGAAATAGAGGAGGGGGCTTGGTTTTGTTGTGGAAGGAGGAGATTAGAATCACAGTGGAAGACTCATCGAAGTATTGCATTGATGTGCTGGTTGAAAAGAACACCCCACAGGAATGGCAATTCATAGGTTTCTATGGTGAATCGGTTACAGCTAGAAGACATGAGGCGTGGACAAAGCTTCGAACACTTAATGATAAACCACACATCCCGTGGTTATATGCGGGGGATTTCAATGAAATTACCAGACAAGAAGAGAAGGTGGGAGGAGCTATTCGTTCACATTGTCAAATGCAAGCTTTCCGGGATGTTATTGATGAATGTGGATTTATGGATTTGGGTTTCATTGGGCCGAATTTCACTTGGAGTAAACATTACATGGATGGGCATTCAATATGGGAGAGACTTAACCGTGGACTAGCTACTAATCAGTGGTTCACGAAGTTTCCTGGTACTCGGGTACATCATCTTCCCTACTTATCATCGAATCATTCCCCCTTGCTTATAAACCCAACAGGAATTGAAATTCCCTCCTACAAGAAACCTTTTCGGTTCGAGGAGATGTGGCTTTCCGATAATCGTTGTGGGGAGGTAGTAGAAGCAGCTTGGAGGTCTTGTGTTACTAGGGATCCAAATAGTGGTATCCTTGGAAAAATTGACAAATGTGGCAAAGATTTAGCATGGTGGAATTATAATGTGTTCGGTAATGTCCGAAGGGATTTAAGAAGGAAGAAGGAACAACTTATTGAGGAGGAAGCTGTGGCTGTGAGAACGGAAAGCAATATCCGAGTAAAACAATTGAAGGAAGAGATTAATGTACTGATGGACCGAGAAACTAGAATGTGGAATCAACGCTCCCGTATTCTTTGGCTGAAAAATGGAGACGGTAACACAAAATTTTTCCATACCCGGGCTTCACACCGATTTAGGAAAAATGTAATCCTGGGAATTAATGATCCACATGGTGTTTGGAAGGTGGAGCCAAATGACATAGGGGATGTTCTCTTAAATTTTTACCAGGAGCTCTTCACCTCCTCAAATCCGACCCTACATGAAGCTGTCCTAAATCATATTCCACATGTAATTTCAGATGAGATGAACAAGGAGTTGATGTGCAAGTTTAAGGAGGGGGAAGTAGTTCAAGCTTTGAAACAGATGGCACCTATGAAGGCTCTCGGCCCTGATGGGATGCCCCCATTGTTCTTCCAACATTTCTGGCCTATGATTGAAGGGGATGTCACACACTCGGTGTTATCTTGGTTGAATTCAGGTACACTCCCTCACCCAGTTAATCATACCTTTGTCACCCTTATTCCAAAAAAGAAAAACCCTTCACTTGTGTCAAAATATCGCCCCATAAGTTTATGCAATGTTCTTTACAAGATTTTCTCTAAAGTTCTTGCAAATAGGCTGAAAAAACTACTCAATTCTATCATTACTGAATACCAATCAGCTTTTGCCAAAGGGCGCCTCATTACTGATAATATCCTGATTGCCTTTGAAACTTTGCACTGCATGAAAAATTACAATTCTGGCACAAATGGGTTCATGGCGTTGAAACTTGACATGAGTAAAGCTTATGATAGGGTTGAATGGGTGTATTTGGAAAATTTGATGAAAAAAATGGGGTTTTGTGAACAATGGATTGGCTTGATCATGGCGTGTGTAAAAACAGTCACTTATTCTATTTTAGTGAATGGTGAACCAAAAGGCTTGATTCATCCTTCAAGGGGTCTTAGGCAAGGGATCCCCTTTCTCCTTTCCTTTTCCTCTTGTGCACTGAGGGACTACATGGCCTTATCAAAAATGCAGCTAGCAAAGGAGATATCAATGGGTTCAGTTTGTGCAGACAAGGCCCCAAGCTAACTCATTTGTTTTTTTGCAGATGATAGCCTTCTATTTTGCAGGGCAAACTCCTTTGAATGCAGCAAGGTGATGGACTTGCTATCCGTATACGAAGATATCTCAGGCCAAAAAATAAACAGAGAAAAAACAGCTCTTTTCTTCAGCAAATCTGTCACTGAAGCTACTAGACAGATCATAAAAGGGGTTCTTGGGGTTCGGGAGATTCAACACTATGAAAAATATCTGGGGCTGCCATCTTTAACAGGAAAAGGAAAAAAAGCAAGTTTTAACAATATCAAAGAGAGAGTATGGAGGAAATTGCAAGGATGGGAAGGAAAATTCCTTTCCCAAGCTGGTAGAGAGGTTCTCATCAAGGCGGTATTTCAAGCCATTCCTACCTATGCAATGGGTTGTTTCAAAATACCCATAGGACTGAGTAATGAAATTGAGGTGATGATAAGGAAGTTTTGGTGGGGACAAAGGGGAGACAAAAGAAAAATTCATTGGTTAAAATGGAGTGAGATGACCAAGTCCAAAAGCGAGGGTGGAATGGGCTTTCGTGATTTAGCCCTACACAATGAATCTCTCTTGGCTAAGCAAGCGTGGCGCTTATTGCAAGACCAAACCTCATTATTTTATAAAGTCTTTAAACCACGTTTCTTTCCTAATTGTACTATCATGGAGGCGGAGGAATCTAGTCGTGGTTCATACGCTTGGAGGAGCATCTTACATGGCCGGGATGTTATCAAACGTGGAGCTTGTTGGAGGATTGGTACAGGGCAGAAAGTTCAGATCTGGCAATATACCTGGCTGCCATCTAAACCTCCTACTCGTGTCCTATCACCTGCCTTAGAGGGTTGGGAGGAAACCACTGTTGATATTCTCATAAACGAAGAAAATCGGACCTGGAATGACGAAGCCATTGCTGGGTTATTTGTACCTGAAGAAGCTGAACTCATTAAAAGAATTCCTCTCTCAAAACATCCAACAGAGGACAAGCTGTACTGGCCGTGGACCCAAAGTGGTCAACACTCTTGCAAATCGGGTTACCGATTTTTGAAGATGGAAGTAGAAGAGGTAAGGCCAGAGGTAGCACAGAGTGAAGAAAAGAACCTGTGGAGAAGCATCTGGGGTTTGCGAGTTTCGAACAAAGTAAAGAATTTCCTGTGGCGTGTCTGTAAGGATGCCATTCCAACAAAATCAAACCTGAAGCGGAGACATATATTAACTGACTCACTGTGTGAACGTTGCCGAATGGAGGAAGAAACCCCCTTACATGCACTGTGGTCATGCAGTGAACTCAGAACAGTATGGTCTCATTCACAATGGAGTTCTAGACAATTTTCAAGAGTTACAAACTTTAAAGAGCTGCTGTCATGGATCCTCAACAATCAAGATAACTTGGAGCTATTTGCGATGATAACTTGGGGGATTTGGAATCAGCGAAATCAAGTTCGCAACAATCAACCTTGCTGCACTTCGGACCAGCTTGTATCACAGGCGAAAGAGAGGATGGCTGAATTCATGGCTGTGATCCCACCCGCACCAGCAGCAGAACCGAAACCACAAGCAATATGGAAGCCTCCAGACGCAAGGTTGGTTAAAATAAATTTCGACAGGGCAATATTCAAGACTGAAAACAGAAGTGGGATCGGTGTTGTTGTTCGAGACCACACAGGTGCTATTCTAGCATCACTAGCCCAGAGCTTTTCCCCAGCCCTCACACCAGTGGAAATTGAAGCAGTTGCAGCTGCACGGGCACTAGAATTTGGACTGGAAATTGGTTCAAGCGAAGCTATATTGGAAGGAGACTCAGAGTTGATCATGAACTCTCTAAAGTCGGGAGGAGGTTCTATAGCTTCAGTGCAACCACTTGTTCAAGATGCGATTATTTTTGCAGATTTTTACTCAAAATTGCTATACTCTCATTGTAGAAGAGACGGCAATAAATTAGCTCATAGCCTAGCTAGATACTCGATAAAGGTTTCTAACTATGTTGCATGGATGGAGGAAGTTCCTCATTCTTTATTTTCTGTAGCTCAAAATGATTTGACAACTTTGGCAAATCAAATTCAATAAAATCCCTATGAACATTCTCAAAAAAAAAAATAATAACTCACTTGGCTAAATTAATTAGTTAATTTATCACAAGGGGTCAATATGTTTTTGGCCTATCATTAATTTGAATATGAACTAAATATTTGCTTTGTAGGGGTGAACATCCTGACTTCTAAATTTTCTCCCCTCTATTTCTATCAATTTTGTAGAATTGCACCTCTTCATATTTAAAAAGAAAAATTATACAAACACTCATTCAAGTATTAGTGTCTTTTTTTTCTCCTTTTAATATTTACTTTACACCATGTATGTCTTCAAGATACAAAAAATATTTTTAATGATATAGTTGTAAATAAATTAAAAACAATGAACCCACTAATTTTTCTAAACTTTTTTATCTTTTAAATTAAAGAGCTAACTTTATCAGAAAAAAATGATCACACTTCAAATTTTATCATTATCATAAATATTAAAAATATATTTTAAAAAAAAGGTATATGAGCTCTATTGTTTTATCAATATAAAAAAAGAAAGTAATCTACACATTACTTTTCGTAAAATTAAAACAAAACAAAAAATCTTAGAAATGGCCTCCTAAACACCAATTTTTTTTTCAGCATTTTGAAAATTGTTCTTAAAAAGAGCCAAACACGTATATTAATATAAAAATTATTCTCTAAAACTAGTTTTAATTTCAATTTTTTAAAACTTGTTTTCGTACCGTTAAAAAATAAAGTTATTCTACCAAACAAACCCTAAATATTATAAAATTTGTTGTGAAAAAACAGTTTTCATAATATTTTTGTTTTAAAAACAATGGGAACCTAACATTAACGATGGTAGGGAAAAGATTTTAAAAATTAAAACTTAAAACCAAAAAATAAAAAGTCAATACTCAAGTTAAGGTAAAGCTTTTTTTTGTTTAGAAGAACTCAAAATAAAACTAAAACGCATTTTGGTCGATTATAAATGATCCGTTTTGATTGAAAAAGAGAAAGTAAGAGTAAAATAAAATAAATTTGACTCAAAATTAACTTTTCAGATCCTCCACTCTCCACTCTTACGCCCTCCTCTCAACCCAAACGGCCAAGAATGATTTTTTTTTTTTCCCAGGAATAGGAGTGTGCAAACTATCATCGGAGCCGACAACACCGACCGGCACCGACCCTCCCGCACCGCCATTGGCATCGACCGATGGAGCCGATGCCGGAGATCGGAACGCTAACGGAGCTCCAATGCCGGTGCGGTGAGCAAATCGGAGATGTGCACACCCCTACCGAGTAGAGCCGAACCGAACCGATACTATCTATTTAAAATTTTATTTTTTTAAAAATGCCGTCGTATTGGTTTGGGTTATCATAATAAAATAAAAAAAAACACACAAAACGGCACCGTTTTATGTAGGTTTTCAGACACATACCCAGTAACCCAGTTAAGTTCCTCACTATAAATACATTCTATTCAACAACTGGGGCCCTTAACTCTCTCTCTCTCTCGCTCTCGCCCCAGCCGCCTCGCCTCAAGCCTCTCGCCGGCCTGAGTCGCGCCTCGCAGCAGCAGCAGCTCCCTGCGGCAACCACGGTAAGCCTAAGCCAGTAGCCCCTTTCTTTTGGTTTTAATGGAAACGGAGTGAGAGAGATTGTGTTTGAGTCTTGACTGTTTGAGTCTTGACTGTTTGTAGTTGTGCATGTGAGTGGCTGAGTGCGACTGTGTGAGTTGTTGGCTTGATGTTGTTCAATGTTCAGTAGGGAAGTGACTTACAGTGTGTGAGTTGTTGACTGTCTTGAGTGTGTTATGCGTGTGTGTTGTGATGAATCTGATGATAAAGTGGTAAAGGATTAGGAAAGTGATATTATATTATTATGGGCGTGTGACACTGTGAGTCACTGAGTGTCACTGTGTGAGTGTGTTGTGCGTGTGAGTGTTGTGAACTTGTGATGATAAAGTGGTAAAGGAAACTAGGAAGGTGATATTATCAATTATGTGAGTGTGAGTGTCACTGTGTGAGTGTGAGTGTGAGTTGTTGAGTGTTGACTGAGTCACTCAGTTAATTTATTTAGTTATTTATGTGTGTGAGTGTGAGTTGCGCGTGTAACTGTGTGAGTGTGAGTTGTTTCATGTTTGCAGTTATTTATTTATTAAATTTTTATTTAGTTAGTTAGTTATTTATTTAATTAGTTTTTGGTGTGTTGGTCAATTTAGTTAATTTATTTAGTTGGTTTTTAGTTATTTATTTACTTAGACAGTTGACTAAATTTAGTTAATTTATTTAGTTAGTTTTTAGTTATTTATTTATTTAGTCAGTTGACTCAATCTACTAAGTAGCACTAAAGTTTTTTTTTTTTTTTTTTCTTCAGCATTTTAATTTTTGAGGGAGACAAAATTGAGAGAGTTCACGCTTTCAATCTTTCACCAAGAGGTAATCATTAAACACTCACTATATTCAACATTATGATTTTAAATTTTTTGTACTTAGTAACAATTGCTTTAAGTTTATATATAATTATATATAAAATAAAGCTAACTCCCTAGTTCTGAATTGTTTTTAATATTAGTGACATGAATCGTTGAGTAATGACTAATGATTAATAATTGTTAGTCTATTATTGTATTGATTGAGAGTGAGCTATTTGATATTACATTTGCTGGAAAAATTATAATTTAATATTGTTGTGGAAACTTTGTTTTTTGTTGTTTGGATGTTTGGAAATTTTTTTATTAGATGGATGTTGATGCTCCAACTAGATTTGGTGCACCCGGGGACCCTAACCCACCTCCTCCTAGTCTTGGTAGTGCTAGCCCTAACCCACTTGAACCTGCAGCACCAATTGGACTTGGTGCATCACTTCCCCCACTATCACCTAAACAAGGTGGTAAGGACCCATCTATACTATGGCAACACTTCATTAAGTTGGCTGGTTCTGATCCCCAAAATCCTAGATCTCAATGCAAGTATTGTAAAAATCAATATAAATGTCATGGTAAGAAAAATGGTACTTCGGGCATGTTGCAACACATGAAGGTGTGTAAGAAGTGGCCTTTTCCTCGTGATGATAAGCAAAAAACTTTGTCTTTCCAAGCAAAGAGAGAAGAGGAAAGTGGTTCAAATATGTTAGTGGTTGCAAACTATAGTGAAGAGAGGATAAGGTTGGCATTGGCAAGGATGATCATCATTGATAAATTGCCTTTTAAATTTGTGGAACGTCAAAGCTTTCAAGAATTTATGGAAATAGTTGAGCCTAGGTTTCCTATTCCCCATCGCACTACCATTGCAAGGGCTTGTATGAAGATTTATTCTAGTGAGGTGGATATTTTGAGAAGGGCTTTTGTTGGGCAACGAGTTTGTGTGACAACAGATACTTGGACATCCATACAAAACTTGAACTACATGGTAGTCACCGCACACTTCATTGATGGGGATTGGACTTACCAAAAGAAAATCTTGAACTTTTGTCCTATAGCTAATCACAAAGGGGACACCATAGGTAGAGCGGTTGAATCATGTTTGTTGAAGTGGGGTATAGACCGCTTGTTTACAATCACCGCGGACAATGGTAATTCTAATAATGTGGCAATTGATTATGTGAAGAAGAAAATAAAAGAAAGAGATAGTAGCATATTGGGTGGTGAGTTCATGCATATGCATTGTTGTGCGCATATCTTGAATTTGATAGTGCAAAGTGGGTTGAAGTCCAGTCATGAATCAATTGCCAAAGTTAGGAATGCGGTGCGATATGTGAGAGCCTCTCCCACAAGGTTTGAGAAGTTTCAAGAATGTGTTGAAAATGAGAAAATCAAAGCCAAATGTTTGTTGTCCCTTGATGTGCCAACAAGGTGGAATTCCACTTATCTCATGTTAAATTGTGCTTTGAAATTTGTGAGAGCATTTGATAGGTTGGAAGAGGAGGATGGACATTAAAAACTTTATTTTTGTGAATTGGATGGGAATGGGAAAAAGCCCATTGGTCCTCCTAACTATTTTGATTGGGAAAATGTCAAGACCTTTGTGAAATTTCTTGGCATATTTTATGAGGCGACACTTAAATTTTCTGGGTCCTTATTTGTCACTTCTAATACATACTTCCATGAGCTAATTAGCATTGAAAATCAATTGCAACAGTTGTATAATGTTGATGGGGATCCACTTTTGAAGCATATGGCGGTAGAGATGAAAAAAAAATATGATAAGTATTGGGGAAGTATGGATAATATCAATTTGATACTTTTTGTTGCTGTTGTTCTTGACCCAAGGTATAAATTGAAGTATGTAAAGTTTTGGTTTAGGGAGTGGTATGGAAAGGACAAGAGGGATGCGATGAGCTCTAAGGTTCAGGATGCATTGAAGAGGTTGTATGTGGAGAGAGTGGGTCAAAATGGAGCTTCGAGTTCTAGTAGTAGTGGTGCTTCATTGTCTAGGAACTCCTTGCCAAGTGTTGGCAATGCTTCATTATCTGATCGCATTAAAAGTTATAATAATAGATTTAAGCAACACGTGGCGGACGAGAACAGCGTGGAAAGCAAATCTGAGTTGGATAGGTATTTGTTGAAATCTTCTGAGGACCCTGATGGAGAAGATTTTGACATCTTGGCTATTCCTGTCTCTACAGTTGCATCCGAGTCTGCTTTTAGTACCGAGGGGCGTGTTTTGGATTCATTCCGTAGTTCACTATCTCTTAATATAGTTGAAGCCCTTATTTGTACCCAAAATTGGTTGAAGGATGCAAAGAAAAAAAGACCAATAAAGCTTCAGGAGTGCATGGATAATGTGGAGGATATGAATGGTTTTGAGATTGACACTAGTAAATATATGTTCATTTTGTTTGTTGTATATATCAATTGTTTATTTATTTGCTCAATACTTACGAAACATTTTATTTTGAATGGGATTGTAAAAATTGCATCAGTTTGCCCAATGCCTATGGAGGAGGATCCAAGCACCGTTGTGTTAGATGATAATGAGTGCTGTGCTGCTCTTTCCTTGGAGTTAATTAGTAGTTTGTATTATGTAAGTATACTTGCTATTCTCATTTGTTTGTGTTAATTATAAATATTCTATTGTTCATAAACGTTTTATTGTTATTAACATGTGTTTATTTTGTTTTGTTTAGTATTTTGTAGGAGTTCTAAAATGATGCATAGTGCACAGACTTACTAGACAAAGGACTTACAAGAATTAGCATTCTTTTGTCTATATGCTAATTATATCTATACATGTTATTGGTAGTGGACTTTTCACTAATGGTAGTTATTTAGATATTCATGGGTGGGATTATTATTGGGGATACAAGTAATTAGCATTCTTTTGCCTAAATGCTAATTTAATTTGTATATCTTTCTTTTGGCATTTGTGGACAGTAACAAATGGTTCTGTAATACGTTATTAAGTAGATACATTAACGCTTACTGTTATTGACACTGACCCACACAGTGACACTAATGATATTATATGCTACATGATAGTATTTTGGGAGTTGAACTCTTATTAAGGCAATTTCAAAATATTTTTGCATGGTGAATGAAATGAAAAAATTTGGATCATTATGTGAACATATTTTTTGCACAAGTTTGAAATGAAAAATACAGTTTTGAAATTTTGGATTATTATGTAATCATTATGGATCATTATGTGAAATTTTGCACAGGTTTGAAATTTTGGATCATTATGTGATCATTATGAAATAAAAAATACATTAACGCTTTTGCTTCTGTTTTACGTTTGACTAGGTTGGCACATGTTTCATGAATTATTTAGCACAGATTTTTTGAACAGGTTGATATATTGATATTGGGCTTGAAAGCCCAACTTTTGTTATTATTAAAAAAATAGTTTTTTTTTTTAATATTTCAAACCAACCAAACCGAATAAACCGCACCGCAAAAACCGCACCGCTATAGGTCGAAAAACCGACCCTAGGCAGTGTGCATCGGTTCCAATTATGAAAAAACCAATCTCTATTGGTTCGGTAATAAATTTGAAAAAAAAAACCACCTTTACCGAACTACGCACACCCCTAATAACACAGGTACCCGCCTAAATAGTAAATACTTTTTCCCATCCACCTTTTTCCAAATCCCAAAAAGCAGGAATATTTTGTAGTTGTTTATTCCACATTAACGAGTTTTGTACAATACGGCAACCGTTAATAATAATAATAAACAACATAAGCACATGTGAAATTTCAAAAAGTTGTTTCTAGTTTCTAGGGCTGTAAACAAACTGAGCTTTGTCGAGTAGTGCATGTTCAAACTTGGCTCATCAGGAAAAATCAAAAGCTCGAGCTTGGCTTGAGCTTGTGACAAGCCTAGAAGTAGTGTTTGAGCTTGAGCTTGTGGGAAAGCCAAAAAACTTAAGCTTGGCTTGGCTTGATTAATTAGTCAAGCCAAACCCAAGCTTAATATCAAGTTCAAACTCGAGCTCAAGTCAAATTTTTGAACTTGAGATCTAAAAAAATTACATTATTAAATGCTTAAATCTTTAAAATTAAGAAAAAAGAAAAAGTAAATAGTATACTCATTTTATCATGCAGCTAGTCTTACTTATGATTAGATATTATTCAAATTAATAATTTACATAATTAAATTCATTCATTTATCATTTTTTGTCTACAGTTTTAGCAATTGTTCAAAATACAATTTTTACATTTACGTTAGATGGTGAAGGATTAGAAAAATACATGTTTGTAACTATTATGAATGAGAAAATACTAACATGTTTCATAACTTTACTTTAGATAATTGATAGAAAATGATCATATGTGGCTTACTTAATTATTTATTTAATTTTAAATGTAATTATAGTTTAAAGTGGTTCTTGATCAGTTTAAAGGGAATGAAAAAATTAAGGTAATTATAAGTAGTGGTCTCATATTGGCCATGTTATTATTAATATATGTGTAATGGGTATATTATTAGGCTTGAATTATTGTGTATCAAACTTAATAGCTCACGAGCTTGTTCGTGAACAAATTTTTTTGCTTGAGCTCGGCATGTTTATTAAATGAGCTTAAAACTAAGGCTCAAGCATGGCTTATTTATAAACAAACAGACATAAACAAGCTTTTTATCGAGCCTAGCCTGAGTTATTCATGATCGGCTTTGTTCATTTCCAGCGCTACTAGTTTCAAAACACTTCACGTGAGACGAACAAGAGCCACAACAAAAGAAAAATAAGAATGGTCTGACTCAAAACTCAAAATATAAGAGGGAGAAACGGAGGGGTGGGGGCGGACTGAGAAAACTTGAGTAGTCAGAGAGGGAGATTACCAGCGACGTGGGAGGACAACCAGCAACGACGTGAGTTCTGCTACTATTTTTTTTTTTTTTTTTCACTCTGTTGCCCTCTTCCCTTCATTCAAAGTGAGAGGTGGGATGCTTTGTTCAAATGCAAAGAAGTTGTATGGATCAACCTCACCCTTAACAATCGCCAACCTCCTGAAATTATTCTTATAGTACTTGAGACCCCATCTTGCAGCTTGTGAGTAGGTTGTGTTTTTATTATCATTCCTACCCAAATCAAGATCCCTATAATTCAGATAAGCAGTCCTTGGAGAGTGTGATACGTAGGGAGTCATGTGCTTATACACCCTTCTTATCCATTCTATGTGCATCTCTGATGGCCCAACTCCTTCATCTTCCCATTGGATAAAGTACTGAATATTATACAAATTTCCTTTTCTATGTGGAAAAGGAATTTCAGATTCTGAAATCTCATTCATTCGACCGCCATAAGGGTCCATGATCAAGACCGAGTTCTCTTCTTCTAAACACACTTTCCATATCTGTTCCCATGCCGCTTCTGGTATGGGTTTCTTGACATAGTCTGATGCACCCTTGAAGTAGACTATTTTTTGTGGAATCCTATCTCTCAGTGCTTCAATACTCGTTCCTTCTGGGTAATATGAAAAATAAAGTACGGATTCAATCCAGCTCATTTCCGTGCAGTTACTCAGCTTCAAACCCAATTCAGGGAAGCTATTTTCCATTATTTTAAGGAGCTGATCAGCTCTCCCAAGAAACATGGAATTAAATATCAATTGTAGTATGTTATTCCTGAATCTTCCGTCAGTCGTACTCGTTGCTTGAATTACGACTCTAATGAAAAGATTTGTATCAAGTTTGTGCCCAATATGTTGCCACTTGTGAACAAGTTTAGTAGCATTTCGGTCTAAGATTTTGGCTATGCTGAACACAGTTACCGTGCGTGGTACATCAACAAGCTTGATTTTCCATGAAATAACAACACCAAAACTTGCTGCTCCACCACCTCTAATGGCCCAAAAGAGATCTTCTCCCATGGATGCTCTATCGAGAATTCGGCCATTAACATCCACAATATGAGCATCAATAATATTATCAGCAGCCAAGCCATATTTTCTTACCATGGTACCAAAGCCGCCCCCACTTAAGTGCCCACCGACACCAACTAGTGGGCAAAGCCCAGCTGGAAATCCATGGATGGGACTTTTCTCTGCAATTCTATAATACACTTCACCTATGGTTGCTCCAACCTCAACCCAAGCGCTGTTATCTTCAATGTCAACGTCAATGGATCTAAGGAATTGGAGGTCAAGGAGGACAAATGGGAGACCAGCAGTGTAAGAGAGGCCTTCATAGTCATGGCCACCGCTTCTAATTCTGACTTGCAGTCCAAGTTGTTTGCAACAAATGACTGTGGCCTGTGCATGGGAATCAAGAAGGGGTGTGACTATAATAAGTGGTTTTCTGGTTGTAGGGGAAGAGAATCTGAGATTCTTAATATTGGATTCAAGGATGGATAAATAGGAAGAATTACTCGGGGAGTATACAATTGTGGAAACTGGAATATGAGGTGGAGAATTCTGGGAAAGGCATTGGATGAACTTTTCATAGAAAGAATCCGAGCATGATGATGAAACTGAGAGGATGAATATGAAAAAGACAAAAAGAAATATAGTCATTTGTGGTTCCACTAATTCTTATTTGGTTTTATGGGGTTTTGGCAATAGTTTACAACTGTCTGAAGTCGGATTAGTGTGCTTTTTTAAGATCAAGACAGGTGATATATTCAAAAATAAAAAAATAAAAATAAAAGTTAGATAGAGCTAACGGTAGCTACTCACCAAACTATCTCCGGGTCAATCACGTGACAAAGTTTGGCGCATTCTCCAGCGAGTTATTCTATATTTAATTTTATGGCGATGCTAACGAATGCCCTTAAAGTATTAGTTAATAATTTACTTAAAGAAAATTTTTATGAAAAAAAAAATTTTAATATTTTGACAATTTTTTTTATTTTTCATAAAAGTGATGTTAAAAATTTCTTAAAATAAATTGTTAACTAATGTCTTAAGTGTACTCATTCGCATGATCCTTGACTCTACTACCCCATACATTTTGACACAATTGGCATAAATAATGTTAACTTGCAAATTGGTTTACACTATGTATACATAAACTTACCTGCCTACTTTGTTGTTAAGGGTGTCCAACCAGACCCAATACTCGACCAAACTGCCCAACCCGGCCGACTCGATGCCAGTGACGGTCGGTGGTGGGTCTTCATCCCCAACACCCGATTCCAGTAGGTCAGATGACGGGTTTGAGCATAAAAATTGAGATCTCAACCGATCCGACCGGATGTACATCGAAAATTTAGTTGTTCTCCCTCGGTTCTTCTGTTTCGCCGGTCGTTTTCTTCGATCAGTCAAGATTCGGCCTTATCTCTTTGAGATCCAGCTAGAACTCGTCGAGATTCGGCCTATTCTCTTCGTCACCTTTGAGATCCAGCGAGATCTCTTCGAGATCCAGCTAGATCCGGCAGATTGGACCAATTTCTGGCGAAATCTAGCATAGTTGAAAAAAAAATCAACTCCGACCGAGGACCGACTAGTATCTAAGGAGGTTCGACCACCCGAATTGATTCCATTCACCGGTCGGCGATGGGTCCAAAAATGAGAGAACTAAAATTATCGGGTCGATTTCGAATTGACACAAACTCGACTGGGACTGACCCGTGGACAGGCCTATTTGCTGTTGATGTTTGTAAGAGGAAAAACATGGATCAGATCTGCTAGGGAAAAAGGAAAAAAGAAAATAGAGAGAAAGATGAGAATGAAGAGTCACAGATGTGACATGACACTCTGTGAGAAAAAAAAATAGAAAGAAGACAAAGATGATAGTAATTTTTTTTTTTTTTTAATTAAGAATAGGACTCACGGTTGAGTGGTAAAAGTAAGACTAATCGACCGCATTCTTTTGTGATGATCATTTTACGAATATAAATATTTGTGTAGTGTGGGAGTAAGGACTGGAGTTTAAATTTACATAAGAAAGTTTCACATATTTATATAATTAAATTAGGTTAGAGTAAAATTTATATCTAAAAAAAAAAAAGAGTAAAACTAATCAATGCTCCCAGCGAAAGATGATACTCACGCGAGCTAAGGGGACTTTTGCAAAAAATTGATGCCATCGTTAAAGCCCCATATAAAACATGGTCGTAAAAAAAATTTTATATATTTTAATTACAAAAGAAATTAATTTTTTTATTATTCAGTAAAATGCATTAAAAAGACTTCATTATATTTTAAAATACAAAAGATTATAAGAGAAAACAAAAATAGTCAAATTTCAGCTAACAAAATTAAATTTTAGAAGACAAATTCATTAGCTCATTCTTAAAATATATTAAAATCAAAATCAATACCAAACAAATTCATTAATAATACAATCTAATTATCTTGAAATATGTTAAAATAGAGATTATAAATTTCTAAAACAAAAGAAATAATCTCTCATCTCTCTGCCTCTTCATCTATGTTCTTATCTTTCTTTTCTTCATCTTTATTCTTTGATCTTTTTCTACAAGATCAGTCATTCTTTGTCCAGCCGGCCTGCATATCAAAGGTAACCCCTCCCTCAATCTCCGTCTTTCCAATATTTAAGATTGAACTTTTTATTCAATTTAAATATTTTAAGTTATATTTTTTAGAAAAATGTTAATAAATGCTCTTAAAGCATTATTTAATAATTCATTTAAAGAAAGTTTTTATAGAACCTCTCTCTTCGTCTTTCCAATATTTAAGATTAAACTTTTTATTCAATTTAAATATTTTAAGTTACATCTTTTAGAAAAATGTTAACAAATACCTTTAGATTATTGTTTTATAATTAATTTAAAAAAAATTTTATGGAAAAAGAAAGAAAAGAAATTAATATTTTGACAATTATTTTTATTTTTCATGAAAATAATACTAAAATTTTTTTAAAATAAATTTTTAATCAATGATCTAAGAGTACTCGCTAACATGACTCGTTCTTTTAATCTACTTGATTGATAACACATGGGCAAGACGCTGATCTTGCACTTGCAGAGTCTGCTCACCCTCCACAGAACTGTACAGTGACAATGCACATTGCACACAGCTGGATACTTGATAAAATGATTGGACTCAACTGTTGGGTTATAATATTTTATAATCTAAAAAAGTGAAAAACAATTTCATAGCTGGTTTCCACCCACATGGCCACACACTCACTAACCCACACACGGGCCGAAAATGGGATGAAAAAAAAAAAAAAAAAAATCTGATCAAAATACTCTGAATGATGTTTCCACTGAAGAGCAAGCACAATCAGGACTAGCACTAAGGCCAATAAAAACCTATATAGAAAGCAAGTCTCAGGGACCCAGGCTTTAATTGCAAGTTTAGTTTCCAACTTCTTTGATTTTTAGGAAGCATTTTAAGAACGGAATTGAGTGAATGCACTCACTGAACCATTTTTTTAATTTCTAAGATTTTGATGTTAGTGAAAAAAAAAAATTTCGGTAACCAAGTTACCGAAATTGTAAGGGATAAATTTATGACAATTTTTTTTCCTTTCCATTTCGACAAAAACATTGCCACAAATTTTTTTTCCTCTCATTTCGGAAATTCCATTACCACAAATTAATTGTCACAAATTTTTTTTCCTCTCATTTTTGGCAACTCTAAGGTTGGGTTTGGATAGAGCGAACGCGTTTCGCGTCTGCGTCTTCCACTTTTTTTTTTTTTTATTCCCCCTGGACGCGCGCGTTTCAGCCTTTGTGGCTATTGTGTAGCTACTGTTCATGAACAGTAACCGCAACTTTTAACTTTTCAACTCTTTTTTTTTACTGTTCATGGACTCACAAATACCACTTTTCAGCAACTTTTTCATTAAAAATGGATCCCACTATACTATTTACACATTTAAAAATTATTCTGCTACAATGTTTTTCAGTTTTCAGTTTTAGCGGTATCCAAACGGACCCTTGCCACAATTCTTATTTTCTCTCGCCTCATTCCCCTACAATTTTTACAATTTAGTTGCCACAGTTGGTTTTCTTTCAGCCTAAATATGCAAGCAAGTTGTGGCAACCAAGTTGCCGAAATTGTAAGGGAGTGAGGAAAGAGAAAATAAGAATTGTGGCAACCAAGTTGCCGAAAATGAGAGGAAAAAAAAAATTGTGGCAATTGATTTTTTGTCGAAATGGGAGGAAAAAAAATTTGTGGCAATGTTGTTGCCGAAATGGAAGAAAAAAAATTGTCATAAATTTATCCTTTACAATTTCGGCAACTTGGTTGCCGAATTTTTTTTTTTTTTTCACTAACATCAAAATCTTAGAAATTAAAAAAATGGGTCAGTGAGTGCATTAACTCAATTCCGTTCTTAAAATGCTTCCTAAAAATCAAAGATGTTAGAAACTAGGCCCTGTTTGGTTTTTTTTTTTTTTTTTTCATCACTCATCACTCTTCACTCAATTTTCATCGCTCATCACTCATCACTCATCACTTAAAATGCCCCAATTTCCCCAAAACTCATCCAAGCACACTCATCACTCAGTTCTTTTGTTTCAAAAAAAAAAAAAAAAAAAAAGAGAGAAAGTCAAAGATTGCGGCAAATTCGATGCAACAGAGGCATTTAAAAAAATATAATAATAAAAAAAGTCAAACATTGCAGCAAAAAAATTTAAAATTATGGGTGTAATTACGAAAATACCATTGAAAACTGAGTTATGGAAACTGAAAACACCTAAAATGTGTTTTCAGTTTCCATAACTCATCACTCAAAAATCAGAGAATTGAGTGATGGAAACAGAGTTATGGTGCTCCCAAATAGACTTCTCGCTATGAGTCCCATCATTTTTGAGTTATAAGTTATAGAAACAGAGTTATGAATTATGGAAACTAAAAATTCAAACACTCCCTAAACTTGCAATTAAAGCCTAGGTCCCTGAGACTTTGCTTTCTATATACGTTTTTATTGGCCTTAGTGCTAGTCCTCATTGTGCTTGCTCTTTAGTGGAAATATCATTCAGAATCTTCCGATCAGAATTTTTTTTTTTTTTTTTTTAAGCACTTCTCCTTTGGGCACTTCATAGATTTGGGGAGGAGAATTAAGGAGAAGGAATTTCGATAACCTCATTACTAAAATTCAATTCTTTTCTCACTCTAGAATTCTGGCAACCTCGTTGCCAAAATTTACTTATCTCCTCAATTTGCCAAATAACTTTAAACAGTACCTATATCACAAATAAACTCGATTTTCTACAATATTCAGCCAAAAGACTCATTGTTATTGTTATTGTTATTATTATATAAAGTAATGGTTTTTTTACAATGGTACGTCAAAATAGGTTACTATCGAAATTTTTCATTCTAAAGAATAAACTGGAGGGAGCACCAAAACAGTATTCATAAAATCATGTAGTGCTAAACAAATATCACTCATTCAATAGAATGGACTTGGAGGACTACTTGACGTAGGTGACGTGGTTCTTTAAGTGCACTATATAATTTCTCCCCTTAACATATCTTATATTATAAATTGATTTTTTTCTCTCTTTTTTTTTAATATACTCATTTTATATCAAAATTATATTCAATGAATTATTTTTGAAATTTCGTCTTTAGAGCTTCACATTATTTTTTTCATGTATAATAACAAAAGGTGAGTGTGTCTTCCTGATATATAGCATGTAAGACACAAATTTTCTTATATAGTACATTATCTGATATGATTTCAGCATGGCATGAGCTTATATAATATTATTTTTATTGTGAATGTTTTGGTGATATTAAATTATGTTGGTTTAAAATAGATTGACAACGGTTAATTAATTCAATTACTCAAATTGATTAATTAGGTCAAATTACATGCAAATCGTGGAGGCACCAACAAATTACAAAAAAACTAATATGCAGCCGAAAATAATTAACATGGTGATTTGTTAACGAATGGAGAAAACCTCTTGCCAGGCAAAAATCCCACCGGATGAATTTCAGGTCATCACTCCCAAAAATCTACTAATTAATAATCAAGCTGGTACAAGTATAAGGAATCTTACCACTACCCTGTCCTATCTCAAAATACCAACCTACAGTTGAAATTGGAGTGAGCACCAAAACAATATTCATAAAATCATGTACTGCTAAACAAATATCACTCATTCAATAGAATGGACTTGGAGGAATACTTGAGGTAGGTGACGTGGTTCTTTAAGTGCACAATATAATTTCTCCCCTTAACATATCTTATATTATAAATTGATTTTTTTTCTCTCTTTTTTCTTTAATATACTCATTTTATATCAAAATTATATTCAATGAATTATTGTTGAAATTTTGTCTTTAGAGCTTCACATTATTTTTTTCATGTATAATAACAAAAGGTGAGTGTGTCTTCTTGATATATAGCATGTAAGACACAAATTTTCTTATATAGTACATTATCTAATATGACTTCAGCATGGCATGAGCTTATATAATATTATTTTTATTGTGAATGTTTTGGTGATATTAAATTATGTTGGTTTAAAATAGATTGACCCCAGTTAATTAATTCAATTATTCAAGTTGATTAATTAGGTCAAATTACATGCAAATCATGGAGGCACCAACAAATTACCAAATAACTAATATGCAGCCGAAAATAAATTACACGGTGATTTGTTAACGAATGGGGAAAACCTTTTGCAAGGCAAAAATCCCACCAGGTGAATTTCAGGTCATCACTCCTAAGAATCCACTAATCAATAATCAAGCAGGTACATGTATAAAGAATCTTACCACTACCCTGTCCTATCCCAAAATACCAACCTACAGTTGAAATTGGAGTGAGGACCAAAACAGTATTCATAAAATCATGTACTGCTAAACAAATATCACTCATTCAATAGAATGGACTTGGAGGACTACTTGACGTAGGTGACGTGGTTCTTTAAGTGCACTATATAATTTCTCCCCTTAACATATCTTATATTATAAATTGATTTTCTCTCTTTTTTTTTTTTTACTATACTCATTTTATATCAAAATTATATTCAATAAATTATTTTTTAAATTTCATCTTTAGAGCTTCACATTATTTTTTTCATGTATAATAACAAAAGGTGAGTGTGTCTTCCTGATATATAGCATGTAAGACACAAATTTTCTTATATAGTACATTATCTGATATGATTTCAGCATGGCATGAGCTTATATAATATTATTTTTATTGTGAATGTTTTGGTGATATTAAATTATGTTGGTTTAAAATAGATTGACCCCGGTTAATTAATTCAATTACTCAAGTTGATTAATTAGGTCAAATTACATGCAAATCGTGGAGGCACCAAAAAATTACCAAAAAACTAATATGCAGCCGAAAATAAATAACACGGTGATTTGTTACCGAATGGAGAAAACCTCTTGCAAGGCAAAAATCCCACCAGGTGAATTTCAGGTCATCACTCCTAAGAATCCACTAATCAATAATCAAACAGGTACAAGTATAAGGAATCTTACCACTACCCTGTCCTATCCCAAAATACCAACCTACAGTTGAACTTTCGCTTAAATACCCAATTGAACTTGATCTTGTAGCAGACTTCTTTGCTTTGCACAAATCTCCAATCTGTGACTAACTTCTTTGCACAGATCCTAGTGCATGACTAACTCCAACAACTTAATTGATTGTTATCAGCTGCAAAGTTCTTCACTTCATAAACGATAAAGATCAGGAAGCATTTGGTTACAAAACCCTAAGGCGTACAAATGCGGTAGTTTCACACATAGTATATGAGTTCTAGGTCTTTGTTTTTGTACTTGATGACTTTTAAAATAAGCCTTATATATGACTAAGGTTGTAGAGAGAGAAGCCCTAATTATTTAAGTCATCATGGGCCAAATTTCAGATCTGAGAATTCTGAAATCATAATTCTCGATAGATCGAGCTTGTGTTGAGCTTCTTCGTTAATCCTCGATAACAGCTAGTGTTGAGCTTTAATGAAACGTCTTTTCTTAACTTGTTTCTTGGATCAAACTTTATGTCTTTAATAATACCACTTGATGTGTTTGAACAACATACTTCTTGTTCTTGATACATTAAACCCAACTTAGATCTACCAAATTACAAGTAAAGTACGTTTTATCAAAGAATTTGCCAATTGCATAGAAAATATAACCCTAACAAATTATAATCAATAGTCTACCAAAAGTCTCATACTTTCATATTGAATGATATTTTTGTCTTTAATGAGTTTTAGTCACACTTTATATGAATTTTTATTACTTTTTACTTAATAATTATTTATTGCACTAATTGAAAATATTTATAAACTTGATGATGGTCTTAATTAAAACTTCTAAAAAGTTAGGGTTTAATTTAAAATCACTACAAATTATATGGGAATTATATGATGTTTTTGCCACCTTATGTAAAGACCATGCAATAGTGAATCAATGAGTATTGTAAGTTAAAAAAATCCCTTTTAATATTGGAAATTGGATTAGAAAAAATTTTAATTTTTAAACTTTTGTCGGGGGCAATTTTTTTCATTGCCAATATGATATTTGGGAAGTCAAGAACGAGACTCAACTTTGGGCTTGGAATATGAATCAATTATATACATTTCTAGTAATAAAATAAACTATTTAGTTGAAGATTTCATAAGCTTGGAGGTCTTGGTTATGGCTTCCTTGAGTTGTGACAAAAACTTGGAGAAGAAGGGTATTTATTGCATCTTAGCTTTTTGGTGTTAGCCTAGCCAATGGTATTGTTCACGACAGAGTTGGCAGTGATAGAGAGGTTGATGGGATAGGTGGTTAACTCCTAATTTGGTTTGGGAGTATGGTTGCTTTTTAAGGTGTTCTCTAGCAAAAGGCAGAATTGAAGGGAGTTCTCCAGCTAGGTCAATTTGCACACATGAGATGTTTTGACTAAGATTTCATGTTGGGCTTAACCATGAAAGCTGAGTATTTCGATTGACCTCTGACTTAGTGGTTTTCTCCACTTGGGCCTATCCTTTCTGGTAAACCGGGAAATTCATTAAAGACTAAAGCAAAATACAATGTCTAGGGTAAACAACACCCCCAGAATCAACCAAAAGCTGGTACAAAATATAGGAAGGGGGAGAGGGTGAACAACAAAATCCGAGGGGGAATTTATTCCTTCCTTAGCTAGTAGGTCCGCACAATGTTTGCCTTCACGGTGAATGTGGCTGACATGGGCTTCCTCAAAATGCTGGAGGAGGTACCTACAATCAATGATAAGGGCATTGTAAGGATGAGAAGAGTCAACTCTGGTATTTGCCTCAGTGAAAAAATTTGCTACTGTTAGAGCGTCAACTTCAATAAAAATCTTTTGGATGTTGAGGTTTTTTGCGAGCATAAGATCGTCGCGTAGGCCCCATAACTCAACTGCCAGTGAGTATGTGTGACCGAGTTTTCAGGTGCAGCTACTAATCCAAGCGCCTTAGGAGTCCCTGATGATGCCAGCTGCACCGACACAACCGAGGTTGCCTCGAGCCGAACTGTCTATGTTTAACTTGAAAAAACTCGAGGGAGGAGGGGTCCAACCCATATGGTGGATGGGTTTTGTGGGCCAAAGGCGTTTGGAAAAGAGGGTGTGGTGGAGGTCAATGGCTGTAGAGGTGATCTTTCTGAGAATGGTTTTGAGATTGAAGTTTGAAGCTTCCTAGAGCAACTTGTTTCTAGCCAACCAAATGCACTAAACTGCAACAAGGAAGGTCATGGACTAAGGGATATTGCTTGTGGGTGAGGGTGTTGGTGGGGAACCATGGCCTTAAGACAAGCTGAGGTGGTGTTACAGCCAAGAGCGCAGTGGAAGAGCGGGTTGGTTAAAGCGGACCAGAGGGGAGCGACACGCGGACAGTCCCTAAGAATGTGAAGAGTGTTTTCCACATCGGAATGGCAAAGCGGGCATTCGTCGTTTTGGATAACGAAAGCCCGCTTTGCCTATGGGTTCTTAAATAAATTTCGTGGGTTAATAATATGGTATGAAATAAATAAATGTTATAGGTTTAAGATAAATAATTATAACTTTTCATGGGATTTTATATTAATAACACAAATTCATAATTCTCCATGGGCTTGTTATATGTTTGCCATGAGTTTTGGAAATATGAATAGTGTTATGTAACATAAATAGTTACCATGGGTTTATAATATGGTGTGAAATAAATAAATGTCATGGGTTTAAAATAAATAATCATAACTTTCCATGGGCTTTTATATTAGCAACACACATTCATAATTCTCCATGGGCTTGATATATGTTTGCCATGGGCTTTGGAAAAATGAGTAATGTTTCATAACATAAATAATTACGATGTGTTTTATAAGATAGATTCCATGGGCTTGCAATATTATAGTAATAGGTTTAAGAACTTAAAGCATTGTTCATCATTGGACTTTAAGTAAATATTTATGATATAGTATTTGGACAAGTATTGATAACCTTTGGTTTTTCACTAAATAGTGCCAAGTAGCTAGCTTGGGCTTTTAATAAAACCAATGTAAATTGGGCTTTTGATATTGCCAATGAAAATTGTGCTTTTGAAATATTGCCAAGCATTAGTAGCCTTGGGTTTTTAAAAGGATGGAATGTGTGCATTTGGCTCATAGGGTTGGCTTTGGGCTTAGTTAAATAATGATAATGAAATTGGATAAGATATGAGTTTTTGGGTTTTTGTGATAGTTTATATCATAACCCAATTTAAATAATGAGATATGAAATATTTGTGGAGGCCTTATATAATTTATGGGTGATATTTTGGTATTTTTTGGTGAATAAATAAAAGTAATTAAGTAGGATTATGGTACGTGGAATGAATGAAAAAATTGTACCTCAACAACTTTTTACTTTTACAAACTCTTTTTTCCTTTCTAAATTTTACATCACACATTCATTGTTATTGCACCATGCAATTATTGCATGAGACCCAATTTGAAAGAAAGTGTAAACCATATGACATATGCACCCCAACTTCAAAAACCTAATTTCTAAGAGCATTCTCATTGGCTTATGCAGAAAAGTATACATTTTGCATCTTCAAACTCACTTTATTTATTTTACAAAAGCATTCCTACAACACACTTACATCCCTTCTTTTTTTATTTGTTTGCATTCCCAACATATTAAAATAATATAAAAATAATAATTTACATATAATTTTTTAAACAACTATTCAAGAACTGGAAAGTTGGAACCACCCAAAATTAAACTCAAAAGTTGGAACCACCACAACCCAACCACCCAGCCCCATTAAGATCAGAAACAAGCCATCCAACCACTACTACATCTTTGGCCACTACAACCTGGCCCTGCCCAAACCTGCCACTGTCACCAATACCAGTCCCAACGATAACCCAACTGACTGGTACCAAAAAAAAAAAAAAGACAATAAAAACACAAAAATAATGGCAACATAGATCAGATCTATCATGGCTGTACCTGTCAAGCTCTCTGATCGCAATTCTCTAATCAAATCTGCTTCCACTTCTCTTAATAGCAAGGTCGTTTTCTCCCAATACCAACGTCGCTGCTGACGCCAATGGCAACAACCCAATGTTGACCACACAGTGATGAGAGAGAGAAAGCGAGTGAAAGAGCAAAGGACAGAGAACGAACAAGTTTGTTTTCCAAAGAAAGAGTGTGCGAGTGATTAAAAAAATACAAAAAAAAAAAGTGATGATTTATGCTACAGTATTGGATAAGTTGATGCAAAGGTTTTTTTTTTTTTTTATGAACATGATATTTTATTCACAAAACAATGATAAAATTACAAAGAGGAAACAAGAGCCCCATCCTTAATGATAAGCTCAAAACATGAAGGGCCAAAACCTACATCAAAAGACCCAAAAACATTGTTCAAAAAGGACCACTTAGCTAGAGAGTGAGCTGCTTTATTTGCCCCCCTAGGGATCCTGATAACACGACAGCCAAGGTAAGCGGAATCGAGTTAGGAATTTCACTACAAATACCTCTAATTATCCAAGGAACCTTTTTGCAAGAAGATGCTAGTGAGTCGACATAGTCTTTAGAGTCACTTTCCACAATCATAGAAGCTGCTTCAAGACTTTTTGCTAAGCATAAGGCCCATTTAATGGCTTCTGCCTCTGCCTGGAAAGGGAGGTTGGTATATACTCTCTTTGCACAAGCAAATACCAATTCCCCTCTCCAATCTCTAGCAACAACTGCAATGGAGCAACAATTGCAATGGAGGAACAACCATCCTTGAAAGCAGCATCAACATTATCTTGATTGAATCTCTAGGGAGTTTCTTCCACCTTTGTACTGGTTGAAAATAGAGTCACAGAAGTCACTGAGGTTGAAGACGCCCAGAGCTAATGGCTAGTTTTTCGTAACGGATCTACTGTTATTAAAGAGTCAAAACGGTCGCGTTTGAATTAATGTGACACGGCGTTGTATTGGATCAAAGCCTTATTCACACGTGTCACATTACATTTAAACCAGGCAACGTCGGTTTGATCTTCAATCAATCGTGAACGTTGGGCTTGCTTCCTCCTACAGTGTTCTGGTATAGCTTTAGTTTTAGATATTTATAAGTGGTGTACAGCTTTAGTTTTAGATATTTTTATAAGTGGTGTACAACTGTAATTTCAGTTGGTTAGTTGAGAGTTTGTTAGAGTTGGAATCTTCCAGAATGGTTACCAATCTTGTAATGTATAAATAGAGAGCATAGGTGATGTATTCATTTCATGCAAGCTTAATAGAATTCTCCTTTTGATCTTTCATTTCCTTTCTCTCTCTGTTTCAACAATCCGCCATTGTTAAAGAACCTTCAAGCTTGCTTTCACTGGTTTCGGCAATTTGGAGCCCGAATGATTTGCAATGGACATTCTGTGCTCAACTATGGACTTATCAACTTTCTGGCAGAGCTCAAGAGGATTAGTTTCTTGGCCTTCAAAGATAGCATAGTTTCTAGCTCTCCAAATGGCTTCACAAACAACCCCAAATAATAAGAATTCACCCCTCTTGTTTCCCTCAATATTGGGTTCAGAGGAAGGATTAAGGAAAACACCAATGAGATGAGAAGGAGAGTTTAAGTTCAGATTTTCTAACCTTAGTCCCCATTAGGAGTTAAACCAAATAGCTCTCATAAAGGGGCATGAGATAGAGAGATGAAGATTAGATTCTTCGGCATCCTTGTAGAGAGGGCAAATGACATCATCTATATCACAGAATCTAGATAAACAAGTTTTAGTATGTAGGCAAGTTTTAGTACGAATTGCATCTTGATTTGTGGAAGGACTTATATTCCTGCTTAACCAATAAGCAGATTTGATTGAGAACTCACTTGAATTATTAGAGATCCAAATCCAGTAATCTTTTTGAGCATGCCCTAAGAGGGGAATTTTTTGGATGAGCTGGGTTGTGAACTCATCAAAAGTATTTCTGATTTTGGTAAGATCCTAGCCTCCTTGGTTGAGTAATTGTGAAACAATAAGGGCCATTTTGAGATTGATCCCCTCCCTTGGACTTGGTATGAAGTTAGAAAGATCTGGAATCCAAGGGTCCTCCAAAATACTAATTGTGTATCAATTTCCTAACAAAATGCAAGCACTGCAAGCAAGCAGAGATTTTGTACCTTTTAAGCTTCTCCATATCTTGGAGGGAGACCCCACAGTCTTATGGTTTAGCCAATTACCCCTAACTTTGTATTTTGCTCTAAGCACATTTACACACAGACAATCTTTTCCTGAAAGGATCCACCATGCCAATTTGGAGAGGAGAGCTTGATTGAAATCCCAGAAGAGCAAAATAAACTCTCTAGTTAGAAGAGCAAAAACTTATCCTGGCAAGGTAGAGCAACCCTCATCAAATCAATTGCACAAGCCATTCCAGCCTATTCAATGACAGCCATTCAATTTCCTAAAGAGCTTTGTGATCGTTTGGGTGTTGTTGTTAGATGGTTCTGGTGGAACCCAAAATCTAGGTCTGGGTCGTTTCTGACACCCAGAGCTTGGTCATCTTTATTTTGGCCTCAAAAGGAAGGAGGTTTGGTATTCAGATATATCTGGGATGTAGAGGTGTTTTTGGTGCTTGTTTGCTACCGTATCATCAATCATCATCCAAAATGGATTTCCATAATGGGTGGGATAGGAATGTTATAAGACCTAACTTTTATTATAATTGACGTAATGGATAACACACAATAATTTATTAAATTAAAATTTTATTCATTTTTTACTTATATTTCAAAGTTAACACATGTATTTGTCTTTAAGTCATTATTTATGAATGGTGAATGCAAATCCTCAATTTCAATTTTTGTGTTTCACTTAATGCCTCACCAACCTTGATATGCAATATAGCTGATTTTTTTTTCCTAGACTATAGTTATTCTTATTTCTAAAGAAAATTTAAATTAATAAATAGTAAATTGTAATTGGTAAAATATAAAGCAAAACAAATAATTTTAATAATTTTTATTCAGTTATTTGGCACATGTGAAACTCATTACTCTATTCAATTCTGGGTTAGTGACTCAGCGGTCCAGCCCAATTGACTGGCTGCTTGGAACTTAAATGATAATTGTTTTTTCACTCCAATGGTCCAGCCCAATTAACTCATCGCTTGGAACTAAAAATGATTTTTTTTTTTTTTCCCTAGTTATTCGGGGTAGTGATAAGATGTTTTTTTTTTTTTTTTTTTTTGATAATGTGATAAGAATTGGTTATGTGCCAAGCTTCTAATGGGTCAACTCCATGCTCAAGAATCAAGATATACATTTGCCTATGTGGGCGGCAAGGACCAGGATCTAAGTCTCCAAGAGGGAGTTTTACACATATATACACTTAAATTAGACTAAAATAGAATTTCTATCTTGTATTTTTTTTAAAAAAAGATATACATATACCTAATGGGCCTGAACTGCTTTGTCATTTCAAATGTGTTTATCCCCTCTTCTTCTCACCAGGAAACTTGTAGTAATTGATTCCACATTTGCAATTCTTTAACTTCTTTACCAAACTAAATTATAATCAGTGAATCACAGACCACTCTTCTAAAGAACCTCAACCCCCTTCCAAAACATGAGGCATTTCAGGCCAAAGAAAAAAAATTTATAAGTAATCCCCATTATAAAGCTCGTTTGTTATGATCAACTATACAAATAAATAAATTAATGAAAAGGTTAGGAGTTAGGAGAAAAAGTGGCATGTATTATTTGAAGTTATGAAACAATGTGTTAAAAGGAGAAATTTAGACCCGATGTTGATTTTAGGGGATACTGGGCTTTTGCCATTATTTTGCAAAAATAACAGCAATATGTCCCTATTTTGAAACTATTTAGGTTCGTGTCTCTGTTTTTGAAACTCGATTTTAACAAAATCGAATTTGGTATAAAACTCGATATCCTCAAAATCAAGTTATATGTAAATTTTTAATTGAAACTCGACTTTAGCAAAGTCAAGTTTCACTTAAATTTTTTTTTTTAATTAAGTGGCAAAATATGCATAGAACTCGACATTGCTAATGTCGAGTAGCAATGTCGAGTTCTACTTGTAACTCAATTTTGTTAAAATCAAGTTTCAAAACAGGGACACGAACTTAAATAGTTTCAAAACATGGACATATTGCTGTTATTTTTGCAAAAAAAAGGGCGAAAGCCCAATATCCCCGTTGATTTAAGTGAAATAAATCAACTTGTGAAATTAACCAACTGTGAGTATAGATTGATTTCCAAGTTTATTCTCATAGATTAAATGTCACCAATAAAACAATGAAGCAATAAATTAAGAAGATGACTATATTAATTGTGGCAATGTGAAAAACTCAAGGAAAACTATCCAAGCTAAAAAACCACTACAAAGGTTAATCACCAACCCCAAGGAAAATTAACCCTAACTTCCAGTTGCTACCTCCAGTAGTGACTTATTATGTAACCACACATAGCTTCACTACAAAAAACTGGACCAAGTCCTAAAAACGCCACTATAGGTCTCTTTGGGCTATAGTGGTGTTTTCTATAATAGCGATTATGAACGTCACTATTGTACCGTAACTATAGACTTATAGTGGCGTTTATAAAACGCTACTATAGGCCAAATTTTTTTTTAATAGGCTATAGTAGCGTTTTATAAACACCACTATAGCTAATAAATAAATAAAATATTAATTTGACCTATAGCAGCATTTCCAACGCCACTATAGGGTATAGACCTATAGTGTCATTTTAAAACGCCACTATAGCCATTTCAAAAAAAAAATTTTGATTTATCTTTTAAAAAAACAAATTGACCTATAGTGGCGTTTATAAATGGCCCATTTCATTTAAAAAAAATAGTGTATATATATATATATATATATTTTTTTTTTTTTTTCCTGACAAAACTAATTCCTGGGCAAATAAAGCAAACAAACTGCCAAGAATCAAGCATTAAAGGCAAAGAATAAAAAAAATATGCTTGTTTAATTTGGTAACAATACAATGAAAAGAACACATAATTTAAACATTTCGTCAATCACATAATTATGATCCACTTCATAGCCCCATTCAACTAGTCTAGAAATTCCAAGTAAATATACAATATGTACAAGTAACTATTTAATCAATAAACAAAGGATATGTAGCTGCTTTCAACATTGGCTCAACCATCTGCAAAAGAAACACAGCCTATATCAGTATATCAACCAAGTAATCCAAGCTAAACTGGTCCACTAATGCATTAAATGCACTCATTAAATCGAATGGTTAGTTGCAGCATGAAGTAATCCAACCAAGTAGAAGCGCATTATGAATCAATTTGTTTGCCTCCCAAATAGTTGGAAAGCCAATGAGCTGACCCCATTAATGCACTCATATTAAACTGTTATTTGATGTATCAAAACTTCTATTAGACACAATAATTACGTTTTCCAAGGCTAATCCCCACAAGAATTTAATGTAAATTGCTGGCTTGAATGATCATTGAGTGCACTCATAATAGAGTTGCCTAACCATTAAACTGCACAAACTGATGACAATCACATCTTCATATGGTTCAAAAGAAAAGATTTAGATCTTTTCAAACAAAATTGAAAAGAAACAAGGGTAAATATAAAAAAAAAATGGCCAAATGATTACAAAATAACATTAGGCATTTCCAGAGAAGAGGTATTTGTTGGTTAGTGAATATTCCTACAAAAGGAAAATTAATACGTCTTGAATTTTAAAGGTTATTTTCATATTTAAAGGTTAGTCTTGATAATACCTGTAAATAATGTACTAGTTCATGAACTCTAGTTACATCAATAGAAAGGTAAAAATTTTCATAGAGAATACACATGTATGTTAAAATACTATATACTCAGGAAAATTAATGAAGCTATATAGACATGCCAAGAGTAGCATTGTGTGCAATACTTGCTGCCGCATCCCCATGAGTGCCATAAAATTTGGTGTAGCGCCTGATACTAAAATATTTTGTTAACAAGATTAGAGCATTCCCATCAAGAGTTTTAAAAATTTTAGCATTTAGCTTCTAAAAACCCAACTTTATAGCATTTAACACATCACTTTACAATACCCCTTACATCAAAACTTCTATTTTTTTACCATTTCATTTAAATATTCTTTCTTTATTATTTTTTATTCTTCCTCTCTCTCACTCTCTCCCTCTGTCTCTCTCTCCCACAATAGAAAAAAAAAAAATATATATATATATATATATACATATATATAACATCTTGCTACAGTGCGCTCTCATTTTTGAGAGCGCACTGTAGCAAGATGTCAAATTTTTTAGCATATGGCATCTTTGATGGAGTGGGTTTTTATGGTTTTAGATGCTAAATTTTACATTTTAGCATTTATACAACCCTTGATGAGAATGCTCTTAGTATACTTTAAGGACTAGGTTGGATAACCTACTTGTGGTAAGTCTTTTGACTAAACCTTAATTCTGGGTAGTCCCATGACAATGAAAACGTGATAGTATGCATGGATGGAATCAGAAGGTAATGTTACAGAGGCTGCTATTGCTACTCCAATAGATGATCCTGGTTTTGAAGGCATTGGAGTTTCAACGTGGTCAAGGTGATCAAATGACCCATGCTATAAGAATAAAAGTAAAGGCATCAATTTTTTGGAGGATAAAAATATTATGATTGTACTGAAATGGATTTTAACCCTATAATAGATTTGTATTAATAGAAAGTCCTGCTCCTCTATAGTATGTGTATCTCTATAGCACGTGCATTGTTTGGTTTTCAAGGTTGCAATTCACAAAGATCACATCAAAGTGAAGCATTCCTTTCTCATTTCAAATTGAAGGGAAAATGATGTTATTACAAAGTCCCCTCCTTGTCTCTATTGGAATGACAAATAACCCCATCCTTGATCTGCTCATGTGCCTATTAGAAGCCAACGAATATATTTCTCATTTAATACTATTCTAAACAAAAACTCTGATGACGTAAAGAAATGATAGATTTGCAAAAAAATTTAATAGTACTGCAGGTAGCCACTATTACATAAACATTCAACCTTGTTTAAAGAAATAGTGATGGAGCAACATTATTAGAACAAAACTTAGCAAGTAAATAATTCTCAATATCCATATAAAATTCAACCTAGACCTAACCCTTTCAAATGCCTAAATTGTGTACTCTAATGTATTAAGATAATAATGTCAAACTTCGACATTTTGTATCTGACTGAAATACTTGGAATTGATACTGGTAAACATTATGGAAACAATGGGTGATAATGAGCAGAGCACAAAAGTCTTTTTTTTTTTTTTTTTTTTTTGTCTGGCTTTACATCAAGCTAACAAGAAGCAGAGGATCCTAAAACAAATAGTTCCTCTCTATTGATTGTTAAAGCAAAAATGAGACGGTTATCTAACCTTTTTAATTTCATGCCACATGTCTTTAGCCGAGATGCCATGGGAATCACTAGAAATCAAAAGGCAAGGAAACTCAGAGACATGAACACCATCTGTTTCTTATGCAGCAATTGCAAAAGTAACTAGAGGTTGATCATTCACAGCCCTGAAAATTTACATACTTCACTTTAGAGATAATTAGACATCCAGCCATGATATCAGTCGTATAGCTTCTATGTTTGAATTGATGTATGCAGAATCAAAACTATCTTCATGAGTTAATGGAGAGAATTACTTGTGGTGTAAAAGTTCTCCACGCACTCCATCTTTCGCCCTGGTAGGAGTCAAGTAATGGTAAATTGCTAAATTATTAAGATAAATTAAAATTTAAGTAGAATAGCACATAAATAATATGTGGTGTATTAAAGTAGGAAGTTTCTTCTGCCAAAAAAAAATCCATTTTTTGTGAAAGCTACTTATACTTAAAAAAGAAAATAATGATAATATAATAAATAAATTTGATTGTCCAAAAATTGCTCAAGTGCATTATCTTTATGCCTTAGATGTCAAATAAATATCATAGACTTTACATTTAAGGGTTAACTTCAATCCAAAGAGAGTACCATGTGCACAAGACACGCTCCAAAGAACTTCTTAAGAATCAATACACAGAAGTGATTTTGTAAGAAGTTTAGACCCCTTAAACCCAAACAGATTAACCTAGATAATTAGCCAAGTGATTAACTTAGGTAAATTAAACAAATCTAGGTTAACACAAATATATCATATCATGCAAAAATGCGGAATAATAAAGAACACATGATATGATGACCCAAGAAAACCAAACCGATAAAAAACCTGGGGAGGATTTAACCTAGCTATCCTCAAGGTAAAACAAATTCACTATGAAAGAATTGAAGTTTACACAATAGAGACTTAGACCACTAACATCCTATTGCTACCTGCCTGTAGGAAACTTACTACCACGACCACGTGACAGCTCCGAGACCACGGACTCCTTCTTTCCTTGAATTCTCAGCAAAACACAAGCACACCTGCTTGTATATCTTGAAGCACTTGATTCTGCAACTGTATGATTACCAATCTCTTGACATGAATCTAGAGTTTGGAAACCCTAAGTGTATGTGAAGGCAAACACCTCTAGATCTAACAATTAGATTCACAAACACCACAAATAGAACTCTAAAAACGTGGCTAGGGTTTTCCCTTATATACTTAGGGCAAAACATAAAACCCTACACGTTAAATGGGCTAGGGCTGAGTTGGAAAATTCTGCAAAAAAACGATCTGCACGACTTTCGATCGATCGAGTCTAATTCTCGATCGATCGAGCCTGACAGATCTGCACAGTGAATTCTGTACTAACTCGATTCCAACTTTACATAATAAGACATACTTTGAGCAAGTCTAAAACAAGACTAAAAATTGTTTTGATCATGGTTTGCCAACATTACAAATTGAAGTTCTAATACATTAGTTCCTAATTCTTTAGAACCTAACAAACTCCCCTTTTGGCGATCCGTGACAAAACACAGACTTAACAAAAAGCTCAAAATTCACAAAATGAACAGCCCATTACAAAACAAAAAAACCCTACTAACAAATTCAATCTAACTACTATCTATCAGTTGCAAAAGTAGACAGCAGCACGACTGAATCAACCTGTATATTCCTGTAACACTTAACAAACACATAAACGCATGTGTGGAAAATACAAGTAATATAGAAAAATTTTTTGATTTCACATAACACAAAATAAAGACATATATCATGAATAACATCATAAATATAAATCAATAAGCAATGTAGCATAGTGAAACAAGAAACATATACATAAAAAATGTATCTCAAATGTATCTCCCCTATCATGAGCCAAAAATGAAAATACACAGTGAAGCACCTAGATACAATCTAAAAGCTCCACAAGCTCCTCAGTATCACAAAAAAGATACAAAACTCCCCCTAAGACAAAAATTTCCCCTACAAGGTATGTACTCCACAATAGAATGTACTCCCCCTTTTTGTGACGAATTGCCAAAGGACACTCACTCATCATCAAAAGGAGGCAGCGGAGGAGAACAATGAAAACTCGCCAAATCCACTCTCAAAGCTTGAAGCTCATCAAGTACATCCACCAGAAGCTGACCATGAGCCGCCTGAATAGTCATGACAGTGTCTAAAGTCCAACAAATATCAGAAACATCCGAAGGAGATGGTAGAGGAACATCAGCAGCAGCAGCAAGATCAGTAGACGTCTCAGCTATAGAAGAAAAAGGAGGTGGAGTGACACCAGAAGGCTCTACCCTAGGACGCTCAGAGTTAGCTTGAAGCTAAGCAGCCCTTTACCTCAGAAAGGTAGCACCAATAGGAGCAATAATATGAACGGGCTCAGAAGCAGGGAAATCACCTAAACTGAGATGAAGAAGAATCCTATGAATAAAGACAGAAAAGAATAAAGCATAAGCCGTAGAACTACTCCGATGCACTTTGTTCAAAGAACGAAGAAACAGATGTGGAAAACTGATAGGAGCATCAGTGACAAGAGCATACAAAAACACACATCGCTCAATAGGGATGGTGTGGAGATGAGAAATGGGCCACAAGGAATGACATGCAATCCTAAAGAAAAGATAGTGAATCTCAGAAAACTCAGCAGACGTGATCCGAGGATCAGAACCCCACTGGATAGAAGACCTAATGATGTAAGACATCACGTCATCAAGGGGAGGAGACTCATTATAGGGAAAGACTGGATGATCAACCACAGGCACCCCAAGAGCATCAGACACTACCGAAAGAGTAATGCGATACTCCACACCTCTTATCCAACTCTTAACTAGAGTGTTGGAATCATAGACGTGGATAGAGAGGTTCGAGTAGAACTCTCTAATCAAGGTAGCCGGAGGCGGATGATCTATATCTAGCAAAGGTAACCAGCCCTTACGCTCAAAATTACACCTCACTTCATCGTCAACCTCATCTAAAATAACCCTACGCTCACTTTTAGGAGGTTTAATAGAGGGAACAAAGTTTGTGGAATGAGATTCAAGCACAGAGACGCTTTCCACAAAACCTAAACCAGTTTTGTCAGAAGGAGACTTTTGAACACTCAACATGTGATCAAGTTTGGAGCTTGCAGACCTATTAGATTGTTCTCTAGCAACAGATAATTCAAGTTCCAAATTTTTAACTTTATCAAGTAAAAGCATGTTCTCAATTTTCACATTATTCAAAATCTCATTAGCATCAAACAATTTCACAAGCAAATTTTTCTTATCAAGTTCAAGAGAAGCAATTTTCTTTAATCCTAAATTCGCATGCATAGCATCCTTTGCAGCAACTTTACAAAGTTTATTAAAGGCTTCCTGTAAATCTGCATCTTCAGAGAGTTCCCCATCAGAAGGGTTCTCTTCAACAGACAGACTTTCATTAACTACAGTAGTAGCAGTGAAAGCAATGAAGTTTCCATCCTCATCACTAGCGGATTCATTGTCAGAAACTTCATTATCACTAAGGGTCACAGCCATAACCTTACCCTTAGACTTCAAGTATGTAGGACATTCAGATTTCATATGATCATACCCTTGACATCCATAACATTGTTGTCCCATAGAATTAATAGAGGGTTGACCAATTTTCTCTTTAGGTTTTTCAGTGTTATTAACCTTAGTGGGATCATTCCTCCTAAAACTTCTAGGTTCAGCAGTGTTCTTGCCTCTTGCCCTTCTGTTATTGTTCCTAAGAAAGTTTCTAAAGTTCTTGGCAAGATAGGCAATCTCTGTCGCAGAGAGTTCATCATCAAATCCACCATCCTCAACATCATCAACAGACTTAAGAGCCATTGATTTGGATTTGTTAGTCTTGGATAGGTCAAACTCATAGGACTGAAGAGATCCTACAAGTTCATCAACAGGGATGGAGTCCACATCCTTGCTTTCAGTGATGGCAGTCACTTTGAGTCTAAAATCCTCAGTCAAAGATCTAAGAATCTTCCTAACAATTTTAGGTTGATCATAGATTTCACCCAAATTATATGCAGAATTAACAATATCATTCAGTTTAGCATAGAACTCATCAAAAGATTCATCATCATTCATTCTAATGCCTTCAAATCTAGTAGTCAATTGCTGCAACTTATTAATCTTAACTGCCTTTGTGCCTTCATGCACAGTCTGGAGGATATTCCAAGCAAACTGAGCAACCTCAACATTAGAGACTCTCTTAAATTTCTCCATAGAGACAGCATTGAAAATAACATTCATAGCTTTGCTATTGAAAGCAGCTGCCTCCTTTTGAGAAGTTTGCCACTCACTCACAAGAGTAGTAGGCTTCTCCCATCCATATTCAACAGAGTTCCAGACTCTCTCATCAATAGATTTTAGGAATGCTTTCATCCTTACTTTCCAATAAGCATAATTGTTCCCATCAAAATGAGGTGGAACAACAAGAGAGTGTCTGTGTTCCATGACAACAGGGGTCAAGAATCAGCTTAAAGATTAAAGGATCAAAAACAAAAAGCTACCCGCTCTGATACCACTTGTAAGAAGTTTAGACCCCTTAAACCCAAACAGATTAACCTAGATAATTAGCCAAGTGATTAACTTAGGTAAATTAAACAAATCTAGATTAACACAAATATATCATATCATGCAAAAGTGCGAAATAATAAAGAACACATGATATGATGACCCAAGAAAACCAAACCGGTAAAAAACCTAGGGAGGATTTAACCTAGCTATCCTCAAGGTAAAACGAATTCACTATGAAAGAATTGAAGTTTACACAATAGAGACTTAGACCACTAACATCCTATTGCTACCTGCCTGTAGGAAACTTACTACCACGACCACGTGACAGCTCCGAGACCACGGACTCTTTCTTTCCTTAAATTCTCAGCAAAGCACAAGTACACCTGCTTGTATATCTTGAAGCACTTGATTCTGCAACTGTATGATTACCAATCTCTTGACATGAATCTAGAGTTTGGAAACCCTAAGTGTATGTGAAGGCAAACACCACTAGATCCAACAATTAGATTCACAAACGCCGCAAACAAAACTCTAAAAACGTGGCTAGGGTTTTTCCCTTATATACTTAGGGCAAAACATAAAACCCTACACGTTAAATGGGCTAAGGCTGAGTTGGAAAATTCTGCAGAAAAACGATCTACACGACTTTCGATCGATCGAGTCTAATTCTCGATCGATCGAGCCTGACAGATCTGCACAGTGAATTCTGCAGTAACTCGATTCCAACTTTACATAATAAGACATACTTTGAGCAAGTCTAAAACAAGACTAAAGATTATTTTCATCATGGTTTGTCAACATTACAAATTGAAGTTCTAATACATTAGTTCCTAATTCCTTAGAACCTAACAGATTTACACAAGGAAGTATATATATATATATATATATATATATATGCACGCACACATACCAATATTATGTGACTCTACCAATATTCAATATTATGCGACTTCACCAATATATATATATATATATATTTTTTTTAAATAATTCTGGAGCATATATTAAGTGACTCCACCAATATTCAATATTATACATTAAGTGACTCCACCAACATGGATTCTAATTGCAATATGAAAAGAGAAATTTCAAACACTCGGGCAGCAAACTTATATTTTGATTAAAACAAATGTAGCAAACTTATATAAATGAATGTGTGAATGAAGTAATAATAAGTGAATGAAGTAATGTGCCCTTAAAAAATTGCCACAATTACAAAAAAAAAAAAAAAAAAAAAAAAAAAAGCATTTGGTGTTTCGGCCCGGTACGGCCGGTATGCGGCCGAAATAACTAGAATTCGCCGGTACAGCCGGTATTTTTTCCGATACAAAATAGGGAGTGTACCTGTACCGGTGCACTGGCATGTATGGTATGTACCGCCGATACCGGCCAATACGGTACGGTATCGATAACACTGGATTTACATCATCAACAACCAACAAAAACTGATGCTTTTTGTGAAGCTTCACAATTTCAACCATTGGTGCAAAAGTCCCCATCCATGCAACACAAGGAATAAAAAAGGACCTATACTTATTTTATTTTATTATTTTTCTCTTTTGAGTAGCGAGGTTTTATTTTTTTTTTTAAAGAACCTATAGTGGCGTTTACAAACGCCACTATAGGTCTTGTGTCTTCATGGGCCTATAGTGGCGTTTGTAAATGTCACTATAGGTCCTCAAATTTTTTTTTTTTTTTTTCGGGTAAGGAGGCATTATTATTTATTTTTTTCATGAAGTCACAATATCTACAGTGGCGTTTACAAAACGCCACTCTAGGTCCTCAAAATTTTTTTTATTTGTTTTTATTTTTTTTGGGTAGGGAGGCTTTATTTATTTTATTTTCTTAAAAGAACCTATAAAGCATTTCCAAATGCCACTATAGGCCCATGAAGACACAAAACCTATAGCCCTTGTATGACCCAGGACTTATAGTGGTGTTTATAGGTCATTTTTTTTTCTTCCTTTTTTCAATTTTTTTTAAAGGATCTATAGTGGTGTTTATAAAACACTACTATAGGCCCTTGTAAGACTCGGGACCTATAGTGGCGGTTTTAAAACGCTGCTATTGGCCCAGTGTTTTAAAAAGCCACTATAGAGTTCCTATGGTGGCATTTTTATGAACACCACTAAAAAAAACCACTATAAGCAGCTTTTTTTATAGTGCTCCAATCCAATTGGACTCTTCTATCATGAATTTTCCACAAGAGCTCTGCCTATGACTCCAAGAACCTCCTGAAGATTTGATCTCCATAACAAACCGTATGATGGCTCTACAAATTCAACATTGATCTACACCACAGTAGTAGCAACACTGCAGAATGTGATTCTTTATTGGCTTCTAATTTCATGGATTAAATAAGTTGGGGCTAGGGTTTTTTCTTTTAATAGTGCAAGATTTTTATGCCTCTACAATCTAGCTTATATCCATGCTTAATAAGCCTTATATAGGCTCTCGAACTAGGGTTACAAAAACTCACCTCAACAGTTGACTTAATGTAAAACTCATCGGTCAAAACTGATCTCTTGATTCTCAATTGATTAACAAGGTGTCAAGAAATGTATCAAGTTGATCTCAGTCAATCAAGAAGGCATTGAGATTCCAAAAACTAATCTTTTCTTGAGCTAATCTTGGATCTTTGTCTTGAACTTAGAATACAACATTTACACTCAAAATTTTGTCATCGTTTGCCAACATTTAATCCATTGAACCTAACAATCTCCCCCTTAGGCAATTTGTGATAAAAAAACAATACCAAATAAATCTCTATTAATCAAGTATTAATAAAACTCTTTCATTAGTGAGAACTCCTTTGTGTATTCTACTTTGAGTGTGGTGAGATTTATTATTGAGTCTTTGATACATTCTTTTTGAATGTTAAATTCATTATTCCTTCAAACTTTTGTAATGAGAAATCTCAACACAGAAGTCTTAATCTTGGGCTAAGATCTTCTCCCTTCGCATCACAAGTTCTCTCTTCAACCATCTCTTCATTTGTGTTTTCCCTTCTTTCTTCTTAAGGTTCTCTCCTTTAAAGTGCTGCCCAAGTTTCAAAGTTCTTCCCCTAGGTTAATTTGGATATGGACAATACGTCAGTTAATTAATATTTCTCCAATTTTCAAAGTTCGCATGATTGCAATGGAGCTTAAGTCATGTGACTTACTCTGCATTTGGATTTCTAATGGTAGCTTAACAGAAAGAGCAATTAGGACGAATCTGAAAGTTAAAGGGCTTAAATTTTCAAATTGAAAGTTCAAGGGGTGTCTTTGTTTTAAGGCCAAAGTTCAGGTGTGTTTTTTTTCCCCAATAATAGATACAACTTATTACTTAGAATACATATCCTTTACGTTTTTTCTTTGTTCTAATAAAAATGAAGGTCCTACAAGTTGTAATTTCACCAAGTGTATATCACAGCTAGTTGCCTTGCAATTTCAACTAAACTACAAAAAACGCGGGTGGAAGCTGCGTTTTTGGAGCTGCGTTTACAAAAAATGCAGCTACAGTACCACCTTTGAGCTGCGTTTGCAAAAAACACAGCTACAGCCCCTGAGTATAGTTGCGTGCAGCGAACGCAGCCCGAGGTCAGCGTTGGAGCCGCGTTTCTTGTGGGTTGAGCTGCGTTCTGATGAAGCCGCGTTTTAAAAACGCGGCCTCAGGCCCATTTGAAATTTTTTTTTAATTTTTTTTATTTATGTCCTAAAGCCGTGTTTACACAACACGGCAATAGGTCTGTCCTGAAGCTGTGTTTATATAAACGCGGCTTCAACCATGTTTGTCCAGCGTTTTTGTAACGCAGCTTCAGGACCCATATAAATAAAAAACTTAGAAAAAGTTCGAACATCCCTACGCCACTCCCATTCAAGAAAAAAAAAAAACGCCCTAAGTCACTCTCTAAGCCCTTCGATAAGCAGTGGTGTGACCCTAAGCCGTTCACGCAATCTCTACCACCGATGCTACTCACCGGCGCCGACAAAGCCCAGTCCTCCATCACCGGCGCTGCCTTGGGTCTCTCCCTCTCTCTCCAACTCTCAATCTCACTCAAGACACTCTCACAAGGCCGACTAATAGTAAGTTTTTTTAAACTGTTTGTTTTGATTTTTTGTTTTAAGGTTTCCAGTTTTTGTTTTGGGTTTTGATTTTAGGTTTAGGGTTTGGGTTTTCGATTTAGGGTTTCGATTTTGGGTTTAAATGGACTTTTTGAGGGATTTGCTTCATGGGATTTTCATTTTTGGGTTTAACTAGCTCGATTAATTTTGGTTTGGGATTGTTGGTGTAGGTTGTTGGGGTTGATAACACATTTGAAGGAATTTTGATCGGGAAGAGTATTTGGAGCGAGCTCGAGATATATTAAAAAAAAAAAGTAATTTCCCTCTAAACTACAACTACAGCTACAACAGCAAGAAGAAGAACAACAAGGCCTTTCTCTTCGTCAATGGCGCTCAAAGGTCTACCTCACTCGCCTACTACAATCCCCTCAGCCTCAGGTGCACAAAAAACTGGATTTTAAAACTTTTTTTTTAATTTTTTTGGTTGAAAATTATACATAATGGTGCTTACAATAATACTAATACTGTTGTTGAAGATTATCTTCGGTGGGAATGGCGATGAAGAAGCAGTAGAAGAAGAAGAAAGGATTTGGTACGGTTTCTTATGCTGCGCCTCTCACTGCTCGTAATCTGCAGTGGATCTCCACTGTTTCTTCCTTGTAAGCCTCTACACTCAATTCTCTTTCGCAATTTCATCTCTCTCGCTCTCTCTCACTCTCTGTCTCTCTCTAATATATATATATATATATATATATAAATTGAATTTCCTTACTCTATTGGTAAATTCTGAAAATTGATACCGAACGACGATCATATGAAAGTGTTTGAAAGTGGCTTTTTTTAATTTTTTTATTGTAATTTTTTATTTTTGAAGTTGCAACCAGCACATATCCAAGTTTGACTCTTGCTTAATAAATATTAACTTCAGCTACCAATTTGGGTAAATTCTTGAATTTCTGTAAAATAATATGTATATTTATAAAAATAGTGAATAAAATTTAATCTGAAGTTAATGTCAAGCTAGAACCTTGTGTATTCATTCATTACAAGTTGTGTTTCTAGAAGATCGGTTCTTCTTTTTTTTCTTTTTTCTTTTTTAGTTGTGCTTGAGAGGTTTGAAGATAAAGCCAAAATTAAGCAGAATTTTGTAAATAAGTAGAAAATAAATAAACAACTTAGAGCAAAATCGAGCAACTTTCTTAAATAAATCAAAGTGTGAGTAGAAGTGATTTCAAGCCTGAAACTTCTGAAATCCATTGGAGCTAATCTGCTACTAAGTGTTACTAAGACTACTTCTAGATTACGTTGAAACTATTTACTAGAGAGAAAATTTGCAAGTCTAGAAGTATGATGGATGATGCATGATGCATGATGCATGATGCCTTCTCTATGGATAGCCCTCCTCCCTGTATAGACAATGAGGTAGTTTTTATCTTTTCGAAACTTCTCAATAGCATTTACCATTAATCCTGTGAAAAGTAGATTGCAATGAAATTATGATCATGTTGTTATTTTCTTAAATTAAATGTTAAAAGAGCTTTGTACTTGAGCATTTACATGGAAATATGTGCAACTTAGTCACTTGCCTTTGTTTAGAGAATCAATCGGATTGTGTTTTGAGATAAATTTTCAAATTCTTTTTTAGAGTGTTAATGCTTGCCAAAGGAACTGACATTCAGAAATCCTTTCTTGTTCCCTTGTTTGCTCTACAAGCTCCAACAACCGTCATCTCATGGTTTAAGTAAGCCTTCCAAAAAAGATTATTTCTTTTCTCTCATTGAATAGAAACAATATCATTATCATTTTTGATTGATTCAGTGAAAGTTAATTGTATTCATGCTTGCTGGTTCCAAAGTTTACTCCAATAGAACCTAAAGGCATTTATCTTACGGAAGCATGTCTCATGGATCAAGTGAGCCTTTTAAGTTTCGAATGCATACATACCCTGTTGATCTTATATAAAATTTATTTGCAGGGGTGAATATGGTATGTGGACTGCATTCTTGGCACTTCTCATTCGTCTCTTCTTCTTCATTCCTGGTAGGTCTTCTTAATTACTTGGTTTGAGCTTAGGTAAAGATTTAATGGCTTATTTCTCAAATCTTGATGACATGGTATTCAATAGCTTATGTGATTTTCTTATGGGTAATAAAATCAGCTTTTTGCTCTAATTTTGTACAACAGCATTGGGAATATTGAAGAATTCACCTTTCTTTCTTGAGTGCTGTTGATCTTTTAAAATTGGCCTACTTTGGTTCATGTGTGAGAGGATTTATATACTATTTCGCTCCTACAAAGTTTTCATCTATGATCTGGCCTGGGTTTGGACCCTTCCAGAACTACTAGAAGTCAAGGTGTCTCATGACTGTCAACAGGATAACTGGAGAAAAGAAAGATGATTGTCCTACAAAATCATAAATAAGAGTAGTCTTTAAGTCATCTCTTAATTATCGAAATAATTTCTTTCTTTTTAATTTTTATTTGAGGAGAGAAGGGGTGAGGGGTGGGGGGTTATAAAGTAACAGTAATTATATTTTATGGATCTTTCTTTATCTTGTTAGCTGTCTGTGTAATATCCTTAATAAGGACAGTAAATGTTGAATGTGTAGTTGTATTTTTTAAATGAAGTATCTATGACTGGTGTGGTCTTGCCTCTAAATTTTTATGAGTTTCAGAGTTTGTTCATTATATTATTGTGGCCTAAGCCGTTCCTCTGTCTCGGGTTACTTCTTGCACATTACTATTTCAAACTTCATTTTTCATCTATAACTAAATTCCTAAGCCCTCTCTCTCTTTCTCTCTCTCTCTCTCTCTCTCTCTCTCTCTCACACACACACTCACACACAGCATAGCTGCTCTTGGATGGATAACAAAAACATGTGGGATTAAGCTTTATATAGACAATTGGGGATGACATCTGAGTGAGTTTGGATCAAGAATTTTTAGATTCAATAAGGAGTTTTTGTAAAACCTGTTGTTTACACACCTTGCACGTCAACTTTTTACAGATTAATGAATAGGAAAAAAGCCATTGCACAATCATAAGACGTACCACACGCAGAATCATATATTGTAACAAATGAACACTTTCTTCAATTTCTTCTTTTTGATAGAGTTTGGGCTGATTTATGCTACTGTTTGAAATTGTGACAATGGTCCTTGAGTTATTCAGGAAATGTGAAAAGTAATAGGTATTGTTTTCAATGGGCAATCTTATAGCACAGGAAGTTTGGACAGTGGCCTAATTAACTTACTACAAGACTTATACTTCATGAATTGAAATCTAGGACTAGGTCCTAGGAAGCTAGGAATTTGTATCAAACACATAATCCCAAGACTAGATAGAATAAAATTTCTTGCAACATTATCTCATCTCACACAAAGATTACAATAGGCAAAATTGTGAGGTTGATAGCGTATTGCTTTAAAAGTCTGGATGATTGTGCACATTGGATAAATATGAATGTCTAAGTCTAGCGAATCAGTCATGTTGTTGCTTATTTTCTATACTATATTAGTCATTCAATTTCTTCTTTTTAGTTTGTGTATATGTGTGTGTTTGTGAACTGTGAAGTCAAATTGCTTTCTTGCTTTCTTTGTAGTTTATGTATATATGTGTGTGTTTGTGTGTGTGTGTGTGTATTAGTTACATTACTCTCCTATGTCAACCAGTTACACTTCCTTTATTATTTTGGAAGGTGCTAATATTTTGTCATCTCATAGGCTATGAAGGTGGAAAATATGTTGAAATTGAAGGAGGAATTCGATTACAAAAGTTTAGCTAGAAGATTAGACATACAATTAGACAAACTTATTGCAGAACATGAAAGGCAGCAGAAAGCATTTGAGGATGAAATCGAAAAAATAAATGTAGAAGCACAAAATTGGATTTCTGAGTTTGAAAGTAACCAAGCAGATGCATTAGATGCGCCACACTATTGATATGGGTACTACAGGTGTTTGGGCTGCGTTTAAATTGCATCCCTAGGCCAAGACCTGTAGCTGCGTTTTTAAAAACGCAGCTACAGATCGGGTTATAGCTGCATTTGTTCTCCATAAAGCTGCGTTTTTCAACCTCCATAGTTTCGAGACCTAGAGCTGCGTTTTTGTGGAAACGCGGCTATAGGACAGGTTTGGGCTGCGATTCTAAATGCAGCTCAATCCGGGTCTATAGCCGCGTTTTCTACAAAAACGCAGCTATAGGTCCCGAAGCTATGGATGTTGAAAAACGCAGCTTTAGGGGGAACAAACGCAGCTATAACCCGATCTGTAGCTGCGTTTTTAAAAACGCAGCTCTAAGTCCCGCAGGGGGCTATAGTCGCACAGAATAGGCCGTGTTTGAAAACGCGGCTATAAAAACGCAGCTATAGCCTATAGCTGCGTTTTTATGGGCTATAGCTGCGTTTTTCAAACGCGGCTATATACTACGGTATTCCGACCACTAAAAAACTTCATAAAGAAAAATACTCCTTAATAAAGAAAAAAAGAAAGGTAGTCGAATAATGGATACAACTTTATAATCATTAATAATACAAATCCTTAAAGTTATCTCTTTCTTCTAATCAAGTCTATTAAAACTCTTTTTCCCTCTCCCTTGTGTGTGTTTGTTTGTTTCTCAAAAAAAAAAAAAGTCTATCTCCCTTACTTTCATCCAAAAGAAAGTCTATCACCCTTACCAATTTTTTTTTTTTTGGAAAATTGTATTTTACCCCCTAAATTGTATTTCTTTTACACTTACCTCATAAACTATGAAAATATACACTTACCTTTTCTAATATATTACCTGTGTAACTCTTTACACCCCATTTCATAGGTAATGTTTAGGAAAATAAGTCTGTACTCTCATAATTTAAAAAATAAGTGTAAAAGAGGTATAATTTAAGAGAGTAAAATGTGTATTCTCATAATTTATAAAGGTAAATTTAAAAGGGGTTGAGTTTATAGGAATATATGTGCATTCTAATCATTTAGAGAGGTAAGTGTAAAAGAAATATAGCTTAGGAGGTAAATTGAGATTTCTAAGTCAATCACAGATGTTAGAGTTCATGAAAAAGAAAAGTGTTACAACCACAAAATTTTTATAACAAATTTTAGATGACAAGTTATTACAAGTTTTTAATTTAAATTCATTACTAAAATTACTTTTATGGCTACTAATAACAGCCTATAAAAGCTTACCACTTAAAATTTGTTGTGAAGATATTTTAAACCTCAAAATATGATGAAAAAAAGTTACAAGGATTGGCCTGAGGACAGCAAGCAAGCCAAGGTGACCGTAATGGGTCAGAAAAAGTCCAAACAATTGAAAGAAAGCATGAGAAAATGTGGGCTGTGTCGTACTATATGTACGTGAATGCTGTAAACCCAGGAGGTAAAGCAGGCACCGTTAGAAACCAGCACATGCATACCCCTTGTCCTTGCCAAAGCCTGATTTCCTCCCATTATTGTTACCATCTAAGTCTAAACCCCATTATATCCAATTAGCTTAGATAACAGAGATATCATATAGACTAGAGTGTGTCAATTAGGAACTGGTGAAAATTACCTTCCTCTTGGAGTCCACACATCGGTAGACAATGGCAGCTCTAGGAATTTTTTTAGAGTGGTCACTAAAAAAATTAAATTATACAAAATCTAATAAAGAAATAACTTGGATGTATGTTACAAAAAAAAAAGTAAATACATGAAGTATTATCATTTCTTTCTACTAAAAAGAGAATGTTGTGGATGTAGCATTACTTTTATTTTTGTTGTGAAATGCATTTTTGTTGTTGATGTAACATTACTTTTATTTTTGTTGGGCTAATTTTTATTGTTGTTATTTAATTAATTTATTTATTGGTTTTTTAAAGAGGTTAAGAATTATATTTGGGGGGCTAGAATTATTCATGAAGTAATGTTATGTTCATAACATTTTCATAACAAATTTTATACAACCAGCTGTTATATATTGATGGGTAAAAGAGTAATGTTAGTATTAGGCTCAAATTAGAATTAATAACAGCTTACCACAATATTATTTCTCAAGTTGAACGCTGCAATTTGTAGTGAAAATATTGTGAAAATATTATGGATGCAGCATTACTTTTACTTTTGTTGAACCCAAATTCTCTTGTGAATCTCAAGTCAAGGTGTTCAATATTATTATGAGGGTGATCAAAATAGGTTACTTTAGTAGATAATTTTTTTAATTTCCAATATATATATAAATTTTTAGCAATCAGGGTGGTCCTGTGACCACCCTGAAATATATGTGGAGTTGCCACTCTCAGAAGGTTGTTGAGCTTCAGCCTGACATTTTATCTGGTGGCAATCTATTGAAGGTGTAAAATGGGAAAATCTGCAAGTAGATATACGTATGTAAGTGATAGGCAGTCATATTCATTCATAGTCTATATATTAGAGTTCTGATTAAAATTGTTACACAGAAGTTATAGTCATAAAATAATTCATATAGAATTAAGAGTGACATCTTTCTGTACTTAAGATTATGAGAAAGTCTCACACGTCAAAAAAAAAAGCTTACAACATCCCCTTGACTCCAGCTCCAATGGCTGTATGGCGTGCTGCGCGATGAGTCACCTCCTACTTCACCCTCTGACTTGATCGTGGTGGCCTAATAAGGCTCTTGCTGTGATACTTGTAAACAGTGGCGACTCCAGAAATTTTTTTCAAGGTATTCCTTATGAAGGATAATTTTTTTCAGTGATGGCTCTAGGAATTTTTCCCAAATGTATTGTTGTTTAGTTGTTTCATTAATTTATTTGTCTTTTATAAACTATAATTTGTTATATTGTTTTTTCATTAATTATAAAATTATTAATTATTGTTTAGCTTAACATAATTTAATTTGCTTGTCTTTAATAATGTATTGATTAATTAGATTATTAAGTATTATTTATTAATTAATATCCCAAACAAACAAAATTAATTAGTTCAACTAATTACTATTGTTGTTTGATACTTGAAATATCACACTATTACTTAACAAAAAAAAAAAGTCAATAAATTGTGCAGCACAAAAAATATATAGGCCGTATAGCTTAAGCAAGTCTAAAAGCGAGTGATTTATTACATATTTTATGACTATTAGTTGAACTAATAAACTAGCACACAACACACAACTATATTTTTTAATTATTAGTTGCACACTTGTACTATCACTAGCACACAGCACACTTGCTTTTTGTTGTTTATATATGCACCTAATTAACCAAAATAAAATAATAATAATAATAATAATAATAATAATAATAATAATAATAATAATAATAATAATAATAAAAAACACCAACACTGGATAAAGCCAAAAGGCAAAAACAGTATAAATATTAATAAACACACACTCTAATTGATGTATCGAATGTTTGATGATTATCACAAACTCACATTCCCCATTCTTAGTAAAACAAAATAATAATAAAATAAAAAAATAAAATATATACTCTAAGTCACAGTCACAGACTACAACAATGAGCCACACAACCACACCAGAACAAAACAAATATACCCATCTCAGCAAAAATAAAAAATGTTATTTTATCTACTCTCTGAGCCAACAAAACATTGAAAGCAAAACAGAGAGAACTCAGAGAAGGGAAGGCCAAAAGGGGAAAAAAAAAATTTCTGTCAAGCGGTTCCGATCCAGAAGAGAGACTAAGATAAAGAGATAGAGAGACTGAGACAGAGAGAGAGAGAGAGACTGAGATGAAGAGAGAGAGACTAAGACAGAGATGAAACACCAACCGTTGACAGAGCAGGGAGGCTTGAGGCTGAGGGGAGGCGCCGTCGGGACTCTAGCAGCACGTCAAGGCGAGGAAGACCGATCCAATCTCCGATCCAATGTGTTCTACTGTTCTGGAGCTCGAGTTTGAGACCCGATCTGGCGATCTCCTTCTCCGATCCGGCGATCCGTTGGTTTCGGCGTTCTGGAGGTTGGAGCTCAGTATATTGGGTTTATGGGTTAGTTTTTTTTTCTTTAGACTTTAGGTTAGGTTTCTTTCTTTCTTTCAAGCGCCATCCGTTGTGTTTCTAATTTCAGTAATATTGTTTTTTTTTTTTTAGAATTCGTGGGCTTGCTACTGGGTTTGCTATTGTAATCTGTTGGGTTTGCTTTACTTTGTTTTTTTCTTTAGATTGGGTTTGCTTTATCGATTGATGTTGGGCTTTTTTTCCTGGTAGGCTTCTCTCTGTTACAATTTTTTTTTTTTTCTTGAAAGTAGAACAAATAAATTTTTATTTATTTATTTGAGGGTATTCCTAATTTTGATTTAGGGTGTTCCTAATTTTTTTTAAGGGTAAACAAATAAAAAAATTTAATTATTATATATAAATTTTTTTTTTTTTCAGTTCAGGGTGTTCCTGGGAACACCCTGGGACCAACGTAGCGTCGCCACTGCTTGTAAAGGTATTCTTCTCTGAGGAGTGAGGACCCTACTTTATTTTTCAGGAGAAAAACAAAACAAATAAAAGGCCACTTTTATTTACTTAACGCATTTAGGTATACGAAATATGAATTTTAAAATATTACAGATTAGAGATTACAGTTGGATTTGGATCTCCCAACTCCCAAGCATTTCTTCAAAGTTCAAACGGATTTATCGATCTTGTACCACTTTGTAAGGATATGTTTCACTTTATTCTTCACTAGTGATAGTCTTTCACTAGTCTTTCCTCTAAAATAACCAAAGATTGGATTTCATATTTTGATTTGGTATTATCCATTACTTCAAGTATTTTAGTATTAATAAGTTTCTTTCGTGTAAAATAAATTTTTCATTAAAAAATGTCAATTCATTAAAAAAATGTGAATTCATTATTCTTTTAGTCACGTAAACAACACCATTTTAAGATTTAGATCCTTGAGACACACAATGTTTAACCAGTTGTCGGGGGCCGTTTTTGTGCGTAGCCACGTGTCTTCCGCTGGAGGGGTGACTTTGCTATACCCAGATTTGTTTTAGGAGGTTCAATCCGGAACTCGACATTGAGCCATATAGACCAATGGCTTCCGATGCATTTTTAAGCCTACAAAATAGATAAAGCCCAAAATCTAAAAATCGTGATAATGGTTGAAATAAATAAATAATATGTTTAGCATAATAGCTTTGATTAAGTCATTAGTTAAAGATCTTAATTATGTATATTAAGTGATTTCCAATATTAGAGAATACTTAATTAAATGCCATATGTCCAACAATGGGATGAGTCCAAAATAGTCTATATTCATCTATGGTTCATGGTTTATGTTCAACATAATAAGGTATGTCTAGCAATGGTCTATGTCCAAATAATGTATGTTAAGAGGTAGTTTATATTCAAATAATATATGTCCAGTGGTGGTTCATGTCTAGCGGTTGTTTATGTCCAGCGATGATTTATGTCCAAATAATATATGTCTGGTGGTGATATGGATTCAATTTATCATAATATATGTTCATTAATAAAATATTAGTGAATCCATGATTATTAAATTGTAAGATATTATTAGAGTACTTTGCATCTAGTGGTAGACTGATGATTAAGTAACATGTACTCAATAACACAAATTTAAAGATAGAGATATAGTGACTTATCTTAATATGGTTTGTGGTTCCAACTATAGTACCACTTTATATGGTTTGTGACTCCAACCGTATAGCGTCAATGAGCTAATAACATTCCAACGGCATAATAACATAAGTCCAGCAGTACAATGATAATGAATTAAAATATACTCAATAGTATAATTTTGGAGATAAAAATGTAATGACTTATCTTCTTAGTTTGTGACTCCAGCCGTATAACATCAGTAGACTTATAACATTTCAGCAGTATAATAACATGAGTCCAGCAGTAATGTATGATATTATGAGTCATTTCATGGTGACTTTATGATTGAAGGGGAAAAATTGGTGTAACTGAAGGGAGAGAGAATATGTCCAACCGTATGCATAGGTTGGTAAAGTTTATCCCCTTTATCATGCACTTAAATGATTTCCCCCATGTAATACTCTTTTAGTTTTTAGTCAAATACGAGTGATATTGCCTTCCATGAGAAGAGCTTTTAATATTATAAGTTTGTGTCTTTCATAAGAAGAACTTTTTAGCATTATAATTATATGTCTTCCACGAGAAGGACTTTGTAACATGTTCTTAAAAGAGTGTTTGATATCTTTTAGTATGTATAGAGATAGTAAGAAATGTACATGTTTTGTGAGATATGGTATTTGTAAGATAAATTAGAAATATATGTGGGAAGTATGTATGGATAGTTTGTGAGGAATGTGTTTATAAAATATATGGAAGTATGAAATAGATAATATGAAGGTTAAATATAGTAAATACATGAGCTTATAATTGCTGCTGGAGTGGTTTTTTGTGTAATGACTTATCTTCATAGTTTGTGACTCCAGCCGTATAACATCAGTAGACTTATAACATTTCAGCAGTATAATAACATGAATCCAGTAGTAATGTATGATATTATGAGACATTTCATGGTGACTTCATGATTGACGGGGAAAAATTGGTGCAACTAGAGGGAGAGAGAATATGTCCAGCCGTATGCATAGGTTGGTAAAGTTTATCCCCTTTATCATGCACTTAAATGATTTCCCCCATGTAATACTCTTTTAGTTTTTAGTCAAATACGAGTGATATTGCCTTCCATGAGAAGAGCTTTTAATATTATAAGTTTGTGCCTTTCATAAAAAGAACTTTTTAGCATTATAATTATATGTCTTCCATAAGAAGGACTTTGTAACATGTTCTTAAAAGAGTGTTTGATATCTTTTAGGATGTATGGAGATAGTAAGAAATATACATGTTTTGTGAGATATGGTATTTGTAAGATATATTAAAAATATATGTGGGAAGTATGTATGGATAGTTTGTGAGGAATGTGTTTATAAAATATATGGAAGTATGAAGTAGATAATATGAAGGTTAAATATAGTAAATACATGAGCTTATAGTTGCTGTTGGAGTGGTTTTTTGTGTTATGTCATGGGTTATGTTGCTTTCTAAAAAGAAAGATTTTGTAAGGAAAATGGAGAAAGAGATGATTAGAGATATGCGTAGCAAGATGGTGATATTTCAAAATAATAGAGTGTGGGAGAGATGGGTAGTAGCGGTGTGTAATAAGTGTGTTGTGCTGTTGTGGCTTTGTCCTCTTTATATAGGGCCAAGTATGTAACTAAATGGGATTTGGCTGAAGGAATAATTAGTAAATAAGGAAAAGTCTTTGGCAAAGTAAATGGTTTCCTTAGTTGGTTTTTGATTTTTACCTGAAAGAGAAAATTCTGAGATTTTAATGCTGCTGGAGCTGCTGTTACAGCTGTCAATCATAGTTGTACAGCAGTTGACACAGCTATCAGCTGTACAGTAGCTGACACAGCTATCAGCTGTACAGCAGTAGCTGCTACAGCAGCTGACACTGCTGGATGATGTCATCTGAACGATATCTTCTGCTGGAAGAAAATATTCAGCATTAAATTCATGGTTTGGCTAAATATGGTATGATATCTTTTATGGGATCTTTCTATTTCTGGTATTGCAGCTTGAGGCTAAAGATTTGTTTTAAAATGGTAGGATTTCTTTTATAGGATCCTTACTTCTTTTGGTATAGCAGGTAGTTGCTGGGATTGACCATTAATGGGCTAGTAATGTCATTTAGGAACATGTGTCAATTACCTAAGTTACTGCTAAAACTATTGCAATTGCTTTTGCAGTTAAGGCAGCTGGAGCTGCTGCCAGTACTTTTTGGCCAAGTTTTCTCTTTTAGAAAATTATATGTTTAGTCCATGGTTTCATTACAATATAATTTTGGTAAGTAATAAACTAATTGGTTGATATTTGATGAAGCTTTAGAGATGTAATTATGGTCTCTTTGTATTATGACCAAATCTTGGAAAGCAAGGAGAGCATTTAATGTTGGATGAGATATTATATAGAGATAGCCAGTAAGATTTAGGCATGTGTTTGGTATTGATTTAAATAATATAATTTATATGAGATAATATAATTAGATTATATGATGAATATTGAGTTTTAGGTAAAGAGCAATGGGGAGTTCTATCATTTTGAGTGTTATCTAATATAAGAGGCTTACCAGATGTTACATATTGCGCACTGATCCGTCAGAGTTCAGGGAATTTGGAAAGATATGCCAAGCAACATGTTTCCTTTATCAACTTTGAATTTGTTAGGTTCTAAAGATTAGGAACTAATGTATTTAGAACTTCAATTTGTATGTTGGCAAATCATGATCAAAACAATGTTTAGTCGTGTGTTGGACTTGCTCAAAGTATGGGTCTTATTGTAAAGTTGGAATCGAGTTTTTATGCAGAAGTACTGTTCACTTTCTGTGTGACTCGATCGATCGAAAATTAGACTCGATCGATCGAAAATCGTGCAGAACGTTTTTCTGCAGAAAATTCCAACTCAACCTAAGCCCGTTTTAATGTATAGGGTTTTATGTTTTGCCCTAAGTATAAAAGGGAAAACCCTAGCCACGTTTTTAGAGTTCTGTTTTGCTATGTTTGTGAATCTCTCTGTGAGATCTAGAGGTGTTTACCTTCACATACACTTAGAGTTTACAAACTTGAGATTTATGTCAAGAGTTGTGTAAATCATACAGTTGCAGAATCAAGAGAACACAAAGATATACAAGCAGGTGCGCTTATGGATTTGCTGAAGAATTCTGGAAAGAAGGAGTCCGTGGATCTCGGAGCTATCATGGGGTCATGGTAGTAAGTTTCCTACACTTGGGTAGCAATAAGATGTTAGCGGTCTAAGTCTATTGTGTAAACTTCAATTCTTTCATAGTGGATTCAGTTTACCTTGAGGATAGCTAGGTCAAATCCTCCCCAGGTTTTTACCGGTGTGGTTTCCTGGGTCATCATATCTTTGTGTTATTTATTTTTCCGCTGCTTTGTTGTTTTTGTTTATTTTGTGTTAACCTAGTTCTGTTTAAATTACCTAAGTTAATCACTTGGCTAATTCACTAGGTTAATCTGTTGAGTTTAAGGGGTCTAAACGAACTGACAAGTGGTATTAGCTCTTCTGTTGTAGATCCTTTGATCTAAGAGTTGATCCTTGATCCTTGTTATCATGGATAATTTTAAGTGTCTTACTGTTTTTTATTGTGATGATTTGAATAAAAAGGACACTGTTGTTTCTGTTGATTTTATTGATGTCTGTGAAACTCTTCGTAAGGAATTATCTAAGTCTTTGAAAATTGCTAAGAAATTTAAAGAAGAGTTAAAATTGGCTAATCTTGAAAAAGAGGAATTGATTGTTAGATTAGATGAATTTAATAAAAAGAATGAATTTTTGAGAAATCAAATTTCCTCTCAAGATGAGAAGATGAAAAGCTTGGAACAAGAGTTAGTTGAATCTAAGGCTAAAATTGAGAATTTGACTAATACCAAGCCTGTTGATGATAACAGAAGTGTTTCTGTTTCTCTTAAGCCTAAAGCTGAAAAAGTTTATATCCCTCCTTTCAAGAGGAATAATAAAGAAAAAGCTTATTTTGCTAGGTTAGACAAAGGTAAAAGTTCTGATGTTAACGCTGAAGTTTCTAAACCTAAGTCTAAACCTACTGCTAGTGTGCATAAGAAATCTGTTTTTGTGCCTACTTGTCACCTTTGTGGTGTTGTTGGTCATATTAGACCAAATTGTTCTTTGTTGAGGCAAAAACCAAAATCTGAGACTAGATTTGCTGTTAGGAATACTGATGTTCCTAAGTTTGTTCCTATTTGTCACTTTTGTGGTGTCTCTGGTCACATACGTCCTAATTGTCATAAATTGAAATTTAAGCATTCTGTGTTTCAGTCCAGGACATGTGATGATATTTCTCCTGCCATAAGTCCAAATAAATTGTTTCATATGCTTTTAAAAAATTTGAGCTTGTTGGCTTGTGAAAGGAATTTGCAGGATTTTAGTCTTTCTCAGAAGATTGGTGTAATTCCTCAAATACACTCTGCTCCACATGGATTTTCACCTACAAAGCCGAAGACTCGTGCTATATGGGTGAGAAAAGATTCTCTAAGGTGAGTGTTACTGACTTGTCCCTGATTTAATTTTTTCAAGTATTTGTGGACATGTTTTGTTTCTATTTTAGGTCTTTTTTTGTTATTTTTCTTGAGAATTACATGAATTATGATATATCTCTTTTGATTTAAAACATACTTGACATTGTGGAGAAACTTGAATAGCATGTGTTCTATAAGTGATAAGCTATTGTATTCTGTTTGAGTATGTACTAGCTTGTACATGTACTCATGGGTTAATTAAGAAATTGATATTTCTTGTTTGTGTACCCTCTATAGCTTAGTTAAGCACTATCATGCATTGCATTTGCATTTTTGTTCATTTAGCATAATGTGTGCTTTTTGTTTTTGGTCATAAAATTTTTTTTACCAAAAATATTTTTATGTGTTTTGTATTATATATCTTGGATTTATAATTAAGGTTGGCCATATTATCTTTACATAACATGTTTATGTACTCTGTTTAGCTTGGATGAGCTTATTTTATTGCACGTTACTAGTTAAAGTTTTGTAGTGCATGTTGTGTGGGAAGATGTTTATAGTTTTTGATCACTTTGTCTTGATCTTGAAGTCACATGCCTTTGTCTGTCGGACTTGAATTTAATGAGAAAGGCATAAATAACCATCTCACCACTGTTTACTAGCCAATCATGAACACCTTAGTGCATATCGTAAGATTTTGTGCTCGAGAAAGTGTAGCACATGCACAAGAAGAACATAAGGTGTAGCCTCTAACTAAAATTGGTGTGTACATTATTGGGCTATAATAATCTCACAAATTTAAATTCTAAAATTGGTGTGTACATTATCCTGGCTTTTATTAAGTTTATAATCAATTAAATTGAATAATGAGGCAAATCAAGAAACTTACATGATTGCAAGCTTTTATTCTAGGAGATGTGAGAGTTATATGATGTAACTCTTTAGGTGATAGTCTCTTTCAAATTCTGTGTGATGAATTTTGTAGACTTTGTGTTTAATTTCTATTCACATATCACCTCACATGTCTCTCAAGTTTTTGCTAGTTGCACACACTACACAAGTTACTCTTTGCTAAACTTTGTACATGTTATTGTGTGTGATTTTGTTGTGGCCATCCAAGATTATATGTTCCTTGATTTTGATGCAAAATTTAAGTTTTAAGGATAAACTGATTGAAAATCTTAATTTTGGAAGATTTGGGCTGTATTCATGTGTTTTTGAAAAACTTTTAGTCTCATACTCATGCATTTCATTCATGAAATATTGTGCTTTGAGGAGTTTCTGCATTAAATTGTTCTGTTTTTCAAAAATTTGAGTTTTCCAGAATTTCGACCGATCGAAGCTATTTCTCGACCGATCGAAATTGCGATAAAAATTTTGGTTTGAATCTGTCTGACTCGATTGGTATTCGATCGATTCTCGATCGATCGAAACTGAAAAATTTTCAGTTTTTAGAGTTTTTAACCAAATTTTTTCATGCATCATTTATGGTTAGGATTCACATGAGTTGCATTGTTTTTTTGTATCCATCTTGCAGTTTTGCAGTCATATCTCTCATTGTTTTCACACATACCATGCATACACTTTGCTAAATTGGGTACTCAACTTGAATTAAAAATTGATTGATTAATTTTTGAGTCTTTTGTACATTTTAGTATATGCTATTTTTCTTGATGTGTGAATTGCAGAAAATATTTTTCTTAAGAGATATGATGGATAATCAGTGTGCAAATATTTTCTCTACTCATGCAACTGTTTATGGGTCACATAGTGTCAAGTTTGCATTTATTGAAAGAGAGAAAATTTTTCTTCATGTGTATCCTCAACTCAATTTTTTTTTTGTTTGTGTGTTTTTTTATTTATCTCCACCTCCTAAATTTTCTCAAAACTGTTTTTCCCAAAACTTGTTTTGTTTTTCCTATTTTTATAGGGGGAGAAACTTGTTTTTAACCATTGTTGTTCATAGGGGGAGTTGTTGCTCTTCATAGGGGGAGTTCTCTCTATTTTCTATAGAGTTAAACTGTTTTATGTTCCCTTAATTCTCTATTTCCTCTTGTTCTCTGTTGAGTTGTTACTCTTTATTTTGAGTTATCTTTGTCAATACGTAACAAAAAGGGGGAGTTATGTTGAATTTGTGTGGAAAATAACAGGAATGCTCTTTTTAGGAGGAGTTGAAATTATTTTTGGTATATCTAACTTAGGGGGAGAGTTAGTTTGCATATTTGTTGATTTACTGTTTTTCCTTTACACACATGCGTTTATGTGTTTGTTAAGTGTTACAAGAATATACAGGTTGCTTTCAGTCGAGCTGCTGTCTACCTTGCAACTGTTAGATAGTAGTCTAGGTTGAATTGTTAAGTGGCTATTTTTATTGTAATGGGCTATTTCAATTTGTAACTTTGAGCTTTTTGTTAAGTCTGTGTTTTGTCACGGATTGCCAAAGGGGGAGTTTGTTAGGTTCTAAAGATTAGGAACTAATGTATTTAGAACTTCAATTTGTATGTTGGCAAACCATGATCTAAACAATGTTTAGTCGTGTGTTGGACTTGCTCAAAGTATGGGTCTTCTTGTAAAGTTGGAATCGAGTTTTTATGCAGAAGTACTGTTCACTTTCTGTGTGACTCGATCGATCGAAAATTAGACTCGATCGATCGAAAATCGTGCAGAACGTTTTTCTGCAGAAAATTCCAACTCAGCCCAAGCCCGTTTTAATGTATAGGGTTTTATGTTTTGCCCTAAGTATAAAAGGGAAAACCCTAGCCACGTTTTTAGAGTTCTATTTTGCTGTGTTTGTGAATCTCTCTGTGAGATCTAGAGGTGTTTACCTTCACATACACTTAGGGTTTACAAACTTGAGATTTATGTCAAGAGTTGTGTAAATCATACAGTTGCAGAATCAAGAGAACACAAAGATATACAAGCAGGTGCGCTTGTGGATTTGCTGAAGAATTTCGGAAAGAAGGAGTCCGTGGATCTCGGAGCTATCATGGGGTCATGGTAGTAAGTTTCCTACACTTGGGTAGCAATAAGATGTTAGCGGTCTAAGTCTATTGTGTAAACTTCAATTCTTTCATAGTGGATTCAGTTTACCTTGAGGATAGCTAGGTCAAATCCTCCCCAGGTTTTTACCGGTGTGGTTTCTTGGGTCATCAAATCTTTGTGTTATTTATTTTTCTGCTGCTTTGTTGTTTTTGTTTATTTTGTGTTAACCTAGTTCTGTTTAAATTACCTAAGTTAATCACTTGGCTAATTCACTAGGTTAATCTGTTGAGTTTAAGGGGTCTAAACGAACTGACAGAATTAATGGAGTTTTACTAAACATATTTCTTGGCCCTCCAAACCACGACTCCCAAAATTTCCTCGATGAGACTCATGAGCTTGGATCATGAGCCGAAAATGAGATGTGCAATAAGCTTGAACCATGGGCTTTGATGAGAAAGGGCTATCCATGGGTCGGTCCGGGTCGGGTTTGTGCCCAACCCAGAACCTACCCGCTAGAATTGGGTGGCAGAAAATTGCAACCGTCACCAACCGTCGGAGTAATCGGGTCAAGCGAATCAGGCCATCAACGGGTGGCGAGTGGGTCGGTCAGAGTTATAGATCTAAAAAGACGGCGAAAAAACAATGAGAAAAACTCAAATCCGGCGAAAATCTCATCAGATTCTATGAGATTTTGCCAGATCCGGCAAAAATCTCATTGGATTCAATGAAATTTCGCCAAATCCAGCAAAAATCTCACCAAATCTAAGTGAAATATCGCCAGAATCTGGGTTTTTTCACCAGGATCTGGAAAACTTTCACTGGAATCTGGGTTTTCTAGCCGGAATTTGGAAAATTTACACCAGAATCTGGAAATTTTCTCCAAAATCTGTGTATCTTTCAGGCGGTTCGGTTTTTCAGGTTTTAGGGGAGGAAAACCGAAACCAACCCACCAGAATCTATTTCTGGTGGTGAAGACCTACCACCGACCACCGGAGTAGTCGGGTTGGCCAGCGTCGGATCAAATCCGGTCGATTTTTTCGAGTGGTTTGAGTCTTTGAATCATTCTAGACAGCCCTAGATGAGATAATATTGCCATGGGTTTTGGACTGTGGGCTTTGGCGTCATTTTGTGTAAATATAGGCTTTTTTGGGCTTTAAAATAGATTTTCCCAAAATCCATAATATGTTGATGTAGTGCAGGTTGCCAATGAAATAAAGTCATATGGCGTGAAAATTTTGTCCTCAACACTAGTTTTAAGGCCAAGTTGTTAATTAGATCAATTATGAGAGCCTTAGGTTAAAAAATCAAGCATAGTGAAAAATAAAAATGACACAAGATGTGGTGACCTAGGAAATCAATGAAACCAAACCAGTTTCACAACGAAAAAACTAGGGAGACTTAACCTAATCAATCCTGAGGTAACAGTTTCACTATAAGCTGGAGATTTATAAATAATCAAGAATAACAATTTGTAATCATCTAACTTCAGTTACCAAACTGAGCTCTGAATCCCACAAACTTCCTTTACAGTGAACTGCTTCAACGTGAACCTCCAATCCACACACTTTAAAATCTTATTAAAGAATTTCTACAACATAGACATCCAGTCTACAACTCCAAGATCACACTTAAAGGTTTAAATTCAGCACCTTTGATGACTGATTTGAGGCAACAACTTCTACAACACCGAATCTTGAGTTTCTTCAAAGAATATATTCGGTAGAAGATATGAGAGAGTTTTAAGTACAAAAACCCCAATCTAGAATAGGAGGCACAAGAGAAGTCTCCCTATTTTTCCAATCCTATAGAGTCTCTTTTATAGTGTAAAATAAGTGGCATGAAACCCTAGTAGATTGGGTGATGGGCTAGGCTTTAAATCTTCAAACTGATCTGATTTGCGATTTTCAATCGATGGAACTTTAGTTTTGATTGGTCGAAACTATGAAAAATCCAGATCCTTGAATCAGCTTCTTTCCTGTTCTTGCAAACTGAATACCAACATCTTGAGCATTGTCTAATAAATTCTATAGACTCTATAAATTATATCTAGACAAGTTTGTGTTCACATGTTTGCCAACAAAACTATACAAGTATAGAACCTAACAGCCACAAATGGTGGTAAATATAAGGACTAATTCCGCATATTTTTAAAACTTGAGAGACCAATAGCACCCACTTAAAACTTGAGAAATCAATTGCGCTCATTGAGTAAACTTCAAAAACTAATAGTATAATTTCACCTAAAAAGAAATAAAGTAATTCTCCAAGTTGCTTGATGTGAGTTAAAATGTGTGTGTACTATATATTTGTTTGGAATGAAGAAATATAAATGTATCTTTTAAGAGACATTATTCTTATTAATTTAAATTGTTCTATATATTACTTATTGTTCTTTTGTAATTATGCTCTGTTTGGATGATGGGCCTAGGAAAAAAAATTTACTATTTATTTCTATCACTTCTATCAAATTTTTATCCTTTTCTATTTCTTTAATATTTTATTATTTTGAAGCTTTTCGTTGGGTTATGATGCTTCTTTTTTTTCTTTTCTTTTCTGTCTATGTGCATAAACTCAACATGAAAATGTTATGTTATATTCGGAGTTTTCAACTCTTTACATATGATGGAATTTTCAAGAATAGTTGAGATTTAAAAAGCTTATTTACAAAATTACAATATAAAATTGTAAGTGCACGATTTGGATTCTAAGCCCAAGAGGTGATAGGATTAAGGCCCAAAGAGCCCAATACAATGAATTTGTAGAGAGTGGGCTAAAAACTAGACTTCAATGAATTAAACAACGCTCATAGTGGACTAAAGATGATAAGAAAGCAAAGAAAGTTAAGCTGTATGCAAAGAAAATCCTTCCTCGGCAAAGTCCGAGGTGAACAATTCTTGTATATATTTCTTTTAGACTTGGTTACAATTTCAGTTCTTCTTGCTATAGTGTTTTTCTCTATAGATTCTGAGATCCCCCCTGCGTAATGCTGTCTTTCTTCCTTATATTCTCCTATTTTTCTTCATCTCCACCCTCCACGTGTAGGTCAAGTTACTGGCCTTGATTCTTGTTCCATCAACACCTTCTTGAAGTCTCTGGGAGTAACTGTAAGGCTGAATATCACTGTTCAGATATCACCTTCACATTAATACGGCCAGAGAGTTAGCAACAGAGCATTCAATCCGGTGGTAGCAACTTTCTCTTAGATATTTCTTAGCTTCCCTTTGTCCTATCCCTCCCGATATTTATCCTTTTCAGCAGAATCGTCTAGAGTGTTGCTCTAGATGGCAGATCAGACCTTCTGACCTCTGCTTCGCTTAGCCGAGATGGCATTCATTCTCGAACTACCTTTCCAAACCTTTCTGGTCATAATACTTCCGTAACTCACTGATTCATACTCCTTTACAAACATCTACTTGTCCTCGGACTACTAAACGTCCTCGGACGAGGTCCACGGCCCAATATATATTTCTGGGCCTTCTATCCCCACAAAAATAATTGTAAGTAAAATAAGCATAAAGGATGATAGGATATTGTGCATATTTGTATAAGTATCAAGGCTTCAACAAAAATTTGTTTAAAAAGTGCAAATAATGAAATATTAAAAAATCTGTTTAAATCTCAGGACTTACATTTTTTTAATTTTAAATTGCATGTTTAAGGATCGAGTTTTTTAAAAAAATGAGATATAAGGTAGGTAAAGTTTTATAAACTTTAAACTAAATACTTTATAAATAAAGAAGCTGTGCGAAACACGGGTTAAGAACTAGTAAGGCATTTGTCAAAAAAAAAAAAAAAAAAGAACTAGTAAGGCTATATAAGCAACAAATACACATTCGCATACTTTTATATCAATTGTCAAAGTTATTAGAACTATGGAGAATGAGCAAGGTGTTGTGTCAACTATGGGATCCATGGAGGTTGCAAGGCAACCATAGCGGGCATAAAGCCATTCCTAAGTAGAACAAAAAAAAAAAAAAAACAACAAAAAACCCAAAAAAAAAAAATCATTATCATCATGTTGATTCGTTTGGCATTTTTTCAGGTTTTTTGGGCATCCAAGTGAAGATTCGTTTTTCTTACCGTTATTTGGATTTTGAAGTTTTTTTTTTTTTTTGTTTCTTTTCTTTTCTTTTTTCATTTTTTACGATGTAATCGTGCTTCTCTAGTGTATGCTAGTGATGCAAAAGAGAAAAAGGAGGTCATATGTCCCATTTCTCTTTCCCATTATATATCTGTTTCTTAATTAATAAAATTTACTATCGTTTCCTCTCAACAAAAAAACTGTCAAAGCTATTTGGGCTTGACAACACTTTCGGCTCATCAGTAAAAAAGGCATGTAACCCATTAATATAGCCTATGAGACTCGGCTCACCAACCATTCAGATCAACGGCCCATAAATTTCGGCCTTGGAATCAGAAGCAAGACCCACAATTGGGCCAAGACAAACAACCCATAAATTCAGACCGAGCTCCTAACTAAATAAGCACTTGGACCAAATTTAAATTGGATCCACAAAGACAGCAAGCCAGCCCACGAGTTTGGGTTGAACCAGCACAAAAGGATGTCCCAAAGGAGCCCCACGAAGATAATCTCAAGGCCCATTAACATGGCCATGCAGCAAAACCTCTAAACCAAATTGATGAAGTCGGCTATCTAAAAGCCAAAAAATTAATAATAACCAACCTATAAGACCCACAGCTGGAAGCCTAAAACAAAACCAAAATTAATGGGAGGGCAAAAGGGTCATTCCAAATCAACTTGGGCCCAGCTAAATTCTAACAAATGAGTTTAGGACACTCGTGAAACCCCACGGCGGAGTAGACGAAATAAAAGGAGAGTTACCTTTTCCTTAAGTGGAGTTCATTATTTACATCTGACAAACCTCATTTACTTTTTTATTGTTATTTTTACTTTTTATTTTATTCATTTATTTAAGGTAAGGTTATAAATGAATTGAGTTCTTAATAAACAACTCAGGTTTACCTTAAAAATATATATTTATATTCATTTATTTAGCAAAAGAAGTCAATACCAAGAGTCTATTTGGGAATTGTTTATTTAGTTGAAATTGAAAATTTTTTACTAAAAACACAATAAATAAAGCTAAAAAATAGTTGAAATTGTGTAATGTGACTCATAAATAGTACAAAAAAGTGTAATGAGAATATAGGACCCATGAATAGTAGCAAAAATAAGCTAAATAGTAAAAAAAAATAAAAACTGACTTTTTAAACTAATGTCAAACGCAACTCAAGTCTAAATTTAGACTTAACTATTAAACGAGTTGTTCATGAGTATAAAGTTCAATAGATTTGAATGCATATAATATTATACTGGCTAAATTGTAAACTATACCCCTAAATTTTGGGGGATTTTGGATTTTACAACCTTTAAGTTTCAGAATTTAAATTTTACCCTCTTGAAACTTTGAGATGTTTGGATTTTTCACATCATTTTTTTAGCCTAAAAAAATTAAATAATTAAAAATGGCACAGCATAATAAAATGACGTGGTATCATTATTTTTAGATGAACTTGAAAGCTCACTTAGTGTGTAAAACACTTGTGAATGTTTGACCCCTCAAATTCAAGTTTTCCAATACAAGCTTATCTTCAAATAATATATGTGCGGAATATGAAATATAAGCAATACCCAAATTGGCAAAACACTCTAAACCATAATTAATCACAAACATAGCAACAATTAAAAGGAATAGAGTAAGGAAAAGAGAAACAAACACAAAGATAACATTGAGACGTGTTATAGAAGAGGAAACCGAAGAACTCAGCAAAAAACCTCTCTGCCACCTTCCAAGCGATAAAATGATCTACTAGAAAATCAATTGGGATACATGAATAGTAATAGACCCTTCAAGCCTAATCTACCCGATGCACTTAAGCCCTCCAAGCTTCTTGCTCCAACAGGGTTACGCCGAACCGTGTCTTCTTTAGTTTTCCGGATCCCACAATAAGCTTCATATTGCATCCACCATCCTTGCAACTTCCAATACTTCCCAAGCTCTAAAAACACTATCAACACTCTAAATGGGTGTGGGTTGTGTTTGGGTATAAATCTTCTCTCAAGGTATAACAATGGGAGATGGAAAGAAAAGAGGCTACAAATGAATTCTCACTTAAGGATGAGTAGCTCTCTCTCTAATAAAGTAGGTGTGTTGTAGAAACCTCTCTTAGGGGTTTCTTATCAATGGCCTCCTCACAATTTCTGTGGATAATAAGGGTATATATAGTATGAGTGATGGACAAATAGTTCACACTCAAAAATCTTCTAACCAGTGAAATTCGTGGGTCACTCACGGGTTACCTGAGTAGCAAAATCCAACTGACACAGCTAGCACATGACTCTTCAACTTCCACAGTTGGCACTTGACTCTTCAACTTCTGACATGTGCTCCTCATGTGACTTTTAGCTGTCTTGATCAAATTTCCACCACTTAATACTAAACTCATTACAAAAAAATCTCACAAAAATACAAAGAAATAAATTTATGCAATTACAATACATTTTGTCATGGAATAAGCCAACACTAATGTTATGAGAAAAATCATAATTTAACAGTTTTAAACACATGTTGCAAGTTTATGTGACATTTAACAGAAAATATGGATGGAGGGGCTACTGATGCAAACATAATAGAACTTCAAAGGATACAATCTAAATTTTAAAACTTTAGGATATAAAATCTAAACACCCCCAAATTTCAGTGGATAAAATCAAAATTCTGAAATTGCCGGGTATAAAATTCAAACACCCTCAAACTTTAGGTGTGTGGTTTACAATTTAGCATATTATACATTTATAGTTTATAAGTATTAAAATATACTTATATAGATTTGTGTGGGCGGGACTTATCCATATTTTGCCCGCCTACAATCTGATTATGTATTGTCTGAACTTGTAAATAAGTTAATAAGATATTAAATTATTATTTATAATTTACTGATAAATATATATAGAACATTTCTTAGTAAAAATATAAAATTCTTTACAAAACATGGTTGGTGAATCAATTTTTTCATAAGTTCATAAATGAAAATTACTTTATTTCATTAACTCTAATAATATAATATTAACTAAAATTTAGACATATATTAGCTCATTAGCATAAGTCCACGCTTAATTTTACTTTGTATGTAAGTCAAATCTCCTACTTGTACTAAGAGTCTATTAGTCTAGGGTTTAATCTACTTTGTATGCAAGTCAAATCTCCTACTTGTACTAAGAGTCTATTAGTTTAGGGTTTAATCTACTATATATATATATATATATATATATTCATGTTATGATTCATTATAACACAGGTTTTGTACTACACTCTTATATAATAAAAATGTAGTCTTAAGGGTTTCCTCCGTAAACGTAAGTTGTAAGGTTAAATAACGTAATCCTTATGTTCTTGTTTTCCTATTTTATGCTTCCCTCTTTTGTATCTATTCAAACATATTTAATATGGTGTATCAATACTAATATTTAACAACTTAAACTATAATAATAGATTATTTTTGATATTTCAACTAAGTAGACATCAAATACTCTACTATTTAATTATTTGTCTATATTTACTTCTTGGACAAAATTCGGCGACAAACTTAGTTGTAGCATAAAGCTATAACTTCAACTTAAAAATTTAAAATGGCTACATATTTTGAAAATTTAACTAGTAGATTGTATGTTCCTTATATCCTTAACACACATGTAAAATTTAATGTCAATCAGATTATATTTACTATTTGATCTATAAACTTATTTTTTATGCATAATTTTAGACTACAGAAACTTAAAATTTAATGATTTGATTGATAACATAGCTATTATTCTTTGATCTTCTAAAAATTTTACAAACATGAAAAATATAAAAAAAAATGTAATTTAATGATGGATTTGTCAAAATTCACATTCAATAAAAATATATTAAGTAAAGTTGTAGGTTTATGCTACAATCAAATTTATTACCATATTTTTTCTTACTTTTTTTTAAGCTATATAAACGACATTTTTAGGGGTATTTTTGAGATCATCTGTGGAAACCAATGACTTATATTCTAATCATATGTATAGATGTACATTCAAATTCAAACGCAATATGTGACACGCACAAACAAGTTTTGTCAAAGGCGATCATTATTTTGTTTGTAATTATTATAAAGGCTGGTACAAACTATTTGTACATGTGATGCTCATATGATGATATGAAAACCATCTTGCACCTGTTTAGGAGGTCTGATATATAATAAGAAAAGAATGAATTATTAAGTTTTTTTTTTTTTTTAAAGACATACATGTAATTAAACTGTTATTTAATTGGATTAACAGGTTTGGTAAAATTATATGTCCATCCAAATTTTCACGCTGTGTGAGTTACATGATCAACTGTGGGAAATGATAAGTACTTTTCAACCTTTTAGCACTTAGCAAAACAAAAACAAAAAAAGAATTCAACCTTAGCAATGGTGGCTAGAAATGATAGAGGTATATATGATCATCAAAGCCTGAGATCGATAAAGAGCAGTCAGCGCTATGGATCCTTTAATGGAAAAAGCAAATGTTGTTCTCTTTGAGCTCTTCAGTTGGCTAAGGGAGAAGGGTTTTTCTGAGATTGTGCTGAAAGGTGACTCAAAGTTGTGCTTTGATACCATTTGCAACATTTTCTCAAATGTGCAGGGCTTCAGAAAGTTATTTTCCATTTGCTCTTTCATATGGATTAGTAGAGATTTTAATGGGGTCGCCCATGTCCTTGCTAAATGTTGTTTTTGATGCTTTTATTTCTTACTTTGTAAAGTTCTTTCTTCCTTCTCAGTGTTTGTGGAAATTAGACCCTGTAGTCTGTTCTTGTTTTTTCTTAATGAAAGTTTGGTTTAGAAAAAGAAAAAACAAAAACAAAAACAAAAACTAGAAATTAGCAAACTCAATTCTCAGAGAGTCACACCCACTGTCCGAAGCCCAGCTAGCTAGTGGCTGTAGTAGAAGAATAGAAACATAGCCGCCAAGAGAGCTGACAAATGAAGAGAGAAAAATATGAATAAACGAAAAGAAAAGCTCAGCCAAGAATATAAAAAATAAGAAAAAGGAAGAGAGAGTGTTAAAAATAAATTAAAAAAATTAAGAAAAAGGAGGAGAGAGTGTTAAAAATAAAATTTAAATAAGGAAAAGGAGGAAAGAGTGGTAAATATATATATATATATATATATATATATATAAAAGAAATATGACTAAAAGAAGAAGATGGAAAATGATGATTAAAAAAAGGAGAAGTTTGACCGATCTCTTCGACAGTCCAAAGCCGTTGTGTGGTAGCGACAGTCATGATTCGGTTTCAGTGTTTTAATTTATGTCTGGTGGAGAGAGATCTCTAATTACCTCTTCTCTCTCCTCCCCTACTCTTTAATCTTTATCCCATTTCACCATTTTAGATGCCGCATACCACGCTTACCACTTGTTTTTTCCCTATTTTTTTAGTTCATCATTAAATACGCTACTCCTTTTCTTACTAATATTTTATTCCAAAAATTCATTTTTAAATAATCAAAATGGGTGCCCCTATATTTCCACCACCATCTTCAAAAAGACAATGTTCTCCTTCCTCTTTATATTATTGCTTCTCTACTTGCCTTAAACACAATAAAATGAGCTTATTATGAGTTATAGTTAGTTCAACTAATTGAATAATAGATTTGAAATTTAACTTCTGGTTACACTAAAATTCAATTGGAGTCTTGGTTTGATGGATAAAGAGGGCAATTATCAGAAGCAAATGGCATAAGTTAAACACCAAAAAAAAAAAGAACCTGTTAAAAACCATTAAAAAGTGTCTATTACGCTACATATTTCTTAACAAGGTCTATAATATTTGTTGAGATTCAGAATGGTATTACTTAGGGGTGTTCACCAAATCGTTCAAGACCGCACCCAAATCAACCAAATGGAATAACCGCACCACACCGCAAGTAGTAGTGTTGCAGTGTGGTGTGCGGTTTTATGATAACAAAACTATACCACTCTACACCCATATATATTTATTTTATATTAAATTATTATTAATAATTTAATATTATATAAAGTAAGTGATCAGCTTAGTTTTAGTACCTTCAAGTTTCACATTAAAAGAATATCACCATGCACCCTTGGTACGATGGTCACTCCACAAGTATAAATGCTTGTGGGGTGTGGGAGATAAGAGCCGAAGTTCAAGTTTCTAAAAAGGAGTTTTACATACATATACACTTAGATTAGACTAGAGTAAAAATTCTATCTTGTATAAAAAAAAAAATTCACGTTAAAAGGAGATTAAATTCAAAAAGGATGTGGTGTAAAACTCATATTTTACCCCTCCAATTCCAACATGTCACATCATCTTATCACATTCACATATTTAAAAATATGTACAACCATACCCAATCAATTCTAATACCTATATATAAATCCAACTAAATTGAGAGTTTATTGAGATGTTATTAGGTGTAATGGAATGTACTGAATTTTAAGAAAAATGATGATGTGACAATTTCTTATTGGATGGTGTAAAACATGGTTTTACACTCTGTCCTTACCAAATTTGAACTCTATTAAAAAAAAATACTTCATTTTGGTTAAATACTCCATCTCACACTCTCACTCTCACAAAATCAAAAGTTCAAAAGTTTAATAGTTTTTTTTTTTTTTTTTGTATTTGTACTCCACACTAAACCACACTACATTGCCTATGTGACCACAAAACTGAGATGTAGTACAGTTATAGTTTTGGTCAAACTACACTACAAAAGTGCGGTGCTTAAATTGGCTTAAAACCACAATGCAAACATCCTTAATATTCTTTATTATGATATATAATTAATGAGTAATGCTATAATCACAAATATTTTACAATACTTTTACAAAATATTGATGTAGCCAACCTCGTATAGATTTCCATTTAGATCCACCATTAATATCACTTTTTCATTACCAATAATCACGCATCACATCAACAATTTGTAAAAATCACAAATTATTTCATAACATTTTTATAAAATGTTGATATGGCCAACCTCTTATTGGTTTTTATCTAGATCCATCATTAATATCACTTTTTTATTTACCAATAATCACTCACTACATCAATAATTTGTAAAAAAAATTTGTAAAATAATCTATATCTCTAACATTATTCATAATTAATTTAGTCATATTTCTATATATGTCAACTCGAATTTTAAATCCTAATCCAAGCTTAAGGTCAGCTGTTGACAACTCTGTCTCACGCGGTTGCAGAACTAATTATAATAATGATAATGCAGTGCAAGTAAGTGTTATGTATGTAACGTACGTAGTTAGATTAGGAGGACTTTGAAAACCATTAATTAGAGATAAGAGAGGGGACCCCTTTTGACAAATTTGGAAAAGGCAGGAGGACCATGGACCACGATTGATGTTTTGGTGAATCTAGGACGTTGATAAGATAGGTTAAGGTGAGTAAATGCTTTACAGTTTACACCCATTTTAGACTTTTAGTGAAAAAAAAAATAGAGGGTAGTTTTGAGTTTTCAATTTGTGCTAAATTCAGGGAATGACACTGCTTAATTATCAAAACCTGAGGTGCCCCCAGAATTACTCTCAGCTTAATTTCATTTATTTACCCATCATTTTTTTTAATACTAAAAAAAAATAAAATAAAAAATAAAAAGAGAGAGAGAGAGAGAGAGTTTAGAAGGTTGTGCCAGAAAGTTTTGGCCCACCAAAACATAATCCCATTTCTTGTACTTTTTCGGTTAAGAGAATTGCTGCAGCTTCAGAGAGGAAGTTGAACAGGACCAAACAGAGAAAGAGAGAGAAAAGAGAGTGCGTGTGCGTGTCTATCAGGGGCATCATTCATATCCTGGAGCATTGAGCCCCACCAGATGCCATAAACAGAAGAGGCAGGCAATAACAAGAGGAGGTTGGAGGAGAAAAAATGGAAGGTTGAATACAGCGAAGCACAGATATGTTGTAGTTGTTGTTGTATAGCGCTAATGCTAATGCAAATGCAAAGGCAGAGAGGCAGCAGTGAGCACTGAGCAGACCCACCTCCCACAAATATATAAAAATATATATATATTATTGTTATTATTTAACATGTACAACAACAATATTGTAGCAGAGAGAAAGTGGTGATACAGCAAAAAAGGTTGGTCTTTTGGTCTTTAATACAGTGCATGTTTCATTGGACACCTCCTCTTTCTCTCTCTATTTCTATGCTTACTATTGTCGTGGGTGCCCACTACTATCTTTTTTGTCGTTCTCCTTTTTTTTCTTCTTCTCCTTCTCTTTCTTCATAGTCTCTTTCTCTGTGTCATATAACATTATTAATTGTGTCGTATATAAATATTTTTTCTTAGATAGTTTTTCCTTTTTCTTTCCCTTCCTTTCCAACCTCAACAGTAATGATATTCTCGTTACGGAGTATCGTTGAGGAATCTGAGGAGTTGTTGTTGATGTTGTTGTGCTTGTGGAAAAAGTGGCAGTTATTATAGGCCTCTCTCTAAACCAAAAAAAAAAAATATATTCGAAGTTAAAAGAAGAAGAACAACAACAACAACAAACGGAATCGCAAGTGCACGAGTGTTTGTGATTTCATTGATGTGATCTTCAAAAAAACAAATTGGCTCTTTCTGCTTTTAATTACCAAAATCTCTGCTTCTTTTTTTCTCTTTCTTCTCTCTCTATATTTGGGTTGTGGAGAGAGAGAGATCATTTGGTTTTGTTCTTCTGCTGGGTTTTCATTCTTATTCTTTTTTATCTTTGCTTTTCCTTTGGGGGGTTTTTGCCACTTTTGCTTTGCTTCTTTTGTGTGTGTTTGATATTTTTCATGTCTCAACAAAGGCAATTTCAGATGGTGGGTGGTAACAACAGCAATCCGGGGCAGTACAATGACACAACTTTAACCAAAATCTTTGTTGGTGGGTTGGCTTGGGAGACTCAAAGGGATACAATGAGAAGGTATTTTGAGCAGTTTGGTGAGATCTTGGAGGCTGTTGTTATCACGGATAAAAACACTGGGAGATCCAAGGGTTACGGTTTTGTAAGCCCATTTCCTTTCCTCTTTGGATCCTTTATAAGTTTTCCAATGGCATTTTCCTATATCTATTATTTTTTTCATTTGTTTGTCTGATTAGAAAAAACCGGGTCTTTATTTTGTTTTTTTGGTTTCTTAGGTTACATTTAAGGATCCAGAGGCAGCCATGAGAGCATGTCAAAACCCATCTCCTGTGATTGATGGAAGGAGAGCAAACTGCAATCTTGCTTCTCTTGGTGCCCAGAAGACTCGTCCGCCAACTCCTCAACATGGTCTCCCATCTTTCTCATTTCTTTTTTCCCTTATTTTTTTTTTTTTTTTTTTTTTTTTTTGTTGAGAAAATGACATATAGACAATTAATGGACACCTCCAATATCAACTTTCTAGCCAAGGTCAATGATCATTAAGTATTCATCTGATATGGATTCATGAGACAATGTCGAAATGAGTAATGTTGGATTATAGGTATCCAACACAACATGCTCATTATCATTCCAGTCTCTATTTCAACCTTAGCAAGCTATTGCAAATGGATTTCACTGAATATGTATTTTGATGCTATAAATATATATGGATCTGAATGCCGTAGGGTACCCCCAAAAAAAAAAGTGATTTTGTTTTAAAATAAAATGTCAGGTTCAGGAAGGTTTAGACCGGCAACTGGCTTGGTAGCTTCACCTGCTTATCATGGATCCTCATCTGCATATTACCATCAACCAACTGGTCAATACACATTTCCTTATTCAGCTTATGGGTAAGCTAGAAAGATCCTAGGAAAAAATCTTAGACTAATTAATACTTTGTTCTATTCATTGGTTTGTTATTATTCCCTATCAATCTGTGTTTTTTTCACCCTTTAAAAATCTTTTTGGTCAACTCTCAGGTACACTGGATATTCCCAAGATGCTATGTATCCTATGGTTAGTACATTTGTGTGTGCATATATTGCAAATGGTAAATACTACATTACATTGCTTGATTTTGAGTTTGATGTCAATATTACAGAACTATTACAGTGTTTATGGGGGTCAACAATTCTCTCCTTATTATGCCACCTCTGGGGCAGCAGGACCACCTGGGATGTACCACAATTTTTACCCATTTTATGCACAATACGCACAAAGTAGCCAGGCTCAGGGTTTTGGAGTTCAATATCCCCAAATGGTACAGTACCCATATTTGCCTCAGAACTATGGCTCTACTGGGATACTTTCTCTTCCTTCTTCAATGCCAACAACTAATAGCACAGGTGATATATTTTAAACCATTCTCCAGTGTTCATTTTTAAGTAAAATACAATCCATTCTTACCGCAGAATTTGCATGCGAAATGCAATAGGTGCAACATCAACAGCAGGGGTGAGTGGAACAGCTGCAGGTGCTACACAAGCCTCTGGGACAGCTTCTGAACAGAATTCATCAACTTAAAATTCCATTGGAGGGAAAAAAAAACAATGTCTTCTTACAAGACTAACAACATGGATAAAATGGTGCAAAGGATCACAAGCAAAAGGAGAAAAAAGTGAATAAGGAAAGAATATTAAGTTACTGATATGATTCAAAAGGATGTCTGATCAGCTAGCATAACAAGGGAAAGGAATCCAAGAATTCAGCATGGGGATCCATTCATACATGGAACAGGCATATAGAGCTATGTTAAAGCTTGTTCCACTAACCATCTTTGCTTCGTTTTTCAATTCATGCCCCAATATTACCATCTTCATCATCATACATGTTTGGTCTAGAACTGTAGGGACTCTTTTTTAAAATTTTAAGTAGTTGTTAGGATTAGGACAACCATATTCATTTGTGTATTGGCATAAGGTAGAAACTAAATATTGGCTTTGGATTCTACCTTATAGACTAATTGCTAGATGGTAATGTCTCGGACGCAGAGAGCATCCAATGACATATACTTGTTTATACTGGCAGTAATGGGTTCAAAAGATTGATTTTGTATCTTTGAACCCCGATTGGTTGGTCAAGAAGAAAAGGTGAGCTCGGATAGCTCAGCCATTTAACTTGTAATTTTTTTGTTTCTTCATTTTTCATTATTGGTACTTTTTAAGATAGGATTAGTTGGGAAAAAGAAGATTGTGTCTCTCTTGGCTTCTTTTTCTTACAGACAATCATCTCTTTTTATCTTTCATCTTTCGCTTTCAGTCGGCATTCTTTACTCATTGTGATTCTTCGTTGGAATAGTCACATCTTTTGGGCACTATAGAATGTGTTTAGAATCCAAGGGGATCTCACAGTGGGTCAATGGGTGATGGCCCTTTTTCTGTTTCAAAGTTGGGCTTGCAGATCTTGCCGCACATGTATGCTTGTGATTCTTGAAATTCCATGTGCTATGATATGGTTGGATTTCCATGACATAATAATAATATCATATAATAAGAATATTAATAACAAAAGTTATCCTGCGGTAGATATATCTCCTTAAATAAGGGATGATGGATACACAAACCAAATTTTCCTTTGTCATGTATAATAATATCATATATTAAATAAATTATATCATATACTATATAATAAAAAAATTGATTCTACCAAGCAGCTGCTTTTTACATAGAAATGATAAACAAAACTTTGCCCCCCCCCCCCCGCCCCCTTTTTTTTTCTTTTTTTAAATAAAGAGTAACAGAATTAGCAGTGACAATTTTACGGCCGGATCATTATAATTATCAAGCAATTGAGGACTCAATTTTTTTTTTTTTTGATATATTATTCATAACGAAAAGAAAATACATCTTAAATAAGGGCTTGTTCTAAAAAACAATGCATCTCTTCAACTCAAGCTAGGAAATCATCAAATGCCTTAAGCATGTTTCAATCCAAATGTTTGGAAGTGTTTAGACGAAAAGGGGCCGAAGAAAACAGTTTTTTGCTTTTTTTTTTTTTTTTAATTATTATAGGAGAAGCAATCATGGTGAATAGATGTTCCACTTTTACTTCTAAAACTTCTTTCCTCATTGTATGATAATGATAATAGCCCACTATACCAAAGCCAGACTATTCAGTCATAGAAAAGAGTGAGTGTTGATTGATATACTATACGTTTCACTATTATTTGTTACAAAGGATAAAGGTGCAGCATCATCTTTTCCTTTTAAACAATTTTGAATTCGTTTTTGTTATAGTATGCAAGGTGAGTGTATCATGCATCACAATAGAGAGAATATATCCTCTAAATTTTTTAGGATAAATTATGGGTACTGGGTAGAGTAATTTGGCTTTTCTCAATTGTCGAATCTAAAAAGCTCTGAGCTTCTCTATGAAACCAGGTTGGGTTTATCTCTTGGCCAATATTTGTTTAAGTACTTGTGTTGAATCTGCACCATATCTATTTACTAGGGGACAAAATCCATTGAACCAAGTCATCTTCCTCAGCATTAACAAAACCAAGAGGAGCCCAATTATGACTTTCTACTCATTCCTCTCAGAATTATCTTCCACTAGTGATAAAGCCGGCAAAACCCATCTGATGCTCTGTTAGTCTGTTGTAGCCAGTTGGAGGAGGCATGTTGTCATCAATCAGTCTTAAAGATATAACATTTTTCACAATTCCTGGCATAATTTGTTCTGATTGGTGCAAAATAAAAAAGGACTAGCTTTAGGAGATTAATGTTGTTCTAATCACAATAGGTCATCGACAACTGGAAAAAAAAAATTGTTGTCTTAGTGTTACTTGACAGTCAAATATGTGTGCTCTGTCAAAGACATTGAATTCAATATGGCACTGCACTATATCTAAAGACAACTTTACTTGAATTATTATTTTTTACTTTGGGTCATTGAATTGACTCAATATATTAACTGAAGTGCAACCAAGATAAAAGAGCAACCCAAAAACATGACCTTCATAACCCATGTAAAATCCAAACACTAATAAAACAAGTGACGTATGTAGTCCATTGGCTCCATTCGAATAACAAAACATTAAAAGGGGCCTAAAAACCGGTGGTAGCCTAAAATTGCACTGCTACTATTTTCCATATTGCATTCCAGTCCATTAGGAAATGCATAGGGGAAAAAACCCCTACCAAAAGTCACTTTGATTTCATTTATTTATTTTTCTTCTTATGTGTGCAGACTGCAAACAATGCAGGTAAGGTAATTGTAATTACTGAACTGTGTCTTTGTATTAGATATGACTGGTCATGCTTCCCACACAATATATGTCGGTAAATTACCAATAGGCAATAGAGACGAGGAAATGGGAAATTGAAGACCTCTTTACAAGGTTAGAATTATAGAATTTTCCATAATTATTTTAACTTCATAAATATTTTTAAATTGATTTTAAAAAAAAAAGTTTCTTGTGTTGAGTTTCTATTTTCAAATAATTTTTTTTTTAATCCAAATTACAAATTTCACCCTTTAGCTTTGACTTGTTTTTAATTCATTTGGTTGATTGGAAATTTGAAAAATTTTGAAGTGTTACAGAATACAAATTTATGTGAAGAATTTGTAAGCCTATGACAGCTTTGACTTGTTTCTAATAAATCGGGCGAAATTCCCCCAACCACATATTTTCCACTAGTATGCATGATGATGCACCATAAGGACCACATACATCATGTGGACACTATCCTTGCCACTCTCAAGTAGTTGTAATTTTTTAGTCTAGTTCACAATATTCATGATCTTAGAAATTTATACATGTGGACATTTAAGTAGCACTTAAAATGGTCCTCTTATGATGGATTTATGTGATAATAAGCACACACAAATGTGGGAAGTGGCATTGGTTCCAACATCGAGCCAATTTAGAAAGGAGCTCCTTATCAAAGCAGATGGTTCAAAAGAAAGTACAAAAGCCCAATCCAAAGCTATAGCTAGGCAGATAGCAATACAAGCTGCAGTCATAAAAAAAGCAACACAGTTGGGGATCTCAAATATCATCCTCCTCACCAACAGTAAAGGAACTGAAAAACAGTTGGCAACAAGTCCAGGAGACCCATTGGAGTAGTAGAGCACTGTTTGCAGATCTTAGATCTTAGACAATTATGCTGTGTGACTAATATGGCTAAAAGTGCAACAAATCTCACATTCATTATTTTTTATCAGAACATTCAATGTGTAATGGATATGTCTGGTACTAACTAAAACATTTATGCTTTGTACTTTCCGGACCTGGTATCCAAAAAAAAAAAACATTAATAAGCATTACAAACTGATCTTATTGCACTTGCACAACCCATTCTGCAATTTTTTTTCCCAGATAGACTATACTGTCTCCCTCATCCTAGGGTTCAAGCTCATCTGGATGAGTTGCTGAGAATATTATGAAAAAAATAAAGCTTTAAACCTTTAAACTATTGATTCCATATTACCTATGGGGCATGGGCTTGGGGAGGGAACCTTTTTTATTTAACATACAATAAACTAGTAACTTTTCATTAAACTGAAAAAGATCCAACATCAGTTTCGAAAAGAAAATCCAACATCAGCCTTCCAAAACCCCCAGACTGAAAGGGGAAGGTAAGAACTGTTACAGATCAGTACTGAATTATAGAGGCAGCACTTAGCCATATTATTGGCTACATTTTTGAACTCTCTCTTAACCCAAACAAAAGAAAAACTTTAAGATCAAAAAGGCATGCAATATAAAACTTTCATCCAATGCCATGTACAGTGGCAAATTCATCTAGAGCTTACCATATCTGTGGCATTACTAATAACACAGTAAATGCACCAAAAGTTATTAAAATGTCTATGAAAAATTTCTCCATAGTGGATATCACATGACACTATCTATAATCAACAATCAGTTCAAAGTGCATTTCAGGAATTGATAAAATAAATTTCAGCCTAGAAGGATATGCTTGTTTCATCACTATGATAATAAATTCTCAGAAACTAATCTAGACACTCCATAGAACTCTTAAGTTCCCTCAACTGATTTTGGAGGTGCAATCATCATTCCAGAAAAATATGATTAGCAGCTAAACTACTTCATTTTCACCCAATTAACATTAAAAAAAAAACAATTGTGTATTTACACCAAAAGCTACAATTCTACAAAAACAGGTTACCATGCTAGTCTTCATCAGAAATCTTTTGCTTCTTCCACTTATAGGCCGCTTCCAAGATTTTAAGATTTGTCGTCTGAGTTTCCTCAGGGAACATATAATCGATGTATTCCTCATACCTGCCAATTTAAACTTGTTAGTACTGGAAAATAAGGAAAAGCCTAAAGAATGAAAGGAACACAATTATATCAAATCTTAATAAGACTTTTATAAGTTAATTAACATACCCAGCCGGACCATCCTCAGACACCATCTGCCTCCTCTTTTTCAGCTTCTTTGGCAGCTTAGCCTGGACTAAACTAATATCACCAAGCTCCCCAAAACTGCTCTCCATGTTCAGCCACTCTTCCAGTAGCATTGCTCTTTCCTCTTTTAACTCAGGTGCAGATGTTCTGTAGTAGTTAATGGCTTTCTCAAAAACCCCTGATTCATAGAAAACAAAAGAAAAGGGTTAGAGCTTGTTTTATTTGTGATGGAATTTAAACACAATCAAATTATAAATTAAAAGAAGTAAACAATAAGATTTTGCCAAAAATTCCTTACTTCTGGCATGCTGAATGCATTGCTTCTTTTGTTCATGATGATGCTCCTGGAGATCATCTTCCGCCAAGTCTGAACCCTTAGCATCCTCCTCCATGGCAGACGCCTCAAACTTCGCATAGCTTATCCAGACCTTTAAGTGCTTAGTTCTGTCCAGAAGCCTCTCATAGAGCTCTCTGGTCCTTTCAAATTCACCCTCTGATATTTCAAAATCAATGTATGCCTGTCACAAAATAAATAAATGTATTATTACCAATTATCTAAAAATCAATTTAGTCAACAAGCTTTAAAAAAGTATGCCAAAGCTTTCTTACAATCAAGTCAAATTGCTACACTAGTAACCGAAAAAGTGATATCCGCAGAATTATGGGATATCAAGTGGCAAAATAAATCAGACTATAAGACAGAACTGACCCAATTTAGGTCACAAAAAGAAATGAATGAACTTCATTTATTTATCAGATAGGGCCCCTTTTTCATTATTTCTGGAATAGCAGGATTAAGAATCAAAAAACAATAACTTCTTTCATTTTTATGAGTAACAGAAAATTTACTGAAAAACTATGGAATGAATTAAGAAACAGCATCTACAAACATCATCCTGAAATAACTTCTTTCATTTTTATGAGTAACAGAAAAATTACTGAAAAACTATTGCATGTACCTTCCACAATAACTCCGGCATATCCAGTGCTGGTTGGGCAATTGCAAGCTCAAAGATTGCCCTAGCTCGCTCAGTCTCACACAAAGATCTCTCTAACTCCGCATACTTGCTCCATGCATAACAGTTTTCAGGCGCCCACTCCAAATACTTCTCATAAAGCTTTCGGCCACGGTCTATATTTCCAAGCTGAAGCTCTATCTCAATATACTTCTTGAATATCTATTGGGTTAAAAAGTAAAATCACAAGTGTGAGAATATGTGGAATATGCCAATATAGTACATATTTAAATTCAATCAGTAAATGACCTTATCTTTAGGAGCTTTGCCAATTGCATTTCCCAGGATTTGTCGTGCAGCCTTGAGATTTAGCTGCCGGATCTCAAATTGAGCAGCTAGAAGCCATAATTTTGCAAAAGAGAATTTCTCATGAGGAATGAGCTTCAGACACTCCCTGGAAAAATTAACAGTAAGTGACCAATCTCTTCAAAGTCACTTGGGTTTTTCCCCTCGTGTGAATCATACATAGGAAAACCAGTTACAAGTGCTGTTGTGAATGACTGTGTAAGTAACTTAATTTGCATTAACAGATTTCATATAGTAATTTTTATATTGAATGTACATCAGAGAGATTTCCAAGTTGTAAACACTTACAATTCCTTATTAATTGTTCATAGGAACCAAAAAAAAAAAACTTGAAACCAAATTGATTGTACAGCATAAAATCTCCTACATAACTGAAACTTATGATCATGGATTAAGTAATCAACAATCACATCGTTTATAAGTAATAACCATGAAGATAAACTGAAGTATTGAAAATGTAAACTAAGTTTTTTTTTTTTTTTTGTGCTGTTTTCAACATTCATTTGTATAAACTAGGAAGCACAAACACAGACACGGGTATGGGCACCGGTACGACACAGCGATATAAGTAATTTTTGAAAAATTATAACATGACACAACAAGTATGACACTAATACAGCACTCCAAATGAAGTATCCGTGCTTCCTAGCGTCTAAACTACATTGTTTTCCATGGTTATAAAGAATATGGAGTTCAAGCCATCATTATTATATTTTTCAGTTATAATTTTAAGTGTTTAGCCTACAAAATATGGGAAGAAGAAGCCTTTCTCTTATTATTTTTATAATTAACTTGAGAAGCCATTCCCTCACTCAAGACCTTTTTTTTCTTTGATAAGTATTCCCTCACTCAAGACCTAATACATAGAAATTGTGTGTTAATGTTCCTGTGTGCAGCATTCAGCAGATGCAAGCACCATTGTTTTATGCGTATGGCAGCACAGATGGGATGTCCTATTTTGCCTTTCTCACCTAATCCCACATTGCCCTTATAAAATGGAGGATAAAGCCTAAATTGTGAATAATCTTTGTGAGATTTCAAAATGGCACAATACTTGGATCAAAGTGCTTTAACTAGGCTTAAGTGTAGCATACTTATACAAAGCCTGAAAACTTGCAAATTACACAACCAATTCCCCCAAAAATGTTTCTTTCTCAATCGTCAGCAAGCCCAGAACCCCACCCATAGCAAATCACAACAACCACCACAAAGACTGATTATCCAACACCACTGCCAAGGCGCCAAAGCAAAGTCATTCAGCATCTGCAAATTTGCCATCAAGCCAATATCACTAGTGTTGGCCAAGTATCACATAGTCTCTGACCTGAGCTTAAGCAACATCGTCATGATCCCAAACATTGATCACAAGTCCCTGTGCAATTGCCAACTACTAGCTACTCCCATTAAATAACAAAACAAACATTAGGTTGTTTGACCTCACCCCCTCCTAACACAGCTTTTATCACCCTGTATCCCAATGCTGCCACATATAATGTTAGTTGTCATAACCCAAGTATATATATGGTATTTTTTTTTTTTTTAAACAAAAGATTGCATTCTCCCACCCTCTATTAAATATAACAAATGTGTGGTTTGACTCCTCTTCAGTCTGCTGAAGTTTTTGACCCCTCAAAGGGGACATGGTCCCAAGTTCCAAGCATGCCATTCTCAAATGCGCAAGTGTTACCCACCGCCTTTTTGGTTGACATGCTAAAGCCTATTGCCACCGGGTTGACTTCAAACATGGGAAGGTTATGCGTCCCTCAAAGTTTGTATTCATGGACCTTTTTGGTTGATGCTGGAGGAGACACTTATGACCCTGAAAAAAATTCATGGGTTGAAATGCCAAATGGCACAGGAGAGGGATGGCCTGCACAGCAGGGAAGTACAAAACTGAGTGTTGTAGTAGATGGTGAATTATAGATTTCCATTTGAGCCTTCTAGTTCCCTGGATAATGGTAAAATCAAAGTATATGATAAAAGAGAACCTCATCCCCTCCTAATTTTAGGATACCATTTCCCTTTTTGCACATAAACCCACTACTTATAAAATGCGCCTAGGAGTGAATGTATTGGAGCATTAAGCTTCCCCAGCACCAGGATATAACAATAACAAACCTTAGTCCTCAGATGTTCAAACATTGAGGTTGTCTATAGATCCTTCACAGACTAACAAGGGTCATTTTGTATGTTCTTTTTCATGTTCTATCTTATAAAAAAGTCATTCTCTCTTGTCATGTACTTAATTATTCTTTGAAAGTATCACATGCCTCAACTAAAAGATTTCTGGACAACACATGTAGTAGCCCTTGTCATGCAATTGAATGCACATGCTTATCTTTAGTGCACATGTGTGATTGTTCACCATGAAACATGAATGAAAGGAACTCATAACACACTTGGAATTTCGCCAAGGCAGTCTATGATTTATTCAGCAAAAAGAGTACTCTGATTTATATACACAGTGCAGGCAGGAACAGCTAACTGTCATTAAAAGTGGATTTAGAATCCCAGATAGACAAAAGAAAATGAGGGTTCCAGCTGCTAATTTTTACTTCCCTCAAATCTCTCTCTCTCTCTCTCTCCCCCCCCCCCCCCTCTTCTTTTATAGTCTCAAATCTCTCAATCGCTACCTTTTTTCCCTAATAGTGGGAAACAGTGTTTCACTTAAAAGCCCCAAATTTTTATTGTTTGATGCTGAAACAGTGTTTGATTTCAATTGCCCATATTCATAATGCAAAGAAAGATTTGGAGCCCACTACTTCCACCTCCATTTCATCTATCTTTTCCCTGACCTACTACATCACATAAACAGTATAATAATTTCTATGTTTCCACTACTTTAATTCTACAACAACTTCTAACAACCTGTCTAATTTACTTGAAGGCATAAAAGATTAGTTCCAAGATTTTGGGGTTGTCTATGGATCCTCCATAAACTAGTCAATACTCTTTTCCATCATTCTATTCTATCCAAAACCATACTCTATGTTGCTTCCTTAGTTGATAAATCATTTTTCACTACTTCTATCATTGTTATTATTTATCTTCCTCTACCTTTTTTTGTTCCTTTAACTTGAATTAATTCTCTCTTTCTTATTGGTACACTAATCGCTCTCCTCTTTTAACATAACCAAACCATCTTATTCTTCTTTTGAACATAAACAGATTAGAATTATTGACCGCATCAGGGGTACTATTCAATTTATACTCTAAGAAAAATAAACCTAACAAATTTTTGGGTATGGAACTTAACATTTTGAGAAGTAACTGAAAAAAAATTCAAAATTAAAGCACCTTTAATCGAATTTACAGATTTCTTAGAGCAAACCTGCATTTTCAATTAATTTTTTTAGTGCACTAGTGTTGTTCATTTGGAGGTGAGTTTCACACGATATTAAATATTGCTACTAAAGGACACTCAAAGTTATGGTAGAGGATCCGGATACTATGCATGAAACAAGAACTACAAATGAAAGAGAACTGCATCAAAATAGCATGTGAAACACAACACCACCTCATGTAAACATCTAAATTACAACCTCGAATTTATTTTGGCCACACACAGCAACGAATAGAAGTGAAGTATGAACAACATCATGCAAAAGCATACATTGAAAACAACACAATCCGTTAGAGCTATCTGCCACATTTTTAAGTCTAAACATAAACTTTATGCAGTACATCAACTTTACCAACCACAAAAATAAGTTTTTGACAATCACAAACTTACCTATACACATCTCTTGTGCGCTCCACATCTTCTGCATCAAGCTCTTCATACAATGCATAGTTAATCCTAAAAATCACAAACAAAAAATCAGCAACAAAAATTGAGCATATGAACTTGAATTAATCGAACTTCAAACTGCATTCTCAACCGCATTACTTACCACAAATAAATATATCGCTGCCAATACCGCTTCTCCTCAGCAGGAGGCACATTTGAAATGGCTCGCTCGTACACTTCTCTAATCCTATCCTTATTCCCAACATTCTCTTCCAATCGAATATAATCGAACCATGAATCATAATTCAATGGATTTTTTCTCACTTCATCTTCATACTGAAACCTCCTCTTCCCCACTATGGCATCCTCAATTCCTTCCTTATCTCCATACTGTTTCTCAAATGCTACAAATTTTCTATACAAGTCCTCAGCCCTTCCTTTCGGTATATGATCAAGAGCGAACTTGTAGATACACCTAGCACGCTCTGATTCCTTACACCGCTCTTCGAATTCAGCGAATGCAACGAATAACTGCTCGGCTTCTTCATCGTCAGCGAGTTTTTCAACGGCTCGTTCATAGACATTCCTCGACCTAGCAGCCTCGCCATTCTTCATCTCGAACTTGGCGTAGCGAATCCAAGCAGCGACCTTAGGGTGACACTGCACGAACCGCTCGAAAATCTGCCTCGCTCGCTCTATTTCATTGTAACGGAGCTCGAATTTGATGTAGGAAAGCCAACCTTGCTGGTCCGGCATCCAACTCATCCACCGCTCGAAGATCTGCCTGGCTCCAGCGACATTGCCAAGCATCTCTTCCATGTGGATGTACTTGTACCACAACTGATCCACTCTCGGCAAGAGAGTGACGGCACGGTCCCAAACGTTCCTGGCGTGGTTGATGAACTTGTTCTTCATCTCCACCTCTGCGTACTTCAACCACAGCGTGTGGTTCCGATAATCCACCTCCAGAGCTCGTTCCCAAACGGAGCGAGCTCGATTGAAGTCCTTCTGAGACTCCTCCCACTGCGCGTACTTGATCCAAACACTGATATTCCATCGCACGCGGCGGATTAGGTCTTCGAACTCCTTCCGCTTGCGAAGCCGGTACTCGGAGAGTTCAGTCGCGTCGGTGATCTTCTGCTTCGGAGGCCGAATCTCAGCCTCTTGGCGTTCACGCGCTTCACGGAGGATCTGCTCGGCGGTGATCTGAATCGGAGCCGGAGTTTTGTTCTTGACACGTGTCGGTCTCGGCAGCTTCACCTCCGTGTCTTTGCGGGTGAGGTACCCTAAGGTTGGGTCTGCTTCTTTGGCCATGGTTTTGGGTTTACGGGGGAGAGAGAGAGAGAGAGCGTCTGAAGAAGCGAAAGCGTTTGTGGAGAATTCTGGAGTAAAAGGAAGAACTTTGATAGGTTCGTGGGTCTTGATTTGAGAATAGGTTGAAAAGACCTAATTGCCCTTTTCCTAATACTAACAGAAGGCGAAGACTAAAATGTAAAAACCGAACCTCTAATTTTTACTTTTTATCATTTCAGTCCTCTAAATTTTGGTTTTGTCATTTTAGTCTTCTAAGTTTTAAATTTTGTCAATTCAATCCACTCTGTTAACTGCTGCCGTTTACTAACCAAAACGACACAGTTTTAGACTTTTTTTTTTTTTTTTTGAGAAAGAAAAAAAAAACATTAATTAAAAAAAAAAACAATGAAACTTTAAGGGAACAACGTCATTTCCAGTTTCCTACCAACTGAAAAGAATCTTAAACTGCCCAAACGTTATACTTTGAGAAGTGAGAATGCAAAACAAACACACAAAATAAATAAAATTTAATCAAAACCCATTTCAAAATTTGCCTAGAAGAACCATAAAATTGTTATCTTTAATAATACCTTGATTGTGATCTCTGACTTCATGGGCTTACCAGCACCCAACAAAATCAAAGAAAAGATAGTGTACAGAATGAGAAACCCAAGCACAAAAGCAAGAACAAGCAACGATGAAGAAGACCCACACTGGTCCTTCCCTGTCTTCTGACATCTTCTCCCTCTCCCTATCTCTCACTCTCACTCTCTCTTTCTCCCTCTTTCTTTCTCGGTTTCTCCCTCAACCCCACCCTTTTTTTTTATAGGTCAACCCTTTAATTTTCTTTTCTCAGAGAAATCGGTTTCATGATCGCAATGGTGGGTGGGGTGAGGTCTTTGGTATTGTTTTTAATTAATGTTTTCAGTTTTTTTTAATTAAGAAATTTAATAAATAAAAAAATAGAGTCCAGAACGGTGTGTTGTGGTCAGTAGATGGTAGCAGTTATCAAAGTTTGAACGGAGGATTGAATTGACAAAGTTTGAAACTTAGAGAGAATTAAAATGACAAAATTAAAACTTAATAGAAATGACAAAATGTGAAAGTTAGAGAATTAGTTTTACATTTTAGCTAAACATAAAGAGCAAAACTTAAATACAGTACCTTAGGTGCAGTACCATAGATTCTCTTCTTAAATTTAAGCCATGTGTATAAAATATACAACTCAGCATACGACGTTACAAGGAACCTTGCCATCTCTTTTCTTTTTTTTCTTTTTTTTCTTTTCCTCACATGCGTGAAAACTAGATAACTACAAACACTTTCACCCTTATTTTCCCAAGAAACAAACAGATTTCAAACAAAAATTTTGTCTAAAACTCAACAAATTTCTGGTAAGACCACTTCACAACCATGCCTCACGTTGATTCTGGCCACCATGTGTGGAGGCAGAGTAGTTTCACTTTTCACCCATAAGAAACCCCCTACTTTTACAGAGAACCAAGCTAAAAGAATGAAGAAGACGGTGGGGCTTGGTGGCTATGGAGAGGTTCGTGGTGGTCAGTTGAAAGGAACAACTCTCAATCACTCTCTCTTATCGTGTTTCCGTTGGATCTGGGTTCAGCTTATCGATCCATGGCCTGAATTTTTGGTTAATGGCCTTGCCCCTTATTTCCTAGGATTAGTTGTTGATCAATAATGAGAAGAAACTATTTTTGAGAGAGGAAGTGTGGATTATCACTGCTGGGTAAGTAATAAAAAGCCAAAGAAAATATTAAACAAAATTGGTGGGGTAGATCTGAAATCTTAATAAGCCAAAGAAATATAAAAAATACCTGATCATGTCTTTGAAGGTGGAGATTTAGCGGAATGGTGGGGGTAGATCTGATATCTGCAACTGACTTTATTTGGTTCTCCATAGCGTCATCAGGGAAAAAAAAAAAAAAAAAAAAAAAAAAAAAAGGCAAAGTGACGGAGCATTATGTTTAACGCCGTATGCTGAGTTGTATATTTTATACACGTGGCTTAAATTTAAGAGAGGAACCTAAGGTATTGCACCTAAAGTACTGTACCTAAATTTTGCCCAGTACTAAAAATAGGATATGTGGTAGCAATCAATACATAAGTTTTGCTTTCTTTTTTGGCTAAAAAGTACTGTGTTGTGTGTTTGCACATTGCCTCTTTTATTTAAGGCAATATTATCACTAAAAATAAATCTGTCTAATATCAAAAATGAATTCCGACAAGTTATAGTTTATTTTTCTTTTCTAAATTTTGTAAGTAGGGTCTTCTCTTAAAATAATAATAATAATAATAAATTGTAAGTAGCTTCTCAAAAAAAAAATATATATATATATATATATATATATTGTAGGTAGGATCTTTTAATTTCAATCCAGTTGACCTGCATGGCTGCTTCTCATTTATTATGGATGGTACTGGTGAGCTGAGGTGGAGAATACATACATACATACATATATATATATATATATATATATATATATATAAAGGAAGGCTGTAGTTTAGTGTAGGGATGGCAATTTTGCCCCGCCCCGCTTTTCCCCGCCCCGCCCCACTTCGTCCCGTGCGGGTTTTCCCCGCCCCGCAAAGGTGGTGGGGCGGGGATGGGGCAATATTTTGTCCCCGCACCCCGGGGCGGGGCGGGGATGGGTTTAGTATTTTTATCTCCGCCCCGCCCCGCCTCCGCACTAATAAAAACTATAATTATAAATTTAATGAACCCTAAATCACTAATATTTAAAGTGAATCACAAGAATACAAGACATGAGATAAAATATTTTTTATTCTAAAACCCTAACGCTATTGCCGCCCTTTGACCCATCCCTTTGCTCTATAGTCTATACATGTTTTTCAAATTTCAAGCCAAACTCCACTCCAAGTCTATAAAGAAGAAAGTGGTGTCATTACATTGGGAGAAAGCAAAACTTATTCTTAAAGAACTAGTTAATTTTTATTTGTTATAAGACAATGTTTATTTTGTTAAAAAACTAGTTAATTATCCTTGATGATTTTGTTCATGCAAAGATAATGTTTATTTTGTTATAAGAAATTTTGAATTATGTTATTACGTATTAGACTATTTAAATATTTTGTTTATTTAAATGCTTGGATTTTAAAACATTTTGTTTTGTTGTGATTTATATTATTGTAGCAAAAAATTTATTTATATATATAAAATTGTATTAGGGTGGGGCGGGGCGGGTCCCCGCGGGGCCCCAAGGGGCGGGGATGGGGTAAGGTAGTTTGCCCCGCACCTCGGGGCGGGGCGGGGACGGGGAATGGCAACAACCGTGCGGGGCGGGGACGAAGATCCCATCCTCCGGCCCCGCCCTGCCTCATTGCCATCCCTAGTTTAGTGGTAAGAATTTCATGGTGTACACTTTGCACCTTGTTGTTAAGTTTGTTGTTAACTTAAATGAAAATTCAAAGTTTAGGGCGCAAAAAGTGCATTCGAAAAGTTTAGGTTGTAAAGTATAATATGAAGTATAGTTTAGGGTGATAAAGTGCAATTTCCCTTAAAACGAAAGAGAATTGTAGGCGGCTTCCAAAATGGTGCCATTTTGTTGAAGAAAAAACACAAAACCATAGATTGCAACACAGCGCCGTTTGCCCAAACTCAACACGATGTTGTTCTAGGGTTATTCAATTACACTTTATCACCCTAAACTATACTTCATGTTATACTTTACACTCTAAACTTTTGGAAAACATATTTTGCATCTTAAACTATGACTTTTATTATATTTTGCACTCTACTATTAAGTTTGTTGTTAATTTGGATGAAAAATCAAAGTTTAAGATGCAAAGTGTAATAAAGAGTATAGTTTAAAATGGTAAAGTGTAATTTATCTTTAGGCAAAACTTAGGTACAGTACTTTAAGTGCAGTACCTTAGGTTCCTCTCTTAAATTTAAGCCACGTGTATAAAATATACAACTCAACATACAGTGTTAAACATAATGCTTCGTCACTTTGCCTTTTTTTTTTTCTTTTTTTTTTCTTTTTCTCTAATGACGCTATGGAGAACCAAATAAAGTCAGTTGCAGATATCAGATCTGCCCCCACCAAACTTCTTCCACTAAATCTCATCCTTCAAAGACATGATCAAGTATTTTTTATATTTCTTTGGCTTTTTAAGATTTCAAATCTACCCCACCAACTTTGTTTAATATTTTCTTTGGCTTTTTATTACTTACCCAGTAGTGACAATCCACACTTCCTCTCTCAAAAATAGTTTCTTCTCATTATTGATCAACAACTAATCCTAGGAAATAAGGGGCAAGGCCATTAACCAAAAATTTCGGCCATGGATCGATAAGCTAAACCCAGATCCAACGGAAACACGATGAGAGAGAGTGATTGAGAGTTGTTCCTTTCAACTGACCACCACGAACCTCTCCACAGCCACCAAGCCCTACCGTCTTCTTCATTCTCTTAGCTTGGTTCTCTGTAAAAGCAGGGGGTTTCTTGTAGGTGAAAAGTGAAACTACTCTGCCTCCACACATGGTGGCCAGAATCAATGTGAGGCATGGTTGTGAAGTGGTCTTACCAGAAATTTGTTGAGTTTAGACAAAATTTTTGTTTGAAATCTGTTTGTTTCTTGGGAAAATAAGGGTGAAAGTGTTTGTAGTTATCTGGTTTTCACGCATGTGAGGAAAAGAAAAAAAGAAAAAAAGAAAAAGAGACGGCAAGGTTCCTTGTAACGCCGTATGCTGAGTTGTATATTTTATACACGTGGCTTAAATTTAAGAGGGGAACCTAACGTATTGCATCTAAGGTACTGTACCTAAGTTTTGCTCTTTAGTATATGTTTGGAAACAACTTATTTAGTATTTTTTTAGTTTGTAGAAAGTGTACTAAAGTATACTTATTATCTAAAAAAGTGAGAAAAATATAAGAAAAAAATAAAGTTTTAAAAAGCTATACATAAAAATTAAAAAGCTAAAAAAATGAGCTTATAAGCAATTAGCCAAACAAACACTTTACTAACTACAAAAAAGAATAATATCAACAAATTGATGCTCCTTAACCTAAAAAATAAGTTAAGACATAATGTTTTTTTTTTTTTAAACACCTTTTCATGGCTGTCGATGCTTGACATGATTTGTTGTAATTTGTATACTGAAAGAGAAGGATGGCAACAACATCAAATAACCAAAACCAAAATTGACATTGATTTATTTTGGACAACTTGTAACTTGGTTTAACAAAATCTGACCCTCAACTTAGGCTACTTTACTATACATTTTTTTTAATTACGAATTTTCTATCATCCAACAAATCATTTAAGTATGACATATTAACATAAATAACATATCAAATGCATTTGAATAATCAAAACTCCCAGTACATACTTATAAAAAAAAAAAAAAAAAAAATTCCCAATACAAATGTCTTTGCAAATATAACAAAATTTCAGTAACTGATAAATTCACTAAACCGGCTTAGGATTGAAATTACAAAATTTAAACAATCTTTACATTACTACATTTGTAATCAAACTATCTCAACATACATTCGGCCCATACGGTATAATGACTGGATTGTTTGAAATTTCAAACCCAAATTTGAATTTGTCCAAACTCAATTTCAACGAGAGTTGTTCAGAATTGGTTCTTTTGGAGACAGACAAAAAATTGTCACCCCTTAAAACATCAATGGATATACTTAAATTTAATACAGTAAATAATATAAAAAGCACTAGTAGTTTTGAACTCCAAAAGAATTATGGCAGTGTTCTTAACAATTAAGGCAGGAGAATTAAAATTCTCATCAATCAATAACTTGTAGCCAGAGAATTGCAGCATGTTGGGAGCTTGGGATGGAATTTCAAGAGATCTCTCTAATATGGAAAAGGTTTCAGGAAAAATTTTTGCAGGTGGATGTTGTTAAATCCAAATTGCTGGCATAAGCTGAGAAAGGTTTATTGATTTTGTTCTCATGTCTTCCAAACACGAATGGTGCCATCGACGGAGGCAGTTATCATGCAGCTGTCCTTTGGGTGGTAACTCACACTTGTCACCTGCAAAATGAAACTCATACGCTTATAAGCCTAATCCAGTAATCTTTTAATTGTTTAGCAGAAGAAAAAGATTGATATTAGTAATAAATTTTTAGTGGAATTTAAGCCAATTACTAACATGACTAGAAGACAAGAAAATAGCTAAATGTGAAAATTCATGACTCTGGAAACTAGTGATTACTACAAATTTTAGATGTCTTGTCAATTTATAGTCAACTAACTGAGGTTTATTATTATTATTTTTTTTTGGATAAGTAAATTTTGGCCACAAGGGAAGGGGGAATGGGAATGGGAAAGGGAAAAATACCTGAGGATATTCACAAAAGATCTACACATTGTCACAAAATTTGTGTCTCTACCATACAAAATTTTAATTTTTAAATTATACGTATACCATTGGGCTATTAAGATATTTTAGATTGATATGTGTAATCTTTTTTTGATAAATAGATTGATATGTGTAATCTAGGACTCCAAGAGCTTGTGACTCTAATTCAACACGTTAAGCATCACAGCCACATTGCTGTGTGCAAAGAACACATTTTGGTCCCAAAACATTTCAATAAGTTTATCTAACTACTTTCAGTAGAAGAGTTAAATATCTGAGGAAGGAAAAACCCTTTTGAAAATGTTAGTGGTATGAGTACAGGATATACCATGACCATTGAGCACCATCATATAAAGCGAAAGGCATTTCAAAGGAAATGGGGAAAAAGATATGGAATGGGGGAGTACAGATGAATTTACCACTGAGGAATGAGCACGGAAACTTGACACTACAGATGCATCTACCAGATCCCAGAAGTAAATGAAGCCATCCTCAGATCCACCAGTTACATGTGCATCGGTGTTGGTAAGGCAGCAATCCAGTTTGTAGGACTGATATGAGAGCACACAATAGAAATGATAAGATGTCGTCAGTAATAAAAAATCAATGACTTGTTAACTTACAAAGCTCATTATGGATTCAATTTAGGGTACCTCAAAAGCTCATTATGGATGCATATTTGTAACAGAGGAAGATCTTTAAACCATTATAAGCGTGAGAATAAATGGACAGTAGCTTATCAATGCACATAACAATAAATGTACAAAACTTTTATGTAAACATCTTTGGTAAATAACCAGCGTTTCCAAAGAGGACTGCATTTCTTGATTAAATAAATTTAGGAAGGCACCTTGATCAAGTGTAAGAAATGAGAACTAAGAATTTGCATGCTAACCTTACAAGTATGGCCTTTATATTCTTGCAATAGTTCACCAGAAGTTCTGTCATGAGAATGAACCAGTAAAAGGGCAGGAAAAGCAGATAAAATATCTATTGTAAATATATATCATTGCAAAATGTGTAAGATGTGTGGGGAGTCGGTGGATCATCTTCTACTTCATTGCTCCATAGCTTGGGAGTTGTGGTCTTTGGTTTTCTGCTTGTTTGGTATTCAATGGGTTATGCCTCATAAGGCTTGGCAAGGAAAGTTTGCGCGACATCGTCACATTGATGTTTGGAAGCTTGTGCCTCATTGTTTGATTTGGTGCATTTGGCGGGAAAGAAATGCTAGAAGCTTTGAGGGTTGCGAACGCTCTTTGCTGGAGATTAAGTCTTTTTTCCTCTCTTTGAATGGAGTGTGGTTTTTTCTCATTTTTCCTGTTCTTTCTTTTCTATTTTTCTTGACCGTTGTTCTTTTATTTCTTGATTTGTGTCCCCATAGTACATCCCTAATGTACTCGGCTTGGCAATTTTTTTATTATTAATAATATTGTTACGTTATTTATCAAAAAAAATATATATATATATCATTGCAAATATCAAAAACAGCATAGGAGTTTACCTGTCTAGAAGGCGTAAAGTAGAATCTAAGCAACTGGCTAATATGCAGTTACCATCATTTGACATTGAGATACAGTTGACTGGTTGCCCCAAGTCATCAGATATTTCTCTATATGAAAAGGCAAAAAAAAAAAAAATCAGTATAAGAAGCTTCAAATATAAATAGACTGAGTTTGATGTACCACAAAAAGGAAATACCAAAAAATTGTAAAGAAAAGCTACATCTTATTCACAAAAAGTAAGACATACAAACAATGTCCTGATATTAAACAATTCTGCAACAACATCAAAATGTGGGTTTTATGAAATTTCCACTAGAGTGCTACATACCTACCAATTCGTATGTCAAATGTTCGAACAGTTCCATCAACACTTCCACCAATAATTTCACTTTTTGTTAAACAGACAGACATAACACTGTCTGAAAATGAATCAATAATCTGCAAATCAGGGCACTCTTGAACATTAAGCCAACTTAAAAACTAATAAAGAGCAGCCATGAAAAAATTACTGACAGAAAAATAAATGTAAACCTGAATTGGCTCAGTGCTGTGAGATCTGCAGTCCCAAGCACGCAATGATTGATCATAGCCTGCTGAAACTACGACAGACGAATACTCATTGAACTTTACAGCATTCACCTGAACCCAAAAATAAAACAATAAAAATAGTGAAAGTTAGAAAACAAGTAAGAAAGATGTATATTCAAAAGGCTACCTTATGCAAGAAAAGCACAAAGAAAACCAAAAATTACAAAGAAAGGAAAGAAAGAAAGAAGAAAAGAAAACAAAGAAGAAAATTAATTACAAAGGAGGAGAGAACAAAGGAACGAACGGAGAGAATCACTAAATGTGAGTCTCCGAGATCGAGACCAGTCGAGTAGAGATCAACTAAAAGAAGTAAGCAATTGGTCTCTGGAGCTATCCAAGTCCTTAAATATTCACTTATTACGCTCCTTCCATAGACACCACAATAAGCACAACGGATCTAAATTCCAAATGTTAGACGAGGGCTTCCCCAACCAATTCCACTAACCAAAAAACAAATTAGGAACTGTTCTTGGTAGGACCTATAATATCCAAAAAGATTTAAAAACAAAACTCCATAACCAATGAACCTTCTCACAATGAAGCAGTAAGTGATCTATAGTCTCCCCACAGCAACGACACCTAATGCACCAATCAACAAAATCAAAACCCCTAAGTCTCAAATTATCACCTGTAAGAATCTTATTCCAAGCTACAGTCCAAACGAAGAAGGAAACACGTCTAGGGGCCTTAACTTTCCAAATAACTTTCCAAAGAAAGACAATGGAAGCAACTTATTGTGAAACGAACGAATGTCAAACTCTCCATTAGGCTTCAACTTCCATCCATAGTTGTCAAAACGTGAATTGTATCGTGAATCGATTTTTGATATTTTTGAATCGTGTATCGTAACATACACAAACACTTAATAAAATTTATAAAAAATTATAGATATACATATATAAATAGTATATTCATTTTAAATTTTAAATATATTCAACTAATGACTAATTTATTCATTACTTATGTAATGATATTTAACAAACTAACTAAATAAATCAAACTAGCATGTGTTTATAACATACACATTCAAATTGTTTAAATTCAAAAGTGATAATATATTACAAATGACCTAAAAATAATTATCTTTTTTCATCATATTGCCTAATAAACCCAATCTATCTCAATTCTATTATCATGTTTTGCAAACTTATTTCTTCATTAAAATTTTTTACGATCTCTTCTTGTTCTTTTTATTTTAATAATTAAAAAAAAATTCTTCTTGGAATTCTAGTATCTTGGACTTATAACAATAATGACGAAAATTAAAAATAATTATATTGTCAATTAATATCTTATTCATAGTATAGAAAATAAATTTGCAAATATTAAAGTGAAGTGTAACTGTATACTTTGTAGTCCAAATTTTATAGGAGAAAGAGAAGAGAAAAAAAATTATGAATAAATTATTTTATTAGGCCTAATTAAGTAACCTAATAATTTTGTGTTAAAAATAAGTCTAACAACTTGTTAAATTTAAATAAAAGTACAAATTTTATCAAAAAATCTCATTTTAAAGCATTTGTCAATGTATCGTACGATACGCACGATTTTACGATACGATTTATACGATACGCACACTGTATTGTACAATTCATGAACACTTACGATACGCCGATACGATACGATACGAAACTTTTTACACACGATACGATACGTATCGTAAGATACGTATTGCGTATCATACAATACTAATTATGCTTCCATCACATCGGGTCCCCAATATCCATTGAAGGAATATTGGATACCAAGATACAAAGAAAGTCCTCCCTTGTATCCAACTCCCAATCATTAAGATCCTGAATGAAATGAACATCCCAACTTCTCCTTTCCCCTGACCCCAATCTTGTCAATGAAGACTCAACAGAAGCCTCCCTATCAGTGGCAATACCTTACATCCCCGGGATAGCCAGTTGGAGAGGTTGATCCACACACCATCCATCTTGCCAAAATCTCACTCTATTCCCCATCCCAACAACGAACTGAGTATTTTTGCTAAAATCCTCTCAACCCATACGAATACCTCTCCATAAACCACAATCATGATTAAAATTTCTACAAAAACAAAGCCCTAGTCCCAAAACTATGGAATCAACTATGGATTCTCAATAGACTAATTGGAATCGTGCGCACGCGCACACACACACACATATATATTTGATAAGTAATAAACTTCATCGAAAAAAATGTAAGAAAATAAAGAGGAAAAAAGCACACAAGCAATGTGCTAGAGGCAACAAAGAAAAAAACTAAGCAACAAAGAAAGTACATAAATCAAGCATGTCAGGTAAAGAAATGAAAGAAAAAACACTGGAAGCATTTGCACAATCAAGCAAAGTCTGAAAAAAGAGAAGCTTCAACTCATGAATTGCTCTTTCATTCCCTTCAAAGGTATATGTATTCCTTTCCCTTCAAACAACCCACATTAGACAGTGAGGGATCATTCTCCAAAGCACCTTAGTTTTGAGTCTAATCATTCACATATATTCTTCTTTACCTTTCTATAATATCCAAAATCATACTCTTTGTCACCTCCTAAATTAACATATCATTTCTTACTACTTTTTTTAGTGTTATTTTAGATCTCCCTCCGCCTCTTTTCATTCCCACCATAGTCTTGACTTATATCAAATCACTCTTAGTCTCTAATTGCTCTCCTTCGCACACAACCAATATCTTAACCAAACTCCCTCATCTTTACATCAACGGAAGCCGCTCTATATTCAATAAAAATTTCTTCATTTCATATCCAATTCTTCCTTCCATTTCAACTTATCCATCTTAACATTCTCATGTTTTAGCTACGCTAATTTTACATTAAAGTCAAACTTAATGTAACCGCTACAACCTCAAAATTACAGGTTTTCTTTGTTCTTCTTAACGTGCACACCAAATTTTTTATTGCTGGTAAAAATTTCCAAATTTAATAAAATTAAAAATTCAACAAAAAATTATCTGATAAACTTGAAAAACAATTAAAATTAAAAAAGGAAAAAGAAAAAAAAACCTCGCCATCATGGCCACGAAATTTACGAATAACACGACCTGTTGATACATCCCAGTAAAAGATTTGTCGGTCTCCACCACATGAACACAGCTTCGAATTATCCCTAAAATATATATATATATATATATTAGCCTAAAAAAATAGTAATTAGGGATTGAATTAACAATTGGTTTAGAGAGGGAGAGAGTACGGGGTGACGTGGACGTCACGGACTTCACGGGCGTGGGATTTGTAGGTCTTGATGTGGATGCCACGGTGGGGATTCCAGAGGCGTATGGTACGGTCTTTGCCGCAACTCAGACAATAGTTTCCGTCGCTGTTGAATCTCGCCGCTAATACTGCTCCCTCGTGACCTTTCAACACGTTTGCCTCCTTCCCTGGAACTTCCGATTTGCTCATCTCTCTCTTTCTTTCTTTTTAAGGCAGGAAGGGAACGGCTGGCGGTCCTGCTTTCACCACAAAAAGTAATATAAGTACACTACTACTGTCTGTCTCTACTCTTCACCCTTTGGTGTGTGAGTGTGATAATAAGAATGAATGAAAGATCTTAACTGTAGTTAAAACGACATGTCATTTATTTATTTATCTACCTATTCACTTGTTCTTGTTGTAAAGATTCACATGACCATTTCATCTTCCAAAAGTCACTTCTTCATTCTTGGCTTGGGCCCCATACATCTTAATTAAACCAACTCTTCAACAAATAAATTAATCTTTATTTAGACAACAAACATGCATATGTAAGTTTAAAACGCGGACGTACGTTCACACTAGATTAATTAATTAATTAATAATGCCCACCACAATAATTTGCATTGGCTAGTTTCATTTCTAATGTGTCACATGTGGAACAATATCATATAAATTATAACAATTTGGTTCACAATCCTCATTGTTTGTATGCTAGGTTGTCCCAAACTATATGTGGAACCAGCAAAAGTAGGAGGCAAAATGGCCAGCCATTATCGTTATATTTGCATGTATCTAAAGAGGCCAAAGACTGCAATGCAGCCAGCAAGGTTACAACTAAGTAAGATTTCATGTTCTCCCAAATAAGTTTTATAATTAACTAAATTACTTTTTTTTTTTGTAATAGTAATGAAAATTTATTGAATAAACAGTCCAAACTACAGAGGGGTTGTACTCAGGGAGCGGTACATCAAATTCTCAAACTACAATGCTCTTAACACACCTATAAAAGTAAAACATGGAACAAATTGAAAAGCAACACTCCAATACAACAAAGTAAGACAAAAGAAATATTTAATCTTAAGAAAAGACACATCCCTCAAAACTTCTAGGGTTCTGATCCCTCCAAAGAAACCACATTATGCAAATAACTATGTGAATTTCACCAAGAAAATCTTCTATAAACATAAAATTGAGCTAAAGTTCCATAACAGATTATTTATAAGGTCCTAGGGTCAAGGTAATTACAAAGTTTACTGCATAAGCTGTATAAGCTGATCTATTAACTTTTAAATACAAAACGAAAAAGTAAATAAGAAATTTTATTATGTTGCTAATGTAGCACCAATCACAATTGTTGACATGTTAGTTTGTAAGATTTTTGTAATAAGATTGGTAATAACTTTAGCATTTTCCAAAAACAAAATAGAGACTATTAACACAAGCACAGAAAGAGGAAACAAAAATATTGGATGCAAAAAACAGGACCCTAATTTTTATTAAATTGAATTACTGTCACCAAAAGGAAACAACGATTTGCACATAAGTTGTTCTACTTTCATATTCCTTATTTGAAAACCATAACAGCTTCAAAATCAATCCCCAAATTCAGAAAAACAAATAACCCCCAATTTCCAAACATCTCTAGTTTAACAAAAAATGGAGCATAATCCTCCATTTGATTTGACTGAGAAACTCCACGGTTTATATGTACCCAAAAAGGTCAACACCTTTTTTAATCTATTGCATTGGTTTTTAAAGTTATGTTATTCAGATAAACCACAAAAACAATCTAGCCTGTTATAGATTTCTAGTTTTTAGTCCCAAATTTAACAAAATACGAATTTGACAAACATCAATCTTTTCCAGTTTACCTACATTTTCTCGTCAACCAAACAGCACTCCACAAAACACAGAATCTAACAAAGCCAACTACCAAAAATAGTAATAAACAGAAAGATCAATACCAACATCTTCACATCACTAACTATTTTTCAAATTAAGCAAAGCAGTAACAAATCACAACCCACAAATCTCACAATTCAAGATCAAAAGTCCCACTTTTACCAAACAATCACATTGAGAAAACATCAATCTTTCCTCATTTTCTCACATTTTCTCATCAACCAAACAGCACCCACCAAAACCCAGATTCTAATAATGCCAAAAGACACACAAAAAAAAAAAAAACCAATACCAAACTACAAATCTAAAATCTCACAACCCCAGATTCAAAAAATCCAAACTTTAACATAGAAAGGTAAACAAAAGACTTTACCTTGAAACAATGATAGTAAGATTGTTTAAATTTCTCCAGAATCACGTGGTACACAAACTTCGCTCGGCGGCGAGGATCGGAGCTCGACGGCGTGGATCAGAGCTCGGCGGCGGCGACGATAGGCTTTGTGGAGAGTGAGAGAGCTTGGGACGTGAGAGTGAGAGAGCTTGAGAGACGTGATCTGATCTGACGTGGTAAATTCTTTTCTTTTTGTTTTTTTAGGCTAGACCTATTGCGGCGGTTGGAGCCGCCGCTATAGGCCGTTTGTTTAAAAAAAAAATCAAATGAACCTATAGTGGCGCTTCTAAACACCTATAAACGCAGTTATAATTAGGGGTAGCAAATGGACGAATTGAATCATAAATGAATTGAGTATATAATTATCCATTTATCTATTTATGACCTATTTATATATAAATTAATTATCTATTATCCGCCTAACCCATTTAATTAACAACCTACCCATTTAACCTATTTAATTAATGAGTAGTGAAACAAAGATATCTATTCTCTATCATTAACGATATTTTTTTTAGCTTTTTAAAAAGCCTTCCTCCAAATACTGGCCAAAAAAGCTAATGGTACAAAAATAGAAATTCAGACCCTGTATCAAAAAATAAAAATTAAAAATTCAGACCCAATACAAGTCAAACGAGTCGTTGACTCTCACATCAAACCCAATACGATTCACCGAGTCCTCTGAGTTGAACTTTCCAAGCTAGATGCACCGTGTCCATGGTTCTAGACGCGTCGTAACGATCGTGACAAAGACGTCGTATTTGTATCTTTATCCAGGCGTAGAAGAAAAAGGAAAAAAATGAGGAGGAGACGTTTTCTATGCTCATAAAAGCCATCGGAAAACTACTATAGATACATATTAAAACCGGTGGTGGGTTTTTGGACTAGATCGGAGTAGAGGGTTCACGGCGGAGCAAATATCTCTCGGAGATCAATGCTCACATATCGGAGCGCTGTCTCTCTTGACGTTGACTACTCGGAGCGTGCAAAGCGGTGGATGAGTTTCTAGAGACCCAGATTGGAGTAGTGGCGTTCGCAGCAGATCTCTCGCGGAGATCGGAGCTCTTTCCCTGAGTCAGAGCTTTCTAGAGTCTTCCGTCGGCGACATGAGGTGGCTTCTCAATATCTTTGACACTGAAAACGGCGGTGGCAGCGGCATCAACCTCTTGCTCCCTCTGATCGCGAGCAACGATCCGATTCTCTCTTGGGTTTGGTCTCTCAAGTGGTAAAGTGTGTTTGACTTTTGGTTTTTTTTTTTTTAGTTTATTTAAATTTTAGATGGGTCTAGTGATTATTAGTGGATTTATCCATTTAAACCCATCTAGTTAAATAATCAAATGGATATTTATCCATTTAATCCAAATATTTAAATATGTTGGGTTAAGACTTATCCAAATAAGGTGGGTAATGAGTGGGTTTATAGACATAGATAAAAATTGTCACCCCTATACTGAACTTAATCTCAAAATTTTAGAGTATGTTTTTTTTTTTTTTTCACCTCCCTGATTTGCAGCATGACATTTTTACTATTTCTACTAGCGTTATTTCAGATCTCTCTCCACCACTTTTCATTTGCTAGACTTGAATCAAATCCTAGCACATAACCTATCAATCAATTTTTTCTCATCTTTTCAATGCTACCCCTATTTTTAAACAAATTTCTTCATTTTGTATCCTATGTTTCCTTGTATTTCAACTTATCAATCTTACTATTTTCATTTCAACAACACTCATTCTATGCACATGCTGTTTCTTAAACATGTTTTGAACTGAAATCTTTTGTTAGAGTTATTTAAATGGAGCAGCATAAAGTAGTTATAGTCTATCGCTCCATTATTGTGTCCATTTATATTTGTGACAATGTGACATCTTTTTAAATCTTAGATTCGAAAATTAGAGATGAGTCTGAATTTCAAAATCCTTTTCAGGGGCTTATATTCAGGTAATCCTAGCCTGACGTGCTAGCACAAATATTTATGCATTAGAATAATTATAACAAATCTACGTGAGGGCAGTCCACCTTTGTCGTGTTATGGAACGCAACTTTTATAGAGTATTTGGTCCGCTGTGATGTACCATTTATGTAACATTAAGGTTTATAGTTTATTTTCTTTTTTCTAATATTATTATAATCTAAAATTATAAAATATATCACATTTTCTTAATCTCATATCCTTTTCAAACAATATAATGTTATATTCTTATATTGAGATTATATTAATATAAAAGTGTAAAACTATAATAATATAATATTATAGTGTAATATAATATCACAGCAAACCCAACAACCCCTTACATGTAGAGAGTTATGGGGGCAATCCATATTGATATCGTGGGAGCCGGAGTCACAATAGAATGGCCACAATATGCTAGATTTATTCTTCTTTCTGACCCTTTTCACTCAAATTTTCAGATCAGGGGGGAGGTCTGACTGACAATGTGTAGTAGCTAATTTGGTTCAACTGAAAAATACACATGCAGTAAGGCATAGTTACAGATTTGCATATGTAAGGACCACTTATATGACATTGGATACCATATCAAGCATGAGATGACAATTAATATTGCAATAAGCTAGGAGTTCAGGTTTGAAAACCTATGGAAAGCTGAACAGCTTGAGGACTGAATGTCGATTTCTTAAAGAAATTAAATATGAGAATGCAAAGTTCTTAGGGATGTTTGGCTTTCTCATCAAGGTGGGTGCTGGTATGTGAGTTTGTAATTAAAGGTGTGAAGATTTTTCTGGGAAGAGTCATTGATTCCAATGTTCCATATTCAAAATCACTTTTCATTGGGATGCATGTAAAGTTCATTGCATGTTAAGTGCCTTTGCACTTGAAGGAATTATTGCAAGAACTTAGATCTAGAATTGCTTCTGAACAGCTAAATTCATTTAATGCCTAATGTTCTTGATTACGAGCTGGATCTCTTGTCTGGTTTCCGCAAGATAGAAATGATTCTTTTAAATGTAAAAAAGAAAGATCAAATTTATATATTTAGTCTTTTTCTTGCTAATAGTATTTGTCTTAATTAAGCAATCTGATTTCTGTTTGATGACAATGAGAGGTAGCATCCCTATATGAGAAATTGAGAATACTCCATGCAGATAACATATCTTGCTCATGCTATTCTGGTAATCACAAATTAATTCACATTGGTAGCTTACAGAATGATTTACTTAAAGTGCAAGGGTAGCATTTATAATCTAAATTGCTAGAATTTGAATAAAAATCTAATTCAGAGGGTACGCACCCAAATGGACTGTTCAAAATAGGTTTTTATTTTTATTAAGGAAAATGCTAACGAGTGCCCTAAGAGCACTCATTAAGAATTCATTTAAAGAAAGTTTTTATGGAAAAAAAAAAGTAATTAATATTTTGACAGCTTTTTTCATTTCCCATAAAAGTGGAATAAAAACTTTCTTTAAATGGATTCTTTAAAGTAGAATAAAAACTTTCTTTAAATAGATTCTTAATGAATGCCCTTAGAGGGCTCGTTAACATTTCTATTTTATTAAAGATAGGGTAGAATTTCAACTTATAGTGCGCTCTCCATGATGATTGCTCTAGGCTCAAAATCAAAATTCTCTCTCTTGTCGAGCTAAATCAACTCATTGTATAGGATTGAATAGCTATAGTACGAAGTCACTAATTATTTTAGATACTAGTATTTGTGTTATTTTATAAACCCACAAAAGCTTTTGTAAACTTTCGATATGGGCAAGCTAAGTTCAAATACAAACGTAGTTCCACATAACATACTATAAAACGAACTTTTGCCTACATTTAGGCTCTTCTATTACTCGGTGCTTAAAGGTCTACAAGAGCTCATCCCCCTTCAGCTGTTACGGAGGAGCAGCTGCTATGACTTGGCCAGTTGGCCTAAATTAATATGGCATCCTACACCTGCGGACTGATATTTGGTGTTGGCAACTGAGCAAATAAGCCAATAATGGAAAATGATCAGGTCCCTACCATATTCTCTTCTTTCTCAAAAAAACCTAATTAAGTGTCTTTGGAAAGAGCTTATTTAGCTGAAACAGAAAACTTTTTATTAAAAGATAAAGCTAAAATGTAATTAAAATAGTACAATAGAGCTCATAAATAGTACCAAAAAGTGCAATAAAACTCATAGATATTAGCAAAAATAAACTGAATAATATAAAAACTGACTTTTTAAGTTATGTCAAATGCACACTAAGTTTGTTCTTTGGTTTAAATAGTACGTATGGCAAAGTTAATTAATGACAGGTAATAGTTTATAAAATATTTTCAAAATTTTATATGATAAAAAAAAAACAAATAAATTTTTTAACGGCCTTATATATTTTCAATTAAAATAGTGTCAAAACTTTCTTAAAATAATTTATTAACAATTGCCTTAAGCGCACCCATTAACATAACCCTAATGGCTTGTTTGGAAGTTTAAAAAAGGAGGGGGAGTAGAGTAGAGAAAGGAAAAGTAATTCAATTACTTGTTTGGAAGTTTAAAAAATGAGGGGAAGTAGAGTAGAGAGAGGGAAAGTAATTCAATTACCTTGTTTGGAAGTTTTTTAAAAAACGAAAGGGAGAGATTTGGAAGAGTTTGGAGGGGTTTTAACTACCTCTAATCCTTCATTTTTAATTTCTCCAAATTGGAGCGATTTAAAGAAAGAATAGAGTAGATAAATTATTGACCAAATGAATTTTTCAATTTACCCTTTATAAATTAACAAAATTACAAACTGATTATATAAAATAAATTCACGTGATTATTCACGGTATTTTCTCTTTGGTCACAAATTTCTCTCAACTCTCTAAGCCTTGAAGACTCCTCTGCCTCTCTCCCACACGATTTCTTCCACACTTCACACGATGTCTCTCTCTCACACAACTTCTTCACAATCAATCGTCTCTCACGCCTGGGTTTTTCTTTCAGAGGTAAACTCTGTTTTTCTTTTTGTTTCATGGGTTTCTTTTGAGTTGGATCAAATAACTATGATCTTAAAATTGTGATTTTATTGGGTAATTTCTTATTAATTGTGATTTTATGGGGTAATAACATGTTATTGTGGGTGGGTTTCGAATCTGATTACTTTTTTGTTTGCTTAAATTTTAAGTTTCAAAGTATTGCTCATAAAGTGTTTGATAAAGTGCTTGAGTGAGTCTAGATTGTGAACTTGCATAAATTTGTATATTGTAGCTATATATGGATCTGTGTTTCATGTTTATTTTTATTTGGTAATTTCTTGTTTATTTTTTTTGGGTAATTTCTTGTTTTTTGTGAATGGGTTTCTGATTTGGCTCCTCCTAAGCCCCAACCAAAATGGTACTCTCTCAGCTTTGCGATGTTCAAGTTTGAACTGGAAAATGGATCTGATTTATGTTTTTGGCATTTGGGTTTTGAGAAAACTGTTAGCTTTTAGTCATTTTTCCCTGTTGTTTGGTTTCTGAGAAAATAATAAAGGAGAATTTTTTTTGTTTGTTTGTTGCTTATATGATGTTTTTATGCTTACCCATATGCTAGTTTAGCTTGAATCTGATGATTTTTTGCTGTTTGGATATTATTATATCGTTTTTTTCAAAATATTTGATTTGAAATTAGCTTAAGCAAACCAATTGAAACAGATGGTTTAAGTAGCTTAGAGGCTTTGAATCTATTAAAGATTTTCTGGGTTGTTTATATTTTATTGGAATTTTTAATTGCTAAAGCAATATTAAAAGAAAATAGCTCAATCCTATTTGAACAATAGTATTATAGATGATTGTCTTCTTTTTACCCAGAAGACAATGGTTTAAGGTTTATATGTTTCGATGTGCTATGATAGTGTGTATTGGAGTATAGGGTGGTTTTGTTTGTAATGGTATGGAGATCCTATAATTTTGGTCATGCTATGTAGGGTGGTAACTAAAGTTGTGATTCCAATTGGGTTGATATTGAATAAGTTTAACCTATTTTTTGGGATGTGTACATTTTGCTTCTGAAAATGTCGATGCAACTTAAGAGTGGTAGTACTTGTGCACTGCTTTATGGGTCTACTTTGTAGTTTGATATCCTAGGCTGCTGTTTTATTGTCCTATTTTTGTGAAAGCATGTGTTGTAGTGGCTGATATTTTACATTGGTCCAAAAGGAAAAGTTTATTATGAAAACATGCATTAGTGTACAAGAAGATGGACTGCTCTGATTGATTTCTTTTGATTTTCTGCATGCAGGGTGTTGCTGATCGTGTTTGTCTTGGTCTCATTCCAACAGGTGAGGGTAGCTGGGTCACTGCTGTAAGGGCATTAAGGTAACTGCCAATACTCTGTATATGGTTCCATTCAATCACTTGTTTTTTTGTTTTGTTTTGTGGTCCAAGATGTCTTCAGCTTCCAGGAAATGTTTAAGACTGCATTACTTCCAATTTTTGTTATTTACCTTTCAAAATGTTTAAAATTTCTAAGTATCCTTTCATTGCATTGTTTCTTGTTGCTGTTTCGTTTTGTAGTTTGAAACATCTCAAATGTCCAGGAAATGTTTCAAATTCTGAACAACCTTAGTGTTAAAACTTACATTCCTGGCTTAGGTTTTGTTTCCAAATATACATTAATTTCCAAGAGATTATTTCTTATCCAAGGCATGTGGACTAGAATTTTAAAGTTTCAAAGAGTTACTCACAATGTGGTCACAATCTGACAGTTTGGTAGTTTTTACAATCTCCAGGACACTAGATTTAGCATCTTAGTAGATTGCATTCTTTTATGTCATTGTACGGTTGTAACTCTTTTTATTTCATTTTTTGGCTAATTGGTTGTAAAGCTAAATTGCCTGTTTGTGTGTTCAATTCTAACTAATTGGAGTTTTTCTGAATGTTTGTTAGCTGTGTTCATTAAGTTATATTATGGTGATACTTTTATTTGTCTTGTAAAGTTGTTGATGCTGGCTATGAAGTTGTTTCTTTTATTTGATTTTAGTTTTAGTTATTACTATAACCATGAAGTGGCATTTCACTAGCAATTATAAAGTTTCACGTTGAGAAACTTATTAAAAAAATGAGAGAGGTAGGTTGATTTCTAAATCTATCAAAAATTTGTATCACTTTTCTTCTTTTAGTTGGTAGGATAGTGAAAGGCGACATTAAATAAAGCTGAAATAAAATTTGAAGTTTTGGCTGAAAGCCTAAAACCAATAGGCCTTTTGAATGCTTTATATAATTTTTTAAAAATAATTTTTATAATAAGATGCTATTCTAAATCGGCCCCATTGAGGATTACTCAATGCTGATGAATTACTACTTTCAGTGCAGTCTGAAATCCAATTTGTCAAGTCCAAAATTTTATAAGCAGAGGACTTTGATTTTAAATTGTACTTTGGAGGCATTACTATTATAAAGTGTGTAATTGTTAATCATGTTCAAAATAACTTGGGATGATTATAGAGTGAAAGAGAAGATGAACTATTTGCTAAGGCGAGTTTCTAATTTGTGGAGAAATTTATTAATTTGATGAAAATAGAATATGCCTTTGTGCCCTTTTGTTTTCTTAGTGTGATTTGATCAAACTTTGTATTCTGCCACTTATTGTAGGAAGGACGTCAAGTGCATGTGATTGAAAGAGACTTGAGTGAACCTGACAGAATTGTTGGTGAGCTGCTGCAACCAGGCGGCTATTTGAAACTGATTGAGTTGGGTCTTGTAAAGTTGTTCCATCTCTTGGATGAGATAGGAATTGATTCTAAATTGCGAATGAGGGCTTTTCTCTATCTTATTAAGAATCCAGATATGTTGAGAGCTTTTATTGGCTATCCAATGGAGGAGCGCAAAGAGCTATTGTTCACAATGATGTCTGATCCTTAAATTTCTCTAACAGTTAGACAAGTAAATGTTCCAAGACAATTTCAGCTTCTAAAAACCTTTTCAATTGATCATTGAACTGTAAACTCTTGGGATTAATTTTTCTTTGGCACCAGCTTGTGTTTATTTTTAGTTTTGCTTTCTAAAACAAGTCTGTTGGTAATTACAGATATGGTCATAGCTCATTGTAACACTATCCTTTCTTCAGTGGCTTGAAAACTTTGTCTGCTTACATTCATTTTTATGCTTTTCACTTCTTAGTTGTCTAGCATGATACAATGCCGTTGACTCCATGAGCTGAATTCTTAGGTCTTGTGTTATGTCCCTGGTTGTTCAATACTGTTTACTGGTATAGGTGCCTTTGTTGGGGCAGTGGTGGTGGGATCCATGAAAGCTGTGTGACAGAATCTTTCATTCTTGTGATATGAACATATGAGGCCTTTGATTCAAAAATTGGCTGTACTATCAATGCTACTGTAACCTATAGGTCATACTATGCTCCTCCCATGCGACTTTGTTGAAATTGAACTTTACATGAAATTGAACTTTACAATGGTCTCAGACATCTTTGTTATGTGATATAGAAAAGAAATATGAAGGTATGGTCAATGATTATTAATATGTATCAAATTTATTTATATAGAATTCCAAGGGACAAACTTGTGTTTGTGCACCCCACTATTCCATTTCCTCATGTTGTGGAGGTCTTATAAGACTAGTTGTTTATGCTTTTTTTTTCTCAAATAATGTTCAGTGATAATGAAGTTAAGACTATAAAGTATTTCAAGTTAATATAGACAATTTCATCATTTAAAACAATTTTATACCTGTGCATATTGAAAACTTTTGTGGTCTTATAAGACTAGTTGTTTATGCTTTTTTTTCTCAAATAATGTTCAGTGATAATGAAGTTAAGACTATAAAAGTATTTCAAGTTAATATAGACAATTTCATCATCTAAAACAATTTTATCCCTGTGCATATTGAAAACTTTTGTGTATTTCTCAAGCTAAACAACAGTGGAAGAATGAAAGTGAAAGAACAGAAGGAAGAAAGCTAGAGAATTCTGAGTAAAACTTGTATATCAGCCCCTGGTTTAATCTTGTTTGTAAATGATTAGGCTTTCTTTTTTGGCCTGGTCTGGACTTGCCTTAGTTGCTAGAATACTTGAATCTTTATATTTTTTATTGAAAGTTTTAGACCCTGTTCTATTAAAAAAAAAAAAGGAGCTTTATTAATTAGATGGACAAGGCATTCTCAATGGGCTCTATGTTTGGCAAATTCCAGTATCTCATGTCATGATTCAAAGTGGCATTGGTTCCTAAACAGATAGTTATAGTCAATCTCCCTAACTTTTTTGTTTTTTTGGGTCTCAATTCTTCTCCGAATTCTCAAAAAATTAAATTCACATACTAAGCAAAATGAAAAAAAATATATATTGAAAATAATAATAATAATAATAATAATAATAATAATAATAATAATAAATAAATGAAAGAAACACTCAAAATTCAATATTTTGTTGATTTTTTCAGTAAACAAACAAAATAAACATTTTTTTCTTATTTTAATTATTATCAATTAAGGATGGTTTTTTTTAGTATAATAAAAAAGCAGAAAAAATATTTAATCATAGACCAATGTTGATTATTTAATTCACATCAGAAAAAAAATTATCAAAAAAAATATTGCATGCTATAGTCATAATTATTTAATCTAACAAATTAATCATAGACCAATGTTGCAAGTCCATTTTCAAATAGGGGTAAATTTGTCTATTTAAATCATTTCATCTCATTTCCCTCATAATTTTTAAAACATCCAAACAAGAGGAAGAGCTAAGTACTCCATTCTCCCTTACAAATTTTAAAAACGTCCAAACAAAGTGGAGAATAACCATTCCCCTCTACTCTCCTCTCCCTCTAAACTTCCAAACAGGCCGTAAGACATGGTGTTAAAAATCCCATTAAATTCCCAAGCGCCCCACACTTGGTGTTATAAAAGTTATAAGTCTCCTTAAGACTCTAGGGGTAGCAATAATTAACACAACTTGTGAGCAAGACATTAAAGTCGATTTGATTTTTGCAAATCGATGTTTAGTTTAAATGGATTCGTGCCAAAGCAGATTGACACATTTTAACATGAATAAATAAATGGGTAGTGTTACATGAATCACAAGTTTTACTATATGGAGCTTTTAGACTGATGTATCACCAATCTTAGAGAGACAATTCAAATATTCAGTTATAACTTATGCGGAAGTTGAAGTCCACCACCAATCACATTCATTGTCACACCAGTTAGTAATTTTATGTAGTAAAACTAGAAATACTTTTAGAATTTTTGTTAATGAATTAGTCAATTTCGCGTTAACTTGCTTAATCCACAATCATCTCTTTCTTTACTCTCTCTTCAAAAAAAATAAAAACATCCATTTATTATTCAACAAGTTGACCCATTTTGACACGAACTTTTTAACCTATATTTAGAAGTATCTGTGTCATTTTTATCCGCTGTAAAATTTAAATAATAAATGTAGACTTTGGTACATAAGAAAATTTTAGTTATATTGATAAATTTTTCATTGAAATTATAGAATCCTTGACTTTTTCTATATATATGAAAAAAAAAAATTGTATAGAATAAGGTAATTAAAAAAAAATGAAGATTATCTCACCCTTAGGCTCCGCTTGGGAGTTCATAAGGGAAGGGAATGGAATAGAATGAAATAATTATAAGGGAATGGAATGGAATAGAATGGAATGGAATGGATTTAAGTAAGGGAAAGGAATGGAAAAGAATGGAATGGAATGGAATTAAGTAACCTTGCTTGGATGTTTTAAAATTAAGGAATGGAAAGGAATGAAAATGAATGGAATGTAAGTAATCTCGTTTGGGAGTCACACGGAGGGAATGGAATGAAATAATTTTATGACAATATTACTATTAGACCCCTATTTTAAAATAAAAGGTTGAATATATAAGGGTATTTTGGAAATTTTAGTAAAAAAATTATTAAATCTAATTCCATTCCCTCCCATTCCTCCCAATTTCGGGGGGAATGAAAATTTGAGGTTTTAAGGGAATAGAAAGGAATGAGTGTTCCCTCCTACTCATTCCATTCTCTCCCACTTAAACTCCCAAGCAAGGGAATGAACTTTCCATTCCCTCCATTAAAACTCCCAAACAAGGGAGAGGGAAGAATATTCTAAAAATATTCTTTTCATTCCATTCCATTCCATTCTAAGGATTTGAGGGAGAGGGAAGATGGAATACATTTGAAGATTATCTTTATTATCTAATCTTGTCCAACCGCGATTATAAATCTTATCAAGACATTGTAATAGAAGGTCCACATTCAATGCAATAGATACTGTGCAATATAGAATTAATGATTTAGATTAAAAGTTAAAAATTCACTTTTAATCTCAGCCCTTTGATAAAAAAGTTTGTTTAACCTTTTATTTTTTAATTTTTACCTTTGTAATTTTTGTATCTTGGTAATTTGTATTGTATAATAATTGTAAAAGATCTTTGTAATTTCAACCCGTAAGTTATAACTTGTAAGAGTGTTGTTTCAATTACTTCTAGGCCTAGCCCATTTAAATAAACTACCTAATCTAGAATAGACCAAGCAACAAGTCATTTGAGCCCATTCAATTTTTCCAACCTTGAAAGCATTCACGTCTAAGGATGTAAAAGAATACCTATTTTTAAGGTTTTCAAACATCATTTTATCTATTTTACCAACTTATTTAACAATACACCCAACATCTCAATTCTTATTTTTACATATAACCCAATAAAATAATATAAATTACACAATCAAGTAATATAAAAAATTTATGTTTCTCTCTCTTCTCTTCCATCTCTCTTTCCTCTCTTCCTCTTTCTCTCTCTTTCCATCTCTCGAGTTCGATACCTGAACCCAACCTGCGGACCTGTCTCTGTTACCCGAACTCGACCCGTTTAATAAACGGATTTTTTTTTTCAGGCTCCAAACCCATCTCATCGGGCCCCACCCACTTTAAGGCCCAATCCTAAGGGCCTAAACCGTGGCCAAATTTTTTTTTTAAATCCATAATTAATTAATAAATCTCAGATTTCTACACTAATTTAATTTACAATAATTATTTTAGATTTCTACAATAATTTTAGATTTCAAATTTCACATAAATCTACAATAATTTACTTTTAGATTTCTCATTTTCCCTTTCAAAATCACAAACCCAAATACATAATTCACAAACTCAATATAGAAATCACAATCAATAATACATAAAAATCACAAACTCATACATAAATCCTATATACATAACCCAAATACATAAAAAAAAAAAAAAAATTCTTCCTTTACAACAAGATTTGCCACAAGTTCAAATATATACAAAATAAATCCCCCAAATCCAAATTCAGGACCATTACATCAAGTTCAAAAATCTACAAAATAAATCCCACAAATGAATATACACAATAACACCCCTTTCAGGCACCAAGTAATGAACCTAAAAAAAAGGAGAGAACTTGGCGGAGGTGGCAGATCTTGGCTGAGCTACACTTGGAGAAGACAGATCGAAGCTTAGAGAAGACAAAGAAAGAGAGAAACAAACCTGTGACGATCTTGAGACCAACAGTGATAGAGCTTAAGATTGACGGTGACAGAGCTTGAGGTTGGCAATGAGATCGTGTGACGGCGGCGGTGACAGAGGTTAGAGCTTGAGGTTGAGTCTATGAGTGAGAGTGAGTGAGAGAGGGAGAAGATGGCGAATCTGTGATTGAGAAAGGGAGAGGAGAGTGAGGCTGTGAGGGAAATGGATGGGAAGTGGGATGGCTGAGTGTGGAATATGAGAGGAAGTATGATTTTTTTAGTTTTTATATATATATATATATATATATATATATAAGGGGTTTTTGGTAATTTTATATTTAAACGGGTCGGGTACGGGTTCTGTTTCAAGCCAGGTATGACAAAAACCCGGACCCGACCTGGACTCACTTCAGGTTTTTTTTTAAAGACCCATACTTTATCCTATTATTTATCGGGCTGAGTAAAATTCGACCCATTAGGGTCGGGGTATCTGCAGGTCGAACTTTTATTGCCATCCCTATTAGTAAACCCACACAAGCACCTTCCACCAAAACTCAGTCATAATCACCACTAAAAATCCAAACCACAACAATCAAAACTAACCAACCAACCACCACTAGAACAACAATCAAAACCAACCACCATCACCACAGTCAATATCCATCCCAAAATCAAACCCCATAGCCCAAAAAAAAAAAAATGCAACCACAATAGCCGCCTCCACCACCACCATCAACAACCTCCAAAATCATATATCAATAACCACAAATCAAAAACAAAAACAAAACCCAAACCCAAACTGGAATTGCTACCTACGCACCACCACCGCAACTCACCACCACAAAAACGGGACTCACCGTCACTATCCACCATAAATATTAACAACCACCAAAACCCACATCAAAACCCACCACGAAACCAACTATCATTGTTGATCAAAAGATTCAAAATCCACATCAAAACCCATTGCCACCATGATCAAAACACACCACAAAACCCATCGTCACCGTTGATAAAAACCTACCACCACCATCGATCTATCACCTCCCCAACACTAATTTAGCCACCGAGGTCCTAGAGAGATGGACTAGAGAGAGGGGGTGAAACTGTCACGCCCCAAACCCCAAAGGGTCCAAAGCATGAGAAAAACATCTCAAAGTACCTGTAGAATTTTCCTTTTTGACAATTCAATCCACATAAATCATATAGGCAATTTATCAAACACTTGGCACGCGACAAGCAAATGCCCACATTCACATATGTCAAAGCCACTCAAATGCAGAGGAAAGACACTTTAAAATCAACTCATCAACATATGCAACAAGAAGACCGATATAGTTGATCTAGCAAACCAACCATCAAATACCCATTAGAAAACCAATCAACTAAAACCTTTTATCAAAGCAAAAAAAAAAAAAAAAAAAAAAAAAAAAAAAAAAAAAAAAACTCTCAAATGATATGAAATTTCAGATTTTAACAAAACCCTTGCTACCCAAATCATCTTAACCCTCTAATCTCCCATTATTCACCAAAACCCATCAAGTATTCACCATAATAATCATTAAATAGAAAAACCCAAAGGATATCGTAGAAGAAATTGAGATAAAATCTTAGATTTTTACCTTGGGTCTCTTGCACTTCAAAATCTCATGGAGTTTTGGCTCCATTAGGAGAATCAATGGAGACATAATCCTCCCTAATAGGGAGATTTTGATTAGAGAGGGGAAGGAATGATGAAGGAGATGGGAGCTAGAGTGTGTTTGTGTGTGTTTCGGTGGGTGGGTGAGATAGAAGGATAGAGAAATAAAGAGAAGGGGCAACCGGTCAAGAGGGAGAGAGATATCAACGTGAAATGAGGAAGAAAGGAGGGGGGGGGGGGCGCCTGACTTAAGTTGAAAAGCTTAATTACCAATTTGCCCCTCAACCTTCCTCCAAAATACACTTAATAACTGGGGTGTTACAGAAATAGTGAGAGGAAAGGAAAAAAATGGAGAGTCTGAGAATGAGAGATAATAAAGTAAGAGTGAGAAAGAATAAATTAATATATTTATGTTTACAAATCATGATCTGGTAGGGCGCATATGAAATACTCCCAATTTGTGCACAAACTCGATGCCTTCGCATCTTGGAACCATTCTCACGCTTCCCCTTCCATGTAACAGGAGGCAATGGAAATCATGCCATGCAGTGGTGTGTTGTATAGAGCAAAGAATTCAGAGAGCTTGATAAGCCACTGAAAATGATCTCCGCTTTGTTTAACCACAAAAAAAAAAAAAAAAAAAAGATCTCCACTTTTAAAATTAAACTCCATGAAAGCTTGATGAGTTGCAATAGATTCGATCATCTCAAGATTGGCGGCTCTGATACCAAATGACAACAACTTGCTAGAATATGAATATGAGTTGTGGAAAAGAATGGTGAATGGTTTGTATGTACACAAATTTACTATTCAAGGTTGCTGATTTTTTTTTCACAACACATCCAGATAAAGTTCAAGCTCAGTTTGAGAGAGTGGGTTGCTAAAATAGCAATTTAGGGCTCTAATAAAGAGCTTATCTTCCTCTGCTTGCACACTCTTGAATCCCTAGCGAGTATATCATCTTTTGGAGTGCCACTCAACACAACTATTTAATTTTTAATCTCTCATATTCCTCAAAAACCAATTCCCAATAAACTTTTTCTGATTCCGAATTAAGGGAAATGCTAACGAGTGCCCTTAGGGCATTCATTAATAATCCATTTAAAGAAAGATTTTATGAGAAATGAAAAAAAAGTAATTAATATTTTGACAACTTTTTTCATTTCCCATAAAAGTGAAATCAAAATTTTATTTAATTGAATTATTAAGGAGTGCTCTAAGGGCACTCATTAGCATTTCCCCATAATTAATAATATCATCTTTTCGTTTAATTCCCTCCAATATCTCATGAAATTTTTTTACCTATGAATTGTCTAATATTTTTCCTATCAATTTCGTTTAATAACAAGCAATGCCGTTTTAGAATTACAGGTGATATACATGTCTTTTACGTTTTATGTATTTTCAATTAAAAAAAAAAGTGTGATAATCAAATCATGTCAAATATGTTGATTGCTCAAATAAACTTTGTTTTGATATTTTGTAAAATTTACTTAAATTTTAACGCACAAGATGCATGCATAGTTTCTTGGTCTTAGTATTATGTTAGACTAATATTTTATCATAAGAAAAAAAATAAAAAATATTAAAATTTATTGATAAAATAGTTAGTAAAAACAATATCACTTTAAGTTAATTGGTGAATGCACATTGTATAAGATCAAGTTTATTTATTTATTTATCAATATATATATATATATATATATTACAATTGATCATAAAATAATTTTAAATAGATAATAATTTTTTTTTTAAATTTCTTGAAACGTTCAATAACTAAGTGTTAATCAGAATAGTATGTTAGTTTTATTAACTCTTTGCTAATAAAGTTTCATTTAATTTTCTCAAAAAAAAAAAGTTTCATTTAAAATAAATTATGTTAAAAATATTATATATTTACGGTGAGTCACATAATGAAATTTTGTTGTGAATTTACATTAGTTACATAGTTTAAGTGAGATGAACACGAGCACATGACTCAAATTTTATTATCAAAACAAAAAAATATTTGATGTAGATTACTAAAAATTAAAAAAATAAATAATCAATTTTCTATAAAAAAACACTTGGTATGAGGATTTTAATTTTAGTATTCTGTAAAAAACTATTAACAATTATAATAGTAGTAATTGATATTATACCAAATATTACTACTATTATACCAAAGGTTGTTATAAATCTTAAAAAAAAAAAGATTGATATTATACCAAAGGTCTTATACTTATACGTGGCATGATTTTTTTGATTTTTTTTTGTTTGATAAGTTTAGTCACAACTTATGTAAATTTCTATTACATGGAATTATTTGTTTTTGTTTGATAAGTTTTAGTTATAATTTAAGTAAAATTCTATTACTTTTAGTTAATAACCCGTCCATAATATTTTCATAACAATTCTTAGAGCACTTGCGTCAATCAATATAAAATAGTATAAATGCAAAATTTTGGCAAACCAACCAAAAAAATTACCCATATTAATTTATCTAAAATGATGCACATCTTGTTCATAGCTATAGTATTAGTACTCGTATAAATTTGCACAACAAATATTCATGTGTAAAAACATATTTTATTAATTTCTCGATTTACTTTTTTTGTTGGTGTGTGTGAGTGATGTGGAGTGTTTTAAGAAAGTAGTTATATGCATAAAGAATAAACATGTTATTGAAATAGTTTTTGATATTGTCTTGAAAATTATTTAACTCTAAGCTCGTCCGTGGAGGTCGTCCAAAAGAAGAATGAGAACTGTTGTGCCATAACACTCATCCATGTCAGAGTCGTCCGTCTTTTTTGACCCATGGACGGCATGCATTGACTCCAGGAATGGTCACCACGTACAGTCCCTGGACGAGGTTTGTGTACTCAGGACATGGGGAACCAAAGACACCACCAAGCGACAACCCCCAATAACCGTTACGGAACGTACGGCCTAATGAAGTAACTTCCATAGCAATTATGGAAGTTACTTCCGAACCTTCCGACATCCTCCAATGTAGGAGCAGTTATCAAGTGAATAACTGCCAATGGCGTATACTATATAAGAACAACGATCGCCAAATGAGAGGTACGAAACATTTTTTCCAAGTATTTAGGAATTTCTAGTTGAAAGAGACACTGACTTTACCATCGGAGGGTTTTTGGCCGGTTCACCCCGGTCGCCCCTGACGTTTAGTTTATCTTCTCAGGTTTTTCTGATCAAATCATCTTATCGCCATCGACATCCGGAGCATCCAGCCTACTGATTTTGTTGCACTTCATCAGTTGGCGCCGTCTGTGGGAACGCGAAAGATTTGTACTTAATCGCTTTCCGCCGACAAAGGGCTGTATGGTTCGGACAAGATCAAGGGCTACCAGCCCAGGCCACCAGAAGAGTAGGGATGCCTCCAGCAATCCTAACCGTGATCGACATTCAGCGCCAGTCGCTCAACAACCTGCCTTCCAGCATATGCAGTCCATGGCAGCCGCCCTGGCAGAGTTAACTCGACAGAATCAAGAATTAACAAAGGAGATACATTTACGGAGGCAGTATCAAGGAAGGTTCGAAGAGGGGCAAACCCAAAATCAAGAGATTAGGGAAAATGCCGACCCAGAAGGCCAGTCGAGGGGTACCACTTCACGAAGGGTGCCGCATTTGGAAAGGGAAATGGACCAAATGCGCAAAGCTATGGACGAAATGAGGGAGAATATGAGGAGGGCGAATCCCGTGGAAGACTTGGTTCACCGAACGGACTCCCCTTTTTCCGCTTCCATCAACAGCCATCCCTTGCCTGCCAAGTTCAAGATGCCTTCCTTAGACTCATACGATGGGACGCGTGATCCATGTGATCACATTGCAACCTTCAAAACTACAATACATCTTCAAGGAGTTCCAGATGAGATCATATGTAGGGCTTTCCCAACCACGCTTAAAGGACCGGCACGAGTGTGGTTTAGCAAAATACCTCCCAATTCTGTGAGTTCGTTTGAAGAGTTGAGTAAACTGTTTGTCAACAATTTCATTGGAGGACAGAGACATAAGCGTTCCTCGTCCAGTTTGTTAACAATTGAGCAAGGGGAAAATGAGAGCTTGCGGTCCTTCATTACTCGCTTCAACAGGGAAGCTCTTACTGTGGACGAGATGGATGATAAATTGCTACTGGCGGCCTTCCATAACGGGGTAAATTCTGATTTATTCATCCATAAGCTCTATGAGCAAGAGCCTTAGACCATGGCTGAGCTCGTCTATTCGGCCCAAAACTTCATGAATGCGGAAGATGCGATCATAGCTAAGAAGAGGAAGAGAGCAGAAAGAAGGGAAGGAGACAACCCCCGTCACCTGGAGCAGGTCCCTCGTCCAAAGAAGGCCCGCACTGGGCAGAAAAGGGATCAAGATAATAGAAGGCCAATTTCATCTTCAAGAAGAAGTCAGCATTACATGTCTTTGAATGCTCCACTTGACCAAGTGCTCATGCAGATCAAAGACGATCCGTCTCTGAAATGGCCAGAAAAGATGAAGGGAGACCCTAACAAGCGCAATAAGAATAAATATTGCCGTTTTCACAGAGATTATGGGCATGACACGGACGAGTGTTTCGATTTGAAGCAGCAGATAGAAAACCTTATCAGGCAGGGAAAACTGAGGAACTTCCTTGGACGAGATCAGAAGGATGAAAAATTGAAAGGGAAGCTGGAAGAGGTTCCGCGGCCCCCGCTGGGAGAAATAAGAGTAATCGTAGGAGGAAGCCTGACAGGGCAAACTTCTAGGTCCCGGAAGACATACCTAAAAGTAGTGCAGAACGTTCAACTCTCAGGACGACTAGTCAGGACGAGGGAAGCTGAGAAACAGCCTATCACCTTCACAGACAAGGACGCCGCGAGGCTTCACCACCCCCATGACGATGCTATCGTTATTACCCTGCTCATCGCAGGTTATACGACTAGGAGGGTGCTAGTTGACAATGGCAGTTCGGCGGACATCTTGTATTACCCCGCCTTCCAGCAAATGAAGCTTGGACGAGACTTGCTGCGCCCGGTGAACTCACCCTTGGTAGGGTTTGGAGGAATGAAGGTACAACCGATGGGGATAGTTACGCTGTCTGTAGTGGCAACAGATAACCAAAGAAGTAAATTTTCTTGTAGTGGACTGTTTGTCGTCATATAATGCCATCATTGGGAGACCTACCCTGAACAGTTGGAAGGAAGTAACGTCCACTTACCACTTGTCAGTCAAGTTCCCTACAGAACATGGGGTGGGGCAGGTTCAAGGAGACCAGCTAGCAGCAAGAGAATGCTACCTAGCCATGCTAGCCATGGACGAGGGAACACAGACGATGAACATAGAGGAAAGAATAGTTGCAGAGCCTACCGAAGTACTTGAAGATATTCTTTTGGACGAGGGTGATCCCAAAAAGTTTACAAGAATAGGAACAAACATGAGAAATGAAACAAAGCAAGACCTCGTTCGCTTCTTACAGAGGAGTGTTGACGTGTTTGCGTGGAGCCATGAAGACATGCCGGGAATTGATCCGAGTGTCATCACACATCGGTTGAATGTATGCCCGTCTTACAAGCCCGTCTGACAGAAAAAAAGGGTTTTTGCTCCAGAACGAGATAAGGCTATTAAAGAAGAAGTCCTGAAGTTGAAGGCAGCGCAGTTTATTCGGGAAGTCTATTACCCAGAATGGCTGGCCAACGTAGTGATGGTTAAGAAGGCAAACGGCAAGTGGAGAATGTGTGTAGACTTCACTGATCTGAACAAAGCTTGCCCTAAGGATAGCTACCCCTTGCCACGCATCGATCAGTTGGTGGATTCAACAGCTGGCCATCAGTTGTTAAGCTTCATGGACGCATTCTCAGGCTATAACCAGATAAAGATGGACGAGGCAGACCAGGAAAAGACGTCCTTCGTAACAAGCCAGGGGTTGTTTTGTTATAAGGTGATGCCCTTCGGTTTAAAAAACTCAGGGACGACTTATCAAAGGCTGGTTAATCAGATGTTCCAGGTGCAAATAGGGCGAAATGTGGAGGTTTATGTAGACGACATGCTGGTAAAGAGTCTGGACGAGAAGAACCACTTGGACGATCTCCAAGAAACTTTCGACACACTGAGGCAGTACAACATGAAGTTGAATCCTAGCAAGTGCGCTTTTGGCGTGTCTTCAGAAAAATTCCTTGGATTCATGGTTTCACACCGAGGCATTGAAGCAAACCCTGACAAGATTCAAGCGATCGTTGACTTGAAACTGCCAGGAAATATCAAGGAAGTCCAATCACTCACTGGAAGAGTTGCCGCTTTCAACAGGTTTGTTTCTAAAGCAACTGACAAGTGTTTGCCATTTTTTAAGGTACTTAAAAAAGTTTTTGAGTGGACGGACGAGTGTCAAAAGGCTTTTCAAGACCTCAAGAACTACCTGACAACGGCTCCGCTATTAAGCCCGTCTATACCTGGTGAAGAATTATTCTTGTATTTGGCGGTGTCCCCACATGCGGTAAGCTCGGCGTTGGTTAGGGAAGAAGGGAAAGTGCAGAAGCCAGTCTACTATACGAGCCGAGCTCTGAGAGGAGCGAAAGGACGATATCCAATAATGGAAAAATTAGCATTTGCTTTGATTACGGCCTCGAGAAAGTTGAGACACTATTTTCAAGCGCATGTCATTAATGTCTTGACAGACCATCCGTTGAAAAAGGCAATGAACAGGTTGGAAGCAGCAGGACGACTAGTCCAATGGGCTATTGAACTTGGGGAATTTGATATCAAGTACCTGCCAAGGAGTGCGATCAAAACACAGGTATTAGCAGATTTTATTGCGGAATTTACTCCAAGCATTGAAGCTTTGGACGAGACGAGCAACGCTCGAAGATGGCTTGTTCATGTGGATGGATCCTCCACATTGCATACAAGTGGGATAGGAGTCATTTTGAAATCCCCGGAAGGAGATGAATTGGAGTATAACGTCCGCCTGCAGTATGCAGCAACCAACAATGAAGTAGAATACGATGCTTTTCTGAAGGGACTGGAACTGGCGAAGTCTTCATTGCTCGTCCATGGAGATTCTCAGCTGGTCATAGGTTAAGTGAATGGAACGTACGAGGCAAAAGAAGAACGCATGAAGAGATATCTTAATAAAGTACGACGCCTTGCGAAAAAATTTAAGGAGGCTCGCTTCATTCAGATACCTAGGGAAGAAAACATGAAAGCGGACGCTTTAGCGAAAGAAGCCTCGGCAATTGAACAAGTGGATGAGTTTGACGAAGTACAATACATGCCAAGCATAGATCTGCCGGAAGTACAGCAGATAGAGGGAGAGGACAATTAGATGACACCGATATTGGCTTACCTGAAAGATGGAAAGCTACCGGAAGGGAAAGATGAGGCCAAGAAACTAAGAATCAGGTCGGCCAGGTATGTCCTCATGAATGATATGTTGTACAAAAGGGGTTTTTCCCAACCTTATCTGCGATGCTTAGCTCCGGACGAGGCGAACTACGTGTTAAGAGAGGTTCATGAAGGATCCTGTGGAAACCACTCGGGGGCAAGAGCACTAGTGCATAAAGTCGTCCGTGCAGGGCACTATTGGCCAACCATGCAAGCAGACGCAAGCGATTATGTCAAAGTATGTGACCAGTGTCAACGATTCAGCAACGTCCCTAAACAACCCGCAGAGTACCTCACTCCTATGATGGCCCCTTGGCCCTTCGCGCAATGGGGGTTAGACATTTTGGGTCCGTTTCCACTAGGAACAAGACAGATGAAGTTTTTAGTGGTGGGTATTGACTACTTTACTAAGTGGATAGAAGCAGAACCACTAGCGAAGATCACACAACAAAATATTAAAAGTTTCGTCTGGAAAAACATTTTATGCCGGTTTAGGGTACCCAGGGTGCTAGTATCAGACAATGGACGACAGTTTGACAATGCACTATTTAGGGACTTTTGCGAACACTTCGGTATTCAAAATCATTATTCCTCCCCCTCCCATCCACAAGCAAACGGCCAGGCAGAAGTAGCAAACTGATCCTTATTGAAAATCATCAAGACTCGGCTTGACGGGGTAAAGGGTGTATGGCCAGATGAACTACCAGGTGTTCTTTGAGCTTACAGGACGACAGCGAGAACCCCCACAGGGGAAACTCCTTTCAAACTGGCTTACGGGAGCAAAGTAGTCATACTTGCAGAAGTGCACATGGCCAGCCATAGAGTGATGAACTACCAGGACGAAGAAAATGGTGACCAGCTTCGTCTTAACCTCGATCTTCTAGACGAAGTACGAACGAGCGCAGAACAGAGAACAGCGAAGTATAAGAACTTGATGGCTAAGCACTACGATGCCATGGTCAAGCCCAGGCGCTTTAACATAGGGGACCTTGTCCTAAAGAAGGTTTCCTTGGCCACCAAAAATCCTGCTCATAGAAAGCTGGGACCAAACTGGGAAGGACCCTACAGGGTTATTAACTGTAAAAGGCCAGGATCCTACTATTTGGAAGCTCTGGACGGACGGAAGCTGGAACATCCTTGGAACGTTGAACATTTGAGAAGATATTATCAGTAAACACCATGGATGAGCATCAAACGTCATGGAAGTCTGAAGAAGCTTTCTAGTATATGTTTACTACTAATATTTTAAATGTGTACTACTTATGAACTAATTCGTGTTTGTAATTCCCTAAAAGCACTAGCTCTTAAGCATGTGCCAAGTCTATGGACGAATATTTACAGAGTGGATTTCTAGTATATGAACTGTATTTCTAGTATATCTGCGTATGTATGAAAATAAATTAAAGACGAACAAAGTCCTTGGACGCGAGGATTAATCATCCAAAAGCTTTCCTTACACAAGGATAAAGCAAAAATGAGGCACGTCCTTCCAAACTAAGACGAATTGATGCCTCAATGTGCTAACCCAGCCATAGACGAGGGATAACCCAACCCAACCATGGACCAGGAAACACACAACCCAGGGGATATTGACTGAGGCAGCCAAAAGTTGGACGAGTGAAAAAAGTAAGCAAAAACTTGAAAACTAGTCCATAGGCAAGCTCTCGTCCAATAGATAAAAAAAAACGTCGAATTCAACGATGGCAACACCATTTATGGACGAGTAAAAAAAAGTTGCTTTTTAGCTAAACGCGAACAAGATCCCTATTAAAGACAAGCTAAAACATTATTGGAATGAAAATAAGTTCGTCCATACCATGAGAATGAAAAATAAACATTCATTAACCATAAAGGGAGGACAACCTATGTCCAAAAACCCTTGAAATTGAAACATTGTTTAAGAAACCGTCCTAAAAACTGTGAACGAAGAAATTGTACTTACATTACATTCAAAGGTCTTGAACAAATAGACCTAATAAAAACAAAAGTACATAAAAAACTGCTACTAAAACTAAGTCTTCACAGGGGAGGATCAGCATTAGGGTCGTCTTGAGCGGGCTGAGTAGTAGCGTCATCCTCAATGTTAATATCTTCAGAGCTCGTCTGGAGAAGGGAGCTTGAGGCAGCACCGCCAAGGTTGAGCTTTATAGAGCTGAAGTCAAGGTTGGGGAAGTTCTCTATGGCGTTCAATCTGAAATCCTCGAACCCAGCTGCATAGTTCGCGTCCAAAGAATCAGTATACTCTTTGGACGCCTTGAACTCTGCAACCGCGTCTCCCTTAGCCTTTTCAAGAAGAGCACTTAGCTCGTCATTCCTTTTTTGGAGATGATCAAGACGAGTGTCCTTCTCTATGACATCAGTCTTAAGCTCCTCCAGATGGTCTTGCAACTTCTTCACCTCGTCCTTTGCCTTGCCAGCCACTTCAGCCCATCTTTTGCTTTCGTCCTTAACCTCCTGTATTCTCCTCTCCAACAGGATCCTCGTCTTGTCAAGTTCAGTTGCTTGTCTGGACGCAGCAATGAACTTGGACATTGCCTGCACAAAATTTGGTTTAGACAAAACATAAATATTGGTAAGACGAGACAAAAATAAGGACGAGATAAAATTATATTTACCTTGAAAAGATCATGAACACCAGAGTGCTCAAAATCTTTCAAGGACATATTGTAGCAGGCCGCCACGTCCTGATCAGTCACCACCCTTTCGAACCTTTCCCAAGCTAGGTCCTCGTCTCCAAGAAGGGTCAGAGGGACTTCGCTGGAGGGTTGGGGTGAGGCAGGCATTTGAGTTGTGGACAGCACGTGCTTGGACGGAGGATCGTAGGGCTCGTCGTCGATGTCGTGGACATGGACGAGAGTCTATTGGACAGGAGGTGCAGAACCAGACTGGACGACCCCAGATTTAGACGACCCATGCTTGGCCCTTTTCTCTTTCCGACGACTTGGGAGTTTCCCCAAGTCGACCCCCTTAGACACGGACTTCCTTTTGTCACCAACTGATGGACGAGGTTGGGATCGAACACCCTGCCCAGCCACCTCGTCCACTACCTCCTTACCTTTATTCTGATTCATTGTTGCCATTTCTACAAAGATGGACGAAGATGATGAACAAATAGAACAAGATAAATAAACAAAACAAAAAGCAAGTAAACACTTACGTCTACGGACGGTACGTTCGTGAGCGATAGCTTCAGCAGATGGCTCTGGACCTAGACCCCACGCTGCAAGGCGTCTTAAGCTCACCAAAAAATGAAATGTCCTGTCAGTGTAAAGACGAGCCTTTTGAACTCGTTCAATGTAAAACCTGCTCAAGTGAGGTCGTCTGACGCCTAAAAAAAAAAAAGCGTTAGACGAGAACAGACGAATTAAACATATATGAACATCTCAGGACGGACAACCTCAAACGTACCTTCAGGACGAAGGTTCCCTAATTCTCCTGTGTAGGGACCAAAGGGATCCCTACCAACTTCACTTGGCTTCCTAGCCCAGGGACCAGAGACGAAGAAGAACTCCGTCTTCCAGTTCCTGTCTGAAGTAACCAAGGACTGGATCAATTTGTAATCTGCCCCCCTAGCTGTGAACTAATGGAAGCCAAGGGATTGATTGATCTCGGAGGGCTTGTAGCAGTAGAGGAACTCGTCCACAGTGAGAGGACGATCTTCCCCAAAGACCTCCCTCCATAAGACTTGCATGGAGACAATCAGTCTCCATGCATTGGGGTTAAATTGGCAGATGACCAAACCTAATCTAGAAAGCAACTCCCTAGCAAAGGCATTGAGAGGCAACCTCAAGCCTCCCAAGAGGTAAGCCTCATAAATACCAACTCCAAAATGGGGTTGGGAACACCATTCCCCACGGACGGGTAACCTAGGGTTTAAATTATCTGGGATTTGATACCAAGACTTCAAAGATTCTAACCTTTTGGTATCTGTCCTAGACGGGATATCTAAGGCACAACTGTAGACAATCTCCTCATCGTCTTGAGCTGTAGACGAGGGAGCACTGGTGCCTGCCCTCGACCTAGACTCAGTCCTCGTCCTATGCTCTTCCTGGAGAACCTCTAAAGGAACTCCAGGGACCCCGGACGTGTACTCGTCTGAGGTATTCCCATTACTACTACTACTGTTACTGCTATTGTCACTCGACCCACTAAAGCTACTGGGTTCATGGAACTCGTTTATGGCTTTCTCAGTACTATTACTAGACGAGGAGAGGACAATTTCAGACATTTTTTGGAAAGTTGAAACCTAAGGACAAGGGTAAAGAGAATACCTGGATCTAGATGACTATGGACGCGGAAAACTTCTAGACGAGGCGCTAAGACGAGGAGTGTCAGGGAAGAAAATTTTCAGAAATGATGGGGTAGCTCAGGAATTGCACTATTTATAGGCGAAGACTTTAGTACCTGAAACGTCACAACCAATCATAAGTTGACACGTGGCACACTCCTCGAAAAATGAGTCGACGTGAATCTCCACCATTAAGACCTTGACACATGGCAAACTTAAACGTGAATACGAACACAAGCATCCAAAAGAATAATGCCAAATAACGTTTTTCCTAGACGACCCACGGACAGGGGGGCAACTGATAGTGTCTTAAAAATTATTTAACTCTAAGCTCGTCCGTGGAGGTCGTCCAAAAGAAGAATGAGAACTGCTGTGCCAGAACACTCGTCCATGTCAGAGTCGTCCGTCTTTTTTGACCCATGGACGGCATGCATTGACTCCAGGAATGGTCACCACGTACAGTCCCTGGACGAGGTTTGTGTACTTAGGACATGGGGAACTAAAGACACCACCAAGCGACAACCCCCAATGACCGTTACGGAACGTACGGCCTAATGAAGTAACTTCCATAGCAGTTATGGAAGTTACTTCCGAACCTTCCAACATCCTCCAATATAGGAGCAGTTATCAAGTGAATAACTGCCAATGGCGTATACTATATAAGAACAACGATCGCCAAATGAGAGGTACGAAACATTTTTTCCAAGTATTTAGGAATTTCCAGTTGAAAGAGACACTGACTTTACCATCGGAGGGTTTTTGGCCGGTTCACCCCGGTCGCCCCTGACGTTTAGTTTATCTTCTCAGGTTTTTCTGATCAAATCATCTTATCGCCATCGACATCCGGAGCATCCAGCCTACTGATTTTGTTGCACTTCATCAGTTTTTAAAATAAATAATTTGACTACAAGTGCTTTTGAAAAATGATCGTGTAAAATAGAAAAAATAAATTCATATATTAAAATAGACAGAAATTTTTATATTACAAATATTCTTTTAAAATATTAAACTAAATACCAATATGCATTTTACAAAACTAAGTTATGGGCCTAGTGCATTTACATAGACGGCCTAATATAAAGTGGGCCGAATAACGAGTGAAACGAGCCCATTAATTCTCTCCCACCTCAATAAAAACCCTATCTCCCTCCCATATGCACATTCCTCAAACCCTAGCTACTTTTGCGTATCTCTTGGCAGCAGCCGCTAGGCATTCCATACGGCCATCTCCAGATCCCTCAGTTCAGGTTTAATCATCATCTCCTCTTCTTTTCAACTTTATTCATTTGTGAAATTGCTTGATTAGTTTTTTTTTTGGTTGTGCTTATTTCTCCTCATCTTCTCCTTCATTTCAACTTATTCATTTCAGAGAAAAGGCCATGGCTTCAGAGCAAGCTTGCACTCTCGCTTGTTTGATCCTCTATGACGATGGTATTCCCATCACTGTATCCTTTTCTCTTCGAATTTGATATGGGGATCTATGTTTTATTTGTACAGAAAATGGTGGAAATGAAAATAATTTTTTTTTGTTTTCAATATTTGCTAAACCCAATTAGATTTATAATCTTGTGTTGTTATGATCAAAAAGTTATACCCTTTTTCTTTGTTTAATGATCTCTGTGAAAAACCAAAAGAAAGCATGGTTATTAGTGTGGGTGTTTCTGGAAGATGTGCGTGTTTGTGTTTTTGTGTGTGTGTGTGTGTGTGTGTTTTTTTTTTTTCCTTAAATCGTTTGTAATAGGCGGAGAAGATTGCCACATTGGTGAAGGCAGCAAACGTGAACGTTGAATCTTATTGGCCAAGCTTGTTTGCCAAGGTTTTCGAGAAGAGAAACATTGAGGATCTCATTTTGAGCGCTGGGTCTGCCGGCGGTGGTGCTGCAGTTGCTGTTGCTGCACCCGCTGCTGGTGGTGGCGGCGGTGCTGCTGCCGCTGCTCCTCCACCTGAGGAAAAGAAGGTAAGTAGGAGCAACTAAGTAAATTTTTCCTGAGTTCGTTTTCCACGTTGAAAGTGTTTTGGGCTTTGAGTTATCTGATCGTTCTGCGTCTTCTTTTGTGATTTTACAGGAAGAACCAAAGGAAGAGAGTGATGATGATATGGGATTCAGCTTGTTTGATTAGGAGCTGTTTTGTTCTAGCTGGATTTGTATTTTCAGGGGTTTGATTTGACCCTATCAATGTACTAGTGTTTTTTTTTTTTTTGGTTAGTTACAAAGTTTTCTCCGTACTGAGAAGTGTGTTTTTGAACGTTATGTGATTGTGTTTTTGAAGATATGTTAGTATTTCAATATTTTTAGACAATAATTAACTCTTCTTTCTGTTAGTAATTGAATTTGTGTTGTTATGTATGCAATTATGAGGCTAACAAGTTGCTGTAGTAGTTAAATAGTTTTACCTAATCAAGATATATGTTTAGCAGTTGAATGTTGGTAATGAGGCGCCATTGACCTGTTATGTGCAGTCCATCTTTTGGTTGCTGTGTGCTCTGTTCTTCATCCATACATTTTGCTGTATATGGTTTTGAGATTTCAATTAGGGCTTTGTAGTCAGCTTCCTACACCATGTTGTGTTGGGAGTTGTCAAAAATATATATTGTTGTGTTGGGAGTTGATTTATCTTTTGATGTGGATAACATTAATGTTCTCTGGTTTTAGGGCTATTGGATCCCGTAGTGTTTCTTCACTGGTGTATTTAAATGGTCCAATATATGTTGTGAAAGATGCCTTGTGTGATTGAGTTATTTGTATTTTGCTTTATCTTAGTAGATGTTTTAATGCTGGTGTATGGTTCTTTTATGTGTATATGAAGCTACTTCAAATTGCATGCTATCCATCTAACTAGTGATAAAGGAAAAATGCATTAGCTTACCATGTTTGCTAAATTTTGGCTCCATTGTAGCTACTTCAATTTTGTTTTTTGTTTTTTTTGTTTTTTGTTTGAACTTTGGATGTGTGAATGCTCTGTAAGCTAGTTTATGCTATAATTGGCTTCTGAATCATACTGAAAGTAGAACCTAACCTCCAATAAATTTAAAGTTAGCTTTCTGTTGTTTTAGTTTAAGTGGTCATGTTGCTACTAGTAAAGAATTTTTATGAGATCAAGTAGGACTATAACCTTAATAAAATAATTATTACTACATATTTTGAAAAATATATTTTGAAAATCTAATTAACATGTATGTTAAATTTTGTGTTAATCATATATTATTTACTGACATAACTAATGATTTTTAATTTTATAGTAATTTTGCAAACGTGTAGATGTAATTTAATATTGAATTTGTCAAAATTCATTTCAAATGAAAAGATATAGAGTACTGTTATAATGTTATAACAAATTTTGTAGTTAAATTTTGTCTATTAGAGCATTTTATTCGCAGTTAAATTTTGTCTTCCTGGAGAATTTTGTTGCCGTAGAAAGCCCTGTATGCCTTGTTGTGTTATGTAGCCATGTGAGCTTTTGAAAGATTGTTCATGTCCAAACGTCTGTTATGTTTTTTTTTTTTTGGTTAAGGCATAACAGACGTTTTTATGTAGCCATGTGAGCTTTTGAAAGATTGCTCCTGTCCAAACGTGTCTGTTATAATCGGGTTAAGAACTTCCAGCAATTCTGCGGATTTGAGTTGGTGACATCTATTTTCAGTGGAGTGGATGGCCCATTGACGTTTAACTTTTTTATTGTTCCTTATAGCAACGAGCCAACGACCATGGGAAAGGGAAGTTAGTGTATAAGGAAAATCATACAGTTTGATCTTGTTGGCATATCTGTTTATAACAAGATGATTGGTTTATTCATGACGGAGAGAATTGAGTGAAAAATCTTTAAAAATGCAATTTGTTGGTTTTGCCTACTTGCATGTAATATGTATACTATCAAAATCCTTTTTTTTTTTTTTTGGTAAAAGGGGAAATATTATTAAACACAAAAGGAAAAACTACACAGCAACAGAAGCCATACTGGTAGTAACAAGTCTACAATAATACAAGCCATTGATGTCCTTAGCTAACAAAGTTTCTAGATCAGCAGAAAAAGGAAAATCAAACACAGCAAAGTCTTCAAGCATAGAACAGCCCCATTTTGCCAGCCAATCTGCAAATTTATTGGCTTCTCTAAACACGTGAACCACCCGTCTTGATGAAACTTGTCCAGGAGGTATCTGCAATCAAATAACAGAGGAGCATAAGCTGAGTTAGAATTCTTCTTTGAGTTTATCAGCCCAACAACCACCATAGCATCTAGTTCTACTTCCAGTTGCCGAATTCCAAGTTGATCCGCAAGCCTCAACCTATCTCTCAAAGCCCAAAACTCAGCCATGATGCTTGAGGTGAAGCCAATTGATCTTGCATAGCCCTTGACCCATGCTCCTTGACTATCTCTAATGATCCCTCCACCTCCTTATACTATATACTGGCTGTTGGTGTCACATTGTTCGGTCGAACTATTACTACCATCTAAGCCCACCAACTAGCTATTACTATAACATTTTTCCCAGCGAGAATGAATAACGATAAAGGAAGGTCTGTGACTGTTTGACAAACAGTAACAGATACTTTGTTAGTCTTTGGAGTTCTTCTTGCTTTAGGCCTACCATAGTTCTTAGGGAGTAGCAACGTTTTCCTTTGCGAGTGGAGCTATTTCCTCACCCTCGATTCCAGGTTCACTTCCTGCCACCCCCAAATTTAGCAGCACCTCCTCCCACTTCTTAGCAGGTCCCTGCGCCAATACAACATGATTTACAGATTCGCATTTCTTCTATGGACTTTGAATCAACCAAACAAAAATCAATAACCAAAGAAGAGAAATGTTCTATTGTAGCTTCGTGATGCTAAACTATACATGAATGATCTACTTGGCAAGAGGTTTCACCCACCTTCCATGAGAGATCTTGAGCCATGCAGTTCTGTATTATCTCAGTGAAAGCTGGAGTTCCGTAGGTTGTGAGGGCCCTTTTCACATTTGTAGCCACTGCAGTCACATCGGCAGGATCAACAGCTTCACACTGGAAGATCATTGGTTAGCATTCATGTTTAACTCAACACCAAAATACAAGTTAAAGTTGCCATTACGAAGCGTGTGAAAGGAAATGAGTTATTACTTCAACATTGAAGCTTCCCATTTGAAATCCTGTGAAACCTTCTTTAACAGTGTCAACCAATCCACCAGTTGAGGCAACAATAGGTACCTGCAGTGTCATTGGAATGGGGGTAAAGTAGTAAGAAAATAGAGGGTTACTTAGTTTTTGATGCAGAAACATATAGCAATAGATAGCAGACTGGGGAACTTTGAGTAGGCATCATACAGTTCCATAACGCATGGCATGTAATTGAATGAGACCACAGGGCTCAAATCTACTAGGAACTAGTATAAAATCAGCTCCAGCTATTATCATATGAGCCAGGGGAACATTGAATTTCGCCACTCCTCGGGCCTTGTCAGGGTGTATTTTCTCCAGCTGTTCAAGCTGCTTCTCCATTGGTTTTTTGCCAGTCCCCTTAAGAAATATAACAAAGTTCACAATAAATTTCAAATCTGTTTTTGTGGTATGATCACTATTATGATAGAAAAACAAAACGGGGAATATAAAAAGGCTTACAAGGACTATTATTTGAACATTCTCTTTGATAAAATGGGGAATGGCTGCTACAAGAATATCTGAACCTTTCTGCTCTTCGAGTCTACCAATGAAGCCTATGACAGGGATGTTTCTATCCACTGGCAATCCAACTTCAGCTTGGAGGGCTTCCTTCAAAAGAGGCTTTGCATCCAACACCTATGAATGCCAAAGATTTGAGAAATATTGGGTAATGAAGCAGGGATGTTAAACAAAAACAATGATTGATGTAAACACACAGGTTAGTGAAAAGATTCTTACAGTTGAAGCATCATATTTGACGTTTGTATATTTGTCAGTTAAGGGGTTCCATTCCTGGACATCCATGCCATTCACAATTCCTTGAATGCCAGTTTTACGAATGATGTTATCCAATTCCACTCCTTTGTCTTCGCCAGAAACAAGTTCTTGGGCATAGTATGGGCTCACAGTTAAAACCTTGTCTGATTCTAAAATTCCAGCTTTCATCCAATTGATTTTTCTTCCCTTAACTGGCTTTTCATACCTGCACAGTTGCTATTGTCATATGAAGTTCATCATATAGTATTTTGTTATATTGAGTAGATCAAAATCATACCCATCAATAAAATCAAAAGAGCTTTTCAATTCATTTGGGAGATTGAGAAGTGAGAAATCTGTGAAGGCAAATCTGCCTTGGTAAGCAATGTTGTGAATGCAAAAGGCAACCTGAAAATTTTATAAAGCACAAATCCATTTTTGAGTAAAAGGTGTTTAACCAGAATTCTTATATAGATAATTCAAGAGAGATAAACAAGGAACCTACTCTGGCAGTGCTGTATATGCCTTTGGGTTTGTATATAGTTTTCAGGTAGCATGGGATCAGCGCAGTGTGCCAGTCGTTGGCAATGAATATGACCTCTTCACCTGCACGCAGGAATATCAAAGAAACAATGCTAAAAATTTATATAATGGAAGGAGTTTATATTCTAATTTTCCTCACAAATGAATGTCCGTACCATATGGTCCAGAGAAATATTCATTGCTGTGGAGTGCTAGAACCCTTGGTGCCTCTAGAGCTGCCTAAAAGCCAAAGAAGTTGATAAATTTGGGAACTATAACCAGAGTGAATGGTGTTTTTGGGTCGAATATGAATAAACATGATACATTAAAGAAATGATAAATAATCAATATAGAAATATGAAACTGGAATAGACATTCATGGATTGCATACACAGGCTAATTTGTGATTGTTACTAAAACATACTATTCTCAACAGTTCAATGAACTCATTAATTTATCGTGCAACCTCAATTTCAAACAACCTTATTGAGCCACACGAAGGAAATTAAGACGAGCAATGTTAGAGACAACAATTTTTATAACTTTTTCACAACTTGTTGAGATGGTAAGCTATGATTAGTGTAACATCACTTTAACATGAACTCAGTTCTGACATTACTTTTATTATACACCAATCATAACATGTCACCTTAACAGTTGTGAAATTTTTTGTGTCATCTTATTGTTAATACATGCCTCAAGGCTCAAGTATGTCATCTATATATTTTGGTGAAAAACTGTTGTCTTTAACCCTTAAATCTATGATGTATTAATAACTAAAGTTCCAATATTTTGTCCTTTTTTATTTTTCAATACCAATATACCATGGAAGTTCCATTATTTCTGATTACTTCGGTTACTATTCGTTCCCTTAGTATGGCAAAATTTATGATGGAAACCTATTGTGCAACGAATTATGTTGCTCTTAGGCATTTTTCAGCGAAGCACTGCATAGATCAGAAAAGCATATCATATAAAACTAGAATGATAGAGATTATGAACCTGGCATAATAAGCTGAATCGAAGTTGGTTGTCCTGGAAATCCTCTCCAGCAATAGGCCCATAAATTTTGGATTTGGTTTTCCCCCACACCTATATGTTCAGTTATCAAACAATTCAAGGCTATGTTAGTTTGACTCTCTGCAGGTCTGACACGCTAAAAATTGTACCTTTAAAGTAATGAAATGACCATTGACCAACCTTTTCAAGAAACGCTGGGTGATCCACAAAAACGCGATCTACTCCTCTTTTGTAGCAATGGAAGAAGCGAACCTTTTCGGTTTTATCTCCTACTTTAAGCTACATATCAAGTGGTATTTCAATATTTTAAACATAGAAAATTGCCTATTAGAGTGAAACCTCCAAGAAGGAAATGAAATATAAAGTTTGCATGCATGTAGACTAGAATATACCTCAATTACAACGTCTGTATCCCACGCATCTTTGTACTGGTCATAACGTGGAGAGACAGTCATAACACGATGCCCGTTGGCCTGGACGAGGATTGAGTTTAGTGAGTTATAAGTTATAGAGTGTGTCTCAAAGCATTTTTAGATGAAATTGCCAAAGGTTTGACAATTTTGCAAAAGTTAAAGAGGATCCTTAAAGATGAAAACAACATTAAGGCTAAAGCTTTTAAGAAAAAACCTTTACAATATTCACTGTTTATATGCTTTATAGATCCAAAACTTTAAAACGCTAATTACTGTCATTTGTCAAACACACAAAATACTAAAGAGCTTTATAGTTAAACATCTACTACCAAAATTCTACAATTAAATCTCTACTTCCTAAAGCATTGTCAAATGGTGGCATATTCTCATGGAAACCTATATATATATGGCAATTAAGTCCATCCAATACATTCATCAGTTAAAGAGAGAATGAGGCAAAAGAGAATGCTAATTAAACTGACCGCCATTGCTGGTGGTAGACCTCCAAGAACATCTCCAAGTCCACCAGTTTTGCTCCAGGGACCTACTTCTGTCCCCACAAAGATCAAATTCATCCCACTTCCGCAAACAATGGTCCGTGAAGTCCATGCATTCCCACTCTTGAATGTTTTACTCCTGGTTTGCCTGTTAGTTAATTTTGCCATGGTTCTGACATGCACTAGTTCATCCACTTTGTTCAAAGATCTTAACCCATTGTGAGTCATGGTGTGATTCATTAATCCAAATTTCATCAGTGCTGCTTTAGCCTCTGATCCAGAAGGTACTGATCCATAGTTCACACGAGGACTTGTTGATACAAAGTTTGAACCAGCCACAGTTGCCATTGGTGATATTTTGTTCTGGTAAAGAATGAAACAAGAAAATTACAGCAATTTGATATAAACCATTGATGCTTATTAACATTATATTGAAATATTCATGCGTGACTGGTATGGTAAGTTCCATATGGGTACTAACCAGTAACCACAAGAGTAAATGACTAATATATGTATATATATGTGTGTGTATATAATATAGTTCAGCAAAAAAAAAAAAAAATATAATATAATATAGCTGGGTTTGTACCATTAAACTTTTGGGTCAGGTGATGTACAAGCTGTTAAAAACAAATTCACGGGCTGAAAAGCTCAAGTCATCTATTCTTGACTACACTTTGTTAGTAGCCAATTGGACTCGGAGCATTAAGAAAACATTACAAATTTACTACACGAAATAGGAAGGGAAAACACATTAAAAAACAGGTATAAAACAGAGCCACACACCAATCAATTAACAAAAGCAAACACAGATACTTACATTGACTTAATGGAGTTCCAGCTCCTAGCATATACAAATGGATTATGCACCAATGCCTAGACCTGACTCCTACACGCTACACTGAACTGGTACTGAGAATAAATTACGAAGATTAGAGCTACCATTTGTAGTGGTTTGAGCCAATAGTCCCAGTTTCCACATGGCCACCACACAATGGTTGGGAATTCTGAGACGCCCAGCCACCTCAGGATTCTTTTGAGGCTTAAAAATCACAGGACAAGAGACGAGAATAGTGGGGCCAGCTATTTTGTGAATAAAAGTGGAATATGCTCAAAGAAATTTTTTGCATTCTGTTTATATCTTCTTGGACTTAAGACTGAGTCCAGTGATATGCAATTACAGATTACAAATTGCAATGAGCATGTGTTTTTCATGAAGTAGTCCTGAAATAAAGGATAAAACAGTAATGAGCAATAGAATTCTTGTGGTTATTATCATCTTTAGCAATGATGGAACCCCCCACAGAAAATATCTTTCCTAGGGCCTTCCCCTCTATTTATTTATTTATTTATTTCATCTTAGTCATATAAAACAAGAAAATGCTATACAGAAAACATTTTAAAAAAAAATTTTGTGATAGCATAGATAAAGCATAATTACCTATAGATGGCTCACAACTTGTAATTAATGAGCTTTTCATTGTTATTAATAATTGCATGAGATCGCATCAAACTATGGAACATGATCCTCTCTATTTCACTTGAAATTGAGAGAATCCATATTGCAACGAAGATTTTATGTTTAGTATATGACAGAGTAATTTTCATTTAAAATTTTAAATGTTGTGACTTGTGACATTGAATACAAGTTTAAATTTTGTAATTTATAATCTAAACCATAAAATGAATAGATTTTATGAAGAGTAGTGAGAATATCACATCAACAATGTCTATGTTAAAAATTGTGTCACATTCCTAGGATATTGGCCCAATACCTATTTGGCCTTTCTTGATAGGAAGGTCAACTTGGTTACTTTTGAGGATTTTCTTTGTGTGGAAGAAATATCTAATCCTTATCATAAAAATAATGTAATCATTATCAAAGAACTAATGAATATTTCTTGTTCACCAAGAAATATGATTTGAAGACTTATATATATATATATATATATATAAAAGAGATCTTATAATTTCACACGGAATGATTTTTTGTATTTAAATGATTTTTGTGACTTTTAATTAATAGAGAATTATTTAGTGGGTGATTTAAAAAGAGTTAAAGAATTCATAGTTTTAATTTAAGCATATGGCGAAATTATGTTATATGATTTTGTAATTTTTATATTAAGTCACATAATGCAAACATGACATGTATGATATAAGTTTTATTATTAAAGCAAAACGTTATGATTGATTATTATTGTGGAGGAACGAGGATCCAAAGCAATAATAAAGTTGGCCAGGGTATGCCTGGGGAGGGGAATTTCATGAAGAATCCTTAGAGAGGACCTATTTAACTAATAAGGAGTTCGGGATGTTGCCATTAATGAAGATGTCGAGGACTTCTACTTAACCTCGAAAGGCCGAGAATCAGGTATGAAGGGTGCACGGTGCAATCCCACGGGAGACAAAGGTAGCTTGGTGTGGAACAAGGAAAAGAAGAAAAAGGAAGGATAAGGCAGCTATCCCCTCCACATTAAATACACTGCAACCACTTAGCTGACCGCATTAATGAAGAAATGACCATAAACAGTGTTCCTCACAGCTCATATTTTGGTGTAAAAACCTTTTGGTCTTGATGGGACAAATATCAAAAAAGTTTGATTATAACCCTCCAAATGTAAGATCCAAATGCATCTTTGCTAAATTATATAAAGCCAAGAAATACCTGGATCAAGTGGATTGAACGAGGAGAAGAGAAACAAAAAGAGAGAAAAACCATCCAATTGTATCTTTTTCCTCGGACTGAACTCGAGGATGAACACTTAGCCAATTTTCAAACTTTTTCCTTTTGAATGCTACTATTTCGCATATAGTTTTTGGTCTGACTGTCATCTCTTGTTACATAATGGGTATTTAAAAGTTGACCTTGCATTTCATCTCTAAAAATTAATTGTGTGAGTGAACAATAACTATATTAAAATCAACCTTAGTTATTTGATTTACATTTCGCCCGCCACAATTAATATAATATATAATAAATAATGAAATTTATGTTACATTTTTGAAAATGCTTGAAGTATAATTTTATTCGGTGTATTATTTTTAAGCCTAAAATGAAAAATTCATTATCTAAGTTTTATTAGAATTCATTCAATCCTCTAATTTTGCTTTTGTTTATTTCAGTCCTTCTAAGTATCAAGTTATACAATTAAGGTTTTTCATCAACTATTGTTAAATGTTGCGGTTAGTTGACAAATTAAAAAAAAAAAAAACCAATTAATGATTTAAAAATATTTTCCAAATTAAAAGAAAAAATTAGCCAAAACACCAATTGGTTTTTGGGTGTAGATAAGGATCAAACCTTATATCTCTTATTCGACGATAAGAGATTTACCAATTGAACTAACTGAAACCCAATTACAACTCATTATTTACTTGTAAGAAATCTATATATATATATATATATATATATATATAGTAATAGGTGAAACTGGGAGAAACTCAAATTAGAATTTCAATTTTGTACCGTGTGCCTTAAATTATTTATTTTTAAAGAGTTTTATTTCTTAATTTTAGAATCAAACATGGGACCATATCATAAATATTCATACAAGTGAGTTATTAAATACAAAAACCAAAAAGTCTAAAATAAATGAATCATAAAAAAAGTGATTCATAATAATTAAAAAAAATGACAATTTACATTTTATACCTAATAATATCCTTACAAATTTTTTTAAAGAATTAACAAAATATAAAAATGACTATGAATAGTATTAGTATATATTAAGAAGATTTAGAAAGTTAGTTATTGCTTTTTTTATTGTAAAAAATACCCTAAATTAATTAATCAACAACTTAAAAATGAGGTTAAAATAGTAAATTGGCAAAATAAAGTTAGTTATTTCTTTTTTTACTGTCAAAAATACCCTACCTAAAACTTAAAAATGGGGTTAAAATAGTAAATTGACAAAAATAATAAATTCTTACTTCTACGTCGAAATGTCTTTCTGCTTCTAATAAATTCCTACTTTTACATTAATTTAAATTCCTACTTCTACTCACTAAAAGCATCCACATCAGTCCATGGATAGTCTTGCAAAATACAAAAAGCAGTTCTTTTTACACATTTTGATCAAAAAAACACCCACATCAGTGGGTGTAAAATAGTGCAAAATCGTGCATAAATATGCAAAAGCTACAATAACCGTGTATATATACACGGTTACTGAAGTTCTTGCATACATTATTTTAATAATTTCTAATTTCGCACCTTTTTTTCTCTCTCTTATCCATCTGCACAACTAACTGACGCCCTTCTTCCTCAAATTAGAATTCCAATTTTGTACCATGTGCCTTAAATTATTTATTTTTAAAGAGTTTTATTTCTTAATTTTAGAATCAAACGTGGGACCATATCATAAATATTCATACAAGTGAGTTATTAAGTACAAAAACCAAAAAGTCTAAAATAAATGAATCATAAAAAAAAGTGATTCATAATAATTAAAAAAAAATGACAATTTACATTTTATACCTAATAATATCCTTACAAATTTTTTTAAAGAATTAACAAAATATAAAAATGACTATCAATAGTATTTGTATATATTAAGGAGATTCAGAAAGTTAGTTATTGCTTTTTTTATTGTAAAAAATATCCTAAATTAATTAACCAACAACTTAAAAATGAGGTTAAAATAGTAAATTGGCAAAATAAAGTTAATTATTACTTTTTTTACTGTCAAAAATACCATACCTAAAACTTAAAAATGGGGTTAAAATAGTAAATTGACAAAAATAATAAATTCCTACTTCTACGTCGAAATGTCTTTCTGCTTCTAATAAACTCCTACTTTTACATTAATTTAAATTCCTACTTCTACTCACTAAAAGCATCCACATCAGTCCATGGATAGTTTTGCAAAATACAAAAAGCAGTTCTTTTTACACATTTTGATCAAAAAAACACCCACATCAGTGGGTGTAAAATGGTGCAAAATCGTGCATAAATATGCAAAAGCTACAATAACCGTGTATATATACACGGTTACTGAAGTTCTTGCATACATTATTTTAATAATTTCTAATTTCGCACCTTTTTTTCTCTCTCTTATCCATCTGCACAACTAACTGACGCCCTTCTTCCTCTAATACACACTCCCACAGACAAAATCAAAAAATCAACCACAAAATCAACAACAAAATCAACCATAGACACCACAAAACCAAACACACCCACACATGGACACACCAATGAAGACAGAGAGAGTGGATCGGCGTGCTTGGATCGGAGTTTCAGATCGGCATACTTGGATCGGAGTGCTTGGATCGGCGTTCTTCTCGCCATGCTTGGATCGGAGTTCTTCTCGCTGTGCTTGGATTGGAGTTCAGATCAGCGTGCTTGGATCGGAGTGCTTCGATCGGCGTTCTTCTCACTGTGCTTGGATCGGAGTTCAGATCGGCGTGCTTAAATCAGAGTGCTTAGATCGGCGCGCTTGGATCGCCGTTCTTCTCGCCGTGCTTGGATCGGAGTTCTTCTCGCCGTGCTTGGATCGGAGTTTCAGATCGGCGCCGTGCTTCGTGCTTGGATCGACGCCGTGCTCCCTGCTTGGATCAGAGTTTCAGAGAGTTTGGAAGAGAGAGGAGTGAGGAGTTTGATGGAAGAGAGAGGAGAAGAGAGAGGAGTTTGATGGAAATTAGAGAGAGTTTCAGAGAAGGCTCTCTAATAAAGTCCCGTGAGTGGAGAGAGAAGGTTAGAGATAAAATAATAATAAAAAAAGTGAGAAAATGATTATTTAAATAATGTAGATGATAGAATAGATAAACTGATGTGGGTGTTTTGTAAAAATAAATGTGTAAAATAGAAAAAGTAGATTTTTAGTGTAAAAATGGATGTGTAAAATAGACCAACTGATGTGGTTGCTTTAACTTCTTACAAAATAGGATCATTTTTTTGTTAGTTTTAAAACTCCTCTAATCTACAAAACTCACTCTACGTATTTTTTTTTTTTTTTTTTTAACTTCATCACACCCTTAGATTTTTTTTTTTTTTTTTTTTTTTTTTTTTTTTTTTGTGATTGAAAAAAGTAAAAATCCCAAATTTTGAGTGTATTCATACATATGTATGGAGTTACAAGCAAAATTAAAATAAAGCAACCCTATACTAATGAAGTTTTAATTAAATTACTTTTGGTATTTTCTAAATAATTTTTAATTTAATTACATTACACAATTTTTTTTTTCAAATTCTTTTACTTATAATTACTTTTCATTTAACTTTCTCATGCATTATTCATTAAATGGAAGGTCTTGTGTGTTACAGGAAGTGCCAACCATTGGGACAGCCAAGAATTTTTGAGTACGCTTACCACGAATGTCCCTCTAAATCTAGTAACTTACAGGAAGAAGAATTATGATAAGAATTGGAGATACAAAGAATCTGTACAAATATCTATCACAAGGAAATTCAATGAAAAACCTATAACTATAAGCATCTTTGGTAATATAATTTCAAATATGGAAAAGGAAAACTAATTGGGGTACTAAAGTTAATTTATCGTTTGTTAAATTTTCTTCCGACGGAAAACTTGCTAATTTCACAAAAAAAAAAAAAAAAATGTGATATTGGCATTGCCTTGCTTTTTAGGAAATAATCTGGATGATGTTACACTTTGAAATATATCAAAACAAAAAATATATGCTAAGTATTGTTGTGTATTCCTTACGTTTGCTTTATATAGAATGAAAATTATATCATATGGTGAGTCATGTCTTTGTTCTAATGATAAAAATTGTTCCTTGTATCATAAAATTAACGTGATTTATAGGTTTTCTCACACTTCTTAAAGCCTATATAAATCCAACCATTGCAAATCAATTTTTGCATACTAAAAAGTAAAGAAGAAACGATGGTGTACAACAAAACATTGTTGGAATTACTGATTGCAATGTTGGGAGGTCCTCGATTCTGGAAGGTGTATTTCTTCAAGGAATTCTGCATTAACAACTGAAGATAGGAGGTTGTTCTTGGTATATCATGGAACGTTAGGTCCGTGAACTAATATTAATGGTATAGTCTAGTAATAATGACACTCTTTTGTGGTGTTTGATGTGTCTCTAGTTTGAATCCTATTCCCCCCCCCCCCCCCCTCTCCCCACTAAAAATAATAATATTTCAATAATAGAAGCTCTCTCTCTCTCTCTCTCTCTCTCTCTCTCTCTGTTTTGCTCTTCTGCTTGCATTTTTTCTTTTTTTACTCTTTAGGTATCCCAAGGAAATAAATTCATTATAGAGCCCTGCGTGTCCTTATGAGAAATTGCAGCTCATAAATTTTTGCAAAAAATTGCAATCCATGCATACACTAGAAGTTTGTTTGTTTGTTTGTTTGTTTTTTTTTTTTGAGAAGGAATGTATGCACTTGAAGTTGAAATGCTATTCTCTTTCATGATCTATTGGTTGTAGGGCTCCTTATATCACCCCTTTTGTAACTGCGTTTTCTGGATAAGGGAAAGAAACGAAGATCCTTAAATTGGTTAAAAAATTCCTTCCTAAGTATTTTAACAAAATTCCCCCCTCTAACTAATTTATTATGCAAACCTATTATTAATGGATTATCTTCAAATCCTATCATCTTTGGAAGTCTAGATATATTAACATATTATTCTGTCTTTTACATTACAGTATAAATATATGTGTGTGTATATATATATATATATATATATATATATATATTACAGTGTCTTTTTAAATGAAAAAAAGAAAAAGAAATACACATAGACTCGTCTAGTGGAAATAGTAACAATTTTAGAGAAGATTTCAAGTCTGGTCATCGAAGATTATTTGTCAAATTTTTTTTTAAGAATCAATTTCATTAATTAATCAATTAACAAATGAAATAATGAAATAAAATGATTTTAATTACAACCAAAAAATGTAACTACTCCTACTACTTGACCCAACTGGAGAAATACCTAATAAGCTAGGAGTCTTTCGCCAAATATCTTATTCAGATTAAATTCTATACAGATTTTAGTATAAAACCCTCTAATTACACCCTCCTATAAAATATTGTTACATCGATTTTTTTTTTCCAAATAAATATAAACAGAGAGCATCACATACAAACATCATCCAGACTTTTTTCTCTTCTTCTTTCTGAGATAGGGCAAGGTTTTTTTCTTAGGGGAGCCAAATATAAAATTGAAGAATAAGAAATATGTTGAATTTTACCTTTGTGGACCAAATATATTCGAGAATAATAAAGATAGAAATAAATTAACACATTGTTGAGGTCCAAAAAATCACAATGATGTACCAAGGCCCAAAACAACGCAATGGATTGAAACCTAAGAAAATAATAAAGTGTTTGGGCTTCTAATAAAGAAAAAAGAAAGAGGTCCAAACCCATTAAGGGTCTATAAGGAGGGACCCAAGTCTATGGATGGGCAAATTTCGGGCCCAATGAAATAAAGGAAAGAAAAAGCCTAACCTAGCCATCAAAGGTCAGAAAAATTCCTAGGAACCTCTGATCCTCGGGATGTGCAGCAAAGCCAAGTTTGGATTATGACAGTTTAGGGGGGGTGTCAAGAAACACAAGAAATAAGAACAGATATGTCCCTATCAACCACCCAATGATGTCGTAAAGAGGTCAAAGGGCCTGAGAACCAACAACTCATGAGCAAAAGCCTGGTACCTCAGGGAACCCAAGAAGAAGAACCAGAAAGGAAGGAGGCTTGGGATCTTTCGGCCTGGCTGAAAGGAATCAGCTCAACTGGGAAAAATGACAAAAGGGAAAGCAGCCAAAAGGTGGGTCTGAAAAGTGGAATCTAGAAGCCTTGGAGAAGGAAAGAACAAAAAGCCAACCTTCTACGACCTCCCAAAACGAGAAAGTCGACAAGAGACTTTTTAAGGAAGAAACCCCAAAAGAAGAAAATAATAAGGAATGAGGAAGGGACTAGCCACCAATGTTGCTGACACAACATTGGTTCTAGTATCTAGGGGAGCAAATGGAGGGAATTAGTAGTACCCCGAAAACCCTAGAATGACACTATAAAAAGGGGAATCAGCCAACAGTGAAGGGCATTCAGTAACAGTGAATCAGAGTAAAAACCCTTGAGAAAACTTTATTAGAATTCCAAAAAAAGAGAGAAAAGGGAGGGAAATACCATTTGGTATCCTCAAGCAGCCACTAGAGAATACACTTGAATTCAAAGGGATTCAAACTTTGCAAATCTTAGAGGCTTGAAGAGCCATCTAAGTCTGTAATTTTTGAACTTATTTAGACTTTGTAACACGTCCTAGTGAGCGTAGTGTATTATATAATCAAGGAAGTAATGAAATAGTTTACAATACTTCAAGGATCCCTAATGCTTTATTTTATGTTCCCTCTTTATCATTTCGTCCCTTTGCTGTTTCTTACTGGTTCAATACATATATTTCTCATATGTTAGCATGTATGTGTTGTAGGATTCGTGCTCTGTGCACCACCTGGTTCTGAATCAGCCCAATTTAGCTGCGGTGAACTAAGCTGAGTTCCTTAAAACAATAAGCATTGGGCCCAGGATTCTTGTTTTTACTTGAGCTTGTTCCCCTAAAAAAAAAAGAACCCACACATTGTATACCATATTTGTAAAATGCTCTTTTTTTTTTTTCTTTTTTTTTTCCTCTCTTGCATAAAATTTTAATTAATTCGCGCATTATACTCCTCTCAAAAAAAAAAAAAAAAATCGCTCATTATACAAGCATACTACTAGTGAAAAATATTCGTATAAACAAAATAAAATACACAAATAAATATTTTTTTTGAGAAATAAATACACAAATAATTCTTTCTTAATACATTCCAACTCAATAATTATTGACATATCAAAATGGAACAAGACATTATTTTAAATCCCAAAAATTGTCTATGATTAATTTGTACTAAATTTCGTAGCAATTTTCCCTTTAATAAACAAAATCAGAAAAGTCCATTAAACTATTATCTTCCATTTTGTTGTAATACCTAATTTTAATGAAATTCATGGGTGAACATGTTCGTTTCTAAGTTGTAGCATAAACTGGAAGAGTAAGTACTCCTACAATCATTTAAATTCTGAACCTTCTACACATAATAGTGAAGTTTCATTTTCAACAATAACTATACAAATGATTTAATTCTTGTGATTGAGTAATTATTACAATATAGAAACTATCTAATTGACTTACCCAAAAATAAATTTATCTAATTGATAATGACGCTAATTTTTCTCAAGTGCCGACTCGTTTGAGTGAGTGTTAGGCAAAATATAAGCGAGACTTTCTAACTTAATTGATTTTTAAAACTATCAAGCTTGCTCGAGTTGCCTAACATGGGAATTTCGGTTGAACGAAGTTCCAACTTTAGCTCATAATCTTTTTGTTTCAATACAAGTACAATTCAAATGAAATCAAATACAAAGAAAGTTTTGCAAATTTCAATGAAAATTTAGTATTTAATACATATAATGTTAGTTCTCTAATGTCCTAACGGGAGGGGATCTTCTCCCATCTTAGTTAAAACTTATAAATGAGAGACAAAGTAGTGCTACTATAAGGCTATTGGTGATATATATATATATATATATATATATATATATATATATATATATATATATTTATATATATATATATTTATATAAAAGAGGCTTAGGGTAAAATATTATTTTACTCCCTAAACTTTACTAAAAGTTTATTTTTTGTCCCTAAACTTTAAAAAAGTTCTTTTTTCATTCCTAAACTTTTTAAAGAGTTTTTTTAGTAGTATAGAAACAAAAATAAAGATAAAAAAGTCTTATAAGCCTTTTTTATCCTTATTTTTGTCTTTATTCCTTTTTTTTTTAATCCTAAACTATTGAAAAATAAGGAGAGACGCCTCCCACTTATGCCTTATAAGAGAGGCGACTCTTTCCGATGTGGGATTGAACAAAACCTTGAGGACTAAGGCTCAACGCCATTTCCGAAAAGGATAATACTTGATTGGGGGCCGAGATGAAAGTCCTCCCACGTTAAAGGCGCATTTTGGGGTTTAAGGAGAAACCCCCACCTTTCTCCTTTGGACTGCCATTGAGGTCTTACGTGAAGGAGTGCACTACCACAGCACACGAAGCTCAGATCTCATTCTTGACCACTACTACACATACACATGTGTAGTAGTGGTACACTCATTCTAAGGCCAAAAGCTTATAAGGCATGAGTGGGAGGCGTCTCTCCCCGATGTAGGATTGAACAAAACCTTGAGGACTAAGACTCAACGCCATTTTCGAAGAGGATAATACCTGATTGGGGGTCGAGACGAAAGTCCTCCCACGGATAATATAGTTTCACTTAAAGTAAAATATGTTGAAAGTTTTATGTATTTAAATTAATAATTGGATAAAATGTTAAAGATAATTATTTTGGGAGGAATGCAGATTACAACTTCAAGTTGTGTTGCAATCTTTAGGGTTGTAAATGAACTAAACTATTTACAAATAATTTTAATGAGTTAATCTACTCGGTTTGACTCAGGAAAAAATGTTAAACAAATTATTTTTAGAATTAATCATTGGATAAAATGTTTAAAATAATTATTTTGGGAGGAATGAAAATTACAACTTCAAGTTGTGTTGCAATCTTTAGGGTTGTAAATGAACTAAATTATTTACAAACAATTTTAAGGAGTCAAATCTACTTGGCACGACTCAGGAAAAGACTTGTTTGTATTTGTCAATTTAACCAACGTGCTAAGATTAAGCCCAATTTTAGATTTTACTCTTAAAGGAGTTAAACACTGATGTGGCCGTGTGGCTCGACGAAGTCCAGCCATCCATAGGGTTCAAGCTCGTCCTTGGATGTTCCTCCTCCAGCTGTGCAGAGTCCAAGCTCGTCCTTGGACGTTTCACCTCCAAACGAAAACATAATTGAACCCCAAATTCACTAACCCTCCCACACTTAGGAAATCCTCAACCCAAGAGAGAGTCGTCCATGTATAAACAACTCCCAACCTGAGTCTCGTCCATGAAAGCCTAGGATTTGGCGCGCATGGAGAAAGGTCTTGTGCATTGTCATAGCCCCCTACAATAGCAGTTATGGAAAATATCATAACTGCTTCAACGGTTACAAGAATCAAGTGTAAAAACTTCTGATCCCCACCAACTTAGGGGAAGTTACAAGACAAATAACTGCCTTCGGGACACTATATAAACACCCATTTCTGACAAGAAAAATAAGGGTGTTCTTTACGTACAATTTAAGAAAAATTAAGCCTTAAGGATAGAAAACTAACTTTATCATCAGAGGATTATTGGCCGGCTACACCAGTCGCCTCTGATCCTGTGTTTTGGTTTCAGGCCCCCAAGATCGTCAAAATCCGAAGCGTTCAACTCACTGATTTTCAATCCATCATCAAACACAAATATAATAATATGTTAGTGAGCAAACTTGTGAGCATGATACTCAATGTTATATGTTTATAAAACCATACTTGTATTAATTTGATATTAAATTTTGTAAGTATGTAAATAAATTTTGAAGAGCTGGTATTTTTAATTTATTGATAATATAAATATTCGATATCATAGTAAAATTTTAAACAATACAAGTTGGTAAATTATTTTTGTGGGAGGACGAGAAACCAAGGACAAGAGCATGGAAACCGATGACAAGAATGAACAAGAAGAGGTCAAGACCAAGGGGCACGCTCTGGGAAGTTTTGTCAAGGAGTCCTCAAAGCAAACATGATAACACAACCACAAAACCTAAGAAGATCGGAGTGCCTAAGGAACCCGAGGATACTGATACATGGAAGGGCCGAGGTCTAGTATTGAAGACCACCAGACACGCAACCGAGGAAAGGAAGAAAAGTTTGTCATTAAGCAAATGAAGGAAGAGTACAAATGCTTTGCATCCACTTAGCTGACTGCATTAATGGTAGAATGACCCCTGAACAGTGTCATCATAGCTCACAACCTAACAGTGAAACCTTCTAATAAGGCCCTGATGAGATAAGTATAGGAGGAAAAAAGCTTTGTCCCTCCAAGTGGAAGGCCAGGATGCAACCTGGATGACTATATAAAGGAAAGAGATCCCTACAAGGAAAATGAGGAATGATTGAAAAGTAGAGAAGTGAGAAAAACAAAGAGAGAGTGAGAATCTTATCATGCAAGAACAAAAGTTAACCTTTACCTCGGCCTAAAACCGAGGTGCATTGTTGTATTAATCCCAGAAGTATATTGTTCTGCTTTTCCTGACTTACATATATACCAAGCACACATTTCAATACCATTCTATCGTCTTGTTAAAAAATTGGTAAATAAGGTTAATTGGCATTCCATCTCTATAAATTAATTGTGTTTGGTTGAAATCTAACTTAGTCCATTTCGGCTCACCACAATTTTGTTTAAGTTTCAACTATAATTTATATTGATTATTAGTAAGATTAAAAATTTAAATTCTATATATAAGAGATAAAAATAAAAATTTTAAGTAACAAGAAAATAAAAAATTAATAAGGTAGTTATTGAACCCTTCGAGTCAAACTTGAACATGTTCGTGACTCTTGAGTTGTTGTTGCAAATTGCAATGCTATACAACAGTCGCATAGTTGACGGACATCGGTGATGATCTGATGGAGTTGAAACTAATTCCTTAAGCGGAAAGCAACAAATTCAAAAGTAAAACCAACAAAACGACATGACCAAGAATCTCACCAGTTCCTCCGAAACATTACCTGCGACTATGGAACTCGACCTCGACTCCTTCCTTAACTCACCTCTCACCAGCGACGACGACGACAAAGACAAAGACAATCACCACAACCTCAACTCCATCCCTCACCGCACAATCGACGAAATCCTCAACGCCTCCGATTCCTCCACCTCATCTCCCCCTACATCTCCACTGTCCATTTACTCCCGCGTCTCCGATCCCAAACACGACCAAGACGACACCGTTTCAGTCTCCACAACTAAACAACCCTCCTCAGACTTTTCCTCCATACCGGCCCAACATCACGATGAAAACCCATCGCTCCAGTCCCGACCCGGTTCGTCTTCTTTCAGTCGGGTCAGACCCGGAATTAATTACCCGGACGATCCGTTTAAAAGGCTCTCGAACTCGAAGCCGTTACCGTCGCTTTTCGGCGGTGTGAGATCGAATGCGAAGCCGGGGGCAGCGCTTGCGGCGGCAGTGGCGGCCTCCAGGGCTCTCCCGACCCCGCACGCCGCCGCGATCAAGTCGAGGAGGGCTGCCAGTGGAAGCTTCCAGAAGGTTATTGAAGATTCCGATGCGGTTTCGGTCTCGGCCTCAGATGAATTGAGCTCTAATAGTGAAACTCGTAATGCCAAAGAGGATGAGGTTTTGGAAGGTGTGATTGGGAATGAGGGTTTTGCTCAGGGTTCTAGTCTTAAAGGGGTCGAAAGCGAAGCCAAAAATGTGGTTCAAGTAGATGGATTAAAGGTTAGTAGTAATCATGAAGAATTGCTGCAAACAAGTACCGATTCGGTTTCTAATTTTGATATCATTGAGCCGCGGATTGGTTCTTCGTCCATAAGTGCTGAGGAGGACGAAAACAATGTAAATGTAGATGAGAATGCTTCTGTGCTGGACAGGAGCTCTGAAATTTTGAACTCAGAAGAAGATAAGGTTGATCATTTGGAAGAGAAGGTAGAGGAGGAATCGACAATTGAGGCATTGGAAACACAGCAACAAGTGAATGTTTTGAAAGATAATGAGGTGGGTGGCGTTGGTGGTGGCGACGATGATGACACGAGTTCATTGAGTGATATTACTGAACTTGTGGAAGAGAGAATTGGGCAATTGGAGAGCAGGAGGATTAGTAAGAGAGCGGAGAAGAAATCCCGGGCTGCTTCTATGAAGCCATTGGAGTTAGCTGAGGAGCTTGCTTCTACTGGTTTGCATTGGGAAGAGGGTGCAGCTGCTCAGCCAATGAGGCTTGAGGGCGTACGGAGAGGATCAACCACATTGGGATACTTTGATCTTGATGTGGATAATGCTATTACAAGGACCATTTCTTCTCAGGCATTCAGGAGAGATCATGGTTCCCCTCAAGCTTTGGCTGTTCATACTAATTATATTGCAATTGGAATGTCAAAAGGGGTCATTCTAGTTGTGCCCAGTAAATATTCCGGTTATAATGCTGACCACATGGATCCAAAGGTTACTTTTGCATTAATCTGCTTATATTGCTCTTACTTGTTAGCCTTTCATGTTCCTTCAGGATTCTACGTTTCTATATGTTATTTGTTCATCTTTTGGTTGAAACTTGAATAGATTCCAGGAAATATATTTTGGGTGTAATTAGAATCAAGGGAGAATGTTGTGCATGTACCCTTTAAAATAATAGTCAATTCCTGGTGTCATCTTTGCAGAATTGCTTAAGTATCAACTTAATTGCTTATTTCAATCTCTAAAATGCCCCAATGAATTTCACACAAAACAGCAGTTACATACTTGATTTTGCACCGGATGACTTCCATACACAAATAACTTGATATTATTGAAAAGAAACGCAATGTATCAGCTTTAAAAATTAAAAAAGAAAAACCTTTGGTGTGCGTACTTAGTATGAGTATATTCTGTAAGGATGACTCATATACATAAATATAATGTGCATACTTAGCACGGGTGTGTTGGTACTTCCTCAACAAAGTTCTTATTCAGATATGCCCTTAGTATATGGTTATCCGTTAAGATACCATTGATTGGTAATATCTAAATTTCTTCTGTTACAGAAATCAAACATGTTAAGTGAGGAATTTGGCTTTTTATGGTAATTTCAGTATGCAAACATCTGGATGTTTAATTAAATTGTGAAGCTTCTAAGTACATCTGCTTTTGCTATGTGCCACATTGTAGTTACGACAGAAATAACTTTACTCAATAAACCATGCTGTTTATGTTCCAGATGTCGATGCTCGGTCTGCAAGGGGATAAGTCTCATGCCCCTGTAACTTCCATGTGCTTTAATCAGCAAGGGGACCTGCTCTTAGCTGGTTATGGTGATGGTCATATTACTGTTTGGGATGTGCAGAGATCATCATCAGCAAAAGTTATTACTGGAGAGCATACAACACCAGTAGTACATACATTATTTCTCGGACAGGATTCTCAGGTTACTCGTCAATTTAAAGCAGTTACTGGTGATAGTAAGGGTCTCGTTCTGTTGCATGCTTTCTCAGTTGTTCCCTTGCTCAATACGTTCTCCATCAAAACCCAGGTAAAACATTAGTATGCATTAATATGTGATTTATGATTGTGGCACTATGTATAATATGCTTATGAGTTGACATCATCTCCAAACTAATGATCATATTGTTACTTAAAATAGTGTCTTCTTGATGGACAAAAAACGGGAATTGTGCTATCAGCTTCACCGGTCCTTTTTGATGAATTCTCTGGAGGTGCTTCCCTGTCCTCTCAGGAAAACAATGCAGTTTCATCCAGCAGTCTTGGTAGTATGATGGGAGGTGTAGTAGGTGGAGATGCTGGCTGGAAACTCTTTAACGAAGGCTCTTCTTTAGCTGAAGAAGGTTTGGTCATATTTGCCACCCATCAAACTGCTCTGGTGGTATGAAGCCCTCAGATGATTGCACAAATTCCATGTACCTTTTGTCTTTTGAATTGATGTTTTTTCTTCTTAGTGGTTATATCTTGTTCAAAATGTGTTAAAGCCACATTTGCATGTTACAGGTAAGGCTTACTCCTACTTTGGAAGTCTATTCGCAGCTTTCTAAGCCAGATGGGGTTCGAGAGGGTTCTATGCCTTATACTGCATGGAAATGCATGACACAATCACGCAGTTTGCCTAGTGGTATGCATTGAGTGAGTTTTGGGCATTTATGTTGAGATATTTCATCTTTCTAAGATATGAATTTGTTACAGAAAACGTGCCTGTGGAAGCATCAGAGAGAGTCTACTTGCTCGCAATTGCTTGGGACCGAAAAGTTCAGGTTGCAAAGTTAATCAAATCAGAGCTAAAAGTATATGGGAAATGGTCTCTTGACAGTGCAGCTTTAGGTGTGGCTTGGTTGGATGATCAGGTACGTATTTAGTTATTCATATATTGTTGATTTGTCTTTTGTTGTATTTAAATAATGTTATTTAGGCAGCGTTGCCTAGTAAATAATTGTAAATGCTTTGCATGTAATGAGATTTTTGTACTTGACCAGATACTGGTTGTTCTTTCATCAATTGGACAACTCTGTCTGTTTTCTAAGGATGGAACTGTGATTCACCAAACAAGTTTTTCTCTGGATGGTTATGGTGGAGATGATCTTGTTGCATACCATACCCACTTTATTAATATCTATGGAAATCCTGAGAAAGCTTTTCACAATTGCATAGCTGTGAGAGGAGCTTCAGTATACATCCTTGGACCTATGCATCTTGCTGTTTCTCGTCTTCTCCCATGGAAGGAACGGATTCAGGTTCTGCGGAAAGCGGGTGACTGGATGGGTGCACTGAACATGTCAATGACACTTTATGATGGCCAGGCGCATGGTGTTATCGACCTCCCTAGAACCTTGGATGCTGTACAGGAGGCCATAATGCCCTACCTTGTGGAGTTGCTTTTGTCATATGTAGATGAAGTATTTTCTTATATTTCGGTGGCATTTTGCAACCAAGTTGAGAAAATGGAACCACTGGACAACCCAAATAGTAGAAGCAGTTCTGTGCACTCTGAAATAAAAGAGCAATACACTCGTGTTGGTGGAGTTGCTGTGGAATTCTGTGTTCATATCAAGAGGACTGACATCCTTTTCGATGAAATTTTCTCCAAGTTTGTGGTGGGACAACAGAGAGGTATCATTACATCTCTGTGTCTTCTTGTGTTGAATGCTTCAATTACTACGCAGTTTGACCTTTGATGTCCAGGTTAAAGTTCATTTTTAAGTGAAACTTGGTAACTCAATTTGTGATAGCCATAACTACATAACATGAGGCTAGAAAGTTTAACAAACTTTGAAGGTCAGACTGTTTGGACAGTGAGATTATTGCTAGGCTATCAACAAGACATGTTTGTATCTTTGGGGGGAATATTATCAATTATGAAAGAATATGAGAAACCTTTCCTTCTTATTTATTATTGGCAAGTTACAAACGCACCTAGTGGTTGTTGAACCCACAATCTCACCCTCCACTCCATTCTCATCGGGGAAGTGCCAAATGAGCCAAGCTCATTGGCTGCTTAGAGAGCTTTCCTTGTGATGAAGCTTTTCTAATGCTATAATCTATTTTACCTTTGCCTTTTAAGATTGGGTTTGTTACTAGGAAGGGTGCAAGTGTAATTCAGCTCTCCTAGCACCTTGAGAGTGATGTATTCCGTGTTGACACTTTGCTAGTACAAAACTAGGTTGAGTTAGTGTCTGCTGTGGTCTAATTGCCTGTGAAGTGTGTATTCTATATATATACATAGCAGCCCTTCACTTGCAATAATTTGTCCATATTAGCAGTCCTTAGACATTACTCTTTCAGTGATTTACCTTTTGTTTCATTACATTTTCCAGACACATTTTTGGAGCTTTTGGAACCATATATATTGAAGGACATGCTTGGATCACTGCCTCCTGAGGTATAGCTTGATGTCTCGTGCTTAGCCTTATTGGCAGCTTAATCATAAATTCTGATATTTCTTTTTCTTTTTTCGTTTTATTTTGTTAGATTATGCAAGCACTTGTAGAACATTACAGCAGCAAAGGATGGTTACAACGAGTTGAACAATGTGTCCTTCACATGGATATCTCTTCTTTGGATTTCAATCAGGTCTTACCTTCAAAACCTTTGTTAATCATTTTTGTTGTTGGAGTAAATTCATTTATTGACTTGATTGGATAATGATTATTATTTTTCCTTGTAGGTTGTTAGGTTATGTAGAGAGCATGGATTATATGGTGCTCTGGTGTATCTCTTCAACAAAGGATTGGATGATTTTAGGGCTCCTTTAGAGGAACTGTTGGTGGTCTTGCGAAATAGTCAAAAGGAGAGTGCTGCTGCCCTTGGGTACGTATAATGTGTTCCTTGTGTTCTTATTCATTGAATATGGAAGATTTTCTAATATCATGTTTTCTCATTCTAGTTTGCTTCTCTTCTATGAATGCTGTCATTTCAATATTTATGAATTGACTGGATTTATTTAGAAGAATATTTATGGGAAACATTTTCTACTTTTAAGGAACTATAATCAATGTGCAGGTATAACATCATATTAAGAATGTAATTTTATAGGAGCTGCAAATAACCCTAATCTTAAAAGATTTCAATCTGCTGGACTGAATTAGGCTCCATCTGAGCCTATGTGGCATGGAGTTGGAGACTTGGAGTCAAATTTCAATCAGTGTGCAAGCTTGCTTCTTCCTTCTTCCTTCTCCCTTCCCCTTTTCTTCCTCACATTAATTTTCTTCTTCTACTTTGTGACAGTATTTCTGTTCTCATTGGAAATACATGTATCTTAGCTGTGCCCTTAGTGGAGTGTTATTCATATGGGGGCATAAGCTATCCAGAGGTTACAAATTTAAGGTTCCTATTAAGTTGGTATTTATTTTCTAAACCACGAACGAAAACTGTCAAATATTGCATCAAAAGCACACTTCTGGCTTGTTTGTATCTCAACTGTGCCTTGGTGAAGATTTAGTCATTTGGGGGCATATGCTATTCAGACGTTACAATTAAAAAAAATTTCATATTCATTTGGTTATGATTTTTTAAACCATGAGCAAAAAGTGACAGATAGGAAAAGGTATCTCATGAGATCTCCCTTTCACATCATGTGTGGGTCTCACTTGTTGTGAGAGGTATCAGGTAAGTCTTATAAGATAATTTTCAATCAGATAGGGCTGGAAAACAGGGAGGGCTTATTCCTCTACTGGTTGGTAGTGTAAATAATTACTGGGAAGAAAAGAGATAGTATGAAATATTTCTGGGGAAAGGTGGTTTTGATTGAATAAAACTTCTTGAGGCGTTTGACTAATATGGAATATCTTTAGTTGAAAAGAGGTTTCTTTATCCAGTATGGTATTGATAGAATTTTAGAAAATGTCTTGGATGGTTCACTGGAAATGTTCATTTTCTTTAGATTGGTTGCCCACCAAAACCCCCACTGGGGCCTAGCCCCTCAAAAATAAATTAAAATGAGAGAGAGAACTGCTTTACCACTTTTTCTTATTTGCAGTCTTATGGTAATCATACTGAAAGGTGTTACAAGCAGGATTATATTGTTTTATACCATTATTTATGTTTTATCTTGTTATAGTTGGTTTTTTATTACCACTTTGTAGTATTAACCTTTGCCTTTTGTTCTTGCTTACAGGTACTGGATGCTTGTTTATCTAAAATACTGCTTTTCAGGTCTTGCTTTTCCTCCAGGTAAGGAGTTATTATTGGTGGCACTTTCGAATTGATCAGTTTGAAGATCCTTTGTACAAGTCTCTGGAAATTTCTCTATAAATCTTGAATTGACTAAATTATGGAAAACCAAATATATGTGACTGTTTATCTTGTAATATTTGTTTTGGCCATTTTATGTTGTACTCATACATGTCATACTAATTTCTCAGAGTGTTATATTTTTGTTTAGCTGTGTTACTACTTTCTTACAGTTCTTATGTAATTCTTAAGGGGATAAAATTCTGTAAGGATGTGACGTAAAAGACCCTATTTACACCCTCCAATAAAATATTGACACTGTCAGATTTTTAAAATGAAAGCATAGTGACTAGTACATATGATAACAACCCATTAAAAGCTAATATAATCAAATATTTATTAAGAAAACAAACAAACTGATAAAAAAAATTATTGTCGTCTGAAGACTCTGGACACATTGAGAAGTCGCTGGATCGTTGTTGGTGTTGTCTGAACTTCGTTCAATAGAAAAAACCTTTTGATGATTCCATAACAATCTGCAAGCCTTTGTTTCAATTGCCATCTCCCTGCTCCAAACCCAACCACTGTAAACTCCATTTTACTCATCCTCATAAGCCTTGTTAGAATCAGAATCTTACTGTTCCTCCCATTGCATTCTTCAACACCCCATATTATTCCAAGTTCCCAAGAATCACACTATTCCCTCCTCAGAATCACACTTTTTCTCTCATTTGCTGCAAATCCCCTTTCTCTCTAGTTAACCTCAGCCATCTCTCCAAGGCGATAGTCAAGGGGGTTCTAGGTGGGCAAAAGTAATTTGGCCACCATGCACAGTGGCCGGAATTAATGGGTTTGTTTCATGTTATGGATATGGTGGAGGGTCCTGTTGTGGTGGTCAGTGATGATTGTTGGTACTTATTGGGTGAGTTGGATTGCAGTCTTGTGACAATTATGATGTGGCCAGTGACTCCTCTATTCTAAAGGATTTTATTTATTTATTTTTACTTTGAGGATTTTAATGTGATTTGGATTGTGTGTAGTGGGGCTTATGCTCGTTATCGCACAAATCTGATGTGGCTTTGATTGGATGGTGAAAACCATGGGTTTTGCACCACATCCTTATCAAATTCGGATTCATTCTTTAAACATGCTACTGTTCTCTTTTCAAATGTGTGGTTTTTAAGTGGTAATATTAGTATCTGTATTTGTTTTGTCAGTAAATAAATATATATATATATATATATATATCAGTACTGGTTAATTACTCTGGAAAAACAAGGCCTTTTTCTAATAAGCCAAATCATTGTACAGCTTGAAACCAGTATTATGACTCTATTTGGTAAATTTTTTTTATACAGCTTGCTATTGATAAAGAATGGCAACCTGTTTGGTTTCATCTTTTAGTGTTTATGGGAGTTTACATAATTCTTAAATGGTGTTTAGATGCTATGAAATGAGTGTGAGGCATCAAAGCAAGAATACCTTGTTTCTTTTTACAATCCACATGTTTTGAAGCTGTACCACTTGTACAGCTTCATTTCAATGTATGCAGGATGGAACTGATTTAGAAACATTGAAGCCAAAATTTTCCCTTTTGCAGGACAAGGAACTCTGCCCCCTACACGCTTGCCATCTCTTAGAACAGAACTTCTGCAGTTTTTGTTAGAACATTCTGATGCCCCTAACTCAAAAGCTGTTTCAAGCTTATCATCTGGAGGAGCATACCTGAACCTGTATCATATCTTACAGTTAGATACTGAAGCTACTTTAGATGTTCTGAGATGTGCTTTTGTAGAAGATGAAATCCCAAAACCCAAATTTTCATTGCATGATTCAGCAGATGAAAATACAGAGCCAAAAATAGAGAATGACAATGGATGTCAAAATATATTGGTCCAAGATACAGTGAACTCTCTTATTTGTATTCTTAATAGGGACATTTCCCAAATAGAGAGGTCAGATAGTGAAGATGTCAGTGGATTGGTTGAAGAATGGCCTTCTAAGAAAGACGTAGGCCATATGTTTGAGTTTATAGCATACTATGTTGCATGTGAAAGAGCTAATGTCTCAAGAAGTGTCCTGAGTCAGATTTTAGAATACTTGACATCACAAAATAATTTTCCAACTAGTGTTTCCTCACATCACATAACTTCAACAAGAAGGGAGAAGCAGGTGCTTGCCCTTTTAGAAGTAGCGCCTGAGATTGACTGGAATGCTTCTTATGTATTAGGCCTATGTGAGAAAGCACAATTTTACCAGGTATTTAAATATATTTCTTATGATGTTTACCTGGGAAGCATATTGCTGCAATCTAGAAATCCTCTGTTTTTCTTACCTGTAAAATTAGCTCTGTTGTAATTTTATAGGTTTGTGGCTTCATTCATACTATCAGACATGAGTATCTTGCTGCTTTGGATAGCTACATGAAGGATGTAGATGAACCCATTCATGCTTTCTCCTTTATCCACAAAACATTATTACAGCTGAGTGATAAAGAACGTGCTATTTTTCAATCAGCGGTCATTTCTCGTATACCTGAGCTGGTTGATTTAAGCAGGTAATGCTTTTTTTTTTTTTTTTTTTTTTTTTGAAGTTATCTGGGGATCTTGTTTAAATGGTACATATGATCTTTTGTTGCTCAGAAATTAATTTATTCTGCAATGTCATGCATTTGTTTATCCTTTGCAGAGAGGGAACATTCTTGTTGTTCATCGGTCATTTCAACAAAGAAGGTTTGCATATCCTGTCTGAACTCCGCTCTCATCCAAGAAGCCTATTCCTTTATTTAAAAACGGTCATTGAGGTTCACTTATCTGGCACTCTCAATTTTTCTTCTTTAAGACAAGATGATTTTGTGGATCCTTCTGATGGAATAAGGTTGAAGGATCAGTCAAAAGGACTTGAGGCTTACTTGGAAAAAATCTCTGATTTCCCCAAGTTAATGCGTAATGATCCGGTTGAAGTGACTGATGATATGATTGAGCTTTATCTGGAGGTGAGCACTTTTACAACTATATTTATAATTCAAGCTAGAATTCATTTTACTCCCTTGATGTTTAGACTTCTTGTCATTTCTGATAGTTTTGCTTTTTGCAATTTCGTCCGAAAAGTTTTAGATTGTTGTCAATATAGCCCCCTGTTTAACTTAGTTAAGGGTTTGTTTGGGATCCGCTTATTTTGTTGAAATTGAAAACTTTTTGTTGTAAGTACTGTAGATAAAGGTAAAAGTTAGTTGAAACAGTATAGTAGGACTTATGAATAGTACCAAAAAGTGCAGTGGTGCTCATAAATAGTAGCAAAAATAAGCTGAATAGTAAAATAAGTTGGCAAAAATTATTTTTGCCAAACACACACTAAGTGTCATCAAACTATGTCATCTTGGTGAAATTTTTTGTAACAAAAAAAGAAAAGAAAAAGATTCTTTAAAAGAAAAAAGATACTGTCAGAGACAATGTAAGAAAACAAATTACTAGCAAACCAAGGATTAAAGTTATCGTCAGGACCTCTCTGCCATGGTACTTCACATCCTGCTTGATCTTAATGAATGAAACTCAAGGTATGGAGGAAAGGCAACCGAATATGCAGTTACCACGAATAATTTTAAGTACTTACTCCCTTCCCCACCCAAAAAAGGGAAAAAGGGCAAGGCATTGTTCATACCAATGGAGAAGATGGTGGTCCAAGTGAAAAGCACAGAAGCAGCTGAGGGCACCTATGTGAACAAAAGGAATTGGAGCACAAGGACTATTGAAGTGTTCTAGATGTGAATCCACTTGAACCGAAGCGAGGCCTAGAGCTATCAAGAAATTTGTCTTGGTGTAGAAGAAAGCAGTGAGGATGGTGAGAGAGATGGAATTGAATGAGAGGCGGAAAGAAGAATCAAAGAAAAGGTGATCTGGGCAAAGAGAAGAGAAAACTTGACTGCAAAGAAGGTTCTGGGACTGGAGTTGAGGGAATCGAGGATGTTAGAGAACATGATGCCCAGGAAATTTACCGTATTATTTTCCTTAAAATTCTGAGTTTTTTGGATTTACCTGCTCTTTTCTTTTCCCTTCGAACTTCCTCTCTCTTCTTCTTTTTTATAGCATTTTTATATAGTTTTTCTCACAAATTATTATTATTTTTATATGGAATTTTCACTAAAACATTAACGGCAACGTTTTGGTGTTACATACAGCTCATGACATTTGATGGCACTTGGTTAAAGGAATTGGAACTACCACATTGATAACAGTTTGAAACTTTAGGATGAAATTGCTCATAGTGTCAATGTAGAGACGAAACTCACAACAAACTCAAACCTGGAGGGACCAAGATGTAATTTAGCCTAAATTGAAATATGAAGCGGTTGAATGTTTTCTTTCCCCCATTGTCAAATGAATGTGTTTGTTCAGTCGTATCCTATGGTCTTTGAACTTCTTGTTATATAGCTATTGTCAACTCTAAATGTCCTCCCCCACCCCCACTTTATATGTGACAATGATTTTGGGTTGGCAATAAACTAATAAAGATCTTGTTTCATCAGTCTGCTCATCATTGGGCCATATATCATACTCCTTGTATACATATTTCTAGACTATGCAGATTCAGCACCATAAAGGGTGGTTGTTGTTAAGGCCTCTTAATGGCTTACTTTAGTTTTAGTTATTGCTCAGATTTCCTGGTAGCACTTCTCTATTTGGTGATACCACCTAAGGTACTGAATGTTTTGCATATCACTTTTGCAGCTATTATGTCAGTATGAACCTGATTCAGTTCTCAAATTCCTTGAGACCTTTGATAGCTATCGTGTGGAACACTGTCAACACCTGTGTCAGGAATATGGGATTATAGATGCTGCTGCCTTCTTGTTAGAAAGGGTTAGTGATGTGGGGAGTGCTCTTTTACTTACACTTTCAGGCCTTGACAGTAAATTTGTTGAGCTTGATACTGCTGTTGGAAATGTGGTTGCTGATGTGGCTTTGAGTTCTGCTGCTGATACAAAGCATCTCAGGACTGTATTAAATATGAAGGAGGTCTGTCGATATGACTTTCAATGAGATGATATGTTTAAGCTTCTTGTGTGTGTGTGTGTGTGTGTGTACAGTTGTTTTACAATTTTATATTTCCTCTGATATTTCTCTTACAGGTGAATGAAATACGCAATATATTGAATGCCTGTATTGGATTATGTCAGCGGAACACCCCTCACTTGAAACCTGAGGAGTCAGAGACGCTCTGGTTCAGATTACTTGACTCGTAAGTTGAACATCAATCTTTCTTTTGCTTTCTTTATTATGGTAGATTTACTGTAAGTTTTCTTCATTGCAAAATCGTCAGAGTAGTATATAATCATCCACTATAGCAGTTTGCCTCATGCTGATTAATTGATTATCATGATTATATGACAGACATCCATTTATTTGTTATATAATGGAGTAGATCTATACTTGCAATTAAACAGGAGGGGTATATTGGTACTTTACCAGAAGCACATTCATTCTATGACACTGCATTTATTTCTTTTAAGAAACAAAAAATTGAGAATGCCAATGAGCCAATGAGCTATAGCTCAACTAGCGCTTCCATTGGGTGCATGTGTAACTTATCATTGAAAAAAAGGAGAAGAAAAGAAAAAAAGATTTAGAAGAAATTACATTTATTTCTATGATTATGTTGTTTTGGGAACATAAAGTTCTATGAACTGTTATGTTCTCTACTTATTAAAAAAAAATGTTATGCTCTCTATCCTTTTTGTTTAATTGTGGCACAAACTCATACTAAGCTTCTGTTCCTCAATCTTGTTTCCTTGATTTAATTGCTCCTCTTAATGCCTAAGCACTTGGAGTTTCTCTTTGATCATTATAGGAGCTAACTCTCCTAAACAATCTCAAATACTAATCCGATAGTCCTAAACAATCTCAAATGCTAATCCAATAATTCTAAACAATCTCAAATACTAATCCAATACTAATCAAATAACTATGTTACAATCTGAAATTATTCACTGAAAATCTAAAATAAAATATTGAAATAACTTCTGGTTTGCCCTTGCATTAAAGAGTTTCTTCTCAGTAAAACAAAAGGTTTTGAAATGGTGAACTGCAGTTGCTCCAGGATAAAGTAGCCTCTAAAAGATTAAAAATAAGGTAGTGGTCTCTCTCTTATTTTTAATTTTTGTCAGGTCAGAGTGGAGATTGAATGAGATAGTAGCTTCTAGAAAATCAACAAGGATAGATATAACTAGGAAAGACTTGAATATGTCATTAAGGCTCAGGTTGTCATCATGTACTGGTTTGTTTGGCTTTTACATGACCTTGAAAGATACTGAGAATATATTTCAATATGCTTAGTTTCACTTGCTTTGTTTTCATGTTAACAACTGTTCTGCTCTTTATAAAGTTGCTAAATAAGCAACTTCTCTTAGGAGGAAATTATTATACTGTTAAGAATTAAGATAAATATATATACATATGCAGGAAAAATAATAAATAGTGCTAATTCTTCACAAAAAGTCATTTCAGGTTTTGTGAACCTTTGATGGATTCATATGGTGATGAAATGGCATCTAGAGGAGAAAATCATGCTCCACTGCTGACCGAATCATCAGTCTCACATGAGGATGAAACATGCATAGTTAATTGGAGAATATCAAAATCGCACAGAGGGGCTCATATCTTGAGGAAATTGTTCTCTCAGTTCATCAAAGAGATTGTTGAGGGAATGATAGGATATGTTCGCCTTCCAACCATCATGTCTAAACTCCTCTCTGATAATGGCAGCCAGGAATTTGGTGATTTTAAACTTACCATACTGGGCATGCTCGGAATATATGGCTTTGAAAGGCGAATTCTGGTAGATTCACTTTTTAAACTCATCATTTGCTTTAGTCATGTGGTCGGCCCTGTGTATACTTGTTGCATTAGTTTATATAATGGAAATTATTTTTGCATCTTTGTTGAGATTTAACTATGCCAACATGCATGATTAGGTCATAAAGCTTCTTCTTGTGAATTTGAGTTCTTCAGTACGATTCTAGGACCTTTGTTTAGGATCATGAATGAACTCTTCTCCCATCTTTGGGTTATTAACGTCTTGTCATAGCTAATGCAAAGAATTTGAAAGTTGCTTATATAATTGTCGCAACGAGTTGCATGGCACGTTGCATTTAGTATTTCTGCTGTACAGAAGTGAGCAGCAAACTTGCATCAAGGCATCTGGTTTTAGATACAAGCTACTCTTGTACAATGCTCAAGCACACTTATAGTGATATTTTAGTTTGATTGTAATTTCTGATTGCATGTGCATATTAATTGTTGACATTCTAGTGGATAAATGACTTTCTTTTTAAAGTTAGATATAAGGCTGACTCACTCGACTGTAATTATAAAATATTGCAGAGTATAAAATTTTCTATTGATTATAATTATTTAATTTGTTGTTTTAGGACACTGCCAAATCCTTAATAGAGGATGATACATTCTATACCATGAGCTTACTTAAGAAGGGGGCCTCTCATGCGTATGCACCCCGGAGTCCTATATGTTGTATATGTAATAGCCTTTTCTCGAAGAATTCTTCTAGCTTTAGCATTTGCGTTTTTAATTGTGGTCATGCAACACATCTTCCATGTGAAGTTCCGGAAAATGAGGAATCAAGTAGAGGTGCCTCATCTGGATGCCCAGTTTGTATGCCGAAGAAGAAATCACACAAAACAAGAAATAAATCGATTCTTGCAGAAAATGGATTAGCAAGTAAAATTTTTGTCCAGGCCACAGCAATCACATGGAACTAGTATTCTACACCCCCATGAAAGTGATGCATTAGAGAATTTCTATGGGGCTTCAGCAAATTTCACGGGTAAGCATTGACTTATAATTGTCATTATCTTTTCCATTTCCTGGAATTCACAAACCTTGAAAATTAATCAAAAGTGAATTGGATGCTGCAGTTTGAGATCTTGACTAATTTGCAAAAGGACCAGAGATTAGTTCAAATAGAACACATGCCTCAGTTGAGGCTTGCACCGCCAGCTGTTTATCATGGAAGGGTAAAGAAAGGAACAGATTTTTTTACAGGAGAAAGTAGCAACAGCCTTGCGAAAATAGAGAAACAAAGTAAAAGCAAGCAATTACGGGAGCTAAGAGTAAAAGGATCATCTCTTTGGTTCCCTTTAGAATCAAGTATATTTGGTGAATTGTGTTACAAATTCAATTTTAGAGTTAACTAAATTTTTGTGATACTTCCAATTCTAACACGGGAAACTCTGCTATAGGCGAGGAGAAGACCAGCAAGCGGTAATGCGAGTGTCATGTATAGAACATACCGGAGATGATGAAGACCATTTTGGCTGAGATTTTGACTCTTACTTTATTCTTCTTCATTTTTCTTTCTTCTTTTTTGTATATTTTCATAATTGATTTGTTTATATTAATTTTGGGAGGCTTGGTTGTTGCTGGTTGTTGTATCTGTTTATAAGAGTAAAATTGTACATGAACCATGGAGAGGCACTTGTAATGAAATTGAAATAGAATGCAATCAAATAATGAAGGAATATTTTCACCAGCCGATCTCTAAGAATGTGGACATACATATGAAAAGACGAGTAAAAAGCAATGCTTTTCCAGAGGGAAGGTGGGGAAAAAAAAACAACTAGTGGTGATGTGCTAATGCCTAATATCAATGAGATTGAGTTTTAAAATTAGCAAATTGGTTTAAAGTCATTTGTCGAAGAGGAGAAAAATGAAGCTGAAATGTATCAGAAATTGTAGAAGTTAAAAGATATGATAAAAAGGAAAAAGTCATTTTGAGGAATAAAACAATTGCAATGGTAACGAGTACCGACTGTGTGGGAAGTGGAACACCGGAAAAAAATTATATTGGAGAAATAAAAAAGGGCGGAGAGACGGAAAATAATATTGAAAATTAAAAAACAGGGAAAAAAAAAAAAAAAAAAAAAACCTAACACTAAGGGCCCTACCGGGTTCGAACCGGTGACCTCTTGATCTGCAGTCAAATGCTCTACCACTGAGCTAAGGACCCTTTTGTTAGTAACTCCTCCTATTTATTTATTTAACTGAAATATATTCGCACTACTGATAGTGACACCGACCTCATCCGGTGGACGGTGCCACGTTTGAACTTTGGAATCTAATCGCTATCCTTCCTTATGGTCACACACCGTAGAATCTCCTCAGTGGGACCCACGGGTGTTAGACATTCCTCATTTTCATTGCACTACAAAAAAGTAGTAATTTGGTTCCTAAACATTTGTGATTTGTTACAATTTCAGTCTCGTCCTTATGAATTGTATCAAATTTGTTTATTATATTTCAAATCAATATTTATCAACTATTAATATTATCAATTTTATCAAATCCATTTTGTCTTTCTAAAGTGATTTCTAATTGACTTGATTTTAAAAGTTATAGATATGAATTTAATACGGTTAATAAATAAAAGGACAATACTTTTTGACTTTTAATAAAAATAAAATAAAAAAGAACAATACTAAAGCTACACATATTTGCAGTTTTGCACGCAATAATTTTTGGACAACGTTTTTTTTTTTTTGGGTAAATTATATATTTGGTTTTTATCTTTTACACTATATTTTAATTTGGTCTCTAATTTTTCAATTGTGTCAATTTGGTTCCTAACCTTTCAGTGTCCTGTCGATTTAGTCTATGGTGTTATATTTTAGATGAAAATTGTTAACATAGCAAACGGCGAAAATAAAATTTTAGTTTATTCTCACGTCAACGGAAACTAGTTTTTTATTTTGGCCATTAAACACGTCATCAATTTTCATCCAAAAGGTAACGGTAGAGACTAAATTGACATGGTATTGAAATGTTATAGACCAAATTGACACAATTGAAAAGTTAGAGAATAAATTAAAATATGGTGTATAGAATAAAGATAAAAAACGTAGTTTACTATTTTTTTTTTCCTCACTTGCTGCAAATGTGCACTTGACCCCTTTTTAGCTGCCACCACGCGCATCGCTCTTGGTGGGTTTGCCCTTGTTCAAATATTAAGCCTTTTTCCAATAAAAAAAAAAAAAAATCGTGGGCCGTTTAACCTCTATAATTTGTGTTTTGTTATCAGATTGATATTGCAATTAATCTGAATGTTTCCATTATACTTTTGTTGCAATTCTCTCTTGAGAGACTATGGGTATCTCCCAGATTATACACCTTGTAATTTTGTTTTTTAGCAATAAATTTCAACTGATTTCATTCAAAAAATTGAATAGAAAATAAATTGAAAACATTGTTGTTGCAAAATTTTGTTTACTTTATAAAGGTTTTTGTTAACAGGTACTCTTGTGTGCTCATTAAGGAGGCTTCAAATGGGTCTCACTTATTTTGAGAAAATTCATTTAAATTAAAACTGATATGCTTTCTATAAAAAGTCAGTTGACTTCATTAGAGGATTCCCATCTAGTTATGCATAAAATATGCATTTTATCTCCCCAAATCACCATTTCTTTATTTTACATTCTCATTTTACAATACACCTTACATCTTATTCTTTATTTTACAACCCATCTCATTAAAATAATTTATTTTCTTGCCACATCAATAACAATAACACTAGAAACAACTCACGGCCAAAGCCACCACTGCTACCACCTCCAACCAAAACACCACCGCTACACGTAGTGACCCATCATGACACAATGCCGAGAACCACCCCACCAATTTGAATTGGAGAGAGAGAGAGAGAGATTTGGCACAGTAAAATCTATATTTAAATTTTACTGTGTAGCTGAGTTGTAAATTTTTTTGCATTTTGCATTTTCAAATATGGGGTGATTTTATGTATTTGGTAACATATTTTGCATTTCAATAAATTTTACATTCTCGCATTTGTATAATTATATAATAATTCATCCTTAATGAATGTCTTAGACACCCATTAACTAAACAAATACAAAAACATCCATGGAAAAACCAATAATGTCGAATCACAAGACACAACAAATGCCACACTCATCTTATAACAAAGAAAAGAAAGGATGGCGTTAGCAATAAGAGAAATGATATGTCCACAATATTTTTCATAACATTTTTACAACAAATTCTAAGTGGCAGGTTGTTACTGGTTGTTATTGTTGGAGCAAAAAAGTAATCTTAGTGTTAGGTTCAGATTTAAACCAATAACAACTAACCACCTATAATTTATTATGAAAATATTATGTAAAATATTGTAAATATAACACCTCTCTTAGCAATAAACACACTCAACTGACTTTACAAAGCCCCAATTAATTAATAGCATTAATTAGCTATTGCAAATGGTGTTATTGTGCTACTACTAATAATAAGTAGGTTGGAGTTGGGTGGCTTTCCCTTTTCCCTTTCCCATTTTCACAAGCCTTTGTTTTTCCTTTCAATATAAAATCCAAATCTTGCCCCCACACCTACTACACCCCAACGCTCCAGGTGGTTATTTCCACACTTCCCTCCCTCGTTTCCTCCGCCCAAATCTTTTCCCTTCCCTTCATATACACAAACAGATAAACTCTCCTCTCATTTTCTTTCCATTCATTTCCTCAGCTCTCTCTCTCTCTCTCTCTCTCTCAACCCATTTTCTTAGCGCCCAAACACGTAAAAAAGAGAGAGAAGGGAAAGACAATGTCATTGACGACGTCCACCAAGTTCGCTCAGCCCCTTCCTCTGAACACCACCACGTCCAGATCCAAGGAACACAAGCTCTTATTCGACCCTTTCAGAACCAACCCTTTCCTCGGATCCAGTCACAAGCTGCGCTTCAATTCTCTATCCAAATCCAATCAAACTAATGTCCACCGTCGATCCGCCATCGTTGCTGTATCCGATGTTGTCAAGGAAAAGAAGTCCAAATCCAGCACCAATCTGGTAATCATTCCACAACCCCATTTCTCCTTTTTGTTTTTGGTTTTAGTTTAATGCGAATCATTAACAGGCTAATGAGAATTCAATCATGCAAAAAATCCTCACTTTCTGGGAAAATTTTATTTACCCAGAAAGCTGACTCAAGGAAGAATAATTTTAAAGGTATTACCTTTGAAGGTTTATAAGTATTGGGTAGCTGAGTTTTATTAGTATTGGGTAAGTGAGTAATCAAATGGAGCCTAATTAGAACTGGTTGTTTGATTAGGTGGATACTATGTTCATAATTTGCAACCAAAATGACACAGATCATAAACCTTTTTCCTTTTTTCTGTTTTTGATTTTAATTCAATGCGAATGATTAACACGATTATAATAATTCAATCATGCAAATCCACACTTTCTGGGAAATTTTTCTTTACCCAGAAAGCTGACTAAAGGAAAAAAGAATTTTAAAGGTATTACCTTTGAAGGTTTATACGTGTTGGGTAGCTGAGAGAGTAAATGGAGCCTAATTAGAACTAATTGATTAATTAGGTGGATTCTTTGTTCATAATTTTCAACCAAAAGGATACAGATCATAACATTGAAGTTTCTTTGAAAAAAAAAATGTTTTCATTTTGGTATTTGTTTTTAACGTTACTGATATATTTCTTAAACTTATATTTGACAAGGTTTTATTATATATATGTTTCATATGAACTTTTATTGGAAAGAATATTTTGGTGGAAGTATTTTCTAGTGAGACAAACAAAGTCTGAGATTTGTCTTTGTTTTTTGTTAATTGGGTATTCAGCTGATCACGAAAGAGGAAGGCTTGGAGCTCTATGAGGACATGGTATTGGGGAGAGCTTTTGAGGACATGTGTGCCCAGATGTATTACAGGGGCAAAATGTTTGGTTTCGTTCACCTCTACAATGGCCAAGAGGCTGTGTCAACTGGGTTTATCAAGCTTTTGAAGCAGGAAGATTCTGTGGCCAGCACATACCGTGATCACGTACATTCGCTGAGCAAAGGGGTCTCTGCTCGTGCTGTGATGAGTGAGCTCTTTGGAAAGGCTACTGGGTGTTGCCGAGGCCAGGGTGGTTCGATGCACATGTTCTCAAAAGAGCACAACGTGCTTGGTGGCTTTGCCTTCATTGGTGAAGGGATTCCTGTGGCTACTGGTGCAGCATTTTCCTCCAAATATAGGAGAGAGGTATTGAAGGAGGCAGATTGCGATCATGTGACAGTGGCATTTTTTGGAGATGGGACTTGTAACAACGGCCAGTTTTTTGAGTGTTTGAACATGGCAGCATTGTGGAAATTGCCGATTGTGTTTGTTGTGGAGAATAACTTGTGGGCTATTGGGATGTCACATGTCAGGGCGACTTCAGATCCTGAGATTTGGAAGAAAGGGCCTGCATTTGGGATGCCAGGTGTTCATGTTGATGGTATGGATGTTTTGAAGGTTAGGGAGGTGGCAAAGGAGGCAATTGGAAGAGCTAGGAGAGGAGAAGGGCCGACATTGGTGGAATGTGAGACATATAGGTTTAGAGGACACTCATTGGCTGATCCTGATGAGCTTCGTGACCCTGGTGAGCATTTGACATTTTTTTTCCTCTTTTGCATATTTACCTTTGGTTATATTTAATTCTTGAGTGTGACATGTCTACAGATTGTGCATTTAAACAGCTAGTTTTAGTTATGCCCCTTGGTATTGTTGACTTTTGTTTATTTATTTTTGGTCTATTATGTGGTTGAACTTGAACCAATTCAAATGACGCTGCCCCATCCTTGGTGTAGCATATGCCATTTGTGTTGGAAATTTTAAATATTCTGATGCTAAATCCCTTGTTGGATTATTGACTTGAGGAGAATTTGGGATGGCTGCTTAAATGCTAGATAGAGCCTGCTGGGTCTTTGCCTCATCGACTAGATCATTTACTTTATTGGAAGAGGCATGTCAATTAGCATGGTTGCATAGCATTGTCAAGTGAAAAAATTTTCTGGTCAATAGTAAGAGGATTGAGCTTTTGGATTCCTAGGACATGAACTGGTTTGATTGTATTAGGAGAAGGGATTCCGCCCCCACCCCCTTCTCTTAAAATGGAGGATGCATTTTTAGGACTTGGTAATAATATTAGGCCCTGTGGCCTACATGAACTGGATGACCTTTAATTTCTTCTGGTATATTATTTTTCTCTTATGCGGTGATCAATGTTCACCTCAATTTTTGCAGCTGAGAAGGCACACTATGCTGCTAGAGATCCAATCACAGCGTTAAAGAGATACATGATTGACAACAATCTAGTCACTGAACAAGAGTTGAAGACCATAGAGAAGAAGATAGATGAGGTGGTTGAGGATGCTGTTGAGTTTGCAGATGAGAGCCCTCATCCACCTCGCAGTCAGCTATTGGAGAATGTGTTTGCAGATCCAAAAGGTTTTGGAATTGGACCTGATGGGAGATATAGATGCGAGGATCCCAAATTCACTCAAGGTACTGCTCATGTGTAACCTTTCAAGCTCGGACGTCAAGCAATATGTCTTCTGGTTTTAGTCCATGGATGCGTGGTTTATATTTGAGCTTTCACTAGTGAACCTTCAAAAATGTGTCAGCTTTTCTAATATAAGTAGGAATTGTTATTTAGGTTGCATTCTATATTTCCAATTTTGTATTTTTACTTTACTTTTTTGGAATAATTTATCACGTTCTTTGGGACTAGCATTTGGAATGGCAAGCTCTGAAGGCCAGTTTCATATTCTGTGTGCATCAAGATGTTCTATATCTTTGTGTTCATGAGGGTTCCGTTTTTATAAGTTTTTGTGTTTTCTTGTTAGTTCCGACAGTAGTGCTCCTTCACTGAATAAGATCGTCACTGGACAACATTTCATTTACCTTTCTTTTGATGGTCCGTTTGGATTAGCTTTCTACTGATTTTTTTACTTTGCAGGCTTTTAAAAAACAGTAGATAAGCAACGAATTGAAAAATTAAAGCTAATCCACGGCCACAAAGCTGTGCAATGCTATTTAAGAATCCCTGTCCTAAATCATGCGGGCCGCCTTATGTGCCCAAGTAGCAGTGCTGCTGGCTGCTATGCAAATGCAAGTAACGCATGGTGGCACTATTGATTCATATTTTATTTTAGTTAAATTTAGATCCCTATAAATATGTAGTTTCATTAAAGATTTCAAACAAACAAAAAGTTGTCCAACAGGAAGTCAAGTCTTCCAATCTAGTAGATATCTCTTGCAGAGGAGCATGAGGTTCTACTATATAATGCTTTATTAGAGTAATTTTACATTTAGTCTTCTATATTAATTTCTTCCTCTTGTATTCCAAACAATGAGCTGATTTTTTAAATTAGCCAAACAACTAATATGCCTTTATTACTTTAAAAAGAAATGACACGTCCACAACATTTTCACAATAAATCTTAAGTAGTAGGCTATTACTGGTTGTTATTATTGGGGTAAAAAATTAACTTTAGTGTTAAGTTCAAATTTGAACCAATAACAACTAACCATCTATGATTTGTTGTGAAAATATTGTGAACGGAGCACCTCTCTACTTTAAATGCTAATGGATAACTTTTCAATTTTCTCTTCTTTGCATAAGAGCTAAGTTCATTCTTTGCATAAGAGCTAAGTTCAATGTAGAATTGTAAGAGTTAGATTCAATGAATTAGGTAATATGATTATTTGTCTTTACACATTTGTCCAATCAAAGCATAAATAATTCTATCAAAAAAATAAAAATAAATTAAAATCAAAGCATAAATAACAATCTCTTTAAGAGTTGTTCTTCAAGAACTAAATTCAATGTAGAATTGCAAGAGTTAAATTCAATTAATATGATTATTTGTCTCTACACATTTATCTAATCAAAGCATAAATAGCAACATCCTTAAGAGTTGTCCTTCAAGATAAACTTTGATGGAGTGATTTTTAGAGAACAAAGCAAGTATAGGAGTTTTGATTCGGAATGATAATGGGTCACTCATTGCAACATTGAGTTACAAAGGAAAAACAATTCAGATTCAGAGGAGACAAAACAAGCAACGACTATCTAGGCTATTAATTTTGCAATTGAGATAGGTGTAAGAGATGTTATTTTATAGGGATATTTAGCATATGTTATTGACATGCTTTGATCTAAGGAGGAAGATTTAGCATATGTTACTGATATGGTAGAAGCAGCAATAGGTATTATGGTCATAAAGATAATTTCATAGATTTTTATAAAGAGAAATAATATATCCACAACATTTTCACAACATTTTTACAACAAATCCTAAGTGGTAGGTTGTTACTGTTGGGACAAAAAAGTAATCTTAGTGTTAAATTCAAATTTGAACCAATAACAATTAACCACCTATGATTTGTTGTGAAAATATTAAAAATATTGTAAATGTAGCACCTCCCTTTTATAAAATATTTTAAAATAAAATTATATTGTACATGTGCAATGCCCGGAACATCGGCAAGTACTGTATAAATAGTGTGCGGCCTCATACCATTTATCCCATGAAAACGGTGCTACTATTTTCTTCAACTAGAATTCCCAAGCTTTTAACTGTTTAACCAGGACAATGACATATGGACCAAGAAATAATTACCATCTGTGTGAACTCAATTTGTAGAAGGTTTATTGAAAGAACAACTGAATAGCTTTGATACCGTCTTGCTGGTAAATAAAAAAAAAAAAAAAAAAAATTGCTCCTTCCACCAGGAACTTTGTTTTCCCCGTTCGGAACGTATAAACCAGTTCACTACAATGAACAGAGTCTGAAACACAGCTTAGATTAAAGTTGCAAGTGAACAGTAAAAATGTGTTTTACTACCAATTTGACTCGGGAAGACACGCTATTGTTTTTTTTTTTTTTTTTTTTTTTATGCTAATTGAATACAACTGCATTAGGCTCACACCCGAAGCTACGTATCCTACGTGGAGAGTTGGATCAGGTAGAAGCATTGATATAGGCCTTGCAGAGCTTGATTTTCCTCTAAGCTCACTCACCTCCACTTAACTTCAAGACCTAGAAATCCATAAGAGTATGACCTAATTAATCCGGAAACAAGAACGTGGGACCCTCTGATTTTGCATCAAATCTACAACTTTTAGGAGGCTTGCTAGATAATTAGCTCTTTACCTATTTCCAAAACTGAAAACGAAGACAAGCTAATCTGGCCTCTATCCAATAGAGGGGAATATATATGAAGTAAAACAAGGATACCAGGCTCTCTTGTAAACTACCCAGCAGAACAAAAGAGTTAATATTGGAAGAAAAGGGGGTTTGGAAGATCTTATGGAAGTTGAAAATTCCTTTTGGACTTGTCATTTTTTTATGGAGAATCCTGAACAACATTTTGCCTGTTAAATCTCCTTGCCTAGAGAAAAGAAACACTGCTACAGATCAAATGTGTATCCTATACCAATCAGAGGAGGTAGACATGGATCACCTATTCCTCTCCTGTCCATTTGCTAAGGTAATATGGCTTGGCTAAACTTGACTTCTTAACCCTCAGTTTGAAAATACCTTAGCTGTAATATTGTGGTCTCTCTGGAAGATCAGGAATCAACTACTATTTGAAGCTAAGTCCCCCAACCCTTATAATACATTAATGGCTTGCAATGTTTTGAATGACAGGTACGACAAAGCATTCAGTTCAGAGAAGGTCAAAACCAAGCAGACAGTAAACACCAAAATGGAGGGCCCCAAGCTACTCAACTAGATTGGCAGATACTTCTGATAGCTGGGCATAACAGGAGAAAGTTGAAAAGGGGAGGCATGTCTTATCTAGCAAAAGACAGGGAAGGAAAGGAAATCTTTAAAGGCTGCCACTCCTTTAAAGACGCAACAAAAATGCAGGCAACACTTCTAGCCGCAAGGGAAGCAGTGCAAAAAATAACGATACCTTGAAGAAAAGTTACATACCTTTTAATGAAATAAAGCAAGGTTTGTAGAACAATTTTTTTCCCTGCATTAAATAAAAAAAATAAAAATAAAAATAAAAATAAAAATAAAAACAAAAAAACAAATAGTTGGTTGTTGTGTTTTTTATTTTTGAAGGAGTTTCTATTGTTTTTTTTTTTTTTTTTTTTTTTTTGAATATCTAAACAGCCTTGTTCTAGGTCCAGTTAGAAAATGGGCCAATCAGGCCTCATTATTTTGTGTAGATATCCTGGAACCGCAATGTTGATGTTTTCTTTGAGGTATCAAAGAAAAAAAGAAATTCTTGTCATCATTCCAAGAGCCTTCTTATCCATCTATATAGCCCATACATTCTGCATTTGATTTAAATGATATAAGCAAAAAATAATCATGAAAGAAATATTTTAAAGCATACAAAAATGATAAATAAACACACACACGATATGAGAAAGGACAATGGGCACGTTTTATATTAAAGCATGGATTAAGTGAATAAAATAAAGAGTTGTTCTAAAAGCAATGAAACATGATACATACCAAAACACTGACTTGAGGTATATCAATGTATAAAATATGTAAATCACTAAATTGATTTGATAAATATTTCCAGTTGTACAAGACGATAACTGGAGAAATTTTTTGATTGGAACTTCTGACGATGTTTTCTAGTAATTTTGAATAAACTAATGTAGTTCTAACTCAGCAACAATATGCTCTTTAAAGAACTGCACTGCTCAATTTTTAAAAGAACATCAGAACTACATTGATAACATTTATAAACATCCTGCATTGGCCATAACATAAAATAGCTAAAAAAATGACAATAGTGTATAGAACAAGTCTACATGCCTTGATATATATATTTATATATATAAACTGACTAATAACATAGTGCTACTAACCTGTGAATAATGGTGATGCCAGCTCTTTTGTTCCTACTAAAATGATAAAGAAAATTGGAAGAAGAAGCTAACACCAAACGCAATTGAGTTAAGCTCTTAATGCCAGGGGGAGGGGCAATGAGGGGAAGAAAATTAACCATAGGCCTTAATACATGTTAGCATACATATTGGAATCCACATAATGCAAATCTTTAGGTATGTTATATGTATTTGGTGAGCATATTTGGTTGCCCAGGATTAACTGAATATGGTTTAGACTTCTTATTTTCGATATGTCACTACATTTTAATCTCTCATGAGAGGAGCAACAATGCCATTTCAGTCAAGTCATGGCAGTCCTCATTTCATTTGCCTCATCAACATTACTAAAGAAAAAATTCAAACAGATAATCATCTCCATCCCAAAATAGTTTGCATAAGCAAATAGTTCAAATCAATCACTGATCTTGGTCTTGATTGTAAAAAACAGTAGTTGTTACTAGACCAATTTTTCTACGATCCATAGTACATATAGTCCTCATTTCACAAGGCCATAATTCTCAAAAGCTTGCACCAGGTATGGGCCTAAACAATGTATAGCAATTTGGTTTCCTGTGGTTTAGAATTATTTTGCTACTAATGCATGGTTGATTTTTCAAATTCTCAGAAACCAATTGCTTAAGAAATCAATAATTTGTCTTTTTGAATGCATTTCTTTCTAAAGTTCCCCTTTTTTCTTATATGAATGAGAAATTTTATTTAAAGAAAAGTAAGCTGCAACAACAGCAAAACAAGAATTGTTCAAGCAAGTAGCAACAAACCAGTTGCACCACCCTTTGAGATCTAATCTACACCTCTAGGAACGTAAATAATCTTACATAACTCCAGCGCCCTAATATCCCCCTACATAAAAGATTTAATGGCTTGCAACGTTCACCAAATCAAAAGAAAACAAATCCAAATCCCAAATCTCACCCTCTTCACCATCCCCATCTCAAAACACGCACACAAATATATTCATTTCTTTTTGTTTTTTTTTTGTTTTTTTGTTTTTTTTGTTTTTTTTTTTTGTTTTTTTGTTTTTTTTGTTTTTTTGTTTTTTCTAATGTTTCAAAGCAAAGAAAGGAGCATGGATATAGCTGTATTCATATGAAAATGTGAAATCTTACCATGGGAAAACCTTGGAATACTTCAAGAACACCTTCTACAACTGCAATTTACATATGGTGATTTTAGAAGCATAATGAAATAGACTTGGAATCAGAATGTACTCTTAAGGCTTTGTCAAGACTGGTAGAAGCTGACAACACAAAGGAGGTGACAATGAAAATCCGTAATTGGAGTAGGGAGTGAGTCTATTTTATTTTGTAATGAATCAATCAAACTTCAACTGGAAATTGAGAGAGAGATTACCTGTCATGCATGTTCGCCAAAATACCAAAACAAAATAAAAATCCCAACTTGTGTTGCTCATCTGCCTCCGCTCTGCCAACCACGCCACAAAGTTGACTCCATCCCAGCAACCAACCATGGCCTTTTGCCTTGTCGCCATGAATTGATGTGTATTGACTCACAAATATCTCACTCAACAAAAATAATTATTCACGGGTTCTTTGCTCTTTTTATTTTAGGTAATAGATATAGGTCATAATACACTTTTAGGTTTAATCAAAATTAACTCATCTATCCATAAAAAAGGACATAGAATAATGTATGTGACTCACAACAATAATAACTTTCAGTATTGTGAATGTAAAGAGACAATATCAAGAATGTTCTAACTTCCAAAACAACAACGGTAGTAATCGAGACAAAAAAAAAATTTGTAAAGGCAAAATTCCCATATTTGCTGCATAATTATGCTTTCACATTTCTTGAAGTTCAAATGAACTCAAGGCAATGTAGCATGAGGATACTGAGAGTATTTCATTCTGCTGAACAAAGACCAAGAAAAATGATACTAATAACAATAATAAAAAAATATGAAGGGAGAGAGGGGACTAGACAAATGGGAACTACAACTTAAGAGCAGCAATTGCTTCAGGTTTAAAATCAACCCTGAGACCCAATACTCGCCTAACTTCAGCTGGGGTTAATCTCCAGGTCATAGGTCCCGAGTTCTCACCCCAGAAATCTAAAATCTCAGAAACCTTCTCCAAGTTGAGGATTGTAGCCATTTGAGTAATACGAGCGAACTTATCCCTAACAGTCCTCTGAGTCATGCTTGAGAAATGGCTTACCAATGCCCTTGCATCTCTGTCGAGCTGAAGGCCTCCAAGTTGACTGAACCTTTTCTGCATCATGATCACTTCGAGCCTCTTAACGATGAAGTCAATGACCAAATGAACAAATGAGTCATAGTTGCTGGCAGTCATTAGTGGCTGAAGCCATGCCACATTTGTCTCAACAGCATGAAGAAGCCTCTGAACCCATGGATCATTCACCTCATTGTCTGCATATTCAGCCTCTGACAGTTCATAACTGATGGTTGCTACATTATCTAACACTGGACGGATTCGGGGTGTCACAGTTGCCACAAGCTGTTCCATGCCAGCATTTAGAGCTTGCTTGAAAGTGTTGCTCATATCACTCAATTCAGACAAACAAGATTTCACTTTTTCTCTATCAGCTGGTGCGGGGAATACCTGATAAAAATAATTTAAGTCTATTTAATGCAAAAAAGATGGGAAGTATTTTAACAGATAAGCAAGTTAATATTACTTGAGCATAGGAACCTAACCAGGGGTATAACCACATCATATAATGCCTCACACAAATATATAAAAATGAGAAGAACAAAGCCTAAGAGAAGCATCCAGTATAAGAGCCAAGTTTTCACACAGGGTCACACAATACAAAAAGGATAAGAAGAAAAAAAAAAGGGGTTGAGTATTAAACAGGAGACCTCATTGATTTAGCATGGACTGACGGAACAATTGCTCCCTCATAAGAGTTGACTATATAAACCTGAACTCAGCCCATACCAGACATTGTATAAAAAGCATGAAGTACTAGTGCAACCAATTGAAACAAGTATGTCCAAAAAAATAGACAATGATCGACACAAGATACCAACATTTCTTTCCACGGAAAAAAAAAAGAACGACAGTGTCAAGCACATTGTTAATTGTTATTAGTCTCAATACCCAAATAGTTCTTTATAGCTAGTTGCAAGTGTCAGTGTATCACGGCTTTCAACAAGCAGCAAAACTAAGAGCATTAAGGGATGCTAAACAATGGTCTCAATAGGTTGAAGGATCTTTCTAAATCTGAATAAATATCAGCATAGTGAACAAAAATTGCCAAGACAAACTGGGCATTAGAGCATTATAAACATGAACAACTATGTTACATTTGGAATAGATTAACAATGTTACTTTTACGCAATCTTTTTCAGATCTCAGTAAATGCTCTAGAGCCTTGTCATTCTGTCTTAAAAGTCACCACTGCATTTGTTTAGATTACTGGGTTTCAACATATCTCATGAGCCAAATCCATATAATATGTAACTGCTGCTGTACTGCTTCAATTGGTTCAAACTTCAAACTCAGCATAGTTCTGTTTTAACTGGGTGCTAACTTGAAACTAATAAAACTTCAATTGGTTCAAGGTTCAATCTTCAAACTAAGAAGCATAGTTCTGTTTTGATTGAGTTTAAACTTGAAACTAATAAAACCACACTGTGACAAAGTAAACCACTCACCTCAGCACATTGCTCTTCAATCTCGTGCTTAAGCTTGAGAACATACTCACCACTGACATCTATATTATTCAAAGCAGTGGCAATCTCCGTCCCAGTCTTGTGAACCGCAGCACCAGCCAAGAACAGCTTAGCACCAAGGTTGGGCTCCCTGGTCTTGTGCTGCAAAGCTTCATGATACTCATTGCTCAACAAACTACTAGCACCACTGAGCACCGCAACCACAGAGCTGATATTGGAGGTGGAAATGGCCCTCCGCAAGCAACTCTGCAGAACATAGAACACATCATCTACCATTGAAGTGGTCAAGCTATCCGGAACCTCCTCGTCAATCCTTATAGCCTTCCTCACATTCTCCACCATAAAGAAACCTTCTAGAACCACATAGAACCCGGTGATCTCTTGCACAACTTTGCTAAAGCTTCCACTCCGAAACGCCTTTGTGGCACGTGGGAGTAACTCCGGATCAACTGAACTCAAGGCTTTGATCTTTGACACCATGAATTCAGTATAATCCTCGCCCAATTGCATCAACGATAGTATCTCTTCCAAGTATGATTCGATCTCCCTCGGGTCCGGACCTTCGGATCCTCCTCCCACAGCAAGCAAATTCTTGTTCTGCGCATTGATCTCAGATGATAACCGGCCTAACTTCCGGAATTCCATGTATTTCTTCAAGATCAATGAACCTCGCGAGTCACATTCTTCTTGGAGCTCGCAAATCGCATAAACGATCCCATCCTCGCCGCATAGACCTCTTAGAATTTCGCTGTTCTCTTCGATTGCCAATACAATGTCCTTGAACAGATTCGTCAAGCATGAAATGAAATTCACTTGGCTCGTCTGGTTTCCTTTTTGTTCCATCAACTCCACCATGTGCTCGAACTCCATTCTCGCTCTCATCGCAATCACTTTCTTCAAGTAACCGACATAGACCTGTAATCCCTCATCCTCCAATCCAAGCGGCGGGAAAATCCGGATAAACCGCAAGATCGCGGCGTGGTCACGTTGATCCACGGCTGCAGAGAGCTTCTTCCGTACAATTCCTTCCAATTGCTTCTTGAACGATAGCATTTGGTCCCTCTGATGAGATCCAGAGTCCTTGTACTTGGCATCGATCTGGAAAAAGGTCTGAACGTAGTTTGCGGCGGACTCGAAGTCTTCGGAATCGAGAGCCTTGTTGACTCCGTCGATGCAATTGGATCGCTCAACAATGGCGTCGATGCGGTGGAGGGTGGAGTTCACGCGCGACTGTGCGAGGTCAAGTTCTCGAACCTTCCGGCTCACCTGATCAGCCAGCCTAGACGTGGAGGACACGTTGGAGAGCATGTACTCCGAGTCGGCAGAGACTATATCGAGTACCTCCGAAGATTTCTGGAGGTGGAGGAGTTGCTTGTCCAAATCGGAGCGCTGCGAGAGGAGGTTGTCAAGGTCGAGGTCCAGTGAGCGTTGGTACGCTATGCACTCGTGGAGGAGTCGGGTCATGGCTCCGACATCGGTTAGAGTCCGAATGTGGTCCATCGCCTCCGCCGTACCGAAATCGATGGAGGAGGACTTCGTTCCCTCGTCGGATTCCATGGCTGCAGATCCGTTTGGCGTCAACGCCGTAACCTTCTTCATCTAGGGTCCCCCTCTCTTTCTCTGTGACAGCAACTCATAATTACAAAACAATTCACAGTCACGATCAATATCAAAAAAAGAAGAAGAACGTGAAACACAGAGCTTATTAAAGAAGGAACAAAAAAAAAACGTACCAGCTCTGCTTTTGGTTTTGAAGTAAAGGAAACGAAAAACTAGCTGTGAAGAAAGTTACAGATAGAGTGTTTAGAAAGAGAAAATGCCACCATCTCCATACCCATTCACAATCACAGTTACAAAACCCATCTCCACGGCGAGGTCTGAGAGAAATCTGATATTGAGAGGAGCGCGATGTGAGAGGAGAGAGGAATTGAATAAAAATTTACAAAATTACTCATATATCTTTTAGCATTTGGTGTTCGTGCCCAAAGTTTTTAGCACCCAAAATTTTAGCATTTAAAACATATGATGTAAAGGGTTTTTTGGGTGTCTGGTGTGCTAAATGTCAAATAGTTTGGCATTTGGCAAACCTGATGCTAGTGTTATTTATAAATCCTAGACATGGCAGTCTGTCGGGTTCGAGTTAGGCAAAAACGAGTCAATTTCAGAATGAGTCTGGACAATCGGGTTGAAACAGGGTCGGGCTGACAAGTATTTTCATATGAAAAAAAAACAAATAAATGTAAAATTTTTAGAGAAAATGAATCAAATCAATCAAGTAAATCAATTTGCACACTACTTTTTTTTTCATTGTGTGGACACTTACTATAATTAAACTATTAGTTTGAAACTCCATATATATTTGTGAATATATTTAAAAGATAATATACATTAAGATGTATAGTATAATTTTTACATATATAATTTAAATATTACTAATAGTCATTTTTATACATATTTTTTAACTCTTTAAAAGTCTTTGTAAGAATAGTGTTAGGTAAAAAATGTAAATTGTATATTTTTTATTAAATTTATTTTTATGTTTATTAATTTTAGACTTTTTAGTTTTTGTATGCAATAACTCACTTAGATGGATATTTATGATGTGGTTCCACACTTAATTCCAAAATTAAGAAATAAAACTCTCTCTAAAAATAAATAATTGAGGACACATGGCGCAAAATTGGACTTTAATTGTAAAATCTAATTGAATTTCTCTAAGTTTTACCTATATACATATATATATATATATATATAGAGAGAGAGAGAGAGAGAGAGAGAGAGAGAGAGAGAGAGAGAGATTTTTATTACTATTATACACATGAAGGGTAAAAAACAAACAAATCAAAAAACATATCCTTCCAATTCTAATAGTTTTAAGCATGACTAAAATTCTTTACAGTCACGATAACAAAATTTTTTATGTTAATAACTTACAACCAGGATACTTATAATCACAAGTTTTAAGCATGACTAAAATTCTTTACAGTCACGATAACAAAATTTTTTATGTTAATAACTTACAACCAGGATACTTATAATTACAAATTTATAACTTGAGAGAGAGATTCTAAGGAGCACAAAAAAGTATATATTTTAAGTTTACACACTTTAGATTCAAAGTTCACTAATGATATAGACTTTATAGACTTTTGGATTTTTTTTTTTTTACTTTAATTTTGTTTTGTACTAATTAGACTTAGTGTTAGTAACTTAGTCTTAGTATTTAACTTAGTGTTAGACGTTTAGTAGTGTAGGCATGTAGTTGCAAATACTTTTTCCTTTCAATTAACTCCTTTTTTTAATAAATTGGGGCATGGCCACTGCTATTGGTGGCTACTAAAATGACTAGATAGTGTTAGTGTAGTGCTTTTTGTCTTTATGTATATGCACCTAGTACCTTGGCATGTAGTCTAAATAATTTTTAGGGAAAAAAGTTTTAAAAAATGAGTCGGGTCACGAGTTAGCCCGTAAAAGGGGGGGGGGGGGGAGATCGCAAGTTGGGCATGTTTTTATTTGGATAAAAAACATTGAGTTTGGGTCGAGTCGGGTCAACAAATTTTGACTCATTTTTCCATGTTGAATAAATCCTCCCATTTCCTCCTATTTTAAAAATGAATGAAAGGCACTTGGCATCCAATAAATCTAAAAGTTATAAAAATACCACATCAAACACAATTTATTTCTCACCTTACAGCATACTCTTCTTCTTCTTATTCTTTGCCTTTCTCTCTCAGTACTGCATATCTATTACAATTTTCTTTAAACATGTTTCATTAATATAAATAAACTTAAACTTAGAATTAAACTTATTACATGATATAAAACTAATTTTTAGTAAGGACTAAATAATACTTATCTAAAGTGTTTAACAAGATAATATCACAATAAAACAAAAAGTCTAATATTCATATGTAAGGTTGAAATTTATCAACCATTTTGTTGGCTTTATTCTGTGCCAATTTGCTTGTAATTCAGCACTTAGAAACCCTGTATTTAGGTGGGAATCATGTAAGGGTAGTGCGTGAGAGAGTGTGAAGAAATACTCAAGATTGTGCATTGAAGCAGGAACTCGCGACTGGATCTCGCAGGTAGCTCGTGACTGGCAAGCCGCCAGAAGATGCACACAAGTGAAGCGTGTAGAGAAGCTGAACCGTCTGCCAGCTGTTGCACTACATGACAAAAAGTCCAGTCTAGCCATTCAGTTAGCTCACGGCTTGTACTCACGACTCAGTCAAGTCGCGAGGCTAAGTCGCCAGCAAGCTTTGTTTTGGAAAAACTGACTATTTGCATTCCATTCTTACTCTAGTATAAATATCCCTTATACCCACGAAATGTAAAGAGCTTCTAGAGAGAATTTTGAGAGAGAAACCCTAGAGAAAAACAAGATTGACTCATCCACAATCTTTACATAGTGACTCTTCAAATTTCTCTACTCTCACCCTCTCCATTGTTAGATCCTTGAGAGGTTCTTTAGCCAAATAATTTTCTCACCATACCCATATTTGTGAGAAGGCTTTTTGATGCTTTGGGAAGCAGTTGAGAATGGACTAATTTCATATTGGTTGATGCTATAGTCTATAGCGGAATCCAGTAAGCTAAGGAAGAAATAGGTTCGGCGTAATCTCGTTGAAGTAAGAGCTTGGAGGGCTTAGGTATATTGGGTAGATTAGGCTTGGAGGATTTTCTGCTATTCATGTATCCCAACTATATTCTTTAGTGGATTATTAACCGCTTGGAGAGCGGCGGAGAGATTTTACGCCAAGGGCTTCGGTTTCTTCTTCGATAACACATCTTTGTGTTGTCCTTGTGTTTGCATCTCTCTTCCCTTAATTTTTGCCATTTAATTTCTGTTGTGGATGTGATTTTATTTGGTTTAGATTGTTTATTAATTCTGTTATAAGCTTATGTTCATTTTCTGCACATAATTTGTTTGATATTAAGCTTGAATTGGTAATTTGTTGTTTGAGGGTCTAAACGTTCATAGTGTTTTATACGCTATTTGAATATTCATTATACATTTAAATACTTAGTAATGCAAATTAAGTCTTTAATATTAATAGAGTTGGGTGAGGCTAAAAGACCTAAACCCATCCTCGCTCCACCTTGAGATGCGGGGAAAATATCTTGCCCCGTCTCGCCCCAACACCTTTGCAGGGCAAAGAAAACCCTAGTAAGGCGAAGCAGGTTAGGTCAGGGTGGGGAGAAATTGCCATCTCTAGCTCCATGTCTTTGGGAGGACTTACACTTCATTTGTTTTGATGGAAAACAATGGGTGAAGATAGTTTTCTGTGTTTTCCAGTATTTGGTAGTATCATAAAAAATGAGTTAATGAAAAACTATTTTTTGTCAATATAAAATGTATGAATTATTTTCTATAGATTGTTTTCTATGAAATTTTTGAAAACAATTTTATCTCGTTGCAATTTATATAGTAGAGTAGCTACGCCCTACAAGGGTCACCATGGTTTTTTTTTTTTTTTCTTTTCCTTTTCATCTTTTTCTCCCTTTATTATGTGTTTTTTTTTTCTTTTTCTCTTATATATAATATAATATAATATATATGTTATTTTAATCATTTTAATTGATAATAAGTAATATTTTTATTATTTAATGAGTATAAAATAAATTATTTCATACATATTATGTAATAAAGGTATAAGAATAGATTTACATCAACAGGAATAGAAAATATAGAGAGAAAATATGTAGGCAAGTTGTCTCGTCTTTGTTTATTCCTTTTGCAAGGGACTAATATACTTTCACAGTTTCTTCATGTGCACCACCCTGCAGCAAAGTAGGCGCTATCACTGCCATTGATTTACTAGGTATGTATAATTATGTGAAATGCGGTGTCTTAATGTCCTTTGTTGCAGCCAGATGAATTCATGAAACTTCAAAATCATAGTCTAAAACTGAAACTTTGATTCTCTCGTCTAAAGTTTATGAGAACTTGTTCTAGTGGTTTATTAATGAAAAAGAGGCATGGCTACCTTGAATTAGTCACAAAACTTGTGGTTATTCTCTGTTGTTATGGGAGGTTTAATTTTCTTTTTCCCTTATCTTTCCCATTGGAAAGATCAGGGGCTACAACTTGTACTCGGGCTATGTATAGATTTTCGGATTTTATCTTTCTTCATGGGCTGATGGATATACCTATGGAAGGAGGCCTTTATACTTGGTCCAATACTTCCTCTGCCTCTAGATTAGATAGGTTTCTTTTCTCTCCGCTCTTAGTGGATCACTTCACTCTATTTGCACAGAGAAGGCTGTCCAGGGTACTTTCAGACCACTACCCAATTTTGTTGGAAGGGGGGAGTCATTGGAGAGGTAAAACTCCTTTTCGTTTAGAAAATATGTGGTTGAGAGTGGAGAATTTTGTTGATAAAATGAAAGCCTGGTGGGCATCCTATTTGTTCCAAGGAACTCCTAGTTGTATACTAGCTAAGAATTTGGCAGCTTTGAAGTTGGATTTAAAAAAATGGAACGAAGTGGAGTTTGGTAATGTCACTTTTAAGAAACAGCAACTCTAGAATAAATTGAATGATTTGGATGTTAGAAAGGAGACTCAGCCTTTAACAGCTGAGGAGAAGTTAGAACAAGTTAATCTCCGTACTAAGATTGAAAAGCTCACTCTTTTAGAAGAGATTAGTTGGAGGCAGAAGTCTAGGGTGCTACACTTGAGGGAAGGGGACGCAAATACCAAATTTTTTCATAGAATGGCTAATTCCAATAGAAGAAATAACAGTATTGAGGGCCTAATGGTTAATGAAATCTTGTCTTCTGATCAAGGCATGATTGCTGATTGTATTACTCAATTCTTTATGAATTTATGCTCTGAGTAGTAGGTTGACCATTTCCAAAAGTCTTGGTATTTCCAAGGATATTCAGTGATAATGCTGATTGGCTAGATAGACCCTTTGAGGAGGCATAAATTTTTGATGTAATGCAGAATGTTAATGGTGATAAATCGCTAGGATCAAATGGGTTTCCAATGGCTTTCTTCCAAGTGTGTTGGGGTATTTTCAACTAAAAAAAAAAAAATTCAGCAATTGAAGTCAAAAATTTTCGCCCTATTAGTCTTGTTGGGGGGAGGGGGGGGGGGTTTATAAAATCATTGCTAAGTTCTTAGCCATCAAACTTCACACGATCATGGAAGATATAATTTCTTCTTCACAGAATGCTTTTGTGAGGAACAGGCAGATTCTAGACCCTGTGCTTATTGCTAATGAATGCCTTGACAGTAGAGTGAAAACTGGTTTGCCAGGGATACTTTGCAAAATAGATGTTGAGAAGGCTTTTGATCACGTCAACTGGGGATTTCTTATGCAGTTACTAGAATGGAGTGGGTACTCTACTAAATGGAGGCGGTGGATTTTTTTTTTTTTTTTTTTTGTATATCTATAGTTCGCTTTTCTATCTAATAAATGGCTTTCCTTGTGGGTTTTTTGAGAGCTCCAGGGGGTCGAGACAAGGTGACCCATTGTCCCTTTTGCTGTTTGTCATGGTTATGGAAGCCCTTGGGAGAATGTTGGATAAAGCTGTCCATGATGGTCAAATGTCATGCTTTGGTGTAAGTCGTTTAGAGGGAAGATCTTTGGCAATGTCGCATCTTCTCTTTGCAGATGACACTTTAATTTTTTGTGATGCTGATCTGGATCAGGTTTTGTTTCTCTGTATGATTTTCATTTGGTTTAAGGCGGTTTCTGGTCTAAAGATAAATTTGGGCAAGTTAGAGTTGGTTTCTGTTGGTATGGTGCATAATCTTGACTTATTGTTTAATGTCCTTGGCTGTAAACAAGGAATTCTTCTAATGAAATATTTAGGCCTTCCTTTGGGAGCTAAATTCAAGGATAAGACAATATGGAACCCAATTATGGAGAAAATAGAATGGAGATTAGCAAGATGGAAACGTTTGTACTTATCCAAGGGAGGTAGAGTCACCTTAATTAAAAGCACTCTATCTAATTTACCCACTTATTTTCTATCTTTATTTCCTATTATTGCTTCTGTGGCTAACCAAATTAAGAAACTTTAGAGGAATTTCTTATGGGATGGCATTGGTGATGAACCAAAATTCCATTTGGTTAAATGGGCTACTGTCTGCACTCCCATTGCTTCAGGTGGTTTGAGGATAAGGAAGGTAAGACTTTTTAATGAAGTTTTGCTAGGGAAGTGGCTATGGAGATTTGGGATGGAGAGGGTTGCCCTTTAGAGGCAAGTGATAGCGATGAAATATGGTTGTGGACGGGGTAGTTGGTGTACAAGGCCTACAAATGGTCCATATGGTGTTGGCTTGTGGAAAAATATTAGTTGGGGATGGCCTTCTTTTTCGTGCCACATTCTATATGATATTGGAGATGGGTCTAGAGTGAAATTTTGGCAAGACCGTTGGTGTGTGAAATATCTCTTGCAGTCAGCTATCCTAAATTATTTAGATTTTGCCGAGATCAAGAGGCTAGTGTGGCTGAGTTTATAAAGTTTGATAATGGAACCCTGTTTTGGGATGTAAGTTTCTTTAGGGGTGTGCTTGCTCGGGAACTAGAGGCACTAGCCGGTATCATGGATACCATATTTGGTGCTTTGGTGAGAGGGTTTGGTGAGGATAAGATGTGCTGGAAATCTGACTAAGAGAAGGGCTTCACGGTTAAGGATTATTACAATTTCTCAGTGGGCTCTAATGATTATTGCTTTCCTTGGAAAAACATTTGGAAACAGAAGATTCTTTCTTGAGTAGCTTTCTTTGTTTTGACTGTTGCTTTAGGAAAATGCTTAACGATTGACAATTTACGAAAAATGAAGGTTTGAATATTGGATTGGTGCTATATGTGCAAGTGTAATGGTGAATCGGTTGATCATTTTTTTCTTCATTTTTCGGTTGCAATGGATATGTAAGCTATGGTGTTTGGTTTGTTTGGAGTGAGCTGGGTTATGTCGTAATCTGTAGTGGGGCTTCTAGCATGTTGGCAAGGTAGATTTGGCCATCATCGAAATGGCTATATATGGTTGATGGTTCCTCGTTGCTTATTGTGGTGCCTTTGGAGGGAGAGAAATAGTCAGTGTTTTGAAGATAAGGAGAGATCCATATCAGACTTGAAGTTATTTTTCTTTAGAACTTTAATGGATTGGTTGGTTGCTTTGTAGAACCAATCATTTTTATCTTTTCTTGATTTCTTAGATGCTTGTAATTTTTGTTCTTGATTATTTGACCCCTTGTACACTCCTTGTATACTAGGGAGTTTCCCTTTTTTGATATCAAAAAACTTTTTATTTATAAAAAAAAAAACTACATTTTCTATCTGCTTTTTTTTTTCTTTACCAAATAAAAGAGTTTTCCATCTTTCAACTTTTCTATCCTTTCAACCAAATACACGTGAGGGAAATTAAATTTTTTCTATCATCAACTAAACGGACCTTCTCCCTTGAAGAAAGAAAAAAAAAAAAAAAGACCTATTGTTACCAAACATAAAAAAATAACATAATTTTATAGAAAATATACTTTGAAAAATTACACATTTTCTAGAAACTTTTAAAGTCAAAACATTTCAATCTTCACTTGCACCAAAAACATTGGTATCTATTCTCAAAAAAAAAAAAATATTATTATCTTGTTAAGCTAACATTGAAAGCGAATGCAATAAGTTAAAACTAAAAAAAAAAAAACTTATTATTATCTTGTTAAGCTACCAGCGAGAGCAAATGTAATAAGTTGAAACTATCTCGTTAAAAAAAAAACATTTCATTTTTATAATCCGGACCCAATTTTTAAAAATCCCTAAAAACTCTCTCATTCTCTCTGCCCGGACCGAAAAGTAGGCTAGCGATAGCATTACTCGCATACACAGTGAGAAAGGAGAGCTGCGTATGGCAATGGCGAGCACTTCCACTTGGTTTAGTTTAACGCCTTTGTCTACGTGTTTAGTTCAGAACAACAGAGCTGGAGCTACAGCAAAACGGTTCGTTTCGTGGTCGAACGAGTTTTGCCACCCAAGGCTGTCGTGGTCTTACTGGGTCTCGGTCACGGTGAGGCCTACGAGCAAAGCTAGGGCTTCAACGGTCTTGTCAGTTGTGGGTGAAGAGAAAGCAGGAAGCGAGGAAAATATCGTGAACTCCCTACACGACGGCGTATTGGTGCAGGGATGGAAGCAATCGCAGTCAAGCTCAAGACCTTGTGAGCTTTACGTGTGTAATCTCCCGAGGAGTTGTGACATTGCCGAGTTGCTTGACATTTTCAACCCTTTCGGAACAGTACTAGCTGTTGAGGTAAGCTCTAGTCTGAAATTTAGTTATGTCAAAAAAATTCAGCCAAAACTTTCTTAGTAATGCTGTACTAGTTGAAGGGAAATTCAAAGCAAAATATCATTGTTGATGAATTATTGAACAATTTAAAGATGTTAAAATACTTATTGTGATGTTTAACAAAAACGTTGGCAGAAATACACTTTGATAACTTAGAGAATTGATCAAACTTGGTGTATTTGTATGAAATTGTTTTTAGGAAACTAGTTTGGCATGGAAATGTAGTTGGATTATTTATGTTTTGGTAATTTGGTTGCAGATTTCACGGAATGCTGTGACGGGTGAAAGTCGGGGATGTGGTTATGTTACAATGAGTTCAATAAACGCTGCAAAAATTGCAATTGCCGCATTAGATGCATCTGTCAGTGTGAAGCTAGTTACCCTCTATGTTTTATCTCTTCCAGTCTTTATGTTTTTCCTGAAATTGTTCGCTCTTTTTATTTGAAGGATGTTGGTGGCAGAGAAATGCGGGTTAAATTTTCGGTTGATATGAGTCCTAGGATGAGGAATCCTGAGGTATTGAATTCTACTCCCAAGAAACAGATAGTATATGAAAGTCCTTACAAGATATATGTGGGAAATCTTCCTCGGGCTGTTAAACCTGAAGATTTGAGGAATCATTTTAGCCAGTTTGGAACTTTGGTTAGTGCAAAAGTGTTGCATGATCAAAAAGCACGAACAACCCGTTGTTATGGGTTTCTCTCCTTTTCTTCAGCTGCAGAACGTGATGCAGCATTATCTTTAAATGGAACAGTGAGTCTTTTTCCACCACTGCTGAAAGTCTGAAACTTATTTTTTCTTCATTTCATTTTGTGTCTCTCTTGCTTATTTGATCTCACTTGTAGGAGTTCTTTGGTAGAGCACTAGTAGTTAGAGCAAGTGTGGAAAGGACCAAGCCCTGACTGGAGTTTTGCCCTGCTGCATACACACTTGATTGAAGTTTCTTCTGTTAAAGAAATCGGATGATTTGGATCTCCTGTTTCAGTTGAGACATTTAGGCAGAATAGGTAAGTTTCCTTATGTGTACCAAATGACAAAGTTTGTATACGATTAAAGTTCTGTTGTTTAATTTTATTTCCTTTTCACCAAAAAGAAAAAAGGTTTTGTTGTATTTCAACTATGCATTAGTAATGCCAATGCGTAGTGTTCTTCTGGAGGTAATGGTTGGTTTAGTTGAGTGAATTTCAGCCAACAACTGTAGCTTGATCAATCTTTGTGGATTATCATGTCTTAGAAGGATCTCTTGATTACTGGACTAGTAATGAATGAAAATATATCTTTTGTGTGTTTGATTATACACTACTTATGGCAATTTCAATGTTTGAGCATACTATTGGCCCCAGAATGTAGTTCACAGACATAAACGAGTCTTCTGTTATATTATATAATTTTGAATAAAAGTGAAGTCGTCCTGGTAGGAGATGTTGGGGGATTGGAGGAGTTGGCTGATATTCTCAGTTGTAAAATTGGGAGGTTGCCAATGAATTATTTAGGTATGCCTTTAGGCTCTTCTTTTTCAAGGCTGCAGTAGTGTGGAGTCCCATTGTAGAGAAAATGGAGTGAAGATTAGCAGCGTAGAAGAAGCTATATATATCCAAAGAGGGAAGATTAATGTTAATTAGTGAGTGGTGAGGATGACGTGGAGATGGAGAAAGAGGAGGGAGAGATGCAGAAGAAGGATGGGCCTTGGGAGAGGTTTCTGTGGAGGATTGCACATGGGATTCTGCTCATCAAATCTGATGATCCCACTCGACAGATTATCCCTGCACTTCTCTGGAAATGCAGCTACGAAGGTCAGTTTCTTTTACTCTCTCTTGCACTAATTTTTGTTTGATTACTCATTGCTGCTGCCAATTTTTTTTTGGTTTTCTTTTTTTTTTTTATTTTTTTTTTTATTTTTTTTTATAAATTTTAACATGAAAGACCAAAAAAAAAAAAAAAAATCTATGTTAACTCAATGGATTTATTTGTATATATTTTGGATGGGAGAGGGGGGGGGGGTGATTAATTGCACTTTCCCTGCTTAATATGGTGTGGTCCTAAACTTCAAAACTGAGCAATGTCTTTCCTAATTTATTGATGATAAGCACTTTGCCTTATGTTATAATTTCAGTCAAATTCAATGGAGAAGTCAATTTTTTGAAAATAATTTTTTTTTTTGAATTTTTGGTTATTTTGATGGAATCCTAAGGTCATGGGGCCGAAGTGCTTATTACCAATAAATCAGGGAGACATTGCTTGGTTGTGAAATTTAGGACATTGCAACTGCGCCATATCTAAGGGAGGTGCAGTTTGCCTTTTTTAGAGGAAATTTTATGCTCAAATAATATTTCTGAAGAATTGAGAGGCTGGATAATTGTGGTGATTTTGTAGCTGAAGTAGATGGTTAGTCTTTATTCTGTTTGAGTGATGACTCTGCTGATGGCTGAGTGTGACTAGTAATGATTAAGGATTGAGCCAGTCTCTTTCCTGTTTGGGAAAGGCTAGCCAGTTCCTCAATTACTTAGCAAACTTATATGCACATTTGTGGTTATAAATCAGTGCACCCAACATAGGTGTCTGTGTTACATATGGCAGAGGATAAAATTTGTGCGTTATGTCTATGCCTTATTTGTTTATTTTTTTTTTTTTCAATTCTGCACAAATTGGCTTTTGTATATCAAATACATTTACCTGTCACCAAGGCTTCAGTAAGCCTGCTTACTTGGAATTCAAAAATTTGCTTCAGCCTATTGCAGTTCCTCTTTCCCTGTGAAAAGCACATCTTGCTTTGATTGCTAATTTCTGTGGAACTCCAAAATTTATTTTGTATGCTTATACTCAAGCAAGTTTGTTGAAGATATGAGATCTTCACTTTTTACATATAAAAAAGAAAGATCTTCACTTTCAACAAATCTCAGTTTTGTAACTTAGCATAAACTCTATTTATCAAACAGTTGCAGCAGTTTCTGATGCATTAAAGGCATGGGAGACATTGAAGGGGAGACCTCATAACATTGATCTTGAATTGACTGAAGTGGAGCTTCCATCAATATTTGGATTTGCGCTTCTTACTTTAGTCATGGAGCATGTATGGAGAAGGCAAACTGTATGTTTCTATCCTTTAACTATGCTCTATTTTTTTGGATTTGTTATGTTTCTTTATTTTGTTGTGGCATACAAATCAACATGTGAACTCAACCATTTTTTTAAATATCTTTATTACAGCTGACTGATGGACGTGTTCGTTAGAAATTAATTGCTCCACATCAAAAAGTTGAAGACATGTCTCAAAATAATGCGGCAAGAAATCATTCAAATAATTGTGTAGCTTCTATGCAGAAACATATCAAATGCAGTGAGAAAGGGAGTCATGCTCAAGTAAGTACCTTTTCATGTTGTACATTTCTTAAAAAATAAAAATAAATAAAGCTTGTAATATGTATGCTGTGCCTTGTGGGGGAATTGTTGTTTTTCAGTTGATGAATATACACATTATGCTAGCATCTATCACTTTTTTAGATGTCAGCCTCCTTTCGGTATTTTACAACCAAAGAAAGTATTAAGAATTTCCATTCCGACTTGCTAACTATCAAATGTTTCCCATTTCCATTTATTTTTAAACTCTCACGGATTGTACAGTTGACATGAAAATAAAGAAGTTGTTAGAATAGAGTATCCAGGATCCATGGAATAGAGTAAGGCCACTTCTAGAGAGAAAAGTTTCTTTTTTCCATTCTAGGTTGGCTTCATGAAGTTTCACATAGAGAATGCATGTTTTGCCACCTCTTGTCCGGAGCTCTTGTACGACACCTTACTAGGAAGCTGAGAGTGCATACATGCAAAATATGCAGGGTCATTTACAGATAGAATCTGGTAGTACGTCAAAGTTGAGCAATAGCAATATGGACAAGCATGGAGGGTGTGCTCAGTTGGATAAGGAAGAGAGTGAAAATGGAGGTCCATCATATTATCTTGTTTTGCTATCTCCCTTTTTCAACATTAAAACCTATAATTAATATTAACGAAGGGAAATTCTGACAAGCTAATTACTGCAATGATGAATTGTTAATTAGTGCAATGTTAAAATGGGATTCTATCTATAAGATTGTTGGAAGGATATTCAAGAGTAGGTGATAAGGTTACCTATAAAAAAAAAGATTAGGTGATAAGGTTGAATAGAGGATTTTGAGAGTTCACAAACTCTTAAAAAAAACAACTAATAGTGTAAATATATCTTAATGAATTATTGTATTTTATGAGATGTCAGCTCTCTAGTCTAAAACATGCTTAAACATACTAATGTTCCGTTAAAGAATTTTGTGAGCTTCATGCTGCTGGAATTGGGGTGGTTATTTGTGGCTAGGGTGAAATAATTGGTGCCCTTCAATGTGTATTCCACTTCCACAGATGATGGTTGAAGTTGAGGCTCTAGCTTGTCATAGAGCAGTTGAATTTCCCAAGGAAATTCGGCTAAGTGAAGTCATTTTAGAGGGGGATGCAGAAGTCATAATTCAGCAGCTACAGAGTAATACTACTGGTGTCTCTTCATATGGTCATGTGATTGAGGATATTCTGATGATGGCAGTGGAACTACATTACTTCTCGAGCTATGCTAGGGCCACATAAAGTGGCACAAGTTGTGCCACTTTATATGGCCCTAGCATAGCCCTTACTTCTCTTTTTCTCATGTAAAAAGAAATGGAAACGTTGTTGCTCACTCTTTGGCTAGGGGGGGCTAAAAATTCTGCAGACTGCTGGTCTGGCTTGAAGATACCCCTGAGGAGTTTGTTCCTCTAGTTTTGTATGATGTTTCTTAGCTCAGTTCAATAAAAAATTTGTTGGCTGTTGTCTGGATTCTAGGGGAAAAAGAAAAAGAAAAAGCTTCATTCAACAAGCTGAGCATGAGGAAAATTGATTTGGGGTCTGTGAAGGAACTTAGACATGGTTCCTGTGCTGCTGGTCAAACAACTACAAGTAGTTTATGAAATAGTGCAGTAGATAATATTAATGGCTTCAGTATGGGAGCACAGTTCCACTAGAAGAGTAAGTGGTCACTTTATTCATGATGGATCTAGAAGACTGGACTCTTTTCCTTACAGCCGAAGCGAAGCAGCTCTCACAAAGTTCTGACTGAACCGGGAAGATCGGTTCTATGAGAAAAAAGGTACTGGTTCTTTCTATATTTGATTCATCTGAGGTTGGATTTATGGTCTTGGATATTCCAGTCTAATGCAGAAATTGATGTCTACTCTAATGCAGCTAAGTGTGGGCTTTTTCCATCAACTACTTGCTGCTACCCTACATACGTGGGCTCTTCCATCTACTACTTGCTGCTACCCTAAGTCCTTTTCTGTTCTCTATGGACAGTCATTAATTTTTTCTTCTAACAGTTCTTTATCCCAATGATTCTTGTTCCTGTATTAAGCTACAATAGTAGTTCCAACTCTAATTTTTAAGTCTTTCACACTGCTCCCATGAACCTAGTTTCAGAAACCCATCATGGCTCAGCTGCTTAGAACACCTTCAGTTGCATGTGGTGAGAATACCAAATCGCACAATAACCATAATTAATGTCAAAATTCTTGCACATATCCGATTTCACAGCCAGAAAAGACTGGCAGAGCAACGTCCTCGACAGTTTGTAAGCCAGTTGCAACGTAATATAATTAGTTGTCGATTTAGCCTCTGTTTGGGTAGTGGGTGTTTTGGGCCTTTTTTTATTATTTAGTCCAGCGTGTTATGCATTGTTCATTGACCATAAACAGTAATTTTAGGCCAATAAACAGTACTTAAACAGTAATAAAAAGTAAAATATTTTTAGATTTCAGTTTTCAGCAAAATAAGCTGTATCTAAATGCATACTTAAAATGATTAAAAAGAATGTCATTTAAAATCTGTAATATCATAAATATTTTTATTTGAGTAAAATCTTCGACATTCACGTTATCAAATATTGTTAAATTGATATTGACAATTTTTTTTAACTTTTTCCAAATCTCCTGGTTTTAAATGGTCAAATCCAAATGAAGCAAATCCTTGGAACTTATATACAGGAAGCAAAAAAGAGAGTAAAATACATGGAAGTGTGACGTGTAAAAAAATGGAGAAAGGTGGTTCGCAAAATTGGTGGGGCTAATTCAAAAACTAACAAGCTGTGGGATCTGAGTCGGACGACACATGATCCAAAAAGAGCCAAAGATTGTGTAGAATATAGAACCACGGCCACATACAGAACCGGCTAAAACTTATCAACAATGTCGGTGAAGGACCAAGGTGACGACATTGCCTTACCCTTCCCTTCTTCCCATAGAACCACGTCTTCTAACGGCTTTGCTCTAATGTCCATGACAATATCAAAATATGTTTTTCAAAATAAATAGTGAAAGAGAAATGTCATGCACATCACATTTTCACAATAAATTTTAAGGGAAAAAAATATTGTGAATGTAATATTTTTCATAGTAAAATGTAGTATTAATTTTTAATTTTTTTTTGTTTTAATTATAAATTTAATGTTATTAGGGGTCGGTGTGGGTAAACTAGTAATTTAATGTTAACTCTCTTCATTTGCTTTGAAATAGAGAAGATCTTTTTTTATTTTTTATTTTTTTAATTTTTTTGAGAAAGAAATAGAGAAGATCTAGATTGAAAAAATTGAGATCTTCCTTAACTCTATTTCCCCCCTCCCACCAAGGTCAGTTGCTCCTTTACACTGGGACAATTAAGACTTCCAAATGTAAGAAGGCCTAGCAAAAGCTCTCTTTCCATTACATGAAGACAATTACTCTTTTTTAATTGTACGTACTATTTCAAGTGGATACGCAAGGTGCAAAAAAGTGTGTGCGCGCACCAACTTTAATCTTTTCATCAAGGTTTTCTCTCCCTCTTTTGAGTCTATCTCAATATATATATATATATATATATATATATATATATATATATATATAACCAATCATCTTTACCATAGATAATATTGCTTTTACTCGTAACAAATGGGTAGTCTTATTGACTTATTACAAGACTCATAAATATTTAAAAAAAAAAAAATGAAGTTCTAAAATTTTTGCATTAAACCTCAAAATTCAAGTTGTACCAACTCTATCAAGCAATCATCATCAGTCCAAAATAAAATAGTAAACTGAAATTTATCACATTTAAAAATAAGTGTATTGGGAGATTTTGTTGTGTCCATAAAAATACTTTTTATTTATTTATTTTTATACAAAATAAAAATTTGTATTTATAGAATAATATTAAAGTTCCGTTCGTTTGGAGTGAAAACAGGAAGTATGGAAAACAAAGGGATGAAAATAGGATAGAAAATACTATTTTTCATTGTTCATTTGAGGAAGAAAAATAGGAAGGATAAAAAACTTGAGAGAAAGTTTTCTTTCTGGACTCACTTTTTTTTTTCCTTCCAAATCGGAAGGAAAATCTAGAGAGAAAAGTTCTATAGTAGCACTTTTACAAAAATACCTTCTTCCAACCTATTTTTTTTCAACTTTCTCTTTTTTTTTTCTTTTTCTTTTTCTCAAAGTTGCTTGAACATTTTTTTTTTCTGTTCAACGTTTTCAGTAACGTTTTTTTTTTTTTTAAATTCTTTTCAACGTTACTGAAGAGTAACGTTGTTGGTTTTTTTTTTTCTTTTTCTTTCAACGTTACTGAACTGGAAGTTCAGTAACGTTGTTGTTGTTGTTGTTGTTGTTGTTTTTTTTTTTTTTTTTTTTTAGTTCTTTTCAACGTTACGTTGTTGTTGTTTTTTTTTTCTTTTCTTTTCAATGTCTGAGAACTTTTTTTTTTTTCTTTTCAATGTTACTGAATGTTGTTTTTAACGTGACCTAATCTAATTTTTATATTATAATAATATAAATTTATATATATGATGTGATATATTTTATATTATTTAATGATTAGAAATAAATCTATTTCTTATATATTATGTAACAAGGGTATAATAGTCAATTTATATAAATTACATTTTTCATACTTTTCTTTTTCTCTCCAACTGAACACAAGAGTTTTCCATCCTCTCACTTTTTCACTCCTCCAATTGAATACACAAGAGAGAAAACTAAATATTTTTCATCCTTCCACTTTTCTATTTTTCCATAATTTTTCATCCTCCCACTTTTTTACTCGTCCAACCAAACGGACCCTAAGGAAATATGGTGGTTGATAAAACTACTCTTAATAAATAAGGAAAGGATAAAAAGTTTGCTTAGTCCCAAAAAAATCCTAAAGAAGAGGAAAAGATAAAAAGCCACACCGCATTAATATGAATTAAATGGGAAAAAGACTACTTTAGTTACTTTCAACTTTCATTTTTTTTTTCTTCCGATTCGTCTTTTTGTTCCAGTAGTACTAAAGGTTCTTCTTTCTCAACTTTTTTCCTTATTCACTCTCCACACCCGGCCCGCCTTTCTCTCTCACGCACCTCCCTTTGCTTTCTCTCTACTTTTAAACCATTATAAGACGTCTAGTACCACGGCAGAAGAGCAAGCTCTAGAACAACCCCACCCCAAAATGATCCGAGGAAAGCACGGAAATATAGGCCCACGCCGAGCTCTCTGCACTTGCATCACTATCTTTCTCCTCTTAATTGGTGTAACAGCCCTTACACTTTGGCTAGTCTACCGTCCCCACAAGCCACAGTTCAAGGTAGTCGGCGCCGCCATCTACGAGCTCAACACGTCAGCTCCACCGCTCATCTCCACCACCATGCAGTTCACAGTCATCACAAGGAACCCAAACAAGCGCGTGTCCATTTACTATGACAAGCTTTCAACTTTTGTGTCGTATAGAAACGAACCCATCACACCCCAAGTGATGCTGCCTCCTTTGTATCACAGGAAGCACAGCACCGTAGCAGTGTCGCCGGTGGTGGGAGGCACGGCGGTGCCGGTGTCGTTGGATGTGGCAAATGGGTTGGTGATGGATGAGGCATATGGGGTGGTGGGGTTGAGGTTAGTGTTTTTTGGGAGGCTGAGATGGAAAGCTGGAGCTATAAAGACTGGGCATTATGGGGTTTATGTGAAATGTGATGTGTTGGTGGGATTGAAGAAAGGTTTTGTGGGTCAAGTACCCTTGCTTGGAACAACTCCTGGTTGCAAAGTCGAGATATGAAGAATTATCAAGATTGTATTTGTCGGTGCAGGTTTTTTTTTTTTTTTTTTTTTTTTTTTAAGCTTCTCTTTTTACTCTATCATATAGTATATGTTTTAGTTGTTTATTTTGTTAAAGTTCTTTGCCATTTAATCTGTAAGTGTAACTATAGTCTATAGACGTGGATTGAACAAGTTCAGTTGCAAATTACCATGTTAAAAGCTTTTTTCTTCTTCTTCTTCTTCTTCTTATTATTATTATTATTATTATTCCTCTCTCTCCATTCAGTCCAGCTAATTGCTTAAGAATTTGGCTCTGATTTTTTTGTTGGAATTCACTTTCCAGCATGGCCACAAGGCTCCGACGGCTTGGACGTGTGGCAGTACATACAGCGAATTTGGTACCATCTGTCTTTGCCGTCTACTTTCTGATCCTGAAGTGCATCCAATTTCCAAGATGCTCTAGTGGCTTTTTTGTTTTGTTTTTTTTTTTTTAGTGGCTCTCTTTTTTAGTAAATATGTGTTTGGATATATTTTGTTGAAATTAAAAAATAATTGTTGAAAGTAACGTAGATAAGAATAAAAATTAATTGAAATAATATTGTAAAATTATAAATAGTGTCAAAAAGTGCAATGAGGCTCATAAATAATAGCAAAAATAAATTAAATAATAAAATAATTTTAATTTTTAATCCTAACTCACACACTAAATCTAGAGTAAGATCTATAATCGTACACTCACTCACAACATTCTTAAACATTACTTAATAATTCAGCCAAAAAAAACAAAAAAAACATTACATAATAATAATTTGTGATTGATGCACTTTATTATTTTTTTTTTCGAAAAGTATATACGGTAGTCTCATCTCATATGTAATTGCTGAATTTTAATTACAAATTAACACTCAAACATGTGAAATGAGTGTGAATTTGGGTTTGTCCACGGGTAAATTGAATATATATTTTTTTAATTGAAAGTTAGAACTCTAATGGCTTTCTTTGAGTAAGCCTAGAGACACACACAAATAGGCACTCAAATCCACAAGTCATCGTAAGTTTGGGTGTGTTCATAGGCAAGCTTGTAACATATACATACACATATACATGTTATGGTTATCTTGGTTAACTTTTATGATAATTTTTTTTTTAACTAACTTTGAAGATAATATTTTAAGAAATAAGTTCATAATATTTTTATAATACTTTCACAACAAATTCTAAATGATTAGTTGTTACTAATTGTTATTGGTAGTTAAAAAAGTAATTTCAGTAGTCGGTTTATATTAGAATTAATAATAATAATTTATCACCTTAGATTTGTTGTAAAAATGTTGTAGACGTCACTTTTTAATTTTTATTTTATTTTATTTTTATAGATAAATAGTTGGGGAGGAGGGGTGGAGATGGGTTCGAAGTTCGAACCACTAACTCCAACAACAAAAAAATGTTTAAACAAAAATATTTTCTATTTTGTAAACATATTAAGTTCTCCAATTTTTTCTCTAATATTTAATCCAAAAAACCTTCATATCTACATCTAGGCTTCATGAATTAATTTGCATCAAAATTATGCTTGACACAAAAAAAGAAAGAAGAAAAGAAGATTAAAAGCTTAGCTTCTTATCTTGCTTCAACCTACTATGTGACAATTTACTATAAAAAAAAAGCCTACTATGTGATAATTAAAAAGGTCATTCATATGCACTATTAATCACATAACAATTTTAATGAGACGTATAACTTGTTTAAGTAATACGCGTATATATAGACGACCATATAATTTACCATGTAATGAGTTTATTTTTATTTTTAATTTTTAATTTTTTTTGAGAAACACCATGTAATGTGTTGAAAAAGATAATTTCAAACATTTTGGAACCAAACTTTGACTAGAATAAAATACAAACATAAAAACTCAAACAAAAATATTGAGATTTAAAGCTAACCGAAGTCAAGAAATTGGATCAAAATTATGACTTTATGAGCAATTGAACAAAAATTTTTGGGGTTAAGCGAGACTCATGCATATCCTAAACCCGCCAATATCCCGCCTTCCAAAGTCTCAACAGCCAACAAATATCATACGGTAAATAATCTTCATGCAAGATCACTTTGTCAACTTCATTGTTTTGGTCGATCTGGATTTGATCATTTCATTAATGTTGTTAACCCATGGTTTAAAACTCGAATCGAATCCGCCAGTTTGTTCAGATTTTTCGTTTTTGTCTTACAAGCCAACCACCAAACTACATTTGCGGCTTATTACAATTAAATGAAAAACTAATTTATTCAATTTAAAGAGCAAATATTTATACATTTTAGAAACCTTAGTTACAATGGAAAATGTTCAAATTGTTAAATATATTATTAACTCAATGTGTTATATCATGTTGTATATGCTAGAGTGGATGCGGAAGGAGAAGCATAAAATAAGAACACCGAGAACACGAGGGTTATGTGGTTCAGCTTTGTTAGCCTACGTTCACGGATGAATCCCTTAAGGGCTACATCTTTATTATGTAAGAGTGTAGTACAAAACCTGTGTTACAATGACCTCTAACATGAATGTATATAGATGATTGAACTTTTTTTTTTTTTTTTTGGAGAGAGAGTTTCAACCTATGGCGTCCGCTCCTTATCATCAGATTAAGACACCAATCAATTTTTGGTGTAGGCGGGGATTGAACCGCAGATCTCTTATTGAACTATCAGAGACTTTACCAGTTGAGCTAACTGGAACCCACATAGACGACTAAACGTTAACACATTAGACTTAGCACGCTCCTGATGATAGCTCTTTATCATCAGACCAAGGCAACAATCAGTTTTTGGTGTAGGCGGGGATTGAACTACAGATCTCTTATTCAACTATCAGAGACTTTACCAGTTGAGCTAGCTGGAGCTCACGTAGATGACTGAACCTTAACACATTAGACTCAGCATACACGCTTTGCGCGTGCAATAATTTTCTTTTTTGTTTGTTTGTTTGTTTTTTTGGTTTAGTGTTATAATGTTTAAAAGTGATATATAAATAACCGTGTATTTTTTTTTTTAAGAAAGAGATAAGGTAACGTGGAATAATGTTTAAAAATGAGATAGAGATAGTGTCCTAAATTTTAGGTTGAATAGAGAAGATAAAGGAAAAAACGTAAAACTTAAGAAAAGTAAATTACTCTTTTAATCAGTTTGTGTTTTTTTATTTAATTTAAAATTATTTAACTTAATGATAGAGATATTTTAGAGAGTTTAGGAATTTGTGTGAGGGTATTTTAGTATGCAAAAAATTAAAAACCAAATTTGAAATCCTATTATTAATAGTATAGAATATATATATATATATATATATATATTTTAAGAATACTAAGTATTTTTAACACACACACACATGAGGAGAGGAAATAAGATCTTTAAAGAAACTGACAGTAGTGTATTTCTTCTATTGTAAATAATATTTTATTACTGACAAACATTTTAGGTTGGTCGAAAAAAGAAGTATGGCATGTACATATTCCTTGAAAATAAATCACATTTATGATAGAATTATAGGTATTTTTATGTAGAAAATTTTTCCATCGCAAATGTTTCAATATTTGACAAGATATTTTTGACAGAAAATATTTGCAGTTGAAAAAGAAAATTTCTTTCGAAAATTTTCTTGTCCATTAGAAAATTTTGTTGCAAATATACCAACTATTTTTTATTTTGGTAGTGATACCAGTACAAGAATGTGATAAGATTCAGCAATACACACACATCTCATATGATATATAAGTCTCCATGATACACCCGTATATATTCATTCTAAATTCGCATATTTAAAAAAAAAAAAAAACAATGTTAAGAAGTTCTCTCTCACCGAATCATATGATAGCCAAGATTTATCATTGGGTGACTTTTTTTTTTGGCTAGGAATCATTGGGTTACTCTTGAAAGGTATGTAAAGTGCTTTTTAAGTATTATTTTTTTCACTAAAAATAATGGCTATATATCCAATGGTATTTTGTTCACTTGTATGGGGTATCTCACTAATGAAAATTATTGTTACACACTAATGCATGTGCACTCCATCTCCATACACTCAATAACTATACTTCCATACCTAGTGTTCACATTTTTTTAAGGGAAATTACACTTTACTATTCTAAACTATACTCCCAATTGCATTTTGTACCCTAAACTTTTCAAATGCATGTTTTACACCCTAAACTATATATGACATTTTTTACATTTTGCATCCTGACATTAACTTTGCTGTTAACTTGGATGGAAAAATATTGCACCACTTAAAAATAACTAATCGCATTTCTTCTCAATTTTTTAAAATCAAAGAATAAATTACACTTTACCATCCTAAACTATACTCTTGATTATACTTTGCATTTTACACTTAGAATTTTCATCTAAGTAAATAGCAAACTTAATGTTGAGGTGTAAAGTGTAACAATAGTCATAATTTAGGGTGCAAAACATGCATTCAATTAATATGTGGTGATGATGCGAAAAATCGTCAGTATGAACTCCTCGTCGATACAGATGGACGAAGGCATTCTCTTCGTCTAGAGACGAACCTGTTGGTGCTGTTCTTTTTTGGCTTTATCAATACGGATGGATGAAGCTGTTGGCTTCGTCCAGAGATGAACTTGCAATGAGATACGAAATAGAGAAATATAAATACACTGGTGTGGCGCATGCCAAACACCCTTTGATGATTAAGTTAGATTAAGATTCAATTGAAGTATATTGCAAAAGAATTTATCTTGAGAATAGTTTTTTGGGTGAGAGTTGTGTGTGTACCTTTGGATTCCGTTGTCCTTCTCTTTTATAGCTGTTTCCTGCCTTAATGGATAATGAATCCCAGCATTTATGAGCAATGGCTAGTATGTTATCAATGGGAGCTTTGAAGTGCACAGCTCACTTGTTACTGTTACTCCATCCGTTACGTTTCGTCATCAATGCGTGCAATAAATGTGTAACGCTTGCTTTGGTCATCATTGATGGGAATGACGACCCTAAGTTATTTTCTAACTCTTAAGAGCCGTTGGTATGAATGGCTGGCTTTTATTGTCTGCCAACGGCTATTCGTCTGTTGGTGCCCGTACATCACTCCTTAGCTATCTTAGGCATCAAATGTCTTTTATGGCTTTGTCCGTCATTGATTTCCGTACGTTACACCTTGCATTGAATATCATTTAATTCGTTCGTCAGTTACGCTTTTTCCTGTCTGGTGCTTTAACCATTACTTATGTCATTTATAAGGAATTCATTTGATGTATGCTATAGTTGTTTGTCACATGGACGATGCTGGCTTGATGGATGGAGTTGGCTTTCTCTTGTTTTGGACGAGAGTGATTTTTCTCCTCATCATATGGTATATATAGTTTAAGATGGTAAAATGTAATTTCCCACATTTTTTAAGAATATTTGCATTTAACACATGAAACTAATGATGTGTGTGGAGAGTGTATACAAATGAACGTGAGATAACCAATACCCATTTGAACCATGAGGTTTGAATCTTCTGTCTTGTCTAACTAAAATCAAAGAATAAATAGAAATATTGTTTCGCACTAGTTGATGCACCACTTAATACCTATACTTTCATACCTAGTGTTCACATTTTTTTAAATGTCTACAGTTAACACATGAAACTAATGATATGTACAGAAACTAGTAAGTATGAGATAATGGCATTAATTAATAATTATCTCATGCTCATTAGTTTCTGTACATATCATTAGTTTCATGTGTTAATGGCACATCGTCCCCATTTCTGGGGCTTAAAACTGGAATTGATTCCCTCACTTCATCAAAAAGAAAAACAAAGCATTATCATTTAATAATCTTATACTTTTCCATCTCATATCATTTTAAAAGATGTAGTTGTGCATGTAAATAGCAGAGAAACTACTCCTTACAACTCAAATAGATTGAAAATGGAGTTGTAACTATAATACTAGTGGCTTATGATTGAAAAATTATTAGGTATACAGCTGACATGGTACTCTAAGTCAATTACTTTTGGAGTACCATTTTATGTCCTATTTTTCTATAAATTATTTATTTTTATTGATATAGAATACTATCTCATTTTACTACAAGATTCAAAAAAATATACCCACATGACTTAAAGAGCATTCACATCAGAAAATGCAAAATAAATGCATTAATTTTACGTCACAAAAAAATTACTTTATTTATTTTACATACGTACTTTAACAATATACCCTACATCCCATTCTCTATTTTTCAATATACTAAATTAAAATAATAAGAGAGAGAGAGAGAGAGAGAGATGAATGAAAAAAAAATTTAGATGAGCTAATTTTTAGACAAAATTATACTTTACCCCATAAATTATGCCCCTTTTTACACTCACCCCCTTAAATTATTACTCGTGTAACACTTGTCCTCCATAAATTATAAGAGTACACCCTTGCTCCCCTTAAATTATTATCCGTGTAACAATACTTTACACCTCATCCCATGTGTAATAGTTTAGGGAAGTAAATGTGTATTCTTATAGTTTAAAGGGTTAAGTATAAAATGAGTTAAAGTGTATGTTATCATAGTTTATGAAGGAAAGTATAAAAATGAAGTATAGTTTAGGGGGATAAAGTGAAATTTTCCCTTTTCACACAATACATTACCAGGCATGAATGATCTTTGGTGTGATTTTGTATTTTTGGACATCTATTTTGCATTTTTGGTGCTTTTGAAAAACCAAATGTGAATACTCTTAACAATAAAAAATCTCACTCTTAGTTTAGAGATAAAGAGCTTTTGGTTAACCAAAAAATAAAAAAAGATAAAAACAACTTTTCCTCAAAGAATTCACATCCACACAATGCCTAACTTTTTGACTCGATGCTTCACACCTTCACTTGAAAAGTAAGAAGTCGACAAAGTAAGCACTCTTTAGCTAGGTGCCAGAGAAACTTTAAAATTAAGACATGGTTGGTTTATTTGTTTGTTATAGGTAAACGACCAAACTTTGATGTATATTTCCAAATTGAAACAAGGTCAAAACACAATGCATCTAAAATTAAACACAACTATTATATTATTTTTCAAGATATTAGATTATGAAATTAGTTTTCAAGATTGTAAATTTCTTATATGTTTTTATTCTTTGTCAAATTAGCTATCCAAAATGGCATTTGTAATTTTGTTTTATGTTTTGGGATGTTTAATATTGTCTAGAAGTGAAAATTGTGTGTTTGTTTTAATCAGATTATCAACTGATAGACTAGACTGCGTTGTATTTGTGCTATTTTGTTTTGGTTAGCAACGTTTGGATTTATATAATTTTATAATTATTGAACAAGTATCAATTTTTTGAGTTAAGCTCTTTCTTTATATGAGGTGGTGAATTCAAAGTAATGCATTTTACACCAAGTAATTTACTGCATGACATACCAAGTGGCAAATATATGTTGACCCGACCTAACCCACAATCCAATTGACCCGTCCTATTTCTAACCAGCTTAAAATGACATGTTTTTTTCCCGAACCCAATTAACCTAATCTGACCCGCCTGTTTTGCCATGTATAATGATAATAATCTTGTTTTAAATGATTTCATTCCATTCCTTTTACATTCGATTAATTTTTTTTTTACCTTTCCTTTCCATTACTTAAAAATGTTTCATTCTATTCAATTTCTTTATGATTTACTCATTCCAAGCCCATGGAGAATTTTAAGTTTGGAACATGGGGATTAGTATTTTGGTAGGCAGGAGAGTGATTTTTTATGAGTGGAAGAATGTGTAGCTATCCCCTTGGTTAATGTGTTTGCTTGGAACACATGAATTACAAGTTTGACTCCATTCTAGGGACGGAACTAGGTAGGGGCCTGGCCCCCCTGGTTTTGAGAATATATATATATATATATATATATGTATGTATGTATGTATGTATGTATTTATTTATGTGTATGCATAGAGTTATATTTTTTATAATTTCATATTTGGGCCATCTCTTTAAAAAATTTTGGGCCCTCTCCCTTATAATTTTACATCGATTTCAGTAACATAGCATTTGCATCAATTGTAAAATAGCATAAGCCCTCAAAATTTTCCAATCAATTCTAAAATACACCAACATCAGTTTATGTATCTTTGTGCAAAAATACATTTTTTCTACAACAACTTTATAAATTTACATAGTTACTGTAGCACAAATGTATTTTTGCAAATTTACACAATTATTATAACACAAATGTATTTTCATACAATGATACATAGACTGATAGTGTGTATTTTAGGATTGGGAAAATTTACACAATTACTCTAGCTATGCAAATGAATGTTTTATAAATTATTTAGATTGAGGACAGTGGTTTTTGGTTGAGAAAGAGAGAGATGATTTGAGATAATAATAAAAAATTGATAAGAAAATAGTATTATGATGAAATGTAGTGTAAAATAAATAATTTGATGTGGAATATTTTGAAAAGTGAGTATATAAAATAAAAAAGTAGGTTATTAGGTTAAATAGACAAAATTTTGTATGAGCTAATGCAAATGCTCTAATGTGGTAAGAAACAATGGTGTTTTGTATCTTTGTCTTTGTTTGTAGATGATTGTATTATAATGTATTACAAAACAATGATTTTGTATATTTTTCTTTGTTGATGTTTTGTTAATACTAAATAGATGCTTATTTAAAATTTCATGATTTTTTTTTACCCTCCCCCCTCCCCCCTCCCCCCTCCCCGGCGGGGCGAAACTTGAAATCCTAGGTTCATTTATGCTCTATCCTACCACATGCATGACAATTTCTTGATTGTTTCCTCGTAATTGTCTCTATCAATGCAATCACCCATTGCATTTAATGCCCCTCACCAAATTTTTCACTTTTCAAGAAAGCATCTTCTTTTTGTAACTAAAGCCAAGCAAGTTATAGTTTCCTAACTAAGCTAAGTCTACCACAATCATCTTTCCAACAAAAAGCCTCTTGAGCCCCTCAGATTTATGGTAGAAAGCCATGGCTTATCTAACAAACCAAAGACATCTCAATTCTGTAGAAACCAAACCAAACCAAACCAAATCCATTATATATAAAAGGAAAATCAAAGGGGAATGCCCTAGAAGAGAAAGAACATGAGAATGCAAAATATGAAGGGTACTCATAGAACATCAAGCTATCTATCTTGCATCATTGAAAAATTTTTGAAAATGCAAAATAAATCCATTTTTATCACTAAAAAACTACTTTATTTATTTTACATAAGTACTATAACAATCCACCCTACATAACATCATCTATTTTACAATTTACTAAATTAAGGTAATTTAAAAAAAAAATGAGAGAGAGAGAGAGAGAGAGAGAGAGACAATTGAATAATTTTTTTTAGAAACAAAAAACAAAAACGATTTAGATGAGCTACAGGGATCAGGGAACATGCAAATATACACGTCCACTATATGATTTTTGGTGTGATTTTGTATTTTTGGTGCTTTTGAAACACCGAATGCGAGTACTTTAACAATAACAAATCTCATTCTTAGTTTAGAAGATAAAAAGAACTTTCAATTATCCAAAACAAAGAGGAAGACAAATAACTTTTCCTCAACGAATTCGTATCCACACAATGCCTTAACTTTTGATTCGATGCTTCACGCCTTCACTTGAAAAGTAAGAAGCTGACAAAGCAAAGACTCTTTAGTTAGGTGCTGGAGAATTTTATATTTGATGCTTTGGTAACTTACGTGCCTTTACAAACTAATGAGTGCTCCATTCAGGGGACCAAAAAAAAAAAAAAAAAAAAAACTATTGAGTGCTCCAAATTCAGAAAAGAAAAGAAAAAAAAAAAAAAATGACTGCTCTAATGATTTCATCTATCATGTTCATTAAAAAAAATGAATTCATCTATCATGTAGTTTTTAAAGTTAAAAAAATTGTAGGTTAAATCTAGTACATTTAATCTACCGTAAGGAAATAAATGGTGTACGAGAGCATGGACAATGGGCATTGCATCAATTGATTCTCGAAATCCAATATCAACAATCGAGTGGGTCTAGGAGGTATCAGATTCATATCACAAATTGGTCAATTGCTCTTTAATTACTAATAATATGGAGATGCTTTGGGAACAAGGCGTTAAGCTTGTGAATCAATCTTCTAAAGAATTTTAAACCATGCATCATTGCAAAAGATTTGCTAAAAAGCCTAAAACTTGTGAGATCCATGAAACACATTTCACAAGACTCAAACGAATGTTTTTTCCTCTTACTTTCTCCTCTATGCCTTTTCTTCTCTCTTTCTTTCACACTTCTTGATCAGAAAAATTTTCCTCCTTCTCCACATGTGTGCAGGGATGGACCCAGGATTTGAAGCTGGGGGGGGGGGGGGGCCTCGGAGGTAAGCGGAAAAAAAATTTAAATATGCATCCATATAGTATTAATAAACTATCATCTAAGACAAATACTCAAAAATTATTGTTTCTTAATATATTAAGATACAATCATCTACCAACAAAAACAAAAGATACTGTGAGTCAACCATGGATTGTAACCAGAGCATTTACAACAGAGATATTGCAGGTGTAATTACCATGCGGATTGACACCCAAAAGACAATAACATGGAAAGAAGGATCATCTAAACAATAACTTGGGCTAGGGAAAGAGGTGTTTTTGTTATGATCAAAGTAGAAAGCAAGAAAAAAAAAAAAAATTCTAAGGACAAAATTGGCCTATGCTCTTTTTAAAAAAATAATCCAGTATTTTGCCCTTTTTCTCAAACTAATTAGGGAAATACCCCTCTTTTGAAACTCGATTTTCTTAAAAATATTTCCCAAAATGTTATTTTGCCACAGTGTTTTCAGTTTTTAGCAATAAGCGGTATCCAAACAGACCCTTAGTATCGTGGGACCCAGCTTTAAAGAAAAAGTTACTAAATATGGTACTTGTGAGTCTCGTGAATAGTGCATGGGACCCACAGAAAAAAATGCTTTCGCTAGGAAACGCGCAAAACGCGCTTCCCAAACGGAGGCTTAGTAGGTTTCAGTTAACTTAACTGGTAAAGTATCTGATGATTGAATAAGAGATCTGAGGTTCAATCCCCGCTTATATTAGAAACATATTGATGTTTTGACTTTATCAACAAAAAAAAAAAAAAAAAACTTATTTAATAATTTTGCATCTAAATAGAAAAACATACGTTTTATAGAAAGTTAAATAAAAATTCTTTAATTTGAATTTAGATATTTAAAAATCTCAGTTAAAATTATTGTCTTATATGGGCCCAAAATTGTTTTGAGTCAGCCCTATTTGAAGCTCACATAATTGATTGGTTTTTGAGTCTTGATGGTGGTCTTGGGTTTTAGACTGATTGCGGTGATTGATTAATTGTGTTCATGGCGGGATTTGATGATTTGGGTGTTTGGATTTTGTCATTGGTAGTGATGGTTTGATTTGTCGTTGCCAAAACCCAATTATATGGTTTGAAGGTCGGGTTTATGACGACTTGATGGTGATGGTTTCGGATTTGTGTGGTATTGGGTTGTTGTGTAGGGGCTAGTCTATGGTTGAATGTGGTGGTTTGGTGTTTATCTTTGATGTTTTGGGGTACTGATAGATTCTTGTCGCCAATTTAGTTGGATTTGGAAAATTTTGAATTTGATTTGATTTTTTTTGGGAAATTGATTTTTATTTTTTATTATAGATGTTCTCATTGTGGAAATTTTAGAAAATTGGTATAGAAATGGTAGAAATTGGCTGAATTTTTTAAAATAATTCTTGGAAAATTTTGATGGGTTTATTGCTTTTCATTGAAAGAATTTCTTAATTTCTTTTGTATAAAATTATTTAATTAAAAAGAAGAATAATTACCTCTATTCTTTTTACTTTGAAATATTTATATATATTTAAAATAATGTTATATTTATGTCACCAAAAGCCACTTTATATAATTTTACATATCTATTTTAAGTTTTTTTTTTTTTGAAAGAAACTTCATTCATTTAATCATAAAAATAACGCATCCTGATACAAGGCTTCCATAGCAGGTGGGGGAGAATCCTCCAACCAATACAAATCAGATTCTAAATTTCTAGCATGCTGCGCAAGAACATGCGCTACCTTATACTCTCCCCTCCTAATCTTACTAGTTTTAACCCACTGTAAACTAGACATTAGATGGCGTATATCATCAATCACATTGCTTAGGAATGAGTAGTTAACCACAGCTAAAGAAATAGCTTGCATAACATTGGAATTATCTCCCTCAATCATTACTCTAGTGAAACCAGCATCCACAGCAAATTAAAGAGATCTTCTACACGCCAAAAGTTCAGCTTCCTCACTTGTTTCAACCATCGGCCCAATAGCAGATATACCAGCCATAACTTCACCCCTTTCATTTCGAATTATTGCTCCTATACTAGATTTCTCCATTCCTGAAAATATTGCTGCATCAAAGTTTAGCTTGTATACCATTGATGGAGGTGGCTGCCAGACTTCCTCGCTTGGTTGCTCCATTGGACTCATTGTTAAATGCACTTGGGTTTGCTTAAATTCCTGTAAAAACTCTTCTGCTCTCTTGTTCAGAATTTTCGGGTTCTTCAGCTGTCCACCATACAGTACACAGTTATGTTGGTTCCATATGAGCCAACTTTGCACCCAAAACAGCTCCATTTCGTCAGTTGATAGCCGATCCACAAGATACTCCACCAGCTGAAGACATCTTGGAAACCTGAACCTCCCTTTTGCAGTTTTGTTATATTCCTAGCCCACACATCTGTCACAGCAGCACAGCCCCATAACACGTGAATAGTGGTCTCCGCCTCCCTTGTACAGATAGGACATTTGTCATCATTGATAATTCTTCGCTTCACTAGATTGAATTGTGTAGGTAGAATATCATTACATGCCCTCCACCCAAAAATTTTTATTTTATTTGAAATACAAAGCTTCCACAAGACCGGCCAGATAAATTTTCCAACACAGCCCCCTGAAGATTCAACCGGATTCCCATTGCCTCTCATTCTTCTTGCTACCTTGTATTCAGACTTTACAGTGAACTTCCCACTTTTATTGTGTAACCAACTGATTGAATCTGGAACAACCCTTCTGCTAAGCTGAATCCTGGTAATTGCATCAGCATCTTCTCTGTGGAATAAAGCCATGATCACATCACTTCTCCATACATGCAGATCGGAATCAATTAATTCTGAAACAGCCATCTCATCAACCAGCTCATTTGTTGGATGAAGAAATTTATTTGTGGGGTAATTGGGAATCCATTTATCCCTTAACACACTTATTGAAGACCCATTGCCCACCCTCCAACAATGACCCGATCTAAGAATGGGAATTGCAGCCACCAAACTCCTTCACACATAAGAACACCCAGGAGATTCTTTAGCATCAAGAAAAGAGGACCGAGGAAAATACCTTGCCTTGAAGCACTTGTATAACAATGAGTCGTTACCTTGAAGTATTCTCCACCCTAGTTTAGCCAACATTGCTAAATTAAAATCTCTCAAATCTCTAAACCCCATCCCACCCTCCATCTTTGAAGTTGAGAGCTTATCCCAATTCGTCCAATGAATTTTTCTTTGATTGCCTACTTGACCCCACCAAAATTTGGCATATAAACTATCCAGTTCATCACATAGTTTCATAGGAAGTTGGAAAACACTCATAGTATATTTTGGTATAAATTGAGCAACTGTCTTGATGAGAATTTCTTTCCCAGCTCCAGATAACAGCATTCCTTTCCATCCTTGCAGCTTCTTCCAAATTCTATCTTTTAAATAAGAAAAAGTGTGGTACTTAGCCCGTCCAATCAAAGTTGGTAGCCCTAAGTAAGACTGAAATTTCATCACCTCCTTGACACCGAAAATCTGCAACATTTGCTGCTTCTGAACTCTAGTTGTGTTAGTGCTAAAATAAACAGAGGACTTCTCCAAATTTATGCTTTGGCTTGAGGCGTTTGCATATGTTTGGAGAATCTCCATAATAGCCTCCCTTTCATTCTGTATAGCCTGACAAAACAACAAAAAATCATCTGCAAACAATAAGTTAGTAACTCTGGGTGCTCCTCTGCAAATAAATACTCCTTTTATCCTCCCTTCCAATTCTGCTTTTGCCAATAAAGCTGTAAAGCCTTCAGCACATAACAGAAAAAGGTATGGTGATAGTGGGTCTCCTTGTCATATTTCCCGTGAGGGATGTACCATACCATAAGGTTTGCCATTCACCAAAATAGAGAAGGATGCTGTGGTGACACAACTCATCACCCTCTCTATCCATTGTGTCGGGAAACCCATTTTCTCCATAATCCCCTGAAGAAATTGCCATTCCACCTGGTCATAAGCCTTGCTGACATCTAGCTTCAATGCCATGGACCCTTTCTTGCCCTTCTTCCTAGCATGCATTGTATGTAGTGTTTCATAGGCCACCAAAACATTGTCTGTAATCAATCTTCTCGGTACAAAAGCACTTTGTGTAGGCGAAATAACATGTGGAAGTAATTGTTTCAATCTATTTGCTAACACTTTGGAAATAATCTTGTAAATCACATTACATAAACTTATTGGCCTAAAGTCAGACATTTCTTCCGGGACTTTCACTTTAGGAATAAGAACAATATTTATGTGATTTATTTCAGGTAACATATTTCCATTATTTAAAAAATCCAAGACAGCAAAGACAACATCATCACCAACTATGTGCTAGAATTTTTGATAGAAAAGGGCATTCGTACTGTTAGGTCCTGGGGCCTTGGTAGGTCCCATTTGAAATAAGGCTGCTCTGACTTCTTCAGCAGTGAATTCACTAGATAAGACCACCTTCATATCTTCAGTCACCCTTGTATGAACAGCATTTAAGCACTCCTCCATCTGATCACCAGCTTTTGCATGAAATAGAGTGTGAAAATAATCTGATGCTACCTCTACCACATCGTCTATTTCCTTAACCCACTGCCCTTGCGCATTTTTAACACCCCTAATGTGATTCTTCCTCCTTCTTTGTGTAGCTTTGGAGTGAAATTTTTTGTATTTTTATCACCATGCTTCAACCAAGAAACTCTTGACCGTTGAGCCCAATAAATTTCTTGTTTTTGGAGAAGCTCATCCATCCTTTTGCTTAAATCCAAGAACTCGGCCTTGCTGGTTTCAGAAACTTCTTCCTCATTCAATCTGTCCAATCTTTTTTGAGTCTCTTTGATGGCTTCAACATCCGGATTATTCCATGCCGAACCCCAACTCAATAATTCTGCTCCACACGTTTGAATTTTTTCCTTGATGGACTCAAGGCCATGGGGAGCAATAGTGTCTTTGCCCCATGCGTCTTTCATCGTGGCTTCATAGTCAGTTTTCAGCAGCCAAGATTCCTCAAACTTGAAGCTTTTCTCCCTTCTCTGCCTTTGATGGTTAAAAGATTGTACTTGTAACAATAGTGGAAGGTGATCCAATGCATGAGTTGATAAGTGTGTAACTCTGCTCAATGGGAATTTTCTTAGCCAAGCTTCATTGGCCACACCTCTATCCAACCTAATTTTTGTATTTGCTTCCCACGGTCTCTTGTTATTCCATGTAAATGGATACCCCTTAAAACCAAGGTCTTGAAGTTGGCAAGACTCCAAAACTTCCCTGAATGCCTCAACCTGTGAAGTTTGTGGTGGCCATTTGCTTTTCTTTTCCGAAGCATGTAAAAAAGCATTAAAGTCCCCCTATAACCATCCAAGGTCCCTCCATAAAGGTCTTTAAATGTTCCAACAATCTCCAAGATCTCTCTTTTTGTTGTGCCTCTGGCCATCCATAAAACCCAGTTAAGAACCATCTAAACCCATCTTTTTCAGTTACCACTGCTAAAACATGGTTAGCAGTGTAGTTAATAATCTCCAAATTAATACTATTCTTCCATAAAAAGGCTAATCCTCCCTCAGCATCAGGATGCTTAACAATAATCTTCTTATGGAAAGGCAAATTACTATACAGATTCTCAAATCCATCCTTGTCAAGTCTTGTTTCCATAAGAAAACAAATTGTGGGAGCTTGTTCCCTCACAATGTCGCGAAGGCTTCTACCTGTCCAAGGGTTCCCAAGCCCTTGACAGTTCCAACTTATCAGCCTCATTGCTCCCGGCAAGAGTGGCTATCCACTCCCGCCGATTTATCAACATTATCTTCCTCATTGAGTACTCTTCCTCTCTTGGTTTCATGTTCATCAAGCTGTCCACTGCTGGTCTCCCTTACCTCTCTCTTCCCAAGTGATGGCAAAGTAATTGCTCTAGCTAATCCACCAAGCCCAAAATCCATCCTATTGATACGGGTCCAAGTAGTTTTAGGCCTAATAGTAAGTGGCCCAAAGTCATCCGTGGGTTTGTCAATAGCATTTAATGATTTATTATATAGCCCATCTGCCCTATTCTCAATCTGCACTGTCTCCACGTTGGACACAATTAACTCCTCACAACCCGTATGTGATTCAGCAGTACTCTTCAAGATTGGCATTAAAATTGGAGTGGGGCACCCAATCTCAGACTCCATCTCATTCACGTTTGCATGGCCAACCTTATCAGCATGCGTAAATCCCGCCTCAACTTCCGCATCAACTCCTACTTTCACGGAATCAGCTTTATCGTGTTCACTATGATTTCCAGATTTTTCTACTGCCTCCGTCACCGGCATGCTAGGCATCATCTGATCAGGCTGCTTCTTAGAACCACGGCCTCCAACCTCCTCCGAAATGACTTTGTTATTTGAATAAGGACTTGCTGAAACCCTTGCACGTCCCCCTGTTGCCTTGAGAAAATCTCCATACTGGTACTCTATACTTCCACCATTCTTCTCCACTGCATAGTGCGTTGCATAGTGCTTTAGATCATGCCCTAAGATCCCACAGTAATGGCAAAAAATAGGTAGTCTCTCATACTTAAAGACCACCCAATATCGCTGTCCATCTGTCCCAGCAATAAACCCACCCCTCCAAAGGGGTTTCGGAATTGGTAGGGCCACTCTAACCCGCATAAAATAATTAATGTCATCCTTCCTTTTCTTCCATTCAACTTCTTCCACAACTCCCAGATGGCCACCAACTTCCTTAGCAACCTGAGGAGAAATCATGTCGAACGGCGCATCCCATATTTGGACCCAGAGCGATGCGGTCACCATTCTAATGTTTCCTACAGTCATTCCCATCTTCCATCGTTGCAACATGAGAAGCTGATTGTCAAAAGACCACGGACCACCTCTCAAAATCCTATCCATCTCAAATTCGGATTGGAATTTAAATTGGAACAGATCATACATCTCATTATTTTAAGTTTTTTTTAACAACATATCATACATCTCATTATTTATTTTACAATTCATCTCATTAAAATAATCTATTAAACCCCCCACCAACAACACAACAGTAATTGAACCCAAAACCAAACCTGCCATTGCAACCCAAACCCACCCCAATCTAGCAACAAGCCAACAATCCACACCAACTAAGTAACAACCATCGACACCGAGAACTCACCCCAGCCATGGAAACTATCAAAATCACTACCACCAAGACCCAAAACCAAACAGGGCTAGCCTACCATCAAAATTAAACTCAACCAACATTAACATCGACAACCCACACTCTAGCCACAACGACCATTGCAACAACCCAATATGAAATGAGGGGCCTGAAAAAAAGGAGGAAGAGGAAGGACGAGGGAGAGTGTGAGAAAAAAGACAACAAATTAAAACGTGAGAGATTTCGTTGAAAGGCATTGTACTATAATGTATAATCTGCTAGTAGAGTATCAAACACTACCTTATTCATTGGACCAAAAATTAAATTTTTTTTGTAAAACTTCAGTTGAAAATGATAGCAAATAAAATTTGGTCTTAAAGAACTCTCCTCGCTGGTAGGAGCTTTCTCTCTCGTCTATTGCGAGATTTCACTCCCTTAGGGTCTCTAAGGGTTTGACTTTGCTTTTTTCGCTTCACTAGGGTTAGTCTTATGGCAGAAGAGATCTCAAAGGTGCTGGAAAAGATGAATCTTACGTCAGAGGAGGAGGAAACCATAGCTATATCAGATGAGGGGCGTAAGGAGGAATTAGAGAGTTGTGCTTTAAGTCTGATAGGGAAATTCCTCACGTGCAGACCCTTTAACAAGAAAGCGGCTCAGATCACTCTAAAGAAGGCGTGGGGGCTGGAGGAAAAAGTACAAATATTTGAAGTGGGGTCTAACCTATTTCAATTTAAGTTTAAGGAGGAGTTTGATCTGAATAGAGTGTTCACAGGGGGTCCGTGGAGCTTTGATAATCAAGCTCTGTTGTTAACCAAGTGGGAGGTAGGGATGACGGCTACAAATGTCAGATTCGAATCAGTGCCGCTATGGGTGCAGATATGGGGGGCTCCTTTTGATATGAGAACACCTAAGGTGGCAGAGGAAATTGGAAAACGCTTAGGAAAGGTTTTAGAAGTTGAGGAGCGACGATACAACAACTCTCAAAAATTTTTTATGCGTGTGAAGGTGGATATACCTGTTGCAAAAGCCATTCGAAGGGGGGCTTTTTTAGCAGGCTCTGATGGGTTGAGACATTGGGTGGACCTGAAATATGAAAGACTCCCACTTTTCTGCCATTTTTGTGGTATACTAGGACATGATTTACGTCATTGTGCTCAATATTTTAGCCAGAAGAAGGATGGAAAAGTGGCAGACTGCGGCTATGGGGAGTGGCTCAAGGCAGTGGGGGGGAGAACTCGATCACCACTGAAGAGGGAGGCCGGTGTGGGGATGAAGGAGACACAGAGGGGACATCGGCAAAGTGGGGTGGTGGAGGAAGGAAGCGGCGCCGGGAAGAACCTTACGGAGATGGCTTCTGAGACTGAAAAAGGAAAGACCAAGATTGTAGGTGATGATAATGGTATCAGTGGTGAAAGAGGCGCAAATAATGGGAACGTGGGAGCTGATAAGGAAAGTAGGGATTTAAGGGCTCAAACATTTGATGCTATTGTTTCAAATTCAAATGTGGTAACTGATTTGGTTCCAACAGCACAAGGGAGTCACGTGCAGATTATTGAGGCTGAGAGTGGATCGGGTGAGGGAAAGAAACAGCCCAAATGGACCAGGTTAGTTAGAATGGACTATGGGCCTGTTGAGTTATTAAAGGAAGGGGCAAAATCCATCTTGGGTAAGAGAAGTTTGCAGCCCATGTATGAGGAAGGGATGGGAGACAGCCAGCATTGTGCAGCCAAGAGAGGTAAGGTTGAGGATGACTCTACAATTATGGAAGCGGCAGGGGTGTTGCAACACCCTTGCCGAGAACAATGAGGCTCTTAAGTTGGAACTGTCAAGGGCTTGGGAACCCTTGGACAGTTCGAAGCCTTCACAAACTAGTGAGGGAACAAGCTCCCGAGGTGTGTTTCTTGATGGAGACGCGCTTGGATAAGGATGGTTTTGAGAAGCATGGTGGTGATTTACCTTTTAAAAATAAGTTGATAGTTAAAAAGCCAAAGACAGGTGGAGGATTGGCATTATTATGGAGGAAGGATGTTAATTTAGATGTCATAAATTTTACAGATAATCACATTTTGGCAAAAGTGGTGGAGGATGACGGTTTTGTGTGGTTTCTCACCGGTTTTTATGGTTGGCCTGAAGCAAGGGATAAGAAAAAATCATGGGCTCTTTTATCCCATTTAAGATCTTTTGTTAATGGTCCTTGGTGCTGCATTGGGGATTTTAATGCCATACTCCATTCTTCTGAAAAACAGAGCGCTTATTCACCACCTTATAGCCAACTGGATGAGTTTCGAACAGCTTTGGAAGTATGCCAGCTGGCTGATTTAGGCTTTCATGGGAACAAATTTACATGGACTAATAGAAGACAAGGTGAAGCGCATACAAAGCAGAGGTTGGATAGGGCTGTGGCAAATACGGATTGGGTTGAGAAGTTCCCGGCCAGTTCAGTTACCCATCTGTTTAGCCATGCATCTGATCATTTGCCAATTTTACTGAAGACATTGAAGGATAGGTCTAAACAGGGTTGGGGTGCTAGGAGTTTCAAATTTGAGGAAAGTTGGCTTTTATGGGATGATTGTGGGGAGGTGGTGGCTGAGGCATGGACAAAAGGGGGTACAGGGGGTTCAAGTTTGGAGGATACAATGGACAAAATCCGAATAAGTGGAGCTGAGCTGCATACTTGGGGTTCCTCCAAAACCAGGCCAGAAACTGAGGAAATCAAGAGATTGCAAAAAAGATTGGAGGTATTGAATGAGAGGGAGATGACCGAAGATAGTAAGGAGGAATTCTTGGTGGAGAGTAAAAAATTGGATGCTTTGTTGAGGCAACAAGAAATTTTTTGGAGGCAAAGATCCAGAATCTCTTAGCTAAATCATGGAGACAGGAATACCAAATTTTTTCACAATAAAGCCTCTCAAAGAAGACAAAGGAATTATATTCAAGGGATCAAAACAAATAATGGAGTATGGGTTGACCAAATTGAGGAGGTAGCGGAGGTGGCTTCAGATTACTTTCAGAATATGTTCAAAGCAGGTACTTGTGACAGAATGGAGGAATGTCTTAACACTGTTCCTCACAAAATGACTGACGAGATGCTGGAAGTGCTATCCAGGCCATACAGTAGAGAAGAAGTTAAAGAAGCGTTGTTCCAAATGGGACCAACAAAGGCTCTTGGACCCGATGGTATGAATGCACTTTTTTATCAAAAATTTTGGCATATTGTTGGTAATGATGTGACGGATGCGGTTTTAGATTTTTTACATTCTGGTAATATGGTGCCTGAAATGAACTATACGCATATTGTTCTAATTCCTAAGGCCAAGAAACCGGATAAATTATCCGATTTTAGACCTATTAGCCTTTGTAATGTAATTTACAAAATTATATCTAAGGTTATGGCAAATAGATTAAAATCGATTCTCTCTCTATTGATCTCTCCAACTCAAAGTGCCTTTGTGCCAGGGCGTCTTATTACTGATAATGTGTTGGTGGCCTATGAGATCTTACATGCTATGCATCTTAAGAAGAGGGGTAAAAAGGGGGCTTTGGCATTAAAATTGGATGTTAGCAAAGCCTATGACCGAGTGGAATGGGCCTTCCTGTCCGGGATGATGATTAAACTGGGGTTTCCAGAAGTTTGGGTGGATAGGGTTATGTGTTGTGTTTCTACACCTTCTTTTTCAGTCAAGATCAATGGTAAAGCCTATGGCACTATTATTCCATCTAGAGGTCTTCGTCAAGGAGATCCTTTATCACCTTATTTGTTTTTGTTATGTGCAGAGGGCTTCACATCTCTATTGGCAAAAGCAGAGATGGATGGAAAATTGAATGGGGCGGCTATCAGTAGAACTGCTCCTAAAATTACTAATCTTCTCTTTGCTGATGATTCTTTAATTTTCTGTCAAGCTAATGACACTGAAGTGCAGGTTGTCTCTGATATTCTTCAGTTGTATGCTGATGCTTCTGGACAGTGCATTAATTTTGAAAAGTCTTCAACTTACTTCAGTAGCAATGTTTCACTTGAGGACAAGGCTTGGATTATTGACAAATTGAAGGTGCAAGAAGTGGAGAGGTTTGATTCTTACTTGGGATTACCTACTTTGATTGGGAGGAAAAAATATGATACTTTCTCTTTTCTGAAAGAGCGGGTATGGAAAAAGATCCAAGGCTGGAGAGGAAAGTTGCTTTCTAGAGCGGGGAAGGAAATATTAATTAAAGCTGTGGCTCAATCTATTCCCACTTACACCATGGGAGTTTTCCAAATTCCGGGGAGATTATGTGATGAATTGGATGCTATGCGTGCGAGATTTTGGTGGGGCCAAGTTGGAGATGAACGAAAAATACATTGGAAGAGTTGGAATTTCTTAACTCAACCAAAGAAAATGGGAGGTATGGGTTTCCGGGATTTGAGATCTTTCAATTTAGCAATGCTAGCTAAACAAGGATGGCGGTTGCTCCAAGACCATGGATCGTTACTGTATGGCTGTTTCAAGGCTAAATATTTCCCTCGGTGTAGCTTTCTTGAGGCGACTGACTGTCCTAATAGCTCCTATGTTTGGAAAAGTTTGTTGGCGGCTCAACCAATACTGAAGAAAGGATGCTGTTGGAGGGTAGGTAATGGAGCTTCAATCCGGGTTTTGCAGGATTGCTGGCTGCCTTCTCAGCCAACACACAAAGTGCTTTTTCAGCCAGCTGTGGAGGAATGGGAATGGAGGGTATCAGATTTAATTAATTGGCAAGAACACAAATGGGACAAGGAAAGAATTGAAGCCATGTTCCATAAGTTTGATGCGGAGGCTATTTTAAAAATCCCTTTGAGTAGGAGAGTGGTGCAAGACTTGTTGGTTTGGACCCATACAAAGAATGGCAAATATTCGGTGAGGTCGGGCTACCATGTGGCTAAGCAACTGAAGTTAATTGACTGCAAAGTTGGGGAATGTTCGACACAGAGAGCGCCAAGCCAGATTTGGACTAAGATCTGGACAGCCAATGTTCCAAACAAAATAAAAGTTTTTGCATGGAGAGCTGGTCAGAATATACTGCCAACATTGGATAACCTGATCCGTAGGCGAGTTATTGAAGATGCAACTTGCATCTTTTGCCAGAGCGAAGAGGAAACAGTCCTTCATGCTTTGTGGGGTTGTGGGGTTGCACAAGATGTCTGGGCAGGGAGTGCTGGTTGCTTCCAAAAAAGTGGGACGGTTTGCTATGATTTTAGGCACTTGGTAGAGGAAGTCCTGGCGAAGAGAACAGCAGAAGAAGTTGATCTTTTCTGGGTTACATGCTGGCAGATTTGGCATCAAAGAAATACTGTCTCCCATGGTGGTGTTCTTCATCATCCTTCTCGATTAAACCGGCGTGTGGTGGATTATCTTAGAGAATACCATGAAGCCCGGGACCATCTTGTTGTAACCGGGACCAGTCCAGTTGAAGTCACCCAGGCATGGCAGCCTCCGCCGGGTTTACTGTACAAGTTGAATTTTGATGGAGCCATGTTTGATGGTGGCGATAGCTCGGGTTATGGAGCGGTTATCCGTAATGACAAAGGGGAAGTGATGGTGGCTGTTTCAGCAAAGGGAGGGGCTGTTAGTGACAGTGAAGAGGTGGAGGCGTTAGCGTGTCGCAAGGCTCTTGAGGTTGCAGTTGATACTAGCTTTATGGACCTGATCATTGAGGGTGATAATGCTGCTGTGATGAAGATTGTCGCCCAGTTTCAACATGAGTCCTACTCTCGGATTGGTTTGATCTATGAGGATATTTGGTGTCTATTGGCTGGTTTCAACTCAGTAAGGGTGAGTTGTGTGAGACGCAGTGCTAATAATGTGGCCCATGTATTGGCCAACATGCTAGACTAGTAGAGAATGAGATTGTATGGATGGAGGAAGACCCCCCTCCAGCTGTTGACGCTTTGTACCTAGATGCTATTTTGAGTTGATTAATGACATTGAGTCCACATTAAAAAAAAAAATGATAGCAAATAAAATAAATCTAGAGGGCTAAGATGAGGTACTTGAGAGATTTTTTTATTTAATTTGGGTTAATAAATGCTATCCAAAAAAAAGAGTAAAAAACATTCAACCCAATGTGAATTTGTGTACATGGGAGTGCACTTAATAATGAACCAATTGATATTATCAAAAGAAGAAGATGAGAAAGGAAAAAAAAAGTTTGGTAAATGAAATATTTCCTTTTAAATATCATGCACAGTAGCTATTAATGGAGTTTTTATACTTTTTTTTTTTATAACCAAGAGACCTAAAATCTGTTAGTAAGTTTCAATTAGCTCAATTAGTGAAATTTTTTATTCTTGGATAAGAGAGTAAGAATTTGAAAATTATTCAGGGTTTAAATTTTCCAACATTCTCTATGTAATAAGGAATTTCTTTTATCAGCTTCTACTTGTTTAAAAATTCTTAATTGGTAAACTAATAAAGTTGTATGTTAAAATATTTATTAATATTATTGACACTTCTTTTTTTTTTCCAAAAAGTTCATAGTTTAAGGTTCAAATTCGCCTCCCCAACCTATTGAATTATAATATATAAACAAATAATGTTGCAATTGCCAATTGATGTCTTGAGATCATGAGGAATCTTCGCAATCTCAATTAAATCCTAAACAAGCATGTATCAAGATGTAAATTACCTATTATATTTAATATGACAGTAAAGCACTTGTTTTATAATTACTTTATGTTATTAATTATATTATTTAATTTTTGTTGAATCATTTATATGTTTCTTTTTGTGAAGTCAATTAATCATATGTTTAATGCTTATGTTTTGAATGTCTTGTTTGCCTAAGCTAAAAGCTTAGCTCTAGCCGTATGCCTCTATCACCTTTTTTTTTTTTTTAAATTTATTTTTAATGAGTTCTTAAATAAAAAATAAACAACTGATTTTGTTTTGATAATCTATAATTGGGAAGCAGGGTGTAAATTTTAAATGTTTCCATTAGAATTACCAAGAGGAACTAATTGAATTATAAAGTTCTTAACCAAAGGATTGGTTTTCATGCCTTTACTAGACTTGCTTTCATTACATGTGAAATTTTTTTTTTTTTTTTAAATTTGAAAATAATAGACTTGCTTTCATTATGTTAATTGAGCCAAAATGCAATACAGTAGAGGCCAAGACAGCTAACGTGGTAGACCAGGAAAGACTGCTATTACCATGAAAGCAATAAAGATGTCTTGCTTACCGTTGATTAAAAAACCCCTCAATTTTCTGAAGTGTTGTGATCAAGCTTAGAGCTGTCACTAGGTATAGTATAAGTAACGTCCAGGTGTTATTGGCAATTAGTGAGAGTGGTGGTGCCGTGGTGGTGACAGTGACAATGACGATAGTGGTGATGACGACAACAGTGATTATGATGGTAGTGGTGGTAGATATATGAGATGATATTGGCAACAATAATGGTAATGGTAACATTAACCATGTAAAGAGTCCTGATAATGGTATGAGAATGGTTTTATTGATAGAATTCGTACAATGACACAATTCTCCTTAAAATTTAAACTTGGGATTTTGATGCTTAAAAATACGGAGATCAAGGTTTCACATACTCATTGAAACAACCCTCTTATTAACCCAAACAAAGGAAATCAACATTAGAAAATTTCAAATTACAGCGTCAAAATCCCTTGTTTGGACACAACATAAAAGTTCAAAGAAGGAAAGGGGGCATCTCTAAATAGTAAATATTACAAGCAAGTCGTTTACTTGAAAAACTCCATAACCCAAAAATCACAGACAGAACATTCAAATTTGATGCCACTAAATCCAGCCATGGTTGCCAAGGCCACGATTTCTTCTTGGGTCCTTTCCTTTCCTCCTGTGCATTGAGTCATCAGAAACATATCCATTTGATAGGTGCTCTTCATAGAAGTGCTAATATTGGGCATAGTTGGAATAACTGCCTCCACAACAATTACCTTTCCATCATTTGGGATAGCATTGTAGCAATTTTTTAACAACTTCAAACAGTATTCGTCACTCCAATCATGAAGTATCCACTGAAAAATCATCCAATTATGGCATCATTTGTCTTGGAAAATTATACCATATATTATTTATTTAGTATAAATTATATATATATATATATATATAATTTCTACCTAATAAATAACTAGTTTCTTATAATATTTTGCGCCATTACCAAATCAATTGGACGGGGAATAATTGAGACAATCAAATAAGAAAAAAAGCATTTCCTATGCAACACAAATCAGTTTGTAATGTATTTGGGTTTAAGTCAAGGGTACATGTGAATCAAAACATAATACCTTTTAAATATGGAACTAACCTTCATAAAAATGGCAGGCCCTTCAGGAACGTTCTCAAACATATCTCCTTCTACATGTTCCACACCTGTAACATAAATTAAAACCTTATCTACATATATTGAGTATAATACACCTTAGGCTGTTAAGGTTTTCAAACTTATGATCCAAAATTGTTATTCCTCAAAAACATTAAAACATTTGATCAAATTTTAACTTTTAACTTATTCTTCTTCTTCCTTTTTTTTTTTGGGAGAATCAATCGTGTTTTAACTTTGTGAAACAAGACGACAGCTGAAAAATGAAAATTATGAATTGAAATAATACCAGGATAAGGTAGAGCATGTTGTATAACATGAGGCAAGTCGAAATTAATGCCCTTGATATTGGGGTATCTAGTAGTGATTAGGTTAATGGTAACTCCTAGACCACCACCAACATCGACTAGTTGCCTGAGTTGCTCAAAACCTTTGTAAGACTCAAGGATCTTCTTGATGACAATAGTAGTGTGGTTGAACATTGCTGCGTTAAACACCTTATTAAATCTGAGGTCCAAGTTTGGATAATTGAAGACATGCGTGCCATAAGTCCTCTTGAATGAAATTCCACCCTTAAGAATTGCAGCGTTCAGTTGGGACCTATGAAGAGCTTTGGTTAGATACCATATCTTTCATTTATCTAGATTCAAGGGTGCTACACAATTACAATAGCATATTTAATTTTTGAAAATTAGATTGGGGAGGGTATGCTTTTGAGGTGGTACTGGACCACATAAGCAGAACCACCAAATCTTATGAGATGGTTTCATAAGACCATTCTTTCTCTATGTAGAACCCATACGCATAGAACATACACATGCTATGAAAGCGACATCCAAAGATATATATTTTTTTTCAATAAATGAACATATGATATATCTATCTCCATTTTGTGAAATTTAATTTTGGTTTTGAATTTCGTCCTTTACACTAATAAAAAATAATTAACTTTCTTTACTATTAAAAGAATAGTGATTAACTTTCAAGAAAAGTCAAAGTTGCAAATCTTCTGTATCTACACAGCTTTCCCATACAACTAAACAAAACTTTGTTTTGCTTTTGCCCATCAATTATTTGACCCAATTTTTTTCGATACCAAGTTTTGTTGATATCAAATGTAATTATTTGACCCAAATTAAGCAAGAAACGTTGTTAAAAAGGGCATAAAGCCTATCATAATAAAAATAGTAAAATATAGAGGCAATTACATATATGCATAGCAGATAGTAGACTTTGACCTTAATTTCAAATTTAATTCAATGTTTAATTATATTAACCACCATTTTTATAGTTTAAAAGTGTTATAATGTTTTGAGAATTTTGTAATTTCACTGGTTAGCACCTCCTGGTATTTTAAATAAAAACATTCAGGATTCAAATAATCTCTATCCTAATTATCAAATTATATTATATTATCTATATATAATAATAAAAAAGTGTTATAATAAAAAAAGTTACAGCACAAAAAAAAAAAAAAAGGTCCATATTTTCTCTTACTTCACACATTAACCAATTACCAAAGGTAATAAGCAAAAAAAAAAAATCAAACAATCAATGAAGACCATGTAAAGGGAAAATAAAAAAAAGTAATTTTATAACTACTAATTATTTTATAATATTTTTAAAAAGTATTGATATAATTAATTCTTATTAGTTTTTGTTTGGGCTTATGGTTAATATTTTTTTGGTAAAAAGCTTATGGTTAATATAATTTTTTAGCCATTCACCGTATCAAAAAAGATATTATAAAATAGTTTATAATTATATTATTTTTCAAACTCAAAATAAGAAAGGAAAAAAAATAATAATAAAAAACGAACTAGCTTTTTATAAAGACTTGGTCTTGAAACATGGTCATGAAGGGACCCAATGACACGTCATCTTCATTAGTCACAAAGTACTCAGACACAGGGGTAAGACTGTAGAGCCTCTGGAAAGACCCAAAGTCCTCATCAGCAACCACGGTGCAACCAAGCACAGAGTGGCTGATCAGCAGCTTGAGAATGCGGTCCAGCATCATGGCTGCGTCGGGGTTCTTGGTGGGCATCTGAGCTACAATCTGCGAGGGAGAGAGCTTGGCTCCAGGACCCGCTTTGGCTAAGATATCAAAAACCCCAAGCTCAATGGCCGAGTGCAAGACCATGGGCAACACAATGGAGGTCGAGAGCTGCATGGCACAGGAGAAGCTCTTTTCTTCTCTTTGATCATTATCAAGATTTCTTGGATTGGATTCTTTTAGAAAGGCCATAATATTAGGACTAAAAGTGAACTGAACTCTTATTTGTTTTCTTCACGTGCTAAATATTTAATTGAATGGTTGATATATATAGGCATTCAAAGAGAAATTATAAGGTCTACGTGATAGACAAATGATATGATCTACCATTTCATTAAAAAATTCACACCTGTTTAAAATTGTTGAGTCAGAAATTTTTTTAAAACGCTGACTCAGCAATTTTAAATAAGTGGGAGTTTTTTAGTGGAATGGTGGACAAATGACGTGGTCCACCAGAGGACTGTATAATTTCTCTCATTCAAGAATGGATAAAACTTATTGGGTTGTGATAATGGGCACCTTGCGGTGCCCGTTAACTACAATATTTTTCACTTTTTTTTTGGGACAAAATTCTTGTTTTTTGTTTGTTTTGTTTTTTTTTTTTTTTTTTTTTTTACAGTTTATGTCATTTTTTCAGTTTTATAGGTACTATTTTGTGTCTTTTTTAACTTTTTCTGACAAATTTCTTTGTCATTTTATGTACTTAACAAGCACCAAGCGGTGCTTGTTAACATTTTCCATACAAGAATTGCTTAACATTTTTCATACAAGCACCAAGCGGTGCTTGTTAACATTTTTCATACGGTTTACCAAAAAAAAAAAAAAAAAAAAAAAAATTCATACATACATGGTTTTTGTTGGGTGCATGTGACACCCTTGGATTCAGCACCCACATTTGTCAAAGCTCATTTATGAGCTTGTTCCAACAAGCACCAAGCGGTGTTTGTTAACATTTTTCATATGGTTTACCATTAAAAAAAAAAAAACATTTTCCATACATACATGGTTTTTGTTGGGTGCACGTAACACCCTTAGATTTAGCGCACACATTTGTCAAAGCTCCTTTATGAGCTTGTTCCAACAAGCAACAAGTGGTGTTTGTTAACATTTTCCATATAGTTTACCAAAAAAAATAAAAAAAAAAATATTTTCCATACATATATGTTTTTGTTGGGTGCACATGACACCCTTGGATTCAGCACATACATTTGTCAAAGCTCATTTAGAGCATCCACACTAGATGTAGCAAATGTGTCAAATGCCAAATATTTGGCACATTCGCCACACCAAATACCAAAAACAATGATTTATCAGATGTGGCAAATGCCATAATTTATGCAACTTGCTACAGTATTCTCATATATTTGAAACGGTACGGACGGCTGTTGCAAATGGAATAATATTATTTTATTTTGTTTTTCTCTCTCCTCTCTCACGGATATCTCTCTCGCTATTTCATCTCTCTCTGTCACTCTCTATCTCTTCCCTCTCCTCCCTGCTCGATTTGCTCAAAATCACTCGCAAGAAAGTTGCAGCCAAGCTCGCCGCCTCATTCTCCACAGCTCGCTGCCGATCTCGCCAGTCTTCGCCGCTGATCTCGCCGCCTCATTCTCCACAGCTCGCCGCCGATCTCGCCAGTCTTCGCCGCTGATCTCGCCGCCTCATTCTCCACAGCTCGCCGCCGTTCTTGCTGCCTCATGCTCCATCCCTCGTCGCCAACATCCACGGCCCTCACCTCCGACCTTCAGTTCTCTCTTAAATCGGGTTGTGGGCGTGAGATTTGGGATGGGTTTCGATGTGGGTTTTGGGTCAATGTTTTGGATCAGCGTTGGGTGGGTTGTGGGTCGGTTGGGCTGGGGTTTTTAGGCCGATCGTTGGTTGAGTTTGGGTCGGTGTTGTTGGTTTTCTGGTTTGTTGAGTTTTTTTTTTTTCCTCTTTTTTTGAGGTTTTTAGATTTGGAATTTGCTGGTGTTGTTGCTGTTTTTTCTATTGATTTTGTTGGTTTGTTGGTGTTGTTGGTGTTGATGTTGTTGTTGATCGGCGGTGATGGTGATGTTGTTGCTGTTGATGTTGTTGTTGATCGGCGTTGATGGTGATGTTGTTGCTGTTGCTGTTATTGATGATAACAGGGAGAGGAGAGGATATATTATTTTAATAGGTAGTAAATATTATTTTAATGTGTAGAATTGAATTATAGAACATCTGAAAAATGAGACATTGTAAAATGACGTGGTAAAATAATAAAGTAGGGTTTTGGTGTGGCAAAATGACATATTTTTTGCAATAGCTGCTACGGATGCTTTTATGAGCTTGTTCCAAAAGTTTTCAAAATTAGTTCTTTCATTTATTGAAAAATGACCAAAGCTGGGGAGAGGTTTGACTTCTCTTAACGAGAAGTGATGCATAGCGTGTGGGACACGCTAAAGTAAAAGAAAAGAAGAAATAAAAAAAAGGAAACTAAGGCCATTCGGCCTTATGGGAAGCTAAAGCAAATAGAGAGCGATTTTGGCCGTTAGTTCCAGAGTGAGCAAAAAACACAGAAAAGAGAGGGCTTTAGCTTGAGAGGTGCAGTTTGAAAAGATAGAGAGAAACACAGTGAGAGTGTGAGAGAGTGAAAAAGAAAAAGAAGACATTTTTCTTTGCTCAAGCTACACATAAGGAAGATAAATTGGTGGAGTTCTCTTGAAGTTTTTGAGTGCTACAACCATGGACACTTGGAGTGTCAGTTCGTTTAGACTCCTGTAAACTTAGATTGTTTAACCTAATTAATTAACCAAGTGAATACTTAGGTTTATTATTCATATATAGGTTAAAACAATAACAATCATATCAAGTAAAGCAGCGGAAAAATAAAGAACACAAAGATATGATGACCCAGGAAAACCAAATCGGTAAAAAACCTGGGGAGGATTTAACCTAGCTATCCTCAAGGTAAAATAGCAAATCCACTAGAAAGAATTGAAGTTTACACAATAGCGACTTAGACCACTAACATCCTATTGCTACCCCAAGTGTAGGAAACTTACTACCACGACCACGTGACAGCTCCGAGATCCACGGACTCCTTCTTTCTTTAATCTTTGCAAAACACAAACACCACCGTTTGTGACTTTGAGACTCCACTCAAAGGTTTAGCAACACAAACTCTCTTGTTTGTGACTCCAAGACCACCCTTGAAGGTTTAGATCATCAGCACCTTTGATGACCAGAGAAGGCAGCAACTTCAGCAATATCGGATCTTGAGATTCTTCAAGGAACAACACCGGTAGAAGTTATAAGAGAGGTTTTAGGAACAAAACCCTAAATACAAAAAAGGCACACTCTTCTCTCTCTAAAAAGTCTTGTAAAAAACTTGCTTAGGGTTTCCTTTATATAGTGGTAGAAGTAGATCTGAAACCCTAATCCTTAATGGGCTAGAACTGCTGTTTGGGCTTAATTAAAATTCTGCAGATACGATTCTCGATCGATCGAGCCTGTCTTTCGATCGATCGAACCAGGCAGATTCTGAAATCTTCTTTCTGCAGTTTGTATGTTCTTGTGTGCTCACGATTTGCCAATTATTCTAAGCTTTTAGAACCTAACATGGAGTATATAGAGAAAGATTTTGCTATTGGTATTGTGATGAAATTGTATTTTACTCCTTGAGATTTAATTTGTTGTGTATCCAATTTATTGTGGATTTAAGTTTAGCACAAACTTGATAGTTGTAATCTCTATTTCATAATGGATATTTTTCGGAGCTGCTCCATGGTTTTTCCCTCTACACCGGAGAGTTTTCTATGTAAGATTTGGTGTTCTTGTGTGGTTGTGTTTATGTGGTGCTTGCTGAAATTTTTTTGTTTCCATAATATTGCTATTGCTTGGTAGATATAAATATATATATATATATATATATTAATTTACATATAGACATAAAGGGGATTTAGGATTTTTCCCTGAGTTTTCAAACCAGACAGTTCAATAAAACCATTAAACTATTAAAGCGAGAGGTTCAAGGTTTTAAAAGTCAAACCAAAGTCGAACCGTTGTGACATTATAATTAATTTAATAATTATTTAAAATATAAATAAATATATTAAATTAATGCAAATTGAAAAATAAAATAAAATAATCAAATTAAATGTATTTTTCATAAAAATTCCATAACTTATTTAACATGCTATGCCAACCCTCAAAGGTGGGGGCTGGGAATTCCACGCGCTTGTTTAAACCCTAAACCTCTCCCTATGGTGCATGGGGATCTTGATGCGGGGCTTTATTTGGTAACACTTCCCCTTTGCGGTTTCAAAAAAACATGCTAGTGCGTAGATAAAATGTCATCATCTCATTAACAAAAACAAAACAATAGATGCAGTTAGATATTTTCAACAAAAATTGAAGTATAATAATAATAATAATAATAATTGTGGGGGAGGATTTGTTCCAAGCATGTAAAGCAGTTTGTCCGCTTTGGGGCCAAAGAAACCGCACGACTTTGTTCCTTCAAGCGACATGAGTAGTTTTTGAGACTTGCTCCTACATCGAAGAAAGATGCACCCCACTCATGCCTTATAAGCCTTAGTTGAAGGCAAGGGTGTACTACTCCAGCACATGAAGGAGAACTTAAGGAAACGTTTGGAACCGCGTGGTGCTCCTAAACTTCCATTGTGGATCGTCCTCCCACACCCGAGTTAGACTTGGACATGACCACAAAGAATGCAGTACATCTTCTAGGCTTTGTGAGCAGAGGGAGCAAGTTGAATCTTTGATAATACAACGGCGAACTAGATTTGAATTTGTTGGGATAGCATTTCGACATGCTTTCCATACAAAATTCCTCACCATACACGGGACTACCAGTTGCCATATATTTTTCCACAATGATTTTTTTTTGAACAATGGCTTGGTTCCTTGGTGGAGATGAACTTCGCACTTCAGTTTTTAGGAAATAATATCCTGATTTGGCTGAGTATTCATTGGACTTCACAAAAGGCTAGAATAGAGTATCATCACAAGGTTGTCGGCTAAGATGGATTTTCTGAATTTCACTTGCTTCTTCTTTGCTGAACACTCTAGACAGAAAGGTCGAGTCCCATGAATGGATAGATGGGTTTAGAAGAGAGCTTACAGTAGCATCTTGCAACTCTACAACTAAAGGTCCTTGCAATGATGGGCAGCTAAGAGAAGGTAGCCATTTGTCACCCCAAAGTTTGATTGATTCACCATTTCCAACCCTCCACTTTGCCCCTTTTCGAATAACCTCCCTTCCAATTAAGATACTCCTCCATGCATATAAACCACCTTGACCCTCTTTAGCCTCCATGATAGAACAACTTGGAAAGAATTTAGATTTAAAAACCCTATAAAACAAAGAGTTTTTATTATGTAAAAGTCTTCAAGTTTGTTTTTCTGAGAGAGCGTCATTGAACAAAGATAATTCCTTAAAACCCATTCCACCTTCCGATTTTGGCTCACACATATCCTCTCATTTCACCCAATGTATCTTCCTTCTCTCACCCCTTTGGCCCCACCAAAACTTTCTAATCAATCCTTCAATTTCGTGACAAAGGCCTAGTGGGAGTTTAAAGCAACACATTGAATAAATTGGAATTGCTTGAACTACAGCCTTAATCAAGACTTCTCTACCTACTTGAGACCACAATTTTTCTTCCTACCCTTGCAATTTTCTCCAAATTCTTTCTTTAATGTAGTCGAAGCTTGCTTTTTTGTTGATAGGTCAAGAATGTATTGACCCCTCGTGATGAATTAATTGATTAATTAGCCAAGTTTATTAATTAATCAAATTAACATGCAAACGCGTGGTAGCACAAATAAATCACCAATTAAACTAAGTATGCAGCGGAAAATAAATTGCCACGGTGATTTGTTTACGAACGGGGAAAACCTACACGGCAAAAACTCCACCGGGTGATTTTAAGGTCACCACTCCCAAGAATCTACTATTATCACAACAAGCGGTTACAAGTAAAGGAATCCCAGTACCTTATACCAACCTATAGTTGAACCTTTACTCCAATACCCAATTGGACTTGTTCTGTAGTGACAATCTCTCCTTTCAATGCATGGCTCTAAGTACGTGACTAACTGATTGCGCGGATCCCAGTACGCAACTTGATTCACCAACTAGAGAAGGATGTTGGCTGCAAAGTTCTTTAGTTCATCCAAACGATGAAGATCATGAAGTTGCTTGGTCACAAAACCCTATGGTGTACAAAAACAGTAGCTTTTTCAAGAAAAAGATGAACTAGGACAAACTCTATTTCCGGTCACAATTTGCATGAACAATCTTTTCCACACATGCAAGCAACCTTTGACGGCCCTTAAAAACAATCCTTATATATGTTTAGGGTTGTGAGAAAAGAAAGCCCAAACACACAATCCCGGATTGGATGAAAAACAGTCCTGAAAAACTGAACTTCATAAACCTCGACAGATACCCTATCTGTTGAGTTGCTGTCGAGCCATAGGCTGGAATAGCTTTTCAAGGCTCGATAGATGCTAGCTGTTGAGCTAGCTGTTGAGCTTTAATGAATAGCACTTTTCACACTTGAATTTTGGACAGACTTGTATGGCTTTAACACTTGAACTTGAAACAATGTTTCTTGAAGTATTAAACACATCCTAGATCTACCAAAATATAAGTAAAGTGCGTTTGTCAAAGGATTAGCCAATTACATAAAATAGTGACATATGTTCCTAACATGTGAAACACATATGTCCCAATATTTGTGTTTCCCAACTAGTGATGGCAGCCCCAAGTATTTATCAAATTGCTTTATTTCTGGAACTCCTAAGGCTTCCTTGATCTCCAACTTCATAGCATCATTGGTGGACTTAAAGAAGAAGATGGCAGTTTTACCATGGTTGATTTGCTGCCCCGATTTGCTTTCATATTTTGCTAGAATTTCCAACACCTTTTGGCATTCACTTTTATTAGACCTGCAAAATAACAAACTATCATTTGCGAAAGGCAGATGGGTTATTTAGGACTTCTTCTGCTTAAGCCAAACCCGTGAATGGCTCCCTCTGTCATGCCCCAAACCCGATACCCGGATTTGTGACCATGACCGGCATGCTAATATCAAGCTTAAACCTGATATTAGCAAGTACTAACTTAACTTCTACAAAAGCTTCCCTCTTTCTTTTCATTCTTTTTTCTTTACTTAAATAACTTTTCACTTGACATTTAGAGCATCTACATTGTACTTAAAGAATAACATAATCCACCAGTTACTCAAATTCTAAATCTCACATAATACATATCTTTTATACTGTTTATAATAATAATTTATATGCTCTTCGTAGGAAAATAATTGTTCTCCTTTTTCTTATTAGAATAATATTATCAAAACCTTTCTGATTGAATTTCTTTCATTTCTTACAAAGTTACCATATATATATATATATATATATATATATATATTCTCATTACAAAATAATCATTTTAATTTAAATCAAATAATCGGTAACTTTGTCTTTAACTAGAAACATCTTAAAAAATAATAAAACTTTCTTTCATAAACTTCTTCTCGTAAAATATTATAACTTTCAAAATCATAAAACTTAACGTTTCATAAAGAAAAACAGATATCTGATAACTTCTTAATATAAACTTGTACTTTCATTAGAAACTTTATCTTTATAGCACAATAGAACTTCAGAAACTTTTATCTTTAATGAACAACTTTCTTTTCATCAGAAACTTCTTCTTTTCATAAGAGCTTTTAATTTTTCATAATGCATTTAAACAAAATCATTCTTTCATGATTAATAACATAATATAGTTGTTCATAAATAACTTATTGGTTAGTCCATAGTTGATAAGTTTGTACTTATTTGGGAGGCTTCCAGCACCACGGTGCTAGGCATTTAGCGTTCCCCGCAATGTTAGGTATTCTCGAGATCACATCATAATACATATTTTCAACCATGGGGGTTGGTTGACTTCCTCCACAAGTTGGCTGTAACCAACAAGGGCGGGTACAACAGAGTCAGTCCCACTTTTAATGGCCAATCATATAACATTTTCCATGGAAAGTCAGTAATTAAACCCCTACTAGCAGAGTTCAGATCATTAGAGGACATAAACTGAAAACATTTCATACTTAAACATCATACTGAAATTCATAGTTTGCATAACATTTCATAATAAAAGCATTTCTATTGTTTTTTTTAAACATCATGTTCGTGGAATTAGTAATAGCATCAATATGCTTAAATCATATACATAAGGTTTTGAAAGCTCACGAACATATCTTTGTCTAAAACATGATTACATGCCATATCTCTAATCAAAAACCTTTTTAATGCATCATATACTTTAAAATAACCTCATGACTTACCAAATGCCCATATAACTTATCCCTTACCTAAAAGCAGAGGAACCGAGAGCCTCCAGTCGAAGGAGCTTAGACTTGGGTACTAGTAACACCTAAACCAAATACCAAACTTATTACTATCAATCTTACCTTAGCATAAACTTACACATTCATCTCAAAGCCTATCTCTTAGAATCAAGGAAGTCCTAATCCCACCTCAATGAGGTTTCCCAAATACAAGATACATTCATCAAACAACATGGTGTACCAAACTAAAGAAAACCAATATTCTCATATTTATATCATATCTCCAGAAGAGCCAACTTCATTTCAAAAGGTGCTTTGAGATTAGGGCAATAATTCATGCATAAACATAAACTCTTTTAAGCATGGTCATATAACCATATACACTCACAAGGCAACATACAGCATGTTCAACAAAACAGCTTCATAGATACAACCGTCGAATGGTTTAGAATCCCTCCTTTAAGTACTAAGCATTGAACCAAGTTATACAAAGTTTATCGATGATCTAGACATATCAAAAGATAAGCATATTAAATTATAGCTCAAAATATTCACCCTAATTTTAGAATTAAATCCTTAAAGTTAGGCATGTCCCTTACTGTTCACTATTTTATTCCTGTAGCATATACTTCACTTATAAAATACAAATGAGCTATCAGTTCACATCCAAACTTCATGTAATTTTATAGAGAAACTCCTCTGAATGTCTAGTAAATACCATCTCAATTTCGGAGTCAAAGAATAAAACCATGATTTACTAAAAATCATACAGGACAATGTGCTCAAATCTGTCCTGACAAAATTTCATGCAACTTAGAAATTAAACCATTATTTTTATATTGATCCAAATACTGTGAGACCACTTCCAATACAACCATATGTGTCTTAGTTTTCATAGGAAATATCCCTAGCATTCAAATTCACTATATACAATTTAATACATAATTTATCATATATAAACACAGAATCTGTCACAGTGACAGCTTCGCAACATTTTCTTGTAAAATCATAAAATGATTGCAAATAGTCTTATTATCATATGGGGATTTTTATATACTCATTAGACATGTTATATAACACTTATATACAGTCCTTTAACCATTTATAGCAAAATTAGATACAACAAAAACCCCAGCAGTAACATCAAAAGTACTTATCCTGACTTTTTCTTACTTCCTTAATCATATACAATCCTTAATTAGTGAAAACCCTAATGTAGCTTCAACAAACCATCAGCACAGTTGCAAAGCTTCTTAAAACAGCACACACACACACACACACACACACACACACATATATATAGACTTACAAGTTCATGATTTCCTAATTTCACAAATCATAAACTTCAACTTCTACCAATCAAATTAGAGAACATGGAAGTGAAACTAAAGCAAACCATTCCACCATTAAAATACCCATAATAAGATGAGATTTTTATTTACTTATCCCCAAACTTTGAATGTGAAATCTTAGGGCTAATCTTTTAATTTCTTCCTTAGAGTGAGATATATAGTTTCGGTGAGAGAGGGAGGGCTGTTGGTGGGAGAGTGAGAGAGAGGGGCTGCTGAATAGAACAAAAAAAAGAAGAAAGAAGAATAGAGGAAGAAAAATTGGAGCTGAACCTTCAGGTGCAGCCAAGAAAAGATAAGGGAAATATCTTGGTGGGGCACGTGTTGACCAAGAGAAAGAGGGTTGATGATAAGAACAAAGAAAGAAGAAAACAAAAGCAAAGAAAGAAGAGTGGCGCAGCAAAGTAAAGTCAAGGAAAAGTAACTTAGGTGGGCACGTGTATGCTAAGGAAAAAGTGGGTTATGACTCACCTTTAAACTATTTTAAAAAATTTACTTTCCACCCCTCATAGTTCTATATTCTAGAAAGGCCCAAACTATAAAATAATTTTACATATAAACTCTTACCTTTATAAACTTCTTTCCATAAAGTTAAAAGAGCATGAATGTTTTATAACACCAAAATATTAAAGCCTTATGCACTTAAACTTATTAAGATAATACTAAGTATATATTCATAATACAATTAGCCATTTAATTATTTATAATCTTTACAATTCTTATTCAATGGTATTATAAAATAATATGTTTATTAAATACTCCTATATTAATTTTAGTAAGTAAGTGATTCAAATAATAATTAACCACTTGAACACATAGGTCAACTATAAAGTTGGGTCGGGGTGTTACACCCTCCCTCTCCGCCTTAGAGATTAGGCTACGGTGACCTTCCGCACAAACTAAGAAAAGAAATGGTGATAGTGGGTCACCTTGGCAAATCCCCCTTGTAGGTCGAATCAACCCCTTAGGTTCACCATTAACCAACACCAAATAGGATACGATATTCACACAAACCATCATGAGGTTTATCCACCTCTCATTAAACCCCAATTTCCTCATCACCTTCTCCAAAAATATCCACTCCACCTTGTCATAAGTCTTACTCATGTCCAATTTAACTGCCATATAACTTGATTTTGTAGATTTATGAATATTCATGCTGTGTAATGTCTCAAAAGCTACAAGAATATTATCAGATATCAAACGGTTTTTTGTAAAAGCACTTTGATGTTTTGAAATAATGGTTGGTAAGATTTTTTTGAGTTGATTGGCTAATACCGTCGAAAAAATTTTATATAGCACATTACATAGACTAATGGGGTGATAATCAGAGACGAAAATTGGATTTCTGATTTTTGGGATCAATGTAAGGAAGGTATGATTCAAAGGGTAAGGTAAAGAGGCTGAATTGAGATAAGATAAAATAATTTTAGTGACATCACTACCAACAAGTTCCCAATAATTTTGGTAGAAGAGTGGAGACATGGGAGCTTTCAATTGAGCCATTTGCTTCAAGGCAGCCTGAACTTCCCATTCCATGAATTCTTGTGATAGTTGAGAGTTCATTTCATTAGTAACAATATTGGGCATTAAGTCCAAGTCCTCAACACCAATCACCGGATTTGATGACACAAAGAGTTCTTGGTAAAACTCAATGAATGATTCGGCTATCTCTTCAGAATTTCGAACCCATCGGCCTGAGGAGTTGGTGATACCATTAATTCTATTTTGCCTAGTCCTTTGAGTTGCTCGGTTGTGGAAGTACTTGGAATTTTTATCTCCCCTAACCAACCAAAAACTTTTAGCACGCTGCCGCCACATTTTATTTTATTTAATCATCAATCCATTAATTTCCTGTGAGTTCCCTTACCCGAAAGTTGCAGCCAGATTGCATTGCCGCGTTTAGCCTTCACTAAGAGCTTTTTTTTCTCGGCAAGCTCTCTACAAACACTCCCAAAATTCCGGCGACTCCACTGGGTTAATTAAATCCCACATTTGTCAATTTTCTTCATTACTTGAACCTCAGGATCACATGGAATTGGAGCTTTCCAAACTGCCTCCACTGTTCGCCCACACCTTTTGTCCGAGAGCCACATTTCTTCAAACTGAAATGGCTTTGAAATAGGGGGTGGTTCAAGGCCATCAGGTACAATCCAAATAGGCAAGTGATCTGAAATGGTGCTGTTGAGGTGAAAAACCCGTGTTCCTGCAAACTGTTGAAGCCAATCATTAGTGTAAAATGCCCTATCAAGCCTTTTCTAGATGGACTGACCACTTGCAAAGTGCTTGTTCCAAGTAAATTTGGGACCTGAATATCCAAGATCCAAAAAACTGTATGCATCCATTGCATCTCGAAAAAGTTGCATTTGATTATGGCTCCTTCTATTGCCCCCTCAATTTTTCTTCACTTCTGAGTAGCTCATTAAAATCGCCAGCGCATAACCATGGGATTTGAAATTTTCGATCTAGCATTCAGAGTAAATTCCAAGACTCAAATCTTCTTTGTGTTTCTGGTTCTCCATAGAATCCGGTAAATCTCCATTCCAAATCAGTATTCTTATTGATAATTACATCAATATGATTCTTATCAGAGCCCTCGACTGTAACAACTAATGTGTCTCTCCAAAATAGAATTAAACCTCCTCCTTTAGCTTCTCTTGGTACAACAAACATGTTCTCGAATTGTATTTTTAGTTTTACATCTTTTAGTCTTGCTTCATCTGTCCATGTTTCGGCTATAAATACGACAGAGGAATCTTTTGCTCGCACAAATTCAACAAGCTCATTCACTGTACATGGGTTCCCAAGCCCACAACAGTTCCAAATTAAGCAACTCATTGCGATTGGCAGGGCTGACACACAACCTCCACCATTGAAAAAGAAGAATTCCCGTCAGCCTTTGAAACCGATCTTTGCTTTCCTGGTAGCTCTAGATGATCATCATTGACTCTTTTGCCACAAATTATTTTTTCTGTCTTGTTATTTTTCACAACCCTTGCACAGGCTTTGATATTTTCTACCCCTTCTGGTACACGGCTTATTGGTAGTGGTCGTGTAAAGTTTCTGAGAGGTAGATTGTGCATGCTCATGGACTGCCTCCTGCTCTTGCTCACGTGCATGTGCTAACCCTACCTCACGTGCCTTTCCCCCTTTCCTGGTTCCTCCACATTGATTCTAAGGAATAATGTCAGCATTTATTGCCTCCACTGCATTTAGTTTCTCATCCGTGTGCTGGCCAAATTTAAATAGGGCCTCATCAATTTCCCTTATTTGGATGTTGAACAGCTCAGTAGAAGAGATAGATTTAGGAAGTAAACCCTTAGAATTAATATTATCCTCCATTAAATTCGGGTTTAAATTTGGGCAAGGATTGTTTGAGATTGACTTCCCGTTTGGAATAATTGCAGCCTCCGTTTGTAACTATTCTCCACACTTACTGTTTAAGCGTTTAAATGCTCCCCCCATTTATTGCTTTCTTCCTCAACCGTTAACTCCATGTTGGACTGAGCATTTTCCGATGAACCCGTCCCTGAATTATCCACCACTGGCAATGGATATGGTCTAACTTCCTGTGGTACCCAAAAACTAGATTTTCTTCCTTCATAGAAACCTGGCACGAAGATGACATTTTTCCATTGGCTGAGTATGGTGATGCCTTCAAACTAGAGTTGAACTGTTGCTGATTAGGTGAGAGGGTGCCTTTGCTTTCGATCCACATGTCATAGGTCTTGTCACTATGAGTTAGTCGCCCACACCAGAAGCACAAATTTGGCAAACTTTCATACTTGAATCGGACCCAGTGTTTTGCCCCATTCTCCATTGTAATTAAACGTCCCCTACACATAGGCAAGGTGACATCTATCAGGACACGAACTCAGATAAAATGCCCACCTTCATCATCAACCGCATTGATTGATTTTTGGACTTCCCCGACAGTTTTGCAAAGGCTTTCAGCAACCATCTTGGTCATGTAACGTACCAGGATTTCATGCACCTACACCCAGAAGAGAGCTTTCGTGAACACCAACTCACGAGCTGGTACATCCGTATTGTATCTCTGGATCATCACTAAGTATTTGTCAAAACTCCAAGGCTAGCTCTGCAATATTCGGTCAACATCGCTTAAGTTATCTGTCAAGAATGCAAAGAAGTGTTGCATGCCCCAAGCCACACAGCTAGCTAGTTGTGTAGCAAGTGCTGATGAAGGGTGCACTAGCTCAGCCACAAGAGCAGCAGTCAATATGGCATTTGCTGATGAGGTGGGCATTAATCAGACCATCAAGCTTGCATCAAAGGGCATGATTAATCCAGCAGTCTTGGAAATGATTGAGTCCATACCACATTATGAGTTTTTTTATCCAGGATCATTGAGGGAGTTAGTTCCACAAATCTAGGAGTTAGTTGCTTAGTCTTGCCACATGTACATCCACTAGAAATAACTGTTTTTTGGTACCACTATTAGAGTTGGTTATTTTTCTGTGTATATAAACAGGGGAGGTGTAGATATTTATTCATTCCTTCAATTTCATTGTAACTGATTCTCAATCAATGAAATTTCCCATTTCTATTTAGTCTCTCTGTTTTTCACATGGTATTAGAGCCCTAGCGTGTGCTAGCTTCGTTTTCTTTCGTTACAAAATTTTCTTGCTTACCAAATAGAGATTGCTTCAAGAGATTCCTTGAATTCTCGATTCATCCTTGATTGAAATTGAATCTTGAAGGATTTATTGTTCTTTGTCCCTACTTTTCAATTTCATTAGAACTTACATTCAAGCTTCGTTGAAAGCGTCAATGGCTTCTACTGAAGGAAGTGATTCTGATCCTACGCACAATCAATCCACACAGCATGTTCCTCAATCTAGCACAGAGCTCAATTCTCCCAATCAATTTTTTCTTAGTGCAAGTGAGAATCCAGGAAATGTATTGGTAACTCAACCTTTGTTGGGAATGAAGAACTATCAATCTTGGTCTAGGGCTATGGTTCTAGCACTGATTGCCAAGAAAAAGATAGGATTCGTGAATGGCAAGATTGTTAAACCTGAAATTGAATCTCCCTTGTATGAAGATTGGGAAAGTTGTAATACAATGGTGCTTTCTTGGTTGATCAACTCTATGCATGTCGACGTTTCAAGCAGCATTATGTACTGTGAGACTGCGAGGGAGATGTGGCTTGAGTTGTAGCGTGTATTTTCACAAGGAAATGGACCAAAAATTTATAATCTTTAGCAAGAAATTTCACAGATAAGTCAGGGGCAACTATCAGTGACTGAATATTACTCTAAATTCAAGAAGCTTTAGGATCAATTGATTCATTATGAACCTTTACCAGCCTGTGCTTGTGGAGCAATGAAGATTCTGAGCATTGCACATGAGAAATCCTATGTGATGAGGTTCTTGATGGGGCTCAATGAGAGTTTTGAGACAGTGAGGAGTCATATTCTCATGCTTGAGCCATTTCCTTCAATGAGCAAGGTGTATGCTTTGGTTCTCCAAGAAGAATCTCACAAAGGCATTGGTCATGGCTCTGCCTTCACACCTAGGTCTGATTCAGTGGCAATGTATGCTAATACCAAAGGGAATTCCGGTAATAAAGGTGGTCCCAAGAAGGAGAGACCTTTGTGCACTCATTGTAACATGCTTGTACACACTGTGGACAAGTGTTACATGCTCTACGGGTATCCACCAGGCTACAAGCACAAAGGCAAGCCTAATTCCAATGCTAACCAGGTTTCATATCCTCAAGGTCAAGCTGTTGAGGTTCCTTCTAATGCATCTGCTCAGTGTCCTATTTCTAAGGCATAGTGTGAGCAATTGGTTGCCTTTTTCAATTCTGGAACTGATCAAGGTGCTAATCATCATGTTGCAAGTGTTAGTACAAGTGCTGCTGTCTCTAGCATGCTTTCTGGAGCTACTGGTGTACCTGCTGCAACTGGTGTGCCTTCCACATCCATGACATCTTCAAAAAATGCTCATTCAGCTTTTGTTGACACTATGTCAGGTATCAATTCATTGCTTCATTTTACCCCTTCTTTTAAGCATTCAATTTTTTCTGCCAAAGTAGTTAATAAAGAAGTCTTTCATGCCACTAATTGGGTCATAGACACAGTGGCTACAGATCATATGGTACATTCCATTACATGTTTCACCACTATTACTGCTACTCTAAACACTTTTGTCAATTTACCTAATGGTGAAGTTGCCTCTGTTACTCATGTTGGCATTGTGAAAATATCTGAACACCTTATACTTCACAATGTTCTTTGTGTTCCATCATTCAATTTCAATCTCATTTCTGTCAGTCAGTTAGTTAAGTCCACTGCTTGTTGCCTTATTTTCTTTGGAAACTTATGCTTTATCCAAGACCTTGCTCATTGGAGCACACTTGGTCTGGGTAGAGAAAGCAATGGACTCTACTTGCTGGACAAGAGCTACACTTCTACACCTGTTATTGCTGCTTCTGTACATAGTTCACAAGTTGACATCTGGCACTCCAGATTGGGTCACTTGTCCAATGCCAAATTGGCTTCAATAAAACCAAGTGATTTACCTAGTTTCATTCCTGTTGAGAACTTTATTGTGATATTTGCCCACTTGCAAAACAAAAACGTTTACCCTTTAATAAAAGTTCTCATTTGTCTAAATCTTGTTTTGAGCTGATTCATTGTGACTTGTGGGGACCTTTCTCAGTTTCTACCATTGATCATTGCAAGTATTTTTTAACCATTGTTGATGACTATTCTAGGTGCACTTGGGTTTACTTGTTGAAGCATAAGTCTCAAACACAATCTGTTTTAGAACAATTTTGCACTATGGTGGAAACCCAATTTAGTAAGAAAATTAAAACTTTAAGGTTTGACAATGGGACTGAATTCATCATGAAAGATTTTTTTTGCTAAACAAGGCATCTTGCATCATTTAAGTTGTGTTGAAACCCCTCAACAGAATGCTATTGTTGAGAGGAAGCATCAACACATCTTGAATGTGGCAAGAGCTCTCATGTTTCAATCCCATTTACCTTTGCATTTGTGGGGTCATGCTATACTAGCTGCTGTGTACTTAATCAACAGAATCCCCTTATCTGCTTTGTCAAATCAGATTCTTTTTGAAGTTTTATATGGACATCCACCTAGCTATGCCCATTTAAAGGTGTTTGGTTGCTTATGTTTTGCTTCCACTCTTTCAAATCATAGGTCTAAATTTGCACCTAGAGCTGTTAGGTTTGTTTTCTTGGGATATCCTTTTGGGGTTAAAGGATATAAAGTTCTTGATTTGTCTAATAACAGGGTGTTCCTCTCTAGGGATGTGGTTTTCCATGTACATTCTTTCCCTTTTGCTTCTGTTTCACCTCACCTTGCAGATCCTTTCCTGCCTTTTGCTGTTGAAGCTTCCTACTCAGCTGGTGGTGATGATTTTGTTACTCCTGTTAGCATTTCTGATCTATCTTCCTTGGACATTGCTGATACACCTTCTTCTTCTTCTCATCAGCATGTTCCAAATGTTTTACCTTCTAATCTTACTTCTTCTTCTAGTCCTATACAGGTGTCTCATTCTGATCAAGTGCCTTGTTCATCACCACCAGTTGCTACAGTGCCTCTAAGGAAGTCCACTAGGGATGTCAGACCTCCTGCTTATTTGCAGGACTATGCTTGTACTGCCATTGCACCTGGTGCTCCTTATGATCTTGATCAATGTCTTACCTATTCTCATTTGGAGCCATGCTACCATTCTTATTTACTGGCAGTTAGTGTTGGTCCTAAAGAGCCTACCAATTTTTCCCAAGCTGTTCAAGACCCACTTTGGAGGGCTGCCATGGACAAAGAAATCCAAGCCCTTGAACAAAATCATACTTGGGATGTGACTACCTTGCCTCCTGGTAAGCTCCCCATTGGCTGCAAATGGGTTTATAAAGTCAAGCTTAACCCAGATGGTAGTGTTGAGAGGTTCAAAGCTAGGCTAGTTGCTAAGGGGTATACTCAAAGGGAGGGCCTTGATTTCCTTGAAACCTTTTCCCCTGTTGCGAAAACAATTTCAGTGAGGGTCTTGCTTGCTCTTGCTGCTACCGAGCAATGGCCTTTGCACCAATTGGACATCAACAATGCCTTTTTGCATGGAGACTTGGATGAAGAGGTCTATATGACATTACCCCTTGGTTTTCACAGTAAGGGGGAGTGTGTTTCAGCCTCTTCTACTGCCCCTAGAGTATGTAAATTGGTCAAGTCACTTTATGGTTTGAGACAAGCTTCAAGGCAGTGGTACACTAAGCTGTCAGCAACAATAAAGGAGCTTGGTGTTGTTCAATCTCAGGCTGATCACTCCTTATTTGTGCACAGCAAAGGGTCTTTGTTCACTGCTTTACTGGTTTATGTTGATGATATGGTAATCACTGGCAATGATCATGCTTGTGTTGTCTCTTTCAAGTCTGTTTTAGATAAGAAGTTTGGTATTAAGGATATGGGATCACTCAAGTATTTCTTGGGTTTAGAAATTGCAAGAAAGAAGACTGGGATCAGCTTAACCCAGAGGAAGTATGCTTTGGAAGTACTTGAGGAAACTGGTATGACAGGGTGTAAACCAGTCCAAACCCCAATGGAACAGCATCTGAAGTTGTCTAAAGGTAGTGGGGACTTGCTTACCAATCTAGGACAATATAGAAGGCTTATTGGGAAACTTATGTACTTGACTCTGAGCAGGCCAGACATCACATATGCAGTGCATAGGCTTAGCCAGTTCTTGGCACAACCTAGAGCACCACACATGAAGGCAGCTTCTAGAATACTTCAATACATCAAAGGAACACCTGGTCAAGGTGTTTTCTTTCCCACTAAATTTGATCTACACCTAAAGGCATATTGTGATGCTGATTGGGCAGGGTGCGTCACAGGAAAGTCTTTAACAGGCTATTGTGTGTTTCTTGGTGATGCCTTGGTGTCTTGGAGGTCTAAGAAACAAAGCATAGTGTCTAGGTCCAGTGCAGAAGCTGAGTATAGAGCTATGGCTACCACCACTTATGAACTGACTTGGATTTTGCATTGCTACAAGATTTACATGTCAAACATGATAAGCCTATGCTGATGTACTGTGACAACCAGGCAGCAATTCATATAGCAGCAAATCCAGTGTTTCATGAGAGGTCAAAACATATAGAAGCTGATTGTCATATTGTGAGGAATAAGATCCTTGAAGGTGCACTTAAAACCTTCTATGTTTCAACTAAGAATCAGTTGGCAGATGTGTTTACTAAGGCATTGGGAGTGGAGAGTTTTCTAAGGCTAATAAGAAGACTAGGTTTCATTAATATTTTTTCTTCTAAGGTGGAATATCCTCATGCTGGTATGGAAGATCAAAAGGCAAAAGCTGTACTCTTGAGGGGGAGTGTCAAGAATGCAAAGAAGTGTTGCATGCCCCAAGCCACACAGCTAGCTAGTTGTGCAGCAAGTGCTGATGAAGGGTGCACTAGCTCAGCCACAAGAGCAGCAGTCAATACGGCATTTGCTGATGAGGTGGGCACTAATCAGACCATCAAGCTTGCATCAAAGGGCATGATTAATCCAGCAGTCTTGGAAATGATGGTTGCGAATCTTGAAGCCGTTGGTGGATCTCCACAATTGTTTGAAGGTTCTCGCCATCACTTCCATGTTTAGAAAACGTGGGGTTAAGAATTGCGCAGTGATAATAAATTCGCATGACCGTTGATCCTTGTTCAAGACAAAGATTGTTTTCTCCCTTTCTGAGAGAGAGAAGTTACTCCATTTTTTTGCCAAATCCTCCTTGTCCCGCTAGAGCAAGTGAGATTAGATAGAAAATGTGTTTCCCCAAACCCCACAAAAAAACCCAACTAGCTCCAGCGATAACCTTGTTATCCCAAGAGAAACAAAACTCTCTTTCGAATGGAAGGGACATCAAATTCTACTGCCTAAGTGAAGGAGAGAGTACTCGCTTACTTAGCGACAAAGAAACCTATAACTTGCCTAGTGCTTTGAGCCAACTCTATTTAATGGCATGATATGCACTTGTGATGTGTGATTATGATCAAATGCTACAAAAGGTATAAGTTAAGATGAAGAGTCAAGATTTTTAATTGAAAGTATTTATTTTATATAATTAATTGGTTGGAAACATATTCAATTTGTTTCCTTTCATTTTTAAGTCAAATGAGTCGATGACTTGTGCAATATGTAAGAAAATTTAATATATTATGATTTTCTTTTGTCTAAATTATGAAATTGGAAATTATTATAGTTATTAATTATCATTTATTATGATTATGTTTTGTATGGAATTAAGTACTTCAGTATTAGACAATTATAATGATTGTATTTATATATAAAATTAGAGAACTGCTACATTCACAATATTTTTCACAACATTTTCACAACAAATCCTATTTGGCAGATTGTTATAGATTTTAAATTTAAATTCAACACTGAAATTACTTTCTTACCCACTAGTAACAGTAAATAACAACCTGCCAACTAGGATTTGTTGTAAAAATATTGTGAAAAATGTTATAGACGTAGTATTTCTCATAAAACTATATAGAGTGGTAAACTACATATTTGGTCCTTAACCTTTATACCATATGTAAATTTAGTCCTTAATCTTTAAAATGTGTCAATTCAATTTGGTCTTTTAACTTTTTAGTATTGTGTCTAAATGGTTCCTATTATTAAGTAATAGATAAAAAATGCTGGCATAACTAACAACCAAAATAAAACATTTATTTTATGCCATGTGAGACTGCCACCTAAACTATCGTGTCAACCACCTAAACTTAAAAAAAAAAAAAAAAGCCAGCTTAGCGAGCAAGCTTTTGTCCAAACACGTGAGGCTCAAATTGGGATCAAAATCCGTAATAATTCACTGGGAAGCAGCAGCTTCAATATCAAAATCCCTAATAATAGAAGAGATTGGTGATTTATAGCTCTCATGGCAGTGACACCCGATGGTGAAGATTGGCAGAACTCGACTTGACGATAATTTACTGGTGACGCAAACATCTTTTCACAATGATTGTGATGAATATGAATGAATATTTAATTTTGTAGCTGAGAACACAGATGAGATCCAATGGAAAAAATTGAAAACTCCTCTCTTGAGATCCATCCCAATAGCGGGATTTGAGTATGGTTCATTGGAGTTTACAACATTTTTCTTGTAATTGATCAATATGATGAGGACGAAGAGTATGCAATTGATAAACTTACCAGTCACCGGTTGGTTCTTGGCCCAAGCCATATCTCATCTGTACATTGATTTGGTTGTCTTTTATTTTTGCCTTTATTTATCATTAAACAAACATAAAAAGAGAAAAGAACAAAAAAGTAAATGACTGCATTAGAGCACTCACAGTAGTGGTGCTATATTGGTATATTGTTAAAATATAGCTCCTCAAACACAAAAATTATGCTTCAGCAGTGGAGCCAAATCTATATTTTTTAGCTCCATTGCTATAGTGCACATACATCTATAGATAGCTGTGCACTATTCATGAAAGCTAAACAAAAAAAAGAAACATTATTTTATTCTGCCAGTGATTAAAATAATCCCACTTGCTCTTTTTTTTTTTTTTTTTTTTTTCATTCTTCTTATCACACCGTGCCTCTCTCTCTCTCTCTCTCTCTCTCTCTCTCTCTCATTCACTCTCATCTCATCTCTGAAGCTCATCTCTCTCAAGCTCACTTTCTCAACTCCGGTCTCTCAATCGTCAACGTCGCCGCCACCGACCCACCATTCACTCTCATCTCATCTCTGAAGCTCATCTCTCTCAAGCTCACTCTCTCAACTCCGGTCTCTCAATCGTCAACGTCGCCGCCACCGACCCACCATTCACTCTCATCTTATCACTCTCATCTCATCGGCCCGACTTATCGTCAACGTCGCTGCCAACATCGCTGTCAGCCTCAGACCCACCATTCACTCTCATCTCATCGGCCCGACTCATTGTCAGCCTTAGACCCTCGCCGTCGATCGCCTCAGACCCACTTCTCTTTCGCCGATCCACTTTAGGTCAGTTGTCTTTGTCATTTTGTAATGGATGCTTGGGATTTTTGATTTGGGTATAACATCAAAGAATGGTTATAACATCAAAGAATGTGGAATTTTTGATTTGGGTATAACAGCAAAGAATGTGTTCAATGATTTCTTTTTCTTGTTCTTTCAGTTTATTATTTTAGATGCAATAATTTTTTTGCTATTCTTGCTCAATGAAAAGTTCTGTCATTTGATCTCAGAGCATCCATTCGTTTTGATTCAAAGCTTCCATGAATGGACAAAATGTATTTGTATTGGAATGTATTGGGAATTTTCTGTTTGCAGGAATTTGTTGTGTGGTTTTCTTGTAATAGAAGTTCTTATCCTAGTTTTATGTTCTATTGCACAAAACATAAACAGAAGCACACAAAAAGGATTTCTTGTGGTTATTTTAATGAGATTAAGCTACATGTCACATTAAGTATTTACGCATAAATGTTAGTTTGGGAGTTTTTTGTGTGCAGGCAAGTTTACATTTTTTTTTATTATAATTTTATGGATTCACGTAGAGACACAGAGTTACGTAGAGACCTAACATATTTCACGGGTATCATGAATGGGGATATAGAAATTGACTCAACTTTTGGGAACGTCTTAAAATACTCCTGTGTCAGTTTCTAATTCTCCACCTCCACCTCCACCTCAAGTTGAAAATGTCTCTTCTACAAAAGGAAAACGGGGCTTTAACTTTAGTGTAGAGGAAGATAAACTCCTAGTGTCAGCATGGCTCAATACTAGTGTTGATGCCATAAACAGTATTGAACAAACACAAAATACATTTCGTCAAAAAGTTTAGGAATTCTTCATGTAGTACAATACATCCGATACAACACATATTGTTATCTCCTTGCTAAGTCGTTGGGGAGCGATTAGTGAAAAGGCAAATATGTTTGTCGGGTGTATAGCTCAAGTTAACACACAACATCAAAGTAGTATAACCGAAGAAGATAAGGTATAAATTATATTGCAATAGTGTTAACATGTCCATTTACCAATAGTTTGAAGATATTAATCATGTTATATTTCTTTTAATTTTTTTAGATTACCAATGCGAAGGCTTTGTATTTAGAGAAGCACAAGAAACCCTTTCTTCTTGACCATTGTTGGCTTATGTTAAAGGACCAACCAAAGTTTGCCGATCCTAACAATGCTAAATCGAGATCATCCATGCCTTCAACTCCGGAGTCAATATCTATTGGCAAGGGGGATTGTGGGTCCGGACTTAGTGACACTTCCAATTTTGAGAGACCTACTGGTAGGAAGGCCGAAAAGGCCATCCGAAAGAACAAAGCCACTGAAAAAGATGTAGGGGAATATTTGACCAAGAAATTGAAATTGATTGAGGATGTAACTCGATTGGAAGAGGAAAAAATGTTTATTGAGAGGGAAAAACTATTCATATGCTTGGTTTTGAGATGACAGGTCTTAGAATAAATCTATTCATCAGAATAATGAGCATTCATAGTATTTCTTATTTTACTTACCATTTTAAAGCGAATCTATTTGTTTACTGTTTATTAGCATTCATAGTATTTTTAAGTTGTTTTTTTTAGATGTATGTGTTTGTGTTGTGACTTGTGCGTGAATTGGTTATATTCATTTTGTTGTAGCTTATGTCACTTGACTTTAATCTTGCATCTATAGTAATAATTTCTTTCCAATTGTCTTGAAGGTTGCATGCATGAATCACTATTTGTTTCACAAGTTCCTTCTTGATGACTCAGATGAAGATGAGATAAGTGAAGAACTTGTTATGGAAACATCACAACCTAAACATCGTCGTTCTATCTGACGTAATCATTTGGTAGGCCATGAAATGCTTTTTCTTGATTATTTTGCTCCCACACCAATATATCCACCCGCTTTATTTCATAGGAGATTTCGGATGAAGCGTTCTCTTTTTCTCTGTATTCAATCTAAGGTAGAAAGCTCATGACTCTTATTTTGTCCAAAAAGAAATAGTGCCAACAAACTTGGTTTATCTTCATTACAAAAGATAACTGCTGCACTTAGAATGCTTGCGTATGGAGTATCGGGTGATTTGATAGATGAATATGTGCGGATTGGAGAAACTACTGCATTAGAAAGTTTGAAAAAAATTGTTACTGCGGTAATTGATGTTTTCTCTGAGGAATACTTGAGAAAGCCAAACAATGAAGACATTGCTAGACTGTTAGCTCATGGCGAATGCCGAGGTTTTCTAGGTATGTTAGGTTCAATTGATTGCATGTATTGGAAGTGGAAAAATTGTCCATCTGCATGAAAAGGTCAATATTGTGGTCATATTCGTGAGCCTACTATTATTTTGGAGGCAGTAGCATTATATGATCTTTGGATATGGCATGCATTTTTTGGGTTACTTGGGTCAAATAATGACATTAATGTATTAGAGCGGTCTCATGTATTTAATGAACTTGTTGAAGGACGTGCACCTGCAGTATATTGCTCAATCAATGGTCATGACTACACAATGAGATATTACCTTGCTGATGATCACATTTATCCAAAATGGACAACATTTGTGAAAACAATCCCAGCTCCACAAGGACAGAAGTATAAATTATTTGCAGCAGCCCAAGAGGCGTGTAGGAAGGATGTTGAGCGTGCATTTGGAGTGCTTTAAGCACGTTTCGCAATTGTCTGTGGACCTGCTCGATTTTTCTATCTTGAAACACTCCAAAAGATCATGAAAGCATGCATAATTCTCCATAACATGATTGTTGAAGATGAGCGGGATGATAATGAAGTGGTAGACTTGGATTATGAACAAATTGATGGAGTGAATAATCCTCCTCTGCAAGTGTTACGTGAACAAAGAGATGGATTTTTGGCATACATTGAGAGGTATGGACACATTAGAGACCGAAAAATTCATTTTCAACTCCAGTCGGAGCTCATTGAACATTTATGGCAATTGTAAGGTGGGTCGTAGGAACTTTCTTTTTTGTATGTTGAGAAGCATGAGTCATAGGAACTTGTGCAAGTGTGTGAGTTTTATTGTAATTTGGTTTGAGTTATGTATGTGAGTAATCTATGGACTACATCATTCCTGCTATAATATGTGTTCTATTTTATATGTTTTCTTATAAAGTTCCTCCATTTCATAGTTCACATTGTTCCAAGATTGCTTCCGGACAATTGAGATGATAATAGGCTATCATTGAACATTTATGGCAATTGTAAGGCGGGTCGTAGGAACTTTCTTTTTTGTATGTTGAAAAGCATGAGTCATAGGAACTTGTGCGAGTGTGTGAGCTTTACTGTAATTTGGTTTGAGTTATGTATGTGAGTAATCTATGGACTACATCGTTCCTACTATAATATGTGTTCTATTTTATTTGTTTTCTTACAAAGTTCCTCCATTTCATAGTTCACATTGTTCCAAGATTGCTTCCGAACAATTGAGACAATAATAGGCTATCATGATGATTGAGAAATTGTTTTAGTAAAAAAAAAAATGTATAAGTATAATTTGGGGTTAAAAAAACCACTTGTTAACACTAGACGATTATTTGCCTTTCCTCGGATCATTGCCTTTTGCTTATCAACACAACAGGTATTGAAATTCCATCCTATAAGAAACTTTTTCGGTTTGAGGAGATGTGGCTATCAGATGGTCGATGTGGAAAGGTGGTTGAAGCAGCTTGGAGGGCATGTGCCTCAACGGACTTAGATAAGGAAATCCTTGGAAAAATAGACAAGTGTGGCAAAGATTTGTCATGGTGGAATTATAATGTTTTTGGTAATGTCAGAAGATAATTAAAAAAGAAGAAGAAGAGGAACATGCTAATTGAAGAGGAAGTCATGGCATTAAGGACTGGTAGCAATATCCGTATCAAAGAGTTGAAATGTGAGATTAATGTTTTGTTGGACCGAGAAACTAGAATGTGGAATCAACGCTCTCGTATTCTTTGGCTGAAAAATGGAGATGGTAACACAAAGTTTTTTCATAGTTGGGCCTTTCAAGTTTCAACGATTTTGGGAAAATGTGATTATGGGAATAAATGACCAACAAGGAGTTTGGAAGGAGGAGCTGAATGATATAGTAGGAGTTCTCATCAAATTTTATCATGAACTTTTCACCACCTCAAATGTAAGGACATATGTGATTCAATGTTAGGAACATATGTCTATGTTTTGTGTAGTTGGCTAATCTTTTGACAAAACACACTTTACTTGTAATTGGGTAGATCTAGGATGGGTTTAGTACTTCAAGAAACCTTGTTTCAAGTCCAAGTGTTAAAGTCATGCAAGTCTGTCCAAGAATCAAGGAAGAAAGTGTAGGATTTTAAAGCTCGACAGCTAGCATCTATCAAGCTTTAAAAGCTGCTGAAGCCTGTGGCTCGACAGCTAGCTCGATAGATAGGGTATCTGTCGAGGTTTATGAAGTTCAGTTTTTCATCCAATCCGTGAATGTATGTTTGGGCTTTCTTTTCTCACAACCCTAAACATATATAAGGATTATTTTAAGGGCCGTCAAAGGTGGCACAATTGCGTGAGTGTGAAGCAAAGTTTTGTTCATGCAAATTGTAACCAGAGACAGAAATTTCCCTAATTCATCTTTCTCTTGAAGAAGTTGCTATGTTTGTACACTGTAGGGTTTTGTGACCAAGCAACTTCTTAATTTTCATCGTCTGGATGAACTGAAGAACTTTGCAGCCAATATCCTTCTCTAGTTGGTGATCAAGTCGTGTACTAGGATCCGCACAGTTGGTTAGTCACGTATTGAGAGCTGTGCATTGAAATCGAGAGATTGTCACTACAGAACAAATCCAATTAGGTATTGGGGTAAGGGTTTAACTATAGGTTGGTATAAGGTACTAGAATTCCTTTACTTGTAACCACTTGTTGTGATAATAGTGGATTCTCGGGAGTGGTGACCTTAAAATCACCCAGTAGGGTTTTTTCCGTGTAGGTTTTCCTAATTCGTAAACAAATTACTGTGCCAATTTATTTTCCGCTGCATACTTTAGTTAATTGGTGATTTGATTGTGTTGCCACGTACAATTGCATGTTAATTTGATTAATTAATAAACTTGGCTAATTAATCAATTAATCCATCACAAGGGATCAATACGTTTTTGGCCTATCATCAAACCTGATCCTACACTAAGAAGTCCTAGACCAAATTCCTCACGTGATCTCGGATGACATGAACCAAGAATTGACGTGCAAATTTGAGGAATGGGAAGTAGCACAAGCTTTGAAACAAATGGCACCAATGAAGCTCTTGGACTTGATGGAATGCCCCCTTTGTTCTTCCAGCATTTCTGGCCTATCATTGAGGGTGGTGTTACACACTTGGTGCTATCTTGGTTGAACTCAAGTACAGTCCCACACCCAGTGAATCATACCTTTATTACTCTTATCCTAAAAGAGAAAAATCCAATTTTAGTGTCGGAATATCGGCCTATTAGTTTATGCAATGTTCTTTACAAAATTTTCTCTAAAGTCCTTGCTAATAGGCTAAAAAAAATTCCTCAATTCTGTCGTTACTGAGCACCAATAAGCTTTTGCCAAAGGTCACCTCATTACTAATAATATCCTTATTGCCTTTGAAACACTACATTGCATGAAAAACTATAATTCTGGCTTAACTGGTTTTATGGCTTTGAAGCTTGACATAAGTAAAGCCTATGATAAGGTTGAATCGGTGTTTTTGGAAAATTTGATGAGAAAAATGGGTTTTACGCACAGTGGATTGGACTTATTATGGTGTGTGTGTGTGAAAACAATCAACTACTTAATACTAGTGAATGGAGAACCGAAAGGCTTGATCCACCCCTCATAGGGCCTTAAACAAGGAGATCCTCTCTCTCCTTTTCTTTTCCTCCTGTGCACTTAGGACCTACATGACCTAATTAAAAAGGCTGCAAGCAATGACGACATCAATGGTTTCAGGCTATGCAAAAGAGGACCCAAACTAACCCATTTGTTTTTTTGCAGATGATAGCCTTCTTTTTTGTAGGGCCAATTCCACTTAATGCAGCAAGGTGATGGACCTTCTATCCTTGTATGAAGAAGTTTCTGGCAAAAAATAAATAGGGGGAAGATAGCTTTATTCTTTAGCAAATTGGTTATTGAAGCAAACAGACAGATCATTAAAGGGATTCTAGCGATTCGTGAAAACTACCACTATGAAAAATACTTGGGGTTGCCATCTTTGATGGGAAGGGGAAAAAAAGCAAGTTTTAATTATATTAAGGAGAGAGTATGGAGGAAATTGTAGGGATGGGAAGGAAAACTCCTTTCCCAAGCTAGAAGAGAGGTGCTTATTAAGGTAGTTATCCAAGCCATTCCAACATATGCAATGGGGTGCTTTAAATTACCTTTGGGGTTGTGTAATGAAATTGAGTTGCTGATAAGGAAGTTTTGTTGGGGACAACGTGGGGAAAAGTGGAAGATACATTGGCTAAAATGGGGTGAGATGACAAAATCCAAAAGTGAAGGTGGTATGGGCTTCCGTGACTTAGCCTTGCACAATGACTCTCTCTTAAAATGGGGTGAGATGACAAAATCCAAAAGTGAAGGTGGTATGGGCTTCCGTGACTTAGCCTTGCACAATGACTCTCTCTTGGCCAAATAAGCTTGGTGTTTACTGCAGGATAAAAGCTCACTATTTTAAAAGGTCTTTAAACCCTACTTCTTCCCAAATTGCACAATCATGGAGGCTGTTGAATCAAGGTGTGGCTTTTACGCTTGGAAAAGCATACTTCATAGTCATGACGTCATTAAACGTGGAGCTTGTTGGAGAATAGGCAATGGGCAGAAAGTTCAGATCTGGCAACATACATGGCTGCCTATCAAGCATCCTACACATGTATCATCACCTATTTTGGAGGGGTGGGAGGAAGCCACAATTGAAGTACTAATTAATGAAGACATGCGGACACGGAGTGAAGATGTAATTGATGGCTTATTTGTTCTTGAGGAACTTGAACTCATTAAGAAAATCCCGTTGTCGAGACATCACACAGAAGACATGCTATTTTAGCCGTGGACACAAAGTGGGCAATATTCCTGCAAATCCAGATATCAGTTCTTAAAGCATGGGGTTGACGAGGAAGGGTCTAAGGCAACGTAGGTTGAGGAAAAAAAACTTCTGGCACAGCATCTGGGATTTGCGAGTTCCAAACAAGATTAAAAATTTCATGTGGCGAGCTTGTCATGATTCTATTCCTATAAAAGCAAACTTAAGGAAGCGACACATCACGGACAACCTGTTGTGTGAACGATGCTTAAGTGACAAGGAAAGCCCATTACACGCATTGTGGTCATGTAGTGGACTGAGTTCAGTATGGCCGTCATTGGAGTAGAGCTTTCACCAAAATACAAGCCCCATAAACTTCAAGGAGCTCCTGTCATGGATACTAAAAAATCAAGGCAACCCAGAGATATTTGCGATGATTAAGGGGGGAATATGGCACCAGAAAAACTAGGTTCGCCTCTATAAACCTTGTTGCACCTCGTACCAAATCGCAATGCAGGCGAAAGAGAGGCTAGATGAATTTCTTGATGCACTCCCACCTAAGCCACCAACAATGCCAAGAACAAGGGTATAATTGAAGCCACCTAATGCAAGCTGGTTCAAAATAAATTTCGACGGAGCAGTCTTCAGGAATGAAAACAAAAGCGGTATAGGAGTTGTTATCTGAGACCACACTGGCTCCATTATCGCATCACTAGCTCTGTTAATCTCTCTAGCACTTCAACCAGCTGAAATCGAAGCAGTTGCAGTAGCACGGGCTCTGGAGTTTGGACATGAAATAGGTATAAGTGGAGCGGTTCTTGAAGGCGATTCTAAGTTGATTATTGAGTCCTTGAAGGTAGGTGGCAATACCATCGCTGCAGTGGAGCCACTAATTTAGGATGCCATTGTTTTCTAGTGTCTATTCAAAATTGCTATACTCTCATTGTAGAAAAGTAAGGGTGTGCAGAAAGTCGTTGGCACTGGTCCAACCGACCAGCGCCGATCTTCCCACATTGCCACTATAATCGACCGATGAAGTCGATGCCCACGATCGGAGCGCGAAGGGAGTTTCGATGCTAGTGCGATGCAGTCATCGGAGTAGGAAATCCAAAACCGAGATATGCCGAACCGAACCGATACCTGTATATGGTTTTAAGAGTTTGGATACAGCGTCATTTTTTACAGGTATTCATTTTATTTTTTTTAAATAAAATGTCGTCGTATTGGGTGTTATTAAAAAAAAAAAACAAAAACAAAACGGTGCCGTTTTATGCTAGGTTTTCAGATTTCTACCCTAGTATAAATTCATTCTATTCTCTCCCATAACCTTTAACTCTTTCTCTCTCTCTCATTCTCGCCTCTCGCCTCTCACCTCTCACCTCTCGCCTGAAGCAGTGACGCCTCACTTCTGAGCTCTTGTTGTCGTTGCTTGGCTCAACTGGCCTTTACAGTAGGTGCTCGCTCATCAGTCACGGCAAACCAATGGTAAGCCACTAAGCCCTTCTCCTCTCTCATCTCTATGACGGTCAGGCAGGCTCCGATTATTTGTTGCCCTTCTTATTTTAATTTCTTTGACTTGAGTTATTTAAGAAGAAATTTGATGTATCATATCATATGAAAGTGAGATATATATATATATATATATATATATTATAGTCTAATACTTAGCCCCAAAAAAATAAAAAATGCTATACTCTAATATGTCTTAGGGTCAAACGAGTATACCCTCCCCAGGATGCCACCTTAGGGCCATGGGTAAGGTTATAAATAAAATAAAATAAAATAAAATAAAATAAAAACAAGGAAAAAAGAAAAGAAAAAAGAAAAGAAAAGAGAAGAAACAACTGCTTTAAGTAACTTACTTTAGTCCCACTTGTTTTTCAGCACTTGTTTGGACTTTGGAGTGTTACATTGTTACTTTAGTCCCACTTAATTCTTTAAGTAACTTACTTACATAGTTGCATTGCATGAGCTAGCTAATTAGTGACTCGGTGTGTCACAATCTACTAAGTACTACTAAACTTTTTTTTTTCTTTAGCATTTTGATTTTTGAGGGAGATAGAGATTGAGAGAGTTCTCGCGTTCAATCCTTCACTGAGAGGTAATCACTAATCACTTACTATATTCAACATTTTGATTTTAAACTTTTAGTACTTAGTACAACTGCTTTAAGTTTTTTATATATATACATATATATAAAATTAGCTTTTATTTTATATTTATATTGAGAATAATATAATGAATTCCTTGTTATAATTTGAGAGTGAGCTATTTGATATTGAATTTGCTGGAAAAATTATAATTTGACATTGTTGGGGAAACTTTGTATTTTTGTTGGTTGGAAATTTTTTTATTAGATGGATGTCGATGCTCCAACTGGATTTGGTACTCCTGGAGACCCTAACCCACTTCCTCCTAGTAGTGCTAACCCTAACCCACCTAAACCTACAACACCAATTGGACTTGGTGCATCACTTCCCCCACTGTCACCTAAACAAGGTAGTAAGGACCCGTTTATAGTATGACAACACTTTATTAAGTTGGCTGGTCCTGATCCCAAGAAGCCTAGGTCTGAATGCAAGTATTATAAAAATTAATATAATTGTCATGGTAAGAAAAATGGTACTTCGGGCATGTTGCAACACATGAAGGTGTGTAAGAAGTGGTTTTTCCCCGTGATGATAAGCAAAAAACTTTGTCTTTCCAAGCCAAGAGGGAAAGGGAAAGGGAAAGTGGTTCAAATGTGTTAGTGGTTGCAAATAGTAGTGAAGAGAGGATAAGGTTGGCATTGGCAAGGATGATCATTATTGATGAATTGCCTTTTAAATTTGTGGAGTGTCAAGGCTTTCAAGAATTTATGGAAATAGTTGAGCCTAGGTTTCCTATTTCTCATCGCATAACCATTGCAAGGGCTTGTATGAAGATTTATTCTAGTGAGATGGATATTTTGAGAAGGGCTTTTGTTAGGCAACGGGTTTGTGTAACAACAGATACTTGGACATCCATACAAAACTTGAACTACATGGTAGTCACCGCACATTTCATTGATGGGGATTGGACTTACCAAAAGAAAATCTTGAACTTTTGCCCTATAGCTAATCACAAAGGGGACATCATAGGTAGAGTGGTTGAGTCATGTTTGTTGAAGTGGGGTATAAACCGGTTGTTTACAATTACCGCAGACAATGCTAGTTTTAATGATGTGGCAATTGATTATGTGAAGAAGAAAGCAAAAGAAAGAGATAGTAGCATATTGGGTGGTGAGTTCATGCATATGTGTTGTTGTGCGCACATCTTGAATTTGATAGTGCAAAGTGGGTTGAAGTCCATTCATGAATCAATTGCCAAGGTTCAAAATGCGGTGCGATATGTGAGAGCCTCTCCGCAAGGTTTGAGAAGTTTCAAGAATGTGTTGAAAATGAGAAAATTAAAGCCAAATGTTTGTTGTCCCTTGATGTGCCAACAAGGTGGAATTCGACTTATCTCATGTTAGATTGTGCTTTGAAATTTGTGAGGGCATTTGATAGGTTGGAAGAGGAGGATGGGCATTACAAACTTTATTTTGTGAAGCGGATGGAAATGGGAAAAAGCTAATTGGTCCTCCTAACTATCTTGATTGGGAAAATGTCAGGACCTTTGTGAAATTTCTTGGCATATTTTATGAGGCGACACTTACATTTTCTGGGTCATTGTTTGTCACTTCTAATACATACTTCCATGAGCTAATTAGCATTGAAGATCAATTGCAACAGTTGTGTAGTGTTGATGGGGATCCACTTTTGAGGAGTATGGTAGAGATGAAAAAAAATATGATAAGTATTGGGGAAGTATAGATAATATCAATTTGATACTTTTTGTTGCTGTTGTTCTTGACCCAAGGTATAGATTGAAGTATGTCAAGTTTTGGTTTAGGGAGTGGTATGGAAAGGACAAGGGGCATGCGATGAGTTCTAAGGTTCGGGATGCATTGAAGAGGTTGTATATGGGGATAGTGAGTCAAAATGGAGCTTCGAGTTCTAGTGGTAGTGGTAGTGGTAGTGGTGCTTCATTGTCTAGGGACTCCAGGCCAAGTGTTGGTAATGCTTCATTGTCTGATCACATTAAAAGCTATAATAATAGGTTTAAGCAACACTTGGCGGATGAGGACAATGTGGAAAACAAATATGAGTTGGATAGGTGTTTGTTGGAATCTTCTGAGGACCTTGATGTAGAAGATTTTGACATTTTGATGTGGTGGAAAATGAATTCTTCTAGATATCAAGTCCTTTCCCAAATTGCCCATGATGTATTGGTTATTCTTGTCTCTACAATTGCATCTGAGTTTGCTTTTAGTACCCGAGGGGCATGTTTTAGATTCATTCTGTAGTTCACTATTTCCTACTATAGTTGAAGCCCTTATTTGTACCCAAAATTGGTTGAAGGATGCAAAGAAAAAAAGACTAATAAAGCTTCGGGAGTGCATGGATAATGTGGAGGATATGGATGGTTTTGAGATTGATACTGGTAAAAATATATATATGTTCATTTTGTTTGTTGTATGTATCAATTGTTTATTTATTTGCTCAATGTTTAAGAATCATTTTGTTTTGAATGGGATTGTAGAAATTGCATCGGTTTGCCCAATGCCTATGGAGGAGGATCCAAGCACCGTTGTGTTGGATGATGATGAGTGATGCGCTGCTCTTTGCTTAGAGTTAGTTAGTAGTTAGTATTATGTAAGTGTACTTGCTATTATCATTCGTTTGTGCTAATTATAAATATTTTATTGTTCATAAACGTTTTATTGTTATTAACACGTGTTTATTTTGTTTTGTATAGTATTTTGTAGGAGTTCTAGAATGATGCATACTGCACAGACTTACTGGACAAAGGACTTATAGGAATTAACATTCTTTTGCTTATATGCTAATTATATTTGTGCATATTATTGGTAGTGGACTTTTCACAAATGATAGTTATTTAGGTACTCAGGGGTGGGATTATCATTGGTAATACAAGCAATTAGCATTCTTTTGTCTAAATGCTAATTTAATTTGCATATCTTTCTTTTGGCATTTGTGGACAGCAACAAATGGTTCTGTTATACGTTATTAAATGGATACATTAACGCTTATTGTTATTGACATTGATACACACAGTGATACTAATGATATTATATGCTATATGATAGTGTTTTGGGAGTTGAACTCTTATTGAGGCAATTAGAAAAGATTTTTGCATGGTGAATGAAATGAAAAAATTTGGACAGTTTGTCATGTGTGAAACTGTGAAATTTGGACAGTTTGCTGTGTAAAAAATTTGCACAAATTGTTTGTGAATGAAATGATGAAATTTGGATCATTATTGTTTATGTATGAACAGATTTGAACAGTTTGAACCTATTGAACATATTTTTGAATAGATTGAACAGGTTTTTGAACAGATTTTATGTGTGAACAGGTTGAACAGAATTTTTTATAAAGTTTTTATGAAATTTGAACAGATTTTGTTGCTGTTTTATAAGCAGATTGAACAGATTTTGTGTGAATAGGTTGAACAGATTTTTTATGAAGTTTCTGTGAAATTTGAACAGATTTTGTTGCTGTTTTTTGAACAGATTGAACAGATTTTGTTGCTGTTTTTTGAACAAATTGAACAGATTTTGTGTGAACAAGTTGAACTGATTTTTTTTGAAGTTTATGTGAAATTTGAATAAATTTTGTTGCTGTATTTTTGAACAGATTTTGTGTGAACAAGTTAAATAGATTTTATTATGAATTTTCTGTGAAATTTAAATAGATTTTGCTGTTGTTTTTTGATGTGATTGAACAGATTTTTGAACAGATTTTATGTGTAAATACTAAATAGGTTGAACAGATTTTTTTTTATTAAAAAAAAAAAACAAATAGAATTTTTAATGTTTCAAACTGACCAAACTGATTAAACCGAACCGACCAAACCGCATCGCTATAGGTCGACAAACCAACCCTAATCGGTATGCATTGGTTTTAATTATGACAAAAGTGATCTCTATTGGTTCAGTAACAAATTTGAGAAAAAATTGAGCCGATCGAATCACACACACCCCTATAGAAGAGAAGGCAATAAATTAACACAGTCTAGCTAGATATTCTATAAATGTATCTGACTATGTAGTTTGGATAGAGGAAGTCCCCAATCCATTACTCTCTATTGTTCAACATGATTTAGCCAATTTGGCCCACCAATTTCAATAAAGTTTCAAGTTCATTCTCAAAAAAAAAAAAAAAAAAAAAAAAGTCCAAGGGTAGAAGTCAATCAAAACAAATAACAATTAAGTTTTACTCCCTAAAATTTGGATTAGTTATAAATTCTCTATTTATTAATTAGAATTGACCATATGTATAAATCAATCAATACAAAATATGCCCACAAAATATGAAACTCACCTTCATAAAAAAGGTGTGCCCTTTAGGAACGCTCTTGAACATATTTCGTCCTATATATTCCACATCTATAACACAAATTAACACCGCAAACAATAAAAATATTAATCAACTTTTAACTTGGTAAAACAAGACAATCCTTGAAAAATGGAGATTATGAATTAAAATAATACCAGGATAAGGTGGAGCGTGTTGAATAAAATGTGGTAAATTGAAATTAATGCCCTTGATATCGGGGTATCTAGAAGTAGTTAAGTTATGAGTAACTCCTAGACCTCCACCAATATCAACTAGTTGTCTGAGTTGCTCAAAGCCCTTGGAAGACCCGGGAATCTTTTTAATAACAATATTAGTGTCGTTAAATATTGCTGTGTTAAAAACCGGATTGAACCTAGGATCCAAGCCTGGATACTCGAAGGCGTGCGTGCCATATACCCTGTTGAATGGAATTCCTCCCTCAAGAATTGCATCTTTCAACTGGAACCTATGATGAGCTCCAATTAGATACCATATTTATCAATCGCGTGACATAATTGCATTGATGTGTGAAGTAATTTATGAAAAACATACTATATAGGGAATGAGGTGTGTAACGTGTATGCCTTGAGGTGGTACCGGACCACTAGCTAGCTAGAGGTGAAATACTAATATGATGGTTGGGAAAGTAATTCTAATGATAAAACATTTTTCATATTTTTTTTCACAGTTGATAAATTGACTGTTTGATTAAAGCAACATCATGTTGACTAGATTCACCACTTTAATGATGCACAATTTTGACAAATCATGTCACTCTAATTATGTACAAATTTTAACAGATCATGTTGACAGTAATGAAAAAAAAAAAAAAAAAAATTGTGTCCCTAAACTACCTCAAAAAAATTAATTAACCTCAAAGAAAAGTCAAAGTTGTCAAAACATCTACATAGCTTACCCAAACAAGTCCACATTTTGCTTTTGCCCATCAATTATTATTTGTCCTAATTTAAATAAGATAGAAAAGCAGTTCTCAAAATATCATAGAAACTATCATAAAAAAAATAATAAAATATAGGGGTAATTAAATTTAAATAGTAGAATTTGACCTTAATTTCTAAGTTAATTTGATGATTAATCATATTAATGACCATTTTATAGTTTAAAGGTGTTATATTGATCCCTTTGATAAAACCCACGTAAATTATACTTAAAGATCAACCTAAATAATGTTAAAGGTATTGCAAATTTGCAATTCGGTGGTTTTGTTTAGTCTCCCTTATGACCATTAGGTTCAAATTCACCCTCTCCTACTTCTTGTAGCAATCAAACTTTGAAAAAGAAAAAGAAAAAAAAAAAACCTTAAATAATAAAATTCTTTCATGCGAATTACCAACGAGGTAATAAGAAAATAAATAAATCAAGAATAAATAAAGGGTAAAATACAAAAGAGGAAGGAAAAAAATAGAGAACGAACCAGCTTTGTATGAAGACCTCGTCTTGAATTAGGGCCATGAAGGGACCCAATGACACACCATCTTCATTACGCACATAGTGTTTAGACACAAGAGAAAGACTGTAGAGCTTCTGGGAAGACCCAAAGTCATCAGAAACCACAGAGCAACCGAGCACAGAGTGGCTTGCCAGCATCCTAAGGATGCGGTCTAGCATCATGGCTGCAACGGGGTTCTTTGTGGGCAGATAAACTACAATCTGTGAGGGAGAGAGCTTGGCGTCAGGACCCGCTCCGGCTAAGATATCAGAAACACCAAGCTCATTAGCCGATTGCAAGGCCATAGGCAGAACAATGGAGGTCGACAGCTGAATGGCATAGGAGAAACTCTTTTCTTCTTCTTTTTTATCACCATCAACAATCCTTGGGTGGGATTCTATTGGAGAGGCCATTATAGGACTTTTCAAAGTGAACTTTACTTGATCGATCTGTTTTGTTCACAAATTAACTGGAAGTTTAATTGATATATTGGTAGATATATAGGATTTGAAACTTCGAAGGATTGAATTCAAGCCTAAACTCTAAAGGCTAACGACCCTTTGTACAAGATACATGCCGCTTACTTCACGTAAAGGGTCTTTTGAAGTTATGTATGTCTGCTGCTATTAAGAGTATCTTTTTGAAGTTGGCTTGGGATTAATGCCAAATACATATGGTGTTTGTTTTAACTTTCACTCATGCGAATGAGGATTGGCCATGTAATGTAGATAGATAGATTTCACTCATGAGAGACTATTCTTTTTTCCCCCATGCGCGAAATAGTTGTGATCATGATTCATGTAATGTGCAGATGATTTTTTATTCTCCTTTCACATAGAATAGGAGACCATTCAAACTCCAAGAAGTTTGCTGAATTGGTATTGCAATCTCTCAGGTCAGTGCATCAACCATGGAAAATCCTCCTTACATCAGAGTTCTGGACCACTAAATGTTCATGCTTTTGTTAGATTAGGTAAATATCTTGGTCAGCATGATCTGGGTACCAAGAAAAGAGATTGGGTAAATTCCAGATAACTACCCTGAGGTTTGGGGTAATACCAAACACATTCAAGACAATTAAAAAGCAACCATTTTAGTCCTTAACACATTAACACCGTTAACACCTTTGTTCACTCCTACCTAAACAAAAGCAGCACACCTTTTTTTTTTTTTTTTCATTTCCAACTTCCAAGAATGACCGTTCAGACAGGTACCCCCTAACTCATTTCTTCCCGCTAGCCTAAATGCAAAAGAGCCAAGTTGCTAAAAGAAGAACCTACAAAAGAAGCTAGAACAAAAACTAGATAAACCATTTTTCAAGTAATTAATACTTCTTCCATTACAAGAAGTTTAGCTATATTCTGATTTCAATAACTAATTTGTACCTTTCTTCAGATTAAAACTTGAACAGAAGCCCTCCTTGTCTTTGCTCAGTCCAAAAAGTTTTTTTGAGTGAGAGTTAAAATTCTAACTTTGAAGAAGTCTAAAAAGAGCCCATTAAACCAACTAACTTGGTTACTTTCTTCTAGTTTATACTAAGAGCCCTTTGTTGCTCTTGGGAAGAGCAAAAATGATGAATACGTGTTGGGCTCAAATGTGATGTCTTTGGCCTGGCATAACAGATGGTATGGGTACATGTTCAGAACTTGTTGCCTTGGAAATGAAAAAAATACTGTGCAAATTTTGTTTTGGTAGGAGTGAACAAACGGGTGATAACGGTGTTAGTGTGTTAAAGACTAAAATGGTTGTTTTTTAATTGTCTTGGATGTGTTTGATATTATCCAAAACCTCAAGATAGTTATCTGGAATTTACCCAAAGAGATTTATTCCAATCCATTGCGGATAGAGTAGCAAATAAGCTGTAATCTTGGAAAGCTAGTTTGCTCTCCCAGGGGGTAAGTTGACACTCTTTAATCAGTTGCTTAAGCCCTACCTAGCTAATCAAATTTCCTACGTGGAATGTTAGCTATTGACAACAACGTGTCTAAGTTTTGATGGGCCAAATCTATATACCTATATATATATATATATATATATATATATATATATCATAATAGGTGAAGCAGAGAGAAACTCAAATAAAATTTCAAATTAGAGTTTCAATTTTTGTGCCATGTGTCTAGATTTAGATTCTTAATTTTGCGCCATTTGTCCTAACTAAAACTCAAAAAAAAAAAAATCTAATTAGATTATAAATTAGACTTCAATTTTGTGTTATGTATCTTATCTGAATTTTTTAATTTTTGTGTCCAAATAAATGATGTATTAACATTTAACACGGAAGCCAAGAAAACTATAATGATAATGCTCATTGGCCTAAGCAAGAACATCTCACTTGCACACTTTTATGGGTGAACATCTCACCTGCCCACTACCAAAACCAAAGAGTCCAACAAGAAAGACTATGAAAGTAAAACATTATCTCCTCTTAATACCATATTGTCATTCCATATTTCCTCCTTCTCTCTCAACCTCTACCAACTAGATCCACACACTACCCTCTCCTCATTCTTTCGGATTTCTAAGAGCAAGGCCAGGTTCAAACACAATGTTCAATTCCACTTTTCCTTACTTCACACTCTCATACATTACTGCTTCATTGGCGCCTTCAAGAAGGTTTCAAACTCAATGTGAAAACTGAATCTACCAAGATGAACATCTTATCATCACAATTGTTAATATTTCCGTGCGTAAGCATGGATTACATGCTAGTTATTAATAAAGAGAAATGCTATGTCCATAATATTTTCACAACATTTTCACAGCAAATTCTAAGGAGGAGGTTGTTACAAATTGTTATTAATGGGACAAAAAAGTAATTTTAATGAAAAATCTAAATTATAATCAATAATAATTAATTACTTATAATTTGTTATGAAATTATTATGGATGAAGTTATTTCACCTTGATAAAAAGAGAATACTATTTGTTCTATGTGATAAACTGCGGAATCCTTATGGATTGGGTGGGCTCGGTCAGCGTAGAACGGATTCTTTAATAAAGCTCTCCTCGGCTTCTTGCTAAACATTGGTTGCTCATTGCGCAAAAGCCCACTCCCTACTGACTAGGTGGCCCTTTGGTTTCGCTTTTTGGAGCCCAAGACGCAAAAGCATTAATTTTATAAACGCATCCGTTTGGCATTTGGTAGGTCTTATAAAATCGTACTTTTTTTTTTTTGATGTGAAAGTAATAACTTTATTCAGAACATGACAAAAACATTACATCCTGGGTCACTAGCTTTTCAATACAACTTGGTGTTTCTTCTACCCAAGCATGCAAGGACGATAGGCCTCTAGCATATTGTGCAAGTGTGTGGGCTACTTTATTTCTAGTGCGAGGTACATGATTAAACTGGATAGAGCGGAACCTATACAGATGGGACAAGGCACTAGCTATGTTATTGGCTATGGACGAAGGTGGCTTGGTGAGGCCAAGCATTGCATTCGTTATTATTTGCGCATCACTCTCAAATAAGCAGTCTCATACCCCTATATCCCAGGCAAACTCAACTGCTTCCTCCATCGCCTTAGCTTCCACCTCAAGAGCACCTAGTGGAGCTGTTAACTTCTTACTCAAAGCCGCCACAACTGAACCATGATGATCCCGAATAACTATTCCAATTCCAGCCTCCTTTTGTTGTTCAAATACGGCACCATCCATGTTTACTTTGTACCAGGGGGGTTTAGGGAGCTGCCACACTTCTTCCTTGGCTTCTCGGAAAGGTCGAGCTGCATGGTTGGCTAATAAGTAGTCCTCCATATAATCCTTTGTCCACCGAGCAAGTATAGAAGCAGGTTTCCTACTTTTCCCATGCTGGACCTCGTTCCGGTTTGTCCAAATACCCCATGCTGTCATGACCACCAACCCCATAACATCTTCCGACCACTTTTTTACATTTCGGCCATACCCTAGCAGATCCAAAAATTCTGGGTAGCTATCCATAATGTTATCTTGAACAAGGCCCACCTCATTCCACACTTCCTTAGCACGGTGACAGTGCCAAAGCAAGTGTCCTGTTGTTTCCTCTGCATTTCCACACACCTCACACATACTATCTTGCGTCACTTGTCGACGGAATATATTAGCTTTCGTGGGCAAGATATTTCTGCATGCCCGCCACGTGAAATTTCGAATTTTGTTTGGGACCCGTAAGCGCCAAATGGACTTCCAGAATTCTGTCATGCACGTAGAACTAGAGCATCCATCAAATATTTGTCCGCTCCTATCTTGCAAAGCAATCTTATAAGCGGAATTCACCGTAAATTTTCCTGAAGAGGTAAGAGCCCAGATGAGCCGGTCTTTAGGCAGAGTTGGATTCAAAGCAATGGAGAGGATAGACTCGACATCCAATGGCATGAAGTTACGTTGAAGGGCCTCCAAATCCCACTCCGCTTTCCTTTGATCAATAAGTGTGGACACTAGCATGTCAGAGCCAGCATCTGGGCAAGGTGTGACTACTCGGAAGGTAGATGACGTAAGAAGCCATTGGTCCCTCCAGACTTGTACTTTTGCCCCATTTCCTATCCTTCAGCGGCTTCCTTGTTGGACAATTTGTTGTGCAGAGAATATGCTTCTCCAAGCATATGACGGCTTAGATCCCAAAGAGGCAGAGAGGAAGTCTCCGTGAGGAAAATATTTTGCTCGGAAAACAAGATAAAACAAAGAGTTAGTGCATGTTTGGAGCCGCCACCCCTGCTTAGATAGTAAGGCCAAGTTAAATGCTTTTAGGTCCCTGAAGCCCATACCACCACATTCCTTAGGTGTGCACATCTTTTCCCAACTAAGCCAGGCCATCTTGTCCACACCGTTATTTTGCCCCCACCAAAATTTACGTACCATCCCAGCTAGCTCATCGCAATCTGGTAGCTTAAAACAGCTCATCGTATATGAGGGTATTGCTTGGGCTATTGATTTTATAAGGATCTCCTTTCCTGCATTTGACAAGAGCTTTTCTTTCCATCCTGAAAGCTTTTTCCCAAGCTTATCCTTGAGGTCATGGAAGGTATTCTTTTTTGACCTACCTACCAATGATGGAAGACCCAAATATTTTTCATGTTGACGAATGATTTGGGCTCCAAATCTGATTTTGATCTCCTTCTGAAGTGCACGTGGGGTATTCTTGCTAAAGAAAAGAGCGGTCTTGGCTTTATTAATTTGCTGACCCGATGCTATTTCATATAGAGTGAAGATGCGTTGAAGCTCACTGCATTCTTCTAGATTTGCTCGGCAAAACACCAAACTATCATCAGCAAAGAAGAGATGGGAAATTCTTGGGGCTCGTTAGCATACTGCAATTCCATGGATAGCTTGCCTTTCTGCTGCACGATGAAGGAGTGCTGAAAGACCTTCTGCACAGAAGAGAAATAAGTAAGGTGATAGTGGGTCCCCTTGGCGAAGGCCCCTGGAAGGAACAATTCTACATCGTACTTATTGCCCCACTATTTTCTACATCACTAGTGGCTTATTGGCAATTAGTGAGAGTGGTGGTGGTGATGGTGGTTGTGATAGTGATAGTGACGATATTGATAGTGGCGATAGTGGTGATGACAACAGTGATTATGATGATAGTGGTAGTAGATGGGATGATATTGGCAACAATAGTGGTAATGATAACATTAACAATGCAGAGTCTTGATTATGAGAATGGTTTTATTGGTAGAATTCGTAAAATGACACAATTCTCCTTAAAATTTAAATTTGGGATTTTGATGCTTAAAAATACTCATTGAAACAACTCATTGAAACAACTCAACGTTTCACATACTCATTGAAACAACTCTCTTATTAACCCAAACAAAGGATATCAACATTAGAAAATTTCAAATTACAGCTTTGAATAAATCTCACGCCAAAATCTCTTGTTTGGACACAACATAAAAGTTCAAAGAAGGAAAGGGGACATCTCTAAATTGTAAATATTACAACCAAGTGGCTTACTTGAAAAACTCCATAACCCAAAAATCACAGACAGAACATTCAAATTTGATGCCACTAAATCCAGCCATGGTTGCCAAGGCCACGATTTCTTCTTGGGTCCGTTCCTTTCCTCCTGTGTATTGAGTCATCAGAGCCATATCCAATTGATAGGTGCTCTTCATAGAAGTGCTAATATTGGGCATATCTGGAATAACTGCCTCCACAACAATTACCTTTCCATCATTTGGGATAGCATTGTAGCAATTTTTTAACAACTTCAAGCAGTATTCGTCACTCCAATCATGAAGTATCCACTGAAAAATCATCCAATTATGGCATCATTTGTCTTGGAAAATTATACCATATATTATTTATTTAGTATAAATTATATATATATATATATATATATATATCATTTCTACCTAATAATTAAATAACTAGTTTCTTATAATATTTTGCGCCATTAACAAATCAATTGGACGGGGAATAATTGAGAATCAAATAAGAAGAAAAGCGTTTCTTTGTAATGTATTTGGGTTTAAGTCAAGGGTACGTACATGTGAATCAAAACATAATACCTTTTAAATATGAAACTAACCTTCATAAAAATGGCAGGCCCTTCAGGAACGTTCTCAAACATATCTCCTTCTACATGTTCCACACCTGTAACATAAATTAAAACCTTATCTACTTATATTGAGTATGACACACCTTAGGCTTTTAAGGTTTTCAAACTTATGATCCAAAATTATTATTCCTCAAAAACATTAAAACATTTGATCAAATTTTAACTTTTAACTTATTCTTCTTCCTCTTTTTTTGGGAGAATCAATCATGTTTTAACTTGGTGGAACAAGACGACACCTGAAAAATGAAAATTATGAATTGAAATAATACCAAGATAAGGCAGAGCATGTTGTATAACATGAGGCAAGTCGAAATTAATGCCCTTGATATTGGGGTATCTAGTAGTGATTAGGTTCATGGTAACTCCTAGACCACCACCAACATCGACTAGTTGCTTGAGTTGCTCAAAACCTTTGTAAGACTCAAGGATCTTCTTGATGACAATAGTAGTGTGGTTGAACATTGCTGCATTAAACACCTTATTAAATCTGGGGTCCAAGTCTGGATAATTGAAGACATGCGTGCCATAAGTCCTATTGAATGGAATTCCACCCTCAAGAATTGCAGCGTTCAGTTGGGACCTATGAAGAGCTTTGGTTAGATACCATATCTTTCATTTATCTAGATTCAAGGGTGCTACACAATTACAATAGCATATTTAATTTTTGAAAATTAGATTGGGGAGGGTATGCTTTTGAGGTGGTACTGGACCACATAAGCAGAACCACCAAATCTTATGAGATGGTTTCATAAGACCATTCTTTCTCTATGTAGAACCCATACGCATAGAACATACACATGCTATGAAAGCGACATCCAAAGATATATTTTTTTTTTCGATAAATGAACATATGATATATCTATCTCCATTTTGTGAAATTTAATTTTGGTTTTGAATTTCATCCTTTACACTAATAAAAAATAATTAACTTTCTTTACTATTAAAAGAATAGTGATTAACTTTCAAGAAAAGTCAAAGTTGCAAATCTTCTGTATCTACACAGCTTTCCCATACAACTAAACAAAACTTTGTTTTGCTTTTGCCCATCAATTATTTGACCCAATTTTTTTTTTATACCAAGTTTTGTTGATATCAAATGTAATTATTTGACCCAAATTAAGCAAGAAACGAAGTTGTTAAAAAGGGAATAAAGCCTATCATAATAAAAATAGTAAAATATAGAGGCAATTACATATATGCATAGCAGATAGTAGACTTTGACCTTAATTTCAAATTTAATTCAATGTTTAATTATATTAACCACCATTTTTATAGTTTAAAAGTGTTAGAATGTTTTGAGAAATTTGAAATTTCACTGGTTAGCATCTCCTGGTATTTTAAATAAAAACATTCAGATTCAAATCATCTCTACCCTAATTATCATATTATATTATATTATATATATATATATATATAATAAAAGTGTTATAATAAAAAAAGTTACAGCACAAAAAAAAAAAAGGTTTAGATTTTCTCTTACTTCACGCATTCGTAACCAATTACCAAAGGTAATAAGCAAAAATAAATCAAACAATCAATGAAGGCCATGTAAAGAGAAAATAAAAAAAGTAATTTTATAACTACAAATTATTTTATAACACTTTTACAAAGTATTGATATGATCAATTCTTATTAGTTTTTATTTGAGTTTATCGTTAATATTATTTTTTCACTTACCAATAACCATATATCGTATAAAAAAAAAAAATATTGTAAAATAGTTTATAATTATAGTATTTTTCAAATTCAAAATAAGAAAGGAAAAAAAATAATAATAAAAAACGAACCAACTTTTTATAAAGATTGAATAATGTTGTTTGGTAGAAGAGTTTGAGTAATATTGTTGGGGTGCTTTTGATATGCATGTGGGTAAAAAAATGTATAAAAATATGTGTAAGTGTATTTAAAATGCTTAAAAAGTTTCTTGAAATGGCCTACCAAACAGGCACCTGGTCTTGAAGCAAGGCCATGAAGGGACCCAATGACACGCCATCTTCATTAGTCACAAAGTACTCAGACACAGGAGTAAGACTGTAGAGCCTCTGGAAAGACCCAAAGTCCTCGTCAGCAACCACGGTGCAACCAAGCACAGAGTGGCTGACCAGCAGCTTGAGAATGCGGTCCAGCATCATGGCTGTGTCGGGGTTCTTGGTGGGCATCTGAGCTACAATCTGCGAGGGAGAGAGCTTGGCTCCAGGACCCGCTTTGGCTAAGATATCAAAAACCCCAAGCTCAATGGCCGAGTGCAAGACCATGGGCAACACAATGGAGGTCGAGAGCTGCATGGCATAGGAGAAACTCTTTTCTTCTCTTTGATCACTATCAAGATTTCTTGGATTGGATTCTTTTAGAAAGGCCATAATATTAGTTAGTACTAAAAGTGAACTGAACTCTTTTTTGTTTTCTTCACGTACTAGATATTTAATTGAATGGTTGATATATATAGGCATTTAAGAATGGGTAAACTTATTGCGGTGCCCGTTAACCACAATATTTTTCACTTTTTTTTTTTTGACAAAATTGTTGTTTTTCGATTTTTGTTTTGTTTTGTTTTTTTTTTTTTTTGGCAATTTATGTCATTTTTTCAGTTTTATAGGTACTATTTGATGTCTTTTTTTACTTTTTCTGAAAAATTTCTTTGTCATTTTATGTACTTAAGCGGTGCTTGTTAACATTTTCCATACAAGCACCACTTAACATTTTTCATACTAACAAGCATCAAGCAGTGCTTGTTAACATTTTCCATACTACTATTTACCAAAACCAAAAAAAAAAAAAAAAAAAATCATACATACATGGTTTTTGTTGGCTGCATGTGGCACCCTTGGATTCAGCACACACATTTGTCAAAGCTCATTTATGAGCTTGTTCCAACAAGCACCAAGCGGTGTTTGTTAACATTTTTCATACGGTTTACCAAAAAAAAAAAAAAAACATTTTCCATACATACATGGTTTTTGTTGGGTGCATGTGACACCCTTGGATTCAGCACACACATTTGTCAAAGCTCATTTATGAGCTTGTTTCAACAAGCACCAAGTGGTACTTGTTAACATTTTCCATACAAGCACCAAGCGGTGTTTGTTAACATTTTTCATACGGTTTACCAAAAAAAAAAAAAAAACATTTTCCATACATACATGGTTTTTGTTGGGTGCACGTGACACCCTTGGATTTAGCACACACATTTGTCAAAGCTCATTTATGAGCTTGTTTCAACAAGCACCAAGTGGTACTTGTTAACATTTTCCATACAAGCATCAAGAGGTGCTCACTACAAAAAACGCAGGCTATAGCTGCGTTTTTTTAGCCGAGTTTTCAAAAAACGTGGCCAAAGGTGGACCTATCGCCGCGTTTGTAATATGTTGAACATGAACACAACCCGTTTATTAAATGGGTCTGCCATGTCAACCTGAATATGACTCGAACCCGTTTAGCCTCAACCTATAACCTGTTTATAAATGGGTTAGTCATGTCGGGTTCGTGAGTCGTGTCATATTTTGTCACCCCTACCACACACTACAGAAATTGAAGGTGTGACTCTAGTCTTCACAAAAGAAGAAGAAACACAAAGACGTGCTTCTCGCAAAGTCAATGCAGCAGCGATCGATGTAAGCTGTTTCCTGTGTGTTATTTTATTTTTATCTTTTTATAGTTTCCTTTGTTTTTCTTACCGGCAGAATTACTTTTTCCTGCCGAAATCCGAAATGTTTCCCAGTAGCTGTGCTTCTTTTCCTTTCTTTTTTTTTAATATTTTTATTTTTTAAAGTTTTTTGGTGTACAGATTCAAAAGGAAGTAAGGAACTGTGAAAACCGTATGGTTGGACTACGGTTTGAACGGTTCCCTGCTTTTTTGGTATAAATTGGTTCTTAGGATTAAAAGAACCATGGTTATGACAGGTTCACGGTTAATCAGGTTGAACCATATGGTCCAATTTGGGTTTGAAAATCATGTTTACACATTAGTGTGTATACACACAAATGTTAAATAACATTAAAATCATGAATTTAATTCATGTCATGATTTAGTGTTATTACACACTTGTGTAGATACACATAAGTAATAAGCATTGTCCATTAAACCTATGCATTTGGATTTGTGCTAGCTGGTTGTTAAAAATTTAGCTATAAATTTGTCATTTGTGTTTTAAATATGGATTGAATAAAGTTCATTTGTGTTTTAAATATGGATTGAATAAAGTTAGGAACGTTATAAATTCTACTATATAAGTCATATAATTTTATCATCAAAAATAAAAAAATAAATAATAATAATAATAATAATAATAATAATAATAATAATAATAATTTAAATACTTATTTGCTGTTTTATTGAAATGACACCAATTACATTCATGATTTTGTTGAAATGATATCAATCACATTTATTATCACGTAAGTAGGTAAACTTCTTTTTTCTTCAAAAGTAGGAAAATTGATGGTATATTTTAGAAGGTGAACCGTCACATCTAGATGTTTATTACATTGTTTGATACAGATATAGATATTCAAGGATTTAACATATGCATGTGTCTGTGTCTTTGCCGTTGACAGTTTGCTCTTTTGCCGAGCAAATGATAATGATTGTCAAAGAATTTTGGACATCCTTGCAACATATGAACAAGCCTTGGGCCAGTAGATCAACAATGGTAAAACCCAATTGTTCTTTAGCATGAATACAAATATCATACAAAAATTAGAATTTCAGAGTTGTTTGGTGTCTCGGTTGCTTCTCAATATGAAAAATACTAGGCCTCCCATCCTTTGTGGGGCAAGGAAAAAAAAAAGAGTTTCAGCTATATAAGAGAGTAAGTTTGGCAAAAAATACAAGGGTGGATAGAAAACTTTTGTCCCAAGCAGGCCGCGAAGTTCTCATCAAATTCGTGCTACAAGCAATGCCAACTTTCACTACAGGCTGCTTCAAACTACCAAAAAGCCTATGCAAAGACATTGAATCTCTGATCCAAAAGCTTTAATGGGGATATAAGGGAGAAGCAAGGAAAATTCACTGGATAGCTTGGGACAAATTATGTTTACCAAAATGTCAAGGCGGTTTGGGATTTAGAGACATTAAGAACTTCAATCTTGCTTTATTGGGCAAACAGGTTTGGCAGCATGTTCATAACATTGAGACTTTATTCTATAAAGTCTTCAAAGCAAAATTCTTTCCCAACTACCCTGTGTTGGACAGTTAGGTGAAGTTCACTGGTTCCTATGCCTAGCAAAGCATCCTAAAAGCGAGAACAGTTGTGCAACGGGGCTCGGCCTGGCACATTGGTGATGGAAGGTAAGGTCGCATACGTGGAGATAAATGGCTTCCTGGTCTGCACTCAAGCCGCATCTTATCTCCACAAACAAACCTGCCTGTTAACAATGCTCTAGTTTGCTCTCTCATTGACTAGGGCCGGCCCAAGATAGTTTGAGGCCTAAGACAAAAATTTTAAAGGGACCTTTTTATATTTCACTTAAATAATATTTCGTTTATTTTTTTAGCAGATATTTTTATTTCAATTTATTATTAATTCTTACTTATTATATAGGTTTTACAAACTGACATATCACCAATTAAAAAAAATTATTCAAACATTTATTTATTATATTGTTTAAATGACATTGATCATATTCATGTCACATCAATTTGTAAGTTTTTTGTCGTAAAATTTGTATTAGTTTTAGCATTTTCATTCACTGAATGGTGATTGGGTTGTATTTCTATTAATTTTTTTTTGTTAAAAAATGCTAAACTTATTACAAATTTGACAACAAAACGTTTACAAACTGATGTGACAATGAGGTGACATTTCAACAATAAAATCAATTGAGTATTGAATTACTCGCACATTAATATATAAGACCTATGTAATCAAACTAGTAATATACTAACATAATTCTAATATTTTAAGGCTTCGAAAAAGAAAAGTACATGTAACTCACATCTTTTTATTTTTTCCTTAATTCCCAAATAAATAAATAAATAAAAACCTTACCACCCCATATTTGGGGGCCTTCTATGTTAGGGGGCCTTTGGCCATGGCCTAAATGGCCTAGGCCTGTCACTGACGATAATGGTCCTCGCTGGGACGAGGAACGGGTATGGTCTGAATTTTTTCCTCGTGAAGCAGCGACCATTCTTGGCGTTCAACTCAGCTCTCGGCAAACACCAGATACACTCATCTAGACTGGTACAAAATCTTGGCGATATTTGACCAAGAGTGCATATAAAATCCTATCTGAAGCTCCCAGTTCTGGCCCATCAAATCCGTCGGCTCACAGCAGGTTCTTGAAGAATATCTGGGCATTGGCAGTCCCAAATAAAATCAAACATTTTATTTGGCGAGCATGCCGTGCATTGCTCCCCACAAAAAAGAAGCTCTACACTAGGAATGTGACCCAACATAGCACCTGTGACTTGTGCCAGGAGGCTGTGGAGGATGTAATCCATGCGTTATGGGACTGTCAGGTATTGAAAGAAGTTTGGTGGGAAGAACCATGCCTTAGATACCAGCTCATGGCTCGGTTTGTGGACTTCCGTGATTTATGGACTGGAAGTACAGGTACCGACGAGCATCACTTAGCGGAGAGATTTGCCTTTGTGGCTTGGAGTATTTGGCATACCCGAAACGCTTCCAGACTGAAGAATCCGTGCCTACAATTTTCGAGCATTTACCGAGACTCAGTGTATCGGCTGCAGGAATATCTAACTACCCAACTTCAAGGACTTTCCGAGGCATCGACTGCTATGGACCGCATGTCACTCACAACCTATAGCAATTGGATGCCACCACGAAGCACGCAGTGTAAAGCGAACTTCGACGGAGCTGTTTTCTACTAGGATACACAAATGGCATGTGTTGGCGTGGTGATCAGAAACTCGTGTGGCCATGTGATCGGAGCACTTTCAGAGAGTTTGTTTCTCCCGTCAACAGTGGACGACGTCGAGGCAGTAGCATGCAGGAAAGCAATCAGCTTTGCTCTGAACCTCGGCCTTGATAATGTGGTGTTTGAAGGCGATTCGGAAACAGTCATAAAGGCCCCCAACTATGACTCCAGATGTCTTAGTTCCATCGGTCATATTGTTGATATATATATATATATATATATATATATATATATATATATATCATAAGCTTTATTATATATAAGTCAAACAAATTAATGTGTTAACAATCATAAAAAATATTATCATATGAGTATCAGATATAAGTGTGATAATAGGTATTAAATTGAGTCATACTAGGCAATAATCATGGAGTGGACGATTATCTTGTTGAAATGATACCAATCATATTCATTGTTAAATCAGTTTATAATTTTTTTTTATGTCTTTTAAAAAAGTTTGTATACTTTTTGTATTAAAATTTGTTGCAACTTTTTAATATTTTTATATGGAAAACGTTAGAGTTGCAAATTTTACTATAAAAGTTTTATAAGTTTTTTTTTTCTGATAAAAATAAAAATATTACAAGTTGATGTTTCACAATCATAAATATGTATTTTAGATCTACATTTATTATGTTGTTGAATTCTATTCGTCACATTGATTGTCACCTATCTTTATAAGTATTATGTAATAAAATTTGTAGTATTTGCATGGTTTTCCTTTTATAACTGATTACATTTCTTTTTTGACGTCAAAGATAGAAATATATTAAACAAATGAAAAAGAAAACAGTATACAAATATAGACTAGGCTGATGGGCTGTAAAACAAAAATCTATGCAAACCATGCATCGTGGCCTACAGCCTCTACTAGTCCAAGCAGTACAAGTGAAAGAATAAAATAATACGAAACTCTAAGAGGGTCCATAACAAGGTCCTTAACAAAACTATAGGAGTCATCATGTCTTCTGCCATTGCACAAGATCTTGAACAAGTTTTTGGTAGTCCACCATCAGGTTAGTTGCTTGCTTGAGGATCTCAGTTGGATGGGTCTGCATGTTTTGGGAGTGTATAAGGTTTCGTGCATTCTAGAGCACCCACGCAATCATAACCCATAGCTCAAATTCCTTCCCCGATAGTCTCTCCATCATCTATTTCGTAAGAAGGAAGAAGCTTGACACCAAAGAGCTTGTCTTCTGAATTCTACCCTTAACCAGTGCCCACACATTACGGGTTAGAGGACATTCACACAGAATGTGTTCCGTTGTTTCGACATGCTATCCACACACAAAATAAGTGGGATCCACTCGCACTTTCTTTCGAAATAGATTTGCTTTGGTAGGCATGACGTTAGAGCATGCACGCCAAATAAAAGTCCTTACCTTGGGAGGGACGTTTATAGACCATATCCTTTTCCACATCTTCTGATCCAATCGAGCTTGGGAGTGCTCTCCTGTTTGTGGGTTAATTTGTTAAATTTATAATATTTCTAGCATTACTCGTTAAATATATTGTCCCATGTTTAAAAAAATTATAACTATGTAAAACAATATAGACACCAATAATTTATTGCTGAGTGTCTTGTAACTCAATTAATTGGCAGCTTATAATGTTTCAAGCGGAGATATTCAGGGTTTAAATCCACCTATCTAATTATCAAATCATAAATAAGTAAATAAATAAAAACAAATAAATTATTTAGAGAATTAAGGACTCTGACATTATAACTATGTGTGTGCATGGTGTGGTGATGCTTTAATGGTTGGACCGATTCAATATATTTTGCAGCTTAAAACGGCAACTTTAAGTGGAGTCTTTTCTTATATTTAATTTTTTTTTATTCTCTTCTTTTTAGACTTAAACATGATCTATAAAATGTATTTACTAGTAAAGAGAAAAACCTTGTCCCTCTAGTATTTGGTTACTTAACTTAATATCTAGTATTTTTTAGCTGTATTATATTGTGTTATCTAAATTCATTGAGTAATTTGATTTTATTTATGGGTTGAGACTATTAGATACTTTCATGGTTAGGTGAAGTTGTATTATATTGCTTTATCTAGTACATTTTATAATTATACTAGCTAGCATAATGATTTTTTTCACAAATATATATATATATATATATATATATATTTGTTAACAACTAAGATATTAAATACTAAAATACCAAAGAGAAAAAAATAAATAGAGAAAGTGTTAACGTGGACCCTATAGAGGAGTATACAGGTAAAATTTTATGTAAAAAATCAAAGGAATTACCCGAAAAAGAACGTGAAATTTATTTAAAAAATTAAAACCTTAAGAGATAATAAGTACAAACGTAATCCCATAATTACTCTTAAAAAAAAAAAATCTATTGTCCTATGCTACCCCACGGCCCCACCCAATTTGTTGGGTGAATGAATGAAAACGAATACCAACATTAATCCCATGATTACCCTTAAAACCAAAAAAAAAAAAAAAAATCGATTGTCCTATGCTACCACACGGCGCCACCCAATTTGTTAAATGAATGAATGAAAATGTACTTAGGCATGTGCTGTGTCAGAACTCAGAATAGTAATTAGCAAGAATAAAATAAAAATAAGGTACAACAATAAAGCTAGAATAATGAGAAATTCGAGAAAGAAACAAAGGTTCTAAAAAAGTACACACCTAAGAGCATTTACATAAAAAATGTGATAACTGTTATATTTTTATTTTACACCAAAACCACAATAAAACCTTCTATATCAAAGCTTTCAATGTGAAAACTGTAGGTGAATGTTATAAGTAAATATTATTTTTTAATTCCCTCACGTGCATGCCTCTCCTCTTACTCTCTTTCTTCTCACACAAGCCACCTCCTCTCTCTCTCTCTTTTATGTTGCTTTTCCTTGGCAATCACCTACGTCGCCAGCCTTCTCGGCCCAAGTCGTCTTATCCTTGCCTTGAACCATCAAACCAAGCCTTCGGGGTTCCAGTTTGTGAGGGTTTTTTTTTTTTCGTCAAATTTTTCAGTTTTCTCTTCAATAACACGTCTTAGTGTTATCTTGTATTTACACCTCCTTTCCTTACTTTTTAAGCTTTCTTTTTATTGTTGATGATGGATGAATATGACTTAGGGTAATGTTATCGGTTCATTGCACTTATTTACTCTTGTTTCGCAGTTAGTCTAAGTAGAGTAAAAGCAATCTAGTCGTAATTTTTATTTGGGGGTTTGAACAAGCTATTGCGTTTTAGCACAAATTCGAGCTCTCAATTGGTATCAGAGCGGGTACACTTGTCGTATTTCAAAATCCTAGTGTGATCCTAGACCCCGTGTGAGATGGATAGATCTCAATCCCTTAATGTTCCTCCCTACTTTGATGGGAGTAACTATGCTTTTTGGAAAAGTACGTATATGTGCTTTTCTTTGTGCGATTGATGAGACGGTGTGGGGTTCCATCGAAAATGGTTGGGTAAGACCCACAACAGCCAAATCCGAATGGGATAAGGTTGCTCTTACTTTGGCAAACGCAAATAGCAAAGCAATTAACGCTATTTTTTGTGGTGTTTCTACTGATGAGTTTTACAGGATTTTGCATGTGAAGACCACCAAAGAGGCGTTGACCATTCTTGAGACAACTTATGAAGGTACCAAGAAGGTTAAGGACACCAAGTTTCAAATGCTCAATACTCGGTTCGAAGAAGTGAAAATGAGTGACGATGTGTCGTTCGATTCCTTTTATGGGAGACTCAATGAGATAGTGATTGCTAAGCTTAATCTTGGGGAGAAGATTGAAGATGCCAAGGTGGTGAGAAAGATTTTGAGATCCTTACCCAAAAGCTTTCGGGCTAAGGTCACCATCATAGAGGAGAGCAAAGATTTGGATAAGATAAAGATTCAAGAACTCATTGGATCTCTCCAAACCTATGAGCTCGGACTACTCTCTCACAAGTCTAGCAAATCACTTGCACTCAAAATTATAAATGAGAGAATGGGTGATTCCTCTAATGAAGATGATGTAGAAAAGGAGGTGGTGTTTCTAGCAAAGAACTTCTGGAAATTTCTTAAGATGAAGAATAATGGGAAGTCGTTTGGCAAAGGGAGATTCTTATCATCCAAAAATGATAAAAGAGAATACAAGATGAAGGATGGGAAAGAATCATCATCAACCTAAGGAATCATGTGTTATGAATGCAACGGTCAAGACACCTAAAGAAGGAATGTCCAAACTACTTGAGAGGAAAGGGTAAAGTGCTTGCTACTACCTTTAGTGACTCGAAGAGCTCAAACTCTAATGCAGAAGGAGAATGTGATAGTGATGGAAACTATTCGGCTTTCATGACAATTACCATCGTTGATTATAAAGATGAGTTGAGTGACTTGGTTGATGAGCTAGGTGTACATTCTGAAGGTGAAGAAGTTGAAGATTGCGAAGATGGGGATGTGTACCTAAATGAAGGTGAGAAGAACCTTCAAGAAATGTATAATACGTTGCTTGAAGATTGTGGCAAATATGCCAAAGTTGCAAAGAATGCTTTTAAAAGGATGAAGAAAATTGAAGAAGAACATAAGTTCACACTTGTGCAATTTAAGGAAGCTAAATGTGAAGTTGAAGAGTTAAAGGAAGAATTGTTGAATGCATACTCTAAAATCAAGTTCCTTAAACTTGAAATAATCCAAGCAAACGTCAAAGTGGAGTGCATTTCCACCAAGAAACTTGACAGTGTGCTCTCTTCACAAAAACCTTCAAATGACAAGACCAGACTAGGCTATGCCGGTGAAGGAAGCTCAGGTAGTGAACCGAAGAAGGAAGTGAGGTTTGTGTTGGCCAAAAATGTAGAGAAGCCCAAGGTAGAAAAGCCCAAAGTGGAAAAGCCCGAGGGTGAGACCATTGTTGTTGCAAAGAGAACCATTGGTGCAAAACCAAAGGAAAAAGGGAAGTTATTACCCAAAAGTCAAAGGGGACCTCATATGAAGCATTTTTTGTCATCGTTGTGGTGTACGAGGACATACAAGGCCAAATTGCTTCAAGTTTCAGGCACTCAAGAGGACTGATTCTTTGCGTGGCTAAGACAACTCAAGAAGAATGCCAAAGGGAATTCAAGCTAAAGGAGGAAATGCGGGATAACTTATTGGAGATGTTATGGAGATGTTGAAAAACATTTCACTATGCCTAGCTAGTTTCACGCCAAGGTTTGAAAGTTATGTCGGTCGTATCCTTCCTTCTTAGGATCTCACCCAAAACACTCGTATAGTGTGGGTGAAGAAAGGTACTCATGCATGATCACTCACTATGCCCATGCATTAATACTACCAGCCTATTAGGGTTATAGTTTCATGCATCATGACATATGCAATTTTCTTGTGTCATTACTTCTGTTTTTAGCATGTTTCTTCTATAGGTCTTTATTTGTTACCGTGTTGTTCTGTTGTTTTTACTTTATTGCTTTATTTTTTAGTGTGTTGAAATATTCAAAACCCATAAAAATGAAAAATATCAAAAGTTTGATCACTTGTGTTGTGTATATCACATGTTGAGTTTGGCCTAGTACATGCGTACTAATGGCGTAGTGCATTTACGAGCTTAGCTTGTTATGTATGCACATTTTTTTAAGTGTGAGCGACATCTAGAAATCTACATTTGATTGTTGTAAATAGATCTTCAAGCTTGTCATGAATAATTAGTCAATTGTCTTGTTTGATCTTGATATATGTGTATACTTGTGCCTATATATCTCCTCACATTTTTTTTTTCTTTTCCAAAGAGCTCTACAAATGTCTACCTCGAAAAGGAGAAAAGAGCTAAAAAAATCCTTGCTTCGAAAACTAGTTTGACTAGGAATGGTATCAGTTCTCAAACATTTGAGTTGTATTGATCAAAAGTATGAAAAGTGAAAGCCACATGAAAAGCTTTCAATCATATGTAAACACACTGGTGATGGGTCAAATATGTTCATTTCTACAAGTGAGATAAGCCACTTGACTTTGTGCTAGTTATGTATAACTTGATTGAATTGATCATTAAAGGTTTATACTAGACTATGGACTTGTTCATACTTGATCCACGCACACAACACACATGTTTAATGTTCAATGAATGCTTACTTTAGTTTTGTGATTATACGTGTTCATATGTGATATGTTTATATTCAATCGCTTGATGACCCAAAATATTTTTGAGTAGTTTATATGTTTTTGAAAGTGTTTTTGTGTAGCATGTTTGTGTTATGAGTTTTTCCAAAAAGCCAAAAGTGTTTTGTCGAAAAACTCCTTCAAAGGCATATTTGCGAGTAAGTCGTGAGTAAGAACTTATCCGCGAAAATGAGGAAGCTATTTTCAGTTCTTCCTAAATTTTACACAGAGTTTTGTGACTCCCTTGCGACTCTTTCGTGAGAAGTGGCTTCCTGCGAAACAAACCCTGTGCTTTTGAGGCCATTTTCGACTAACTTCGTGAGTACCTTACCCGCAAAATGAACGGATTTTTAGTTTTTAAAGGGCAAATAGTGACAGTTTTTCAAAACATCTCTTTTGCCTCCTCCGTGCTTCTCTCAACCCAAAACACATTTTCACTCAAAAACTCAACCAAATCTCAAGGGCTTTCATCTCTAAGACTCATCTAAGGTATGTTTTAACATTATTTCTCTTTTATTTCCTTAGATTAAGCCTTAGATTCTAGGATTTCTAGAGTTGGGTTATTTTGAAAGGGGTTGGGAAAAACTTAATTTCTTGTCAATTTATTTTTTTATTTTTCTTGATTGGGTTGTGTCCCATTGTGGTCGTTTGTGTTTGTGTTAGCCCCAAGTGGCATTTTAACTTGTATTTAGGCAAGATTTCCACATGTTCATGTATTGTTTCACATGTTAGAGGTTTGTATGCACTTTAAGTGTTTGATAAAATGCCCAAATGACATTTTCTCATTCTTTTTGGACTTCGATGAGTACCACTTTTTAGGGATTACTATTTTTCTACATACTTAACATGTTTTGAACAATGGTTGTGTGGTTTACACACTTTGCCCCATAAGTGCTTCGTCATGCATTGCTCATGCCCACCACAAGCACACTTGATGCACACACTCTATCACTTTACATGTTTTTTCTTTTCACTCATGCTATGTAAATCTTGTTAGATCGTTAGCTCTTAAAACATGTTTTTGTGACTTTGTTTGCTTGTCTTTATGCTTTTTAGGACTATTTTGTTTGTTTTTATGGACTAACTTATGTCTAATCAAGTTTGTTTCCATGTTTTTTGTTGTTTCTTTGTGTTGGTGTTTGTTTTACAAATGTCTCCTATTAAGAAAAATGCTACAAAGAAGTATTTAAAGCGTCCCCACACCTCCTCGGACTTATTTAGAAATGATGATGCTAACATGGACTTCCTTGATCACTACAAACAGGCCTCAATCGTCCTAGAAAGGTCTGTGGACTTAGAGTCCCTAAAAGGCACCTTCATTCCGGATGTGTTCAAAGAAAGGACATGGACAAAGTTGCTAAATCCAATGGGCGATGTGTTTGAGGACATCATTCGAGAATTCTTCACCAACGCCATTGTGGAAGGTGATCGCGTTAATTGTTGGTTAAGGGGGAGAGAGTTCTTTGTCTCAAGAGAGTCAATTCTGGAAGTTTTGGAGATTTGACCGACAACTCCAGACACATCTCTTCAGTATGATGAGAGAAAGGAGAAACTAGAGCCTCTCGTGGAAGTTCTTAAAGGACAACACAAGAAAAAAGCTTTGCACACGATTGCGTTCACCCCCGAAATGCGAGCCTTGGCCTACATCATGATCTTCAACCTCTATTCGGTGAAGAACTTGACAACTTTCTTAGGACCAAGGACGGTGTTCCTATATAATCTCTTCACTCACAAGGAGATCGACATCTGTGGTTAAATCTATCACCTCTTTGTCAAGAGCATCAAGAAGAGGAATGCAAGGCTACTTCTAACGTTTCCAAGCCTTGTCATGTCTCTTAAAGTAAGGGCAAGGGTGAAGATTCCAAGTGGGCTTCTAGTCATGCAAAGGGAAGACCCTATTAGTGAGCAGACCATCATCCGAAGCAAAGCTCACATCCCCAGACCAAGTGTCGGTGTTTCTCAAATTCTAAGAGATGATGCTGCATAAGAAGGAGGAAACATTGATGAGGAAATTGAGCATTTCACTTCAATCCCAAAGGATACTGCACAGCCTTCTTTTCAAGCACAAGCAGGAGCACCCGATCGCCATGATCATCTACTTGGAAGAGTTGAAGAGTCGCATTTGATGCTATCTTCACACATCAACTACTCCACAAATCAATTCACATACCTTCAAGGCTAGATTACTGACCTCTCATCCCAAATTGGTGACATGATGCAAAAATTGGAGTCAGACTCTGAGTCTGATGCATTTTAGGATCTTTGGCCATTCCGGTAAAAAAGGAGGAGTAGTTTAGGCTTAAGGGAGAGTACAGCCTAAGGGGAAGTAGTATAACTTTGGTTTGTTTTGGTGGTTTCTAGTTTATTTTACGCTTTTATAACTATTGGATGTTTACAATGCTTTCGTTTAAAGCCTTCAAGTACTTTAGTTTAAAACTTAGTTTTCTTTAGTACTGCTTTGTATCTTGGTTTTTATAACCGTGTCTAGGCGCTTACTATTTTCTATTGCTTATTGCTTTAGTTTCTTTAATGCATCATGTGTTTGTTGGACATACAATTGATTTTAGCATTGCTCTGAATTGCATTGCGTGTCCAGATGATCATTTACTTGATAAATGTTCATTGTAGTCATTTCCTAATGACTGTTTATGTTTGATCAAGTTATGCTTATTGTCATATATCCCTTTGATATCGTGATCACATTTTACTTATTCCTTATACATACCTTGTGTTCTACTTGTCTTTAAGCTTAATGAAGTTTTGTCGTTATATGCAAGTGTTTCAGGATACAGGTGTATTTTGGTGCAAGTGCTTCATAGCCTTTAGATTTAGGTGTGAGTGAGTTTTGCCTATGTTTCCAAACTTATGTTTAAGTCTAGAGTCTGTTTAAGAGTTTTGTCACAGAATAGCCAAAGGGGGAGATTGTAAAGTTGTGATTTCCAACTATATTGTGTTGGCTTTAATTTCGTGCCAAATTTAATTGTAATTTCTTCAACCATTTTCCCTGTATGTATGTGGGTTTAATTGTAAGAGATGAGGGTAAGAGATCGGCAAAGAATCAAGCTTCAAAAGTTGAACAAGTGGATTTTGCGACTGGCTCGCGAGTAGCTCGCAAGAAGCAACTTGCGAAAAAGCCACGTGCAGAGCACATGACTAGAAGATGAAGATTCGTACTAGGCTGTTAATTTTGCGACTGTCTCATGGGATGGGCCAACCTGCGAAGGGCCCGCGAAAGTCTCAGTTTGACAAAAAGTTGTGTTTTGCTTTATGAAGTCATTACCCACACTATATATATCCTATTTACCCACAAAGTATAAGGAGTGCTTTCAGAGAGAAAACCATAGAAAAACACTTGAGAGTTAGAGGTTGCTATACCCATAATCATCTACACATTTCTTTGTGGTTTTCCTCAACTTCTACCTCTCCATCTCTAGATTTTTGAAAGGTTGCTAGCCCAAACACTTACGACACCCATTCTAAGTGTAAAGTGAGATTTTGGTGCTGTTGGAAAGCATTGTAATGAGCCATTCATTGGCAAATGTAGTTGGGATGAATTGCGGGATTCAAAAAGCTAGAGAAGACAAAGTTCTTTTGTTATTCATGTACTTCAACTTTATTCTCTAATGGATCGATTTCGACTTGGAGGGTCGCGAAGAGGTTTTTCGCCGAATTCTTCGGTTTTCTCTTCGATAACACGTCTCAGTGTCATCTTGTATTTGCATCTCTCTTCCCTAATCTTTAGGATTTCTTTTTATTGTTGATGATAGATGAATATGGCTTAGAGTAGTGTTATCAGTTTATTGCACTTGTTTACTCTTGTTTCGCACTTAGTCTAAGTAGAGTAAAAGCAATCTAACCGTAATTTTTATTTGGGGGTCTGAACAAGCTCTTGTGTTTTAGCACAAATTCGAGCTCTCAATATAAAATTTACAAAAGAAAAAAAAAAGTGAAAAAAAATTACGCAGTACTTGATTTTTTGAAATAAAGTCTTATACAAAAAGATATATATATATATATATATATATATAAATCACTCCACAATCCACAATCTAAATAATAATTACTATCTTAAATATTTATAATCTACTTAATAATATAAAATTTACAAAAGAAAAAAAAATTACCCAGTATTTGATTTCTTAAAAGTAAAGTACCATACAAAAAGAAGAATAAAAAGAAAAGATAAATCAATCCACAGTCCAAACTCTAAATACTAAATACTATCTTAAATATCTATAATCCAATTAACAATATAAAATTTACAAAAGAAAAAAAAGTAAAAAAAATATTACCTAGTACTTGATTTCTTGAAAGTAAAGTACCATACAAAAAGAAAAAGAAAAAGAAAAAGAAAAGATAAATCACTCTGTAGTCTATACTCTAAATACTAATTACTATCTTAAATATTTATAATCCACTTAATAATATAAAATTTACATAAGAAAAAAAAAAGTGAAAAAAAAATTACCCGGTATTTGATTTCTTGAAAGTAAAGAACTATACAAAAAGAAGAAAAAAAAAAGAGAAGATAAATCACTCGGCAGTCTACACTCTAAATACTAGTTACTATCTTAAAAATTTGACAGGCTAAGAATGTATTGACCCCTTTGGTAAATTAATTAATTAATTAGCAAGTGAATTAAGTAGATTCAATTACATGCAAGAAGCCTGGTAGCACAGACAAATCACCAACTAAATTAAATGTTGCAGAAGATAAATTTGACATGGGTGATTTGTTTACGAATGGGAAAAACCACCGAAGCAAAATCTCATTGAGTGAATTTAAGATCACCATTCTTAAGAATCCATTATTATCAAAACAAAGCGGTTACAAGTAAAGGACGCACAATACCTTATACTGACTTACAGTTGAACCCTTACCCCTATACCCAATTAGACTTGTAATGTAGTGACAATCTTTCATTTCAATGCACAACTCCCAGTACGTGACTAACCAATTGATACATGGATCCCAGTACGTGACTAACACACCAATTTGAGAAGGATGTTGGCTACAAAGTTCTTCAGTTCATCCACACGATGAAGGTCAAAAAGCTCCTTGGTTACAAAACCCTTAGTGTACAATTGCAGTAGCTTCTTCTAGAGAAAGATGAACTAGGGCAAATTGTCTCCATTCACAATTTGATTAAATAATCACTTTGCATTAAGTTGCATCACTTTTGACGGCCCTTAAAATAATCCTTATATATGTTTAGGGTTGTGAGAAAAGAAACTCTATACAAATAGTTTGGATATGCGTGAAAAACAAATCTGAAAATCTGAATTTTGTAATTCTCGATAGATACAGCTTCTATTGAGAGCTGTCAACAATCAAATAATAAATCTTGATAGATACATCTGTCGAGCAATCTATCGAGCTTTAATGGACAACACTTCTTTATTTGATTCTTGGATAGATTTGCATGTCTTCAATACTTGGACTTGAACTCTTGTTCATTGAAGTATTAAACACATCCTAGATCTATCCAATTACAAGTAAAGTGCATTTTGTCAAAGGATTAGCCAATTCTATATGACATATGTTCTAACAAGTTCTACATATGCCCTAACAATCTCCCCATTTGGCAATCCGTGACAAAACACAACAAAGAAATGAAGTATGAGAGAGGTCATAAATCACTCAACTCATAACCACTTGTTGAATATAATAAAATCTAATCCTAACACAAACTCTTGAAAAACTTTGTTAGAAGAGAGTTCATGGCATGATAGATGTTGACAACCTGTCTTTCTGAAACACTTTAAACAAAACTCATCAAGGCATCTTAGTGTGAAACAAAAATAAAATATTGCATACATAATAACAAACATGTGTATAAAAAGAGAAAAGAAACAACACATGGAGAGATAGGTGAAAATAATAACATCACATATATATAAAAGAGATATAAGTACAATGTTTGCTATCACTAAATGGTCACAAGACCAGTATACAAAAAGATAATGTATCTAAAAAAAAAAAAAAAAAAAAAATACATAAATCCTTACTACATCTCTCATAAAAATGAAACACTCCCCCTATCAAAAAGTCCTATGCTAACTCTCCCTCTAAGTACATGACTACTCTCATACTCAAAACTACTTCCCCTTTTTGTCATGAATGACAAAGGGTAAGTCACTGAGAAGTGGTGATCTCCTCATCATCGAAAGAGCTAGCGTTCTCATCCTCATCATCATAACCGGAGCCATTATCATCATCCTCGTCCTCTGAAGCCTGTATAGATGGAGAGCGAGAAGCAACGAAGCCACCAAGGTGAGCCTGTCGTCGTGCAATATGACTCACACGGGTGGTCACCTGACTCATCTCATCAGTGAGAGTGTCAAGGCGAGCATCCATGCGTTGAAGCTACGCTATAATCACCTCAAGAGTCACACCACCACTCAAAGAAGAGGAAGGAATGGAGGTGGATGGAGTGAAATGGGCTAGAGGAGTTGCCGTCTCAATCTGTGGCCGCTTCGGTCAAAGTTGGACCTCACTCTGTCGAATAGATGTTGCGCTAATGGCACCCATGACGATGAAATGAGCAGACTCGGGATAGGAGACAGACAAATGGTGAATGATCCTTGTGATAGCAGAAGGAAAGATAAGCTTATCAAGGGATGGAGAATAAATGTCATCACTATATTTAGGAACCTCGGACCTTTTGTAAAGCCAGAGCATGAGGTGTTTTGATGATCACCCCATGAAGAAGGTGTCTCACAAAAGTGAAACAGAAGATCGTCTTTGGACATAGTCCTCAGACGTGGACATCCGGGGTAATCATGATGCGATAGCCTCGGAACATGTAGCACATTAGAGATAAGCTCCGGAGTGACTACTCTATGTGTACCTCGAACAGAAGTAATAAACTGAGGCATAGAAGAATCAGAAGCTTGCATATTAGAGTAAAACTTCTGTATGATCACGGAGGGACAACTTATGGGTATCTCACATAGAGATTCCTAACCCCGACTATGAATGACAATGGGTAGAGCAATATCGGAAAAGTCCGATAGAATCACTTGGCGTTTAGAATGAATGCCATGTTTGGAGAAGTTTTTTGAGAAGTCCTGACGGGCCTTTTCATCACTAGTCCTGATAGAAAGAGGAGTAGGATCAGAAGATGATGCCCTAGAACAAGGACCTATTTCGGGAGGGAGTAGTTTTGTGCTTGGGTGCCATGTGCAGACTATCCGAGAGAGAGAGAGAGAGAAATAGAAAACACCATCAACAGAGAGTACCAAATATGAGAAAGAAAAGGTACTTATGCATGAACAATGCATGAGCATGTGACGAGCAAAGAAAAAAAATGCATGAAACATTGTGAAAAGGCAAATGTAATGCAATGCATGAGCATATAACAACATATAAGCAAAACCCAACCCAAAAATTTCATAAAATACTCAAAGATTTTCAAAAACCCCAAAAATTTTACAAAAACCCAAAACCTAGGTCTAAATGTGTGAAATGCATGAAGAATGAAGGAAGGAGAGATCATACCAAAGAAGAAATGATCACATTAGGCCGAAATCCAAGTGGATTTGAGGTTTATAGAGAGTAGAGAGTGTTTGGGAGGTGAAAAGACAAGTTTCTATCGAGAGAGAATGAGAGAAATGAAATCTGAAATCGCGCTAAAGCTATTTAAAGAAAACGCTCCTCGATGGATCGAGAATATGTCAAAAATTTGTCAAGCACTAATTCTCGATGGATCGAAAAGTTGTCAAGAAGCTATTGGCCAGATATAAACTTTCTTGATGGATAGAGAATCTGTCAAGAAGCTATCGAGACAAATTCCAAAAAGTTTCGATGGATCGAAGATGCGTTAAGATCTGTCGAGAAAAGAAGTCCAAGGGGCTCGATAGATACCTATTTGTCGAGAAGCTGTCGAGTCTGATAAAAACAGGTTTTTCAAAGAGAGGAAAAACACAGATTTGAATACAATCAAGCAAGCTACTCAACCAAAGATCCAAACAACATTTTAAACGCTAAAAAACATCTCTCAACAAAAAAAATGCAAAGCATATAAGATCCAAAACACACACACACACACACACACACACACACACACACACACACACACACACACACACACACACTAAACAAGTCTAACCAATTTTATATTTCAAAAATAAGTCAAGACAGTTTAGTGAGCATACATTAACACATGTATTCCTTGTGATGGCCACATGTATCAAAAGTAGCAAAGAATTTGCGTGTTGGGTGTGAAAACATCACAAGATTGCATAAGTGTTTCATGTTATGACGATTTGAGATATGAGAAGATCAATTTAACTCACACACAATCATAACTGCTTGATGGGGACTATCACCTTCGAGGTACATCCTATTACTCCCACATCTCCTAGAAATACGCTTGCAACAATATTTAAAAGTATTTTGATTCTTTTTGTTTTTGTTTTCTTCGCATATTTTTCTTTTTGAGCATATCATGCATGGGCATATAAGAGAGAGAAAAGAAATACAAAATTATGTTAAGATTAAACATCATAATTTTGCTATGCCAAAGCACAGAGATGTTTTACATGATTGGCGGGTTTTAGTGGTGAGATGATTATTTATAACTTTCTCTTAGGATTTTTTAGTCATTCCCATCAAAAAGAGTGGTATGAGTGTTAAGTGCAAGAGATTACTTAATTGTTTACATCACAAACACGAGCCACAAAGTTCACTTGCTTAGTTGTGCATTGAGATACTCATCTAAGCTACAAAAGATACAAAATTTAGAAAACTTTGTTTCAATAGCCATTCAAGGTACACAAGTACCAATGTACATAAAACACACTGTTTTTGTATTTTTCTAATTTTTCAATTTTCTTTTATTTTTATGAAAAAAAATAAAGGCAAAATAAAAACAAACAAACAAAAACATGTTAAACAAAGCATAGCATAAAACTAGACTAACTCAAAAAAAGAACGCAAAACACACAAGTAATGCATAAACAAAAAAGAGAGGGAGAGAGAAAAAGTGACTAAATCACTTTGAGCATTTTTCCTTCCACACCTTGGAAGAACTTTTCTGTTTGGTGAACCCTTGATCTGGCAGTGAGGGGGAAGAAATGAAACCGTTCAAGTTCGAAAGGAACATAAGGGCCTTAAGAAGATCTCCAAGGGGAGCAAAAGAGATGGAAACTGATTCTGGTTTCCAAATGAGTGGCTAACCACTTGTAGCAATTAGGTCGAGTATGTCTTGTAGCTCCATAGTGATGACAGAGATGCTACTTCTTCTATTTAGACTTTTGATTATGTCAGTTCGTTTAGACTCTTTAAACCCAACAGATTAACCTAGTGAATTAGCCAAGTGATTAATTTAGGTAATTTAATTAAAACTAGGTTAACACAAATAAGCAAAAACAACAAAGCAGCGGAAAATAAATAACACAAAGATATGATGACCCAGGAAACCACACTGGTAAAATCCTGGGGAGGATTTGACCTAGCTATCCTCAAGGTAAACTGAATCCACTATGAAAGAATCGAAGTTTACACGACAAGACTTAGACCACTAACATCTTGTTGCTACCCAAGTGTAGGAAACTTACTACCATGACCCCATGATAGCTCCGAGATCCACGGACTCCTTCTTTCTTGAATTCTTCAACAAATCCACAAGCGCACCTGCTTGTATATCTTTGTGCTCTTTTGATTCTGCAACTGTATTGATCTACACAACTCTTGACATGAATCTCAAGTTTGTAAACCCTAAGTGTATGTGAAGGTAAACACCTCTAGATCTCACAATGAGATTCACAAACACAGCATTCAGAACTCTAAAAACGTGGCTAGGGTTTTCCCTTATATACTTAGGGCAAAACATAAAACCCTATACATTAAATGGACTAGGGCTGAGTTGGAATTTTCTGCAGAAAAACGATCTGCCCGAGTTTCGATCGATCGAGTCTTACAGAAAGTTAATAGTAATTCTGCATAAAAACTCGATTCCAACTTTACATTAAATCCCATACTTTGAGCAAGTCTAACACACGACTAAACATTGTTTTGATCATGGTTTGCCAACATACAAATTGAAGTTCTAAATACATTAGATCCTAATCCTTAGAACCTAACAAACTCCCCCTTTGGCAATCCGTGACAAAACACAGACTTAACAAAAAGCTCAAAGTTACAAATTGAAATAGCCCATTACAATAAAAAGCCACTTAACAATTCAACTTAAACTACTATCTAACAGTTGCAAAGTAGACAGCAGCTCGACTGAAAGTAACCTGTATATTCCTGTAACACTTAACAAACACATAAACGCATGTGTGGAAGAAAAACAGGAAATATATAAATAAAAATTTCTTGATTTCACATGATACAAAATAAAGACATATATCATGAATAACATCATCAATATAAATCAATAAGCAAAGAGTAGCATAGTGAAATAAGAAACATAAACATAAAAATGTATCTCAACAAATATCATGTATCACAAAAAAAATCTCCTAAACAAGAGCTAAAAAATGAGTATACACAGTGAAGCACCTAGATACAAATGAATATAACATGCACTCTCCCTTTTTGTGACGAATTGCCAAAGGGCACTCACTCATCATCAAAAGGAGGTGGAGGAGATCGACGAGAGCTCGCCAAATCCGCTCGTAACGCACGTAGCTCATCAAGGATGTCCACCAAAAGCTGACCATGAGCCGCCTGAACGGTCACGACAGTATCATGCGTCCGACGAAGGTCAGAAACCTCATCAAACGGTGGAGGAACATCAGCAGCAGCAGCAGCAACAGCAGGATCAGAAGACGTCCCAGCTGCATGAGTATCTGTAGAAGAAGACGGGGGTGGAGTGACACCAGATGGCTCTACCCTAGGACGCTTAGAGCTAGCTCGAAGTTGAGCAGCCCTTTTCCTCAAAAAGGTAGCACCAATAGGAGCAATGACATGTACAGGCTCAGAAGCAGGATACTCACCAAAACCAAGAAAAAGGAGAATCCTATGAATAAAAACAGGAAAAAACAAAGCATGAGCCGTAGAACTAGACCGATGAACCTCGTTCAAAGAACGAAGGAACAAATGAGGAAAACTGATAGGCGCATCAGTGACAAGAGCATACAAAAACACACATCGCTCAAGAGGGATGGTGTGGACATGCGAAATCGGCCACAAAGAATGACACGCTATCCTAAAGAAAAGATAGTGAAGCTCAGAAAGCTCAGCAGAAGTGATCCAAGGATCAGAACCCCACTGGATAGAAGACCCAGTGATGTATGACAGAACGTCATCAAGGGGTGGAGACTCCTCATAAGGAAAAACGGGATGGTCAACTATGGGCACCCCAAGAGCATCAGACACTACCGAAAGGGTAATGCGATACTCCACACCACGTAACCACACCTTTACCAAGGTGTCGTTATCGTAGACATGGATAGAGAGGTTCGAATAGAACTCTCTAATCAAGGTGGCAGGAGGAGGAGAATGCTCATACTCGAGCAAAGGTAACCAACCCCGACGTGTAAAATTACGTCGCACCTCAAGATCTACCTCATCTAGGACGACCCTACGCTCAGCCCAAATATGACGCCTAAGGTTCAAAGTCTCATAGGTGACTTGGTTTGACTCACTAGGGAACCGCTCAATGTCAAAAGAAGGAGAAGGATCAGAAGTCCTATGGGCTCTAGTTTTTCTAGGCATAGTGCTAAGGAAAAGAGATAGACACAGAAAGAGAAGAGCAAAAACAAATACCAATGGCAGACTGCAAGTTAGCACAGCATAAAATATAGAAAATATCAATTCTATATGATGCATGAGCATGAATATAAAATGATGCATGTACTAATGCAGTGACATGTTCAATTATGATCCAAATTAACAAAATTAGCTTGAGCAAGTGGTTGGTATCAAAAAGACCCAATTTGAAAAAAATCCAATTTTTCAAAACACAACAAATTGATTAATTGATCAACACAACATCCAATTAACTCAATATAATGATCAAATTAAACAATTCAACAAGCCAATTTCATCAATTTAACTCAAATTGAACAAAACCCCCAATTTTCTCAATTTCAAGCCCTAGAATTTCAAATTTTCCACAAAACACAAAAATAATCAAATTAAACCACTTGTAGTGCTTGTGTATAGTGTCCCCACAAAAACCCATGAAAAATTTGAGAAAGAAACATCCAAAATCACTTCCAAATTTGCCAAAATAATAATTCCGAAAATAACCCAAAAAATGCATGAAAAAATGCATGAAACTCGAAAATAAATGCAAAGGGAGGGGCAAAAAGGTCTTACCGGCCTTGAAGGAGAGATTAGGTGCAAAAAGAACGGAGAAAAACGACAAAATCCAGCAAAAAATGATTGACCGGTTGGTAGGAAGGAAAAAGTTTTGAAAAGAGTTTGAAAAAGTGAAAAGGCACTTGAAAAACTTCCCTTTTTAAAAACATCCAGCACGATTTTCGATCGATCGAAAATTACATTCGATCGGTCGAAAACAGCTTCGATTGATCCAAATTCAGTTTGGATCGATCGAGTCAACCAGAAACTTTAACACTGATTTTGAAACATTTTCGATCGGTCGAAAATCAGTTTCGATCGATCGAAATTCTGGAAAAATTAAATTTTTTTGAATAACACACCAATTTCAGTGAGTCACTTCTCAAAGCATCAGATTTTATGAGACAAATGCATGAGTATGAGATGAAAAGTTTTCCAAAAACACATGAATTCAACCCAGATTTCTTAAAGCAGAATTTTCTCTCAATATCCCCAAACAAAAATCAAACAAGCAAACATGTTCTGCATCAAATTCCAGAAATTCTCAAACTTGGTTGGTCAGGCCAAAAACACACACAATATCATGTACACAGCTTAGCAAAGAATAACTTGTGTAGTGTGTGCAACTAGCAAAAGCTTGAGAAACATGTGAGGTGATATACACATAGAGATTAATCACAATTTCTACAAAATCCATCACATGAATTTGAAAGAGACTATTACTTAAAGAGTTACATCCTATAACTCCCACATCTCCTAGAATAAAAGCTTGCAATCATGTAAGTTTCTTGATTTGCCTCATTATTCAATTTGATTGATTAAAGACTTAATAAAAGCCGGGATAATGTACACACCAATTTTATTTGAATTTGTGAGATTATTATAGCCCAATAATGTACACACCAATTTTAATAGAGGCTACACCTTATTTTCTTTTTGTGCATGTGTTACACTTTCTCGAGCACAAAATCTTACGATATGCACTAAGGTGTTCATGATTGGCTAATAAACAGTGGTGAGATGGTTATTTATGCCTTTCTCAATAAGTTCAAGTCCAACAATCAAAGACATAAGACTTCAAGATCAAGATCATGTGATCAACAAATATAGCATCTTCCCACACAACATGCACAACAAGACTTTAGCTAGTAAAGTGCAATAGAAATAAGTGCATCAAAGCTAAACAAGGTACATACATATGACATGTAAAATTTGATTGACCAACCTTGTCTTCAAATTCAAGAAAAAATAGCAAAAACACACTTTGCAAATTTTTTTTTTTTTTTTAAACAAAGAAACATACATCCTAGAATGAAATGCATGAATGTAATGCAATGCAAATCCTAGAAACAGAGGTCACAAAAGATAGAGCAATGAAGCACAAGGACCATGTCAGACAGACTCAATTTGATCGAGCCTTTTGCATCCAAGACTTCTTAGATGCAACTCTTGCATTGGAGTTATGATTCATATTAGAATTCTGAGCAACTCCAGGATTGGTATACAAGTTTAACGCCTTTACCAATTCACCAATAAGTACCATAGGATCATGTGCTTGAGGCACAGGTACTTTAGTTTTATTTGCTCGCTTCGCAGCTTGCAACTTAAAACAATTCGGACGAATGTGTCCAGGTTTTCCACAAAAATGACAAACCCATGCAGGCTTATCATGCAATTTGCCCTTAGTTGAAGTAGAAGCTCTAGAATGAGAAGCTTGAAGGTCAACCTTAATCTTTCTAGGTGGAGTAACATCTATAGATTTGACAGGTTTACTCACCAAGGGTTTGACAATCTCACTCTTCGGAGGTTCAGAAGAAGGAACAAATTTAGTGGAAGAAGGTTCAAGCACAGAAATACTTTCCTCATAACCTAAACCTGATTTATCAGAAGGAGACTTTTGAATACTCAGCATGTGATCAAGTTTGAAGCTTGCAGACCTATTAGTTTGTTCTCTAGCAACAGATAAATCAAGTTCCAAACATTTAACTTTATCAAGTAAGAGCATGTTCTCAGTTTTCACATTATTCAAAAGCTCATTTGCATCAAACAATTTAACAAGTAAATTTTTCTTTTCAAGTTCCGAAGATGCAATTTTCTTCAAGCCTAACTCAACATTCATGGCATCCTTTGCAGCAACTTTGCAAAGTTTATTGTAGGCTTCCTGTAAATCTGCATCCTCAGAGAGTTCCCCATCAGAAGGGTTCTCTTCAACAGATATGCTTTCATTAACTACAGTAGTAGCAGTGAAAGCAATGAAGTTTCCATCCTCATCACTAGTGGATTCATTGTCGGAAACTTCATCATCACTAAGGGTTACAGCCATAGCTTTACCCTTAGACCTCAAGTACGTAGGACATTCAGATTTTAAATGACCATACCCTTGACAACCATAACATTGTTGTCCCAAAGAATTATTAGAAGGCTGTCCCACTTTCTCCTTAGGTTTTTCAGTGTTATTGACTTTAATGGGATCATTCTTCCTAAAATTTCTAGGTTCAACAGTGTTCTTGCCTCTTGCCCTTCTGTTATTGTTCCTAAGAAAGTTTCTAAAGTTCTTGGCAAGATAGACAATCTCTGTAGCAGAGAGTTCATCATCAAATCCACCATCATCAACATCATCAACAGACTTAAGAGCCATTGATTTGGATTTGTTAGTCTTAGGGAGGTCTAACTCATAGGACTGAAGAGATCCTACAAGTTCTTCAACAGGGATGGAGTCCACATCCTTGCTCTCAGTAATGGCAATCACTTTGGGTCTAAAGTCTTCAGTCAAAGATCTAAGAATCTTCCTAACAATTTTAGGTTGATCATAGATTTCACCCAAATTATAAGCAGAATTAACAATATCATTCAATTTAGCATAGAATTCATCAAAGGATTCATCATCATTCATTCTTATGCTTTCAAATCTAGAGGTTAATTGCTGCAACTTATTAATTTTAACTGCCTTCGTGCCTTCATGCACAGTCTGGAGGATTTTCCAAGCAGTATGAGCAACCTCAACATTAGAGATTCTCTTAAATTCCTCCATGGAAACAGCATTAAAAATAGCATTCATTGCTTTGCTATTAAAAGCGGCTGCCTCCTTCTGAGAAGTTTGCCACTCACTCACAGGAGTAGTGGGCTTCTCCCATCCGTATTCAACGGAATTCCAAACTCTCTCATCTATGGATTTCAGGAAGGCTTTCATCCTTACTTTCCAATATGCATAGTTGTTTCCATCAAAGTGAGGTGGAACAACAAGAGAGTGTCTGTGTTCCATGACAACAGGGGTCAAGGATCAGCTCAAAGATCAAAGGATCAAACAAAAAAGCTACCCGCTCTGATACCACTTGTCAGTTCGTTTAGACCCCTTAAACCCAACAGATTAACCTAGTGAATTAGCCAAGTTATTAACTTAGGTAATTTAATTAAAACTAGGTTAACACAATTAAGCAAAAATAACAAAGCAGCGGAAAAATAAACAACACAAAGATCTGATGACCCAGGAAACCACACCGGTAAAAACCTGGGGAGGATTTGACCTAGCTATCCTCAAGGTAAACTGAATCCACTATGAAAGAATCGAAGTTTACACAATAGACTTAGACCACTAACGTCATATTGCTACCCGAGTGTAGGAAACTTACTACCATGACCCCATGATAGCTCCGAGATCCACGGACTCCTTCTTTCCGGAATTCTTCAGCAAATCCACAAGCGCACCTGCTTGTATATCTTTGTGTTCTCTTGATTCTGCAACTGTAACGATCTACACAACTCTTGACATAAATCTCAAGTTTGTAAACCCTAAGTGTATGTGAAGGTAAACACCTCTAGATCTCAAAGAAAGATTCACAAACACAGCAAAACAGAACTCTAAAAACGTGGCTAGGGTTTTCCCTTTTATACTTAGGGCAAACATAAAACCCTATACATTAAAACGGGCTTGGGCTGAGTTGGAATTTTCTGCAGAAAAACGTTCTGCACGATTTTCGATCGATCGAGTCTAATTTTCGATCGATCGAGTCATACAGAAAGTGAACAGTACTTCTGCATAAAAACTCGATTCCAACTTTACAATTAAACCCATACTTTGAGCAAGTCTAACACATGACTCAACATTGTTTTGATCATGGTTTGCCAACATACAAATTGAAGTTCTAAATACATTAGTTCCTAATCTTTAGAACCTAACAAGTTGCATCACCTTTGACGGCCCTTAAAATAATCCTTATATATATCTTGGGTTGTAAGAAAAAAAATCATACACAAATAGCTTGGATATGCGTGAAAAACAGATCTGAAAATCTGAATTTCGTAATTCTTGATAGATACAGCTTCTGTCGAGAGCTGTCGAGAACCACATATTAAATCTTGATAGATACATCTGTCGAGCTTTAATGAATAATACTTCTTCACTTGATTCTTGGACAGATTTGCATAGTTTAATACTTGGACTTGAACTCTTATTCCTTGAAGTATTAAACACATCCTAGATCTACCCAATTACAAGTAAAGTGCGTTTTGTCAAAGGATTAGCCAATTCTATATGACATATGTTCTAACACGTTCTACATATGTCCTAACAATATTTATAACCCACTTAACAATATAAAAATTACAAAAGAAAAAAAAGTGAAAAAAAAAAATTTATCTAATATTTGATTTCTTAAAAGTAAAATACCATACAAAAAAAAAAAGATAAAGATAAATCACTTCACAATCCACAATCTAAATACTAATTACTATCTTAAATACTAATAATCCACTTACTAATACAAAATTTACAAAAGAAAAATAAAAGTGAAAAAAAAATTACTCAGTACTTGATTTTTTGAAGTAAAGTCCTATACAAAAAGAAAAAAGAAAAAGAAAAGATAAATCACTCCGCAATCCACACTCTAAATACTAATTACTGTCTTAAATATTTATAATTCACTTAATAATATAAAATTTACAAAAGAAAAAAAGTGAAAAAAAAAATTATTTAGTACTTGATTTTTTGAAGTAAAGTCCTATACAAAAAAAAAAAAAAAAAAAAGATAAATCACTCCACAGTCCACAGTCCACAATCTAAATACTAATTACTATTTTAAATATTTATAATCCACTTAATAGTATAATATTTACAAAAGAAAAAGAAAATGAAAAAAAAAATTACCCAGTACTTAATTTCTTGAAAGTAAAGTACCATACAAAAAGAAAAAACAAAAATAAAAGATAAATCACTCCGCAATTCACGCTCTAAATACTAATTACTATCTTAAATATTTATAATCCACTTAATAATATAAAATTTACAAAAGAAAAAAAAAGTGAAAAAAAAAATTTATCTAGTACTAGATTTCTTGAAAATAAAGTTCCATATAGACTGAAAAAGAAAGAAAGAAAGAAAAAAGATAAAGATAAATCACTACACAATCCACACTCTAAATTTCAATTACTATCTCAAATATTTATAATCCACATAATAATGTAAAATTTACAATAGAAAAAAATAATGAAAAAAAAAAATTTACCCAGTACTTTATTTTTTGAAAGTAAAGTACTATACAAAAAGAAAATGAAAAAAAAAAGATAAAGATAAACCACTCCACATTCCACTCTAAATACTAATTACTATCTTAAATATTTATAACCCACTTAATAATATAAAATTTACAAAAAAAAATAAAAAAGACAAAAAAAAAATTTATCTAGTACTTGATTTCTTGAAAGTAAAGTATCATAAAAAAAAAAAAAAGATAAATCACTCCACAATCCACAATCTAAATACTAATTTCTATCTTAAATATTGGTAATTTTACTGTACACTCCTTGTTTTTTTTTTTTTTTTTTGGTACGGTACCCACTAGTAGACAACCTTCTATACTAAATTACCAAAATATCACATTTAGAGGTTTCATCCTCACATTGTGCAATTCTAACATCACATGTGACAGTTCTTTTGTCACCTTTAATGGTTCCCTTATTTTTTTTCTCACATTTGACGATTCCATTCTCACATTGTGCAGTTCCAACATCACATGTGACAATTCTTTTGTCACATTTGAATCACATAGGACAATTCTTTTGTTACATTTGATGGTTCCCTTATTTTGTTCTCACATTTGACGATTACATCCTTATATTGTGCAGTTCCAACATCACATATGACAGTTCTTTTGTCACATTTGTTGGTTCTCTTATTTTTTTCTTGCATTTGACGGTTCAATCCTCACATTGTGTAGTTCTAACATCACATGTGACAGTTCTTTTGTCACATTTGTCGGTTCCCTTATTTTTTCTTACATTTGACGATTTCATCCTCATATTGTGCAGTTTCAACATCACATGTGGTAGTTCTTTTGTCACATTTGGGGGTTCCTTTTTTTTCTCACATTTGACGGTTCTATCCTCACATTGTATAGTTCCAATATCACATGTGATAGTTTTTTTTTATCACATTTGATGGTTCTTTTATATTTTCTCACATTTGACGGTTTCATCTTCACATTGTACAGTTCTAACATCACATGTAACAGTTCTTTTGTCACATATATAAAAATCAAAGTCTTTGACTTTTGGTTGACCTCTCTACAATTTTCCACATCAACATTTTTTATTTATATATTTTTAATTTTATTTAATTCTTTTGATTTTATAGCACCAAATTGCAAAAAATTTGTTAAATTTCTTTTTTATAAAATTAAATTTAGTTGTTTGGTGCAATATTGTTACTATACTTAAAGGAGACCTAAATTATCACCTAATTAGGGAATTTTTAGATAATTATAACAAACTATATAATAACTCTATTAATATAAATTTATCCCAAAAAACAGAATATGTCTCTCCATTAATTTGATAATTTTTACGTTGATGACATTTAAAAAAAAATCTATCATGTTTCCTATAATTGCAGTTGAGTATTGTGTGAAATCATCACCATATAATAGCCCACGCCAGGATGTGTTATGTAAAATTAATAATATGAAAGAAAAAGAATTTTTCTAAATCATTATTTGAACAAAAAATTACTTATTTTCATTCACTTTTAAGTTATACATTTTTTTTTAAGTCAAGTCATAGAAGCAAAATAAATACTTTTGTTTTTTATTTAACTATTTCGTGCATCGCACAAGTTAGCAACTAGTTAAACATAAAGCTGAACCAAATTGACTCTAAGATTTTCATGTTTCAACTGTAAGTATTATGACTATAATCAACTCATTTAGAAAGCTTGGGTGAAATCAAATGCCACTTGGACATAGAAGGGAATTGTTTCTGTTAAAATATTCATTTGTGAGTATAATCCCACACTGAACAATAACAAAAAGAGTGAGTGATTATTAAAATATAATTGGACAGTCAAACCAATAAACATAAACTTTTAGGTTATGTGCTATCCCTATATGATTTCACATAATTTTAGTGGTCAATATATTGTGCCCGCTTTGTAGTCTTACGGGTTGCTTATTAGTTATAGTTGGATTTTAATTTAGACCCTTGTTAAGAGCATCAGTATTCGGCCTTGAAAAGGCATAATATGCTACTTATTTTAGCATCAAAGTACAAAAAATCAAAGTACAAAAAACATGCATTACCCGATCTTGCAATTGCAAAATTTTTACCATCTTGCTACAATATCATCGTATATTGAAAATGACACTATAGTAGAATTGTAAATAAAATAATGTTCATTTTCTGATTCTTCTTCTCTCTCTCCCCTCTTTCTTTGTCTCCTCATTATTTCATTTGTCTTTCTCTCTCTTCCTTCTCTTCAAATCGTTCTGCTCTTTCCTCTTCAAACCCGAAGCACTTCCTTCCCCTCTCTCTCTCTAATCGCCATGGAGACAACCCCATCAGATCGGCTAGGTTTCAGTTTTGGGTGAATATCAGTTTTGGAAATAGGTTTCAGTTTTTGCTAGGTACCGAAGTGAGGTGGGTTTCAGTGGTGTTGGAGTGGGTTGTTGTCGTGGTGGTGTAGTGGGTGGTGGGTTTCGCGAGGTGGTGGGTGTGTTGCCGAGAAGGTGGGATGGGCAGCGTGGTTGTTGAGGCAGCGAGATTGGCATGTTGTGAGTTTGTATAATCAGATTTGGTCGTGGGTTTGATGAGTGTGGGTGTGGGTGTGGGTGTGGGTGTGACTGATGTAATGGTGGTGGTAAGGGATTGCCATAGTGGTGGGTGATTGATGGTGGTGGAGGTGGGGGCTGCGATGTTGGTTGTAGGGGGTGGGTTTCACTGTGTTTGATGTTGTGTGGGTCAGGTTCATGGAGGTGGTGAAGGATTGCTGTAGTGGTGGGGATGGGTGATTAATGGTGATGGTGGCTGATGTGGGTTCATGGTACAATGATGGTAGCATAGAGGTGGCATGGTTCTGGGGTGGTGGTGGCAGTGTGTTGTTGTGTTTTTTAGGTGGTTTTTTTAATGGGTTGTTGTGCGGTGGTGTGGTTCTAGCATGGTGGGGCATGGTGGTGGAGTTATTATTGTTGTGGTTATTGGTTGCTTTAAGGAAGAGGGAAAAAGAGAGGAAGTGGAAGAGAGATAGAGAGAAATAGTAATAAAAAAATAAGAAAAATATTTAAATAAAATGGCAAATAAAATAGAATTTAAGATGTTGGCTATGTTATAAAATAGAATGGTATGACAAAAAAAATAGATTTTGAAATGATAAAATGAGACCATATGTAGAAACCAGATGCTAATGCTCTTAAACCAAGTTTTAAAGCTAAGTGATTACTTTTTTTTTTTTTTTGAGAAATGCTATGATCACAATATTTTCAAAATAAATTTTAAGTGACAGGTTGTTATTGTTGGGGTAAAAAAAAAAAATTCCAGTAGTAAGTTCAAATTTGAACTAATAACAAATAATCACTTATAATTTGTTGTGAAAATATTGTAAACATAACACTTTTTTTTTTTAATTGTTGGATTAGGATTAAGAAGGGAAATTCAGTCCTTGGTCTTGCTCTACACTCAGTGTCTTGACTTAATTGACTACACGACGTCGTTTTTGCCTCTCTACCTAATGAATCGATGGCTATCCAGTTCAAGATCTGTATGGACACGGCCACGTTAAGTTATTTATTTATTTTTATTTTTATTTTATGTAATGTTGGGTTTTGGAATTGGGTCGGTTTTTGGTTGGTCAAAAAATTTAGGAGAAAGTTTAGGAAAGGGAAAAGGTTTGATTTTTTAAAGGTCATTATTGTGGATTAAAGTTGATTAAGCATATGGGGTTATGTAAGAGGGAAAATTATTAGGTATTTTCGGAGTACTATAAATGCATAGTCCCTTCTTTCACATGAATGGTGGGTTTCACCATAAATTTAATTAGGAGGATCTACTATTCATGTGAGAAGAGAGAGTACACATTTATAGCACTCCGAAAATACACAATAATTTTCCATGTAAGAGAGCCATGCATTTCTGGTCAGAGACATGCATTTTCGGTTGAGGACAATTGTTAATGGTCTATTTTAAGAATATTTTGATACCACAATCATGAAAAATATAAAAAGCTATAAAAACTGTAAGGACACAAATTGCAGATTGGGCCTACAGGAGAGATTGACTCTGGCCCAACGAGTAAAATGTATCCTCGCAATGAATTTGTAAGAGAGTGGATCGAAGAGCTAGGCTTTAGTGGGTCAAACGGAGATGAACCGAGTGAAAGTGTATCCTCGGCACAGTCCGAGGAGCTTTGTTCTAGTAAAAGTGTTCAATGAGAATTGTTACAGGAGTTCTTGAGATTGTTCCCCTCTCCCTTCCATGGTGGATTTTTCCCATTATATATTCCCTTTCAGACGATCTGGGCCTTCCATTTGTTAATCATCCAAGCCTATACTTGAGTGCCTGTCCCATCAGACACCCTCTTTGATGTTCTGTGAGTTGCGGTAACCGAGGTAGCACTGTTCAAGGGTCCTGTCAACATAAGTGCGGTGTCAGCAGCTTTATGTGAAATATCTCCTTGTTGCCACTTGTCCCTTTTGGCCCATATAAGTCAGGGGACTCCTCGGAAATATCAGGACTGGTGCTGGAACATTCATCTCGGCCATTCCTTTGATGATTCGAGCAGTAAGTTCTCCTCGGACAAGTCCTTTTCTCCTACGCGTAGCTAATACGACAGAGAGGAGTCAGGCCAGCTACTTTCCTCAGGATGGGGTGTTCTCGGGATAATGGCCTCCTCGGACGGGCCCACGGCCATTATCTGACATTAGGCCTTTTACCCCCACAATAGCCCCTCAAAATTCCGGCTTTCCCTCTTATCCGAGGAGAAAGGTGGGATTTTGATTTCTCTAGGGGTAAGGCCCACTAAACTTCCCAACTTATCCATTAGAAATAGAATTGAATGAGTACGCTAACTCGGAGTGCGCAGTGTGTAATGACGAGTTTGTGATGGTGTTACAGTTTGAGTGGACGATCCGAGGGGCTTGGGTACGTTTGAGGCCCCAGATGACGTTTCGAATTGATGTAGAGGGGTGCTAACTTACCCAAGGTACGTGGTCCGAGGGATCAGGCATGACCAAGGTTTTGCTTAGCAGGAGGTCTGAGGGACCCGGCATAGCTAAAGGGTTGCTAAGCAGAGAGTCCGAGGACCCGGTGTAGCTAATGCTTTGTTTAGCAGAGGGCCTGATGGCACCGGTGTAGCTAACGAGTTGCTTAGCAGTTGGTCCGAGGACCCGGCGTAGCTAAGGCTTTGGTTAGCAGAGGGCCTAAGGGCACCGGCGTAGCTAACGAGTTGCTTAGCAGTTGGTCTGAGGACCCGGCGTAGCTAAGGCTTTGGTTAGCAGAGGGCCTGATGACACCGGCGTAGCTAACGAGTTGCTTAGCAGTTGGTCCGAGGACCCGGCGTAGCTAAGGCTTTGGTTAACAGAGGGCCTGATGGCACCGGCGTAGTTAACGAGTTGCTTAGCAGTTGGTCCGAGGACCCGGCGTAGCTAAGGCTTTGGTTAGCAGAGGGCCTGATGGCACCGGCGTAGCTAACGAGTTGCTTAGCAGTTGGTCCGAGGACCCGGCGTAGCTAAGGCTTTGGTTAGCAGAGGGCCTGAGGGCACCGGCGTAGCTAAAGAGTTGCTTAGCAGAGAGTCCGAGGACCCAGCGTAGCTAAGGCTTTGTTTAGCAGAGGGCCTGATGGCACCGGTGTAGCTAACGAGTTGCTTAGCAGTTGGTCCGAGGACCCGGCGTAGCTAAGGCTTTGGTTAGCAGAGGGCCTGAGGGCACCGGCGTAGCTAATGAGTTGCTTAGCAGTTGGTCCGAGGACCCGGCGTAGCTAAGGCTTTGGTTAGCAGAGGGCCTGATGGCACCGGCGTAGCTAACGAGTTGCTTAGCAGTTGGTCCGAGGACCCGGCGTAGCTAAGGCTTTGGTTAGCAGAGGGCCTGATGGCACCGGCGTAGCTAACGAGTTGCTTAGCAGAGAGTCCGGGGACCCGGCGTAGCTAAGGCTTTGTTTAGCAGAGGGCCTGATGGCATCGGCGTAGCTAACGAGTTGCTTAGCAGTTGGTCCGAGGACCCGGCGTAGCTAAGGCTTTGGTTAGCAGAGGGCCTGAGGGCACCGGCGTAGCTAACGAGTTGCTTAGCAATTGGTCCGAGGACCCGGCGTAGCTAAGGCTTTGTTTAGCAGAGGGCCTGATGGCATCGGTGTAGCAAACGAGTTGCTTAGCAGTTGGTCCAAGGACCCGGCGTAGCTAAGGCTTTGGTTAGCAGAGGGTCTGAGGGCACCGGCGTAGCTAATGAGTTGCTTAGCAGTTGGTCCGAGAACCCGGCGTAGCTAAGGCTTTGGTTAGCAGAGGGCCTGATGGCACCGGCGTAGCTAACGAGTTGCTTAGCAGTTGGTCCGAGGACCCGGCGTAGCTAAGGCTTTGGTTAGCAGAGGGCCTGATGGCACCGGCGTAGCTAACGAGTTGCTTAGCAGAGAGTCCGGGGACCCGGCGTAGCTAAGGCTTTGTTTAGCAGAGGGCTTGATGGCACCGGCGTAGCTAACGAGTTGCTTAGCAGTTGGTCCGAGGACCCGGCGTAGCTAAGGCTTTGGTTAGCAGAGGGCCTGAGGGCACCGGCGTAGCTAACGAGTTGCTTAGCAGAGAGTTTGAGGACCCGGCGTAGCTAAGGCTTTGTTTAGCAGAGGGCCTAATGGCACCAGCGTAGCTAACGAGTTGCTTAGCAGTTGGTCCGAGGACTCGGCGTAGCTAAGGCTTTGGTTAGCAGAGGGCCTGATGGCACCGGCGTAGCTAACGAGTTGCTTAGCAGTTGGTCCGAGGACCCGGCGTAGCTAAGGCTTTGGTTAGCAGAGGGCCTGATGGCACCGGCGTAGCTAACGAGTTGCTTAGCAGAGAGTCCGAGGACCCGGCGTAGCTAAGGCTTTGTTTAGCAGAGGGCCTGATGGCACCGGCGTAGCTAACGAGTTGCTTAGCAGTTGGTCCGAGGACCCGGCGTAGTTAAGGCTTTGTTTAGCAGAGAGTCTAGGGACCCGACGTAGCTAAAGAGTTGCTTAGCAGAGAGTCCGAGGACCCGGCGTAGCTAAGGCTTTGTTTAGCAGAAGGCCTGAGGGCACCGGCGTAGCTAAACCCAAAAAGCGTTTTAATGTGAGGACACGATGGGTAGGGTCTGGCACCGCGCAATAGGTGTGACCGGCCGCCGAGCCCAACATTAAGACTTATCCTCTTTGGGGAGCTAGGCCCGCAAGGTTTATCTCCCTGCGGAGCCCCTTTGATTTGCTGCACCATCAACATATTCCTTCTAGAATAAAAGTTCTCGAGGCATGTACTTGATGTCAAAAGCCCCTAGAGCTTTGCCCCATTTAGCAACCCTCCACATGTACTTAACACCTCAAAGCATAGACTCTGGTCTCATGTGGTGACTTGCTTACATAGTATATTGGCCACCACAACAGCCTTACCCAAGGATTCTTGCGGATGGGGGCCTAACCGTTGTACTCACTATCACACAAGCTCTTCCCACAGACGGCGCCAATTGTAAGGACACAAATTGCAGATTGGGCCTACAGGAGAGATTGACTCTGGCCCAACGAGTAAAAGGTATCCTCGCAATGAATTTGTAAGAGAGTGGATCGAAGAGCTAGGCTTTAGTGGGTCAAACGGAGATGAACCGAGTGAAAGTGTATCCTCGGCACAGTCCGAGGAGCTTTGTTCTAGTAAAAGTGTTCAATGAGAATTGTTATAGGAGTTCTTGAGATTGTTCCCCTCTCCCTTCCATGGTGGATTTTTCCCATTATATATTCCCTTTCAGACGATCTGGACCTTCCATTTGTTGATCATCCAAGCCTATACTTGAGTGCCTGTCCCATCAGACACCCTCTTTGATGTTCTGTGAGTTGCGGTAACCGAGGTAGCACTGTTCAAGGGTCCTGTCAACATAAGTGCGGTGTCAGCAGCTTTATGTGAAATATCTCGTTGTTGCCACCTGTCTCTTTTGGCCCATATAAGTCAGGGGACTCCTCGGAAATATCAAGACCGGTGCTGGAACATTCATCTCGGCCGTTCCTTTGATGATTCGAGCAGTAAGTTCTCCTCGAACAAGTCCTTTTCTCCTTCGCGTAGCTAATACGACAGAGAGGAGTCAGGCCAGCTACTTTCCTCAAGACGGGGTGTCCTCGAGATAATGGCCTCCTCGGATGGGCCCATGGCCTCCTCGGACGGGCCCACGGCCATTATCTGACATTAGACCTTTTACCCCCACAAAAACAAATCTATTAATATTTTTTTCCCATAAAAATTTTTTTAATTCTTTTTTAAAACTAATAGTCTTAGGTCATTCATTCACTTTTCTCTTCTACAAAAAGAGTCCAAGAAATATGAGTATTATTTTGAAGGTTGGGTTTTAAAGCTTGGGTTAGTATTTGTTTCGTCAAAAAAATGTAGGAAGAAGTAAAGGAATTTTTTTTTTTTCTAATTTGTTAGGGTTTTGAGGGTTTTTTTTATTTAATGTATAATGATACATCAATTCCATGCCAACAAAATTATTTGGATTAAATGAATTGTGTTTTTCACGTCACCCTTTTCCATTCACAACTTGATGCCAAGTACATTTTTGGAACAATTATTAAACTATAGAAATTAAAATGAAACACTTTAAAGGATAGAAATCATTTTGAAACATGGTACAAAGTTTGAAGACCAAATGTGACTTTGGTTATGTAATGTATTATAAACCCGGTTTAAAACACTAGTATTACTATTTTCGTGTATATTCTAATAAGTATTACTGTTTATTAAAAAAAATGCAATTTAAACTTTATTTTTTCTTCTATGCTCAATTGTTTTATACTTCTTACAGAATATATTAAATTTATATACAGGGCCGGCTCAACCATATAAGCAATTGATGCAATCGCCTAAGGCCCCCAAATAAAAAAAAGCCCCCACTTGTAAAAAAAAAAAAATTATTTATATAATATATTTATCTACACATTTTAATTACAAAAAAAAAATATTTTAGTACTTTTATTGGTCAATAAAATGTATTAAAAAAGTCACATTGTATCTTAAAATGTAAAATACTGCACAATAACAATGCACACAACTTGATAGAATAAGACTGCACAGTGCACATAGCACTGTGTAGTCTTGTCCACAAGCCCCAACACATCACAAAGCCTAAGCTAAGCTGGCCCCCACATGACCCCACACTAATTAATAATTTATCCCATTTACCAATTATTATAAATTATCACACCAATTAATTATTTGATGTATATTATATCAACTCATTTGTATTATAGTGATACTAATTTATTGAACCATATAATAAATTAATTTTTATTTATACAAATTTAGACTTTAAAGTTTTTTTTTTTTTTTTTGAGAAGGGACTTTAAAGTTAAAAAAAAAAAAAAAAACTACTTAAAATTTTTGCCTAAGGCCCCCAGAATTATTGAGCTGGCCCTGTTTATATATGAAAAATTATGAGTTTTTATTATACTATCAATATATAAGATTTACATTGTAGACTAAACAAATGTTTATAACGGTGTACATTTTTTTCACATGTGTACAATATTGTATTCTTTTTGCAAAAGTATATAATATTGTTTAGTTTACAATTTAAAATTTACGTTGATAATTGTTCCTTTATATTATATGGCTTTCTTTATTGGTTCACCAAATTATAAAATTTAATATAAACTATAAGAAAGTTCAGTATAATTTCTTGGGCCAAGATGATAAAAACTGTAGCTAGAACTACATATAAGTAGACTTGGCATATGGATTGGGTCAGGTGAATGTATGTTCGTCTTGGCTTGATTCGTATCTGAAAGAAAGAGTTGCTATTTTTATGATACTTATCCAGATTTTGCTGGGTTTATAGAGCTGCAAACCAAGCAGCCCATGTACGTATTTATAGTCTGGCCCTTGCATAATTCCCATTCCCATGTAGGGGTGATAGATCCATGTATAATAAGGCCTTCTGTTTTTGTTGATGTCATTAAGTAGGACGTTGCTCCTGGGATGTCTGTTTACTTCTTTAGTTCCTTTAAGTTTCTTCCAATAAAGATTTTCAGATTTTTTTTATAAAAAAAAATAATCCAAATTTTGCTAGTTGATCATAGTTGTTTTATACATTCAAAAAATAAATAAGTAAGAAATTTGAATATATTTCTTTCAATAAGAAATAAGGTAACATAGAAATTAAACTACTCAAAAAAATGAAAGTTAGAAAATACATAATTTTTTTAAGTCTAGATACTAATAATTAATTTCAAAGTTCACTAGTCAAACCTATATCTATCTATATTTATATCTATATCTATATCTAATCTAATTTAATACTATATATAAAAGCAGAAGCCTTTAAGGAAGTGCTGCCACATTAGGAAAAATGCCCCCTTAAAAAACTGCACGTGTACAACTTAAACTACTCACACGGTGCTTTTGGAAGGCTCACTTTCAGACCAACCCGCTTGTCCCAAAAAAAAAAAAAAAAGCAAAAAGAAAAACGCAGCCCCTTATAAAACACCTAGCCGCTTATCCACAAAACAAAAAAACAAAAAGTAAAAAAAGAAAAAGAAAAAAGAAGCAAACCCTAAAACCCAAACTGTATTTCCCGATCAAAATTCAGACTCAAACTTGTGATTCTTTGCTGCATCTCCATATACACACAGATTGGACTAGCGTGTTTCAACCCATCAAACAGACGAAAAAAAAAAAAAACAAAACTCTGCAACAGTGAAAACCTCTATTCGTTCTCTGCAATACTGGAGACTGAAAATCTTTGTTCGTCCTCTACAACAACAGACGAATTAGAAGCTAACCCGTCCCTGCTCTTCGGCAACAAACAATTCAAAAGGTAGGCATTTTTCCCTCTTTTTTGGTTTCCTATTCAATTACCGTTTCTAGGGTTTTCAAAAATATATGGGTTTTGTAGAAGGTAGGCTTTTTTTCCCCCTTTTTTTTTCCATTCAATTAGCGTTTCAAACAGATAGAATAACAAAGATTTTGTTAGATATTGTTTAGTCGCACTACTCAATTTTGTTAAATACAATTTCTTGAGTCCTGCTAGTTCGATTGTAGTATTGATTAAATTTAGTTTTAGATTGGTAGATTTTAGTTTGGTTTGTACTTTTTTTTGGTTTTCTATTCAGTTACCGTTTCTAGGGTTTTGAAAATTACTGTAGAGTGTAGATTTATTGATAATTTCTCTCAAACTGAAATTGATTTGGTGTTGGAGAACATAGATTTATGTGTTGCCACAAAAAATAAACTTTTGTCATTTCATTTATGTCGTTTTTAATTTTTTGTTGAAATATTTTCCCCTTTTAATATTTTCGTTTCCCCATGTCTCTTCTCTACCATTGTTGTAATGGTTTTTGCAGTATATATTTAAAGTTTTTCGTTTGTAGTTGCTCTGATTTTAAAAAAGAAACCCTAGAACATAGAGAATAAGAAGGTATTGAACATTAAAATGCCTTTCGGTCTCCACTGATGCCAATCTGCTACCTTTTTTCTTAATTTCTGATTTATTTTTACAATTTCTTGAGTTCTGTAATTTTTTAGTAAAATAATTTGTAAATGGTTGGTGTAGCAATTTAAAATGTGAATATTTGATGTGAGATTCAATTTGATGTATATTTTTGTTGTTAGTTCTATTATGTGTGTTTTATTTTTGGTCTTTTGGTTATGTAAAGGACTCAGTGTTGAGATTTGCCTTTCTTATTGTCGGTTCTTTTATAGTTTTGTATGGAGCTTTAATTTTTGTTGTTTTTGGTTCTATAAATCAGATTCAGAAAACTTTGGTTTTGTGCCTCTTAAATTGAATGCATTGTTAGAGTTTTGATCTCATGATGGGTTAAAATTATATGAAAAACTCAGCCAGTGTTCTTAGAAGTTCTAGGATGTGAACTGCTTAAATGTATTTTTTAATTGAGATCCATGGAGAAGTGAATCAATTGTAGGTTTCACAATAGTAACTCTTTGAAATACAGTTTCTAGAATTTTGAATCCTACCTAAATTTTAATGGTTGGTTATCTATTAAACTTAATAATATCATTATAATTTTTTGGTTATTTGTAAGGGGGAGTGAAATTGAGGAATTTTGAATATTTGCTCAATGTTATGTTTTGTTTTCCATGAAGAGTTTGTTAATGACCGTATTAATGAGACAGATTCTTTAAGTGACATGAATGGTTTATGTGAAGGGACTATTTTCCTGCAATTGCATTCTTCATATCTGTTTGCTTCTTTAATATGCTTCTTCAACTGTTTTTTTGAAATTATAATTATATTTAGGGATTCTAATCATAGTTTACTTTTGACAATTTTGTTATTGTTATAAACTTTATTATGTGTGTAACAAACTTGATCCTATTTTTTGGTTCCTAAGTTATTTGGTCTCATTTTTATTTTCTTCTTAAAAATTTAAATATTCAGTGTAGCCCCTGTCCTACTTCTTTACATTTATTTTCCTCAACTTTTTGTTGCAAAATTCTATAATCAAATATTTTCTTTTATTCCCTTCTGAATCTTAATGGCCTTTGGTACTAAAAAGAAGGCAGCTTCCAGTGTTTGTTTGCTTTTGAATCTATAATTTTTTTATCTCTGTTTTTTGAATCTATATTGAAAGTTTCAAGGAGGCTGAAAATAATGATATATGAATCATTACAATTCCATTAGTCAAATTGTGTTAACAAATCATTACATTTCCAGGTGTTTAAGAAAATTATGATCTATGTTCAATTGAGATGAAGATTACAAATGAATTGAGTAGCCCATTTGAAAAGATGGCCAACACATATTTGCTTTTGATAATAATCTCTCCCCCTTTGCAAGTTTATCTTTTTTGTTTGTTGAGAAACCTCCCCCTTTGCAGTTGGTTGGCCAATCATTAATTCTATTAATGATTGGATTTAGAATGTTAGGTTAGTAGGGTGATAACATGGTTTTAAGTTGCAGAAATATTTGACAATGATTTATAATATATATTTTGAATTTGAGGTAATGCAACTGCTACAAATGCTTAGTCACATAAAAATATTAATAGAGAAAGACAAAAGGATATGTAGTATGTTATTCAGCTGAAGATATGGTTGATTGGGATGATAGCAAGGCAAGTTATTCTTTTTGGCAAATTTTTAAATGAGCCAAAAGCAACTTCTATATTGAGTCCTATTTGTAATATTGTACTTTATGTATATACTAATGTTTCTCCTGTAATAATGTGACTCATATGGATTTGTTGTGCTAAGGAAATCATGGTCCACTCCTAATATTTTTTTGCAGTGAATTTGCATCAAGTAGAATTTATGTATGCAATTTCAGCCAATCTGATGTAGATATGGGAATAAGGAAAAAGTATACCACTAATGCTTGGGAAGCCTAAGTAAATCACTGATAATATAGCAATCCTATAGGTAAGTGCTCTACTTATAATCCTTTTGGAGATTACTTTGTGGGGATATTTAGATTTTCTTAAGAATTTTGATTCATGGGAACTGTTTTGGTTTAGGTGGTGATGTCATTGTTACAAAAAAGTAGAAAATGAAGTTTATAAGAGGCCTAAATCTGGGATAAAGAAAGGGTATTTTTTTTCCCATTGTTAGGAAGTTTGAATATGCAAAATATTGATAACCTAATAAATTTTTGTCAGTGATGTTGTCACTTTTGTTCGTGTCATCAACCTAAAAGGTATAAGGTACTGTGATTGATAAATTAAAGTGCTTCTTAAGAACTTTTTATACATTTATTTTTATCCTACTTAGTTTCTGAAAATATTTTTTTCATCTATTCTTTGTTTGCCAATATCTGTTTCTTCCTAATGGTCAAGGTTTCAATGAGTTATTTGTTAAAAGTTATATATTGTGTTGAATTTTTTTTATATTTATTTATTTTATCATTTACATCTCTTTTTAAAAAAGAAAAGTTTTGCACATCACTTTTTAAAAAAGATAGCATCCTAAGGCTGTGGAAGGTAATTAGAAGAAGCCAATATATATATATATATATATATATATGGCAGCGTATGCTTAAGTTTTTGTTGGCTTGGTTCCTTATTTCTTTGCCATAGTCAAACATTCTCTATATTTGTTTTTTCTTTTTATATTTTTTGTTGGCTTGATGAGCGCAGTGGGAAGTTTCCAAATTCTTATTAAACTTGCAAGATTATGAATACCCACACAACATTTTGATATACAATTCTTTCTCTCTCTCTCTCACTGAATTCATTATGCTAGATTATTTTTGTCCAAGATCAGTATTATGCGGAAGCAACATGTTGATTCGTGTAAGTTTCAACTAATTTTAGTCACTGATTGCTATGTAAGTTTCGTAGTTTTGGGTTGCAGAATTCGTAATTTTGAAAATTGAATACAATTGCAATTCACCCTATTTGTTTTGGTTATTTGTATTATAAGAACATAATACGTTCACTATGGTGATTTGAAAGCTTTTCATTGCTTTCAAGAAGTGCTAAATCAAATAAATATAAGACACATTGGTGAGAATCTATGATTCCATTTAGTTTTGGTGAGAATCTGTATCTTCCTAAGAAACAGTGTAACATGTGCACAATACCTCTCTTTGTATCTTCCTAAGAAACAGTGTCCATTCAATTTACGCTATCTTTGTTTGTTTGTTTCTCTACTTTGTTTTTTGAAGAGATTTTTCTTCCCTTTGTTTTTTGAAGAGATTTTTCTTCCCTTTGTTTGTTTATCTTAATGATACATTTTTTTGTGATTGTTGTTTCTCCATAAGATTTTTTAATGTTCCAAACCATAAACTCAGATTGAATGTAGGTTTTCCAATAATGTAGTTATGTTTCCCAATTCGCCTTGAACTAATGTAAATGACTCTGCCGTTTTTGTTATCTTTGGTCCCAAAGTGGTTGATTTGAAAGTGTATAAGCTGGATGAAGAGTGGGGTCGATAGGAGTTGGAAAAAAACTTGGGTGATTGAGCTTTTGTTTTGGGTAATGATTTTTGTTTACTGATTTCGGCTAAAGAGTTTACTGTGTATAAAAGGAATTGCATTTTCTTCAATGATAAAAATGGAACTCATGTTTTCAACTTGGAAGATAGTAGCTTTGGAGATTTACTGAATATCCATCCATCCCGGCTTCTCTTAAATTTGCTTTAGACCTATGTAAGATAGTACACTTCCAAAGTTTCTTATTGAGTTAAAATAAAGGAAGACATTATGAAATTGAGAAGTTGATTTGCTGTCATATTTAACAGCATAATGTGCTTTCGATTTACTTTTTTTGTTATACATATCAAAAAGAGTGGTGGATTGGGTTCCAATAACTTTCTTTTTGGGGACTTGAATTTGAAGCAAAGAAATAGAAAGAGAATGTGTAATACAGAATTCAATTTAATTTTCAGTTTCTGTTTTCCATCCTACCTGTTCAGCTATTTTTGAAGAGTGATTGAAATTATAGAACTTTGAAATCTAAAAGTGTAATGTTTTTTATACAAAGTTGATTATCTCTTAGATTTTAGTTAATATTCCACTCTATCTGCACAATTACTAGGGTTAGCTACTTTAAACTTTTATTTTGATGGTAGATAATTGCAGATAGTGTGTGTAGCAGCCAATGTGGCAGATTGCAGATTCTTCTTTTTATTAAGTGATTTACATATAAATACTTTATTAGTCATTATGAAAATGAAATAATGACTAAAAATTTGCTAAAAATTCTGCTACACTAATAAAATATGGACATCTAATCATGGTTAAAGACCATTTTAAATCTGTCTGTCAATGATCATATGGAATTTTCAACTTAGTGCTATTTTCCCCATGCTTTTAACATGTGAAAGCAATCAGTTGGATGGTGTGGAATAGTAAATGTGGGTACTATTAGAGAGAATATGATATTTTGTATATGTGTGTGTGTGTGTGTGTGTGTGTGGCTTGCGGAAAAATGTGTGTTGAATGAATGGTTCAAACTCCATATTTTGGGCAAAAACCCTGGTTGAAGAAGGGACATAAACATGGTATTAATAAGTAGTGCTTCATAAGTAATAGTAATCTTTAAAGTTTGCAAAATGAACCAATTTGATTGCCATGCCAATCTAGACACTAATGTGTCATGAATTTGGCATATTAGCAACAAAATTCTGGAATTTATGATTAATTCTCTTAGCAACCAAACATTGCAACTTTTCCTTTTTTTTTTATATTTATATTTTAAAATTATTGAAGGAATATCTTTTAAGGACCTTTCCCAACAAAAAGATTGAGCATATCTTCCGTAAAACCAATTGCTTTGTGGACATTTGCAAGATTTCGATAAGGAGGGTATAAAAAAGCCTTGAACCAATTAGTTAGAACTTATGAGATTTCAATTAACATTTTCTCTAGATCATGTGTTGATGCTAAGTTATGCCTATCTTTTAGAAGAACACCTACACATTAACATCATTATCTGAACAACTAACCATCCACCCCATTCCCTATTTTAAGTTGGTTGTTCTCTAATTTATAAAATGATCCCGCGCATTGCGCGGGTTAAACACTAGTACATATAATAACAAAAGTTGAGAGAAAGTTGATTCCTGCAGTTAAGGAAGCGCTGACAAATAAGACAACTACCTATCTAAAATTCAGACACATTTCACTTTAAAAAGCGATACATTATATTATTTGACAATAATAAAACACCATTTAAAAGCCTCTTTATAAAAATAAAAAAAAAATTAACCGGTTACAATGCTATGCACTCACATATAGAAATAGAGAAAGAGAGAGAGAGATGCGATGAGGCTTGGGACACGAGAAAGAAACAAAAAGAGACAAAACGGTAAAGACTACATTGATTGGGCGTAAGAAATCAAAAAGTTTCAAAACAAGATTTTGCAGACGTTGTCTCTCAAATTCCTTTCTTAGTTTCTGCTAAATCTAAGATCAGAATTTAGAGACGTTTTTCATTCTATTTTTTTCCCAAAATAAGGAGGAAGGAAGATGAAGCGGCCTTCAACATAAGCACGAAAAAAACCTTTCCCGAGAACTCTTGATATCAGTCCATTCTTTCTCGGTAATTTTCAACTAATCTCTTACCTTATTGTCTTCAATTATGTTTACTGTCAATTTAGGGATTTCGTTGAAATCAAGAAAACAACCTAGAAGATCAAATTCAAACTGAATTGTTATTAGGAATTTTCTATTCCTGGGTTTTGTATCAAATTTTAACTGAATTGTTATTAGGAATTTTCAGTTTCTAGGTTAAGTTCCTTTGCTTTCATGAATTTTAGTTTCATATTTTGTTTTGTTTTGATTTTATTTTATTTTATTATTATTTTTTTTTTTTGGCTTGCTATCTAGGTCAATAGAGAAGAGGGAGAACCGTTTTGGTACAACCCAAAAAACCAACCCAAAAAAAAAAAAAAAGATAGAGAGGGAGTTTGCAAGAGGGACAAGGATAGAGTTCGCAAGAGGGAGAATTGTTTTGGTACAACCCAAAAAAAAAAAAAAAAAAAAACAAACAAACAAACAAACAAGGATAGAGAGGGGGAGTTCAGACACGTAAAAACCCAATATTGCAACATTTGCCGTGTTTTTATTTCCTTCCACTAATTTGATAGAGATAATTTTACCATTGTATGTTTTGATTTACACAATTTTCCAGATTATACCATGTTTGCTTTGGTGATATGAAAACTTTCCCTTGCTTTTAAGAGGTGCCGAATCAAACAAATGTTAGACATGTTGCGTTGTAGGAACTGTTCAATGTGCCAATAAGTTGTGAATTTCTGTTTTAATTCTTTTTATATACAACAATCGATAATATCTTAGACATTGAAATTTTGTGCACACCATGCGTTTGACAAAATGATTTACTTACTCTTGCATTAGTTTATATCCACTCCATGGTTTGTGCCTCTTGGTTTTAGTTGCGATTGGTTATTGCATTTTTTTTCTAATGTGCATTTAGGAATTCTATGTCAACAACATAAGTAGCAATTTAGTACACTATACGCTAGAACTTTCCATCATCAAAACCCAGGTGTTTGTTGGTTTTCGATGGTCTGTTTTTCACTTAAAGCTATCTTTATACTTTAATTTCTTTCATTTCAATTATACATGCTGCATATATATACTTCTTAACAATGCATAATTTTTAATCATACCTATTTGAACTTTTCATTATAATGTCTCTATCATGTCATAGTAACAGTACTATATAGTTGTTGTGGGGTAGAAATCAGAACAAATCTACCTGAAAGGTTTCTGTTTGCCAGATTTCCAATTCCAAAAGAAAACTTTGACTTCCCATGTGCCACACCACTTGAAGCAATTTACAATATTCTGCTCATCAATTCCTCTCTATATATATGCCTTTTAAATGAAGCAAGTTCAACAATTTTTAGTTTTGTCTGTAAATATAAGTTCTATATCAAGTTTTTTTTTTTTTAATGGTAGGACATTGAGAAATATAAGTTCTTTATGCATGTTCAATCAGATTTCTCGTCATTATATAATTCCTTTCAGGAGCTTGTAATCTGTATAAACAATTAATGAAATAGAATTAAAAAAATAAGTTCTGTAGTTACATTCAAAACTATAGATGCTAAACAAATATTGAATTTTGATGTAAGGGGGTGTATTCTGTTGCATTTAGAGTCAGTGAGTCAGTGTTATTCTGTTTTAGTTTTGCTTGAATTATTTGAACAATCACCTCAAAAAAAAAATCTTTAGTTTTGCCTCTTCCTCATTTAAAAATTAAAAAAAAAAAAAAAAAACTTACGTTGTAGACTTGGTGTTTATAATGGAAGGAAACTCATTTCTAACTCTCTCTCTCTCTAGACTCGGTATTTAGTTTGGCCTTTCTTTCCTCCTTTACTACTTTGTCCCTTTTATTTATGAATCTCTAAGTCTACGATTATATTTACATTAGATTATATTTTACTTAAGAAGTTTTACTGTTTCTGTGCTCAAATTGGCTTTAGAAGTCTTGCTAGTGCCTTAAAAGCCTTCAAGGAGTCACCATGAAAGAAAACTTTTATAAATCCTCATTTCTATAAAAAAAAAAAAAAAAAAAAAAAGAATCCCCCATGTCACTTTCTGCCTTCTTTATCCTACACCTAGGCATGTGAATCTGTTTCCAACTACTAAAGCTTAGAATGACCTGTTTTCAATGTTGTCTTCCATTCTCTTGCACATTTGTTTGCTGCCTTCTAAATATTGCAATCTTTGTAGTTATGTACCTTTATAATGCACTTGAACATGTGAATCAGTTTCCAACTATTAAAGATTGCAAAGAATGTAGGAGTTAATTCTCTTGCTGCTGTTTTTGTGAGTAGGTATTAACTTGATTTAGGTGGTCATTTACTGCACTATTATTTGCAACACCATATACCGAAGTTTAAGCATAACATTGTTAATTATCCTGTTCGAATACTTTTCCTTCTCCAAATATGGTTTATGTTGTCTGTAATTTACCACAATTGCTTTTCCTTAGCACCTGAATTTTTCAATATCTACACTCCTAATCATTAAAACCCACTAATCCACACTCTATTAAAAAAAAAAAAAAACTTAAAAAGAGAGCTCATAACCGTTAATAAACTTTAAACATAGAACAAAATGAGATTAATAAAGAGAGAGGGAGATAGAAATATGTAGGTCAGCACCTTTGTCAAGCCAGCTTCCGGCCAACGTGTACCTTCCCACCACTGATTTGCCAAGACTACTAACAGTAAGTTTTCCTCTTTATTTTTAAATTTGTGCATTAAATATGATCTTTTTTCCCCTAAATATGTTATTTGTTCTTTATGAGATGTATATGCGTTGCTACATTTGGATTATTTAAAGTCATATAGGCATGGCTTTATGCATAAATTTGTGATGTTTTTTTTGCTGCTTTTATGTGTTTGAGCTTTTAACTTCTTATTTTTAGATTAAATGATCTATGAGATTTCTTCTTTGTGTATGTGTGTGTTTTAATGTACTGTATGTGTTCTATATACTTTCAGCCTCAACAATTTCATTCGAAGTACTGGCAGATGCAATTTGGAGAACTTAGTCTACCAAAGGATGTAGTTGCTGGGTTTTGAGTTGAATGTATTTGTAGGTAGTTCTTTGATAAGATTATATGGAGCATTGGTTGCAACAATAATGCATGATGTGTGTTTGATAAAATGCTTGCCTTGAAAAGATTCTTATTGGAGTAATTCTCTACAACTTTTTTGAAATCAAATTAGTATGTGCATGAAATGCTTACTTATTGGATTAATAACAGATTGTTAGTGTTTAATTGGAAGAAAAACTAAGCTTGAAATTGATCCAATCAAACTTATTCAACATAGGCATTTCTGCAGTGGATGCAACTGTTAGGTCCTAATAATGGACTTATGTTCAAGTTATGTACAAGCTGCCTCAAGGTCCACTTAAGTTTGTTGCCTAAGATATATGGTTATTTATATTTGTATAATTGGGGCACATGAGGATTGATCTGAAAGCATGTACGTAATCAACTATATGTGCTGATTCAGTAATTACAGAGTATGGCCTGCATGATTGAATTCATGGCCTATGGGACCAATGTTAGAGTTAGATTTTGGCCCTATTGTCAATGTTAACCATGCAATTCATTTTGCTATGAGTTTTCCTTGATAAGTTATTGATAGCATGGTCCTTAGAAATCAACTATTTTTAAATTTGTGATTACCCCTTCCTACTGCTTTCAGTTCATTTGTACAGCCATGTTGTAGTCTTTGAAAGTTTTTTAGCACCATGGTTGGTAGCCAAAAAAAAAAAAATCAAAGTTATGCAAAAGGTAGAAGCATTTAAGAATATGAAACTGCCTTGAGTACTGTTTCTTTTTTGAGAATTTTGGTTAAGAAGGCCAATGATAGAAGGGTTTAAACCTTTCTCTACAATTAAGGCCATTGTGACATGTAGGAAAATCCCAACTTAAAAATTTGCCACTTTGTTCTATTTCTTCTTTCTCCTCCGGGTTTGTATCAGTTTGTTTTATATTTTCCTTTTGTTTTTATGTAATTAGTAATGTACTTCATAATTTATAATTGTTTTCTTAATTTTGTAATCACTATGAAATTAGAGGGTGGGAGAGAGAGACTAACTCTGATTATGAAATAGGTCAAAGATTAATGAAAACGTTGGGCAATGATGATGTCATCCTTAGAAAGAACATGAAATTCAATAACTTAACACTATGTTTAGCCATTTGATTCCATGAAATTTCAGGTCAATTGAGCTAAAAGTGAAAGGGAAAGATTTACTCTGACTGTGATATTGCTTTAAGTCCTTTCTCTTTCAGGTTTGTTTTCTACTAAATTATCTCTATCTTTTTCTTTATCTTTTTTATAATTCTTTTGTTAGCATTTTATAGATTTTCATTATTAACATAATAAAGCATTGTATTAAAGTTACCTAATATATGTGTTAAATGAAGATGACGTTGCCAGTTTCATTTTTGTGCAGCAATTGGTTATAGTTATATGATTTTATTCCTAGGTCACAAATTTCATGTCTTTGATTATTAATAAAGTCAAAAATTGCCAAAATCAAAAGATGGAAAAAAAAAAAAAAAACGAATAAAGGAAAGTCAAAGAAAGAAAAAGAAAATGAAAAATTAAAAGGTAGACAAAATAATAGTTGTTATAGGTGTCATAGAAATTGCAAAAGTCATCCTGAGTTTTAATCGCATTTATAAGTCTTGGAAGTATTTTATGTGTTTTGATATTACTCCAACAAATGATTTATTAATGATTACAAGGAATTTTGTCATTAGCAAAACCTATATTATATTTTAATTACTCACTAAAAAAACATATTTAGTGGCTTTCTTGGTAGATCTCAATTGATAATTGTTTGTTCTAAGTTTACTTTATGTTTTTAATATCAGATTGTATCTGAAACACCAATGACTTTAATCATAGTGCTAATATCCTATAAACCACTACATATTTGTTGGGCTAATATTACATCTTTTTTGCATTCTAACTAATATTATGGTTTTGTATTTTAGACAAATCAACTTATAGATAAATATTAACAAATGGCAGGTGGTAGTTATACAGTTGTCACAAATCACAAGAAATGTTGGTTGGGGTTAAAAATGTGTCTTTGTTTCAACCTATATGTATTAATCCGAAGGATAACACACTTTATCAAGTCTATGAAATTCTATATGTATTATTTTTGTGATCTTTTAAATTTATGAAATTCTATGTCTGGTATTTTTTGTTTTTGTTAGTACCATGGGTTAACAATATGACAAAATGAATGTGTAGAACCTTTGAACATTAGGATTCGCCTATGCAAAAAAATTGCAGTGGTGTTGGTGGTGAATACAAGTTTAGCCATTGATTTAATTATGTTCAAGTTTTATTTCATAATTCTTGCCTTCAAAGACTATTTCAACATGATTGTGATTATATTGCATTTAAGGTTAGTTTGTTTGGCTCCAACTAATTGTGAAAAGGCATGTCTGTTTTAATTCAATGTAATTTGTCAAGCTCCTCTTTAATTACCACCAAATTTTGGATTGTGATGACTGAAAGTGAAGCTGTTGGAAAATATTGGACTAGTTCTAGGAATAATGAACGCCAACTAACTAAAGAATTTTTAATCCTATGTGATAGAGATACCAAGGGAAGAGATTAAGTTTCAAATAAATGTTGTTAGGACAACTTTTAATACAAGAGGAAAATCTTTTACAAATTGATTTTATTAGCCAAGTTTCTCTTCTACTTATTTCATACTTCAATAACTATATTCTCTCGAACACACAACCTTTAAAAAAACCTTGAACCAATTAGTTATAACTTATGAGATTTCAATTAACATTTTTTCAAGATTATGTGTTGATGTCAGGTTATGTCTGTCTTTTATTAAAACACCTACACATTAGCATCATTATTTGAACAACTAACCATCCACCCCCTTCCATATTTTACCATCACATTAAGTATAATATATAAAGTTGATTTTTTTCTAACTCATAATCCTGCGCATTGTGCGGATTAAACGCTAGTATTACTAAAAGCTAAAGTATAGCGTTTAATGTTACAGCTCTCACGTTGCGCCGCATTAGCTACCACGTCATTTTTTTTTTAAATATAATTTGTCCTACAATTTTAAAATGGTTTTTACAATTTTCAACCCTATAAATGCAGCCCATTATTTATTTATTTACTTCCACTATCACCCTATAATAAATTCAACCCATTACTTATTTATTTACTTCCACTGTCACCCTATAATAAATCTGTATAATTAGTCCAGCTCACCTCTTATTTATTTAGTCCCACTATCAAGCCTAATTCAAAGCCTTTTCAGTTCAATTTTAGAGTTTTGTGTGAGCCTTTTTAGCTTAAAGGAAAAAAAAAAAAAAAAAAAAAAAAAAAAAAAAAAAAAAAAAAAAAAAAACGTTGAAGCCTTTCAAGGTTTAGGGTTTTTTTTTTTCCCAATTTTTCAATAATTATTTTTAACATTTATTTTTTTAATATTTACACTTCTCCAACCTTTCTCTCTTCCTTACTATTTTATCTCCCCACTACTTTTTTAATCTTTCTCCTTTTCTTACCTTTTCATCTCCCCACTACCCTCTACATTAATATCATTTGTAAGAATTTAGACCCCTGTAAACTTAGATTGTTTAACCTAATTAATTAACCGAGTGAATAGTTAGGTTTATAATTCAAATCTAGGTTAACACAAAACAATCATATCAAGCAAAGCAGCGGAAAATAAAGAATACAATGATATGATGACCCAGGAAAATCAAACCGGTAAAAAACTTGGGGAGGATTTAACCTAGCTATCCTCAAGGTAAAATAACAAATCCACTAGAAAGAATTGAAGTTTGTACAATAGTGACTTAGACCACTAACATCCTATTGCTACCTCGAGTATAAAACTTACTACCACGACCACATGATAGCTTCGAGTCCACGGACTACTTCTTTCCTTGGCCTTTGCAAAACACAAACACCAACATTTGTGACTTTGAGATCCCACTCAAAGGTTTAGCAACACAAACTCTCCTATTTGTGACTCCAAGACCACCTTTGAAGGTTTAGATCATCAGCACCTTTGATGACTAGAGAATACAGCAACTTCAACAATACCAAATCTTAAGATTCTTCAAGTAATAACACCGGTAAAAGATATGGGAGAGCTTTTTAGGAACAAAATCCTAAATACAAAAGAGGCACGCACTTCTTTCTCTAAAAAAACCTTATAAAAACGTGCTTAGATTTTCCTTTATATAGTAGGAGAAGTAGATCTGAAACCCTAATCCTTAATGGGCTTGAACTGCTGTTTGGGCCAACTTAAAATTCTGCAGATACGATTTTTGATCGATCAAGCCTGTCTTTCGATCGGTCGAACTAGACAATTTCTGAATTCTTCTTTCTGCAGCTTACTTGTTCTTGAATCTTGACTTGAATCACCTTAAGCATTGTCTAATAAAACCTATAGACTCTAAGATCTATATCTAGATAAGTTTGTGTTCACGATTTGCCAATTGTTCTAAACTTTTAGAACCTAATATCATTCTTCCTTTTTCCCTTCATCTTCCTTTTTTTTTTTTTTGTCTTTTCTTATTCACATCCTCTTACTATAAATTTGTTACTATCTCTTCTATTCTATGCATAGTTTTTCTTCACCAAAAAAAAAAAAATGGTTCTCTCTTTCTCTCTCTCTCTCTCTCTCTCTCTCTCTCTCTCTCTATCTCTCTCTCTCTTTCTCTAAATTTTTTAATGGATTTTTATTTTATTTTTCTTGCATCTCTACTTTAGGTTGATAATTTTTTATATTCTTTAAAACTTTATTTTGGGTTAATGCGATTTAGTTTTGTTTCTTAAATTGTTATTGTTGTTTTTTTTTTTTTTAATTATAATCTTTGATTGTTAAATGTTATCCTATTGCATTTTAAAGAATTAAGTATAGCATATAAAAATATAATATTATTCTATTACATAGCATGATTTGGATAATTTAGTATTTATTCTGTTACATAGCATAATTTTTTATAGTGCTCAATTTAGATGTTAAACTATGAGACTTTACTAATTTTTGTTTATTTTCTAATCCTTTGTGGTGGACAAAGTACTTTTAATAGTTGTATTGGAAGTACTCTATAATGTCATTCATTTAAAGAAAAGTAAAGGTTAGCCAAACGAAAATAATCAGATAGGTGACAAATTTTGACTTTTGTAATTTTATTTTAATTATTATTATTTTATAACAATGCATGTATAGAAATTTAATCTTATATTTTACTAATAATTGTTTATTTGATAATATGTTTTGGGTGGCCAAAATTATAATTTCTACAAAGAAAATAACCTTAATAGATTATCAAAAACAAAATTTTATCCTAATATTGGTTCAATTAATCATTGTTAAGTTTTATTAAATTTTTTTAGTTTACATTTTTTTTTTTTTTGAATTGTTCCTATATTACATGTATGATTGTTCCTATAATAAATAAAAATATGATTACGAAATATATTACTCATTATTAGATTAGTTTAAATTGTAAACAAAATTTAATAAAACCATTATAAAAATAATTATCTCGCGCAATGTGCAGGTTCGCGGCTAGTGATTTCATAAAAGAGGAAAAGAAAACTACATTTCATATTGTAGGTGTCAAATCTCAATTACATATGTTGTATGTAAAACATAAATAAAGTTAAATCACTTATAAATATAGAGTTTTAATATATATATATATAATATAAAACACGATTCTCATCAATACAACAGGGTCGATCCATCAAGGGAGAAAAAAGAAGCTTCCTAGACATTTTGAAAAAGGTTGGGCTTCCCATGTTGATTGCGAGAGGGTGATCCGAGAATCTTAGGGGCTGGCTATGTTGAACGAGAGTCCGATGTTTCGCTTATTTGAAAAAATCAATCGTTGTCGGCAAGACCTGGTGGATTGGAGTAAACTTACCTTCGGCCAGTCCAAGACAGAGTTGAAAGAGAAGCAGGAGGAATTGGAAGAGTTGGCTTTGTAGAATAATTGTGAGCAAGTTTAGCGAGATTAAGGACTTGAAGAAGGAAATAAGTGCTATCCTTCACAGTGAAGAAGTGTTTTGGCGACAGCGTTCAAGAGCGATTTGGCTGCCTACTGGGGATAAAAATACAAGGTTTTTCACCAAAGGGCTAGTCAAAGATAGCAGAAAAACCACATCTCTAGCATTTATGACATGGTAACTGGGGCACCTCTAAGGATCTCATTGCTCAAACAGCTGAGAAGTATTTTCAGGAGCTTTTAAGCACAGTAAACCCTATGGGTATGGAGAGATTGCTTGACTCTGTGGTTAGTATCATCACCTCGGATATGAACAACTCACTACTGCAAAGGTATACTCCTGATGAGGTTCAGAATGCTTTGTTCCAAATGCATCCTTCCAAATCCCCTAGACCTGATAGTATGTCTCCTTTCTTCTTTCAAAAATACTGGAGCATTGTGGGGCCCGATGTGACTGAAGCCATATTATCTGTTTTACATTCGGGACATTTATTGCATAAGATGAATTATACTCATATTGTGTTAATTCCTAAGTCAAATAATCCAACCCACATGTCAGATTATAGGCTTATTAGTTTGGGCAATGTTATTTCCAGGATTCTCTCTAAAGTCCTTGCCAATAGGTTGAAGATTGTTTTGCCTACTGTTATTTTTGATGCCCAGAGTGCATTTTTCCCAAATTGGCTTATTACTGATAATACCGCAGTCGCATATGAATTGCTACACAGGATGAGAAATAGAAGACGAGGGAAGGTGGGGCACATGACAGTAATATTGGACATTAGTAAAGTCTATGACCGAGTGGAATGGGGCTTTCTGAAAAGTATTATGCTTAAGATGGGCTTGGACCGTAGATGGGTAGATCTGGCTATAGAGACAGTTACCACAACTTTGTACTCTGTTCTCATTAATGGGGAACCACGGGGTTTTGTTACTCCTTCAAGGGGTATTAAACAAGGTGACCCACTTTCACCTTATCATTTTCTCTTGTGTGCTAAAAGTTTGTCCACTTTATTGAGAAAAACTGAGGAAGATCGGATTTTCAAAGGTATTATGTCCAATCAAAATAGGGTATGTATCTTTCACCTCTTGTTTTGTCGTGCAACAATAGAGGAATGCCGAAGATTAGTAACTCTATTGGAGCAATATGAAGCTGTCTCGGGTTAGGCAATCAACAAGCAAAAGACATCCTTATTTTTTAGCAAGAACTCAAGTCCTGAAATAAAGAGAGAAATTCAATAGATTCTGGGAGCACGAGTAATAACAATGTGAAAAGTACCTTGGCCTCCCAATGGCTAGTGGTAAATCTAAGGTGGGGACTTTCAAAGAGCTGCGGGATAAGATTACAAAGAAAGTGATGGGTTGGAAAGAAAAATTTATATCAAAAGCGGGGAGGGAGGTCCTCATCAAAACTGTACGATAATATTAATTCTATCATTGCTAAATATTGGTGGGGTCAGAACAAAGACAAGAGGAAGATTCATTGGATTAATTGGAAGAGGTTGTGCACTTACAAGAAAAAGGGTGGAATGGGTTTTCGAGACCTCCATGCTTTCAATCTGGCTATGCTTGCAAAACAGGCTTGGAGATTAATGCACAATATTGGGTCCCTTTTTTATAAGGTGTATAAAGCGAGGTACTTTCCCTGGTGCTCTTTCTTAGAGGCTGAATTAGGCAGCAACCCTTCTTTCGTTTAGAGGTCTCTATTGGCAGCAAGGGATGTTATTAAAGCTGGCACATAGTGGCAAGTTGGAGATGGGAGCACAATAGGGGTTTTAACACATGTATGGCTAAGTTAGGCCCCTCGGTTCCGGACTGCACCTCTAACGGATGTGCGAGTGTGTGACTTAATTGATGGGCAGACTCGCCAGTGGGATCGAGGGAAGCTTTTTGATATTTTTGTGCCTCAGACCGCGGGGGATATTCTGTCCATACCCCTAAATCACCTCCACACTCAGGATCTGTTGGTTTGGAAGGAGATCGATCAAGAACTTTCTTGTTTAAGTCTGCCTATCATGTGGCACTGCGACTACAAAACCCAAACCACGCGGAACACTCCTTTGCTCAGGTCATAGCAATTGTTGGGGGTAGATTTGGAAGCTCAATGTTCCTCCAATGGTTCAAAATTTCATATGGCGAGCATGTTCCCATTGCTTGCCTACCTGCGAAAATCTTCACAGAAGAAGGGTGAGAGTGGAAGCCATGTGTGAGTTTTGCTACCAGGCTCCTGAGACAGTCACCCATGTATTGTGGGAATGCCTTTTCGCTCGCAATGGTTGGCCGCTATTTCAGGGAACCACACCAAAGTGGAGCAATCAAGCCGAAGATTTCTTCTTTTCAAGATGATTAAACAGAAACTTAGCTCGACCGAGTTGGAGAAGTGGTCAATGGTAGCTTGGGCGATTTGGAACGCACGTAATGAGTTCTATTTTAATTAGGTCCAAGTACACCTGAAGCTGATCTTTGAAGGCACGGTAGGTTTGCTAGAGGAGTATCAACGTTTGCTGTCAGCCCATCAGTGATGCCAACCGTGGCGTAGTTTAGTTTTTCCGAGTTGGTTCATGCTTTGTTTTAAGTTTGGCTTTAGTTGTATGTGCTGTTTTTAGCTTGGGACACCACCGTTGTTGTGGGTGTTCCCTTAATTCTAGCTCTTGGTGTTCTTTATAGTCAGTTTTTTACAGTACTAGTTTGTTCTTTATTAATAAAATCTTTCTATCGTTTTTAGCTCAATATATATATATATATATAACAAAGTTTAGTAACTTATGAAAAAAATACTCAATATTAAAAATATTCATATTTAGGAATCACAGCTCAAGCTAATAAATAATGTAGGGGTCAAGAGCCCAATTCTAGATGATGGGCCGTGGGCCTGTCCGAAGAAACATGTGAGTCCGAGGATGGCAAATCATGAGCAAGGCACGTAATTTAACTCTTCGTTGGGATATAACTTATATGAAGAGGAAAGGAATGGTTCGAGAACAATTACCTTTTCAGAAGATCAAAAGGACGACCAAGATAGACCCTCCAACGTTTACCCTGATATTTCGGGGGATTCTCCTAATATGTGCAAGCAAATAGGACAGGTGGAAGCAAGGAGATATTATGTAAAAAGTTGATGCCACCGCATTTATTATCCTGCAGCTAACCCTTTGGCCGCAGTAATGGGGAAAGGATGTTTGAACAGTGACTCACCACCTTTACGGCTGCCATGTAAGGACTTTAGGGGGAGGTTGATAGGAAAAGTATCAAGGAAAAACCACCTAACTGGCACGTGAGAGAAACTAGCCAATAAATAGAGTGGAAGGCAGAGAAAGAAGGCATTGGACACTTCAGGGAAAAAGTAAAAGTGGAACCAATAGAGAGAAAGAGAAATAGAAAAAGCAGTGGAAACTTAAATAACTGTAAAAGCACTCCTCCTCGGACTAGGCCGAGGACAACTTTATACCATTCCAACACTTTGCTTTGGTTGATATGGTTACAACCATATTTGGGCCATCAATAAACTCACTTCGAGCCCAGCTTATTTAATCCACTCTCTACAATTCATTGCAAAGGATGCTGTTCATGTTTCCTACAATTCATTGCAAAGGATGCTGTTCATGTTTTAGACCTAAGTTCACATCATTTGTAGGCCCATCTTGCCATATTATATCCGAACAATTGGCGCCATCTGTGGGAAATCAACTGGTGCATCGGTGAGTTCAGGTTTGAACCATGGTTGGATCAGATCCAAACAGAGTGGAGTCTAAAGGTTCACAACATCTTGATCATTTTGTACATCTTGAGCGAGAAAGGGACCATGAAGGAAGCATGCATACCATGCACACTGGGAGGAGTCGACGTCAAAACGAGGAAGACGGGTCTCATAAAGACACTACGAGGAACATGCAACGTAAGATTGATCGTTTAAAAGAGAAGCTGCGCCATGCACGAAGGAGGCGTAGTCCATCCAGCAGCCCGTCCATCACTGACAACTCTTTTAATGATGATGAGGATGATAATTATAGACGTCGGTCACGAACACCCCCAAGCGAGTCTTTCTCTTATGAGGAAGAACATCACCATAACCGTAGAGGCAGAAACACCTCCTCTAAAGGTGTTGGGAATGATGCAATAAATAGGGCACTCAACCAGATTTCTAGGTCGCCCTTCACACTCGGAATCGAAGGAGGAAGGCTTCCTCGGCGCTTTACTCAGCCCACTTTCACCGCGTACAATGGACGAATCGACTCGGTAGAGCACGTGAGTCATTTTAATCAAAGGATGGTTGTCCATGCCAGGAGCGAGACTCTTATATGCAAGGTATTCCCCTCCAGTTTGGGGCCTGTGGCCATGAGATGGTTTGATGGCCTTGTAGCCAATTCTATTGGATCCTTTCGGGCACTCACTAAGGCCTTTTGCTATTGGTTCATTACGAACACTAGGGTCCCTCGGCCTTTAGATTCCCTATTGTCCATGTCTATGCGAAAGGGGGAGACGCTGAAAACGTACTCGAATTGGTATTGGGAGATGTTTAATGAGATTGAAGGGAGTTTTGATGGTGTAGCTGTGAGAACTTTTAAGATTGGCTTGCCAGCCGAACATGATCTGAGGAAATCGCTGACTAAGAAGCCAGTAAGAAGCGTGCATCGACTAATGGACTGTATCGACGAGTATAAGCGAGTGGAGGAGGATCAGTTGCTTGGAAAGGGAAAAGCCAAGGTTATCCCTCAGGAGATGAGAGATTTCAAGTCGGACCGATATAGCAACAGCAGGCCGCAGAGGGACTATGGTATGCAGTCCAGGTCTGTCGCGTCACAAGCAGTCCATGCCGTGTTCCAAGAACCAATCCACCAGATTCTGGAGAAAATTCAGAACGAGCCATATTTCAGGTGGCCAAACAAGATGGGGGGAGACCCCACAAAGCACAATCAAATCCTTCACTGTCAATACCATCAAGAACGGGGGCACACTACAGAGGACTGCAGGACTTTGAAGAGCCATCTAGAACAACTTGTGAGGGAAGGAAAGCTACAGCAGTTTGTTTATCGGCCCAATAGCCAGGGAGAACACATCAGGCTAGGGGCTTCGGGAACCACCTCGTCAAGGCCCCCAATGGGCACGATCAATGTCATCTTTGTAGCACCCAAGAGAACTAGATCCTACCCTTACAGAGTGATGTCCGTCTCTAGCGTAGTTGCCGAGGACCTGACTCAAGAATCAAAATAGGCCCGGGCAAAAATTCGACCAGTCTTAAGCTTCTCGGATGAAGATAAGCAGGGGACTATACAGCCCCATGACAACGCTCCCCATGACAACGCTCTGGTCATCACCCTTAGAATCGGGGGATATGACGTGAAGAGAGTGATGGTTGATCAAGTGAGTGGGGCTGAGATCATATATCTGGACTTATACAGAGGATTAGGCTTAAGACCTAAAGATCTAACAACATACGATTCGCCTTTGGTTAGTTTCAATGGGAAAACCGTTATCCCCAAGGGTCAGATTAAGCTGTCTGTTCAAGCAGGGTTCGAGGTGGTTGAGGTAGACTTCATCGTGGTGGATGCATATTCTCCCTACACGGCCATAGTTGCCAGACCCTGGCTACACGCCCTGGGGGCCGTTGCGTCAACTTTACATTTGAAGGTGAAATTTCCATCTGGAGGGCAAGTCGAGGAGATTGTAGGAAGCCAACATGTAGCGAGGCAATGCCTTATATCGGCTATCATGCATCAGCCTGCTGCCGAGCCTACGACCTCTATTGGTAAAAATCTGTAGCAATCAAAAATCCCAATTCCACCTACTATTGTGGAGTTGGATGAAGAGAAGTATGAGAGACTGGAGAAAGTTGTCATTGATAGAGACCCAGAAAGGTTTTTCCAGATCGGGACTCAATTGCCTCCTCGGGATAAAGAAGAGCTGTTGGCACTCCTAAGAAGAAACATTGATGTGTTTGCCTGGAACTCTTATGAGGCCCCAGGCGTAAATCCAGAGTTCATCTGCCATCACTTAAACGTAAGTCCAGCCGCCTTCCCCAAGAAGCAGCCACCTCGGCGCTCGTCCAAAGAGCATTCTGACGCTGTTCGGAAGGAAGGGAACAAACTCAAGCAGGCCGGGGCTATTAAGGAGGTTTTCTATCCAAAATGGTTAGCCAATACTATGGTGGAAAAGAATAAAAATGGAAAATGGCGTGTATGCGTGGATTTTACAGACTTAAACAAAGCATGTTCGAAGGATCTCTTCCCCATGCCTCGAATTGATCAGTTAATGGATGCAACAATAAGGCACCCGCGAATGAGTTTCTTGGACTCCTTTCAAGGGTACCACTAGATTCCCTTGGCTCTGGATGATTAAGAGAAGACAGCCTTCGTCACCCCTGTCGGGAACTATCACTATAAGGTGATGCCATTCGGTCTGAAAAATGCAGGCTCCACCTATCAGAGGATGATGACAAAGATGTTCGAATCGTAGCCGGGTAAATGCATTGAGATTTACATAGACGACATGGTGGTCAAGAGTAAGCTGGAATCCGAGCACTTCGGAGACCTCGGAAATATCTTTGAAATTTTAAGGAAACATAGGCTGCGACTCAATGCTTCAAAATGCTCTTTCGGCGTTGGATCAGGAAAATTTTTGGGCTACATGGTCACCCATCACGAAATCAAGGTCAATCTCGACCAGATAAAGGCGATTAATAATCTGCAGCCCTCTCGGAATCCTAAAGAGGTGCAGAAGTTGACTGGGATGACTGCTGCTCTTAACTGATTCATCTCTAGGTCGGCAGATAGGTGTAAGCCTTTTTTCCAATTGTTGAACAAGTGGAAGGGGTTTGAATGGACCAAAGAATGTGTTCTAGCTTTCCAGCAGCTAAAGGAATATTTATCTCGACCCCCCATCATGTCCAGCCCCACAACAGACGAGGTTCAATTCGCCTATATTGCTGTGGCCACCCATGCAGTGAGTCTGGTACTTATACGGGTTGATGATAGCGTCCAGAAACCTGTTTACTTCGTGAATAAATCCCTTCATGAGGCCAAGGTCCGTTACTTGCCTTTAGAGAAGGCCATCTTTACGGTGGTCGATGCTACACGTAAACTTCCTCACTACTTTCAATCGCATACGATTGTGGTCCTTACCCAACTCCCACTTAGATCACTACTTCAAAGTGTAGATTATACAGGAAAAATTGCAAAATGGGGTACGATTCTAGGGGCCTACGATATAAAGTACATGCCTCGCACCTCTGTCAAGGGGCAAATCCAAGCCGACCTGGTAGCCGAATTCGCCGAGCCTCTGTTAGAAGAAAATGCCGAGACGAAGCACATGGATGAAAATACAGTTGGCTCAGTCTCCATACAAGGACCCCCACCCTGGAAGTTGTATGCAGATGGTGCAGCCAAAAAGAGAGGCTCGGGAGTGGGGTTAGTTTTGATATTGCTAGAGAATGTTTTTATCGAAAAATCCCTCAGGCTAAACTTCTCGGCTATCAATAATGAAGCTGAGTACGAAGCATTACTAGTCGGAATGGCCATGGTCAAAAGAGTGGGTGGAAACACCGTTAAAGTATTCTTGGATTCAGCACTGATTATTGGCCAAGTCAGAGGAGAGATAGAAGCGCGAGATGAGAGAATGCAGAAGTATTTGAGACATGTCAAGCAACTGCAGTCACAGTTCTAGTCATTTAGTTTACAGTACATCCCTCGGTGGAAATGCACATGCGGATTCCCTAGCCACTCTGGCGACCTCCTCGGCTCAAAAATTGCCTCGGCTTATCTTAGTCGAAGATATACGGAAGCATGCCGAGGGGGAAGAAGGGCCTAGCATCTATCAAATAAGAGTGGGACCAAGCTGGATAGACCCAATGGTAACATACCTCAAAGATGATGTCCTACCACAAGACAAGGTTGAAGCAGATAAAGTGTGGAGAAAGGCTCTTTGGTTCTGGTTGTCAGAAGACAATAAGCTATACAAACGCTCTTTCTCTGGACCCTACTTGTTGTGCGTACACCCTGAGGCCGCCAAGTTACTCCTTGAAGAACTACACGAAGGAATTTGTGGGAGCCACATAGGAGGTCGATCCCTAGCTCACAGAGCCCTAACTTAGGGATACTGATGGCCGAACATGCAAAGGGAACCACAGGAGTATGTGAAGAAGTGTGATCAATGCCAGAGGTTTACACCGAATATTCATAAACCCGAGGGAGTTCTTAACCCTTTATCCAGCCCATGGCCTTTCGCTCAATTGGGCTTGGACATTGTAGGCCCTTTCTCTAAGGTAGCTAGGAGTAAAAAATACCTGATCGTTGGCACAGACTACTTCACCAAGTGGGTCGAAGCTGAGCCCTTGGCGAACATCAGAGAAGTGGACGTCCAGAAGTTTATATGGAAGAATATCATCACCCGGTTTGGAGTACCCCACATGCTTATCTCGGACAATGGTCTTCAATTTGATAGTAAGGCATTCAGGAGATACTGCTGCGGGTTAGGTATCACGAACAGGTACTCCACCCCTGCATATCCGCAGGGGAATGGCCAGGCTAAGGCCGTCAACAAAGTCATAGTGAGCGGGTTAAAGAAGAGGCTGGATAATGCTAAAGGAAGGTGGGTGGAAGAATTATCACAAGTTCTCTGGACCTACAGAACGACTCCTCGGAGATCTACAAGAGAGACCCCCTTTACAATGACTTATGGGGCTGAAGTTGTTATTCCTATAAAAACTGGATTCCCTACACTTAGAATGAGTTCTTTTACCCCGGCTAACAATGACAGACTGCTTGAAAGAAACTTAGATCTGGTTGCCAAACGAAGGGAAAATGCTATGGTTCAACTAGCCTACTATCAACACAAGCTTAAGCAGAGGTATGATGCCAATGTCAAGCTAAGACCACGTACACCAGGAGATTTGGTTTTGCGAAGAGTCGTGGGTACTGCTAAGAACCTAGCTTGGGGAAAACTTGGGCCCAACTAGGAAGGGCCATATCGCATCCTTTCAATAGCTGGAATATGTGCATTTTATTTGGAGGATTTGGACGAACGAGCTATACCTCATCCCTAGAATGTAAATAACTTAAGAAGGTAATACTATTAATAAAAATTTTCATTATTGTGAAGGTTATTATATTGTTATTTTACTTAGTGTTAAACAGAATCTTGGTCATGTCTGGTCCCTCGGACCACACACCTTGGGTAAATTAATACTCTAGTTCATTTTACTAAGTGTTAAACAGAACCTTGGTCATGCCTGGTCCCTTGGACCACATACCTTGGGTAAATTAATACTCTAGTTCATTTTACTAAGTGTTAAACAGAATCTTGGTCATGCCTGGCCTCTCGAACCACATACTTTGGGTAAATTAATACTCTAGTTCATTTTACTAAGTGTTAAACAGAACCTTGATCATGCTGCCTCTCGGACCACATACCTTAGATAAATTAATACTTTAGTTCATTTTACTAAATGTTAAACAGAATCTTGGTCATGCCTAGTTCCTTGGATTACATACCTTGGGTAAATTAATACTCTAATTCATTTTACTAAGTGTTATATTAAACCTCAATCATGTCTAACCCCTCAGATCACACATTCCGAGCAATTTCACCCTCTCATACATATCACTAAGTATTCAGCAGAAACTTAGTTTTGCATACTCTCTCGGACCGCACACTTTGAGCAAATTTGTACTCTCATTCAATTTTAGCATTTCAAGTAATGAAAGATTCGATTGTGTTTGCGTAAATTTACTCCTATTTGCTCAAACAAGTTGAATTAATTGAATGACTTCGAAATAATTAGAAGGCTTGCATTATGTTCATCATTGGTCTCGGATTACTATTGTCATATTCATGCTATCCACATGATTTCGTTTGAGTAGAAGTCTACTTCCATTGTCACTTTAGTTTTTTCTTTCTTCCCCTGTGAACTTCAAATTCTTACAGATTTAAAAGTTACAAAGCAAGAGAAATAAATGAATGGAATTAGGAGTGATTAAAGGCAAATACGAATATTCTCATTAATTAAAAGTTTCAGTACATTATGACAGCGTACAAAATGTTACTATGAGAATGAGAAAAACAAAACCCTAGTTCTAAGTCTTGGACGTCGGAGGAGGAGGATTGCTGTCAAGTATGCTCGGCTCAACATCCGAGGGTCCAGCACCAGTCTCTGTAGGAACAGCCTCTTTAGCCTTAGTAGCATCCATGGCCTTGGAAGAAGTGGTCATCCCCGCACTGGTGCTTTGCTGCAGTGTCACTTCTTCCCCCTGACCCTCGTGTCCATCCTCAGGAGGAACAAGCGTCTGTTCGGATGACTCCGAAGCTTGGGATGATGGAATCTCAGGATCAGTCGGGACTACACGTATGTGCAGATAAAAGTATATCTTCCTGGGCTGCCTAAGTTCCGAGCTGGCAGGGACTTTTGCAAGGTTCAGGGCTTCCTCCCAAGTGAACTTGTAGTAATCCCTGCACACCTCGGAGACTTCTTCTACGAGCCCTATCTCCGTCTTCTCTACGCCACGGACGTACTCGGCATTCTTCTTGGCCTCGACTGCTTCTAGAGCGTCCCGAGCTTCCTTCTCTACCTTCTTGGCCTTCTCAAGGCTGGACTTGAGCTCCAGGACTAGCTGTCTTTGAGTTGCCAGTTCTATTTCAGTCATGTACAATATCTTTCGCTGGTCCTCAGCTTGGTCCTGGGCATTCTTCATGCCAGCCTCGGCGCTCCTCTCCTCCCTCTCCTCGATAACTAACTTTTTGGCCAATTCTTGCTTCTCATGCTTTACGGCCCCCAAGTTTTTCTCAACATCCATACAAGATTGGGTCTCAGCCCTAGCCTGGTTACGGGCGTCCCTAACCCAATCTTTAGCTACGTAAACTTCTTAGGTAAGCTGCACAAAAAGAACGATAAAATTGTGTCACGCCATACAAAAGTAAAACACATAGTTTTTAAGTAAGTAACTCCAATTTGTAAAGAAGGGATCAGAAACTCACCATGGCCAAGTCTCTTTTCAGAGACATGAACAGGTCGGATTGCCTCTAGAACCTTATTGTCTCCACGTCCTGAGAAAAAAGCAGTGGGCGCTCCGAAGCCTCGGCAATATAAGCCGAGTGCCCCTTTTGAAACTCCCTAATGGAAGCAGTAGAAGGGATTGGAGCGCCATCCAAATCGAACCGTGGGGCCCAGGATGGTGAATGTTGGACGTCCCTAGTGTTGGTGTCTCCTTTGCTCTCGGATAGAGAGACCCTTCTATTGTCTCTCTCACCCTTCTGCTGTTTTGGCCTCTTCTGTTGGTGCTGGGGCACTTCACCCTCTTCGGTATCCAGGTCCACCACCTTCCTCTTCTTCTTTAAATCCGGTATTCGAAAAAGGCCGGTCTCGGATGCAGGAAGAGGCGGAGGTGGAGGGAGGTTGTCAGTAGCTTTGGCCTTAGGTGCATCCTTAGAAAATGCACCCTTACTCCTCCCAGCTAAGAGATCTCTCAACCCCGCCCTTGGTTTTAGAGACATCTCCTCCTCTTCCTCCTCGGAACTCTCAGGACTTGGTATGCTTTGAGGCTGTGTTTGCACTTCTTCTTCTCCCTCAAAGTGAAACTAGTCTATCTCCGTCTCCAAGGACAACCGAAAAGAGGCAGTTTCTTCCCTTTGGATAACGGGAGGAGGAAGAGCTTGTTGAAGCGGCCACTCAACTGAAGGAAGGTCCTTCTTAGCCAAGAAACCCGGCCGAGAAACCTCAATCCTGTGGATCCTCTTATCCCCTGCTCGGATTGCGTTCCCAACGTCCTAGAAGCTGTCTGACAGAGGAGCAAAGTCCAATATCAGATGAACGGCACGCAGCTGGTCGTCTGAATGCACAAACACCTCGGATCTGAGTAGTTTGTTCAAGCCAGGAACGTTCACGAGGCTGAGTCTGGGAGTAACAAACTTTCTATCTGCAATCACAGCCGAGAAACGCAGGATCAATTATATCATCAAATCACGTCAAAATCAAATGACTGAGCAACACAATAAGGTGAAACCTAGAGTATAAATTCTATATTAACTTAATCTAGTCCTACGGCATCCCACCTAGCTCCCCTTCCGTGGTCGGACAGTGTTGGCCGATGTGCCACGCATCAGAGACGATGACGTAGTCGTCTTTCATGCCCTTGTTGGACTTAGGAAGACACGACACCATTTTGACAATAGGGGACCTGGATTTTAGATAGTACCGCCTGTCGGTCAGAGAATGACATTCGTACATATGCACGACGTCATGCCAGGTGAGTTGCAGGCCCATCATTTGATTGAGGGCGTCCACACAACCCAAAACCCTAAATAGGTTAGGAGCGCATTGGTGTGGGCATAACCTATAGTTCCTGAGATAATCTCGGGTAACTGTACCCATGGGAATGGTCATTCCTCCCTCTAAAAAAGCAATCACGGGAATGACCACCTCGCCGGACCTCCTATCGGTCACATTGTTTTCCGGTGGGCAGTACCGGAGATTTACCCCCTCGGGTATGTTGTATTTCACCCTAAAAAGTTCTATGGCTACTAGCGAATCGACAAGATTCTTAAATCTACCCATTTAAGTGTGTAAAAGAATCCTAAGAAGACTTTCTAGTCTGAGTTAAAACCGAGACAAGAAGGCCGAGATGCTCAACCGAGGAGAAAAGAACTCAGAAACCAAACACTTACAGGAGTGGTCGAGGTTTTCGTCTCAACAACTTCCTAGAACTCTAGGATTTTTCGTAAAGATGCTCTTGGAGTAATTAGAATAAGGAAACGTATAAAGGCTGGAGTGCTCAAAAACTCTGAAATGTTTAAGAATATGCGAAATGGGCAGAACGACTCCCTCAGAGCGTTTTATATAGGGAATGAAAGGGGAGTAGGAGTTGTCCCGCTCAAAATTTCAGGGCGAGATTCCAGACGTACGATTAAATTCTCGCCGTTGATAAGGAGGACAAGACGCCGCCTAGAGCAATAAATGACGCATCGTGGCTTCCGAAGCATCAACAATAATTATGAGACACGCGGAATGGCGTGTCCACGTGAGAAAATTGTAAAATTGGTGGACTTAACTTCTAAGGAAATCAAAACCCCATATTTCTCCTCGGACGAAGGAGAAACCTGGAGTTTTGAGGGGCTATTGTAGGGGTCAAGAGTCCAATTCTAGATGATGGGCCGTGTGCCTATCCAATGAGACATGTCAATCCGAGGATGGCAAATTATGAGGAAGACACGTAATTTAACTCTTCGTTAGGATATAACTTATGTGAAGAGGAAAGGAATCGTCCGAGATCAATTACCTTTTCGGACGATCAAAAGGACGACCAAGATAGACCGTCCAACATTTACCCTGATATTTCAGGGGACTCTCCTAGTATGTGCAAGCAAATAGGACAGGTGGAAGTAAGGAGATATTATGTAAAAAGCTGCTGCCACCGCATTTATTATCCTGCAGCTAACCCTCTGGCCGCATTAATGGGGAAAGGATGTCTGAACAGTGACTCACCATCTTTACAGCTGCCATGTAAGGACTTTAGGGGAAGGATGATGGGACAAGTATCAAGGAAAAACCACCTAACTGGCATGTGAGAGAAACTGGCCTATAAATAGAGCGGAAGGCAGAGAAAGAAGGCATTGGACACTTCAAGGAAAAAGTAAAAGTGGAACCAATAGAGAGAAAGAGAAATAGAGAAAGCAGTGGAAACTCAAATAACTGTAAAAGCACTCCTCCTCGGACTAGGCCGAGGACAACTTTATACCATTCCAACACTTTGCTTTGGTTGATCTGCTTACAACCATATTTGGGCCATTAATAAACTCACTTCGAGTCCAGCTTATTTAACCCACTCTCTACAAATTCATTGCAAAGGATGCTGTTCATGTTTTGGGCTTAAGTTCACATCATTCGTAGGCCCATCCTGCCATATTGTGTCCGTACAAATAATATCATCAATATTATCATATACAATATAACAAATTTAATATAACTTTATTATACAATGAGTCAATAATAAGAAATTAACATCTTAAATGTTATAACTATTTTCTCAAAAAAAATGTTATAACTAAATTGATCTCTTTAAAATCGAACCAAGAAAAAAAAAAGAACGATTTTTGGCATAGATTAAACATTACCTTTTAATCCAATAATAAATTAGAAAAATAGATAAATATTCCCGACACAACATGTTTTATTTGTCGAGTATTGGTTAAGGTTTTTTTTACTGGTTTAATACCCGTTCTAATCTTCCGACTTCAAGCAATTTAACCGATTTATGTTCCAATTTTCTGGTCCAACTACAAAAAGGTAAGTTATAATTTACAATGATTTTACAAATAATAAAGTTTAATTGACAGGTTCTCAGTAAGGTAAGAGTGTCCCTCTCTCCTTTCTGTGGCATAGGGTTTCCTTCTTTTTTGAGAAGAAGGATACGTTCCCTATAGTAATGAGGTTACTAGTAGGGATTGGAGTTTCCCCAATGTAGCTGGGGGTGGTACTAGTGGCATTTAGGAATGGAAGAGATTACTCGGAATTGGAAGCAGTTGTCGCTGTCAGAAGAGGAAGGTAAAAATATAGATTTATCGAAGAACAAGAAGGTGGGGAAGTGGGTTTTGGCTGCCAAGTTTCTTACTTGCAGGTTAGTGAACATTGAAGTGGTGGCGCGGACGTTCCGTCCATTATGGAGAACACGCAGCAGGTTTGAAATAAGTGATGCAGGAAATAATATTGCATTGTTTGAGTTTGAGATGGAAGTGGACGTGGAAAAAGTGCTTATGGGGGAACCATGGACTTTTGACAAGCATTTGGTAGTGCTGGAGCGTTACGACAGATCATCCCCAGTTCAGAACTTGAAATTCAATACCACTGCCTTTTGGATTCAGCTTCACAATATCCCATATTCTTTCCTAACGACAGAGACCACACTGAGTCTGGGGGAAGCACTAGGAACAGCCATCAAACCAAAAAATACTGGTGAGATAAGAGGGGGAAATTTCTTGAGGGCCAGGGTGGTGGTGGACATAACCAAATCATTGTGCAGGGGTCGTAGAGTTACATGGGATCAGTTAGAGGAGGGATGGATTTCTTTTCAGTATGAACGACTCCCAAACATTTGTTATTGGTGCGGTTAGTTATCCCACGATGACAATCGGTTGACGATTAACAATTCAGAGCTTGGGATTAGGGCGAGTCAGTTTAATCTGGCCAGAAAAGCAACTATCAAAGTTCAAGGTTTTGAAGTGTTGGGCTTCAATAGTAGTTCGAGATTCAATCCCACGAGTTCTACTCCATCGTTGATGGAAGCGAACTCACTTGAAGGGGTACCTGAGGGTCACCATCTTAAACCCGGCATTATGGAGGAAGAGCAGAAGGATTTTGAGGAGTTAAAGTTAGACATGGCGATGGCAAGGGTGGTGGATGGTTTCGGGAATGTTTTTGCTCACCAGTCCATGCCGAAATTTGAGGAGATTATCCAAGAAATAGATGAGGGCATTCACGTGAAATATGGGAATTTGAATTCAAATTGGGAAGTATCTATGCCAACTAGAATGAAGGAAGCAAATCTAGTTGTTTTGGATAGCACGGATAAGCAGGATATTTTAAATAAGGAAGATAAGGCGGAAGGGAAGGTGGATATGCATGCTACAATCCCATAAGTTCGGTGTTCAGCTTTAACGCAGGTCCATTAGGAAATGTGGTAAACAAGGGAATTGGGAGAAAAAAGGATAAGGCCAAATCAGCCAACACAACTCAGAAGAAGCCAAGTAATAGTGGTGGGCTAGGTACAAATGTTAAGCATATGTGTCATGAGAAGGTGAGTCTCTCTGAGGAGGATTTTGGACCAAAAAGAAAGGCAAAAAGTAACTCAGGGGAGGAGGATGGTTCAGAACAGAAAAAGAAATTTACGAAGAAGCTAAGATTCTTGGTTCAATCATGGCAGCACATTTGGGATCAGTGGAGGTTGCAATGCAACCCCGTCGGGTCTAATGAGTCTATTATGCTAGAACTACCAGGAGTTTGGGAACCTTCGGACAATTAAAGCCTTGAAAGGTAGTGTTACAAGAAGAGCCCACAATTGTCTTCCTCATGGAGACAAAATCTGATTTGGATTGGATGATCAAGGTTTGTGATAGTTGTAATTTTCAACATGGTTTGATGGCCCCAAGTAAAGGAAAGAGTGGTGGTTTAGCTTTGTATTGGAAAGAGGATATTCAAACCTATTCTCCAACTCATATTGATGCTCTAGTAGATGGGGGAACGGAAGTTGGGTGATGGCGCTTGATTTGGCTTCTATGGTGATCCAGACATGGCAAAAAGGCCTGAATCGTAGGCTAAACTCAAACATCTACGGGGTACATAAATTCTGCCTTGGTTAGTAATTGGTGACTTCAATGAAAAAACGGGGTGGTCTGAGAAGGAGGGGGGCAGTAATAGATCTAAACCGTAGATGGAGAGGTTTGTTGACATGATCAATTGGTGTGGACTTAAGGACATTGGCTTTGTTGGGCCAAGGTTCACTTGGTTATATCAAAAGGCAGATGGAATGCAAATACGTGAAAGATTGGATAGGGCTTTGGCCTCTTTATATTGGGTGATGCGATTTCCCTTGGCAAAGCTTTTCCATTTAACATCCTTGGTTTCGGATCACTCCCCACTCTCGCTTCGCCTGACTCCTAAATCAAGGAAGAAGAAAGCGTGGAAAGTGTTTCATTTTGAGTCGATGTGGCTTAAAGATCCAAGGTGTGAGGAGATTGTTCAGGAAGCATGGAATGAAGGACTAGCTGAGAGCTCAAATTATGCATTGGGGAAATGCTTGGACAGATGCTAGATCCGTCTGGAAGCTTGGAATAAAACCGAGTTTGGTCATGTGGGTAGAACGATAGCTGAATTACAAAAGCACTTGGAATGGTTAGAGCTTCAACCATCTTGCTCAGCTATCATTCGAAATATGAAAAATACCAGGATTGAACTAAATTGTTGGTTGGAAAAGGAAGATGCTCTGTGGCTATAAAGATCCCGAATAAATTGGTTATAGTCTAGAGATAGAAATACAAGGTTTTTCCATGCTAAAGTGTCTGCTCGTTAAAATAAAAACTTTATTACAAGACTATTAGATTCGGAGGGAGTGTGGCAAGAGGACAATACAAGGGTGGAAGGGATAGTGGTGGAACACTTTCAGAATCTTTTCTCATCTGGCAATCCTTCAGATTTTGTGGAAATCCTACAAGCAGTCCAACCGAGAGTTGCACCAGCTATGAACCATGCTTTGTCACAAGACTTCACGGCAAATGAAGCTCAATTGGCGTTAAAACAAATGTACCCTCTTAAAGCTCCTAGACCTAATGGCATGCCTCCCTTGTTTTTCCAGCATTTTTGGCCAACCATTGGTGATGAGGTGATAAAGACTGTCCTTGATTTCCTCAATGCAGGTATATCTCCTCCAAACTTTCATGATACCCATATTGTGCTTATTCCAAAATGTAAGGAGCCCAAGAGAATTACTGATTATAGACCTATTAGCCTATGTAATGTAGTATATAAGATTGCAGCAAAAAGTATTGCTAACAAGTTGAAGAAGATTCTTCCTTCCATTATTAGTGATACCCAAAGTGCCTTTGTGCATGGAAGGTTAATCACTGATAATATCCTTGTAGCGTTTGAGACCATGCATCACATTAGTCAGAGGAGAGCAGGAAGAACTAGTGAAATGGCTCTGAAACTACATATGAGCAAAGATTATGATCGGGTTGAGTGGATCTGTTTGGAGAAGATTATGGAAAAGCTCAGCTTTGCAGAAGAAAATAGGGGTTGTTGATGCGGAGTGTCACTTCTGTCACCTATTTTGTAAGAATCAATGGTAAGCCAAGGGGTCACATTATACCAAGCAGAGGGTTACGCCAAGGGGGCCCTTTATTACCTTACCTTTTTCTTCTATGTGCTAAAAGCTTGTCTGCTTTGATAAATCTGCCGTTGCTAGTGGTCAGATGGGAGGAGTGGCTGTGTGTCGGGGTGGTCCCAAATTATCTCATCTTTTCTTTGCAGATGACAGCCTAATTTTTTGTAAAGCTTCCATTAAGGAATTTTCTTCTTTACAAAGAATCTTACAGGTTTATGAGGAAGCTTTTAGACAGCAGCTGTATTGGACCAAGACATCCCTTTTCTTTAGTAGCAATGCTCCAAATGAAATTAAAGAAGAGATCAAGACTAGATTTGGGGCTCAAGTAATCAAACAGTATGAGAAGTATTTGGGTTACCTTCCCTGATTGGAAGGCGAAAACAAAATACTTTTAATGACATAAAGGAGAAGTTGATCAAAAAGTTGGCGGGATGGAAGGAGAAGCTATTGTCCAAAGTAGGGAAGGAAGTTTTGATTAAGGCAGTCGCACAGGCTATCCCCACGTATTATATGAGCTACTTCAAAATACTTGATGCTTTGTGTGATGATCTGATGACTATGACAAGGAATTTTTGGTGGGGCCAAAGAAGAGATGAAAAGAAGATGGCATGGTTAAGCTGGGATAAAATGTGCCAACCAAAGGAAAAGGGGGGTTTGGGGTTCAAGTAGTTGAAACAATTGAATTTGGCTCTCCTAGCCAAACAAGGATGGAGACTGCAAATGAACCATGACTCTCTGGCCTATAGGGTTCTTCAAGCTAAGTATTTCCCCAAGTGTGATTTTATCCATGCATCTTTGGGTAACAATCCATCTTTCATTTGGAGGAGCATTATGGCGGCATAGGACCTGGTGAGGTATGGCATGCGATGGAGATAGGAAATGGGGATAACGTCAAGGTGTGGGGTGACAAATGGCTACTGTCACCCACTATGTACAAAGTGTCTTCCCCACAGCTGTTTTTACATGCAGACACATGAGTAAGTGAGCTAATCAACAAGGAGGAGGTGACTTGGAAATATGAAGTTGTTGATACTCTGTTTATGACTCATGAAGCAGAGATGGTTAAAAGTATCCCATTGAGCTCTTGCCTACCACCAGATAAGCAAGTTTGGGCTCTAACAAGCAATAGAATGTTTAATGTGCGGAGTGCTTATTATGGTGCTTTACATTTGGCCAAAGTTGATAATCAAGGTGACTGCTCTGACGACAGCCTTAGCAAACACAGGAAAAATGCCTCCACCCCCCCTAAAATTTAGATTAGTGGTCGTTACACCCCTTAAACTTTTATTTTGGCCAATTTACTCCTTAAACTTTATTCATGTGCCAAATCACTGCTTGCATTAGTTCGTTGTTAAAATTATAACAGAATATGCACGTGAGACCTGTGATATTTAAAATACCAAATCTGAAATTTGAACTCAGTGGAAGAAGAGAGAAACATTTTGAGTGAGAGAGATGATCGGTCAAAACCACCGCAACATCCCTCCCTCCGCCAGCGGAAATCCATCTTGCCATCTGTGGTCTCACAGTGCCGTTCAACAGTATATATGGATTCGCACCACAAACCCCCCCCCCCCCCCCACCCAAAAAAAAAAGTCTCGAATTTCTAAAACTAATTAGTTTCAATTTTAAGAAGGTTAATAGATCGAAACAAGGGAATTACACCAATGAAGCTCCTAGACTTTGATCTCCATAATCTTCAATTAAACAAAGTTTTTTTTTTCTTTTCAATTTAGTTTTTGATTAAAGGAATTTATGTGTTGGTTTGGATACGAATGATTTCTCTTGCATTTGCTTTTTTTTTTTTTTTTTACTGACCAGTGCCTTTTGCACTATTCATGGGACATGAACAGTGCAAACAAGCAAATGAACAGTAACTCGTGTGTGAATAATAATTTATTTATTATTTTTTTATTCTTTTCAGTTTTCAACAAAATAAGCGGTATCCAAACGAACACATAATGGTGCGGTTTGGATAGCTGAAACGCAGGCGCATTTTGCTTCTGCATTTCCTTCTTTTTTTTTTCTTTTTTTTTTTAGCCGTGAATGTTGACTTTTTTCGTGAATAGTATACGGGACCCACAAACATTACTTTTCAGCAACTTTTTCATTAAAAATGAGTCCTACGGTTCTATTCACACATTTTAAAATTATTTTGCTATAGTGTTTTCAATTTTCAATTTTTAGCTATCTCCAAATGGACCCTATATGTAACTCTTTTTTTTTTTTTAAAGGGTATTATGAATTCGGTGTGCGATGTTGGGATTTGGAATTGGATCGGTGGGTTTTGGTTAGTTTTCTTTGTTAGGTTGGTAAAGATTGTGGGGGACTAGGCTATTTGGGTTATTGGATTTGGTCTGGTTGTTGATTGCAGCTTCAAAGGAATTCATCATCAAACATCAGTAAAGACATCCAGCCTTGTAAATCAGAGTTCATTGTAAGATAATAAAGTCTCAAAATTGATGCATCTTGGAAAGTATGTGGAATGCAAATGTCAGACACATGGTGGCTATTGAACAAGAGATGGATATGCAGTTGAACAGCGTGACAGGACCATGGATGACGGGACAAAATTTTCGTCGGATGCCACAGTGGTTCTAACTTTTGATCATCGTGTCACTCTGACTTTAGAACGTTTCTCTTCTTCTCAGATTTTAGACAAAGGTCCGTTTGGATATAGCTGTAAGTTGAAAACTGAAAATACTGTAGCAAAATAATTTTGAAATATGTGAATAGTACCGTGAGACCCATTTTTAATGAAAAAGTTGCCGAAAAGTGATGTTTGTGGGTCCCGTGAATAGTGTACAAGTGCACTGTTCATAGGAAAAGTCAACATTCACAGCTTAAAAAAAAAAAAAAAAAAGGAAGCGCAAACGCAAAACACGCCTGCGTTTCAACTATCCAAACCACACCTTGGTATGTTAAACATCACGTGTGTCTCACTGCATATTCCGTTAAAATTTTTAACAGAGACTAACTAAGGTAGTGATTTGGCAAATGTGTGAAGTTTAAGGAGTAAATTGACTAAAATAAAAGTTTAAGAGGTGTAATGGTCATTGCTTTAGAGTTCAAAGGGCGTATGAACATTTTTCCCCAGCACACGCTTTTGAAAGCGTCTTTGGAAACTTCATGTACCTCACAAAATTAGGCACTTTGCATGGCGAGCCTGCCTGGACATTCTTCACGCGAAGTCCAATCTGGTGCGTCGAGGGATTTTACAAAACAGCATATGTGAAAGCTGTAACTCAGAAGCCGAAAACGCAGGTCACTTGCTTTGGACTTGCTAGAGAGCTCGCGAGTTATGGCAAAGCTTGAAAATGGCATTCCTTGCTGAAACGAACAGATGTGCTTCTTTTAAAGACGTGCTGTGGAGTTTACTTATGGGGGATCAACCGAGAGAGGAGCTAGCAGCAAAGGTGGTCACATGTGCTTGGGCATTGTGGCACAACAGAAATGAAGTAAGGCTCGGGGGAGAGAGGAAGCCTGGAAACGTTTTGCTACGATGGGCGCTGCATTATCTAGATGAGTATTATGCAGCAGTGGATTTTTACCAAACTCCTCCGGCACCAGTGACACAGATACCGGCGTGAATACCTCCGTCTGATCCGAGCTTCAAAGTGAATATAGATGGCGCGACATTTTCAGAGATGGGAGCTGTGGGCGTAGGCGTGTGTGTAAGGGATGATCAGGGCAGGCTTGCCGCAGCGTTGAGCAAGAAAATACCAGCTCCACTAGGTGCGATTGAAACAGAAGCAAAGGCAGTGGAAATTGGTATGCAGTTTGCCAAGGATATTGGTCTACAAGACTTCGTCCTAGAAAGTGATTCCCTTATCCTACATCGAGCTCTAACTGGATTGGCTGTGCCCCCCACATCTGTTGCTTCGGCGGTGTTGGGTATACAAGCTCTAAGTAGTGATTTTGTGATTTTGGCGAGTTTCCTTCTCACTTGTTCGCCGGCAAGGCAATAAACCGGCTCATTTATTAGCTAAACATATTATGGGCATTATTGATTTCTCTACTTTGATAGAAGAAAATCTTTATTTCTTGAAACAAGTTTTTTATCGTGATGTATTATCTCTTGCTTTTGATTGATAATATTAGTAGTCTTTCCATCAAAATAAAAAATTAAATTTAATTGTATTTGAAAATTACACTTTCCATGCTCGAGCGAGTACTTATACGTACGGTTAGAAATTAATTAAAAATTTACATAAAAATATCCACTTTGAAAGAATGACTATGTGGTTGTCGGTTTGAAGATTCTTTTGACAATTCCTATGAAAGCAAAGTTTTGAAACGGTCAAATGTTACTAGAAATCTTGGACTGTAAATTAAAGGAGGGGAAAAAGGAAAGAGCAAAATCCTAAATTACCAACTCCCTGGGTCCCCCGCATTTCCAGTTTCTTCATTTTTAATTATAGATTTTTTGGCTTGCTAGGAACATATATATATATATATATATATATATATATATATATATATACACAATTATACATTGTGAACCTTACAATCTTTGAACGGTACACAATACGCGTTTTCTAGAAGGGACTGTTGGCAAAAATAGTACTAACTTCTTGGAGGCTGCGCGCCCTCGGTGTCATACTGAGGAAGAGTCCATTTTACACCTGCTGCGTGACTGCCCCTTAACCAAAAATGTGTGGCAGCAGCTGGGTGGACGGGTAAACAATCTCAATTTTTTTTCTTTGAGCCTTCAGGATTGGCTAACCACCAACGCCACATTCAATTCTTATCACCAATCGGGTCCTGTGCCTTGGAATCATGTTTTCTTATTTGGTATTTGGATGCTTTGGAAGGACAGGAATCTCTGTATCTTTAAACAAAAAAATCCAAACCCCAATCTTGGCAAGGATGTTGTGGATCGTGCTGCTGAGTTCTTTTTCTGTGCAAACAATGGCCTGGCCACCAAAAGAAAAATCCTGAAAAGCATCAGATGGGAGAAACCGTGGGCTGGCTGGCTCACCTTGAACACTGATGGTTCGGCAACAAGCAGCACCGGTCAGGCGGGTAGAGGCGGGCTAATCAGAGATGACAATGGTGATTGGGTGTCAGGTTTTGCTAGGAGGATCGGGAATACAAACAGTTTCGTGGCGGAATTATGGGCTCTCCGCGATGGCTTGCAGCTGTTTCTACAATTGAATGCCCATTCTGTTAATATTGAGCTTGATGCTAAAGTTATTGTGGATGCTCTTAACTCTCCCACCCCTTCAAATTCTACTGTACCCTCTATCTTGGAAGAATGCAGACATTTGGCTAACCAAATTCCGCAGAAAAGTTTTAGGCATATTTACAGGTTGCAAACAAATGTGCTGATTTTTTGGCTAGAATAGGCACGCTACTTGACAATGATTTATGGTGTTTTCCAGTCCTCCTGTGGACTTAATTAGCATTTTGGAGGCTAATGCCATTGGTTTGTATGTCAACAGGCTCTGTTTTGAGCCTCTGTTTGCTGTTTAGTTGTTTAATGAAATTCCCTTTCTACCAAAAAAAAAAAAAACTTCTTGGAGGCAAATTGAAAATGACTTCATTTGAAACTCAAGTACTATATTGGATCCTATAAATAAATCACTTGAAGACGGGTACCAATAATAAGACTTGTATTATAGATTATACTATCAATTTACATAATTACATGGGGTAGATATTGTAATAATTTTAAACTTACTACGTGCATAGTATTTGTGGAGAAATTTATTACTCATGTCATGGTCCAGTCCTTTTAACTATAGAATTATAAATAAAGAAAAAGTTATATAGTACTTATTGTATTAATTACTATATCAGTGTGAATTATTTATTGTAAATGAACTGATACCTCTCTATATATAAAATACTTCGAGGTTATAAGGGAGAAAATGTTCAATCGGTGGATTTAACAACATATTGCAATTATTTAAAAAAAAAAAAAAATGAACCCCTCCACACGTGTTGGATCATTTGAAATTCATTAACATGCAACTAATTCTATTATCCTTGTGACCTGACTTGGATCAATGATACATACATAGAGTCAAACACACCAACGTGCAGTACAATTTCATGAAAAATTGAAAATATAAACAAGATAAAAACACTATCCTAGCACATAACACAGTCCTCACCAAAGAGATAAGCAATCCTCTCCATCCTCCATGGATCTTTCTCATCTTTCACTTCCTCAGACAGTGCAGGCAGTAGCTGAAGTCTGCACAAAGGGCACGTTACCTGACCATGATCCACCCACCCATCTATGCACTCTCTATGATAAACATGACTACAATTTGCAGGCTCTCTAATTTCTTCACTTTTCTCAATGCAATTCAAGCATATTACACATAAAATGGAGTCCTCTCCCTCTTGAGCTCTTGATTGTTTGAGAAAATTGCTGAGTTCTACCACTGGTAGCTTCTTCTTTATCAACTTTGAGACAACAGAACCTGTAAATGGTACCTGAACCATCAAGGGTGAGGGGCTATCTGTATCCTCTTCTTCAACAGAGTCTTGGTTTGACTCCTTACACTTATGTGGATAAAAGAAGGCCACCAAAACAAGGAATATGAGCCTTCTTAGGAAGTTTAGGAGATTTGGCATAAATTTTGGCATTTCATGTATTCAGATACTAATATCACCTTTGAGAACTAAAATTATTAGATTGATGAAAGTAAGGAACTTCTGAGGGAGAACATATATATATGGGAGCCTTAGCTTGATACTTGAGTAGTTGGTTTGTGTATTAGTATTAATATATATATATATATATATATATATATTGAATGAAAACACGTGTAAACTATTCAAGAATTTTGTACTTTAGTTGACTCTTTCTTTAGAGTGTGAAACAATGTTACGATATTATCCATTAAAATAATAACCTTGGAAGGACTGAAACCTTTTTCTTTTCTTTTTTTTCTTTTTTTTTTGGAGAATATGGAAATAGTACTAATACTGAAACCTGCTACGATAGTTACGTGTGCTTTATTTACTTATTTATTTTTTTATCTTACTTCCCTGGCTAACTAGTGAGAATAAGCGAATAAACTCACCTCACATATATCAAAAGTCAAAACCGAATAGAAATAGAACCTTCTTATTTTTTTTTTTTTTTTTTTTTGTCAAAAGTTATTAGTGCTGAACCATTATCATTTAATGGAAAATATATAATTGACATCTTAATATATACTTGGCTTATATACTGTTTCTTTTTTTTCTTTTCTTTTTTTGAGAAACGGCTTATAAAATGTTTCAATTATATATTGGAATTTGGAATCCTCCAATAATGCAGTGTGCATGCTCACCAATCACTATCCAAGACAATATAATACCCAGGACAAACCAAAGCTGTCAATATTGTATTGGAGTTTCGGTTTGATATAAAAAAAAAACGAAATATTTATATACTAGTATACTATTTTGAGGTTACCTTTAAATATATATATATATATATATATATATATATGAATCTGTATGTATGTATTTTTTATTTTTTTATTTACATATTTATAAACGTGGAAGTTAAAACACACATATTTTCTAAGTCTAAAAACATATCAGCCCAACATGTTTTATAAACCTTTGTCATTGTTATTTCTTCTCTTTTCTTTTTCTTTTTTTTTTCCTTATCCAAGCTAAATATTAATATCAATTCATACGCCTGAAAAATTCCCAGTATGACAGATACAAGCCAATATAGGTCGGTGTTTTGATCATTTTGGTGGAGTTCAGGAGTAATCTAATAATTTTTGTAGAGTGCAAGGGTAGTCTAGTAATACTCCTGAGCTTTTAACACAATCTAGTAATTTTGAAGGTTTTAGAGACAATCAAATATCTCTAACGAAGGTCTGGGTTAATTTGATAATTCCAAAAGGCTCTAAGGATGATTTGGTAATCTTGGTGAAGTTTAAGAGTCCGTTTGGTTGGATGGGTGGAAAAGTGAAAGGATAAAAATTAGATAAGGGATAGAAAAGTGGGAGGATAAAAAAAAATTTAGTTTCTCTCATTTGTGTTTGGTAAGGGGAGGAAAAGTAGAGGGATGGAAAAAATGAGTTTGTATAAATTTACTCATATGCTCTTGTTAAAAAAATTATGCCCAATTAAAACCAAAAAAAAAAAGTGGCAAACAACCAAAAAAAAAAAAAAAAGGCAATCACCTAAATTTATTATAAAAAAAATATGCCTAGAAAAAAAATTAATAAAAAAATCAAGTCTAGTTAAACCCTAAATAAATAAATAAATAAATAAAAGAAGAAAATAAGGAGCAAACCTATATATGCTCGAGAGAGAGAGAGAGAGAGAGAGAGAGAGAGAGAGAGAGAGAGAGAGAGAGAGCCAAAGTCAACGCCTAAGAAAGAAAAAAAATAGGGGGAAATTCAATCATTGGCTACAATTATTTCTCTCCCCTATATTTTCTTTCCAAATTGTAGAGATAGAATTTTGGTGAGACAGGAGAGAAAACTTATGGGCCCTACCAATTTTTCATCCTCCCCTTCTGTCCAACTAAACACCTATAAAATCAGTTTTCTCTTCACTATTTTCTATCTTCCTTATTTCACCTCCAACCAAATAGACTCTATGGGGTTTTCTAATAATAATGGAAGACTTCAAGGGCATTGCCATAATTTTCATGAGGTTTTAGAGGGCTTAGGTGAAAATAGAGATAATATAGTAATTTATGTGAGTTTAGGTGATGTTCTAGTAATTTATGTGTAGCGTAACAATATTAAGGTAATTCAATGTTGGGGTAATCTAGTAATTTCAATGGGGTTTCAAGGTAATTAGGTAATTTCAGTGGAGTTCAAGGGTAATTAGGATTTTTTTTTTTTTTTTTTTTTTTTTTGGAGTTTGAGTACTCATGTGATTTGGTAAAGTTTAGGGATTATTGGTAATTTTGGGTGGAAGGTATGGCAATTCTGTAATTGCATGAAGTTTGTGGCATTTTTGTAACTTTGGTGAAGTAGAGGGGGGGGGGCATTTCTATAATTTTGGTAAAGTGCCATTTATGTAATTTTTTAAGGTGTAGTGCATTTTTGTAATTTTATATTGATTTTAGCAGACTTTTGGGGTAGATTTGGGCCAACCAAATTTGGGCTCAAGATTTTGTTTAACCTAGGTTTGGACTGGGCTTTAATTGATTTAAACTCAGTTTGAAGGGGTGTGAATCAAGTCAATAGAGAGAGTACCAAAACTAAATTGCTTATGAACTAGAACAAAACTAGCCTAAAAATTTCACCTAATAATTCTAAGAGTATCCATATAAAATTGCTTCTTAAATTTTCTAATATTTTAGGAACTACACAGTTTAGGCTAAATTTTTATCCAAAGTGGAGTCTATTAATCTTTTGGGGGCAAATGGGTCATAATGGTCTTTTGCCGAGCCTAATTAAGCCATAGGGGAGCCATACTCTCCCCCTAACCATGTGACTGCAAATGGACTTTGTTTGGAATCTTTAATTTCTATAACTCCTTCTCACACAAAAAAAAAAAAAAAAAAAAAAAAAAACTCTAGTTCCCACTCAATATTTTTTAGTAGAATCTAAATATGAAATTTTTGTTAGGGAATTCTATGTATAGATCATATTTATGACTACTTTCGGTACTAATCCCCTCCAAAAATCAAGTTATTAATAATCGATCTAACAATAAGACCTTAAATCCATCAAAGTGTGATGTTATTTAAACTCACTTAGCCTAATCATTGTCATGAAAATCCCCAAATTCCAAAACCCTAAACTATGCAAATATGAAACCAAAAAAAAAAAAAAAATTAAAGATATTAGATAGGATCTCTTACCTTAGGGATATTTTGATTGATTTTATCTCCAAATATTCAAATTCAATCTTCTCCCTTTTGCAAATTTTTTTTTTTTTTTTTTTTTTTTTTTTTTTTTTTTTTTTTTTTGTGTTGAATGTATAACTCCAAGAGAAGTTGATCTTAAGAGTTAAATAACCTTATACTACATACGGAACAAACGCTATTTTGATCACCTCCAACTACAACCAAAGGTTATCTTTGACGGGGCTACTGGACTACTGGCTGAATAGCACCTCCTCATGGTGGCACAGCAAAAACCTCCTTAGAGTTTTTGGGCTTTAAAAAAAAAAAAAAAAAAAAATTCTGCAGACCCCTAGTTTTGTTTCGGCTTCTTGTTGTTTTAGGCATTCTTTTTTAGTATTCCTTGTTTGACTACGTTTTACCTTTCAGACCTCCTTTATTCAGACTAAAACACCAATTAATTTTTAATGTAGGCGAGAATTGAACCGCAGATCTCTTATACAACCATCAGAGGCTTTACCAATTGAGTTATCTGATATCTATTACTTTTTTTCTTTCTTTACATATCAATATATTTCTATCTTTTATCTCCAATAAAATTACTCATTGACTCATTAAACCGTTAAATAATTTCTTAATTCAAATATTATAAACGTGTCTTTCTTTTTTTGGGCCCAGGTATTATAGTATAATTCTCCTTAATTATAATATCTTTTTAGTATTATTGCCTATGAACATGTGTTAAGAGTAAAGACCAATCCATTCAATATTTCACATTCTCATACCATTACTTTGAATCTAACTCTGGTAGGACTAGTAGACCTCTATTAGGGATCAAGTGGTTCTTAGACAAAAACCAATAATTGACAACTCCTCTCCATCCTAATTCTCAAGGCTAGTGATGTACTCTTGAGCCCATATTAGGTTGGGCTTACCGTAGCTAGCACTAAATTTCATCTTAGATACTCTCAGTAGACACTAATAGTAACACGAGTTGTGAGTGTTAGAGGTGTGGTCTCACATGAATCCACCACCACACATCACAAATTGTCAAGTGATTAGTTGTAACAAAAATTATGTAAGTTAATGTGGTTCTAACTTGCTTGGGACATGTGGGTTCTAGTTAGCTCAATTGGTAAAGTCTCTGATGGTTGTATAAGAGATCTGGGGTTCAATCTCCGCTTACACCAAAAACTGATTAGTGTCTTGGTCTGATGATAAAGAGCTATCATCAGGAGCGGACGCCATAAGTTGAAACTCTCTCTCAAAAAAAAAAAAAAAAAAAAACTTGCTTGGGACATTAATAAAAAATAAAAAAAGCTTCTATTGGCACTCTCCAAAACTATATTTTAAGTCTCTAGTAAAACTCAAAAGACATAGATACAAAAGAGGTAATAGAAAATTCATGTGACCATCACATATTCTCCAACCAACTATACTTTTTTCCAGACTTTTTGCTACTTTGATTAAAATGTGTGTTGGTGTTCCAATTTGTAGGCAGATCTAAACGTAACACAACTCTATCAAGCCTTGGAACTTCTAGGAATTGAAATATTTATGATATCAGATTCAGTCATGTCTTCATCAAAGCCCTCTCATCGTGAATCAGATTAGCCACCACCGTCATTTGCTCCCTCAAGATTTCTTCGTTGGGCCTCAGCTTGAACCCTTGTAGCCGAAGGGACACAGCACATGACTCTTGAATAGACACTGGACTCAATTTAGTTATGCCCAACTTAAAATAATGGGCACCCTCACCAACCCAATTTAAAACTAACCCAGAAACAAATAATAATTAAATAAATCAATAATTGCACTGTTTGTCAACGCTCACTCATCATCATTGCTCATCATCATGTCTTAAAAAAAAAAAATAATAATAATCATGTCTCTTTTTTGTTACTTATCAATAGTTTTAGTGGGCATTGACTCGAATGACCCAAAATTGCATTTTCCATAATTGCCCATGCTTTTGTAACTTCTTTGACTAAAATGTTTGTTGGCCTGGATCTGTGAACTGCTGGTAAGGTTAAAATGGTAATCTCACGAGTCCTAGAATACCCACCCACTAAACTATATTTGGGGAACCATGAAACCCGAGTGGCAGAATCCATTACTACATAAGACCAGACTGGTCTAGCTCTCCTCGACCTTGTGTTCGATTTTAGAGAAAACCCCAAAGGTACCCTTTTTTTCATTTCACTTGTATGCTCGCTCAACTTCAATTTCTTTATTTTAATTCATTTATATTTTTATTATTGATTGTGAACATTTCTTTTTTCTTCAACTCATTAAAACTCTTTTTGTTTTTTTTTTTTTTCAATATTATATAATATTTTTGTGTATCCTGTATATGAATTCTGGAATAGGTTGATGGTTCTGATACTTACACAGTCACACCAATATTAGTTTTATGCAGGACTTTAGTTTCCATTGTTTCTGGGTTTCTTTGGAATGCTTTTGTTCTTTGGTTTGGTTTTGATTTGATTGGTGCTGCTTACACATTTCGTGTTAAACTTAAATCCAAGGACTTTGATATTCTATTTGAAATTGAGCATCTTAGTGAATTGTTGTTGCTTTTGAGTCATGCATTTTGTGTGTTTCTTTTTTGTTGTGTTGGTGAAGTGTCATGCTTGTAGTACTTAATACCAATTGTATATTTGTAATTCAATTTAAAAAGGCAAAATATAAACCCAGTTATGGTGTTTGGTTTTGGTTTGGCATGTATTGAATCTGGGTTTATTGTATTCTTTGGTGAAAAGGAGTCTAGGTAAAGTCTTTCACCTAATGGACAAAATAGTTGTATGTGAAAAGGTTTTAATCAAAGTAGGGGCATTTACTTGCATTGACTTTTGCCAGCGTTACTGTTATTACTCTAAATCATTGTTCTTTCTATTTTCTGTTTCGCTGTGCTGCTTCTGATCTTCAAGGCCCCTGAATTTTTTAATGCTGTACGATAGAATTTCCTGAAACTAAATATCCTTTTTTCTTTTTTAGTGAATGAGTACTGAATTACGTTGTCATTCCTATACAATTTGATTATTTGTTTTTATATATGAAAACTTGTTCCCCCTATAAAAAAAATTGCTTGCTGGGTTTTATTGAATTATTTGTGGTACTATAAATCTTTTGCATAACCTGTATTGTTCTGAGCTGCTACTTTGACTTTGTCTAAAAGCTTAGATCTCTGTCTTTATTTTTCTTCCTTCATTTTTATATGTTGAAATTCTATTGTTCAAAGATACATGGATTGCTGCGTGTTAAGGAAACACTCAGCTCAATGCTTCTTTTGTCTCGGTATATGCTATCCGGGAATTGCTGGCAAGCAAACTGCCTCTGATGAACATCCCTATGTATAAACTGCTCATGGATGATCAGTTAGGGGGACATAAAAAAATGTTATTTTGATTGGTTTTTATAAATTAAGTATGTGATCCTAACATCATAAGTTTGAATTCCTAATCCAATCAAGTTTGTTGATTATAATTAAATGGGTGTTATCACATCTCAACTTAACAAAGTGTAAGTCCCATCTAACTGGTGTTTGCTATATAGATGAGGCTTTGACTCTTTGTACAAAAAATACGAAGGCCTTGTTTTTCCTCTGATATTTGTTTGAGTTAGTATTTTTTTAATCACTTAGACTTGAAACATTATTGTATAAACATAGGTTGGCTGCAGAGCTTAGTAGCTAAATTAAATGTCTTCTAAAGTAACCTGTCCTATAGGTTTTTCATCCTATACAATAGCCTTCAATAGTAAGGAAGTAATGCTAGCAGAGGATTTAATAGGTTTCTCCTAATGGCCTGACCACTATAAATAAAAAGGATGAATTAGGCAGGTCTTTGGGAAAAGCAATTATGCTTTCAACAAGTTCATTATTCATTTTGTTCTTGCAGGTTTTGATTGAATAATTTCAAAGTTGTAACACAAAACTATAAGATTCAAGCACTTGGTGCATAATTATGGTGCTTGGCTTTTAGTCAATGAGATCTAGCTCGAATGGCAATTCCTTCTCCAATAAAAAGGGATATGTAGGCTGAGTTTATGGGTGCAAAGCCTACTAGATGCGAGTGTAACTTAGCGAAAAAAAAAATTGGTGATTGCCTTTTATCTAGAGTAACCATTTGTTCTTGAATGCCATTTTTCATTTGAACACAAGACACATTTTTTGTTTATTTGACAAACTTCCAATGGTTGTGGTTATTACTAGCTCATTTAACAATTCAATAGTCTGGTGGTGATGTTCTTTTTTAAGTACACTGGGTCTCATTCTGCTTCTGTGGTGATTTATGTGCCATTAAAGTCATCAGTGATATAATAAATCCTACTGTTCTCTGTACTGTGGTCAATGTAGAAAGTGCGCATCTACTCACACTTATGATGTTTCTAAACAATAGCATCTTTTTTTCCGGTTAAAGATAGGACGGAAAGGCAATAATGCTGTTTGGCCAATTTCATACAATTTAGTGTACATTCATATGCATACATATAGCTGTGAGGATCCACTTCTTTTCTCATCTCCTTGAATTTTCAGATGGAAGAGCAACATTCTCAAGGTAGGCAGATTATTGAAATCAGTGTGGATGTTCCTACTGGAGAGGGGAGCACTGTAGGGGGTAAGTTTTGTGGGGAAGCACCCTGTGGATTCTCGGATGCTGTATCCAACTCTAAGGATGCTAAAGAACGATCAAGTTCGATGCGCAAGCTTTTAATTGCAGTGGCACTTTGTGTTGTCTTCATGAGTGTTGAAGTAGTTGGTGGCATCAAAGCTAATAGTCTAGCAATATTGACTGATGCAGCACATTTGCTTTCAGATGTTGCAGCTTTCGCTATCTCCTTGTTCTCCATATGGGCTGCTGGCTGGGAAGCCACTCCCCGTCAGTCCTATGGATTTTTTAGGATTGAGATCCTTGGTGCTTTGGTTTCTATCCAACTCATTTGGGTGCTTGCAGGGATTTTGGTGTATGAAGCCATTGTTAGACTTATTAATGACACAAGTGAGGTGAATGGCTTTCTAATGTTTCTTGTTGCTACATTTGGTTTGGTGGTTAATATCATCATGGCTGTGTTATTGGGCCATGATCATGGCCATGGACATGGTGAACATGGTCATAGTCATGGTATTAGCCACAGCCATGGAATGACAATTTCTGCTCATCATCATCATGAGGAGCACCCAGGAGATGAGCATCATCATGCTCATGAAGGTCCTGCACACCAACATGCTCATGAAGATCCTTCACACCATCATGGTCATGAAGATCCTGCACACCAACATGCTCATGAAGATCCTGCACACCATCACACTCATGACCATCATGGAGATCTTGCTGAGCCACTACTGGATAAACCAGAAAATGCACATGAAAAGAAGAAAAGGAACGTAAATATACAGGGAGCTTATCTCCATGTACTTGGGGACTCCATCCAGAGTATCGGAGTAATGATTGGAGGGGCAATCATATGGTATAAGCCTCAGTGGAAGATAGTTGATCTGATTTGCACCCTAATCTTTTCTGTTGTAGTATTGGGGACTACATTCCAAATGCTGCGGAGCATTCTTGAAGTCCTGATGGAGAGCACACCTAGAGAAATTGATGCAACAAAGCTCGAGAAGGGGCTATTAGAAATGGAGGAAGTGGTGGCCATCCATGAGCTACATATATGGGCTATCACGGTGGGGAAAGTCCTGTTGGCATGCCATGTCAAAATCAGGCCAGAAGCAAATGCAGACATGGTGCTAGACAATGTGGTAAACTATATCAGAAGGGAATATAACATCAGTCATGTAACTGTACAGATAGAGCGTTAGCAGGCTCTTTACAGGGGAAATTATCATGGGGGAAAGTTTACACTTCTTAAAGGTGGGACTGATTTTGAGCACTAAAATTGATTTGAAGCAGCAGATTTCTCTCGTTTTATCAAACGTGCAAATGTTTAGTATCTAAGAACCTCTCTTTTGTGCCTTGGAATTTACATATATTATTTCCTTTAGCTGGTAAAGTAGAAATGCATTCTTTACTACCACCAAGGATATGCATCAGCTAACACAGGTTTGTCTATACTGCCCTTTTTGGAGTGTCACAAAGAGTATAGATTGGTTTGTGCCTGGAAAAAAAATTTATTCAAGTATTTTAACAAGAAAACCTTATAAAGAAAAAAATAGTTAAACCTTCTAATATAATCCACTCTTCATGGAAGTACTACTTCAGATTTAGAAAATTAGAATTGAAACTTTGATGGCAGAATGCCAATATTGTTTCTAATGTGCAGTTCATGAGCTTTTAGTAGTTTAACAAGCACCAGGCCGCCAGTTACATTGGGTGGGAACAACTGAACAAGAACCATCTCTAAATTGTGGCACTTGGATGAGATGGGGATATATCCCTCCCTACGACACAAGAGAGCCCATTTGCTAAATTATGGGCAACAAAATTAGCTTCCTTGTGTCCAGGAATAACAAGCCCAATCAGTGAAGGAATTTTAAACAACTTTAGTATCATCTAAAATATGTTTGATAGCCCATTGGGGATCCAAGCATGATTTCTGAAGTGGGTGAGTAATGAGTATCATTAAGAATGTCTACTTCGCAGATAACTTGTTCATAACCTGCATTTATAATTGTAGGGGCAACATATTTTAGTTTTCTTTTGCTCTCTTTACTAGTGGTTTTTAGCTTTATACGTACATGCCTTGTTTCCTTTCGACATGAGAAGCATCTTTCAACCTGGAAAAAGGGAATCCGAGATTTAATCAAGCATTAGCTGACACCGAGTATTGGGGTCAAGTCAACCACAAACTAGTTTTAGTTTCAAATGACTCGAACATCAGATGGAGTGAAGTTCATCCAGTTACCGCAGATAGAGTAAGCTGAGCATAAGTGAAACTTGTCAATTACTTTGTACCATGCCTTGTTTCTAGAAATTGCAACAGCATCCTCAGTACATTTACATGGCTGTTGGTGACCACAAGCAACTGGACAAAAACCAATTGAGCAGAAGCTCCACCTTATAAGTTAAGGATTAGGTTTATAGATTCCATTTCCAATGACTTCAGGGGTAATTCTAAGACTTACTATCTCTCATTATTTTGTTCACGTGCAGCGAATTTAATCCTTTTTGTGCTGAACCGCTCGAAGACAAGTCCAAAAGAGAATGCCTCTAGTTGTGTGGCTAGAGGTGTGCCCAATAGTTTTCTAGGGATATGGAGGCCACGGTTCCAAAAGATAAGATTCCTAAACATTATCAAGTGAGATTGGGTGTTTTCAAGTAGGGGATTTCATTGGATTGAATTTGTCTTCTTTGTAAATTGAGTGTGTCATACATATCTGCTTATTAAGGTGTATTCACATCATAATTCATAAACAAATCTTTCTACTTTCAAATTGTGAAATATGAATGGATGATTGAGCTGTTGCATCATTTCCTATTATGCTGAAGTGAGATTGGTATCACATGTGAAATGGTTACCAAAGCAAATCATAGAAGAAAAAGGAAATCGCCTTATAGGACAAGGTACATGTTCATATAACAGGTGACATAGTGACTGAGGTCTAAAGATAAATTAGAAAGAGGTGGCCCTTCAAAAATGTGTTTTTTTGTTAAGACTTCTCAGAACATGATGGTTTGTGATACTGTATGGTGCCTTGATACTCAGGTAATCCAGGTTATTTCTTCCCACGTTTTAGATGTCGGTGTTGAACCAAAAAGGCTACACTGTCATGTCATGTGAAGGCCATTTTCTCTGTAAGAACAATTTTTTGGACCTACTTAGAAAACTGGGATTCTAGGCTCTTTGGAACAATGACAGCTCAATCATCTATATATTTTTAGCTTATCTTGTAATGCCTACTCGTTAGAGCAACAAACCATGGATTGATTTAATGTAAATATGCTTTTGTCCTTAATTCCTACTTAATGTTTGTATTTTGTCCGTGTGTATAGCCTAGCTACTTTGATTGAGAGCAAGTTTTATTGGCATATTTTATAGTCAATCGTCATCGTAAAAGAGCTACGGAATGATTGTGAGGAATTGAATGGAGAAAAAATATAAATTCGATCTTGGATTCAATCCTATCATCTGTTCCCCTTTGAGACAAAATTTCTGTTCCCGACACAATTAATGCAAATTATGCCACAACTAGTGGTACAGGTCCCATATAAAAAAAAAATTCAATTATTGAGAGTGAATGCAATGAAACATGACAATTTTATGAGACATCTAGCAAAATAAAATGACTGACAATTTCGTGAGACACCAAGGGCTCTCGTCTATGGATGAAAACACGAATGCGTGACCGAGGTTTAACTGTACTTGAGCTTTAATTGTTGAACCTAATTGTCAGCGAATGTCTTTCTAAGATACTTATGATTTTTCATTTTCAATTTTATGTTGGTTAGAATTATTTACATGTTATAAATGTCCTGTCCTGCAACTTGAATTCACACCATTCCCTTACTCCTTCAAACACTATAGTACTTGGGGAGGTACCAATTTATTCAAATGGTGTGGTGATTCATTCTAGACCTTTGAACTTTTTTTTTTTTTTTTTTTTTGCTTGACGCACGGTGTATCCTCAAGGCGGACAACCAGAGACTAATCACTGCTCACACCGGGTGGGCCCCGAGGGGGTAAAGTGCTGGCCCAAGGGATGTTTTCAGAATGCAGGTCGCAGGACTCGAACTGGGGAGTACACCCAGTCAAGCCCAGGACAAGCATCCTGAGACCAAGCACCCAACCGCTTGGCTAACCCCTCAAGATTTAGACCTTTGAACTTACACTCCTATAATAAACACTATCTCAAAATCTATACAACTTTTAACGGATATAGTTTGTAATGCTACAACTCATTTTCTTGAAAAAAAACTCTATTTCAATTTTTTTTTCTTTTTTTTTTTGTGTTTTTTTGGTGGGAGGGCAGAACAAAACTGCACCGCATTTCAAAATTTAATTTCAACCTTCACCTTATCATTCAAAATTAGTGATTAGTGCACTATTCTCTTAAGGGGAAAAAATGGTGCACCGTTATCATTTTAGTGAGTTGGTTGGATAGTTCGGTGGACTAAAATGTTAAAATTATTTTCAATACAAAATTAATAAATTACTTTGCAATGTCCATGCTAATATGTCAACTAATTTATTGATTACAATTAACCCGGGTTTTTATTACTATGTTATAACATATATTATTGAATTAGCAATATTTTTCAAGTTATTTAGGAATTTAGTTTTTTTTTTTTTAAATCATTTTTCAAAATATGAATTGAGCTAATATTTTAACATTTAGAATCATATTTTTGGAAAACATGATTTAAAAAATAATCAGATCATCAAATAGTTTTAAAATAGTGTTAATTTAAATAATTATTATAAAAACATTATTTGACAAATTTTGTCTAGTGATGATCTAGGGTGTGCGCGGGTCGGATTGGGCAGGTAAACGCCAATATTTTTATCCAATCCGCCACTAGCGGGTTGGGAAAATTCCAATCCGCTACCAACTCACCAAAGTTTAAATTCAACGGATTGGTTACAAATATTGGTGGTTTCAACTCGGCAGGTTGGGCAAGTTGGCATTAACAACATTTAAAATATATATATATATATATATATATATATATCACAAACTACAATTTTTTATTGAATAATCTCAAAATATAACTAATACACAAAAAAAAAAAAAAAAAAAAAAAACTAAAGGTAAATTTCATTGAACAACCTCAATTCTAACATAACCATAGGATCAATGAAAAAGAGATATATCATCTCTAGCAAAAGTAGTCTTTGCCTTACAACTTAGGAAATTAAAAACAGTTAGCTCTGCCTTACAACTTAGGAAAATTAAATCAACAAACTCAAAGTTTTAACATTTCCAAAGTCACATCAAGGATTAAAAAAAAATAGAAAAAGACAAAGAATTAGATGAACTATATTCTTATGTAATATATAAAATATTTAACTTGAATAAACAATGAACTACTTGAATATACAATGAACCTACTTGCCAGAATGGCTTTACTTGTAATATTATATCAAATTTTATAATATATAAACAAATCAAAAGACATAAACTGAAAAAAAAAAAAATATATATATATATATATATATTTAAACAGTAGAAGACAATAACATAATTACGTACCTTTGTGATTGTCGGTGAAGAATTGAAATGATAAGAAATAGGCTACAAAAAGCTTAAAGAAGAAAGAGGAAGGGAAAGACAGTGGCTGAAGGTGAAAGCCAAAAGTGAAAGGTGAGAAGAAAAAGTGAGACCTAAAGCCACAAAGTGTATACTGTACATACGGCTGAAATAAATGGGATGGGTGGTAGGTAGATGTGTTTAGGGTTTCAATGTTAACTTTTTAGATTTTGTTTAAAGAATTTTTTGAAGGCTAGTTTTGTTTAAGGAATTGATTATTGATTAGTTGTAAAAATTTCTTAGGTGAATTGATTAATTTTAAATACTTAACAATCTGAACTAATATTTTTTTTTATGTATGTATAATTAAGCGGGCGGGTCGGGTTGTAGCGGATTGGCAATTTTTTAATCCATAACCCAATCCAATCCGCAATTTTGGGGGTCTATCCCGCCCAGCCCAAACTGCCTAACTTAATGACTTGCACATGGCAAGCGGGTCGGGTGCAAGTCGAGCAAGTTGGTTAGTTAAGCGAATATTTTACACACCCCTAGTGATGATATATCTAGATATATCAAAAATATATATATATATATATATATATTTCGATACTAACATTTGAAATTTGCTATAGCACTCAAGTAGTGACAAGTGCAATTATTTTTCTACGTTTGGTTGGATCAAAATGGACAATAAAACGTACATATATGATTGATCAAAATGGGACAATATGGCTAGTTTAATGATTCTCTTCTGGCTAAGTAAAGCTTGGAGACTATTGCAAAACAAGATGTCTCTTCTCTATAGAGTTTTCAAGGCTCGCTTCTTTCCCAATTGCACAATCATGAAGGCTAAAGATTCGAGATCCGGGTCCTATGCATGAAGAAGTATACTCAAAGGGAGAGATGTGATTCAGAGGGGTTTATGTTGGCGGATTGGAAGGTGACTGAAAGACGATAATTAAAGCCTTTACAGAAGATGATGATTCTTTAACAACTCATGGTTTGTTGATCTAGGATGCAAAGGTTTATTCTAGATCCTTTACTCAATTATGTTACTCTCACACTAGGAGAAAAGATAATATGGTTGCATACAGTCTAGCTAGGTATGCAATAAATGTCTCAAATTATGTTGTGTGGATGGAAAATGTTCCACCACAAATCCTTAATGTAATTCAGGCTGATTTAGCCGCCTTTTCTGAATAAAAATTTTCAGTCTTTCCTTAAAAAAAAAAAAAAAAAAAAACTAAGAGCATTTCCATGTGATGAATATTAACTAATAAAAAATAAATGATAACATAAACCACTGTAGATTGCATGACGAAAGAAATGAGTTTTTTTTTTTTTATGTATATGAGATGGTATGTTAATTAAAAATATTGAGAACTTATTGTAAATTTTTATTGTGTTGTTAACTTTATTGGAAAGAATTACATGTAATTCTGAAAAATATATATATACATATATATATTGGAAACATGTGTAGCATGAATTTCATTATCAAAACAATAAATTATCTTCAAAATAGATAATAGAATTTCATGGAATTTTTAATAATGGATTTCACGCAAAATAGTTTTTTTAAATTTCTTGCAAGTTTGAATAACAAAGTTTCATCTAAATTAAATTATCTTAATAATTTTAATTGATAAATTTTGAAAAAAAAATTGAGAAAGGAAAATCATTGTAAGCCATATTATGATAGTCAAAGTATATATGAAATGATATTACTCCAAGTTACATGGAAGGAGGAAAAAAAAAATAACATGTAAAGGCTAAATATTTAGGCTATGTTTAATTGGATGGAAGTGGATAAAATTATAAGGGAATGGAAAAGGTCAGAAAATGTTTTTGGATGTAAAGGAGAAGAGAAAGAAAAGAAAAAGAAGTCTTTTACACTTTTATCATTTTAAATTATAAAGTAATAAGAATATAAAAGAAATTTTACACAAAAAGTCAAAACTTTTTAAGGGTATAAAAGTAATTTTTCAAATTTGGAGAGAGTAAAAAAATGAAAAATTGGTGGGATCAATGAAAAACCATTTCTCTCCCCTCTTCCTTTTTCTCCTCTCTTTCCTTTCAATCAAACAAATGAATTTGAGTCTATTATTTTCCCTTCTCTCCCATTCCTTCTAACCAAACATAGGGTAATGGACATAACTCTTCCAACTATGTTTGTTTGTGGCAAAAGGCAAGTAGGATGTCCTTCCATTGACCTGTCAAACGTGCCTGCTCGCGGCATAATGATGATGGAAGGACCAAATATCCAAGTTTAGATGATGGACGGCCGACTGATGGCCAAAGAGACATAAATGAGGGTAATTTATAATGAGATCCTCAAATGAAAAGACAACTTAATTTGAGGGGTAATATTCTCACCCTATCAACCCACAATTTTAAATCATTAGTATCCCGAGAATTGTGTCTCGCATAAATACCATAGCCCACATTTTGCCATGACTTTAGATGATGGAAAAGTATCATGAAATGAGTCGCCAGGAGAGACCTCTATATAAGCATCCAACCACACCATCCCAAGGTTTGAGAGAAAGGCCCTAGAACCTTTTTTTTCCCTACAAATTTCGGATTTTAGTGAGTTTTGACTTAAGCATTGAAGGAGTTTAGGTTAGCACCGCATCTATTCTCTCCAATTGAATTTCATGTTTTACAAAGTCTTTCACGCGTACTTTTGTTTGGATGAGTGGCTCACTAAGATCCTTTGCATCATCATTAGTATGTTACATATTATATAAGAGTAATTTGATACTTAAAAGAAAAAACCAATTGTTGAGACATAATTTTGTTAATGTTTGGGTAATTCTCGAAGTTCATGGACATACAATTTCAAATTATAAGGACTGGAAATATGTTTGATTTTGACCCAAATTTTAGAGGATACTTTTTTTTTTTCAACAGCAAAAATAATCCTCAACACATTATAAATACATTAAACTTATTTAACTAATTCTATTTCTACACTAGGTAAAACTGTGTTATATATATATATATATATATATATATAGTTTATTACTATTCTAGGTAAAACTTTATCACTTTTGTTTTAAGAAGTTTAGATTATTCTTTTTAATTATGGTGTTCTATTAATAAAATTATTTTAAAATTTAACATTACTTTTAGTTTTGACAAAAAAAATCAGTTTTATAAGGTAGGTATAGGGCATATAACATAATATTTTATTTTATTTTATTTTGTCTTCTATTAACAAATTTTTGTTCCAATTTGATAATTTTGTGAAATATTTTCTTTACTGGGCATATTCATTCTAATTAAACTGCGCATTATATGGCAATACTGTAATATTAAGTCTCCATTTATATTTATTCTTCTCTTTTGAATTATCAAATTCTCTTTTTTGTATGAATTACAAGCCCTTAATTCAAGTATAACTAATTAGTTGCATATCTTGATATCATTTGTGGGGGAGTTGGGCCCAGAAGTTCATCGTCCATGTATATATTGGGCCTGAAGCCCAAGCTGAGGACTAGAAGTTGTCCGAAGATGGGAAAACAATACCAAAGGAGTTTGTGTTATCAGATGAAGAAGTCAGTGTTGGTCGTAATAGCACTGGAGGGTGGGCCGAGGACAAATATAACCTTGGCTAACCAAAGCCGAGGTATGAATGAGTGGTCTGTCGTCTAAGGAAACCTTCCAGGAAGTTCTAACGGCATAGAGATGTGTGACAAGGAGGAGTCTTAGAATATCTAAGGAGAGAGCTGCTACCACCTCATTAAATGCTCTGTAGCTAGCCCTCTGGTCACATTAATGTGGAGGTGATACCTAAACAGCAGTTCACAGCCTTATAGCTACTATATGAAGACTTTTGGAAAAGTGTTGATGAGACAAGTATCAACACAAGACACCTAGACTGCATGTGGAAGGTAAAGAAGGAAAGGGGAAGAGAGTATAAAAGAAAGAGGAAAGAAAGACAAAGGTGGAGGGAGACTGTAGCAATCAAGAACCATATTTGTAATCAAATCCAAGAGCAACATATAAGAATGGTTTTCCTCGGACATTAGCCGATGACGATTTTGTGTTAAAACTTTTCTATGATCTTTTTCTTGCCATTTGAACCCGCCTTACTCACTGTTCAACTCACCTTAGCCCAGTATTCCAACCCACTCTCTACAAATTCATTGTTTTGGGCCTTTTTGGGCCTAGGTCCATCCATCATTTGGGCTGGGGATCTAAATCTGGTCCTTACAATTGGTGCCATCTGTGGGAAATACTTGTGTTTTGGTGAGTTTGACGTTCAATTATGGTGGGTTCAGGGCCACACCAGGCTGAGTCGAGGGGGTCCCAGCGTCAAAATCCTTCCCTCAACCTAGAATAGGGAGGAGAACATAAGGGAAGTGTCCATACTACCCATTCAAACAGAAACCGGTCCAAGAGTGGAAGTCACCCTTCTCAAAAGAAAGATACCAGAGCCATGCAGTTAGAGATTGATCACTTAAAGAGAAGCTTGCGCCACGAAAGGCGAAGGTAAACTCCTCCTGATTCTGACTCCTCTTCTGATGATGAAGAAGACGGTAGCTATAGGCGTAAATCAAGGACCCCTCTTAGCGAGGTTTTCTCGCATGAAGAGGACTACCATCATAGGCACAGGGGTAGATTTTCATCTTCTAAAGGCTTGGGAAATGATGCTATAAGCAGGGCACTTCACCAAATTTTCAGGTCACCTTTCACGCATAGAATTGAGGGCGTGATACTCCCTCGGCGGTTCATTCAACCTACATTCACCATGTATAATGGCCGAACAGATCCTGTGGAGCATGTTAGCCACTTTAATTAGAGAATGGCTGTACACTCCAAGAACGAGGCTCTGATGTGCAAGGTGTTTCCGTCCAACCTAGGACTAATGGCAATGAGGTGGTTCGATGGTCTTAGCGCAGGGTCTATTGATGATGGTCTTAGCGCAGGGTCTATTGATTCTTTTAAGGTACTCACTCGGACATTTGGAACCTGCTTTATTACATGCAGCAGGGTTCCTCGGCCTCTGGATTCCTTGTTGTCCTTGTTCATGAGAGAAGGGGAGACCCTGAAAACATATTCGGACAAATACTGAGAGATGTTCAACAAGTTAGATGGTGATTTTGATGATGTAACTGTCAAGACTTTCAAGGTCGGCCTATCTGCCGAGCATGGCTTGAGGAAGTCTTTGACCGGGAAGCCTGTTGACAATGTACGCCAGCTCATGGATCGGATCGATAAGTATAAGGGGGTCGAGGAGGACCAAGAGCAAGATAAAGGAAAAGACAAGGTTATCCATCAGGAGAGGAGGGATTTCAGGTCGGACTGCTACAACAATAACAGGCCTAGGAAGGACTTTGCTAGGCCATCAGGGCCCGCAGATCTCCAAATGGTCAACGCGGTGTTCCGAGAGCCGAAGTACTAAGTTTTAGAAAGAATAAAAAATGAGCCATACTTCAAGTGGCCGAACAAGATGAATGGAGACCCTTTGAGGCGTAATCAAAACCTTTATTGCCAGTATCACCAGGAGCGAGGACATACCACTGAGGACTGCAGAACTTTGCGGAGTCATTTAGATCAGCTAGTTCGAGAAGGAAGATTGAAGCAATTTCTATATCACCCCAGCGCCCAGGGCGACTGAGTGTGGTCAGGCGCCCAAGCGAATGTTCCTTCAAGGCCCCCCATCGGCACCATTAATGTTATTTTTGCCGCTCCTAGCAGAACCAGCTCTCACCCCTCTAGGGTAATGTCTATGACTTGGCTACATGCTGAGGATTCTAACTCTGAGCCAAAGAAGGCTAAAGTAGAGGTACGACCAGCGTTAAGTTTCTCGGATAAGGATAAAGAAGGAACCATACAGCCACATGATGACGCTTTGGTGGTCACCCTTAGGATAGGGGGTTACGATGTGAAGAGGGTATTAGTTGACCAAGGCAGTGGGGTGGAGATCATGTACCCCGATTTGTTCAAAGGGCTGAATTTGAGGCCCGAAGACCTGACACCCTATGACTCACCTTTGGTAAGTTTTGACGGGAAGGTGGTCACTCCAAGAGATCAAATTAGACAACCCGTGTAGGCAGGTTCGGAGGTAGTTGAGGTGGATTTCATTGTCGTGGACGCTTATTCCCCCTACATGGCGATTGTGGCCGGACCTTGGCTTCATGCCCTAAGAGCCGTTCCTTTAACCCTTCACTTGAAGGTAAAGTAACCCTCGAAAAATCGTATTGAAGAGCTTGTTGAGAGTCAATCCATAGCTAAGCAATGTCTCGTAGCTGCAATTTCTCACCAACCTAGGGCTGAGTCCTTGGTCTTTACCGAAGGAAGCTCATAGCAATCAAAATCTGGAGCATTACAGGTTAGCGGGAAGGGCGAGGACGACAATGTGAGCATTTGGAAAAAAATCATTATAGGTGATGATCCAGAAAAGATTTTTCAGGTTGGGGCTCGACTGCCTCCTCAAGAGAAGGATGAGCTGGTGAAGTTTCTCAGGGGAAACGTCGATATCTTCTCATGGACCACTTATGAAACTCCGGGGGTGGATTCAGATTTCATTTACCATCATTTAAACCTTAATCCATCCATTACCCCGAGAAAACAACCACTTCGGCCCTCATCCAAAGAACATTCAGTCACAGTCAAGGAAGAGGTGAACAAGCTTAAGCGGGTTGGAGCTATCAAAGAAGTTTTTTACCCTGAAGGTTAGCCAAAACAGTGGTGGTAAAAAAGAAGAATGAAAAATGGCGGGTATGCGTAGACTTCACGAACTTGAATAAAGCCTGTCCCAAAGATCCTTTTCCTATGCGTCGGATAGACCAATTGGTGGATGCCACTGTTGGCCATCCTCAAAGGAGCTTTTTGGATGCTTTTCAAGGATATCACCAGATACTTCTGGCCCAAGATGATTAAGAGAAGACAGCTTTTGTCACCACCACAGGGAATTACCACTACAAGATGATGCCCTTTGGTTTGAAGAATGCAGGGTCCACCTATCAAAGAATAATAACCAGGATATTTGAGCCACAGCTAGGTAAAAACATCGAAATCTATATAGATGATATGGTGGTCAAGAGCTAATTGGAAACCGAGCATGTTAAAGACCTCGATAATATTTTCGGGATACTGAGAAGACACAAGCTACGCCTTAACGCTTCCAAATGCTCTTTTGGTGTGGGATCAGGCAAGTTTCTGGGCTATATGGTTACTTGTTGAGGAATCGAGATCAACCTTGATCAGGTTAAAGCAATTAACAGTCTCCAACCACCTCGGAATCCCAAAGAAGTACAGCAACTAACAAGGATGACCGTCGCCTTGAATCAGTTCATCTCTCGGTCAGCGGACAGATGCAGACCCTTCTTTCTATTGTTGAATAAATGAAAGGGATTCGAGTGGACTAAGGAGTGTGCCTCAGCCTTTCAACAACTTAAGGAATACCTTTCTCGGCCACCTCTCATGTCTAGGCCCGAGGTGGACGAAGTCTTGTATGCTTACATTGCCGTGGCTTCTCACACTGTGAACCTGGTGCTGGTACGAGTAGATGGTGGTGTGCAGAGGCCAGTCTACTATGTAAGCAAGTCGTTGCATGAGGCCGAGGTCCGTTATTTACCACTGGAGAAAGCCATTTTAGCAATAATACACGCTACGCAGAAACTCCCCCACTACTTCCAAGCACACATAGTAGTCGTCCTAACCCAGCTTCCACTTAGATCTCTACTCCAAAGCGCCGACTACACGGGGAGGAATGCTAAATGGGGGACTATCTTGGGGGCTTTCGATATTAAATACATGCCTCACACCTCCATCAAGGGTCAAGTTCTCGCAGGTTTGATGGCTAAGTTCGCCGAATCCCCACTGGAAGAGAAATTGGAAAGACAAAACGTGGATGGAAAATCAGTAGGCTTGGTCTCCCTGCAGGAACCCCCGTCTTGGAAAGCATATGTTGATGGCGCAGCCAACCACAGAAAGGATCAAGAGTAAGGCTAGTTATAATCTCCCCGGAGAAAATTGTTATTGAAAAGTCCCTAAAATTGATATTCTCGGCCACAAATAATGAAGCTGAGTATGAAGCTCTATTGGTAGGAATGGCGATGGTTCAAAAGATGGGGGGGAGGTCTGTAGAGATATTCTCAAATTCTAGGTTGATTATGGGTCAAGTAGAAAGTGAACTGAAAGCTAGAGATCCGAGAATGCAGGGGTACATGAATCGGGTTAGAAAATTACGATTAGGCTTTGAGTCTTTCACCTTATTACAAATTCCCAGAAGTAGAAACACACATACTGACTCTCTCGCCACGCTCGCCACATCCTCGGCACAAGATTTGCCTCGGGTCATCTTCATTGAGGATTTGTTCAAACCCACTGAGATGAGGGAAGACGCTATTCATGTCCACCAAATCAGGGTGGGACCTAGCTAGATAGGTCCTATAGTACTATTTCTAAAGGAAGACATTTTGCCCAAGGAAAAATCAGAGGCTGACAAAATTTGTAGAAAGGCTCCTCCGTTTTGAATGTCTAAGGACCAGAAACTATATAAGCGCTATTTTTCTGGACCCTACTTATTGTGTATACACCCTGAAGCGTCAGAGTTGCTCTTCGAGGAGTTGCACGAAGGGATTTATGGTAGCCACACAGGGGACAGATCTTTGTCTCATAGGGCCCTCACTCAAGGATACTGATGGCCTAATATGCAGAAGGAAGCACAAGAGTATGTGAAGAAATGTGATCAGTGCCAAAGATTTGCGCCGAAGATTCATCAACCGGGAGGAGTCCTCAATCCTTTGACTAGCCCTTGGCCTTTTGCTCAATAGGGCTTGGACATTGTCGATCCTTTTCCTAAAACTGTTGGGAATAAGAAATATTTGTTAGTCGGCATAGATTACTTCACCAAATGGGTTGAGGCCGAGCCATTGGTAAACATCAGGGATGTAGATGCTAAAAGATTTGTCTAGAAGAATATTGTCACTCGGTTTGAAATCCTTCACACTCTCATCTCGGATAATGGCCTTCAGTTTAATAGCAAGGCCTTCAGGAAGTACTATTGTGACTTAGGAATTACGAACAGATATTCTATCCCGACTTATCCACAAGGGAATGGGCAAGTTGAGGCGGTCAATAAGGTCATTGTGGGCGGGCTTAAGAAGAGGTTGGACGACGCCAAGAAAATATGGGTAGAGGAGTTGTCGCATGTCCTGTGGACTTATCAGACTACCCCTCGTAGGTCTACAGGCGAGACCCCTTTTTCAATGACTAAGGTTCTTCCTCGGACCACATACTTTGAGAAAATTAACACCCTATGACATCTTTCTAAGTGTTGAGCAAGAACCTTAGTCATGCCTGCTCCTCGGACCATATACTTTAGAAAAATTAACACCCTATGACATCTTTCTAAGTGTTAAGCAAGAACCTTAGTCATGCCTAGTCCTCGGACCGCATACTTTAGAAAAATTAACACCCTATGATATTCTTCTAAGTATTATGCAAGATCTCAGTCAAGCCCGGATCCTCGGACCACATGCTTTGGGAAAATTAATGCCTCATGACATCTCTCCAAATGTCGAACAGAGTTTATATTGTATTTGGATCCTTAGGAATGAGTTAATACTTAATATTGATTGTTTGTTTGTTTGTTGGAATCAGTATTGTTGAATAACTCAAATTTCACCTTAGTCATGCCTAGTCCTCGGACCGCATACTTTAGAAAAATTAACACCCTATGATATTCTTCTAAGTATTATGCAAGAATCTCAGTCAAGCTCGGATCCTCGGACCACATGCTTTGGGAAAATTAACGCCTCATGACATCTCTCCAAATGTCGAACAGAGTTTATATTGTATTTGGATCCTTGGGAATGAGTTAATACTTTATATTTATTGTTTGTTTGTTTGTTGGAATCAGTCTTGTTGAATAACTCAAATTTCCATTGAAGGGACATGATTAATTGAATGTCAGAAAGTGTCACTTAAAGCATTTGAAAGTATATCCATGATTTACCTCCAGTTTGATTATGGAATCCAGAATTTATAACTTAATAATGGGAAAAAATGTAGAGGGTGTTTTGAACTACTACCTTGCCATTCATTTACAGGAGTGGATATGTGTCTCATTTCCTAATTGTTAAAGTGCCAGGTGAGGTAAAAACCATGTTAATTCTCATGTAAGAATCATAGAAAGAGGTAAAATGTTCATAACTTTCATTAATAAAAGCCCTAGTGCAAGGCGAGAAAAATACAAAAAGATCCCAAAGATTACAAATAAAAAATAAAAATAAAAATAAAACAACAATAACAGAAAAATTCTTTACACTGGGAATCATTTCTTTTTTATTACAATCTTGTCTTTGGGAGGGACTTGGCTGGATTGAGTAGCTACAGCTTCGGAGGACTTATGGCCTTTGCCTGTTGGATCAACCTTGACAGGCAAGGGGAAGAGTGGCCAGGGCAATCTCTATCTCCTTGTGGGCCTTTTTTTCGGTAGGATTGTCTTGGGTAACGGTTAGAAGGTTCGAGGCATCAGGAGCTACTTCTTGATCGTTTCTCTCTTTTTCTATGCCCTCGGGATGCTCAACCACCTCGGAGGCCATGCCAAAAGAGGTGGGAGCATTGGCTGTATTGCCTTTGCCTACCACAGCCACCTCGAGAATATTCTCAGGTTTCGAGCCAGAAGGAATAGACTCTCGGATGGCAAGGAGGTAATACACACTTTCTGCCCTCCTAAGTATTAACGAAGCCTCAACCCCAGCTTGGTTGAGAGCTTCATTCCATACTTGGGAGCAATAAGTTCTACACACCCCCAAAACCTCAGCACTTAGGGTTTCCTCGGTCTCTGCCATTCTTACGTCGTATCCATCTTGCTCGGCCTGATCCCAAGCCTTCTCAGCTTTCACCCTTGCCATCTCAGCCTCCTCCAATCTCCTCTTAAGGCTGGCAATTTGAGCCTTGGAGGTGGCCAACTGATCCTCAGCATTACGGAGGAGCACCCACTGGCCCTCGGCCTGCTTTTCAGCACTGTCAAGGGCGGCAGCTGTGCTTTTTCTTTCCCTCTCCTCCTCAATCATCTTCTTTTTCAGCTCCTAAGCGCTCTTCTCAGTCGCATTCAAAGCATCTATGGCGGCATTGCGCTTCGCTTCCTCTTCCTTCATCTGCTTGTGGCAGTAATTGGTTATCTCCTCAGCCCGGAAGGAGGCTTGAATAGCCTGCCGAGGAAAGAAACATGGGTTAAAAATAATAATAATAAATAAATAAATAAATAAATAAGAAGAAAAGGAGAAGTCACGTGGAAGACATACCATACCAAGGTACCTCTTCAGGCTGAGGAATACCTCATGCCTCCTCATAGACCGGACCTCGGCCATATCGACGGGGAGCAGTAGAGCTTGCTCCACGGTGTCCGCTACATAGCCAGCTTTCCCACCTTGATAATCCCTGATGGAGGCATCGGCTGGAAGAGGGTCCCCATCCAGCATTGGGGCGGGAAGCCAAGCCCTGGGGGCGACCTGAGCATCGTTCCTTCTATCAGCACCCTTTTGCCCCAATTTGGCTTGCTTGGCCACTCTTTGGGCCTCAACCTCTTGGGGGGGGGGGGGAGGGTCTTCATGGCGTCCACCACCTCTTTTCCCTTTGCCTCCCTTTTTCTTTTTAGGTCGACAGGTGCGAGTTGTAGGGGCAAGGTAGATGGGGGAAGGGGGGGCTTCGATTGAGTCGCCTTCCCAGATGCATCTCTCCCAGGTTGGGATTCTATTAAGTCTAGCAAGCTGGACCTTGGCTTGCATTGAATTCCCATCTGGTCTAAAAAGGATACAGCTTCTTCGAAATGATTGGATTGAGGTGGGGAAATCTGGCCGAGGTCACCAGTTGATAGCTCAAGCGACGAGGGTTAGTTGAAAACCTCGTAGGAGTCATTTGAATCTGAGACGTCTACTGTCTCCTCCCCTTTTCCTTTTTCTTCGTCTCCTTCTTTGTTGATAGGACGAGAGGAGGTAGCTTCACCACTCGTCTGTTGCAAAGGGAAAGTTGCCTTGGGAATGCCTTTTGGCATAGTTTGAGCAACGATATCACTTTGTGAGATAGGTTGAGTGACGAGGGCACCTTCTAGTTTAGGAATGCCCTCGGGAAGCAGAAAACCAGGGACAGCTACGCTTATCTAGTGAAGGCGGGGGTCTTTAGCCTTTATAATGCACTTGGGCGCCTGGAATCTGGACGAGATCGGCGTATACCCAAGGATCAGGTAAGCCGCTCATAACTGGCCGTTTGAGTTCACAAACTCCTCGGCCCTAAGGATTTTATCTAGGCTATCCTTGTTTACAAAGTTGATGTTTGGTTCAACAACGTGTTTATCTGCAAATTTATTAAAGAAGTAAAGAGTTGTTAGAATCAGGAATGGCACAAGCACAAGGGAACAAGTTAAATTAAAACAAATCTCCCAAAGCGTAAAGCCCCACCTGGTTGCCCCTCTCTCGTCGGGCAAGGGAGCCCATTGTGCCACTCCCCCGACATGATCAGGAAGTCTTTGTTGAGCCCTTTGTTAGATTCGGGGAGGCGTTGAATAAGCCTAACTTCAGGGTACCTTGATTTCAAGTAATACCCCTACCCCTTTAGATGGTGAAGGTTGTAGACTCAGTTGACGTTGTGATGGGTCAGACCTAAATCCATTTTTTCATTAAGGGCATCTACAGAACCTAGGATCCTAAACATATTTAAGGCACACTAAGTAGGAGCCAATCTATGAGCTTTAAGGTAGTCCATAGTGACTGCACCCATAGGGATCTTCATCCCTCCTTCTATGAAGGCAATCATTGGGATAACTACTTCTCCCTCCTGCCTTTTCTCATGCCACTCGCCTTCCTTACAATACCTAAGGTCCACTCCTAAAGGAATCCTATACCGAGCCCTAAAACTCTCCATTCCCTCCTCGGAATCTACTAAACTCTTAAACCTATCCATTTCAAGAGAAGTTTGGAATGACTAAGAAGACTGAGAAAAGAAAGTGAGGCCGAGGATTAAAAAAAAGAAAAAAGAAGAAGAGAATAGAACAAAGAAAAAGTAGGTGGCAAAATTACATGAGAAGTTTAGGAAGACTCACAAAAAGAAGAAAGATATCCTCGGACAGGCTTTTGGTATTTGTTAGGGCATGAGTGAGTTGGGAAGGCTAACAGGTTCAGTGTATTCGCGCAAGAATGAAATGGACATTAAGATAAGGTAAGTCATTGATTTGAAGAGTATTTATACCAAGGAGAGAGCTAAAAACGGGAAAATTTTGGCTCGTTTCCCAGTAACCCCACAGCCATTGAATTCACATCATGCCGTAGAACGTGGGGAACAAGGAGCCATAAGAATTTAATGAAGGCGCGTCTTGAATGCCGAAGCATCAGGAGCGTGTGTTGGGTAGTTAAAAAGGCGTTTTCGTAGGCAGAGGTGGGACGCAATGAGCACAGAGTAACTGAGGTAGTATCGAGATCCTCCTTTCTTCTTGAGGAGTCGGAAAGAAGAATCTCGAGGGGCTATTGTGAGAGAGTTGGGCCCGAAAGCTCATCGTCCATGTATATATTAGGCTTGAAGCCCAAGCCGAGGATTAGAGGTCGTCCGAGAATGGGTAAACAATACCAAAGGAGTCCGTGTTATTAGATGAAGAAGTCAGTGTTGGTCGTAATGGCACTAGAGGGTGGGTCGAGGACAAATGTAACCTCGGTTGACCAAAGTCGAGGTATGAATGAGTGGTCTGTCGTTTAGGGAAACCTTCCAGGAAGTTCTATCGGCATAGAGATGTGTGACAAGGAGGAGTTTTAAAATATCTAAGGAGAGAGCTGCTGCCACTGCATTAAATGCTCTGCAACTAACCCTCTAACCACATTAATGTGGAGGTGATACTTGAACAGTAGTTCACAGCCTTATAGCTGCTATATGAAGACTTTTGGGGAAGTGTTGATGGGACAAGTATCAACATAAGGCACTTGGACTGCACGTGGAAGGTAAAAAAGGAAGGGGGAAAAGAGTATAAAAGAAAGAGGAAAGAAAAACAAAGGTGGAGAGAGACTGTAGCAATCAAGAACCGTATTTGTAATTAAATCCAAGAGCAACATATAAGAATGGTTTTCCTCGGACATTAGCTGAGGACGATTTTCTATGTTAAAACTTGTCTATGATCTTTTTCTTGCCATTTGAACCCGCCTTACTCACTGTCCAATTCACCTTAGCCCGTAATCCACTCTCTACAAATTCATTGTTTTGGATTTTTTGAGCCTAGGTCCATCCATCTTTTAGGCTGGGGATCCAAATCTGGTCCTTACATAATTTTTTATGGAATTTCCACTTGATTTTTTTTTATTAAGATTGTCAAATTCTTAAATAATATTGGCTTCTCTGAATTATAATAGTAAATTGAAATTTTTATCATTATTTATGCTTATAGATTTTGACTAATTAAGATTAGTATTTATTATATCATTAACAATTTGACACATGGGTATTCTAACTTATAGATTAAAAATGAAAATAAAAATAAGCATGTAAATAGTAGTTCTTAATCACATATGAAGGATCTTATCAACTTCATATATTGTGTTAAATTCCTTATTTTAACCCAAATAGGATTACAAAGCTTGTTGATGAAAAAAAAAATTTATTTTTATTATTTCCATATTGAATTTTGAAAATCATATCAATAATAATTATAAACGGATTTTTTGCTAAATAATTTTTTTTTTTTTTTGAGAAAGGCTAAATAAAGTTAAACCTAGCAAAGTAGTCCCATGTAGGAAGAAACCATCTTATGTAGTAGATATATACATACTTATTCTAATAGTGCATGTGACCCATAAATGGCAAGAAAGAGAATTATCTTCTTTATTTCAAGTCCTTTCTATTAGTCTATTTCACAGTTCATACTAAATTTTACAAATTTAAAGGTGTAAGAGCATTCACATCTAGTTATTTATAATTTCTCTATTTTAATCCTCCAAAAATTCACCTTTTAAACATTTTTTTTTTAATAATCATTTTTGTAATACACTATACATATTATTCTTCATTTTGCAATAAATCATATTAAAACAATCTTAAATAGCTATTTTAAAATATTTGTTTTATTCCAACAAAGCAACAACTCAAATACGAGACACCCACCTAACCGCTACAAATCCCAGACACCCACTCTAAACAAAGCCAAAAACATACAAAACAAACCCAAACAAATCTAAGACACTCACCCAAAACATACAAATCAAACGCAAACCATTTATCTTCACTTTCGACAATGCCGAACACAAATCCATCAAAATATCCATCAAAATACCCAAAAACCCAAACTTAGCTAGGCCTTTTACCACCCACGATATCGTTGCTCATGTGAGACAGATGCAAGAGGAAGAGAATATTATTGTAGCTTTTGTATCATTTCGTTTTGCAAAAAGAGGAATGTAGCATGTTTTCTTCTCTTTTTATTTGCAATACCCCTTTTTAATAGTAACAACTCCAATTTAGAAAATCCAACGTGATTGTTATCTTCCAAGTGATAAAAAGGATTCATGTATTTAAATTATAAAATACTTAGTGCAACCGCATCAGCTCTTCTAAAAGATATCGTCTATTTTACACACAAAATTTACTTTTTCTATTTATACAATCATATTTACAAAATAACTACATCAGTTTATCTATTTTACACTATATATTTTATATTAATAATATTTTTATGAGTTAAAGAGAGAGAGAGAGAGAGAGAGAGAGTAAGTGAAAGAGAGAATGTGAGGGGAGAAAAATAATACTAAAATAATGTATAAAAGAGCTATAGTAACTGTACATATATGCACAGTTACTATAGTATTTGTATATTTATATATTATTTTACATTCACTAATATGAGTATTTTTTTTTATCAAAAATATGTAAAATAAGCTACTTTTTATATTTTGTATTTTGTAAGGCTTTACAATAGCTGACGCTGCTGCTCTAACCTCCACTTAGCGAGATAATATCTCATGCGCAGTGAGACATAAATCTGAACACAAAAATAAAAACTTTCGCCACTTTTAACCAGGTGCAAGGCTGTTCGCAAAGGTAAATAACAAGATTTTTAAATAAGTGAATAACAGTAAAACCTTCCAGTCCTCCAAGATTTTTAATAAGTAATGGCATCAGCCTCCAAGATTTTTTAATAAGTAAAACCTTCCAGTCCTCCTGTGGACTTAATTAGCATTTTGGAGGCTGATGCCAATGTGGTCTGTATGTCAATAGGCTCTGTTTTGAGCCTCTGTTTGCTGTTTAGTTGTTTAGTTGTTTAATTGTTTATTGAATTACCCTTTCTACCAACAAGATTTTTTTTTCACCCATGTGTAGGTGCAAATCAAATGGTAGGTAACAGTAAATAAGTGAAACATTGTGGATAAAAGATAGGAGATCGAATTGGGAAAATGTGGGAAACGGGAATGACCTATCATCAGACTAGTGATGAGCATGAGATGACACAATCCATAGAAGGACTTTCCAAAGCCTTTCTTTCTTTTCTTTTTTTCTTTATTTATTTATTATTTTTCCTTCTTTCTTTGCCGTACTCTCTCTTCCAGAGAGCTGGAAGAGAGAGAAAGAGAGTCCCCACAACTGTCTGTCCCCGCTGCCGGACAAAACTGCCTCCGCCAATAATGCTTGGGACCTTGTAAACCAGACAACCCTACCTTTCTTCTCTCTCTCTCTCTCTTCTGCTAAGTCTCACCAACTCCCTATATCTGCTATATCTTCAAACTCACTTGAGTAATTTCCACCCTTCATTTCTTACCACATCCCTTTCTGTTTCCATTTTCTTCACCTTTCTATTAACCCTTCTTCACCTCTCCCCAAGCCCTATTTCTAGTTCTTGTTACTCTCTCTCTCTCTCCCCTTCAGTGTGAGTTCTTCAAAGCGAAGCATTTAATATATTCTATTTAAGGGTATCACTAGCATGTAGTTTCTGGAACAAAGGAATAAATTGTGGACTGTGGATATGGGGTCTCGTTCTGCTTCTTGGAGGTTACATTTATTACAATTGTTTTGTTAGTATCACTATATGGAATGTTGGTCACTGAGGGAGAGAGAGAGACATAGAAGTTAAGGCATACTGTAACAACTACTGATTAGCTGTGATGGAGAGGCTCCAAGGACCCATGAATCCCTGTGTATGTTACTACCAAGCTCATTTCGTACTCTATATTTCTATATATCTTTCCCTTTTCTTGAACCCCTTCTCTAGAATCAAGAAATGGACTACATTTACTTCTCAAAATGCTTGTATTTAATGCCTCGTGTTATTTTCCTGGAAAAGCTAACATATTCCATGCTGTTTTCCTCTTAAATATTCCATTCTCGTCCACTTTTGTTCTTTCTTTTCACTGGGGAGACTGGAACCCCCTAACCCAATACATGAAAGTGTTTATCTTTCTCCCATTGGGGGTTGGGTTTGAACTTTGAAGCCCAGAGAAGAAAATTTCTTCTTCTTTTTTTCTCCCTCTTCTTTTATTGTCTAATTTTCTGGTTTTTTTTTTTTTTTAAATAATTTCTTTGCAGTTCTTTGGGGACCATTCAGACCTGGGTTGTTTGGAGCAAGAATTTGTGACCACGGAAAGCTTGAGAGTTGAGGAAGAAGCACACTTTTCAAACTCAATGTTAGAGGACAAAATGCCATTTCTTCAGATGCTACAGAGTGTGGGATCCCCTCACTTTTTACCTTTCAAAGAGCCTAGTTTTCAAACACTGTTGAGATTGCAACACCTAAAGAAGCCTTGCGAGGTTTACACCTATTTTCCTGAAATGGAAACCCAAATTCAGGCCCTAGAGCTTGAGAGCTGTGTCACCAATGACATTGTAGAGCTACACTCACCAATGAAATCCGAGACCATGGACCTTCAACACCCACATTCAGCCTCATGTCTCGAAGCTACTGTGAGCTCAGAGTGCAACCAAGAAAAACCCAACTCAGCTGAAAAACATTGCATAGAAAGTAACTCGGGCTCTCCACCTCCTTGGGCTAACCCACAATCCTGGCCTAAACACACCCAGTTCTCCAAATCTCTACCAATAGTTACACGGGAGAGAAAAAAGCGAAAGCGAGCAAGACCAACCAAGAACAAAGAAGAGGTAGAGAACCAGCGCATGACCCACATTGCTGTGGAACGCAACCGGAGACGCCAAATGAATGACCATCTCAATGTCCTCAGGTCTCTCATGCCCGCTTCCTATATTCAAAGGGTAATTATATAACATTAAATTCTATAAAGTTCCAATCTTTAGTTTTACAATTTTGAAGGATTGAAGCTTTCTTCGTTTTGTTTAAAATTAAGGGTGACCAAGCTTCTATTATTGGAGGTGCAATAGACTTTGTGAAGGAACTAGAGCAGCTACTTCATTCCCTTGAAGCACAAAAGAGAATGAGAAAAAACAAAGAAGGAAACGAAAGCTCCACTGTGGTCCCATCCAATGGCTTCTTGATTTTGCCACAATGTAGAATTGGTTCTGATGAGGGAAATTGTGGAGAAGAGTTGAAGGCAGAGAACAAGTCTGAGGTGGCGGAGATAGAAGTGACAGTGATTCAAACTCATGTTAACTTGAAAATTCATAGCCAAAGGAGGCCTGGTCAGTTGCTCAAAGCCATTGTTGCATTGGAGGATCTTAGGCTCACAGTTTTGCACCTTAACATTACCTCCTCGGAGAGCTCAGTACTTTACTCTTTCAATCTCAAGGTATTATTCTGTCTTTTCCTGTTTCTTTTTAGTCAACCATTCTGACTTGAAGATCAAGCAACCCTAATACTAGTTACTTTTTTTTTCCCCCCTGCATAATTTTAAGAGTATCTGTTATATTAATATATTGTAGTATTATTTTGGACTGGTGTGATTTGGTGTGGGTTTTGAATGTGGTTGGTGATGCAGATGGAGGATGAGTGTAAATTAGGATCTGCTGATGAGATTGCGTCAAAAGTTCATCAAATATTCAGCCTTATCAACGGTAGCTGATTGTTCAAAGACTCAAATCAAATAGAGAGGCAGCTGACTTCATTGTTTGGAGAGGGTGGGACATTTACGATAAGGCAAAAACAAAAAGGGGTAGAGAGATTAGAATATGAAAAATGTATGGTGCTTTATGGGATGGGGGTATCGGGGAACAGAGGGCACCTTCAAATCCATTGCCCCCATTTCTTCTTGGCTGTGTGAGTTGTACCACATATGCAATGGGCGCAGTGCAGGACAAAACAGATGATGATTACAGCCTAAACTGAAAAGTTCCCATGTTCTTAGCTTCTCTTTTTTTTTTTCTTTTTGTTTAAGAGACCCCATGTTCTTAGCTTAATTAATAATAAATGTTTAATTTATTTTTTTATTTTAGGGGGGTGTACACTGTAGCATAGATATTTAGAATGCGGTCCCGCATGCTTGGTTAACGAGGGCTTGGTTTGAAACATTTGAATATTTTCAGATTCTCATCATGACATATATTGCGAATGATGCTTCTGTTTTTTACATTGACTTTTGGAGCTTGCCGTACAAAATATAGATATTTCATCATTATATATATGTCCTTCAGGCTTCTAGGCCTTTTTGGGTTGTCTTTAGGTAATGATCATCTCTATCCTGCTGCATATGGGTTTTTGGTCTTTCGGGTTCTAACTTTCTAAAAAATTAAAATGAAAAAGTTTATCTTCAAATCTATGTGGAGAAAAATTCTTTTAATCCATTGTTAATAAAATCAGCTAAAGTGCATTATGTAGTGTGATTTGTTTAAATAATGCATGTTAATGATCTTGAAAAATTGTCACGTAATGAAATGAAGAAGAATTTTCCAAACTAATTTTGGAGAAAACTTTATCCGAAAAAAAAAGAAAAAAAAGAAAAAAAAAAAGAACTAGTTTAGATTCCAATTTTGGCTAATTACTAATTTGGCAGAATAATCAATTAAGCCTAGATAATTTAATTAGCCAATCACATAGTTGAGTGGATATACACAAAAACCCACACACCCAACACAAGATGTGTTATAGAGAAAAACCTAAAACGGGCTTAAAAACTCTATATGTCCTACCCAACGAATCAATTCGCTAACAAAGATAGTTGCAATACAATACTCTTATAGACCTTCCAAGTTTTAAGTAAGAGTAGATGTACCCAAGCTTCCAACTTTTGCTGGCACTTGACTGCACCAACTCTTTCTTTTCACTGGCTTCTGATTCTACAAGTTGGGTTGTCAATCACAGGTCCAAGCACTTAGGCATTTCAAGGCCTCTTGAAGATTTCTTAGGATTGCTTCTTTGATTTCCAGCTCCAAGCTTCAATTCATGATGACTTAAGGTATCAAGGTGTATGGCTTGGGTTTCCTCTTCGTGAATGAGGCAATTTGGAGAGGGTAAAGGTATTGAGATTACAGTGAGTTTTGCTCTAATGTTGTCAATAGCTCTCTCACACTTCAATATGAGAATTTGGTGTAAAAATAGTGGGTTTTATGAGATTTATAAAATGATTAATTGGATGGGAACAATAAAGGATTAAACCAACTAAATTTTCTTAAGTTCTTAAACTCGCTAGACCAAAAGTCACGTGAGTTTCAGGAAAAACTTTGTCTATTGAATTTTTAAAATTGTTCACTTCGCTTGAAATTCACCTGGCATCCCAAGTTTGCTTAAGCGAAATTGTTGATATTGCAACTTCAACTTCAGATTTTAATCCTCTCATCTCAAAATGCAATACAGCTCAATAAAACACAAATACATGAAATCAATTTTGCAAAATACAATGAAATTTGGCATGGAATGTGCTAACTCAACAAATATCCTTAAAAAAAAAAAAAATCAAGCCTTATAACTTAACTAGCACTTTTTGGTGTTTTCAATAGAGATGTTTAGGGTTCAAATCTCTTCTTCCTCAACTATTGAAAGAAAAATTTTACAAAATTAATTCAAAAGTACCTTCTAATTGTGCTCATTTTTATCTAGGTTCTACAAAGAATGATGAAATTTCTTTGAGATGAATTCATTTTAAAATTGAAAATATTTTATTCGAGCCTATTTCTTGTGCATTATAAATACTAGCATGTAGTCCGTGCTTACGCACGAAAATATTAACAATTGTAATGATAAGATGTTTATCATGGTAAATTCAGTTTTCACATTAAGCTTGGAATCTTCTTGGAGGCGCCAATGAAGCGATAATGTATGAGAGTGTGAAGCAAGGAAGAAAGAAGAGTAGGATTGAACTTTGTGTTTGAACCCGGCCTTGTTCTTAGAAATCCGAAAGGAGGAGGAGGAGAGGGTAGTATGTGGATCTAGTTGGTAGAGATTGAGAGAGAAGGAGGAGACATGGGATGACAATATGGCATTAAGAGGAGATGATGTTTTACTTTTATAGGCTTTCTTGTTAGACTCCTTGGTTCTGGTAGTGAGCAGGTGAGATGTTCTTTCTTAGGCTAATGAGCATTATCATTGTGGTTTTCTTGGCTTCCGTGTTAAATGTTAATGCATCATTTATTTGGGCACAAAAATTAGAAAATTTAGATAAGATATATGACACAAAATTGGAGTCCAATTTATAATCTAGTTAGATTTTTTTTTTTTTTTTTAGTTTTAGTTAGGACAAGTGGCACAAAATTGAGAATCCAAATCTAGACACATGTCACAAAATTAAAACTCTAATTTAGAATTCTATTTGAGTTTCTCTCTGCTTCACCTATTATTATATATATAAATATATAGATATATAGATTTGGTTTTATTGCCTAGCAAGTTGCGTTTGGTTTTTTTTTTAGTCAATTTATTTATTTAAAATTATTTTCTCACTTTTCAATAAATAAACAAGTAGAAAATACGGGATGTAAAATTCATTGATTACCTATTTACTTCATGAAGGACGCCAGCTACTTTAAATTCTAAATTTGTTTTTTGGTATTATAAAAGTTATATTATTATCCGATTTACAAAATATGTATTTAACTTTAAAACTAAACAACTTATCTCTTAACTTCATTTAAATACTACAACGTAAATAAAATAACCCATTAGTGTTAAATAAACTTTCATCAAAATAGTTGGAGATAAATCTACCAAATAGCATCAAGATTGGAATTCTCAACCATGTTAAATATCTTTTATATCGGCATGGGATTTTACCATATAACAGGCCTATAGAATGTTGTTTGTGAAGTAGGAATTTGAACTAATCGTATCTATATTTATCTATATACTAGTTATACACTAGTATAGTTATACACTCGTATGTTGCACGGTTTTATAAAAAAGCTTATAAAATAAATGTATAAATAATTATATATTTTAATAGATTCAATAAAAATAAAAGAAAAAATTATCAAGTGTAAATAATTATCTCACTAAAATAAGGCGTAATATTTCTTCCTAAAACTAAATTAAATTGATAATTCCAAATTAAATTTTAAATTGATAATTATTTAAAAAAAGTACTAAAAATTTGATAAATCTAAAATTAATATAATGTTGATAATATTATAAATTAAAATTAATGTTGATAATTTTATAAATTAAAATTAAAGTTGATAATTCAAGAATACACATGTAGAACATCTTGATAATTTGATGTAACATAAATCAAATAAGAAAATTGTTAAAATTAATCTATTAATTCTAACCATATTTAATCATTAATTCTAAGACCCTAACCCTAAGCATATAAATTAGATCAAATAATATTAATTAAGTTTTGTAGCTTGATATTATGATAAAATAATATTAAAATTTTGAAAATTTAGATGATAAATATTATCTAAATTAAATTTTTGTATGTTAAATATTATCCCCTAATTTAAGAAACATATCCTAACAAATAAAAAAAATAATGTTAATTAGATGATAAATATTATCTAAATTAAATTTATTGTATGTTAAATATTATCCCTTAATTTAAGAAATATATCCTAACAAATAAAAATATAATGTTAATATAATTTTATTTAATGATAAGAATGAATTAGAGTCCTGGTAGTATACTGTTCCTTTTTAGTTCTTTAAAAATTTAATAAAATTTCTGCAATTTGGTGAAGCCACACGGCACAACCACAGTGTCTAAACCCAACTTTTATTATATAAAATATAATATAATATGATATAATATGATATTTAAAAGTTGAAACGTAACATTTATTATTGCTACGCTCCTACTGAGCCACATTAACGGCCACTTCATCTACTTATTTTCTATCTTTTATTTTCTCCTTTTAAATTTTTTTTCTCCCTATTCTAAAAAAAAAAAAACAAAAAACAAAAAACAAAAACAAAAATTCTTCATCTCCCTTTTAGTTCATATCTACTGTTACACTTATTTTTTTTTTATTTTTTTTTATAATCACCTATTGTTATACTTCTTCCAACATTTTCCCTCTTTTTTTGCCTCTTTATCTCCTCACTACTCTCTACTTTACTGTTACACTTCGTTCATTCTTTTATCTTTCTTATGTTTTGACTCTTTTTCTCTCTATTTTATTTTGTATAAATTGATATCATTTTGTGCATTCAATCCATATTTTTTCCACACAAAACTATGGTCTCTCTCTCTCTCTCTCTCTCTCTCTCTCTCTCTCTCTACTTTTTTTGGTGGATTTTTGTTCTTTAATTTTTATAACTCTAACTAAAGTTGATGAATCTTTTTTTTTATATTGTTTTATTCTTAATATGTGTTTTGGTATTGTGTTTTATTTTTTAATTTCTAATCAAAAAGTTTTCTCTTTCCCTTTTATAGCTTTGATTGAATTTTGGTTTGGGTTAGGGTTAATACTTATTTTTTGTGTGGAAATAGGTGTTTGAATTTATATCAAAACACAGTTTACATGGTTATGAATTTGAATATGCCTATCAATTGTTTGAGTAATAAGTTACTATTATAAAGTCTATTTTTTATTCTTTTGGTTTCATTTTAATTTTGATTACGATAACATTATAATTTTGTGATGAGTTTTGATTATTATGATAATTTTCTTATTCCTTAAAAGATGAGAGATTTGAATAATAAATGTGAAACTTATAAAATTTAATTGTATATTAGGCAAATATAACACACTACAATAGAAGTTAGAAGAATATGATTCACCTTAAAGAAAATAGTAACCAAACACAAAAATATGTGTGTGTGTGTGTGCGCGCGCATATATATAGAATGATGTATTTGTAGAGATAAAAATTTTTGTTATAGAAATCTTTTTTTTAATAGATAATACTTGAAGTAATTATTATTATTTTATATATTATACTCTATTACATAATATTTATATTTTCATACATCGCGTGAGTCTGCTCCTAATTATGAATAAAATTGCATTGCATCCCATGGTAAAGATAAATGGATAGTTATAATATATATATTTTTGATGGAAATGGGAGGTCTTATTTATAAGTTAATAGTTCATGCATTGCCAACATTTAGCCGTTGGGCACAAAGTCTATTAGTCCCGAGGCTTGCCAAATCCCTTACATAGCAGACATATACAAAACTGGGACATGAGCTATAAACAGACAAAATGTGTTGTTGGTGAGCTCCTTGCTTCGCCAAAGTATCTGCGCATGCATTTGCTTCATGGTACGCGTGAAGCACTTGTACCTCTCATTCTCGGTCCATGAGTTTCCTGTAATCACAAATTAAAGTTATCATATTAGTAGGATAATTTGAATGTTTCTATGTTAACCAAGTTAGCACTACAATAGAATCAAGTTCAAGTTGTATGAATTTAAATCCCATTGCCCAAGCTATTGCCCAACCCTGTCTAACAGTTGCCAACTCAGCCATGTTATTTGATGCTAGTCCTAAATGAAGGGAGAAACTAGATATCCACTCACCCGAGCTGTCTCACAATATTCCCCCTGCCCTTACTAATCCTGAATTACCTATCAAACTACCATCAGTGTTAAGTTTAATACAGGGGTCAGGGGGCACTTTCCATCGAATAAGTTGCAGGATTCTAACCTAGCTTTGGCTCACAGAGCCAGCTAGGAAGTAAAATTTTGTGGCTGCTTGCACAGAGGAATGGACAAGACCATGCTGGGACCGAGATTGAGTTTTGAAAATTCTTTCATTCCGACCTAGCCATAGATTCCAACAAAGGAAAGGGAAATAAATTCGCCATGGAAGTTGATGAGGCATAATAACTGTTACAGCAGTTTCATTACGTCAGAGCCACTCTTGTAAAGGCATGTGAAAAAAGGCCATAGGTAAGATTCCCGGTGATTGTGCCTAGGCCTCTTTAGCCCAGGGACAATCCCGTAATATGTAAATGGTCATTTCTAGGGTGTGGCATCTAGGACACTGGTCATCCGTATGGTAGCTGGCAATTGTTAAGAAATGTTTAGTGGGTAACTGGTTTCGCATAGCTTTCTAGAGAAACTTTTGAATATTTTTTGGACATTGAACAACCTAAATCTAGTTCCAAATCGGTTTATTCTGAGGCACTTGTTGTTTATGATAAAGAAATTTAGAAACAGATTTAACTGAACAAGTCCTATTGTTGTGGGGCCAGATAAAAGTATCTAAGATTCTGGGAAAATGTGCCACTAGAATACCCTGAATAAGTCGTTCAAGCTAGGGTGGGAGAGGAAAAGTGAGAGAGTCAAAAGTACAAGAGTGATTAGCTCGCAACAAGCTAACCTTGCGATCTTCATCATGTAAAGGGATCAGACCTTCTATATAACTACGAAGGGCAGTGGCGGTGCCACTCATAGTTCAGGGTGTTCCTAGGAACACCCTGACTTGAATTTTTTTTTTTAATAATAATTTAAATTTTTTTATTTGTTTAGCCTTAAAAAAAAAAAATAGGAACACCCTCAAGCAATATAAGGAACACCTTCAAAATTTTTATGCCAAACAAATTTTGAACTAAAATCTAATGTACAGTGGGGTATGTGCTAATGCACAGTGGGGTGTGTGCTGGACTGTTAGTAAAAAAAATTAATAATTTAATGAAGCAACTAAATATCAATAATTAATAATTTAATTAACTAATACATTATAAAAGACAAACAAATCAAATTATGTTAGGCTAAACAACAATTAATAATTTAATAATTAATGAAATAATAATATAACAAATTATAGTTTATAAAAGACAAACAAATTTATGAAACAACTAAACAACAATAATTAATAATTTTATTAATATTTCAAATAAACTTATAGTTTATTGTACAGGTACCTTTGTTCATTTCATTTTTTTTTTATTTTTTTTTTCCTTTTGAGGATTTTTGGTATACTGAATGCAAATTTGTTTTGGTTTTAAGAATATATATATATATATATATATATATTTAAGCACAAACTTCATGCTGGCTAAATCTTGAATTTCAGCCGGTATTTACTAAAACGTCCCCAAATAGACTGAAATGACCCGAAATTTTTTCAAAGTGGAATAGGAACACCCTGGACAAAATTCCTGGAGCCGTCACTGACAAAGGGTGCCTCGAGGGAGCTAAGAATCCTTCCAAATTCGAATATTCTGTCCATCCCCTACAAGCTAGCTCATTCCCTCCCGTAGCAAGTTAATCCCTATCAAGAAAGCTGTCCAAATGTGAGACCCTCTCATTCTTCTGGTATTGGCAAACATCGTTGTGTGTGAGAAGTATTTGGCTTTAAGAACCTTAGCCCAAAGTGTACTAGGGTTAGTATAAAGGCGCAAGGCCTGGTTCATGAGAATTGCATGATTTCTATGACGGGTGGATGTCAGAACCAGTCCTCTAGGCTCTTTAGGCAAAGTTACCATCTCCCAATTAACCGTTTGACACCCTTTATTCTGAGCAGTGTCCCCCCATAAGAATTTACAACTCATTTTATCCAATTGGTGACTAATTTTTTTAAGGAGGAGCATGGTTTGCATGGCGTAAATGGGAATGGATGTCATAGATGATTTTATGAGGGTGGCTCTGCCCGCCATGGATAAAATTACAATGTTTCTTTGCTTGTTTGTTTTGTTGCCTTTTTATTTTTTTGTAAGTTTGTATATTATCGGGATCTTCTTGACATCTTATTCATGGTAGTTGGACTGTCACGGAGACCGGTTCTATCACTTCTACTAAAATCGTGCCCTCACTAGTCAGATTCAGATTGAAATAACACATAGCAGAAAAACCGTATTGGGTGAGACCCGCATGGCATTCTCTGCTATACGAATGCATGGTTGAAAATGGATTTTTTTTTTAAAAAAATAATGAAAATGGACTTTATTTGGTCACAACTTCATCAAGAGATAATAATGTAAAAGGCAGATATGAGTGACGTGGTCGTGGTGGAAGCTTTGTTGACGAGAATGAATGGCCAAAGTCAAATAGAAAAGAGCATTTAGCAAATCCTATTCCCAATTTCCCATCCCACGCACCAAAGTGCCAGAGAGAGAGAGAGAGAGAGAGAGAGAGAGAGAGAGAGGCTCTCAGTCTTTTAGAAAGGAGAGAGAGATGCACAGTGCAGGAGCAAGCTCATATCCCCATGTGAAAAAGTATAAAGAGACAAATTACCCTCTTAGTTTTTCTTTTTGGTCTTCGTGTTTTCCTTTTCACGGGCATTTTTTATATTATTTTGTGTTTTCTTCTTTTTTTGTTTCTTCGGTTTCTCCAAGGGTTAGTCTCAATCTCCTAGCATACAATTGAGGTCCCTTTTCCCACTCCTACAGCTCCATGATAACAACCTTCTTCTTGGTTTTATTCCTAAAGAAAACCTTTTTCATTCCAATTCCAAATTGAGTCAATGCCAATCGGCTGTCTAAAACTGTTCTTTCAACAGGGATTATTAATTAATAATTACCTACATTCAACACATTTTTCATCAATATTCATGTTTTGTAGCACGATATATTGCTTTCCCATGAACCAAATTAAGCTAGAGATTAAGACAAGAATCTAGTTTAATATTAAGGATAATTTAATCTCTCTTTAGAAGTTGAGCCTCAAAGTCCACATATAATACTCCGTTAACCTTATAAATTAAGTGTTGCCACAACCTCGGGCAACACATCGAAGCATTATTAGCAATGGACCCAAAAGGAACTTTGGTCTCAGATTTTTCGTAACTAGTGTTTGTTTTATTTGGAATGGCGGGCCATCATTGAAGAACGCTGGCATATAATCAGTGTTTTCATACTATTATCATTAGCATTGGCTTCTTCTTAATATCGCATTTCCACACTATCATTAGCATTAGTTTATTTCCTTGAAGAACATAAAGCTCAATTTTTATAATACTATAGACGAGTGGAAACTTGGGGAGTCTCAACGTATGAGTGTTTACTGAATTGAGTGTTTAGTGTTTACCAAAGAAAACGCCGTCAGCTGTCTAGGCTTTAGAGACCAGGTAGTGATCACTTTACCAGAGGCGTTGATTTCTCGCTAGGTTCTTTTTCAACATCAGCCTCAACTTTCATTGGCAGGTGATGTGTCTATAATATGACTACGTCCGTCATGGGTCAGAGGGACCCTGCATATAGATATTAATGAATGCTCTATGAGAAGACAGTGTTAAGGAGTTAATGGTATGATTGGATGGAGGGAAAGAAAGAAGAAAAAAACGAGAGGATCATTTAATACATTTTGTTTCGATTTTATTTTAATTTGGGTGGAGAGAAATTTATGAGGGTATTTGGAGATATATATATATATATATATATATATATATATATATATATCTTACCCCTTCAAACTTTTAAAGATTATGATATTAATTTTAACTTAAATTAAAAATTGGTACAAAATTATCAATTTATATAATGTCTTACCATTTTTAATTTATAAAACATTCAAATAAAAGTGAAAGATATTAATATTCATTCCTTTACTTAATTTTTAAAACACCCAAATAAAGAAATGGTTAACAATTTCACATTTCTCCTTATAGTATTTTATCTTTCCAAACTTCTAAACATGCTATTAAGGAGGGAGTGGGCATGCCTTTTTTTTTTTTTTTTTAATAACTAAATTACCCTTTTGGCCATAAAGTTTGTAGTTGCAACCATTTACGTATCAAAATTTTTATTTTGACTATTAATGGTATAATTTCATTTTTATATTATGTCGACAATTTTTATTAGTAATTTGATCATTAACTATCAAATAAGTTGCCTCCATTAAATCACATCACCCATATAATGTCACATGTCCCTAGATTACTAATAGAAATGGATGGTAAGAGCAATATCAAAACAAAATCAAATATGAAGGACTAAAATATTGAAACGTGAATGATCAAAATGAAAACAATCTCAAATTATTAGGGCTAAGAGTGTACTTTAGTTTTTTTATGGTCCAAATTATTTTTAGAATTACTTCTCTTTTTTCATTAATTATATATTCACAACATATTTTATAACGGGTCAAATTATTGATGATAGTCAATAAAGTGGTGTTAATGGTAGATCTATATAAAAATCAATAACTTGCCAACTCAACTATTATGAAAAAATTTGTACTTAGCACTACTTTTTTTTTTTTATAAATCAATTTTGTGTTCTATTTAAACCTATTTTTTTATGGGCAAAATTGAGTTGCAATTCCTTAAGTGTTGTACTTTACGTTTCTCAATTGAATTGAATTGAATTATATAATTGTATTGAACCATACAACAAAAACAATATTATATTTTCTAAAAGAAAAAATATATAAATTTAACGATATAGTTCATTGAGCTTTACAACCATATGATTTATTGTAATCGGGAAAACCTCATATACAATAACTACACACAAGTCAAATTAAAAAAAAAAAAAAAAAAAAAAAAAAAAAAAAAAAAAAAACTACACAAAAGTTTTACCCTATTCATATGCTTGTGTCATATGCAAGAAGAGAAATACCTTCATCTTGTGTATTTACAAAAAGATATGTGTTGATGCCTTGTCTTCCCATATACCTGAAATTCCTTGGAGAATCAAGAGTGTCTACACTGTTATCACTGTCACCAGGTCTCAAAATCCTAATATCTCCATTCGATGGATTGCTAGAGACGCAAATTGTGCAGCAAATGCCCCGGCCAAGTGGTCATTGAAAAATAATGTATTTGGTAATTTTGATTTAGGCAGTGGCCTTCCTTGTTTTGTTTCTGCTATCAGGGCTGAAGCTTGCTACTCTCCTTTATAATCCCTTTTTGGTTTTGTTTTTTAAATATATCTTTTCAGTTCATCAAAAAAGAAAGACAAGTGAAAGTAACAATTTCTTTGGTTTGTAAGGGATCTACAACTTAGGAGCATAGGACTTAGTTAGGAGCCGATTACCCAAGATTTAAAAATAAATGCAACTTGAGCTGTTCAGCATTTCTCATAAAAGTGCATTTTTTTTTTTTTTATATGTTAGAATTATGCATAGGATTTCATTTTACTGATTTGTTTATTTCAAACCGTTTATACGTATAATTTATATAAGAAAAATATTAATAAATACTCTTAGAACATTAGTTAATAATTTATTTGAAGAAAATTTTTATAAAAAAAAAAAAAAATTCACTCTTTAGCATGACCCTTAGTATAATAGTACCTCTCAACACAAACGGAAATGTCATTGTTTCTTAATTTTAACCAACCGGTGTCTATAAATTAAAGTGACAATGATAGATCTCGTTGTGTTTTTAATTTTCAATAATTTTTTGGGTAAGATATCATGCTAATTTTGACCCGTAATATTTTTTCGTCTTCTTATTATTTGGCCTTACAGAATTCTGAGGTTTGTCGCTTGGTCCAAAGGTCTGAATAGTATGTTCGTGGGTAAATCTTTTTTTATTAGTTTCAAAAGCAAAAAACCTACCAAAACCTTCCAAGTTCCAAAGTGGGAATAGGGGTGTGATTCAGATGCTAGTACTTTAAGAACCAGAGAGTCTTTAAGCTTCAAATTCCAAAGAGAACCTCCCTGTCTCTCATAAAATCTGACTCCCATCCCCATTGCGTATCCAAGTTTCCTTTAAAAATGTTATTAAATAGGGGGCACCAATAATCCGAAATTAAAACAACCAAACAACCTTTCTGATCTAACCTTAGGCCTGAGTCTCAGTCTTTCACTATATATATATATATATATATATATATATATATAAAAGTTTAGATTCATAAATTATGTCAAAGTGTGATTGATATAAAAAAAATTATTAATCCATATATAAGTAATAATTAAATATTCATAATTTATCATGTTAAAGTTACGACAAAAAAATTATAAAATAATTTGTATTTTTGAGATTTACTTTCGTATGTTCTTAGAGTATATATTAGTAATCTATTTTAAGAAATTTTTTTTATAGAAATACGAAAAAATAATTTACTGTTATGACAGTTTTTTCAATTTTTCATAAATTTTTTTTTCAAAATGAATGGTTAAAGTATGAACTAAGGGCACACATTAATTGTCTCTCTCTCTCTCTCTTTATATATATATATATAGATTTTACTAATGTGTACTCTAAGGACATACAATAATAAATCAATTTTGAAAAAAATTTATCAAAAATTAAAAAAATTTTGACAATTTTTTTAATTCTCAATAATTTTTTTTTTAAATAATGAGAGAAGTTGAAAAAGGTAACAGCAGAAATTGAAAAGGTGTGCTCTTACCTCTTATATATATATATATATATATATATATATATATATATATATATATATGAGGTTTCATTTTCAGTTGAGAAGTTTTTTGGCCAAAGTAAAAAGCTGACATCGATACAATTCAATATTCATATATTGGTGTGGGGTCAGGGAGATCACAGATTCCGATCATAGCGCATCCAGATCTTAGCAGAGTGCCTCAGAGATCTCCTTGGAGACTCTGTGTTTTTGGAAATCCGTAACAACCCTATTTAATGGGGCCCCCTTCTACACCTACAAATTTCGGACCACCTGGTCCTTCTAACTTCTAAAGCCTTTTGTTCCTCCAAAAAAAAAAAAAAAAAAAAACTTCTAAAGCCTTCATCACCGTACAATCAATAAAAGATCGAATGGAACAGAATCCCATCATACCTCACTCTATTCAGAGGTACACCACACCATATATCATATTCCTCCATGCTTTGACCAATGGTCAACCTCACCTCCAATCAAATACACTTTTACAATTTTTAGTTCATTAAACATGAAAGAAAAAATGTTTTTATTTTTTTTTATGTTAACCAAATAATAAAAAAAAATTTAATTTCTCTCCATTTTCCTCTCAAACTAAACTTAATTACCATATATCTTTAGTGCGATAGTCACTTAATAATAATTTAGAGGGCAAATGTTAAGATTTAAGTTTTTAAAAGAGAATTTCACACACATATACATTTAAATTAAATTAGAATAAAATTTTTATCTTGTATTAAAAAAAAAACGTTAATGTTTCACTATTTCAACATTTTTATTTATTTTTTTACTTTTTTTTTTATATACAATAATGCCACGCACAATTATTACATACAACTAATAAAGTAAAACAGTTATGACAAAGTATATATATATATATATATATATATATATATTATTGTTTTATTTTTAACTTTTCTTTTAAGTTAGAATTGGAAAATAAAAACAATTGGCAAAGGTATATGAATAGAGGCATAGTTGCCAATATTGTACGATACGCGATACATATCGTATCGTGTACAAAAAGTTTCGTATCGTAAGAGTGTATCGTTAGTGCTCATGAATCGTCAGATACATAGATACGTATCGTATGAGTCGTATCGTATTGGTGAATCGTACGTATCGTATGATATATAGACATGTAGATTTAAAATGAGTTTTTTTGTTAAAATTTGTGGTTTTATTTTATTTAAACAAATTGTTAGACTTTTTTAATACAAAATTATTGAGAAACTTAATTGAGTCTAATAAAATAACAACTACATGAGTTTTTTTCCTCCCTTCTCTTTCTCCTACAAAATTTAGACTATACTCATAACACTCACTTTCATATGTGCAAATTTATTTTCTATACTATTTATAATGTATTAAATGAAAATATAATTATTTTTTGTTTTGTTATTATTATTTTGAGTCTAAAAAGCTAGAATGCCAAGAAAAACATATAAAGAATAAATTATTAGAAAAAAAAAGACCAAAAAAAGTAAATGTTAATAATAACAAAAAAAATGTTTATGAAAAAATAATTTTGCAAGATGCTGAACATGATGATAACATTGACTTAGATGAAATTGATTAGCCAAGATAATAAAAGATATTATTATTTTAGTTCATATATCATGCATTACTTCTGAGTTTAATCAATTTGAATGTGCATGTTATAAACATAAGTTAATTTGATTGATTTAGTTAGTTTTGTTAAATTTTATTACAAAAGTAATGATTAAATTGGTTATTAGTTGAATATATTTCGAATTTATAATGAATATACTTTTTATATATGTATATATATAATTATTTTATAATTTTATTAGGTGTTTGTGCATTTTACGATACATGAATCGATACGATACATGATACAAAAAAATCAAAAATCGATTTACGATATAATTCACGATTTAACAAATATGGATAGAGGAGTTTGTACAGTCAATCATGCCTTGATGGCCTGCGCTTATGTCACAGCTCAGTAAGGTGAGGCCACTATTAATATGAGTTGTGGGGCCACGTTTTGTTCGTCCTCGGCAAGGCTCTGGGCGCAGTGCCAAGGAGGCTCAAAGTGTCCCACATCGAAGAGAGCTTCCCCCACTTGCTACCTTATAAGCTGTGAAGCGAAGGAAGTAGTGTACCATCGTATTCCGGTATTCGAATACGAGAATTCGATGGTACACTACTTCCTTCGCTTCACAGCTTATAAGGTAGCAAGTGGGGGAAGCTCTCTTCGATGTGGGACACTTTGAGCCTCCTCGGCACTGCGCCCAGAGCCTTGCCGAGGACGAACAAAACGTGGCCCCACAATAAAAAGAAGCCTCAATGTGGGACTGGCTAACTTCCTCAGCACTGCGCCCAGAGCCTTGCCGAGGAGGGCGGTGGGCGGTCACACCCAAAGCGCGGTGCCTGACCCTTACCTATCGTGCCCCCACAATATAAACGAATACGAGAATACGATGATACACTACTTCCTTCGCTTCACAGCTTATAAGGTAGCAAGTGGAGGAAACTCTCTTCGATGTAGGACATCTGAGCCTCCTCGGCACTGCGCCCATGGTCTTGCCGAGGACCGGCAAAAATGGTCCTCACAATAAAAGAAGCCCCAATGTGGGACTGGCTAACTTCCTCGGCACTGCGCCCAGAGCCTTGCCGAGGAGGGCGGTGGGCGGTCACACCCAAAGCGCGGTGCCTGACCCTTACCCATCGTGCCCCCACAATATAAAAAGAGAGCTTCTTTTATTGTGGGGACCATTTTTGCCGGTCCTCGGCAAGGCCATGGGCGCAGTGCCGAGGAGGCTCAGATGTCCCACATCGAAGAGAGCTTCCCCCACTTGCTACCTTATAAGCTGTGAAGCGAAGGAAGTAGTGTACCATCGTATTCCGGTATTCGAATACGAGAATACGATGGTATACTACTTCCTTCGCTTCACAGCTTATAAGGTAGCAAGTGAGGGAAGCTCTCTTCGATGTGGGACATCTGAGCCTCCTCGGCACTGCGCCCATGGCCTTGCTGAGGACCGGCAAAAATGGTCCCCACATGAGTAATTTAAGACTATTAACAACTACACAGCATCATTAAAAAAAAAAAAAAAAAAAATACTACACAGCAACTTTTTTTTTTCCTCAATTATTTTGTGGCATATTGCAATGGATTAATTATTACTTTTACATATATTCATAATTTTTTTTCTTCATGGCTCACAGTTTATCAAATCAAAATTATGATAAAATTGTATCATATTAAAGTTGTGGTACTTTTCAAAAAAAAAAAAAAAGTTGTGGTAAAGTTGTATAATATAATGTTTAGGTTCCAGGTAGTTTAACTAATAAAATGGTTGAATAAGAGAATTGAAATCTAATTTTATCTACACTAAAAATTAATTGATATTTTATTCTAATGATAAAGAATTATAATTAAGAGGTGCATAGTTTGAAACTCTCTCCGAAAGAAAGAAAAAAAAGTTGTATAACATAAGTTCAGGTAGTAGAGTTTTTGCTGACAAAAAACAAACTTTCCGTTGTTGCACGAAAGATGCTGGAAGATGCGGAAAAGCCGTATGAAAGCTTTCGGCGTGTGATCTTTTCCCTTTAGCTTGGCTGATTATTATGTTTTTTTGTTGGTCACAGACTCACAGTGATCAGGTGAGGTTGAATTGGGATTGAGATCCGGTATATCAAGCAATAACAGCTCTTTTTTTTATTTATTTATTTATTTATTTATTTATTTATTTAAGGAAAAAAGCAATTACAGCTTGTTGTAAGATCTAAAGAGTAAATATGTAATTTTATTAAAACCTTTTTATCATTTTATTATTATTTTTTAAAATCTTAGCTTTTACATCTCACGTGGTAATTACATGATATAATAGCTCAAAATCCAATAAATTGTGCTTTCTTATTTCAATTTTAGAATTAGAAGATTTACATTAAAATAGACATAAATAGTGGGTTCTAAGGGTTTTCTTCCAAATTAAAAAAGAAAATGTGAAAGTTTAACGGAATTGTGGGCCTTGTTGCTTCAAATGAGATATCTCAAAAGAACTTGCTCAATGATGTGGACCTTTCCATGAGAACCTCATGTAGTCATGTGCAAATTTTTAAAAAAATTTGTAACTTTATTTTTCCTTTAAGAAGGGTTGGATTTTAGCTCAGCTAGTTGAACTCGAAGGTTGAAGCACAGAGAGTGAGGGTGGGTCAGGGACTTGTGGGTTGGGTTTGGCAGAGGTATATGCAAAAAGTAAGATGCCACTTTGGGAGAATTTACCAAACAAGAGAGATGCAAACATATATATGCACAAAGATGAAGTTAAACAAGAGGACAAGGTCCTTGTGACGTGGGGACATAGGTTTGAGTTTTGTATTTGGATCCAAAACAGCCTTTCTCTTCACTGTCCACCCTTTTTAGCCAAGAAATTATTCACCTCTAAATGGTGTGTCCCCTCTCTTTTCTTCTTTCCTTTTCTTTCATCACTTTTTGATTCTTTTATGGTGTGTCTTTGTGAAAACCGTCCTTGTCTTCGCATGTTCTTTAATCTTTACTTGGAAATGGGCCCTTAGATTAGGAAAAACCTTTCTTTCTTAAGCCATCACCATGAAATATCCTTACTACTAGCATTATTCATTATATTATCTTTGATACATGTCTAACCAAGTACATAGCAGAACTTATTTCATGTGTCACGATTTCGAGTTTAAAAACCAGTCTTTCTAAGAATAAAATTACTTACTAACCACATTTGAAAAAAAAAAAATTTTTTATTGAACTCGCTAACCACATATTTCAAATCCTACAAAAATAAGGGAACTGGTACAACCTTTACCTTTGTTTGGAAAAGTGTATATTAAGTTAGGAAAATATTAAAAGTATTATAAATTGTATTACAAAATGTTTACAAATTGATATGACATTAATTGTGACTGGTTCTATTTTAATTAGATAATAAATTAGTGTTTAAATTACCTGTGATAGGTGACACATCATTTTTTAAGACTTACATAGTAAAATTCATTATCCCCCCTAGCTAAATTACGTTGATATCACTTTTTCAAATTTTGCATTTGTATACAATTCGGCCAGCCTATTGAGAATGGTGGCAACTGGCAAGAAGCCAAGAATCAAAAATGACATTCATCCAAAGCTTTTTGGGATTTTTTTTTTTTTCTGACAAACCTTGAATTTTTATCTTGCCACTTTTGATTAGAATCTTATAGAATTTTTAAGAAAATTTTACTGTAAAGTTCACGAAATCGTATTCATTGTATGGGATTTGTATGGGTTTGGGGCTTGGGCCTTTTGGGGGTAGCTCATGGGTTTTGATAAGTAAAGATGCCAATGGTTTTTGATTTGATGGGTTTGAGGTTTGGGCTTCTATTCCAGTGTGTTTGATCCGCTTTCCATCAAGGCCTTGAAGCAACTCCAGATTCAGTCTATTCTTTTTATTTTATTTTATTTTATTATTAATATATAGTTAACGTTTAGGTAACAGTGTTACACCAATTTTGACATCAGAGTTTAATTTGTTACATTTCAGAAGTTTGGGGTTTATTTTGATATTTTCAAATTATAAGGTTTGGGCCAGACTTAGGTACACTACTTACGTGCTGTTTTTTAGATTCTTCTCTTAAGATTTTGCTATGTGGATTTTTTCTCATGGGATAGAAGTATATTTTTTAGTTAAGTAACCACATGACTGAATCTTAAGAGGAAAATTTGAAGAACAGTACCTAAGATACTGTACCTAAGTTTTGTTTATAAGGCTTAATTTAGATTACTCCAAACTTTACAGGGTTTGAAATGAAATTCCCCTAGAATTTATAATGTCATATATTGTATGAGTTTCCTTGAACCAAATCCAGTTAAAAGACCAACTTAACCCAACCCGAGATAGCGAGCAAGCCAGAGCCCCAAACATTAAAAACAAGCTGGGCTTGGGCTGATTTGTTTGGTTTAAGGTTGGGTTTGGGCCTGAGGTTGAAAAGCTTAGGCTGAGTCTGGTTTTAGCCCCCAACCCAAGTTGTGTTGTAGCCTTATGACATTCCTTCATTCATTCTTCTGAGTCCATAATTGAGAAGCTGCAACTCAGCTGGCTTGTACTATGTCAAACCAAGCTTGTAAACTATGGAAATAGAATATGTAATAATTTTTCTTTGCACTTATAATCACAGTTTTCTTAAGACAGTAGAATGTGAAAATAAAAAACAGAAGGGAAATGGAGAAAGAAATAAGAGAGGAAAGAGCTTTCACAGCTTAAACAAGCTCTAAGTTTTAGGCTAATAAGAGCAAAGATGATTGATATACATGTCTTTGTTCTTTGTTATGTTGCTTGCATGTATCACCATCTTAATAATCTCAAGAGAAATGAATTTTGACTAGTTAAAGCTGGCTACCCGAATTCCTTAGTGCCTTTTATACAGTTCACTTCTTTTATATTATTTTCAGAAGATTTGCCTTTCAGCACTATATGTTGAAGTTTTACTTTATGTAATCATTTTACTCCTTGTTGGTATCATTGTTTTTAACTTAGTTGAGCTCATCTCACTGAAATTAGACGCTCTTTATCATAAAGTATAGACTACCAGCACCAAACACTTGTTGATTATTTTTTGGCCCCCTCTTTTCATTGCCTAATTTTTCTGGTACAGAACATCAGAAACCAGAGTAGACAATTATCTTGGAGTTATCACATTTATTGAGATGTTTAATATAGCCGTGGACTCGTGTGGTTGTGATAATCTTATCTGATTCAGCAGCGTGTGGGTTTTTTTTCCTTCAACTAAAAGAGATTTTTTTTGGGCAGGCAGATACAAGGAAGTAATTTTAGCAGAAAAAAAATGGTACTAGTGGTAAATGCACAGGAGGCAATTGAAGAGATATTTTGATGTTTGGATATGCAAATTATGTTAATAGTATACACAAACATACAGACAGATACATCTATGCAAATTCCAACCTAAGCACTCCCTTTAGATGCAGGAGATATAATTTATTAGCTACTAACCCCATGAGATTATATGTAGAGATATTTTGGTCCTCTAGAGAGAAAGATAACATGATGAAGGATTTTGAAGAACAAAGGTCCAACCTGGAGCCTCCTATCCAATAAAACACCATAAAATACCTTATCCTACAGCCATGTCAGCACACTATCCTGATAAAAAGTAATGAGTGGTTGTCCATCTTCAACTTGGAAGAACAGGGATCTCCACTTATCATCGCAAATTATCACCTCCCCAAAACCAAAGTAATAAACCCAGACAAACAAAGAAACCTTACCTATTAATCCTTTCTCAAGACTCTTCTCTCTCTAGTGGCCTCAGAATCTCTCACAAAGTATAATCTGTAGGGGTTCAGTAATAATGGCCTCAACCTCCTCCACACTCACAATCTCCTCCTCATCCACTCTTGTTGATGTCAAGGCTCCTCGCCAATCAGCTGCTTCATCACCACAGTGTGTGACACTCCCCACACTGCCCCCTCCTCCTGTGCAGCAATCTCTCAACAAACCTTGGAAGACCACTGCTTATTGTGAGTCCATCACATGCACATACACATACAAGAGCACCCTCCAACTTAAACCTGCTTTATCCATGTTGCTACTAGTGTTTATAGGTATGGATGGCCATGATAGTTTTTTATCTTCATGGTTTCAGGCCGTAAGCTAGCTCGCAATGTCATGGCCATGGCCACTGGAGAGGCGCCAGCAGAAGTTGCAGTAGCTGAGCTGCCAGAGATTGTGAAGACAGTTCAAGAAGCCGTAAGGATTTGACATTATTATGAATGATCTAATCAATATTCTCTAGTGTTGTAAGAGAATTCGGTAATTGTAGACATGAATTCATGAAAATTGATTCCCTTGGATGCACAGTGGGACAAAGTTGAAGATAAGTATGCAGTGAGTTCACTTGCAGTTGCTGGTGTGGTTGCACTGTGGGGCTCCACTGGGATGATCTCGGTGAGGTTCTCCTATTGCTAGTTAATCAATTATTATTGCATTTGTTAATCTTTCTTCAAAATATACTTTTGACATGATTAGTAGAAAGGTTTTTGAGAGATGGGTATTACTTGTCCAGGCAATTGATAGGCTTCCTTTAATTCCTGGTGTTCTTGAGCTTGTGGGCATTGGCTATTCTGGGGTAAGTTGAATTTGCTTTATTGCTTTATTCATTTACGACTTTTATACAAATATAAAACTGGTAAGAACCTGGGGGGCCGTTTCATTGTCTTCCCTGCTGAACAATTTGAATTGTTCCAAGTATGTGGTTGTCAACATTCATTGACTGTTTGAATCTCAGGAGTGAATTCCTGAATGGAAATTAATAATTTTTCCCAGATCAATTCTAGGAATTTCCTACCAACTATTAGGTGGATGATCCAAGACAATCCTTGCGTTTTAATCACACAATTACTATCTTAGCCAAATAGTCTAGGTTCGTCTTGATAATCAATTTCAATGACTCGGATGAAGTCTAATGCAAATAACAGCATGCAAAATTTTACACCCTTGATCCCCCAATCTCATGGACTAAAATTTATTTGATCAAAGACATATTGATAAAATCATACTTGTCACAAAAGTTTAAACTACTAGGAAATTATGAATTTGATCATTTTAATCATTATTCTAAATTGTTTTGGTTCCATGATAAATTATTATTAATCTTTAAAAAACTTAAGCTATTAAAGAGTGTTAAAATAAATTATATAACCGCTATTCTAAGGGACATTCTTAGAAGAAAATCATTTTCTGGAGTGCTTAATTTGGAATTTTTGTGCTTTTGTCGATTTCTTATGCAACCTTCATTGTCTTTCTTTGCAGTGGTTTGCATACAAGAACCTGGTTTTCAAACCAGACAGGTTAGTGTCAAATTGGACTCTACCATCAAAAACTTAGTTCCAATTTTCATGATAACTACCATCATTTTGAAGAATTTTTTTGTACAATTTTTTCACCATGCGTCATCAAATAAATTTCAGGGAAGCTTTATTAGAGAAGATGAAAGTTATATACAAGGATATAATTGGGAGCAGCTAGAGGAACTCAATAGGGAATGCTGCTGAGATTAGGTGGACCTCTGGTTTTTGAAGCAAATATCTTGCAGCATTTTTACGAATCAAAGGTCTTACAGCATTGTCATGAAAATGTAACCATAGCTCGCTTTCTTGGCATAAGCTTCTAACCCATTTAATATGTACTCCATCTTGACGATGTATGAAACCATTATATTTTATTTCCCCTTTAGCACCAATTGAATCCTATGATCGCCATTTTCTGTTACATTGGAAGAGCTAGAAGAACTTCACTGACTACAAATATAGTATACATCTAGCATATAATTTGCTTGCTTGGAAATTTAAGCTTTAGAAAAAATTCACTTGATTTTGAGGAAGCAAGGTAGGCGTTTGATTAATAACGAATTTCAGTAAGATATTCAGCACAATTACTTGCAATAGCTAATAGGAAGTGAAAAAATCTAAAGGGTATGGAGAGACATCCACAAACAAAGAATTTGCGTTTCGAGCCACATAAAATTAGTGGGTTTGAACCACTTTTCCAATGGTAAGAGTGTAGACTAGGATTAAAGTCACCATGAGGAGCAGCAACACCACATGAATGTTGAGATAATTTTTAGCATCTAGGGAATTCTTATACTGCAGTCTGAAACTGGAAAACAGGGTTGTGAATTCTAAGCAAATAAAATTTACCACTCAGGGTTTCATGGCAGAAAACACAAGGATTGTAGGTATAAAAGAGAGATTTCACCAATCACAGTAGAGCTATAAACAGCTATTCATGATAGCAAGCTCATTAATGTTGATTTTCATGAATTTTCAAACTGACTTACTATAAGAAAGCACAGAGAAATGAGGAAAACAAACAGAGAGCTAAAGAGAAAACTGGAGATGAATAAACTTGTATTTCACAAAACTGAATTGAATCTGTACATGAATTGGGTCTATATACAAAAACAGAGCATAAACAAATATCCCAACCTATACGGGATCAGTTACAGCACGTGTAAGGTTAGTTATAGCACGTGTGAAAAGCATTACTACATATATAACTACTAAGCTACTTGTAGTTTAGTCTACAGTACTAAACAACTAAGCATGACACTGTCGTTTAGAGATCAGACTTATTCTTGTTGTTTCTTTCTTCTTTGCTTCACTTCTTTTCTTCCTTTCTGATCTGATCCTTTTTGATTTGATTCTTTAGAACTTTGATACTCCCCCTCAAGATGAGAACTAGAATTGTGAATGTTCACAATGCTCATCTTGGTAAGTAAAGCTTTCAATTGTTGACCACTGAGAGCCTTTGTGAGAAGATCGGCTAATTGTGAATGTGTAGGAATGAAAAACAGTCTAATGACTCTATCTTGCACCTTGTCTTTGACTAAATGACAATCTACTTCTATATGCTTTGTTCTTTCATGAAAAACAGGATTTTCACCAATATATATGGCTGCTTGGTTGTCACAAAACATCATTGCAGGTTTTGGATGATAAACCTCTAAACCTTTCAACAATGCCAATATTCAAGTCATTTTACAAACGGTCACTGCCATTGCTCTATATTCTGCTTCAATAGAAGATCTAGAGACTATGGATTGCATCTTAGATTTCTATGAAATTAGAGAATCACTTAAGAAAACACAATATCCAGTAGTGGATCTTCTAGTGTCAACACAAGATGCCCAGTCTGCATCTGTGTATGTTTTAAGATGTAAATCTGATTTGGATGACAAGAGAATACCTTGACCAAGACTCATAGGCTACATCCAGATGAGGTTTTCGTGGTTTTGACATAAATTGACTCAGTTTGTGCACTGAATATGTAATTTTTGGTCTGGTGATAGTGAGATACAATAGTCTGCCCACCAATATTCTGCACACACCAGGATCAAATAACAATTCCCCATGAAACTTACTCAACTTAAAATTTTTCTCCATAGGAACTTTGCTAGGCTTACATCCTATCATGCCTACATCTTTGAGGATCTCTAAAGCATACTTCCTTTAGCATAATGAAATACCTTGTTCTGATCTGGCCACTTCTATACCAAGAAAGTATTTCAAATTTCCTAGATCTTTCAACTTAAACTCTTGATCCAAGAAAACCTTAAGTTCTTCAACAGCATGAACATCATTGCTAGCAATGAGAATGTCATCAATGTCACGCCCCGAACCTAAAAGGGTCTAAAGCATGAGAAAAACATCTCAGCATGACAATCAACATAAACCAGAAGGGCTATGAAGGATTGATTGAACTTTTTAGTGAACAAAGAGTAATCAGACACTGTAGAAATAGATTTGCAAGAAGCTGAAGATTGTAGCAAGTAGAGGTTGTTATGCAGTTTACCTAGTCCAATAGTTTTCCAACAAGAAAGGTCCTGTATAAAACACAAATTGGACAAGAAAACATAGCAACATGATAGACATTTTGTTAACTGACTTATTGAGATCAAATTGAAGGTGAAAAAAGGAACACATAGCACATTCTCAAGAACTAGATTAGCTGTTACTTGAATAATGCCTATGTGTGTGACAACAACTCTCTCACCATTAGGCAATTGAACAAAAGAGGTAATAAAACTAGTGATTTTAGTGAACAATGTAATTGAATGGACAATGTGATTTGTTGCTCCAATATCAAGAACCCAAGTGTTCTTACCAAAAGCTGCTTTATTCATTGGATTGACAGAAAAGACTAAATGTTCCATATTCAAGCATATGGAATCTTGTAAAAAGGCACAAAGATTACCTGAAAGAGCAGAACTGGCTATGTGAATAGCTGCATCATTGGAATTACTAGAAGTGGATGCATGAGAATTCAGCATAGAGAGCAATTGTTGATATTGATTAGAAGTGAAAGGGAAGGAGTTATTTTGATGTGTAGATTCAGATTGGCCTTGATCACCATCAACCATCACTTGATTAGCCTTAGCAATTCTTCCTTTTTGCTTGTAACCTAGTGGAAAACCAACAAGCTTGTAACATTTCTCCATAATATGACCAATCCTTCTACAATGACTACACACAGGTTTGCCCTTGCTAATATTTCCTTTGAAATTCTTGCCATTGCTACCTGATGAAGAACCTTCATTGAAAGATTGATTCTTGACAGCAAGTGCAGCAGGTTCAACAAAAGGAGTAACATTGAATCCTGATGATCTTTGCCTTTCATCCTGAATCACCAACGAGAAGACCTTATCAATTGATGCTACAGGTTCCATCATGAGGATTTGAGTTTTGACTTGTGAAAAGGAATCATTTAGTCCAATAAGGAATTGCATGATTGAATCTTAATGATAAAGATGTGCAATCTTATCATTTACACCACAAGTACATTTACCACATGAACAGCATGGTAAAGGTCTGAGATTCAACAATTGATCCCAAGAAGCTTAAAGATCAGTGAAGAAAGTTGTCACTGTAGAATCTCCTTGCATCACAGTGGAGATCTGCTTTTGAAGTTGAGAAATCCTTGGTGCACGGGCTTGCAAAAACTGATTCTTGATTGCATTCCACACCTCAAAAGCTGTGTCTTTATAAATGACACTAGCGGTGATATGAGGTGAAACTGAATTCAAGATCCATGATGAGATCATTGAATTGCACTTTGACCAAGCTTATTTCTCGAGTGGTATGACTGCCATTGATGCAATGATAGAGCCATCAACAAAACCAAGTTTACACTTGGCATCCAATGCCATTCTCATTGCTCTGGCTCAGGTAGGGTAATTGTCCTCAGTCAGAGGTTGAGCAACGAGGATTGCACTAGGAGATTCACCATGGTGCAAGAAGAATGGACTTCATGGATCTTCCATTGGAGAAAGCTCTCGCTGAGAGGAAGAAGATGAAGTAGTTTCAGTGTTTGGCGCCATTAATAGGCTCTAGCTCTGATACCATATAAGAAAGTACAGAGAAATGAGGGAAAGAAACAGAGAGCTAGAGAGAAAACTGGAGATGAATAAACTTGTATTTCACAAAACTGAATTGAATCTATACATGAATTGGGTCTATATACAAAAATAGAGCATAAACAAATATCCCAACTTATACGGGATCAGTTACAGCACGTGTGAAAAGCATTACTACATAAATAACTACTAAGCTACTTGTAGTTTAGTCTACAATACTCAACAACTAAGCATTACACTGTCGTTTAGAGCTCAGACTTCTTGTTTCTTTCTTCTTAGCTTCACTTCTTTTCTTCCTTTCTGATCTAATCCTTTCTGGTTTGATTCTTTAGAACTTTGATACTTTACAAAACAAAGGGATTTAAACCCAAAAAGAGCTTGAAACAAAGCTAATAAACATTCAAACCCTTCCACATATTTCTCAAGAAGAATGATTCCCTTTGGTCCCAAAATTTGACTCTGACCATTTATCAAACACTTCCAAACAGGTGCACTTCAACAGTGATAATAGACTCACTTATCAGATATATAGTAAATTAGCAATTACCAAATCCAGAACAAAATCCTAGAGTAATGAAAAATAGGCAGCTAATTCAATTCTCATAGAATGAGTCACAAACATCCCATATTGAGATAATAATATCATCAGAAACGGATCCTGAAGTCTTAGTGATTAGGCAAAACATTCAGAGACTGTCAGCTCCTACAAAAGATGTGTTCAACCGACACCACAATTGATACGGATGTCAAACCCTTCTTGTAGAACTCCATCACATGCGAATTACAAAAATAGCACGGAAGAGCAAAACTCATGAAACTAGATCCAAATGCCAATGAATCAAATTCATGTTGCTTCCGCTCCTTTCCTCCCGGTTTTTGAGTCATCAAAAGCATATCAAGTAGGGACTTGCTCCTTGCAAAAGTGGAAATCTCTGGATAAATTGGAAGAATTTGCTCCACAACAATCACCTTTCCATCATTTGGAAGAGCATTGTAGCAGTTCTCCAACAATTTCAAGCAGCGATCGTCACTCTAATCATGAAGTATCCCCTACAAAACATCAACAATCTCATAATTTTTCATTCAGGAAAAAAAATGCATAATTTTTACTGAATTTCAAAAATGGATTATTGACTGACACAGCATATAATGTTTACGCCATCAGTACAAGTACTTAATTTCAAAAAAAGAAAAAAAAAAAAGAAAAAGAAAAAGAAAAAGAAAAAGCATAAGACCAAAGAAAATCAGGAAAGAATACCCAACACACTCAAAAGTCAAAACTCACCATCAAAAGTATGGCATCTCCTTTTGGAATGCTTTCAAACATATCTCCAGCTACATGTTTCACACCTGCAAGATATATTAACTCACCCTTTAATCGAGGCACTCAATGAACTAATCACTGAAGACCATCTAGGACACTCAGCCGAACATTAACGACCACAAATGATAGATGAAGACCATCTAGGCTCTTAAACACTCAGTATACATTAACAACCACAAATAACAGATTAATTGGAATTACTCTCTCTCTCTCTCTCTCTCTCTCTCTCTCATGCAGTTTTGGAAAGATGTGGCACAAAAAAATTGATAATATTAAGGTTGCAGAGAGTACAGCAGCAGAGACCTGGTGAACCTGCATCTAAATCCACTCAAGTGGTGAAATATAAGATGCAATGTATCACCTACCATTTTGTTGATCATTTCATTCTTATAAGCCAATAAGCCAATCAAATTGAAAATTACCTTCAATGAACAATTAACTCCACAATACTATTTAAAGAAGTTACATAATGGGGAGACATCATACCAGGATAGGGTGGGGCATGTTGTATAACATGAGGCAAGTCAAAATTAATGCCCTTTATATTGGGGTATTTGGAAGTAGTGGTGTCAAATGGGTGGGTTTGGGTGGGTTTGGGGTGGGCATAATTAAGTTGGGCATATAAAACTCATTTACCCATTAAAACCCATTTAACTAATTGCTTCTAACCCAAATCTAACCCAACCCAATTATTATGGGTAAACCCCAACTCACCCAATTACCCAATTATCAAAATTACCAAAATGCCATTAAAGTGAAAATGCAATTAAATGACCTATTTTTTGGTTCAATATAAATAAAAAAATAAAAATAGCATCTTTTCATTTCCAGTATTTTCTCACCAACCAATCAAAGTATACATCAATAACCAAACAATTCAAACATGCACAAAATTGTAAAAAAAATAAATAAAAACTAAAAAAAAAAAATTAAGAAGCAGAAATTTGCTAGAACAGAATGGATCTATCTCACAGCAAAACTCACTTGAAAAGTAAAAACCAAAACTTCTCTCCAGCGAAACTAGATTTGAGAGTCTCTGAGTTCAAAGAAAGAAAGAAAATCAAATTTAAATTAAACCTTTTTTTTTTGGTTCAATATAAAGAAATCAAATAAATAAATAAATTTTAAATTAAAACTCTAATTTTCTCAGCAACCAAACACTCCCCAAGAAAATAGAAGTGGAAGTGAAAGTATACTCCCAGACTCAACCTCTCACCAAAAACTCTCTACACTTCTCTCCCCATTCTACACCAAAACCCGTGGACCCCACTATCTAACTGAATATGCAATCTTTCCTCCACCAAAATAAAGGTATATAAACTAAAAACAATAACAATAACAAAAAAAAAAAAAAAAAAAAAGAAAAGGACAAAAGTAAAAAAAAGTAGAACAACTAAAAAAGTTTCAAGGACCACAAATCTTCGGAATCGAAGCAAACCCACATCAAAATTTGTTCGAAATAAGGCACTCTAAATAATAATAAAATTAAAATTAAAAAAAAAAATATATATATATATATATATATCTAACCACTTTGGCGTTGATATTCTTGTTGGCAGTGGTGGGTAAATGTAGAAAGAAGAGGGGTAAAGAAGAGAGAGAAATACACGAATTGAGAGAGGGAACAAGTTTGTTAGGACCTTGGACGGTGTGGTTGGGTTAAGGCCACAGGGTTTTTCTGGGTTTCTTTGCAAAGAAGATGAGGTTTTTCCTTATAGTTTTCTTGGCTACCAAACACAGAAGGGAGAAGATTTACGTGGCTTTTCCGTTTGATTTTCTCGGCTATCAAACACAGTCATTAATAATTTTTCTCCAGGTCGCAGCTTGCAATGGCTTCACTGATGTCGTTTTGCTCTTGCTTCATCTTAGCTCTGAACTTGATTGCTTAGGTGGGTTTAGGAATCTGAGAAAATGAAAGAAAATGAAAGAGGGGCTGAGAAAATGAAAGAAAATTTTAAGATTTGAAAACCTAGTGAAACAATTAGAGGGGCTGAAACAGGGGCAGGCTGGGTTTTTTATTTTAGATGGGAAGGGCTGGGTTAAATTTGGGTTTTTGTTATTGGGTTAAATGGGGCTCAATGGACTTTTAGTTAAAACCCAATAATTATTGGATCTAATTGGGTTGGTGCTCATTTAACCCAAATAATAATTGGGTGGGTTTGGGTTCAATTAGAGTGGGTGGGTTTGGACGGACAAATGGGTTTGGGCTTATTTTGCCACCCCTATTTGGAAGTGATGAAGCTAAGAGCCACTCCAATGCCACCACCAGCAACAACCAGCTGCTTGAGGTTCTGAAAACCTTTGTAGGACTCGAGCATCTTCTTAACAAGTATGGTAGTGTGGTTGAACATTCCTGTGTTGAAAACTTGACTGAACCTGCCGTCCCTGCCAGCGTACTCATAGGCATGAGTTCCATGGACCCTGTTAAAGGGAAGTCCGTCTTCAAGAACGGCATTCTTCAGTTGAGACCTAACATCCATTCAATTTAGCAATAAAGTTAGCCACCATTACAAACTTCATATAAAATTGGGGAATGACTTCTCAGTTCTCATATAGGGTTTGAATGAGGCATCCAGGTATCCCTTTGAGCTGGGCGTTAGACAACCAGATTATGACCACTTGACCATTTGCATAACTTTCCCAACATGCCAAACAATCGGCCACAACATCTGCTCACAGGTAACAATGAAGATACTAACAACAATGAAAATAAATCCAAGTACCCAAGTGTCTTGTAGTCAGATGGTACCTAGGCCTCCCGTCTACCATATTGCGGGTCGACCCGCCTCCCCAAAAATCAAAGTAATAATAATAATAATAATAATAAATCTAAGTATTGATTTAACAATTCAACTAGAATCTTATGTGTTTCTAGATATTAAAATTCCTCGTGTATTTTGTTTATATATATTTATATAAACAAAATAGAAACCAAAAACAACACTTTGTCCGTATGCATGTTTGTCATATATATTAAAATCCCTCGTGTCATTGTCGTTATCATTCCACAGTTTCTACAATACTGTTGATGCAAAAATGCTCCAACAAATACAACTATTTATTGAAAATTCAAATACTTAACAAACACGACCAGCAGTGGGGTCGATTAAAGAACGATTTGGGTGGCAAAAATAACATAAATAATTGATAAATCAACAAGCTATATCAAAAATAAGTCCGCCCTAGTCAAAGCAGCAGTAAGCTTTGATGATTTGGTTCATAGGTTTTCCTCTCCTTTATTACTGAGGATTCAAGAAAAATCTCAAAGAAACTCTCATACTATGGACATGGTTCGGGTCCATTTGAATACAGCTGAAAATTAAAAATTAAAAACGCTGTAGTAAAATAATTTTTAAATGTGTAAATAGTAGCATGAGATCCATTTTTAATGAAAAAGTTATTGAAAAGTGATATTTGTGGTATCGTAAACAGTGCATGAGTGCCATTGTTCACGCAGAAAGTCAACAAAATCGATGAAAAAAAAAAAAGAAAACGCCGATGCAAGAGACGCAGGAATCGCGGAATTCAAACGCCACCTTAAGATTGCAAAGCAAAACTAACTAAAACGAATATACAAATAAAATAAAAGGGATACTTATGATTAAAGAAAAGATGGGATTTTTATATGATTAAAGAAAAGGAAAGAAAGCTTACTGATGTGGAAATTCACAAGGGATGGAGGATTCAGCACGGCATTGGCTTATGGCTTGCTCAGACCCGAGGATAATGAAAACAAGACCTTTGAAGGACATTGGATTTGGAAGCTTGACATTTGGCCAAAAATTACTTCCTCTGGTTGTGCTTCCATGACAGTGTTCTTGTTAGACAGATCATTGCCAAGAGAGGAATTAATTGTGATCCCAGGTGCCCTTTATGCAGAAATGGAGATGAATCAATAGCTCACATGCTTAAAAATTGCCCCTTTGCACTGAATGTTTGGGAACGGGTTGGAGTCCCTCAACCTTTAACTGGTACATTTCAATTGGATTTGTTGGAATGGCTGAAAAGAAACTGTTTATGCAGCAATCAGTTCAAATTAATGGGATTCCTTGGAGTACTTTATTCCTTTTTACTGTTTGGGAGCTTTGGAAGCATAGGAATGGAGTTGTTTTTGACAACAAACCCCTTAATTTTAATCTCCACCACTCTTGCATCAGACTTGCAACAAAGTACTTTTTCTGTGTCAGCAAGCAGCAGAAAGGAAAACACCTCTCTACCTCTCGGGTGTACTGGCAGAAACCACCAATGGGCTGGTATAAGGTAAATTATGATGGGGCATCGATGGTCAAATCCGGGGAAGGCAGGGGGTGGAGGCTTGATTCGTGACTCTCAAGGGAAGTTGGTGAAAGGTTACATGAGGAAGATAGGCATGGCAACTAGTGTAGAGGCAGAATTTTGGGCCTTGAGAGATGGTTTGATATTGGCATCTCAGATGGGGATAAACAACATTGTAGTGGAACTTGATGCAAAAGTAATCATAGACCTGGTTTGTGCTAGTAATACCCCTAACAAATATTATACTCCTCTTCTTAATAACTGCAGGACCTTGCTCACCCGGTTCCAAGGCATGAGGATCAGACGTGTGTACAGGGAGGGGAACAAATGCGCGGACATGCTTGCTAGGGAAGGCTGTTGCTTGAATGATGATTTTGTAGTTCTTGAAAATCCCTTGTCAGATGAACTGTGTATTTTGTTAGATGGAGAAATTGCTGGCATGTATTCCTTAAGGCTTATAGCCAACTCAGCCCACGCTGGCTAGATAGTTTATGAATCTATCCTTCTAACCAAAAAAAAGAAAAAGAAAAGAAACGAGGAGTGGAGTAATGACTGACCAACTATCCATGTAAACCTTGTCATGAAGCGAGGTCATCAATGGTGCCAAGGAAACCCCATCTTGGTTACAACGCGCAAAGTACTTTGGACACGCTATTCAGGCAATAGTTTCTGTGAAAAGGAAGCCTTCTAACATTATCATCCACAGAGACACCAAGCACGCCGTGTAGAACCAGTAGGCTGCAGATGTGGTCAATCATGGCCGGTGCGTCTGGGTTTGTAGTGGGCATTTGGGTCACGATCTGCTCAGCGGAGAGAGTAGCATCTGGACCCGCATTTCCCAAGAAGTCAAAGACACCAAGCTCCATGGCTGCGTGTATGGTCATGGGTAGGACTGACCCGTACACCAGTTCCATGGCCTGAGAGAATGCTTCTTCTTCTTCTTGTTCTTTCTTTTTGTAGTCTTGGTTGGCCATGGTTGTTGTTGGGGTTTGTCTTGAAGGTGAAGAAGCCATTTGTGCTTGCTTTTGGTTTGGCTTCTGCTGTTTGTGCTTCTTGTCCATTGGTATTTTTTTTTTTTTTTGGTGAGAAAAAAGACCTAGTATTTTGTGTCAGAGAAAGTCTAAAAGGCTGTCAAAGATCTCGTTATCATTTGAGTAGCCTTGCACAACAAGGTATGCCTTTTTCCAAATAAACGGGAAAAATGGGTGAGTGTGTGTGCGTACGTGGAGGGTGACTCTGTGAGTTGAGAAAATGGGAGGAGAAAGTAAGGGGGGAAAAAAATTAAAGAGTTTGAATTTTAATTTTGAGAGGTGCTACTTTTGTAACATTTTTTTATAATATTTTCATAACAAATCATAGGTGATTAGTTGTTATTAATTTAAATTTGAACCTAACACTAAGATTACTTTTTTGCCCCAACAATAACAACTAGTAACAATCTACCACTTAGAATTTGTTATAAAAATATTGTGAAAAATGTTGTAGACATATCATTTCTCTTTAATTTTTAGTATTGATCAAGATAAGTAAATAGAAATTATTTTTAAGTATTTAAGGCTTTGTTTGAAAATTTATATAGAAATAGAATGAAATAAAATGAAATTATCATGAAAAAAACAGAAAGTTGATTTCATTCTTTTACATTTTTTACATTAAAACTTTAAAATAAAAAAAGAATATTATAAAATTATTATTTTTTTATTTATTTATTTCTATTCTATGTTCTATTGCTTTCCTTCCTCTCAAACTAGGAGATAGTGGTTTATCCTGCAATACACTTTCGTTTTCCTCTGCATCATTTGCTGCCAGACCCTGCTTGCTCTTGCTTACTTTCCTAAGTAAACAATTTGTTTTATATGAAAATAACATGAAAAAAGAAAAAAGAAGGTGGTATAAAGTCTAAAAGGATGTAAAATATCTACTCATCATTTAAGTTGCCTTGCACAACAAGGTGTCCTTTTATTTATTTATATTTCTTAAATAATATTTTTTTTTGGAAAACTTTTTAAAATAAGATTTTAGAAAGTTTTATTGATAAAGATTAGAGAATTCTATAAGATAATCAAGATGCTATTGCAGCCATAAAATGTGGAGGTAAATCCTCCATCAAGCAAACTTGAAGGAATCCTTTTATCCTGCGTCAATGGGAGATTGAGTGAGTGGAGAGAATGGGAGGAGAAGCAACATGAAAAATTGAAGATAATGTCATTTATTTATACTATTATTTAAGCGGTTTCTCCTGTTTGGATCCTTCATTTTTTAGTTCAAAAATGCCCCTATACTCCTATGTTTAAGCAGAGACAAAACTAAAGGACAATCTGCTAAAAATGCAACTTTAACTCCCACTAAAATATGGCCTAAAAATAGGACCGCTCTTTTGTTATTTTTTAAATTTCTTTATCCCCATACTAGCCTCTGAGCACGCGCTCACGCGCGTGCTCAGAGGCTCTTCTATTTTTTGGATAAAGGTTAATTTAGTGCATTTATTATATTTTGGGATTATTACATTTTCTAATCACAAAAAAAATCTAGGAGTGTGATGAGTGTTCTGCAAAAAAAAATCTAAGGGTGTGATGAGTGTTTTGCGTTTTGAATGAAATAATTTATTCATCACACCCCTAGATTTTTTTTGCAGAACACTCATCACACCCCTAGATTTTTTTTGTGATTAGAAAATGTAATAATCCCAAAATATAATAAATGCACTAAATTAACCCTTACCCAAAAAATAGAAGAGCCTCTGAGTACGCGCGTGAGCGCGTGCTCAGAGACTAGTACTCCGTAATTATTATCCATTTTTACCAATTTTTTTTATGTAGTAATCAACGTGTTATTAATTGGAAGATGATGCTATAATTTAGTATTAACCTATAGGGGGAGGAAAAAAAGATCCATTGAATAAATCTTATAAATAGTTATATAATGAAAATGCATAATGAAATGGTAACAATAAAACTACTTACAAAATACATGTGGTGAACTTTACAAAAGCTATTATAAAAAGTTGATGGATCAATGTAGAAAAGTGAAATATTTACATCAGGTAAAACTGTAAAATAATTCACTACATCTGAAAAATGGAATATGTGAACTTATTAATATTATGCCAGCTACGATGGAGAAGTTGGTGAAGCAATGTTATTTGTTCCACATTCTAATTGCTTTCTAGCAGCATTTGCCATGAACCTATGATACAAAATGTGTGTGTTTGTGTTATTAATAGAGACTTTAAAACGTACACAATTATTAAGTACAATAAACATGAAGCATAAACTTGTGAAATGAAATATTTGAACTGACCTTGTGATGATATTGCATAGCTTCATGTATGTGAAATGGTCTACTTCAGCTTGGGACTTGAAGAACTATCATTTAATTACCAAATTAAAAAAAAAAAAATCCAAACTATGAAATTAAGTATTTTTCTTTATTCAAAAAAGTAGATATGACAATTTATTTGTACCTGCTTTATTATTGCATCGTCCTTCACTCTCATTTTCTGTTTGTCTTTGCTGTCTTGGATGTTGAAAATTGCATCGTCCTTGGTTTTTTTTTGTTCGTTTCTTTTTTTCTCATGGATGTTGGAAACCACATTGTCCTTGATTTTAATTATTCGTTTGTCTCTGTTGGCATGAGTGTTAGAGATCACATCGTCCTTCATTTTTCCTTTGTCTTTATTCTTATGGATGTTGGAAACCTCATTGCTCTTGACATTGATTTATTGTTTGTCTTCGTTCTTAGAACTTCAAAATGAAGAAAAAAAAATTGTTTGTATATTAAGACTATCAATTAATTATTTTCCTATTTTAAAAAATAGCGTAACAAACCTTTCCAATTCTTGTGACTCTAAAACTCGTTTCACTTCTTTCCAAAGCTCTTTCTTGTCAGCTCGAATAGTGAATCCCCAACCAGGTGAATAAATTTTCAATTTGTGAACCTAACCCATACGCAGCATGACATTTTTAATATTAATTTTTATAAAACAATAGAAAGGGATGCTGATTAAATATATCATTAAAAAGAAATATACCTTGTTATCAATGGCCTCCATGTTTAATATTGATTGATCATCCTTCCAATTTTCCCAATGAGCAGTAGGAATAGCATGCACACCATTATTTAGCACAGTGGATTCGATCCTCACATTTGAGTTGGGCATCCTTCCTGTTACCAATTAATTGTATACATAAAAAATATCAAGAAATAAAATATTAAAACGTAGATCGCATAACCATTAAAATTTGTAAATTATTAAAATAAATGTATATGTAAGACTATTCTTTCCAGTTGTTAATTAATACCTATGATGAAAGGAACAAAACATCTTTATACACAATATTTCTTGTGTGAACACCTTCCTCCTCAGGTATTGTTCCTTTTTGCACCAATAGTTTTGTGGTGGATTGGGAGACTCCCCTTAATAACGCCACATATAATTGGCCATGACTAAAAACTTGATTAGGAAGATAAATTCCAACAGTTGGAATTGTCTGACCTTGTGCTTTGTTTATTGTAATTGCAAAGCTCAAATGTACAGGAAATTGTTGTCTGATCATTACAAATGGCAAGTGTACATTTTCTATTGTCTTTAAAGGGATTCTTGGCAAGAAAACGCATGTACCCACATATTTTCCATTCAAAATTTCAACATCAATTACGTTGTTAAAACATCCACAACATATCAATCTTGTACCATTACATAATCCAGCTTTTGGATCTATATTGCGCAACAACATAATTGGAGCACCCTTTTTCAGCCTTAATATATGTGGTGGTAAACCCCCTGGAGATATAGAATGTAGGAATTCTTGTTGATATAGATGTTGCGTATCTCCTTCAACCTCATCAAAAGAATGTAACGTAAACTCATCTCCTGGGAATTGAGAAATTATCTTTGCATTAAGCTGTTCAACCTCATCATTTATAGGTGTTAGCAAAGCCCTATCAACCATATATCTTGCGTCATTGGCATGTTCTTACAAACTTGTAAAAAATTGATCAATCAAGTTGTATATAGAATGCTGACCCTCCCATTGCATTGCCATTGAAGGGGGTAATTTAATCAAATCATCCATTATAAATGGTTCATTTCCATCACCGATGCGTTGTATATACTCAGCAAACTCTTCATCATTGACAGACCTCATATTCTGCTTCAAATGTAACACTTTGACGTCTTTCCATAATGGGGACTTCACTATGCATGCATCAATCATTTCTGCCTTTGTACCCTTTGGAACAACCGGAAGTACTTGACGAAAATCTCCCCCCAAAATTAGCACATTCCCACCAAAAGGTAAATTTACTTCCATAATATCTTTAAATGTTCTATCTAAAGATTCAAGTGCACATCGATTTACCATTGGGGCTTCATCCCAAATAATTATGGTGGCACGTCTAATAAGTTCAGCTAAGTCTGATTGTTTACTTATTGAGCAAGTAGATGAAGCATCAAGAGTTAAAGGAATCTTAAACCTAGAATGCGTTGTTCTTCCACCAGGGAGTAATGTTGCTGCTATGCCAGATGTAGCTGTGGCAATTGCAATGTAACCGGCTTTTCTTAAGGTTGCCAATATTGTACGATACAAAAATGTTTTCCCAGTTCCTCCTAGCCCATCGACAAAGAATATCATGCTTTCCTTACGATCAATAACTGTCATGATTGTCTCATATGCAACTCTCTGGTCATTATTCAACTTCTCAATTAAAGAGAGTTCATCATCTACATTAGGAACAGTTAGCTCATCTTGTATGAGTCTTAGTACAGTTGAATAACTGTCACATTCTCCAGTTGAAATCGGCAAATCATACTCCGTGATGTGCTTTCCATGTTGCAAGAGCAATGCCTCTAAATCATTGAGAAGTTTATTTGTACGACGTGTCTCTGTTGTAACAGATGTTGATGGGTAATCTTCTACCATATATGGGTAGAACTCATTCCACAATTCTCTTACTCCAGTTGGTAGACAAAATACCAATATTGTTGCAAACAATCTTCTTAAAGCTGGCGGCATTCGAATGTCTCTTGCCTCAAGCAGACACTGTCGTATGCTGTTATCATTCTCTAGTAAACCCCTTTGCTCAGCTGCTTGCTTAAAAGTTGGATAGGTTATCCCATAGACAGTCAATAAATCGTCAAATCCTGTTGGCCCCTTGACATGATTAAGAAGAACACGCAGATTGAACTTCTCTCCATCAAATGGTGAAACAGTATATACCCTGCCCACTACTTTTTATAAGATCTTCTTCGTGTCCATATTTTGTTTTTATAATCCCAACAATAATGCTCAGGAAACTCTCAATATAGATAATTTCGTGCATCATGATCAATCATATTCATATAAAAAAATTCAGTAAGCATTGTCTTTTTACTTCGCTCCAAAATATTAGCAATAGGCTCATGTGGTCTAAAGCGTACCTGTTGCCTATCTAGAAGATGAATTTGCAAACGAAAAACAGCAAAGTACATTCAATACATAGGAAAAGCAAATATCTTCCAACATGCCTCTGGAGCACATACCCATCTTGCATCAATGTACTGTTGGACCTTATCATAATTTGGGCCTGGTCTAACTTCCATAGAGACACGATCTGGGCCTTTATACACATTTATATAAGTATTTTACACTCTTGATACTGCAACACATTTCAACATTAATATGACAATTATATTTCAACAGTAACCAAGGATTATATGGAACAACCCAAGTGTTATCTACCATAATCCTGCAATGATCATTCAACGGCACGGGATTATTAGTATCAAATAGTTTGTAAACAGGATATGAGTCATTGCCTTGGTAGGTTTCTAGTGAGAAAGGCTTTGGGTATCCTTTTTTACATTGCCCATTTTTCATACACGGTGATCTTGGATTTTGTATTCCGCAAGGACCATGTATCATATGTTTCAATACAGCTTTATGTAACTGAGGTTGTTCTTCTTTACACGGTATTTCTGCTTTAACAACCCGATAGTAATCCTCTGGATTATGCAATTTATCATCTTCATCGAGAATTATAAGCATGTGTGCATGTGGTAAACCCCTTTTTTGGAACTCAAAGACCTGTACATATACAATAACTCTTCCAAGAACCCCCTTAACCACGATATCATCTTTCAACTCTTCAAATTTTGATTTAAAAACTCTTGCAAGCAAGTCTGGACGATCTTGTGCGGTTTGTGCTGGTAAAAGCTCATTTTGGATTTTTTCCCATCCCGGATTGCACGTCATTGTGATGAATAAATCTGGCTTTCCAAACTTTTGAACCAATGACAATGCATCTTGAAATCGTTGGATCATATCGCGTGGGCTTCCCACAAATGATAATGGTAAAATGGTTCTATGCCCTACATTTCCTATATATAAGATGACAAAGTTCGGCCATTAATAAATGTTGATGCAAATTCGCCATTAATGAAGTAATGTAAATTTCAAGTGTGAAGTTTACATTACCAGTATTACACTCTCCTTTGTGGAAAGCATCTTGTAGGCCTTGGTACAGATCCGCCCTAATAGAATCTTGATTGTGCTCAAACCACCTAAGCTTGTGTGTTTCAATTTTGACAAAATTATCAACAACATACTGTTGTGAAAGGCGTCCTCCATACCAGATCATTGATAGATCATCGAGGCAAATCTTCAAAAATAGTAAAAATAGATTTAGGTTATGTTATTTCATAGTGTAAGCGGCATTTTGAAGTAATAGATTGAAAATAATAAAACTGTTACCTGAAGGACGTATGAATAATAATCGCGACATGACACTTTATTTTTATTACTGTCGCGTGTGTTGATATCCCATCCATATGTTCCAAATGGAAAAAGTTTTGGGTACTGCAATGGATCATAATATCCTGCTGTATCTTGAACATTAATTGATCAAATTACCACCAAACGTTTGAACTAAAATTTCTCTGCCATTTAAACGTCCAGCTTCTTCACCTCCTACAATAATAGCTGCCACTTGGGAAGCGCAGGGAAGGCAATATTGAGGTTGGTTTAGAGGTTGTTCTTTAATGAGGGGTTTACATTGATGTAAATTTGGAGTTCGAGATAGTTGACGAAATCTCTCCACAAATGGGTTATGCATGTCTAAGATCCTTTAAATAAGTCGCACAATATCTTCGTGAGCTTCTACAGATTGAGACATTCTACGTTGTATTTCAAGATCGGTGTCATAGATATACAATTGTATATGCCGTACACTTAGAGGTGTATGTGGTAAAAGGCTACTGATTCTATGATAAATGGCACCTTGGGCATGAAATGTATATATTCCTCGACCATTCGAGGCCATGCTTTCATCCACGTGCACACCCATTGAGGTAAATGCAAACATGTTGTTGTAAAACCGTATATATTGCCTGAAATGTCTGCCTCGTGGTGATTGGTCACAAATGAGCTCCATAAATTCAGGACAAATTGATATGTTGGGTAAGGATATTTTTCCATCCTTGCAACATATTGAGGATGTCTCTCGATGGAACAAACGGGCATTACAAAAGCGACATGTCTTTGGTTGTGGTAGTTGGGACCTAATGGTCTCTCTACCTTCTTTAAAATCCTTGGCACAATTGTATCTGCCTTGCATACAATTTGTTACATGTGCAGTACCATCAAATGTGTTGTCAACACCTAATTTTAATTTTGAGGAAAAAATTAGAGATAAAGAGTGCAATGATTGTTGTAAAAGAAAATATTAAAAATTGTATCAAATATTATGTTGTGAAATAAGGAAAATATTAATAATGTTTCGAATATGAAGCATGTAAACAAATAATAAAATTGAATAATAATAAACATGTAAATTGAAATAAAAATGGTGACATTGAGTAACAAACCTTGTTCTCTGTAGCCATCCCCATGGTTTTGATCATTTATATGTTCAACTTCTTCAGTTCTTTCCACATCTGCAATGTAATTATAAAAAATGCTAATTTTTATAAAAAAAATTATAATGGTGCAAAGTTTATAAATATTTGACATAAAACTTACCATCATTAACATCAGAATTTATATGACTTGGTCTAGCCTCAAAATCATTTGGCATTATAGTTGGACATATTGGAGATAAACCTAAAGTTATTATAAACATTAAGTTAGCATTGTTCTTGATATTGACATAAAACTAACATGCTAAAATTTATATTTTTTCCCAAAATAATCATATTCCAACCAATGAATTATTTTTAAAAGGTATACAAAATTATGATCTCACCATTAGTTTCTTGCGTAACATTTCGCTCAACTGGCATATTTCGCGCCAAGTTACGAATATGCGTAAGACGACAACTTGGTGTAGCCTCATGATTAGGTGGTATTAGTGATACACATGATGGTGTTAAATTAGAATGCACAACGTCTTCATTTAAATTTGCTAGACTTCCCACTAAAGTAATATCACCACCCAAAGTTTGTTGTCTTCGTCTTGCATAATTGGCACGACGTCTTGCCAATTGAATTTGTTTGCTTTCATTGTCTTCTATTTGTCTACTACGTCGATCATAATATCTCCGTAGTTCTCGACGACGTTCTACATCATTGGTATGAGTCATAGGTGTATTTTCCAAACTCATTTCTGCATTAAAATAGACGAAAAAATTAATAATCGTGTTAGTTGCACATATATACATATTTAGCACAATAATTATTCCTTAGTCCAAAGAGGGTGAATTTAAACTTGTAAACATTGGAGTAAATTATAAATGCAAGGCTCTTGGCCAATGACATGTAAGAATTGTTGTAATATGTGCAATTCTAATAAAATTTTAGTAAAAGTGGAAGCATGTGTTATGTTAAAATTTTGTAGTCAAATTTCTTATATAAATGTTTTGCAAAATAATATTGCACCCTTATTTTTGAGTTGCAATGGTCTAACACTAAAATATGTAAACACAATATTTTAGCCATAATATTTTTAAAAAAAATAATAGCTCAGTTGGTAGAAATTTCCCTCCCCCAACTATTGAAGTATATATATATATATATATATATATATATATATATATATATTTGGTATAGAAAAGGCTTCATGTTATTAATTGGTTGAAAGTCTATAAAATATGGGTTTTTATTTTTTCCTCTTTTCTTTAAATATAAAAGTAAAAAATCATCGAAAAAATTACTTCTAAATAATAGGCAAAATTTTAGGAATAAAAATACTTAAAACATTTAAAAAAAAAAATGTAAAACAGTGCTGGCATATTATTAAAATATCTAAAACATTGGGGTTTTTTTTTTTTTTTTTTGCTTGAAGTTGTAAAAAAATAGGAAACCAACGTTGAAGAACTCACCACCCTCAAAAAAAAAAAAAAAAAAAAAAATAACGTTGATGCAAATTTATTAATTGAGGACACGTAACACTTGATGCAAATTCAAAAGGCATGGTTTGTTTGGAGTCTTCGTTGTCTTTTGGTAAGTTATTTTGGAATAGATTAAATTTTACCAATTTTAAAAATTTTAAGATTTAAAATGAAGTAACATTTTAAACTATCAAACATAAGATATATTTAAGGGTGTAGGTTTTTACCCCTAAAGGTTAGTCTATTATTTAGAAACAATTTTCACCACAATTTTAAAAATTTATCTTTAAAGATAAGTTCTCCAATATCATTCTTGCTTTAGTATCTAAATAATAGGCAAAATTTTAGGAATAAAAATACTTAAAACATTAAAAAAAATTAAATGTAAAACAGTGTTGGCATATTATTAAAATACCTAAAACATTGGGTTTTTTTTTTTTTTTTTTTTTGCTTGAAGTTGCAAAAAAATAGGAAACCAACGTTGATGGGTTTTTTTTTTTTTTTTGGCTTAAAGTTGCAAAAAAATAGGAAACCAACGCTGATTTTTTTTTTTTTGCTTGAAGTTGCAAAAAAATAGGAAACCAACGTTGATGGGATTTTTTTTTTGGCTTAAATTTGCAAAAAAAATAAGAAACCAACACTGATGTTTTTTTTTTTTTTTTTTTTTTTTTTTTTTTTGCTTGAAGTTGCAAAAAAATAGGAAACCAACATTAAAGGACTCACCACCCTCAAAAAAAAAAAAAAAAAAAAAAACAAAACAAAACAAAACAAAACAAAACGTTGATGCAAATTTCTTAATTGAGTACATGGTTTGTTTGGAGTCTTTTTGGATTAGATTAAATTTTACCAATTTTTAAAATTTTAAATGAAGTAACATTTTAAACTATCAACAATAAGATATATTTAAGGGTGTAGGTTTTTACCTCTAACAGTTAGTCTATTATTTAGAAGCAATTTTCACCACAATTTTAAAATTTTATCTTTAAAGATAAGTTCTCCAGTATCATTCTTGCTTTAGCAAATTTGTGTATATGACAATTGCTTACAAAGTCATCAAATGTGCAATGAAAGGCACAAAAAAGGATAATATTAAATTTCATAACGTAGGATATTCATATTACAAAAAATGTTTTTTAACAACTACTTGATAGATTGACTACCACTTCGCTCACCCGAATTCATCCAATGTATCTGCTATGCAATCTAACCAAATTGTTGATATGTCACCCTAAAAAAAAAAAAAAAAAAGAGAGAGAGAGTAAGGCTTAAATGTAAGAAAAACAACAAACAAAAATAATAAGAGGAAGAGAGGGCACCACTTAGAACACATACACTAAAATAATTAGTTAAACCCAATAACCACAAAAAAAAAAAAAAGAAGAAAAGAAAAGACAAATCAATATATGTCATTCCTATTCTTTAAAAAATAGTCATTAATTAGAGAAAATACTCAAACACCCATCAAACCAACCAAAAAAAAAAAAAAAAAAAAACATAAGATAAGATAAGATAATGATATGGAAGGATAATGACAACAAAGTGTAGTCCTTTTACATTCTAAATCATGATAAAATAATAAGTTTTTGTTGGAGATAAAACAACACATGGAGAAGAAAATTAACACATAATCTAATAATTCAAGACTTTTTTTTAGCTAGGATTTCTTAGGAACGTTTTTAAAAAAAAATCAGAGTTGCAAACCATAACAATTTAAGCCAAGGTGATAAACGCTAGCTTTAGAGTTAAAAACTAACCTAGAACGTGTCTTTTTGAGAAAATACTTTCACCCAAAATCAGTTTACTCTCTCTACTTCTCACGCTGATCTCCTTTGCCTACACATCAGTATGGTTATTCTTGTTTAGCATCTTCTTATTGGCATTGTTATTACGACAAATAATGTAAAGAAGAATGAAGCCAAATAGTAATGACCTCAAAGCCTACACATCAGTGAAGAGTCCTAAAAAATGAAATATCACCATTATAAAAAATGGATTTCAAGTAATATTTTCATCACCATTACAATGACGTTAATGTAGTATGATAATTCTTCTTTAGCAAAACCAACATAAAAAATTTCAAATACCCGTTAGTATTTTAATATTTTTGATCACCATTATAAAAAATGGATTTCAAGTAATATTTTTCATCACCATTACAATTAATGATGACGTTAATGTCAGTATGATAATTCTTCTTTAGCAAAACCAACACAAAAAATTACAAATACCCATCAGTATTCTAATATTTTTTATCACCATTATAAAAAATGGATTCAAGTAAAATTTTTCATCACCATTAATTACAATGATGACGTTAATGTCAGTATCATAATTCTTCTTTAGCAAAACCAACATAAAAAACGTTAATGTCAGTAGTTAATGTAAAACAACAGAGCAGAAAATGATGTAGAGAAGAATGAAGCCGAACAGTACTACTGACCTCAAATCTATCTGTTGTTGTTGTTGTTGTTTGTAGTGAAATTTGAAGCCTAGATGTGGGCGAGAGGAGTTTCTTAATAATGATGATAATGGTGAAAAGAAGATTAACACAGAATGAGAGAATGGGAGAACTGAAGAAAAAATAATTTGAGTTTGAAAACTAACGTGAGTGTACTGGGAGTGTGGTCCTATTTTTAGATAGTGTTTTACATGGAAGTTAAAAAAGTATTTTTACCAAGTTTTGCCCCTACTTAAACATAGGCTATAAGGGTATTTTAGAACAAAAGAAAAATTCGGTCCAAACAAGTGCAACTCCTTAAATAGTAGTATAGATAAATTAGATTTTCAAAATAAAAATTATATATATATTTATATATAATCTACAAAATAGGACTACTAACAAAATAAAAAATAAAAAGTGAAAAAAAATAAAAACTCTCCACAATCCCCACTTTCTCTTAAAAAAACCATCTCACCTTTTTTAAAAAAACCCACCCTACGGTTTTCTATTAAAAAAACACCTATCCTAAGTTCTGTAAAAAATAAAAAAAAATAAAATTACCTCACCTTCTTTAAAAAAATCCCACCCACGGTTTCCTATTAAAAAAAAAAAAAACTGCCGCATATCACTTCAAAAAAAAAAAAAAAAAAAAAAAAACTAACTAAACATATTTCAATGTTATTTTGTGTTAATTTTTAGAGTTAGTCTTATTTTTTAGCTATATTAATAGTTCTAAATCTACAATTTTCGTGAAAAAATAAGTGTAAGTTTCAAATTAAATTAAGTGAAAAATTCTAATACTAACGGTGACACCGAGTAGTGAGTACTGGTAGAGAAACATGTATAGAAAGAGGTGGTATTGCATGTTTCCTTTACATACAGAAGAGAGGAGAAAAATAAAAGAGGGAGACTGGCAGCAGAAATTCAGGGATTGTTATCTGCTCCATCACAAATCGCAAAGAAAGGGGCATGGAAGGGATTCTTCTCACAAATCGTAGAAATTCAGGATTTTATGTTGTAAGTGAGGCATTAGATCTTTCATGTTTTTCAATTAATTACAAAATGATTTGTTGATTTATGGATTACAATATGCCTCCATGCTTAGGAACTTGGAGGAAAGAGAAGAGGGAAAAAGGGGAAGGAAGGTTGCAAATGACCGTGAATTGAATTTCAGGTACTTTAATGGATGAAGTGTTTGTGAAAATGTCCGAATGGACTTTTGGGTGTGTTTTTGTTATTTGTTCATTAGCTTTAAGTGTATAAGCTTGAGGAAAGATGTGGCCACAAAACATGATGTCAGTTTTCGTATGTAGTGTTTGTCTTAAGGGTCAGAACCACTCAACCTGAGTGTATAAAGATGGATGGCCACATATTGTTTTTTTTTGATGAGCCACATATTGTTGTGTATTAGGAACTCAGCCCGAGTGCATATGTATTGTTATGATCACTGCTCAAATCTAATTTTTCCATCTTTAGATTATGCCTTTTGATTTCTTACCTTAAGTTGAACCTTCTAAACATATTACACGCCCCAAGTACTATGTTTACCGATGGGCAAAGAGGAGGAGGATGTGTACAAAGGTTTTGAATACGATGAAGAGGAAGAGTGGAGGATAATCAATGAAGGTGTAAGGGAGATTTTGTTTAACAGCAATATCAACAAAAGAATGTTTGTTTTAATTTTACCATATAACTCTTACAAGCACTTATTTATTGGATAACCATTAACATGATACATCAAATATATAATAATACATTCTAAAAAAAAGGTAGGTAAATTACATTTAAAAAAATTTGTGTAAAAAAAGTATCTTCCTTTCTACACCTACGGCTAAACCCCATACAACCTCACAACAAGCCTTCAAAATAGATCCCCAAAAAACCCTCATTTTTACATCTTCACTAACACGAAACAAAAAATCCCTCCTCTCCTTTACCCACCAAGGTTCTCAAAACCCAACCAGACCGGCCAGTCGGAACGGGTTACCCGTGAACCGATCACAAATCCAGTTTTTTATATGTGAAAACTGGGTATTTAAATATTTTCATTGAATCTCTTGAACCAAGGTTCAACCCGAAAAACCGGCCGAACTGTGGGCCGGTTCAACCGATCAAAGTATTGACTTTTATTTTTTAAAAACAAAGAAAAGGGAGCTCTAGAGTTTAGAACTTGAGACCTATGCCTTAGTTATGACTCATGTCATGCATTAGGACCAACGCACCACACATGTTGTTTGTGAACAACTATGAAGTGTATTATATTTATTATAGATTTATGTTAGTTTTAATTTTTCAACTTATTCTATCACCTCTCTCTCAATTTATTAAACATTACTTAATTTATTTCCTTTGATTAATTCAATTTTGATTAAAGAATAATGCATTTGCATGTGAATTTACTAAAATAATCAAAAGTAATTTTTTTTATTTAATCAAAATAATTTAGACTTGTAGGATTATTATGAAATATTTTTTTAATGCTTATTTATGTTGTACTATTTTATATTAGCCTTATAATATCAATAAATTTTATTTTAAATTCTTTTTCAATTATTTTTAGTCAATTTTGCTACTATTTATATATTTAAAATACCTTTATTTGTATTTTAATTAATTATTAAATTAATTATGACATCATCACGGTTCGACCCCGGTTCAACCTTGGTTGGACCTCAAAAATCTTGAACCTCTCCCTTTTAAGGTTCAATGAACGGTCCAGGTTTCAAAACCTTGTTACCAACCCGAATATCCCAGCCACCATGCAATTAAACGGATATAGATAAGCACTATGCTTATCTAATCCAATTCCAACACTAACACACTCAAAATTAGATTCTCAAAATAAAAATTATATATATAAAATAAAAACACAAGTTTTATATATATATATATATATATATACACACACACACACACAAAAAAGCCTCATTGCACTCGCAAAGCACTTGTGATGAGGCTAGTAAATTTTAAGCATGTTCAGATATTCGACAAAGTTTAGATGCCTCCCCTTTTCAAAAGTTAAAATAAAAAAAAAATAAAAATTTTAATTAGAGTGGTCTCTCTCCCCGACTTATATACTTGTATTCCAATTTCTTTGCAATGAACCCTAGAAAAAAAAATTCTGCCTCTAATAAAATTCAAAGTGGTTGTATTAGTTCTTATAAATAAAAAAGGGAAAATTACACTTTACCATCCTAAACTATGCCCTAAATTACACTTTGCACCCTAAACTATTCGAATGCACATATTGCACCCTAAACTATTCGAATGCACATATTGCACCCTAAACTTTGATATTTGTTACACTTTGCACCCCAAAGTTAGTTTTACTGTTATGTTAGATAGAAATTGAAAGCACATGACTTGCACATGATTTTTGCTTAGGTGGCACACAGTTTAAAGACAAAAATGCCCTCTTCTCAATTAATTAAAAACAAAAACTCTCTCACGTGTTGCATCTCCTCTTCCCTCAAATCAAAAATCTGTTGCAGCACCTAATACAACAATGGCAGATGCAACAATTGCAGCCAGCCACAGCTTGTTCTGTGCTAAGGAAGTGAACAAAGGGGTATCTACTATCTACACCACCACTCAAGTCCTTAAGTGTGCCTATGGACAAGTCTTGTGATGGTACAAACAATTCACATTGTGATCGACCTTTAAATGTATTGAAATTTTTGAGTACGAGACGTTCTTTTTGACTCTGAAGAGGAAATTTGATACCTTATTGGTTCAAAGCTTCATCAATAATTCAATGTATATTTTAAAAAGAAAGAATATAACATTTTTTTAATACTATAGGTGTGTATGTCCTCTAATGCCATAGTTGTATTAGAATACAAGAGTAAGTACCTTTTCCCACTCATAAAATGTTGCATCATGGTGGTTTAGTACCTGGAACCTGTGAGAGGAGAAGAGGAGTTGCTGGACACGCATACGTGAGAGCTGTTTAGGGATTTAGGGTTAGACAGATTTTTGATTTGGGGAAGATGATATGCTATGCATCGTGAGAGAGCTTTTGTTTTTAATTTATTGGAAAGAGGGTGTTTTTGTCTTTAAACTATGTGTCATCTAAGCAAAATCACATGCAAATCACATGCTATCAATTTCTGTCAAACATAGTAGTAAAACTAACTTTGGGGTGTAAAGTGTAACAAATGTCAAAGTTTAGGGTGCAAAATGTGCATTTGAATAGTTTAAGGTGCAAAGTGTAATCTGGGGTATAGTTTAGGGTGGTAAAGTGTAATTTCCCCAATAAAAAATGTGGCTGTATCATTCACCCAGAGAATGTGAAGTACGTCGGGCACATGAATTTTATCAATGGGTCAAACAATATGTCTACTTTTTTTTCTTTTTCTTTTTTTGTTGATGAGGGAAAAATAATGTATACTTAGATGCTCAATGGTAAGGCTAATGAAGTAACTGCTCTTTTGTTTGGCTTAGAGAATCCAGAAGAAGAGCCAACTTCAACGAGCCAGATTAAAATGTAATGGAGTCATATGAAGATAGTGATATATATGTTTCTAAGCATCTTCATCAGCCAAGAAATGAGGACTTTTCCCAAAAAAATGGGACTTATGTTTATGTTAAAGGCTTAAAGCTCATTATAATGTGTGGAATAAGCTCTTCCATGAGAAGTACAACATTGATTTTTCATGCCTTTGGCAGGTGCACATTTAGGCATTTCTAAATGATGGGCTTTCATTTTACGACATAACTTGAATTTAGAAATTTAAGGGCAATTTTATTTTGCAAGCATCTTTATTTTAAGGTTCAGAGAACTGAATGATGCCCATGCATTTTTTAATACTACAAGCCAGCCTTACTTAAAAAACTCCATAACACAAACATTATAGACAAAACATTCATATCTAATGCCACTAAATCCAACTTTGGTTGCCAAGGCCATGAATTCTTGTTGGGTCCTTTCCTTCCCTGCTGGGGTTTGAGTCATCATAATCAAATCCATTTGAGAGGTGCTCTTTGTAGAACTGCTAATCTTTGGCTTAATTGGAAGAATTGCCTCGACGACTATTACCTTTCCATCATGTAAAGTAGCATTGTAGCAATCTTTCAACAGCTTTAGGCAATGTTCATCATCCCAATCATAAAGTATATACTACAAAATTAACCAATTATGATATTATTTGTTTTGAATTCTTTTTTTCTTTTTCTTTTGGGATAATTACACTTTACCCACCTGTGGTTTACCTCGAATTCGATTTGCCTACCCGTGGTTTCATTTTTGACACTTTAGCCACCTGTGATTCCCTCCGTTACTCCTCCGTAATCCACCTCCAGTGCAGACGTTACTCTAACACATAAACTCATCAAAAACAGAATCTAAAATAGATCAAACACTCCTCACTCCCAAAACACACTCCCATCCAACGTGCTCACCAAACGAAGATCACAATGCAATGTGCTTGAGATAATGGACTGAGAACCTCCTGGGTTTTGATCGTGCAAGCAAACCGAGGAAGAAGGAGACACAATGTTCATCTGTTTAGCTGTTGCAAATAGTATTTTTTATTTTTGGTGCTTGGTCCGTTCGTCTTCTCTTGTTTGGGTGAGTTCCTGACTTTGTCAGCTTCAAGTTTTGGTTTTCTTTTACTGTCATATGCTCTGTTCATTTGATTTTAGGTAGATCTTTTTTCGAAATTGGGTTTTTGCTTGCTATGTTTTCATCAACTGGCAATGGGTCTGCAACTAGTGGTTTCTACAGTGCCTTAGATGGCCATTTATGTACCCATGAGAATTGTGCCCTACGAACAAGTCGAAAATCTGGTAACTATGGAAGAAGATTCCTCAGTTGTAGTCAATTTAATGTAAGAAACAATTCCATTGGTGTATTTCATTTGAATTGAATTGAATTATTAGTTGTGATTAATTGTGAACTGTGAAATTAACTGTTGTAAGTGTAATGATCAGGTTGGTCCCAAATGTGGCTTCTTTCAGTGGGTGGATAACGAAACTTGTAGGAGTGAAACTGCCCCACTTGTCCGTGAAAGGATAACTATGCTTGAGAATGAACTACAGCTTGCAAATCAGAGAGAAATGAGAAGTAGGGAAGTGGAAGAAAGTTCTAACCAGAGGGAAAGAGAAGCTCATGAGCTTTATGTAAAAGCTAGGGAGGAACTTAAGAGGATTAGAGAGAGTGAGAGATTGTACAAGCTGGCACTAGTTTTGTCATGGTTATTTTTCAGTTTTGTAATGTTGTTGTTGTGTTTTGCCTCAATGAACAACAATGTAAGGGTAAGGACCCTTAATCTGCCATGATGCTTGGGGGTTGTTGAAATGTGGTTGGGTAATTGAATTAAGTCCCTGATTATTGTGTCCATCTCTTGAAATACAAAGTGTTGTTTTTGTGCAAATGTTCTGTAGTTTATTTATTTATTGTTTTTACTTCCTGCTTATAAATGGATTCATATATATTGATTTTGGTTATATGCTACACCTGCCCATAAATGGACTTATGGTTATGACATACACATGATTTGCTGTGTCAATACATACACCTGTGTAAATCCACCAAAAGCACAAGACAAGCAAATCCACCAAAAGCAAAGACAAGCATAAGACATCAAAACACTTTATCTTGTGTCAGTGCACATTAACATTAATAAAATCCTGATAATGTCATAATCTGCCAAAAGTGAAGCCAGCCATTTGTGACTTTATGTCACATGCAGACATATTTACAACCAAAACCCAACTACTAGTCCACCACACATCAGACATACACATCTTCCAACCAAAATTGCCAATATTGTTTTTGACACTTGACCAATTTAAATACTAGTTACATTAAGTGTGAGAACTATAACAAAAAAAGTGGTTGAAACTTTAACATCTTCCATCTTCATTCACTGCTTTTGGTGCCCTTGCCAGCAGCCTTCTTGCCCTTTCCACCAACTGGTTGAAGCTTTGTCGGCCTTTATACACCAAACTTTCTGCCATTTAACCCCCTAGCGGCACCACCACCACTTCCTTGACTTGGTACACCACTAGTGCTCACAGATGCACTTGGCTGCATAACCAAAATCCAACAGTTAGCAAGATGGTCCAACAATAGCAAGAGGAAAAAAATAAACAAAATAGATATTAGTAGAGGTGCCTGAGATGGTAAAGAATCCCATGTCTCTCTAGGGGTATAGAAGCTTGGTTGTGAGGATGAAGAAAACCAGTTGGCCCTAGATGCAATTGGAGGTTGAGTTGCTGCCTCAGATCTATTGTTTGGTACAGGTTGAGATGCAGTTTGACTAAAAGCTCTGTATGCAGGCTGAGATCTAGTACTTGGTGGCTAAGATGCAGTTTGAGGCGTTGTAGTCTGCTTTGTTGTTGTAGATCTATTGCCTTGTGCCTACAAATAGGGTTGTAGAAGTTACATACACATGAAATATATGAGGAAATGACTATAGTTCAAAGCATGGAAATACTTACAGCTTTTGATTTAGCAAGTCTATCTCTTCTCTGCCATGGAGTTTCACCAGTGATGCTTGCCTTGCACCCTCTTGCATTATGTCCTTCTTTCTAGCACCTCCCACACTTGATTGTCATGTTCATCCTAGAAACTCTATAAGGGTTTCTTGCCTCTTCAGGATCTCTTTTTCTTTGCTTTGGTGGTCTGCCAGGTGGTTTATACACATGAGGAGCAACAGGAGCAGGTTGATTAGTCTCAACCCACTCAGACTGGCCAGGCATTGGCTGTATTATCTCTTTATAAGTCTCAACAAATGTCTCTTTCAAGTAACAAGGATGCACATAGTCCTCCATTTTCTCTAGGTTCTTAACAATAGCAGAGATCCCATGTTTGCAAGGAAGTCCTGTCAAATCCCAAATCCTACAGCTGCATGCTTTCCTAGTCAAGTCAACCACATGTCTCTCACGACCATTATCAACCTCATACATGAACCTGCCTGATGGAGTATCACTAAAAGGTATAGATTCATGTTTTAATTTCTCTAATTTGTCTTGAATATTAGGACAAACCTTTCCAGTGTATTTTGCTATACCTTTCATTTTTTGGTATTGTTTGGTCATGAGCCTAACTCTAATCCACTCCAACATTGCTAAAATTGGCTTATCCCTAGCTTCTAAGATCATGGCATTAAAAGACTCACTCGAGTTATTAGCTAAACAGTCACACAAAGCTTTACTACTAAAGTGAGACTTAGACCATTGTGCAGGGTTGATGTCAGCAAGATACTCCCATGCCTTGACATCGAAATCCTTTAGTTCCTGCATTCTTCTCTCAAACTCCCTAATTGTTGTGGCTCCAGCACATCTCCACATTGCATCCTTTAACTCTAAGCCCTTATGATCCACTTTAAAATTATTATAGATATGCTTCACACAATACCTATGCTCACAAGTTGGGAATAGCATCTCAAGAGCAGGTATAAGGCCCTAATTCATATACAAAACAGGTCAAGTAAATATGTTAGTTAAACATGTTAAAATGAACTGAGGCATGTATTATTAAACTTTAAATATGTGGGTTAAATATGTTAGTACAATTGTAGTTCATACCTTTTGTATATCAGTGATAAAGACCAGATTAAGTTGCTCTGGATTCCCAATGTCATCTGAAAACTGCTGTAGAAACCATACCCATGAATCTTTGTTCTCTTGCTCAACAACAGCAAATGCAACTAGGAAAATGTTATCATTTGCATCTCTAGTTGTGGCAGAAAGTATTTGCCCCCCAAATCTCCCTTTTAGGTGGCACCCATCTAAACCAGTGATTGGTCTACAACCTCCCAAAAAACCAATTTGTTGTGCATTATACCTGATATACATTCTCTTAAATTTGGACTGTGCATTTTCATCTTTTATTTCAGTTTGCAAAATAACCCTACTTCCTTTATCATTCAATCTTATCATCTCTGCATAATCCCTAAGCTTCCCATATTGCAGCTATTCATCCCCAGTAATCAAGTCATTAGCTTTCCTTTTTGCCCTATACACCTAACTGTAACTTATGTCAACTTCAAGTGTTTGCTTCACATGATGTTGAACACTAGCCACTTTCCAATTGGGATTTTTGTCAAACTCTTACATAAACTTCTTTGCAATATATCTTGAAGTCACTTGGCTGTGTTTGAAGGATTTAGGGCAAGTGCACTCTGGATTGAATGTTTTTATTTGGAATGTTAACTCCCCAGATAGTTGAGATGCATAACACCTCCATCCACATTCATTTTTACAATAAACTGATACCTTCTTCTTCTCATTCAGCTTGAACTTGATATCTACTGGCTTGTTTATAGCATATTCCCTCAATGCCTCCCTAAATACCTTAGAGTTTGGAAACTTTATTCCTTTTTGTAACACTAGTTTTCTCATGTTAGTTTGGACATTAAACTCAGGTTCTTTTGCAGCAGTTGATGCTGGTTAATCATCATCAGAATCTACTAGACTTTCCATGTCATCTTCAAGAGGTGGGTCAATCCATTCATCCTCTTTAAGAGGTGGGTCATTGTTAGCTGGAGTAGTCCTATGTGGGGTTGCATTGACATTATCTCCCTCAGAGGGCCTATGTGGGGCTGCTGCACTGCCACTAACTCCATCTTGTGTAGATGGCCCATCATCGACATTTCCAAATACATCTTCATCAAAATCTGGCCCCTCAAAATTGAATGTCAAGTCAGCCATTTGCATATAAAGTACAATAGAATAAAGTATGAGATGGGCTTGCGTGTGGAAAAGTATAATCTATTATAGATTATTGCTTTATTAGGCAGTCAAATTTCTCTTTCAATTTCCCTAACTATATACCAGCAAATGAGATGGGGTTGATGAATGTAATTAACTATATACCAGCAATTGGGTATGTATCATGTGGTCCTGTGGTCCACACAAAGCACAACACAGAAACAGACAATATTATTAAAAGTTTTTTGTTCTGTTTTTGGGAGACAAATCCAGGGAAAGGGAAAGCTAAAAAGCAATAATCAATACTATTGCAAAACCATGAAAAGTAATAATCAATGGAGCCCCACATTGATAAAGCCTAATCCTATAGTCCAACTGCCCCACATTGATGAATACAAGCAAAAACCCAATTTCGAAAAAAGAATTTTAAAACCCTAGGTTTCAAAAATTAAAAGGATCTACCTAAAATCAGATGAACAGAGCATATAACAGTAAAAGAAAACCAAAATTTGAAGCTGACAAAGTCAGGAACTCACCCAAACAAGAGAAGATGAACGGACCAAGCACCAAAAATCAAAAATACTATTTGCAACAGCTGAACAGATGAACATTGTGTCTCCTTCTTCCTTGGTTTGCTTGCACGATCAAAACCCAGGAGGTTCTCAGTCCATTATCTCAAGCACATTGCATTGTGATCTTCGTTTGGTGAGCACGTTGGATGGGAGTGTGTTTTGGGAGTGAGGAGTGTTTGATCTATTTTAGGTTTTGTTTTTGATGAGTTTATGTGTTAGAGTAACATCTGCACTGAAGGTGGGTCACGGAGGAGTAACGGATGGAATCACATGTGGGTAAAGTGTCAAAAATGAAACCACGGGTAGGTAAATCGAATTCGAGGTAAACCACAGGTGGGTAAAGTGTAATTATCCCTTTTCTTTTTTGCGCGAAACATTTAATTTTAAAGGACATTACTGTCACAGAAAAACAAATTCAAAGATATCATCCATAATTATACATATATATATATATATTTATATATTTATATAGAATGCTAATAAAGCAAGCTTATATGTCATACCTTAATCCCTATTCCAACTGATGTGGCTATTGAGTTCTTCTAATTTGGTCCCATTTTTCCTAAGAGTGCCATATATTGCCACATCAATTGGATGTGATATAATTTTTTTTTTTTTTTGATGTGGAATATGACTAAACTTTATTAAATAGAAGAAATGACAAATACAACTTGGTTGAGAGCTTGTTCAAGAAAATAAAGAGTCTCTTCAATCCAAACAGATAAATTTGCAATGCCTAAAGCATGTCTAGCAAGTAAATGTGCTGGCCTATTGCCATTTCGACTAACATGGGCAAAGTCTACACTGCGAAAACTATGAGCAACATTTATAGAACTATAGACTAGAGCAGCTACAGATAAAGGAGGAAGAGATAAGTCCCTTAAGGCATTAACCAGCGACAGAGAATCACTCCCAAGCGTGAAATCCTGTATAGACATGTCTTTGGCAAATTGAAGACCCAGCTCAACAGCCTTAGCTTCCACCTCAATGGCGCCTAGAGGAGCATCAATCAACTGACCCACTGCATCTCTAATTAAAATCCCCACCCCTGCCATTTTTTGATCTTTGAACACGACACCATCCACATTGATTTTGTAGTGAGTAGAAGAGGGAGGCGACCACACCACTGCCTCTGCTGGTTGCTTTGATCTCGTGATCTCAATACAGGCCTAATATGCACATAAATACTCCAACGCTCCATGCAATAAGGCCTGACATGACTTCTTTGCACCACCGTTTCTGCACTCATTCCGATTCAACCACAACGCCTAAGCAATCACAATTAGTTTTTCTACCCCACTGTGATCCCATTGAGCTATCATTACCACGTACCAGAGCATGTCCATGAACGACCTAAATTGGTGATACACAAAGCCCTGAAACAAGGTAAAAGTGTGCCATAGCTCGCTAGCACGTTAGCAGCGCCAAAACAGATGGGCTGAAGACTATTCCTCCATACTACATTCATCACAAGTGCTGTCCACCAGCACTTTGTGCCTGACTAGGTTCTCCTTCGTGGGCAATACATCTTTGCAAGCTCTCCAAGCAAAGTGGCGGATCTTGTCCGGAATATTGCAACTCCATAGTTACTTCCAAAATCTTGTTAACTAACTACCATCAGTCTCACCTCCCACCGGTACAGTTGAGCTCATCTCCATGGCCAGCTTATATGCACTACGAACACTAAAGATTCCATTGTACATTAAAGCCCAGACCTGCTTATCTGCTGGCAGATTCGCACTTAGAGCAATGCCACAAATTAAATCAGCTTCACGAGGAAGGAAGACTTGCCGCACCAACTCATTTTTCCATGCACCATTTACTTCATCTATAAGGGCTGCAACCCGAGAGTCCTCAGGTAGGCTTGAGACAAGAGATACAACCCTATAAGTTGAGGGAGATGACACCCATTTATCCTTCCAAATCATGATGCTATAACCATTACTCACCTGCCACTTTCTACCATTTCGAACAATTGCCTGAGCCACCAAAATACTCCTTTAAGCAAATGAAGGATTTTTTCCAAGACTTGCATCCACAAACTCACACCTTGGAAAATATTTGGCCTTAAAGACCTTATACAATGAGGAATCATTCCCAGACTGGAGCCACCATTCTTGTTTTGCCAACATGGCCAAATTAAATTGCTTCAGTTACTTGAACCCCATACCCCCACAAGCCTTTGGAGCATAAAGTTTCTCCCAACTGATCCATGCCATTTTCTGTTCCTCCTTACATTGCCCCTACTGAAAATTTCTAATAATACTTGTCATCTCATCACAAAGGGAATCAGGAATTTTAAAGCAGCTCATAGTATACGTCGGGATAGCTTGGGCCACCGCTTTTATCAGAACTTCCTTCCCAGCTTTAGACAACAGTTTTTCCTTCCATCCAGCCAATTCCTTAGCCAGTTTTGTCTTGACTTCCTTAAAAGTATTCTTCTTATTTCTTCCCACCAATGATGGAAAACCCAGATACTTCTTATGCTGCCGAATCACTTGAGCACCAAACCTCACTTTTATCTCTTCCTGGATCTCCTTTGCTGTGTTAGGGCTGAAAAACAGAGAAGTTTTGACACGGTTCAGCTGTTGGCCAGAAGCTTGTTCATACGTACACAGTACTTTCTAAAGGGCTTCACATTCTTCAATAGTGGCTTTGTAGAAAATTAAACTATCATTTGCAAAAAATAAATGAGAAAGACAAGGGCCTCCCTTACACATAGATACACCTTCCAACAAACCATTAGCTGCAACTTTTTTAATTAATGTAGAAAGACCTTCTGCACAAATCAAAAATAAATATGGGGAAAGTGGATCACCTTGGCGGAGTCCTCTGGAAGGAATAATATGGCCACAAGGTTTACCATTGACACGGATAGCATAAGTGATTGAAGAGATGCATTGCATCATCAAGCTTCTCCATCTTGAATGAAACCCCAATTTCTCCATTATCTTTTCTAAGCATGCCCATTCCACTCTGTCATAAGCCTTGCTCATGTCAAACTTGAGAGCCATCTCTCCTTTATCCCCAGATTTCTTCAAATTAATTTGGTGCATTGCCTCAAAAGCTACTAAGACATTATCAGTAATCAATCTACCATTCACAAAAGCACTCTGAGTATCACTGATAATAGACGGGGGAATTTTTTTAAATCTATTGGCTAGAGTTTTAGATGCCAGTTTGTAAATAACATTACAGAGACTTATTGGTTTATACTTAGTTACTCGTTTAGGTGAGTTAGTTTTAGGAACCAAAACAATATGGGTTTCATTAAATTTTGGCGAGCTAATGCCTAAATTTAGGAAATCCAATACTGTCTTTGTCACTACACCACCTACAGTAGACCAAAATTTTTGGAAAAAAAGAGGGGACATATCATCCAGACCTGGGGCTTTTAAAGGATACATCTGTTTCAGGGCTTTGTGCACTTCACCTACCTGAAAATCCTTCACCAGCATGGAATTCATTGATTGTGTCACTCTAGGTTGAACGGCCTCCATAATTTCAGTGAAATCTGATGGTGCTGAGGAAGTGAACAAATCAGAGTAGTATTCAATAAACACGTTCTCAATCTCCCCTTAATCAACCTGCCACACATCTTCAGCATCAAAAACACCTTCAATTAAGTTATTTGAAACCTTACTGAAGCCTTAGCATGAAAGAAACGGGTATTTTGGTCTTCCTCCTGAAACCAGTTCAGTCGTGGCCTTTGTTTCCACATGGCATCTTCTTTATCAAGCCAATTGTTCAATTCCACTCTAGTATCTCTTAAATCTTTTATAACTGTAGGTGATGCAGCTTGCATCTCCAACTCTTCTAAACGTTTTTGTAAGAAAGCAATCTTCTTTCCCACCTGCCCAAACTCATTCACATTCCATACCTCCAGTTTGTTTCTGCAAGACTCCATACAAGATAAAATAGGAAAATCCAAAGCCATGCACAACCCTTCCTCCCATGCCTCTGTCACCACTTTCTCACATCTCTTATCCTTCAACCACATAGACTCAAATCTAAAAATTTTCTTGTATTTCTGGTGTTTTTTCTTCGAGAACAGATGCAACAAAAGAGGATTATGATCAGAAGCAGAAGAGGACTTATGATAAAGCTTAGTAGTAGGGAATAGAGAATGCCAATATGTAGAAGCTAAGGCCCTATCCAACCGCTCCCTAATTTGAGTGCCATCCCGTCTCTGATACAACCATGTGAATTTTGGCCCTACAAAGCCAACCTCCTTCAGCCCACAAAAATTAATAGAAGCATTAAACCGGGCCATTTGCTGAAACAGCCTAGATGTCCCTCCCTCCTTCTTTGCTTGACATCTAATTTCATTGAAGTCCCCAATCACTAGCCACAACAACTGTGAGCTATCCCTTAAAGAATTAAGCAATCTCCACGATTCCATCCTTAGTGCAGTCTCAGGATGACCATAAAAACCTGACAAGTGCCAACACCCAATCCTATCACCCCCCTCAATCAAAGCATCAATAAAAGAAAGTGAAGAATCCAGCACATCCACTTTGATATCAGATTTCCAAAATAAAGCTAACCCCCCCCCCCTTTAATCCATTACTAGGAACAATAAAAATATCTTTAAAACCACACTAATTACGTACAATTTTTACCCACTCTTTGTTCGACTTAGTTTCCATCAAGAAAACCAACATGGGTTCTTCTAACCTAATAACCTTTTTCAAGAAGTTAACAGTCTGAGGGTTCCCAAGCCCTCGACAGTTTCAACTTAAAAGACTCATTGGACCGGGTGGGGTTGCCCAGCAACCTCCGTTGATCCTAAATGTGTAGCAAATAAAACACTCAGCCTTTTTGTCTCATCATTTACTTTCTGCTTCTTTTCAATTTCAACCATATCCCCCTCTACACTACCTCCCTCCTCAGCTTTTCTTTTGGGCCTAAAATCTCCACTTTCTCTATTTGCATCTGCTTATTATTGGGCTTACAAGGAACCCTAGTTCAAGTACCTTTTTTATTCCCTTTAGAAAGATTAGTTCCATCATTCCTGTCTGCTACAGTTGACCCTTTAAAAGCTTGTTTACTGTGTCCTGATTTCACTTTTGTCCTCTTCTCTGAAACTTTAGTCCATCCCATCAAAAACTCCACATTGCCCAAACTAGGCTGCATGCTAGCAGGGACAATTTCGTGCCCCACTTTCTTGGCCTCCCTTAACAGCTCCACAGAACCATGCAACACCTCTGGACCCACCTCCTCCCCCTTCTTTCTCCTAATGTCCCAGATCACCTCAGCTGCTAGTGCATTCAACGTTAGGACATTATCAAACAGCTCCTTGTCCAATTCCTCAATCACCGTTTCAAAATTTGCTGCATTCTATGGAATTTTTGAAGTACCAAGTATTTCGGATGGTACACCAGCCAACTTCCTTATCACACTATCATTCTTAGACTAATCGGCCAACATATTCGATTTACCAAGGCCCAAACCTTCCACCTATGCTCCCTGAATCAGTGAAGTTACAGGTTGATTAACAAATCCACGTGAAACCCCCACTCCATCCCTATTGGACTAATCAACCATGCCTCTGACTAGTTATGAGTCATACCCCTTCACTTCAATAACTTGTCTCCTGGCTGGATTGAATAAAGAAGCTTTAATCTAGTGTTCATATTGTTGACGATCCAACAGTAGAGTTCCATTGCTTTTCAACCATAATTTTCATTCCTTATCATCATGTGACAACATCCCACACCAAAAAAAAATATTGGGTAATCTCTCATATTGAAGGGAGACCCATCCCTCTAAGTTATCCTCAAAGTTTACCTTCCTTCCTCTGCATAAGGGGCGAGAGATATCAACCCAGGCTCTGACCCGCTTAAAATTTCCTCCCCTCATCTCGGAATCGTCCCGCGGCATAACCACTTCTCCAATTGATTCATCGATTTCAATGGCAGTCTTTAGGTTCATAAACTTGTATGGCAAATCATGAATCTAGATCCAAAATTTCACTCTGTTAAGCACAACCTCCTTTATCGGTTTATTTCCTTTGAACCATTGTATTACTACTAGATGTCGATCATAAGACCATGGTTCCCCAAGTAAAAATTTTACAACATCCAGCTCCTGATCAAACGTAAATAGCAGTATATTGTCTCCCACGTTAGTAATATGGAAGTTTTCATTTGTGCACCAAAGAGGGCGAAACGTACGTGCTACTGCCTCAATGTTCAATGCCCTCTTCGTAAAGAATTTTGCTACTAACACACACTCTAGCATCTTGTTTTTCTTCGACAGCACTACTTTCTTGCCTTCCCACTCCGAGAGTGACAAGTTGTCACACTTACTCGTAAGATCTTCCTTCCTCAGTCACCACTCAATACCTCCACACAACGTAAAGAGAAGCAAAACCAATCCCCTACTAGTAGCAAAGTACTATAGAGAAACACCACGTCTTTCTCTAAGAGAAAGGTAACGGCCATACCACAGCCTAGGTTTGGGAGGCGGCAGGAACCCTAACCCTAGATCAAGAACTATATCCTTCCAGCTTTTTAAAACTTGTCACTAACAAATGGTTTGATTTGCGTCCAATTGGGCGTGATATAATTTATATATTTATTTATTATTGTTGAGGGTGACAAAGCTTTTTGAATACTTGACTATTTCACTTTAAACACGCAGCTTAAAGTGTCAGTCAATAGCCGTGTGTTTAAAACGCGACTATAGAATATGTCTACAGTTGCGTTTTTACTTGTTTATAGCCTCATTTTTTGGTTAGGAGCTATTGCCACATTTTAAACACATGGCTATAGGACATTTCTATTTTATTTATTTATTTTTTTAATCTAAACTATGGCCGCGTTTGAAAAATGCGGCTTTAGCTTGCCTATAGCCGTGTTTTGTAAACGCGATTATAAATTTTGTCTGTAGCCGCATTTAAAAAATGCGGCTTTAGTTTTCTTGTAGCCACGTTTGTAAAACGCGGCTTAAGCTTTGCTTATAGTCGCAAGTTAAAAACGTGGCTTTAGGGTTTGTATAAATAATATACTTCAAATCTGATCTGTTCTCACACGTTGACCTTTTGCTTCTTTCACTCTTTGATCACACATCAGCCCTTTTGCTTCTTTCACTCTCCGATCTCAAGCCCTCACCCTCCATCTGTCACTTTCACTCCCCACAGGTAAGTTTGGTTTTTTTCAGATCACTTCCTAACTTTCTCCAATTTTTCGTTTCTCACAGGCTTTCTCTTCTTCAATGTTGAGAACACTCCACCCTCCGATAGCAACGTCCCTTTCTGCCACCTTCAAATCTCCACCGTCCAAACCACAGGTACAGTTTCTCAGTTCTCATTTTCTTTTTATCCCTAAAAATATCACATTCATTGATATATAATAATCACATTCATTCAAATTATCAGATCAGACGGTTCGTGTGAAGTATCGACGCCTCCAAATGTCGTGAAGCCCAGCCATCACCACCACGATGGTGGTTCCCAACCTCTCATCCTAGAACTCAACTTCTCGATCTATTATAGCCTTACACAATTAAATGTTTTTGTGATGAAGTCTCCCTTTTTGTCTCCATTGTTAACTTTTTCTCAGTTTCTCTTTTTTATATAAGTTGAGGGAAAAAAAAGGGAATTCTATGAACTAGGGTTTTGCTTCTGTTGTCTTAGCCCTTGTTTTTACTTCTAAGTTGTACTGGGTAATTGCATTTGGTCTTATTTTTTCATTTCTATTGTGTATTTTAATCTAGTTTATCATGGCTATGTGAATAATATGTTTTTTTTAATAAAAATTTTTAATTTGTAATTTTTAATTTGTAATTTTTTGAGTTAGCAATGATCAGTGTGAGTGTCTTGGAAAAAAAAAAAGCTTTGTTTTGATTTCAGTGGTGAAATTAGGAAAAATGTATTGAATTTGGGCTTTCTGGGTTCTGTTTGTTTGGGTTCTGGTGTTTGCTGTTATTAACTGTTTGGTTGCCTAGAAGATGATGGAAAAAATGAGATGGATATGAAATGATGAGTTTTTTAAGAAATGGTTAAACTCCTCAACTAAGCTGTGATATAAAGGTTTTTCCTTTTTTGCAGTTTTTATATATTTTACAATTTTAAAACGATTCATTTCTTCCATTTCTTGGGTTTTTCATACTGATCAAGCAGATGAATTTTAGAAATTGATTATGTAATTGAAGCAATATGGTTGGCAGACTCTATTCTACTATTGTGATGAGGTTGACAGGCCTTTTTTTAGACTTTTTTGTGGTTAATTCGTTTCCATTAAACTTAGCTTTTGGTGATTTGCAGTGTAGGTGGTCTAAAATAATGATAAGGGTGACTCGTGATTTTGGTGACACCATGCAAAAGGAGGCAGTTCCTTCAATGTCTGCTGATTTTGGTTAAGTTTTTTTTTTTCTAAAATTTGATTGTTTATGCTAATTTCAGAAATTAGAAATGGCTTTGATTGCAGTGGCGGCTCCAGGAATTTTGTCCAGGGTGTTCCTATTCTACTTTGAAAAAATTTCGGGTCATTTCGGTCTATTTCGGGTGTTTCAAGACGTTTCGGTAAATACTGGCCAAAATTCAAGATTTGGCTAGCATAAAGTTTGTGCTTAAAAAAAAAAAGTTCTTAAAATTAAAACAAATTTGCATTCTGTATACCAAAAAAGCTCAAAAGGAAAAAAAAATGAAAAGAAAATAAATAAATAAAGGTAACTGTACAATAAATTATAAGTTTATTTTAAATATTAATAAAATTATTAATTATTGTTGTTTAGTTGTTTCATTAATTTGTTTGTCTTTTATAAACTATAATTATAAAATTTGTTATTTCATTAATTATAAAATTATTAATTGTTATTTAGCCTAACATAATTAAAATTTTTTTTAGGGGAACATAATTTAATTTGTTTGTCTTTTATAATGTATTGGTTAATTAAATTATTAATTATTATTTATTAGTTGCTTTTTCCAATTAATTAATAGTTAATTAAATTATTGTTTATTAGTTGCACTAGCACACATTTACTTGCACATTACACTAAAAGAGCTAGCCATGCTTTAATTATTGTTTACCCGGTCCATGTGCTCATCCATCCCCCACCCCACTCAACAGACAAGCCAATCAAGCCTCATGCCTGATGCCCCAATCACAAGAGCCATTACACTAAAAGACAATTAATATCTCACCAATACAAACCAACAGATAAGATAAAGCCAAATACAAAAAAACAGCCAAAGTCAAAGTAAAAAAAACAGACAAATATTAATAAAGTTAAAAGTTTTAGCAGTTCAGCCAAATATTAATAAAGATAAAGCTTTTAAGGGGAACATAATTTAATTTGTTTGTATTTTATAATGTATTGGTTAATTAAATTATTAATTATTATTTATTAGTTGCTTTTTCCAATTAATTAATAGTTAATTAAATTATTGTTTATTAGTTGCACTAGCACACATTTACTTGCACATTACACTAAAAGAGCTAGCCATGCTTTAATTATTGTTTACCCGGTCCATGTGCTCATCCATCCCCCACCCCACTCAACAGACAAGCCAATCAAGCTTCATGCCTGATGCCCCAATCACAAGAGCCATTACACTAAAAGACAATTAATATCTCACCAATACAAACCAACAGATAAGATAAAGCCAAATACAAAAAAACAGCCAAAGTCAAAGTAAAAAAAACAGACAAATATTAATAAAGTTAAAAGCTTTAGCAGTTCAGCCAAATATTAATAAAGATAAAGTTAAAAGCTTTAGCAGAATTAGATAAAGTATTAAAGTTAGTCTTAAAAATAAAGAGAGAGACTCTCATTCACGATTTCAGATAAAGAGAGAGAGTGAGAGAGAGTCAGAGAGAAAAACTGAAAAAGAGAGAGCACCTTGAGGGAGCACCACCGGCGCCGGAGCAGGGAGGCTAAAGGCTGAGGCTGAGGCAGTAACGACTGACGAGCGATATCCGATGAGGCCGGGGTGAGCGAGCGACGACGACGTGACCGATCTCCGTCTGTTGCTTTGGACTAGACCGATCTGCTCTGGAGGGGCGGCGATGTGCTCTGGACTGGACCGGTCTGCTCTGGAAGGGCGTTGCTCTGAGGCGTTGCTCACTTGCTTTGTCTTTAGGTTTGCTTTAGGCTTTAGTGATTTCTGATTTCTGATTTTAGTGATTTGCTCTGTATTGGGGTTTGGTTTTTTTTTTTTTTTTTTTTTTTTTTTTTTTTTTTAATCCATGGATTTGCTACCTCTGTAATCTGTTGGGCTTGCCATGGGCTTGACGTTGGGCTTGCCGTGGGCTTGATGTTGGATTGCCATCCGTTGTTTTTTTTTTTTTTTTTTAGAGCTCTGTTACAATTTTTTTTTCAGATTTTAGTTCAATTTTTTTTTTTTTTTTTTTGGTTTTTTTTTCCTTAAAAGTAGAACAAATAATTTTTTTTTTTAATTTGAGGGTGTTCCTAATTTTGATTTAGGGTGTTCCTAAACTTTTTTTTAAGGGTAAACAAATAAAAAAAATTTAATTATTATATATAAAAAAAAAATTTCAGCTCAGGGTGTTCCTAGGAACACCCTGAGCATAACGTGATGCCGCCACTGTTTGATTGTACCAACTTGTTCATTGCTGTAGAATTTTTTTTCATTCACTTAATTTTCAATGTTTATTTACTTATTTATTTTTTTTGGAGCTTCTGGTCACTTAGGATTATATGCATCAGCAGAAGCTTTATGATAGCAAGCTTTAAAGATATGGGCTTTTTATGAATGTTCAAATCGACAACAAACCCAAAAAGTGATTGAAACAAAGGTTATGGCCATTCAAAAAACCTTTCTACATATTTCTCAACAAGAATGATTCCTTTGGTCACAAAATTTGACTCTGACCAGATCACAAACCTCCCAACAGGAGCACTTCAATAGTGATAATAGACTCACAGAAATGTCATAAAACCACACTTCAATGGCTGATTCATGAGTAAAGAAACTAGAACAAAATCAGAGAGAGATGAAAAATAGGAAGCTAAAATCTCAATTCTCATAGAATGAGCCACAAACAGGCTTCCCTAACTAATCTGAGCCTTGGCAATCCCTTAACATGAAAAGGTAGCCAATCACAGCAGGACACATCCGAGAATGCAGGTGCTGCACCATTTGATGGAAGATACAAGGAGTGCCATCATTAGCTTGATTAATAAGAATAATTTCATTATCCAATATTTACACACAAAACATTCCATATTGAAACTGGTCCTTACCCTAACTCAGTAACTAGGCAAAACAGTTTAGAAGAGACTGTCAGCTCCTACAGAAGATACGTTCAACCTACAGCGCAAATGATACAGATTCCTTATCTTTCTTATTGAACTCCATAACAGCCGAATTACAGACAAAACAAGTAAAAGAAATGGTCTGAAATCCAGCTCCAAATGCCAAGTCAAACAATTCATGTTGCATCCGCACCTTTCCTCCCGGTTTTTGAGTCATCATAAGCATATCAAGTAGGGATTTGCCCCTTGCAAAAGTGGTCATCTCTGGGAAAATTGGAAGAATTTGCTCCACAACGATTACCTTTCCGTCTTTTGGAAGAGAATTGTAGCAGTTCTTCAACAACTTCAGGCAGCGATCGTCACTCCAATCACGAAGTATTCCCTGCATAATATCCATAATCTCACAATATTTACTGAATTTATTTCTTAATTAAAGAGAAAGATGGTCCTTTAAGTCATCAGTACAGGTAAATCAGGAAATAATGCCAGAAAAACTCAAAACTCACGTTCAAAAATATGGCATCTCCTTTTGGAACACTCTCGAACATATCTCCGGCTACATGTTTCACACCTGCAACACAAATGAACACATCCTTTAATCTAAGCACTCAATGAACTAATCCCCGAAGGCCATCTAGGTTCTTGAAACATGCAGTCATGCATTAATAACCACAAATCAGTAATATTGAGTTGGCTAGATTTAAATAATCAATCTCAACAGACAATATGAGATTTTCCATTTTGGCCATCTCAAATGATAGATGATTTGGAGTTACTCTCTCCGTTTCTCTCAATTTAAAATGCAGTTCTGGAGCGATGTGGTACAAAGAAATTGATAATATGAAGGTTGTAAAGAGTACAATAGACAGTACAACAGAAGAGATCTGGTGGAACTGCACTTAAATCAACTCAAGTGACGAAATATAAAAGTCAATATATCACCAACCAGTATATTGATCATTTCAATTTCAAATGCCAATGAGAGAGCTCGTCAAATTGAAAGCTACCTTTGGAGAAATGACACAAAAACTCCACAATATTATTTCAAATATTACATATCGAAGAGACATCATACCAGGAAAGGGTGGGGCATGTTTTATGACATGAGGCAAGTCAAAGTTAATGCCCTTCATATTGGGGTATTTGGAAGTGATTAAGTTAAGTGCCACTCCAATGCCACCACCAACATCAACCACCTGCTTGAGGTTCTCAAAACCTTTGAAGGACTCAAGGATCTTCTTAACAACTATGGCAGTGTGGCTGAACATTGCTGTATTGAAAACTTGACTGAACCTGCCGTCCCTGCCAGCATACTCATAGGCATGCATTCCATGGACCTTGTTAAATGGAAGTCCGCCTTCAAGAATGGCATTCTTCAGTTGAGACCTAAAATTCATTCAATTCAACAACAAAGTTAGCCACCATTAGCAAAATTTTGATGAAGTCTGGGGACAACTAGCATAAGGCACACAGGTAATCGCTTTGAGATGGGTGTTAGACCACATTATTAAACTACTTGACTATGCCAAAAAACCAGCCACAAGTACAATTCCTAATAGGTATTAGGTAACAATGATTATAATAACAACAATGAACAAAAATCCAAATACCCAAGTGTCTTGTAGCCAGATGGCATCTACTACTCCCCTGTCTCCCATGTTGGGGTTCGACCCACCACCCCAAAAATCAAAATAAAAAACAAAATAACAACAATAATAATAAATCTAAGTATTGAATTAACAACACTTTGTCCTTATGCAAGTTTTTCATTGTCATTTATCATTCTACTATACAACTATTACCATAAAAGTTAATTGAGGGTGGGTTTGGATTCCACTGGAAATGCGTGTCCGCATTTTTTCCGCGGTCCCGTGCACTGTTCACGAGATCCGCAAGTACAGATTGCAATAAATTTTTCTTTAAAACTGGGTCTTACGGCACTATTCACACATTTAGCAATTATTTTACAATAGTGTTTTCAGTTTTCAGTAATAAGCGTATCCAAATAGACCCTAAATGTCCAAAAACTTAACAAAAATGATCAGCACCAAGTGGGGGCAAAGGTAATATAACAAATTGACTAATCAACGAGTTATGTTACGTATGTCAAATAGTGCAGTGGATTCAAGCAAATTATCCAAGGAACATTCTCTATGGCCCATAAGGGAACAAATCACAAAGCATGACATGAAGATTGCAAAACAGAACTAATTAAAACGAATAAATAAATAAAGGGATTTCTTAATGATTAGAGAAAAGGAATAAAAAATTCAATAAGTGATGACTGAGTCACTGACCAACTATCCAAGTAAACCTTGTCATGAACCAAATCCATCAAGGGTGCCAAGGAAACCCCATCTTGTTGGTTACCACGCGCAAAGTACTTGGACACTGAAGTGAGACAGTATCGCCTGTGAAAAATATCATCATCCAAAGAGACACCAAGCACGCCATGGTGCACCAGTAGGCTACATATGCGGTTAATCATGGCTGGTGCGTCCGGGTTCGTAGTGGACATTTGGGCCACAATCTCCTCAGCAGAGAGCGTGACACTGGGACCCACATTGGCCAAGATGTCAAAGACACCAAGGTCTATGGCTGTGTGTATAGCCATGGGTAGCGTTGACCCGTACACCAGTGCCATGGCCTCAGAGAAAGCTTCTTCTTCTTCTTCTCTTTTTTGAATGCGTTGTGATTCTTGGTCGTCAATGATTATTGTTGGGCCGATGACGATGTGGGTTTGTGCTGAAGATGATGAAGCCGCAGCGGCAGCAGCAGCCATTTGTCTTGCCTTCTGATGCCTTTTCCTGCCCATGGCTACTGTCCCTTTTGCTTTTCCTCTTAGTGTTTCGGTGAGAAATGAAAATGAGTAATGAAGGGTCAAATAAAGTCTAGAAGGATGTCAAAGGTTCATGATAAGTTGAAAACTGCCCCCTTTTTTCTAATTATTATTATCTAAAATATTTTTTTGGGAGAAAAAAAAATGTTAAGGGAGAGACAAAGAAGTAATTTCAATTGTAGTTTTAAATTAAGGGTAATTACACTAAACCCACCTGAAGTTTGGGCGAAAATCACTTTGCCTACCCGTGGTTTAAAAAGTGTCACTCAACCTACCTGAGGTATATACCGTTTGTTTTCCGTAACCCACCTCAGTTAAAATTAAGGGTAAATAGGTATTTTTGCTCAAAATTTATGTCTCTCTCCTCCCAAAACAAAAAATAGCCCAAAAATTGTGAGAGAAACAAGATCAAAATGGAGGGTTTTGTGAAAATTAATATTTGGATGACAAGAATGTGATGATCGCTGTGGCTCGAGGCGTGGTGCCTGTGTTGGAGAAATTGCTTGATTCGAGCTCGTTCGAGATGAAAAAGAAAGTTGTGGGTTTGATCTCGAGGATTTCATTGGTGGATTCGAGCAAGCACGTGGTGATTGCTGAGGGTCTTTTGCTTTTGAACCATTTGTTGAGAGTTTTGGACTCTGGGAGTGCTTTTGCTAAAGAAAAAGCATGTGGGGGGTTTTGTGAGAGAAACAAAACTTGCGAGAGAAACAAGAGCAGGTTCTGACCTTTAGCAAAGAAAACGCACGGGCTAAATAATAGCACAAAAATTACTAGAGAAACAAGATCAAAATGGAGGGTTTTGTGAAAATTAATATTTGATTTGGTGGGTTCACTTTGCAGATTTCTTCTCTCTTTGCCTTTGCAATGGTGGGTTCTACTGGTTTGTGGGTTTTAGTTAGGACCGGATCCCTTCCTGTTCCTCGCCATGACCGCCGCCAAGAAAATCGCACCCATCCTACCTGGCGTTTCGGCGAAGTACCCTCTCGGCGCGTCGATCATTATTAAATCCCACTCGGTCTCGTACACCTCGTCAGGAAGATTCTCGAGCGCCAAACGATATTGCATGTTGCCACATAGGTAAGCATCGAACGGCGAGCAGGGGCGTTCGGAGCAGTACAAGGAGAGGAGATCATCGGCCTGGGAGAGCTGGGTTCGGTACTTGACCGCGTGGGCCTTTAGGTACGGTGAGTCCTTGAGAACCGTCTGGAACCACTTCAGATCTTCCTCGAGGAACACCGATTTGCCACGTGGGTTCAGCGAAGAACACCGATCTTGGGCCGATGAAGCCAGAAATGAGAAGTGCACCGGCTATAAGACCAGACAGAGCTGCTCCGAACAAAGATTTTCCGGGAATCAAGTTCCGATGATTATAATTGTTCTTCATGTTTTCTCGTGAACTGTTCTTACTCATTCTCTGATGTTGTTGGGAGATTTGAAAAAAAGAAGAAGAAAAGAATGGGTACTGCAGAGAATAGAATGAGTATATAAATACAAAGTGTTTTTTTTTTTATAGCGTTAAATTTTCTCAGATTTGGACAAGTATTCTTATATTCTTATTTGAGTAGGTTGATCTTCTGGGTATGTTCTTCGTGTTCAAGATATATGTGAATTGAGAGAGAGACCAATATCACTTTTTAATCTTGTTTCTTTTGTATTTTTATGCTATTTTTTGTTTTGGGAGGAGAGAGATATAAAATTTGAGCAAAAATACCTATTTACCCTTAATTTTAACTGAGGTGGGTTACGAAAAACAAATGGTACATACCTCAGGTGGGTTGAGTGACACTTTTTAAACCACGGGTAGGCAAAGTGATTTTCACCCAAACCACAGGTGGGTTTAGTGTAATTACCCCTTTAAATTAAAATCAATAATGTGGGTTTCAGTTAGCTCCACTGGTAAAATTTTTTATGGTTGTATAAAAGATCTGAAGTTCAATCCTTGCCTACACCAAAAACTAATTGCCGTCTTGGTCTAATGATAAAGAGCTATCATCAGGAGCGGATGTCATCTGCTAAAACTCTCTCTTTCAAAAAATTAGAACCAATAATAACTACATATATATATATATATATATATATGGAAATTGCATAATAGTAATATGTTTGTGCAATTGTTTTTAATTGGAAAATTCTCTTTTCATTTTATTTTTGGGTGATTAGGGATTCGCCTTTGAATTTTTGTATGATTTCGTCATAACATGATAATTCATCTTTGAGGGTGTACAGGACTTTTTAAGCATTTGATTGTTCCTTCGAGTGTGTCTAGTTTCCATTCTAACACACCTATATATAATTAAAAGGAGGAATCCTTTGGGATAACTCCAAGATGCTAGTTAGATGTTTCAAATTTAAGACCTCATGAATCTTATGAGTTCATTAGCAACCACTAAACCAATCCCTTAGAGTTTTTTAAGGGGTCAAATCAAGAGTTTGAAGTAATCTAAAGGGAGCAAAAGCGTTCATGCATGTATTTGGATTTAAATCATGGTTATCGATCAATCAACACAAAAAATGCCTACAAATTAAAATTGAAATTTCCCTTCGTGAAAATGTTTTTTTTTTTTTGGGTCTTAGATCCAGTGTATCCCCAAAGCTTTCAACCAAAAGACTAATCACTGTCGCGACGGGTGAGCAGAGGTAAATCGCTGGCCTAGGGAGTTTTTCCAAAGTGCTGGGGCTAGAACTCGGGCTCTTTCACCTCCACTCGAGACAGCCACTTTGGGACTAAATGCCCAACCACTCTGCCAACCCCATTGGGTTCTTCAAGAAAGTGTTGTCCCTTTAACAATACTTTAGAAAATATCTCCTCTTAAATGTTCCACGCTTGCAACATAAGTTAACGCGCCTCTTTATCTACATAACTTGTATATTTATACAGCCTATCTAGGCTTTTAAATTATGATATTAGCATTATTATTCCATAAAATTCAAATGTTGATCCCATCGTTTTAAAAATCGGACCGGTTGGTCGAATCAGCTCAACTGGAAACTAGTCACCAACCCAGTCTGATTAAAACCCCTAAAACCGGCCAGAACCAATTAAAAATTGGTAAAAAATGGGAATCGAGAGCAAAAATGATTCATTGATCGTACCAGTTTTTAAAACAATGGTTAATCAAACTTTAAATTGATAAGATACGAAAAATCCTTAACAATATTGTAAAAAAAAAGGAGACTATGAGTTAAAATAATATTTGGAATACAGTGGGGCATGTTGTATAACATGAGGTAAGTCGAAATTAATGCCTTTGATGTGGGGATATCTGGAAGTGATGAAATTAAGAGTAACTCCTAGACCATCGCCAACGTCAAGTTCATCAACTAATTGCCTGAGTTGCTTTTCATAAGAAACATTGCTTTATTTGACTTTTGAAAAATTGAAAAAAGAAAAAGAAAAAAGGCTTCCCCACTAGAATTGAGTAATTACTAAAGAAAGGTTTCAAATTGGTACGTGCTCATACAAAAGAAAGAACTGAGGTGTCAGGATATGAACTTTATTAAGGACATAATTGCTTTAGCAATCGAACCCAAGTTTCAAAGGTAAAAAAAAGAAAAGAAAAAGAAAAGCCAGGAGATAATTACAATTAACTTTTCATTAGTCCTCATTTCGTGGCCGACATTGAACTGTGGTTCACCAATAGGACTATTCAGGATTTCTTAAGTTCTAAGTATGGTTCGCCAAGCAACATGTACATAAGTTGTCCATTGCATCATAGTGATGCCATATTGTCCAAAAATCTTCATAAAAAATGAGGTTAGACGAAGTCCATGGAATAAAACCAATGTGAACTGGAAACTTCTTATAGACACAGAAAGCCATAAAGTGCTTTTTGCTGAAGCTGGCAAGGATTTCATCGACTTCCTCATTCACATTCTAGCCCTGCCGGTTGGAACTTTCATTCCGCTTCTCATAAAGCAAGGAATGATGGGCAACTTGGGGAGCATTTACAAGAGCATTGAAAGTTCTACTATATTCGTAGCATCAACCAGTGGTGGCTTCAGGAATATTTTTCAAGGTGGTCATTAAGAAACTTAAATTATATAAAATTTAATAAAAATAGAACATATATTGACCATAAAAAAAAATACACACACACAAAGACATAAAGTATTACAATTTTCTTTTTGAATTTTCTTATTTTGAAATTTTTGCATGATAGTTATATTATCAATGCTGTAAATTACATATTTTTCAAAATTTTAGTTCCATAAAAATTTTCTTGGGCTTTTTCTTTTTGTTTGTAAGGACTTAATATATTGTTAAGGTAATCAAATTTTAAAGAAAAGTTTGACTACAAACTAAGCTATAGCCTAAGGCTATAACTCTCACTTAACAAATTAACATGGTTATATATTTTGAAAATTTAAATATTAAATTGTATGTTCTTTATGTTCTTAAAACACATGTCAAATTTCATGTCAATCAGAAGTTATTTACTATTTAATCTATAAATTTATTTTTTATGTATAATTTTAGATAACAAAAATTTGAAATTTAAAGATTTGAGTGATGACATAGCTTTTGATATTTGATTTTTTTGAAATTTTGCAAGTATGGAGGATTTAAGAAGATAATGTAATCTAATGATAGATTTGCTAAAATTCACATTCAATAAAAAAAAAATATTAAATAGAGTTGTAGTCTTAATCTACAACCCACTTAATATTTTTAGGATAAAAAATATTAAAAAATCATAAAATTTTTAAAATTTACATATAATAATTAAAAATTTTTTTTTTCAAGTCAGGGGTCCTGTGACCACCCTGAACTCTATGTGGAGCAGCCAGTGCCTTCAACTCATAACGATAATAGCGTGGTTGAGTATTGTTGTGTTAAAACCCCGATTGAACCTAGGGTCCAGGGAAGGATACTCAAACATATGCATGCCATAGACCTTGTTGAACAGAGTTCCTCCCTCAAGAATTGCATCTTTCAATTGGGACCTACAACAAAGTTAGGTTAGATACCATATCTCTTTATTACAAATTTTAGCAGCATGTCAATTAGTTTGTTGGAGTTTTAGCTTAATATATATGGGTCTAATTTTGTCGTATTAATTTTTCAATTTAAAAAAAAAAATAATAATAATCTGTACGTGGGATATCCACTCATGCATGTATATATATTTGTATACCAAACGTGATGGACCACTAGAGTAGGAGTACTAGACTAGGGTTTCATAACAAACCCACTTCCAGGGAGTGCCGAAGTTGTCGGGAATCATGACATCTACATTGCTTCCTCAAAGATGTAAAAAACGAGACTTTGTATTACCTTGCTCCACCCATTGCTGAGTGTAGGGTTAAGATAACTTGATTTCGGTTAATTAATTCAATTACCCAAGTTGATTAATTAAGTCAAATTATATGCGAATTATGGAGGCATCAACAAATTACCAATAAACTAAATGCAACGGAAAATAAATTAGACACAGTGATTTGTTGACAAATGAGGAAAACCTCTCACAAGGCAAAAACCCCCACCGAGTGATTTTAAGATCACCACTCTCAAGAATTCACTAATCAACAATCAAGCGGTTACAAGCATAAGGAATCTTATCACTACTCTTGCCTATCCCGAAATACCAACCTACAATTGAACCCTTACTTCAATACCCAATTAAACTTAGGGTCCGTTTGGATACCGCTGAAACTGAAAATTGAAAACTGAAAACTGAAAAACACTGTAGCAGAATAATTTTTAAATATGTAAATAGTGTAGTGGGACCCATTTTTGATGAAAAAGTTGCTAAAAAGTGGTATTTTGGGGGTTCGTGAACAGTAAAAAAGATAGAAAAGTCAAAAGTGCGGCTACTGTTCATAAACAGTAGCCGCACAGTACCGCACAGTACCACACAGTACCATTTGGGGGTGAAACGCGCTTCAGGGGGCGAGGAAAAAAAAAAAAAAAAAAGAGAGAAAGACGCTGGACGCTGGACGCAACGTGCTATCCAAACCTAGCCTTAATCTTCTAGTAGCCTTCTTTTCCTTAATGCACAAATCTCTAATTTATGACTAACCCTTTTGCACAGATCTCGGTACATGACTAATTCTAGCAACTTGAATGGATGTTGTTGGCTGCAAAGTTTTTCACTTCATTAACAATGAAGATTAGAAAGCACTTGGTTACAAAACCCTATGGCATGCAAACGTAGTTGGTCTCTGTATCCGTGTGTGACGGCTCTTAAAATAAGTTTTATATATGTCTAGAGTTGTGAGAAAATAAACCCTAAAAAAATACATAAGCTTGGCCCGAATTACAGATCTGGAAATATGAAAATCATAATTCTCGATAGATTGAGCTTTTATCAAGGCATCTATCGAGCTTCTCATTTAGTCTCAATAGTAGTATCTGTCGAGTTATCTGTCGGGACTTAATGAAACAGCTTTTCTTCACTTGTTTCTTAGATCAATCTTCATATCTTTAATACGAACACTTGATAAGCTTGAACAACATATTCTTGATGTATTAAACCCAACTTAGATCTACCAAATTACAAATAAAGTGCATTTTGTCAAAAGATTGGTCAATTACATAAAATATGACCCTAAGACTAAGTAATTCAGAGTAAGGTAATGTATATGAAGCAGATCATGAATAAAAACAGGAAAAAAGACATGACACACTAGCTAGCCAAGGAAGACCTTGTCTTGAAGCAAGGCCATGAAGGGACCCAATGAAACGCCATCTTCATTAGGCACAAAGTGTTTAGACACAGGAATAAGACTGTAAAGCCTCTGGAAAGATCCAAAGTTCCCATTGTCAGCAACCACAGTGCAACCAAGCTCAGAGTCACTGACCAGCAGCTTGAGAATGTGGTATAGCTGCGTCAGGGTTCTTGGTGGGCGTCTGAGTTGCATTCTGTGAAGGAGAGAGCTTGGCTCCAGGATGCGCTTTGGCTAAGATATCAAAAACCCCAAGTTCAATGGCCTTAAGGTCATAGGCAAAACAATAGATGTGATGCCCCAATTTGATTGATTGTTTGATGTGTGTGGGTGTGTAATGAGTCCCACATCGGGTATTTATTGGGTAGATATGGGTTTTATTAACGACTACAAAGAGCCTCAATTATGACTAGTCCTTTTGAGGTATAGCGTAGATGTGGCTAGCGTTTTTCCTTGGGTTGTTACAATGGATGTCACCAGCCACATGGCATGGGAGAAACTCTCTTTTTCTTCTATTTTTTGATCACCATCAAGAATGCTTCGGTGTGATTCTTTGGGAGAGGCCATTAAATAAACTTTGAATTGATTTGAACCTCTTTTGTTCATAAACTAGAAATTTCGTTTATTGGATTTATAGAGATTGAAGGATTTAAGGATACGAATGTTGGGTGCATTGCACCACATGGGTCTAGCGTACACCTTGGCTTAGCTCATTAAATGAGCTTGTTGGACAAGCTGCTGCGAAGTCGGCAAGTTTAAAGGAGCTTTCTAAAGAAGCTAGCCAAAAAGGAAGAATTGAAGTCATCTTTTTCTCTGGGTCCGTTTGGTTGGGAGAGTGGAAAAGTGGAAGGATAGAAAAGTGTAAGGATAGAAAAGATTTAGTTTTCTCTCGTATCTGTTCGGTTAGGAGGGTAGAAAAGTGGAGGGATGGAAAACTCTTTTATTTGGTTGAGAAGAAAAGTGAGAGGATAGAAAATAAATTTTGTATAAAGTTACCATTATATCCAATTTAGGTAAAAAAAATAATACATTATATTTTTATTAAAAAAATATTTATGAATGATTTCTTCATAAAAAAAAATAAAATAAAAAGAGGATAAGAAGTTCAAGAACCTAAATCTTTAAAAAAAAAAAAAAACCAAAACATTTGAAAAAAAGAAAGGGTGTTGTATGAACACAAAAGAAAAGAATTAAAAAAAGAAAAAGAAAAAAAAGGCAGAAAAGACGAGTCAAGGACCTAACTCACAAGTCACAAGCACACAAGTTCCCATAATAAAATAAAATAAAATAAAAAGGGAAAAAACTTACATATTACACATCAACTTGGAGGGGCTAAATATGTAATTCAAGTGCTAAGCCCCCCTCTTCTCTCTTTTCTTCCTAGTTTTCCTCCCAAATCAGGAGGATAAAAATTTGTAGGCCCGGTTGGATTTTTTTCCCTAATATTTTTCATCCTTTGTGTATTCTCTCCTGAACGAAATAAAGGAAAACATAATTTTCTCCCTTGTTTTCCTCTCTTCCTTTTCCATCCCTCCTATTTTCACTCCAACCAAACGGAGCCTAATACTACGTACAAAAGTCAATGCAAGTTGGCTTGCCTTTATTGTGAATTGATGACAAAAGTGTGGAAGGAAGAAAAGAAGATAAAGATGATGAAATAAAAGGCAAGGTCATTCGGTCTTTTGGTGCAGAGAGAGTCCCAGAGTGTGAGGACAGTGCACTCTTGAAAAACTGCGTGAGTGGGAGCAAGCAAAAGAGGAGAAAAACACATAGAGCAAGAGAAAATTGTGAGAGATAAAGAGTGAGGAAAAAAGTAGTGAGTGAAAAATGTTGTAATCTTTATCTAATATAGTGAAACTATTTGGAGTTTGTCCTGTAATTTTTCCCTTCAAGGAGAAATGGTTTTCCAAATAAATTATTGTGTTCTTGTGTGGTTGTGCTTCCGATGTGCTTGTCGAGATTTATTACCACTTATATAGAATTTTTCCCAACAACGAAAACTAATGCTACCAATTTTTTTGTTTTTGTTTTTCATGATTCGCGGTGCCTATGGATCTATGGTGACAATTATTGTGCTATTGCTAATGTGACACCGAATAGCAAAATCAAAGGAATATTCTCTAATCACACTTGTTCACCATCAATATGTATATATAAAATTTTTGACATATAGCAACATCATTATTTTCAAATCACATTATTCCATTGCTATTTTAGCTGTATCTGTTTGTTCTGTTAAGAGCCCTTAAACCAGATTGTTTAACCTAATATATTAACCAAATGATTACTTAGGTTAATTATTCAGATTTAGGTTAAACAATAATAAATCATATCATGCATAACAATGGAAAAGTAAATAACACCACGATATGATGATCTAGGAAAACCAATGAAACAAACTGTCTCAAGGTAAAAACTTGATGAGGATTTGACCTAGCTATCCATAAGGTAAAACAAATCCACTATAAGAGAATTGAAGTTTTAACAAAATATTTAACCCTAAATCTATTGCTACCTCATTTAGTAACTTACTAATATGACTACGTGCAAACTTCAAATCCACGAACTCTTTCTCTCCTTGGATTTACAGCAACACAAGAACCCATGCTTGTGACTTTGAGATCCCACTCAAAGGTTTCAGATCACCATCAGTAGTTGATCTTGTAGCAATAACTTCTACAACACCGGATCTTGAGATTCTTCAAGGAATATTGCTAGTAGATGGCTTTAGAGAGCTTTGGGTACAAAACCCTAGATCTACAACAAGAGGCACAAGATGCACTCTTTTCTCTCTAAAAACCTCTAAAAACCCCATCTAGGGTTAGCTTATAATGTCTTTTAAATACTAGAAAAAATGGATTGCGATTTGGGTTTCAAACGGACAAGTTATGAGATTTTTACGTTTATTGATTTTGTGCTAATATGTGACTTCCAATCGATCAAGAGGAATCGAACAGCAATCGAGAGGAATCGAACAGCAATCATGTGAACCAGATTGCAACTCATTTTTTTCATTCCTACCAAAATTGAGTACGTGGCAATCCCTACACATACCATAATGAGATTGGCCCATCTCTCACAAAAACCCATTCTCCTCATAAGGCTCTCCAAATACACCCACTCAACCCTATCATAGGCTTTGCTCATATCTAATTTTAAGACCATAAAACCATCACCTCTAGATTTATAGTTTTTCATACAATGTAAGGTCTTAAAAGTAATAGGTATATTATCAAATATGAGTCTATTTTTAGCAAAGGCCGATTGGTTTTCTGTAATAAGGTTTGGTGGGAATTTTTTCAAGCGGTTTGCTAGGACTTTTGAGAAAACTTTGTATAATACATTACACAAGCTAATGGGACAAAATTCAGTAACTAATTCAGGACTATCAACTTTTGGTATAAGAGTAATAAAGGTGTGGTTAACAGGTGAACGTAATGTACCTGCATTGAGCTAAGATAGGATAAAATTGGTAACATCAGAGTCTACCGTTGACCAAAAGTGCTGATAAAACAGTGGCGGCATGCCATCAAGACCTGGTGCCTTCAAAGGAGCCATCTACATTTGCGCTTGTACTACTTCCCACTCCTAAAATTCGGCCACCAATTCATCATTCATAGATTCGGTCACTACTTTTGGGATATTTAGGAGAGCTTCTTGTACCCCCAATGGAGATGAAGATGAAAATAAATCAGAGTATCGGATAAAGTTTTAATCGCTTCTAATTGATCTTCCCATCTTCCATCTTGTGCTCGAATACCCATGATTGTATTTTTTCTAAATCTCTTCGTTGCCTTTCTATGGAAATATTTAGTATTGTTATCCCCTTTACTCAACCAAAGGACCCTTGATCTCTGATTCCACATTCTGGACTCACTATCAAGTAAAACATTTATCTCAGCCTTCAAAATTCTAATTAGAGAATTATTGACACCCCTCATTGCTACTCTTTCTGCTGATACAAGCTATTTTTTTCTTCTCCAACTCCCTTCAAACATTCCCAAAACAATTGTAATTTCAACAAGTCTGGTCCTTTTCGCATTTTTCCACCTGTTTTAGAATTTTGTTATCTGAATTTGCTCCCTCCATATTTATCCCAGCAACTTCAATTGTTTCTCCACACCTCAAATCGGATAGCCACATCTCTTCAAACCTAAAAAGTCTCGTTCTCACTGGTATTTCCAACCCAAACAAATTAAAAAATAGGGGCATATGATCCGAAATAATGCAAGATATGTGCTGTACTTGAGCTCCTGGAAACTACAAAAACTAACCATTATTTGCTAATCCCCTATTTAGTTTCCCAAATGGAAACACCATTTTTGAAGTGTCTATTCCATGTGTACTTTGTCTTGGTGAATCCCAAATCCATAAAGCTACATTCATCAATTTCCTCCCTAAATAGCTGCATTTGATTATTGCTTCTCGAAGCTCCCCCTAATTTTTCATCCTAGCTAGTGATTTCGTTGAAATCCCCAGCACATAGCCATGGTATATTCCTACCCTGATTAAGGCTTCTTAACTTATCCCAAGCTTCACCCCTCCTAGTTGTATCTAGCTCCCCATAAAAACCTGTAAATCTCCAAACATCTTCCATACCCCCATTGATAACTGCATCGATGTAATATCTATCTGAATCCACCACCTCTAATTTCACTGAATTTTTCCAAAACAAAACCAGTCCACCTCCTCTTGTTGTTCTCGGTACCACCAATTTTTGATCGAAATTGATGGTACTAAGAGTTCGATTTAGCCTTGCTTCATCTACCTATGTCTTTGCTATAAACATAACAGAAGGATCTTTTACTCGTAAAATTTCAACAAGCTCTCTCTCTGTCCGTGGCTTCCCAAGCCCATGACAGTTCCATACTAAGCGATTCATTTCTTCTAGCAAGGTTGTGAAATAGCCTCCGCCAATATCTAAGATTGTTGATCATTCTCCATAGAAAATTGTAGTCTCTTATTTGTGACTTCCATTGGACTCCTGTTCTCATCCACGAATCTTTTGCTCAAGGCAATTGTTTCAAGAGACCCATGGTGTAATGACCCAAGGAAAAGCGCTAGCCACATCTACGCAATACCACAAAAGGACTAGTCACAATTGAGTCTCTTTGTAATTGTTAATAAAGTCCAAATCTACCTAGTAAATACCCGATGTAGGACTCATTACACACCCACACACATCACACAATCAATCAAATTGGGGCATCACAATCTCCCCCACATAAATCCCTAACATCCTCGTTAGGGCCCACTTTGTGGGGTAGTGTCTCCGAGCCCACATAAGGTTACCGGACCGACTCTGATACCATATGTAACTAGTCCTTTTGAGGTATAACGCGGATGTGCCTAGCGCTTTTCCTTGGGTCATTACATATGGTATCAGAGCCGGTCCGGTAACCCCGTGTGGGCTCGGAGACACTACCCCACAAAGTGGGCCCTAGTAAGGACGTTAGAGATTTAAGTGGGGGAGATTGTGATTCCCCAATTTGATTGATTGATTGTGTGATGTGTGTGGGTGTGTGATGAGTCCCACATTGAGTATTTACTGGGTAGATCTGGGATTTATTAACAATTACAAGGAGCCTCAATTGCGACTAGTCCTTTTGAGGTAAAGCGCAGATGTGGCTAGCGCTTTTCCTTGGGTCGTTACACGTGGTGTGATGGAGTGGATGTTTGAGCTCTAAGTAGGCAGGTCCACTTGCCAGTTGGAGGGGATATTTCATTGGAGTTCCCCACAAGCTTGACCAAGGATCTGCGACCTTGTGTGCTTCAGATTGCTTTGGCATGAACATGGTTGCCTGTGGGACTGGATTATTATCATCACATGCTACATTAGTGATTTAAGTGGGAAGCACGTGATTGATTAATGTTGGTGCTAGGGCTTCCACGTTAAATTCCCCGAATCATGGCAATTGATTGGCATGTCAATCACGACAGTTTTCTGATTGATATTACTCTCATTCAAAGCCAATCCTGAATTATTAGAAGGAGGGATTTTCGAGATTGTGCTATTATGGGAGTTTAATTTTCCGTTTCCTTCCCAACGTCTACCATCATTGATTGCATTCCATATGAAGTGGTTACCTCATTATGAGTTTCAGCCTCTTCACTATCAGCCCTACCTATCTCATTCTCCACCATATCACTCCCACCTCCAATGGAACACCGTTGTTAACCTCTGCCACCATTGTTTTCATCGTCTTGGGGACTTCTTTGTCAAAGATTCTTGGAACAAAAAATACATTCTTCCCTCTTGACTGGAAAGGTTCGGCTCTAAGATGGGGGCCGAATTGTTTTTTCTTTGATGCCAATGTTCCCCTGCTTTGAATCCACACTTCGCAGTCCCTATCATTGTGATTCAGCCTCCCACACCAATAACATATATTTGGAAGTCACTCATATTGAAACCACACCCAAGACTTCTTACCATTTTCCACCGTAATCACACTCCCTTGGCATAGTGGAAGATTAATATCCAGTCTAACACGAACCCATATGAATATTCCTCCATCATCCTCAGTTGATTCCGGCGACCTTCGCACCTCTCCAATAATATCACAAATGTTCTCTGCCACTTGTTTTGACATAAAATGGACTGGAATATCATGAACTTGCACCCAAAACCACGCTTTATCAAAAGTTAACTCATTGAGTTTCAAGGACTCCTTAAATTTTTCCATGACCACCAAATGCTTGTCAAAATTCCAAGGTTGATTTTCAATGATCCTTTCCACTTTAGACATATTATCAAAGTTAAAAGCACCACATGATTTCCCATGTGTAGAGAGGGAAAATTCCCGACCTATCACAAGCTAACACATCATACTACTCAATTCACAAAATACAGGCAATTACAAAGCGCCACGTACTGCTGCTAGGTTTTGCTATCACTACTCAGAAATCAACAAAAATTTGCCAATTGTCATTGAAATAGGGGCATAAAATGCATGCATAAACTAATCATGCATCAGCCCATGTAAGCGATGACATAAGTAGCCCTACACGTGTAAGCGATGACATAATCAGTCCAGCGCATGTAAGCGATGACATAAGCGGATCAATCAGGCTGTGATGTGTGTCACCAATTAGACTCCACCACGTGTCGCTTACCCACCCCCCAAACTCCTATAAATAGAAGCCTTCCTAAGACATTTGAGGAGGACCAAGCCATCTGGAGCATAAGCAGCATCAGAGAAGATTCAGAAGCACTTAGAAGTATAGAAGCTCTGTAGGAATCAAGCCTCAAAGCCTTCGGGAACTTCAAGAACTTCAACCTCAAAATCGAAGAACATTCGAAGCAAAACCATCCAAACCTTCAACCTAGATCTTGAAGTTTGCTGGAATCAAGCTCTAAAGCCTCCAGAAACCTCAACAAACCATAAATCAATGAAACTCTACAGGTTCAAGCCTCTCAAGTACCGAAGAACTTCCACCACAAACCTTCAAAGACGAAGAACGCACTGAGAACCCGAAGAACGTACCAAGAACACGAAGAATAAAGAATTTCTAACAAGCTCAAAGCCGGAGATTCATTGTAATTCTGTTTGAGTCAGCCAAATCAAAGGATATTTGGTGTTTGAGTCAAAATCACATTATTACAATTCCAACCAGCAAGTCTTTTAAAGAGATTGAATCAAAGAATCACCTTTTTGTAATCACAGAGAATTGTACCACATATTCATCAATACAAATTCACATTTGTGAAACTATTTTACTTGATTGATTTATTTCAAACTAGAAATTTAGTCGTCTACACCATGTTTCGAATTTTAAAGCCATTCATCGTTCTCCACAATTGTTTGAAAGTCCGCACCACTGCTTCCATAACAAGTAACTGTGGAGTCAGAAATTTTGCTGCTACTATGTATTCCTTGGACAATTCAACTCATGGAAGAGCAAACCCCAAGTCCTCCTTTTCAGAGAGAGTTAAATTACTCCAATTCCTAGTAAGATCCTCCATAGACAAAAAGCTTGAAAGAGAGTACCAATAATGAAGGAGAGTCAAGTAATAGAGATATTTGTGTTTCCCTAGATCCCACGAAAAAAAAAAAAAAAAAAACAATACCCACAACCTCGGAAGACACCCTTGGTGGCTCTAGAGAGAGTAACAAAAAAACAAGACACATTTTATTCCCAGTAATAAAGATTACAATTCTTATAGTAATCCTTTTTCAATGTACAATGTTCCAAACGTATCTAAGTTAGTAATAGAGACCAAACCAAATTGACTGTTACCAAAATATAAGAACTAAATTGACAAAACACCTAAATATATAAACCAAATTGATATTTTGGCCATGATTGTATCTATAGCAAACGACAACTATAATTACTATGGACCGAGGGTGACAATTATGTGGGGATAATTAATTATTGCTCATAAACAAACAATTGTGATGGACCTCCCTATTATGAAGGTAAGTCAATCACTGCCATATTTGGTGGAGTAAGTTTACTACCACAACAATTATCACAATTTTTGTTACAACTCTAGCAAGTTGTAAGTGGTGAAAAAAAAAAAAAAAAAAAAAAAAAAAAAAGGTCTATGTGGGTTTACAATTCCGCTACTTACAAATTGCCACATGCACAAATTACGGCAAAGTTTATGAAAATAGTTGTAGTAACAGACTTAGAATATTTGTGATTGTTTCTATAAATATTTATATATATATATATATATATATATATATCTGTGATCCACGTGGCTATCCTCTAGAATTAGAAGGAAAAATCCAAGACGAAAAGTCTCAGCAGCAAGCCAACAACTGAAAGAAAGATACGAAGCTGGTGACCATACAGCTAATGTGAAGGCCCGCCTCCTGTATTATCTTAGGTTTTTCATTCACATGGTACTCTTTGTTAAAGGACACACAATAATAGGTCTTGTCAGTAATTCAGAGGGTCCAGTCTCATCCATCTCTCGAGGAGCATGAGATGGATAGATATTTCTTGTAAGAGGATGTGTATCATGTTTAACACGAGGGAGGACTCATCTTACGAAAATATGATGTATTTTTTCCTAGTATGGGTTGCGCAGCCAGTCCATCAATTGACCAAAAATAATTTATACTGATGAGTTAGATCGGTTTTTGAGGGTTGATATGTTGGGTTGCTTTGGTTGTTTTAGTTGACTATAAATATTTTACAAAAGAAAAATACGGTATTTTACGTCGAAACATATGGATCATTAATTGCATAGTATTTTTTTTTTTTTTTTTTTTTTTTCTGAACATTAGTTGCATAAAACATTATTCGCCGGGAAAGACATCCTGTGCATCTCCAATACGACTAGGAAAGTGTGCATTCTTCCCTTCGTTTTCCATGAGTTCAGGGCAAGCTACCTAACCTTTAAAGATTAACTTGTTCTTAGGCATCACACGGAGAGCTTAATTTGAACTTTTTGTAAATGCCACATTAGTGAGTTTGAACCTCTTTTTTCCGATGGTATGAGAGCAAACTAGGATCTAAGTAACCATACACTCCATCACGATCAGTTGAGAGTAAATGTGGTATGTTATTTTGATTTTGAGCATCTCGGGAGTTCTCATACTGCAGCCTGAAGTGGGAAAACTTGTCAATAGTTGTGCATACTAAGCAAGGTAGTTTGTGATCAAATGAAATTTGCCACTTGGGGTTCAGGGCAAAAACCACAAGGATTATATGCATCAACAGAAGCTTCATGATAGCAAGCTTTAGGGTCCGTTTGATTGGAGGGGTAGAAAAGTGAGAGGATAACAAATATTTTAATTTCCCTCATTTTTGTTTGATTGGAAGTGGAAAAGTGAAGGGATGAAAAAAGTGAGCTTGTGTAAATTTACTCATATATCCTTGTTAAAAAGTGATGCCCAAAAAAATTGCCAAATAAAAAAAAATGCAATCACCCAAATTTATTAAAAAATAAAAATCACATCTAGAAAAAAAATCATGTCTACACAAAAAAAAAAAAAAGAAAAAAAAAAAGAGAGAAGAAGAACTAAAAAAGAAAAAAAAAAGTAACGTATTGGACTAATAAGCTCATGTGCAAATATAAATAGGCACTTTTGTCATATATTTATCAAACTCCTCCCACCTAGTTTTCTTCCAATTTTGAAGAAAAAACTTTTTGGTGGGTCCGAAGAAAAAACACATAGGTCTCGATCACCATCATTTTCCTCTCTCCCTCTCCCAACCAAACACTCTCCAAAAAATTTTCTCTCCTCATTTTCTCTCATTTTTTTTCATTCTCCCTAAAATTCACTCTACCAAACACATCCTTAAAGATATGGGCTTTTTATGAATGTTCAAATCAACAGCAAACCCAAAAAGTGATTGAAACAAGCTGCCGTTTACTCTCAAAAAAAAAAAAAAAGTGATTGAAACAAAGGTTATGGCCATTCAAAAAACCTTTCTACATATTTCTCAACAAGAATGATTCCTTTGGTCACCAAAATTGACTCTGACCAGATCAAACACCTCCCAACAAGAGCACTTCTATAGTGATAATAGACTCACAGATATGTCGTAAAACCACACTTCAATGGCTGATTCATGATCAAAGAAACCAGAACAAAATCAGAGAGAGATGAAAAATAGGAAGCTAAAATCTCAATTCTCATGAATGAGCCACAAACAGGCTCCCCTAACTAATCTGAGCCTTGGCAATCCCTTAACATGTAAAGGTAGCCAATCACAGCATCCACATCCGAGAATGCAGGTGCTGCACCATTTGATGGAAGATACAAGGAGTGCCATCATTAGCTTGATTAATAAGAATAATTTCATTATCCAATATTTACACACAAAACACCCCATATTGATATCATAATATCACCAGAAACTGGTCCTTACCCTATCTCAGTAATTAGGCAAAACAGTTTAGAAGAGATTGTCAGCTCCTACAAAAGATATGTTCAACCTACAGTGTAATTCCTTACCCTATCTCAGTAATTAGGCAAAACATTTTAGAAGAGATTGTCAGCTCCTACAAAAGATACGTTCAACCTACAGTGCAAATGATACAGATTCCTTATCTTTCTTATTGAACTCCATAACAGCTGAATTACAGACAAAACGAGTAAAAGAAATGGTCTTAAATCCAGCTCCAAATGCCGAGTCAAACAATTCGTGTTGCATCTGCACCTTTCCTCCTGGTTTTTGAGTCATCATAAGCACATCAAGTAGGGATTTGCCCCTTGCAAAAGTGGTCATCCCTGGGAAAATTGGAAGAATTTGCTCCACAACGATTACGTTTCCATCTTTTGGCAGAGAATTGTAGCAGTTCTTCAACAACTTCAAGCAGTGATCGTCACTCCAATCACAAAGTATTCCCTGCATAATATCAATAATCTCACGATATTTACCGAATTTATTTCTTAATTAAAGAGAAAGATGGTCCCTTAAGTCATCAGTAGAAGTAAATCAGGAAATAATGCCAGAAAAACTCAAAACTCACGTTCAAAAATATGGCATCTCCTTTTGGAACACTCTTGAACATATCTCCGGCTACATGTTTCACAACTGAAAGACAAATTAACACATCCTTTAATCTAAGCACTCAATGAACTAATCCCCAAAGGCCATCTAGGTTCTTGAAACATGCAGTCATGCATTAACAACCACAAATCAGTAATATTGAGTTGGCTAGCTAGATTTAAATAATCAGTCTCAACAGACGATATGAGATTTTCCATTATGGCCATCTCAAATGATAGATGATTTGGAGTTACTCTCTCTGTTTCTCTCAATTTAGAATGCAGTTCTGGAGCGATGTGGTACAAAGAAATTGATAATATGAAGGTTGTAAAGAGTACAATAGGCAGTACAACAGAAGAGCCTGGTGGAACTGCACTTAAATCAACTCAAGTGATGAAATATAAAACGCAATATATCACCAACCAGTTTATTGATCATTTCAATTTCAAATGCCAATAAGAGAGCTCGTCAAATTGAAAGTTACCTTTGGAGAAATGACACAAAAACTCCACAATATTATTTCAAATATTACATATCGAAGTGACATCATAGTAGGAAAGGGTGGGGCATGTTTTATGACATTAGGCAAGTCAAAGTTAATGCCCTTTATATTGGGGTAATTGGAAGTGATTAAGTTAAGTGCCACTCCAATGCCACCACCAACATCAACCACCTGCTTGAGGTTCTCAAAACCTTTGAAGGACTCAAGGATCTTCTTAACAACTACGGCAGCATGGCTGAACATTGCTGTGTTGAAAAGTTGACTGAACCTGCCGTCCCTGCCAGCATACTCATAGGCATGCATTCCATGGACCTTGTTAAATGGAAGTCCGCCTTCAAGAATGGCATTCTTCAGTTGAGAACTAACATTCATTCAATTCAACAGCAAAGTTAGCCACCATTAGCAAAATTTTGATGAAGTCTGGGAACAACTAGCATAAGGCACACAGGTAATCCCTTTGAGATGGGTGTTAGACCACATTATTAAACTACTTGACTATGCCAAAAAGTCAGCCACAACTACAATTCCTAATAGGTAACAACGATTTTAATAACAACAATGAACATAAATCCAAGTACCCAAATGTCTTGTAGCCCGATGGCATCTACCACTCCACTGTCTCCCATGATGGGGTTCGACCCACCACCCCAAAAATCAAAATAAAAAACAAAATAACAACAACAATAATAAATCTTAGTACTAAATTAACTACACTTTGTCCTCATGCAAGTTTGTCATTGTCATTTATCATTCTACTATACAACTATTACCATAAAAGTTAATTGAAAGTCCAAAAATTTAACAAAAATGATCAGCACCAAGTGGGGGCAAAAGTAATATAACAAATTGACTAATCAACGAGTTATGTTATATATGCCGAATAGTGCTGTGGATTCAAGCAAATTATCCAAGGAACATTCTCTATGGCCCATAAGTAGTGGCGACGCCACGTTGAGGTCAAGGTGTTCCTGGGAACACCCTGACCTGAAAAAAAAAAATTTATATATAATAATTTAAATTTTTTTATTTGTTTACCTTAAAAAAAAAAAAAAAGGAACACTCTCGAGCAATTTAGGAATACCCTCAAAATTTGTATGCCAAACAAATCTATATATTACTAAAAGCTGAAGCATAGCGTTTAATGCTGCTGCTCTCACGTTGCGCCACATTAGCTGTCACGTCAATTTTTTTTAAAATATAATTTGTCCTACAATTTTAAAATTGTTTTTACAATTTTTGGTCCTATAAATGCAGCCCACTACTTATTTATTTACTTACACTGTCACCCTATAATAAATCCAGCCCATTACTTATTTATTTACTTCCACTATCATCCTATAATAAATCTGTATAATTAATTCAGCCCACCTCTTATTTATTTAGTTCCACTATCAAACCCAACCCAAAGCATTTTCAGTTCAGCTATAGGGTTTTATGTGAGCCTTTTCAGCTTAAAGGAAAAAAAAAAAAAAAAATATATATATATATATATATATACTTCTCTAATATTTATACGTTGAAGCCTTTCAAGTTTTTAATATTTATACTTCTTTAACCTTTCTCTCTCCCTTACCATTTCATCTCTCTACTACTTCTTCAATCTTTCTCTCTCCTTTACATTTTCATCTCCCCACTACCCTTTCCATTAATATCATTCTTCCTCTTCCCCTTCTCCTTCATCTTCCTTTATTTTTATCTCTTCTTATTCACTCTTACTATAAATTTGTCACTGTCTCTTCTATTCTATGCGTAGTTTTCCCTCACAAAAAAATGGTTCTCTCTCTCTCTCTCTCTCTCTCTCTAAATTTTTTGGTGAATTTTTTTTTTTATTTTTCTTGCATCTCTACTTTAGGTTGATAATTTTTTATATTCTTTAAAACTCTATTTTGGGTTAATGCGAAAGTTTTTTAAATAATTGTTTTTTTTAATCTCTTTAATTGTTAAATGTTATCTTATTGCGTTCTAAAGAATTAAATATAGCATAAAAAAATATAATATTATTCTATTACATAGCATGATTTCGATAATTTGATATTTGTTCTGTTATATAAAATGATTTTTTATAGTGCTTAATTTAGATGTTAAACTATGAGACTTTACTAATTTTTGTTTATTTTCTAATCCTTTGTAGTGGACAAAGTACTCTTAATAGTTATATTAGAATGACTCTATAATGCCATTCATTTAAAGAAAAGAAAAGGTTAGCCAAACGAAAATAATCGGATAGGTAACAAATTTTAACTTTTGCAATTTTATTTTAATTATTATTATTTATAACAATGCATGTATTGAAATTTAATTCTTAGATTTTGCTAATAATTGTTTATTTGATAATATGTTTTGGGTGGCCAAAATTATAATTTCTACAAAGAAAATAACCTTAATAGATTATCAAAAACAAAATTTTATTCTAATATTGCTTCAATTAATCATTGTCAAGTTTTATTAATTTTTTTTAGTTTACGTTTTTTGGTGTTTTGGATTGTTCCTATATTATATTTATAATTGTTCCTATAGTAAATAAAAATATAATTACAAATATTTTAATTATTATTAGATTAGTTTAAATTGTTAAAAAAAAATTAATAAAATTACCATAAAAATAATTATCACGCGCAACGCGCAGATTCGTGGCTAGTTTTGAACTAAAATCTAAAAAAAGAAAAAAAAAATGTGCAATGGTTACAAACTAAAACATACCACAATCAAAACAAAAACACAAAACCCAATTGAAAGATTTGAAACTCAAAAACAATCTTTCTCATAAGTCTAATGAAATCTAAACAATAAAATAAAACTAATCAAACCAGAACAAAAAAAAAATTTTTGTAGAACGCCGATCTCCACTTCAGTAGAGTGGAAGTTCACCTAGTACATAATTTCTAACTCTTTAAGCCTAGTCCCTTGCTGGAAAATGTTCTAGAGTAGACGAAGAGAAGAAAAGAAAAAAACGTAAAGATGTGGAGGAGAACAAAAGAAAAGTGAAGATAGAGATAAGGAAAGATGTGGAGGGGAAAAAAAGAGGAAAAGAAGAAAAAAGAAAAGAAGTGTGTTGATAAAAAGATAAGGGAAAAATAAAAAATGAAAATTGAGAAATGTCACTACAATATTTTCACAATACTTTTATAATAAATCTAAAGTAGTGGGTTGTTGCTAATTAATACTGATGAAAAAAAAATATTTAAGTGATGTGTTTAAATTAAAATAAGTAATAACTTACCACATATGATTTATTGTGAAAATATTGTAAAATATTAAGGACGTAGCACTTCTCATTAAAATTAGATGAATGAAAGAAGATTGAAAAAGAAATATTAAAGAAAGAATGAAGAAAGAATATTTAAATAGGATAAAGAAAATGATAGAGACTCTGTTGAAAAGTGTATATAAAAAAGTAGGTAGACAAAAAGTAAAATGAACTATTCACGCTCCAAACAGTACAAAAATTTAAATAGCTTGCTGGAGATGCTCTAAATGGACACCCAAGCAAATATTGACACCTTTTTTATTTTCTGGCAAATAGTGTCCTTAATGCAAAAATCTAACATTAAGTGACAGTTAAAAATAGCAGTACCACTTGTTTAAAAAAAAAAAAAAAAAACACATTTTTAAAAAAAGGCACCCAATTAATTAGTATATAAACCACATTGTTCATTTTTTTTTTCTTTTTGAGGTTTTTTGGTGTACAGAATGCAAATTTGTTTTGGTTTTAAGAATTTTTTTTTTTAAGCACAAACTTCTTAATGGTCAAATCTTGAATTTCGGCCATTATTTACCGAAACATCTTGAAACATCCGAAGTAGACCGAAATGACTCAAATTTTTGTCAAAGTGAAATAGGAACACCCTGAACAAAATTCTTGGAGTCGCCACTGCCCATAAAGAAACAAATAACAAAGCATGACATGAAGATTGCAAAACAGAACTAATTAAAACGAGTAAAGAAATAAAAGGAATTTCTTAATGATTAGAGAAAAGGAATTAAAAAATTCAAAAAGTGATGACTGAGTCACTGACCAACTATCTAAGTAAACCTTGTCATGAACCAAATCCATCAAGGGTGCCAAGGAAACCCCATCTTGTTGGTTGCCACGCGCAAAGTACTTGGACACTGAAGTGAGACAGTATCGCCTGTGAAAAATATCATCATCCAAAGAGACACCAAGCACGCCATGGTGCACCAGTAGGCTACAAATGCGGTTAATCATGGCTGTTGCGTCCGGGTTCGTAGTGGGCATTTGGGCCACAATCTCCTCAGCGGAGAGCGTGACACTGGGACCCACATTGGCCAAGATGTCAAAGACACCAAGGTCTATGGCTGTGTGTATTGCCATGGGTAGCATTGACCCGTACACCAGTTCCATGGCCTCAGAGAAAGCTTCTTCTTCTTCTCTTTTTTGAATGCCTTGTGATTCTTGGTCGTCAATGATTGATGTTGGGCCGATGACGTTGTGGGTTTGTGCTGAAGATGAGGAAGCCGCAGCAACAGCCATTTGTCTTGCCTTCTGACGCCTGTTACTAATAGACAAAATAAATAATTGTAATAGTGATTTTAAATTAGAACCAATAATAAAATTACTATCTATAATTAGTTGTGAAAGTATTATGAAAATGTTGTAGATTTGATATATATATATATATATATATATATATATATATAAATGGAAATTGCATAATAATAATACGTTAGTGGGATTTTTTTTTATTGGAAATTTTTCTTTTTATTTTATTTTTGGGTGATTAGGGATTCATCTTTGAATTTTTGTATGATTTTGTCATAACATGATAATTGCTATACAAATAGAATATGACTTTTTAGCTAGTTTGAAATATGACTTTGTTCTTAGAATTTTAGTACGCGTAATTAGGGTGTGTAGCCAACTCGTCAAAATCGACTTGACTCAACTCAATCTGTCAGGTTGGGTTGGTTTTTAGGAGTTGATGGGTTGGGTTGGGTTGTGATTTTTTTTTTTTTTTAATTACAGTGTGTTAGGTTGGGTTTGGGTCATAAGATATACAAATCTGTCTAACTCGACTCGACCCCCATATATTTAATATATATTTAAATTTTAAAAAATATATTTAATATATATTTAAAAATATATCATACAATTTTGTTATTACTTTTTTACCCATCTTCCTAAATAAAATTCAAACCCTAAGTTCTCCCCATTTCAATCTCTTTCTTATCTCATGTGTTGGATTGAACTTTGAAGCATTATTAAAATTTAAAATAGCTTGTGATAGTGTTGTTCTAATTATTAATTTAATAATAATAATATTAGTTTTAAAAAAAAAATTGTTCAACCTAGAGGCCTAACCCGATCCATGTGGGTTGGGTTGAGTTGAATTTTAACCCACCATGGTGGGTTGGGTTGAAAACACTACTCAATCCGACCCAACGTGACCCATGCACACCCCTATCCCTACCCCTACATGTAATAATAAGATTTTAATTTGTAAAGACTTAGTAATTGTTTTATAATAACGTCCTTCTATTTTATGTTTTATGGTGTTTATAATCAATCTTATTAATAATTTAGGTATTTTTATTATTAAATCTACATTTGATCTTAAGATTTCATAAACTTAAGTTTTTTATTTAGCCCATTGGTTGAACTAATGATCCAATGACCCAGCTCTTAGTCTTAACTATAATTGAGTCTTAACTATAAGTGAAAATGTGTTAATTGTACTAACCTCCCCCAAAGGCTTTATGTTATTGCACTCATTTTCTCTTTAGCTTAGAATGAAACACTGACCTCCCCTAAAATGCAAACTATTTACACTAACATCCCCTAGATGACCGACATGGTTAATGATCTAAACAAAAGTTATAAAAATAAAATAAAAATAAAAATAAAAAACTTTTAAATCTTGAATTTCCTATTGTCATTTATCCATTGGAAGCATGGTTGTCAAAATCGCAATCTGGATCGTAGGATCGCACGATTTTACGATTCCATCTCACCAAAACATTTAGGATTGCATTAGGATCATAAAAATGGTAGGATCGTATGTAGGATCCTAGGATCGTATGGGATCATAGGATCGTATGGGATCCTACTGATCCTACCAAAAACAAATTTTATTTATTTATTTATGAGATAAATTTTTTGTTTTGATGAAACTTTAAGAGTTTTTATTTTTTCATGTTGCGATAGTATGACTTTTAATTTTATTTTTATAAAATTATGTTAACCTAAGAAAATATTTTATAGTTTCTAGTTTACTTGTAATCAAAATGAAAGAATGCTTCATCATTTTTAAATGAATAATTTGATTTTGGCTTTGCTACCTTTTAAGCTATAATATTGTTAAATTTGTTTAATCAATATACTAATTTGTGTTATAATATTACTAAAATATTTTTTTATATATAATCTTATTAGTTATGCTTGTATTTGTATATTAATTGATTGATTTTTTTGAGCATGCTCTTTAATTGTTGCTAAGTAGTATAACTTGAATAGTTAAGTGTGAAATTGGATCTTGATGTCTTTTGCAGCTCTAGTATACAAATATATAATGTCTACATAGATGATGAAATTGATGATGATGATTAGGAATTTAGGACGTTGGTTATAAGACTTAGAATGGGAAAAATTAAATGTTCACTTCCTCTTAATATTCATCTTGCTTTTGGATTTCATATTGTAGTTAGCTAGTTTTCATTTGCTAATTTATTTTGGATTTCAAACTTGGAACTTAGAACTTGGAAAATATTTTCCATATGTTTGGATAAATATTTTGGTATTTGGTTGCTAATTAAACATTTATTAAACTTTTTAGATACATTGGGTCAAAACTTAAACATATTTGTTTCGTTAATATAGACTTAGCGATGTATGACATGCAAATTACATCATATAATGAAAATCTTAGTTTTTTTTATGTATGAATTTATAATTTACGTGATCATTCAACATACAAAGCCATTATCAATGTGTTTTTTGCTTTTAATTTAAATATATGTAGGATCTTACAATTTACAATCTGATCTTAGGATCTACGATCTCACTTATTCTCAACGATTCTATGTAGGATCCCGAGTTTGACAACCTTGCTTAGGAGGTTATAATAAGCTCTTCTGTAAGAAATACAACATTTTTGGCTAGTGCAATTTGTAGGGAAATTAATCCGAAATTCCCAACCTGTGAGAAACAAAAAAAATAGAGAAAACACACGCCAAAGAAAAACAATTATATGCACAAGACAATATTTACGTGGTTCGACAATTTGCCTACGTCCACAGACAAAACAATTACGTGGTTGTGGCTTTAATACCTCTCTTGGTAACGCTTCCATGTTCAACAATGTAGGCTTAAGACTTTGATAGGCCTCCAACGGTCTATACAGCTAGTTTTGTAACCGTTCGAGGTATTATTTATTGCATTGAATGGCTTTTCTCCATTTGTCAGTGACGTGGAGATGTGGACGGAGATGTTCGATTAGATCGCCTAAGCAAAAGGGTTCGTCGGCCCCATCACTACATTATCTGAAAAATTAATGGCTCATCTGTATATATTAAGAGGATTTAGAATGTTAGTTATTGCTTTTTTTCATGTCAAAAATATCCCTAAATTAATTAACCAATAACTTAAAAATGGGGTTAAAATAGTAAATTCGCAAAAGAAAGATAGTTATTGTTTTTTTATTGTCAAAAATACCCCTACCTAAAACTTAAAAATAAGGTTAAAATAGTAAATTGAAAAAATAATAAATTCCTACTTCTATGTTGAAATGCCTTCATGTTTCTAATAAATTCCTACTTTTATGTTGATTTAAATTCTTACTTCTACTCACTAACTCCCTACAAAATAGGATCACTTTTTTGTTAGTTTTAAAACTCCTCCAATTTACAAAACTCATCCGTGTATTCTTTTTTTTTTTTTTTTGTGATTGAAAAAAATAAAAATCTTAAATTATAATAAATACAAATTACTAATTTTTACCCAAAAAATAAAAAAGCATCTGACCACAATATATATATATATATATATATTTTTTTTTTTGTGTGTGTGTGTTACTACTACAATATTATTTTAATTTGCTACTTCTTCTTGTACTTATTAATATGATCACACACAACTCTGAATTTATAGACCCTTCTATTAGTGAATTCTGTTAAATATGAATATACCGCTCATGATTTCAAGTACCCACTCGAAGATTTGATATCTAGAAACATTGTTGTAATCAAACTGTAGAAACTCCATCTTGATCGCTATTAGATTTTCAGAATTATGAACTAGGATCTTTGATTGATGCTTTGAAAGAAATCAGTACAAACAAATTCCTAGATGCAAAAGCACATCTCTCCAAAGTTTGTAATCACGTCCTATAAGGTTTCTTATATACCTAGGCTTTAATAGCACGAAACTCTAAAAGTTTGGGTGGTGGACTATGCTTGAAAAATGAATTCTGCCACGATTCTTGACATGTCAAAATGTCAAAAATACCCTTAATTCAATTATATAATCCTTATTTTTAAAAAATAAAAAATAGGGTTAAAATTATAATTCAACAAAATTAAAAAAAATACCAAGAGAAACTTTTTTTTTTTTCCTAAAAATTAGCACACTTTCTATCTAAACATGTGTCACGTATGTTTTATAGATTTTTTTTCCCCTAAAAACTAGCACACACTAACCCTAGCAATTTACTCTATATCAAATTCTAAATTTTAGTTTTATAAAAATCATTTCCTATGTAAGTTTACTAACAATAAATAAATTCAAAATGAAAAATTATATTAAACTAAAAAAAAACCTCATTGCACATGCAGAGCACATGTGATGAGGCATATTATTATTATTATTATTATTATAAGGATTCAAAAAGTTAGTTATTGCTTTTTTTTCTGTCAAAAATACCCTTAAATTAATTAACTAATAACTTTAAAATGGGGTTAAAATAGTAAATTTGCAAAAAGAAAGTTAGTTATTGTTTTTTTACTGTCAAAAATACCCCTACTTAAAACTTAAAAATACGGTTAAAATAGTAAATTTACAAAGATAATAAATTCCTACTTCTACGTTGAAATGCCTTTATGCTTCTAATAAACTCCTACTATTATGTTGATTTAAATTCCTACTTCTACTCACTAACTCCCTACAAAATAGAATCACTCTTTTATTAGTTTTAAAACTCCTAAAATCTTCAAAACTCACTCACGTGTTCTTTTTTTTTTTTTTTTTTTTTTGGTAATTAAAAAAATAGAAATCTTAAATTATAATAAATGTAAATTATTAATTTTTATCCAAAAAATAAAAAAGCATCTGAGCACGGGCGTGAGCGTATGCCTAGAGGCTAGTTATATATTAAGAGGATTCAGAAAGTTAGTTATTGTTTTTTTTCCTGTCAAAAATACCCCTAAATTAATTAACTAACAACTTAAAAATGTGGTTAAAGTAGTAAATTGATAAAAGAAAGTTAGTTATTGCTTTTGTTATTATCAAAAATACCCCTATCTAAAACTTAAAAATGGGATTAAAATAGTAAATTGACAAAAATAATAAATTCCTACTTCTACGTTAAAATACCTTCATGCTTCTAATATACTCATACTTTTACGTTGATTTAAATTCCTACTTCTACTCAATAACTAAAAAAACTCCTCATTCCTACTTTTATCTTGATATAAATTCCTACTTCTACTCAATGTAAACTCATAATCAAAGAACAACATCCAAATGAACCTCAATATTGCCTTCCCATAGCTTCTCAAGTGGCAACTGTTGTTGTAGGAGGTGATGAAGCCGGACAGTTATATGGAAGGAATATATTGGTAGAAACGATATTTGGACAACCTATTACTATTCCAGATTTAGCAGGATATTATGATCCACTACATTATCCATTGCTATTTCCGTTTGGAACGTATGGATGGGATATTAATACCACCTGTGCAAATAATAATAAGGTCACATGTCGTGAATTTTATGCATATAGGTTTCAGGTTTGTACTTTTAACTCTTTTGCTCTAATTACTTAACATGTATCTAACTATAATATGCATTGTCTTAGTTAAATATAAATAAAAAGTAAAAAATATTTTGTTTCTCTTCAATTTCTATTGTGAAAGATTCGCCCAGGACCTATGTCAACGCTCTTACATGGAGGGCGTCTTTGGCAACAATATGGTGTTGATATGCATGTGAAGATAGAATCGTATAAGCTTAGGTGGATACGACAAAATCAAGAAGCTCTTTGGGCAAAACAATACCAAGGCCTCCAAGATGCTTTCCAAGCAGGAGAAAATTATGCTGGTAATGTACATTTATGTTGTGCCATTTAATTTTATGCCAAATTTATTTACCAATGAATGCAGATTTCATCCTAATAGTACTGATGTTAACTGCACATTTAATAATAGGAAATGTGGGACATAGGACCATTCTACCATCATCATTTGTGGGAAGTCCACGCGATATGATTCAACGCTTTCAAGATGCTATGAATTTGGTTCAAAAGTTTGGAAAGCCAGATTTATTCATCACAATGACGTGCAATCCAGGGTGGGAGGAAATAAGAAATGAGCTTTTACCAGGGCAAATTTCGCAAGATCTACTAGATTTATTGGCAAGGATTTTTAAAGCAAAATTTAAAGAGTTCAAGGATGATATTGTTAACAAAAGGGTTCTTGGAAGAGTTGTTGCTCATGTGCATGTCTTTGAATTTCAAAAAAGGGGTTTACCACATGTCCACATGCATCAAATTTTAGATGACAATGATAAATTACATAGCCCAGATGATTATGATCGCATTGTACGAGCTGAAATACCTTCTAAGGATAATGAGCCTCAATTGCATAGTGCAGTACCTAGACATATGATACATGGTCCCTGTGGAACACAAAATCAAAGATCACCTTGCATGAAAAATGGGAAGTGTAAAACATCCTACGCAAAGCCTTTCTCTCGGGAGACTTACCAAGGTAATGACTCATATCCTGTCTACAGAAGACGTGACACAAATAACCCAGTGCCTTTGAACAATCAACTAAATGTGATGGTTTGGGTTGTTCCGTATAATCCTTGGTTGCTTCTAAAATATAACTGTCACATTAATTTAGAGATATGTTCTAGCATAAAAAGTGTGAAGTACTTATACAAATATGTGCATAAGGGTCTTGATCGCGTATCTGTTGAAGTGAGGTCAGAGCCAAATTACGATGAGGTACAACAATATGTCGATGCAAGATGGATATGTGCTCCAGAAGCATTTTGGAAGATATTCAGTTTTTCAATGTATCGAATGTATCCTTATGTGGAACGGTTACAAATTCATTTACAAAACCAACATCAAGTGAGGTTTAGAAGGCAACAACCTATCAGAAATATTTTGGAACAAAACAAAAAAACAATGCTCACTGAATTTTTTACTATGAATACCATTGATGCAGATGCAAGGAAATACTTATATAGAGAATTCCCTGAGCATTATTGTTGGAATAGGAATAGTACAACTTGGAGACGGAGAATATCTAATAAAAAGGTAATTGGCAGGATATATACTGTTTCACCATCAGAGGGAGAAAGATTTTATTTGCATGTCATTTTGAACCATGTGAAAGGACCAACAGGATTTCAAGATTTGTTGACTGTGAATGGGATAACCTACCCAACTTTTAAGCAAGCAGCTGAACAAAGGGGTTTATTAGAGAATGATAATAGCATATGACAATGTATGCTTGAGGCGGCAAACATTAGAATGCCATCAGCTTTGAGAAGATTGTTTGCAACTATATTGGTATTCTATGAACCAATTGGAGTACGAGATTTGTGGAATGAGTTCTACCTACATATGGTTGACGATTATCCATCATCGTCTATCACAACGGATGTAGTTCATACAAATAGGCTTCTAAATGATTTAAAACTATACTATCACAACATGGCAGACGTATCACAGAATTTGATTTGCCGACAATAATTGCAAGATCTGATGAAAGTTCATCCATGCCTAGAATCATACAAGATGAGCTTACCATTCCTATGGATGATGAAGAATTGACATTAGTGGACAAGTTGAATAACGATAAAAAATTTGCTTATAACACAATAATGGAAGTCATTCAATGTAAACAAACAATGGCATTCTTTGTGGATGGTCCTGGAGGAATTGGAAAAACATTTTTGTATTGCGCATTACTAGCATCTTTAAGAAGTGATGGTCATATCGCAATTGCCACAGCAACATCTAGTATTGCAGCAACATTACTACCTGGTGGAAGAACAACACATTCAAGATTTAAAATACCTTTAATTCCTGAAGCATCATCAACTTGCTCTATAAGTAAACAATCTGATTTGGCTGAACTTATTAGACGTGCGGTAGTGCTTATTTGGGATGAAGCTCCTATGGTGAATCGACATGCACTTGAAGCATTAGATAGAACATTGCAGGATCTTATGGAAGTTAATTCACCTTTTGGTGGAAAGGTGCTAATACTGGGAGGAGATTTTCGTCAGGTACTTCCTATTGTTCCCAAAGGCACAAAGGCAGAGTTGTTAGATGCATGTACAGTCAACTCCCCATTATGGAGATATATCAAGATCTTACATTTTACTCAAAACATGAGATCTATTAACGATCAACAATTTTCAGAGTACATAAGGTGCATTGGTGATGGAATTGAACCATTTGCAAAAGATGATCTAATTAAAGTTCCGTCTTCTATGGCAATACCATGGGAGGGTGATCATTCAATTGCTCAACTAATTGAACAAGTTTTTCTAGATTTGCAAAATCATGCCTACAATGCAAGATACATGGTTGATAGGGCATTGTTAACACCAATTAATGAGGATGTGGATAAACTTAATGAGAAGATAATCACACAATTTCCAGGAGAAGAACAAAAGTTATATTCGTTTAATGAAGTTGAAGATGATACACAACATTTATATCAACAAGATTTCTTAAATTCTATATCTCCAGGAGGTTTACCACCACATATACTAAGGCTGAAAAAAGGTGCTCCAATAATGCTATTGCGAAATATAGATCCAAAAGTGGGGTTATGTAACGGTACAAGATTACTATGCCGCGGGTGTTTTAATAATGTAATTGATGCAGAAATTTTGACTGCACAATATGCTGGAACACGTGTGTTTCTACCAAGAATCCCTTTGAAAACTATAGAAAATGTGCATCTCCCATTTGTGATGAGAAGGCATCAATTTCCAATACGCTTGAGTTTTGCACTTACAATTAACAAAGCACAAGGTCAAACAATTCCCAATGTTGGCATATATCTTCCTGATCATGTTTTTAGCCACGACCAATTGTATGTGGCCCTATCAAGAGGGGTATCTCAATCTACCACGAAACTATTAATTCAAAAAGGAACAATACCTGGGGAGGAAGGAGTTCACACGAAGAATATTGTGTACAAAGAGATTTTGTTGCATTCATCCTAGGTATATTTCATGATTTTAACACCTACCAAATAAGTTGAATTTTTTCTTTTTGGTTTCTTATTTAATATTATGAATGTGTTTAATTGATAAAAGATGTGTATTGTCAATATGAAGGAAACACAGTCCAACATCATATCACACTTAAAATTTAGGATGGGACAAAACTCATTTCACGATAGTGTATATTTGGAGAACAAGGTCTTTCAAAAAAAAAAAAACATCCTAACTTCTTTGTTTACCACACATTGTATTACATTATATGTTTATGTGGAATAAGTGTATTTGACAATTTAAATTAATGTGACAGCGGTGTTATTCTAACATGGCTTCATTTGCCTCTTACAGTTACACAACAGGTTTGTTGCAAATGCTGCTGTGAAACAATTGGAAGGCTCAATAAAAGACGCTGAATCATAAACAGTTTTTTCATACCCTGTCATATATATGGGTAGATGTATTTTTTAGTTGCTTTTTTTAATGAACAATCTTCTACAAATTCTAATTCTAATTATAGTAATGTTGAAAAACCTTATTCTATTAACAATCACATTAGAAGCAACACAAAAAAAATGGATGATAGTTATGGAATAATAGCCTCTGAGCACGCACGTGAGCGCGTGCTTAGAGGCTCTTCTATTTTTTGGGTAAGGGTTAATTTAAAGCATTTATTATACTTTGGGACTACTACATTTTTCAATCACAAAAAAGACCTAGAGGTATGATTAGTGTTCTGTGTTTTGGATGAAATAATTTATTCATCACACTCCTAAGTTTTTTTTTATGATTGAAAAATGTAATAGTCACAAAGTATAATAAATGCTTTAAATTAACTCTTACCCAAAAAATAGAAGAGCCTCTGAGCACGCACGTGAGCGCGTGCTCAGAGGCTAGTTATTATTATTATTATTATCATTATTAAGAGGATTCAGAAAGTTAGTTATTACTTTTTTTGCTGTCAAAAATACCCCTAAATTAATTAACCAATAACTTAAAAATGGGGTAAAAAATACCCCTACCTAAAACTTAAAAATGGGGTTAAAATAGTAAATTTGCAAAAAAAATAAATTTCTATTTCTACGTTGAAATGCATTCATACTTCTAATAAACTCTTACTTTTACGTTGATTTAAATTCTTACTTCTACATACTAACTCCCTACAAAACAGAATCACTCTTTTGTTAATTTTAAAACTCCTCCAATCTACAAAACTCACCCACACACACACACACACACACACACACACACACACATATATATATATATATATATATTTTGTGATTGAAAAAATAGAAATTTCAAATTATAATAAATGCAAATTATTAATTTTTATCCAAAAAATAAAAAAGCATCTAAGCACGAGCGTGAGCACGTATTCAGAGGCTAGTTATTATTATTATTATTATTATTATTCGGAGGGGGGGGGGGGGGTGGGGTTGGGGCCGTGGGGGGTTGAAATAATGTGATATAATATATAGAATCTACCACGCTCTCGCATGTCCCACCACCGTGTATGAAATTGCAGACTCCGCATTATTCATTATTGTGCCGAATGGTGTTTTATAAATCAATCACCTCATAATTTTTTTACTAAAAAAAGCACCTCATAATATTAAGTTGAAAAGGTAAAGTTTTATGTTTGGCAACTTTTTTTTTTTTTTCAAAAACTATTTTTTATTTTCTAAATGAAAAAACTTGTTTGATAACTCAAAAAAAAAAAAAAAAAGTTTTCAAATCTCAAATTTCTAAAGAGAGCTGAAAAAAGCTAGTATTTTGTCCGTATTCAATTTCCTTTACAAATTAAATTTTGAAAACAATTTTTGTTTTTTGTCCATTTTATGTTATCAAATAAGTTTTATAATCCCAAAAATAGAAAATTGCTTTTAGAAACAAAAAATAAGAGGAAAAAACAGTTAGCCAACATTCTCTAATGACATGATTTAACTATGAAAATACAGAAAAACCATTTACACTTAACAAAGTCTAGGCTTCGAATCATGGCTGAAACAAAAAATTAAAAAAAAAAAAAAATGAAATCTAAAGCACAGTAACGAAGTCCAAAACTTGTGGCCAAACCCAAACCCAAACCCACCACTCTCTCCCTCCCTGCTCCACTTCTTCTCGTCATCCATGAAACTCTTTGGTTCATGGCAAACTTCGAAAGATACAATGCCTATGTGTTTAGGTGAGCTTGTTTTAGTTTGGCAACAAATGCATGTACCAGATGTTCTGGCATGGGATTGTTTAAACACATCTCTTTGCTTTTTATTAGTAAATTTATAAATTATCCTAAAGAACAATATATTTTGGTTCATCACTTACGTCAAAAAATATAATTTTGGTTAAATAATTTATGATCTAAATAAAAACTAAGTCTCATCATTTACGTCTTTGAGTAAGGAATGTAGATGTCATGACAACTAAAGGCACTGGTTGTGTAACACCCCAAGCCCTTTTCTTAAGCAAATTTTAGATGTGAATAATACCTCAAATGGATTTTATTTTTCTTTAAGGTGGTTAATTATTTTTGCAGAGGTCTTTTGAATATTTAAAGCATATAATGGCAGTTTTGTGATTTGTGGTAATGAGCTGGGTGAAAATTAAGTAAGTGTAGGAATTTAAGGGTAAGGTGGTAAATGTCTCCTCAAGATATTTGTAGTTAATGGTCCACAATAATCAGCACAGCCCCCTCCTTGGATCCACACGGTTCTCTCCCTCTTCTTATGTCCTTCTCTAGCTTCTTCTTCTCTTCTCATTTTCTCTACCCCATGGCCGACCCATTGCAAGCTTCCACTACTCTAAACCACCCATTATCACCACTTAAAGCAACCTAAACCACACCAGCACCGCTCCATTTTAATGGAGGCAGCAAGTGTTCTCCTTGAGTTGCTGAAACAGTGGTGTAAAGGTGAATTTTTCTTGGATTTACTTCCTTATTGTTTTGGTTATGATCTAAAGTTTGTGTAGAGTCAATCTCTTGGTTGGGGATAATATTTTTGATATGGGTATTTCTTCTTGATGATGTTTAAAAAGTGGGTAATGCAAGTTTCAGATGTGGGTTGTGTGAGATACTGAGATGTTTCTTTTGGTTTTGTACGGTTTATGGTTTTGTACGATTTTTGCTAAACTTTGTTTAGTGGTTTCTTGTTGTGTTAATTTCTTAAAATTCTGGTGTTTATGTATAGTACCAATGATGAAATGGTTTGTTGAGGATGAACATATGATATTTCTCGAAAGGGGATAGGAAGATTGGCGTTCAAAAAGGCCATTTGACCATACTTAATTTTTTTTCTGTAGAAACTCTGCACACATTGTAGTTAAAAGTTCATAATAACTACCATAGATTGAATTTGGAAGCCTAAGATGGCTATAATGAAAGCTAATACACATATCTTTTACCTGATTCAAGTCTCAAAGCATTTTGGCTAGTATAATAATTATAATGATTTTTCTTTTGGGACTGTAAATCTGTCCCTGACAGATTTGGGTAAGCTGAATTTTGTGATTTTTAATAAATTATAGAAAAATCATTTTGAGCTGAATTTTTGGTGGTACATACTAGACATATAAAGGCTTCTTCCTATTTAATTTCAAGCATTTTGGATAACACTAAGTGGACCAAACGAATTTTATAAAAAGGGCTGACCTGTTGGAAGTTATCTGAAAGCGTGAATGGGATACTGAGACTTTAAGGAATTTACTCCAAGCTTTTGTTGTGTGGTTTAGCTTGTAATTTCATATGTGTTTTCTTTGACAAGTGTTTTACTTTAGCTAATTTTATAAAGGTTTGGTAGTGACATACATTGTATCAAGTTGGTTAATGCACGTTGTTTGCTGAAGGGAAATTAAAGGCTTTGGTTGTGTTGTAGTCCTATGAGTTTCTTGTATGCTTGTTTGGTTCACTTTTGGGTAGGGGTACTAGGCTCGGGATGGTCAAGCTAGGGTATAGGGCCTTAGGTTTGATTTTTGAGGGAATCCTTTTCAATTTATGGAGACGAATTTGATAGCGTAATTTTGTAATAGGCCTTGTTATTAATAGGCTTGATACGTGTGTTTCTAGGTTCCAAGGTACTTGGTGATGGAACTAGTAACTTGATTGGTTGAATGTGGTGCCTGGTTGAGGTAAATTTGGAATGGACTGTTGAGGTAAGTAGCTTTTTAATGAGATTTTTGGAAAATAACCATATTTTATAAATGTTGTTTTTGGGGTCAAACACATTTTGAAAAATTATATATAGATATATGTTTTCTTAAAAGTATTGTGTTGTGACCCTATTATATATTATTATATATGAAAAGTGCATCATATTTGGTATTGCATTTGGAGAAATGCATGAATTGTTGATATGAAAAAATGAGTATCTTTTATTTATTCTTTGATAAGGAAATTATGGATTTTATAGTTTATTAGAAAATCTAAAGATGCTTATTTTGTCTTGCTATTTGGAAAATTGATAGAAAATATTTTTGACAAGAATGAAGTTGAAAACCTTACAAACTTTGTGGAAGTTAGATTATTTAAGGTTTTTTTGAAATTACCTGGGTATGAACTATGTGTTTCAAGGAAATGTATACCTGTGAGCTTTATATGGTTTTAATAATATGCCATGTGTGATTTCCTAGTGATCACCCGATTTGGTTGTAGTAGTCTTTGTGATAATGGAATCAAATCTAGGTCAATGCTCTTTTACTTTGGATGACGCGTTCTTCCCTATTGCCCATAGGGGGAAGAGATTCCTTGATTGTATGTGGGTGAGGCTACTGCCCATGGGGCCAAGAGACCACATGCAGGAGGGGTCCTATTTGATGCGCTCTCTCTGCCCCCCATGGGGGGAGAGAAAAACCTTGAGGGTATAGGTGAGGCTGTTGTCCATGGGGCCAAGACTCTGCATACTAGAGAGGACAATATCATGTCAGTTGTGAATGAGTGGATTCCCTGACCGGTCTATGTGGTAGTGTGGTATATTTGTGATAAAGTACCGTATGTTAGATTTTATGGCTTTGGAAACTATATTGTTAGTGCTCACAGATTATGGTATATAGTTTCATGGTATTATTTTGAGAAACTTTGTGTTTCATCTTTTGATCATTCTTATTATTGAAAATGATCTTGCAGTATTCAGTTAGCAATTTCCCAAATTAAAACATGTTTTGCAAACTGTTTATCATCGTGAAACTTGCATTTCCCCCACCCCTATTAATTATGCTACTTATTGGGTTTTAGCTCATCCCAATCTCCAACAATTTTACAGATAAATTAGCTACACGTCGAGCATGGAGCTTAATTTATTGGTGATGATAGGAGTGCTATATTAAATTAGGAGACTTGGGCCATAAATGGTTGATGGCTCAATCTTGTAAAGTTTAACGAGATCAAAATTAATTCTATTGGACGTTGGATACTTGAGGTTGTTAGCCTTGGGTCTGATAGGCCTAGATTTTCTGTTGAGGTTGCATACCTTAGAGGGGATCGTGACTTTGTATTAATTTTGTTTGGAGCGTTGGATTGTTAAGTGTATTTGGAGACACATGATTTGTAATTTGTATTGCTTGTAAATGTATCTTAGAGCTCTGATTTGTATTGTAGAGAGATCAATATATTTCATTACTTTGTCAATGGAAAAAAAAAAAAAAAAAAAAAAAATCCCATACAGGTTCTCTTGAAGGCTCGGTTTTTCATGCTTTGGACCCTTTTGGGTTTGGGGCGTGATAGGTTGCTCCTTTAGATGTGTCATTAGAAGTAGAAGCGCCAACAGAGCTGCTCACTCACTAGCTGTTTGATCTCTGCACAAATTAGTTTTGGGGTCTGTTAATGTTAGTTTTGGTCCCCCGATTTTTGTAGATTGTGTCACAGAAATATGCTTCCAGAAGTACAACATTGATTTTTCATGCCTTCAGCAGGTGCAAAATTTAGGCATTTCTAGATGCTAGGATTTCATTTTACGACTGAACATGAACAACTAACAACTTGAACTTAGAAATTTTGGATCAAATTTTTTTGTTATGAGCATCTTTATTGTAAGGTTCAGAGAAATGAAGGATGCATTCCTAAATATTACAAGCAAGTCTTACTTAAAGAACTCCATAACCCAAAAGGAGGCGTTCCTCAATATTACAAGCAATATTACAAGCAAGTCTTACTTAAAGAACTCCATAACCCAAAAATTATAGACAAAACATTCATATTTGATGCCACTAAATCCAGCTTTGGTTGCCAAGGCAGTAAATTCTTGTCGAGTCCTTTCCTTCCCTCCTGGGTTTTGAGTCATCATAAGCACATCTATTTGAGAGGTGCACTTTGTAGAACTGCTAATATCTGGTGTAATTGGAAGAACTGCATCCATGACTATTACCTTTCCATCATGTGGAGTAGCGTTGTAGCAGTTTTTCAACAGTTTCAAGCAAAGTTCATCATTCCAATCATGAAGTATCCACTACAAAATTAACCAATTATGGCATCATTTTTTTTTTAAATTCATATTCATTTTTTGCACGAAACATTTAATACCGAAGGGCATTACTGTAAAAAAAATCAAAGAAATTGTCGATATACTTATTTTTATATATATAAAATTGTCAAAGTGAGATTATATATATATATATATATATATATATATATGTATATATGTCATAACTTAATCCCTATCCCAATTGATGTGGCTATTGAGTTCTTGTAATTTGACTCCATTTCCATATCAATTGGAAGAGATCTAATTTATTTACTATTGTCGAGGGTGTACAAAGACTTTTGAGTACTTGATTGCTTCACCAATTGTGTATAGTCCCTCTTCTCACACACTATACATAATTACAGGGAGAAATCCTTTGAGAGGCTTGCTAGAGAGGTTTCAAGGCTAGGACCTTGTGAATCTCATGAGACCTTAGGAACTATTAAGATTTTTTTCACTTTTTGATAAGGTCTAATTAAGAGTTTGAGACAATCCAATGGGAATAAAAGCATTACGAGTTTGGATTTAAATCATGGCAATAGGTCAATCAAAATAGGATGCCTACAAATCAAATATGGAACTAACCTTCATAAAAATGTTGTCCCCTTTAGGAATGCTTTCAAACATATTTCCTCCTAAATGTTCCACACCTGCAACATAAGTTAACACCTCTTTTTATCTACATATATTGTGTATTTAACTATTTATACACCATAGGCTATCTAGGCTTTTAAAATTATCATATACACATTATTATTCCACCAAAACCACATGTTGATCACATTTTAAGCTAGTGAAATAAGAAAATGCCATTATGAAAAAGGAGATTATGAATTAAAATAATACCAGGATAAGGTGGAGCATGTTGTATAACATGGGGCAAGTCAAAATTAATGCCGTTGATGTGGGGGTATCTGGAAGTGATTAAGTTAAGAGTAACTCCTAGCCCACCGCCAACATCAATCAGTTGTCTGAGTTGCTCAAAACCTTTGTAAGACTCAAGGGTTTGTTTAATAACAATAGTAGTGTGGTTGAGCATCGCTGTGTTAAAAACTTGATTGAACCTGGGGTCCACGGAGGGATACTCAAAGGCATGCATGCCATAGACCCTGTTGAATGGAATTCCTCCCTCAAGAATAGCGTCTTTCAATTGGGGCCTATGAACAAGTTCAGGTTAGATACCACATATCATTTATTAAAAATTTTAGTAGCATGTGAATTAGTTTGTTGGAGTATTAGCCTAATAAATTTAGGTCTAATTATATTATATTAATTCTTCAGTTTTTTTCTTTAAATAAAAATTTCTTTACATAGAATTTCCACTCATGCATTAATAGCGTTTCATAACAAATTTCACTTCCAGGCAGTGCCAAAGTTGTCCTTTTTTTTATTTTTTTTTATTTTTTATAATTAAATAGAAACTTGAAAGGAAAAGAGGGTAGCAAGGACAGGCCAAGATTCTAGCTTTTTGGGGGGGGGGGGGGGGGTGGTGTTATGAGCAAAGCATAAACTAAAAAAAAAAAAAAAAGAATTCAATGAAAACATACTAGATATGCTATGAAAAATTAGTATCCATTCAATGTTAACAAAATTAAAGGCACACATAATTTGTTTTTTCTATACATTTTAAATCAATCATTTATAAAAATGGAATTTAGTGTTCTAAATCCTGAAATCTATAATTGATTATGCACTATATATACTAGTAGAAAGTTTTTTATTCAATTTACAAAGCCAATAGTTTTAAAAAATTATATTCATTTTTGTTGCAAAACCTAGTTTTAACGATATTCATTATTGAAAATGTTCATCTTGTAGTTGTACTAGAAACAAGAAAGGTAAATACAAGTAAAATCACCCTATAAATAAGTTGATAGGTTGTTCATTTTTTAATCCTCAGCAACCATTTGGCCTAATTCAAAACAAATGATTATAAATATAAATAATAATAATTAAAAATAAAAATAAAAACATATGGGTGCTTTAGATTTACTTCCCCTTCAACATTTTATTTTATTTTAAAGATGTTTTATGATAAAAGATGCTTTTGTGCGTGCGCGCGCTGTTTTTTAACTATTTAGTAGAGTAAGCACAGTTGAAGTATTTGTGCCTTCATGGCACTTAATTTATATAACCAAAGAAAAAATTAAAAAACAAAAAGGTGTAATACATGGCATTGAACCTACCATAACAAAAATAATAACTTATACTCCATAACTCCATAACATGGAACACAATGTAAGTTGTAATTGGTGGCAGGGGCAGAGTCAGGAATTTTTGTTTGGGGTGGCTGAGGTAAAACTATCCTATTGATTTGTGATTCAAGAAAAAATGCAAACCACGACATACTGAATACATACATACATACATGTCCACATGCACTAGTTTAAAATAAATAAAAAAAATCTTAAATCCAAAGTATAAGTCATAACTCATATATTAACAAGCTAAACACCCCCGATTGAGCATCTAAAGGTCATTTTTTATCTTGTGTTCTTCTTATTTTTATGAAAAATAACCATAAGTCCATAACATTCATAGAAATTAAATATCAATATATAACAAAACTAGACTATATTTACAATTACAAGCAATGATATTCATAAAAATTAAATATAATAAAATCACTATAAGAAACCATAAAATAAATAGAATTTAAATTTAATCAGATTAGACAACTATAGTAAATAAATTAAAAATCAGTTTCATAGCTCTTAGTAGAAATTGAACTAAAAAAGAAAATAATAAAATAAATAGAAATTATACTTAAATAGCACAAAAGAAGATAAAGAAGAAGAAGAATAAGAATAATTTTGTAACATAGAATGCACTGTGAAAGAGAAGGAATGGAATGAGAATTGAGAATGGGAAAGGCATAAGGAAAAAAAAAAAAAAAAAAAAACTTTTATTGGTTTGCATTGTACTTGCAACGTAAACTTACATGGTAAATATATAAAATATAGTAAATGTAATACATATTTGTAAGTGTACAATATTTAGTAGGCACTTGGGAGCAAGGTTTTCAAACCCGGACCGTTTATTGAACCGTAAAAGAGAGAGGTTCAAGGTTTTTGAGGTCGAACCGAGGTTGAACCGGGGTCGAACCGTGATGACGTCATAATTAATTTAATAATTATTTTAAATATATATAAAAACATTAAATTAATAAAAAATAAAAAAATTAACTAAAATAGTTCAAAACAAATATAGATAGTATTTTTTATAACATAACTTTCATAATACAAATAAAATTATTAAATTCTAAAAAATAATTGTTGTTGTTATTTTTAAGTCCAATAATTTTTATTTTATAAAACCCAATAAAATAGTTAAGAGACAAATGAGTTTATTTGCTCATGGCTAAGCCCATTTGACTGCCTATCATTTTTTTAGCCAAGCCCATTTGAGTAGTTACGGTTTACAATTTATTATGAATTAAACAAAAAAAAAAAAAAAATCAAAAACTAGATCTTAAGATGTCCATGCATTTAAAAATTGTTAAAGTTAAATAAATAACAAAAGTTACAAAACCCAAAGAAGGAAGTGCTTGACAGCAAGCAAGCATTATTTGTGAGTGGTTGACACCAAAGCACGCAGCAACAAAGAAGAGGACTCTAAATGCAGTGAAGAAGTTTACAACATTTTTAGCAATATTTTCATAATAAAATTTATATGAAAAGTTATTACTAATTTTAATTTGAACTCACTATTGAAATTAATTTTTTATTCATCAATATTAACTAATAATAATCTGTTACTAAAAATTTATTGTAAAACATTGTGAAAATATTGTAATAACATTTAATTGTGATTTTTTATTCTTTTTCCTTTCTTTCGTTACATCCATACTTTTCTTTTCCTTTTCTTTTCTTTTTTTTCTCTTGTTTTTTCTCCTCCACGCATGTATCCCCATCCCCCACTCCTCTCAAGTCTCATCTAGCTTTTATATTTCTAGACTCTTCCACCGAACAGCGTGTCCTCCTTTCTCTGCTTTTATTTTTCTTTCTTTATCTGCAGCTCTCTCTTCCTCATTCTCTTTCTCTCATACTCTCACCCTGTCACACACACATTACTAGCGGAGAACAAAGCCAAAATTTAAAGCTTGCTTTGCCCAAGAGAAGAGTTTCTGAAGAGAGGGAGCTGTGTGATGTACTCTGAAGAGAGAAGAAGAAGAAACAGAAGGACATGCTCTGTTTCTCTGGAGATGGCAGTGGTAGAGTTTCTGAAGACATGATGTACTCCCAGCAGTTGTGTTTCATTTTCTTTTGTTTTTCTTTTTTTTTTTTTTTTTTTTTAGGTTCAGATTCAAAGGGAACCGGGAAAAGCGGTCCGGTCACGGTTCTCAGAACCGTGCGGTTGAACCGCGGTTCGAACGGTTCCCTGCTTTTTGGGCATAGACCGGTTCTTAAGATTAAAAAACCGTAATTGTGAGAGGTTCACGGTTAACCCGGTCGGACCGTACGGTCCGGTCCGGGTTTAAAAACCATGCTTGGGAGGGCAGACTTTGGTAAAAAATAAGTTTCTTGAGAGTTGTCTATCTTATAGATGCCATCACACACTTTTGTTGGGGATGTTATACAAAGTAATAATGGTAGAAAAAAGTTAACACAAAAGACAAACAGAAAATAGATAACTTTGAGGCACAATATCGTTTTCCTTAAACAATATTTGCCCCTCACACTATTGTTGGGTTATCGCAAACTTGTTCCCAGAATACAACCAAGATGTTGGATTCTACAGATAGTAATTTTGGAGAATAACCACATGATTTCTTATATTTCTCTCTAACTTACTATTTTTCAAGTGAACATAAGCCTCTATTTATACCCATAGGATTATGTTTTATCAAAAGGCACGTATTGAGAATTAAAATGTTTCATAAAACCGTTCATAAGGTTTAAAACCTCTTCAACCTTTTCGAACAATCACTAGAAAAATTTGTAGAAAATTCAGCTTTCGAGTTTCGATTGATCAAGAGGTTTTTTCGATCGATCGAATGCTCTTTTCGAGCGATCAAACAGGAATCAACTAGCGATTGAACTAGACAGAAGCTCTAGGATTTTTTTCGTACCATTTCGATTGATCGAGTCAAAGCTTCAATCGATCGAAATTGTTTAATCCAAAATTTTCACTTTATGAAACAATATTCTCTAAACTCAAACAACATTATTAGGTGAAAAGTTGAGATTTTTGAGTGTAAATTTGGCTAAATTGTTGGAGATAGGGGGTCAATCTTTGCTCATAGAGGGGCCAGCTTTTACATAAAATGGAGTGGCTATACTTCAAAAAAAATTTGGGGGAGGGGGGATCATGGCCCCCCCTACATATAACGTTGGTGGAACATAGTGCAAAGTAGTACTTGTATAGTTGTATTCCACTATTCCTATGTAGAACTTGTGTTTATGTTTAATGGACCCCAAAAATAAAAACGTCAAAAGTTCAATCATGAAGGCCCAATTTTTTTCTTGAACTTTGATAATCATAATCAACTGAGCAATAATGAGCAAGGTAAATAAAAAGGGGGAAAAAAGAAGAAGACAACACGTACCAGCTATCCAAGAAAACCTTATCTTGAATCAGGGCCATTAAAGGGCCCAATGACACACCATCTTCATTACGCACAAAGTGTTTAGACACAGAAGAAAGACTGTAGAGTCTCTGGTAAGAACCAAACTCATCAGCAACCACAGAGCAACCAAGAACAGAGTGGCTGGCGAGCATTCTGAGAATGCGGTCCAGCATCACGGTTGCCTCAGGGTTCTTGGTGGGCATCTGAGCTACAATCTGTGAGGGAGAGAGCTCGGCTCCTGGACCCGCTTTGGCTAGGATGTCAAAAACGCCTAGCTCAATGGTTGATTGCAGTGCCATGGGCAGTGCACAAGAGTTCACTAGCTGCATAGCATAGGGGAAGCTCTCTTCTTCTTCTTGTTTTAAATTACCATCAAGAATGCCTTGGTGGGATTGTATGGGAGAGGCCATTGCAGAAAGTTTTAAGTCGAATTGAACCTCTTTTGTGTTCACAAACTGGAAGTTTTGCTTAGTGGATTTATAGAGACTGAATTATAGTGGTACTAGTAGACAAGGTACTAGTAGACAACAAGTCAACAATTAGCTACCAACTTATATTTTATTTTCCACGATAAGCTGCACGTGGACCTAAAGTTGAATTGAACCTCTTTTGTGTTCACAAACTGGAAATTTTGCTTAGTGGATTTATAGAGACTGAATTATAGTGGTACTAGTAGACAACAAGTCAACAACTACCTACCAACTTATATTTTATTTTCCACGACAAGCTGTGGAATTATAGTGGTACTAGTAGACAAGGTACTAGCTACCAAATTCGGGTACTGGTCGGGACAATTATTGTTTTTTTTTTTTTTTTGCTCTAATTGGACAATTATTGTTATACCAAGACCTGCTGTTGTATTGCTCATGTGAATCACGTACATCATATGGGGAAAAATAATAATAATAGAAATATTACTTTGGACATTCTCACAGTAAATGAAGAGTTCATATTGGAACTAAATATAGCCTGACACTAAAAATTTGTTCTGAAAATGTTTCAAACATAATTGTTAGAATAAAGAAAGAAAGCTAAATTTTGCTAGAATATATATAGAAAGAAAGCTAAATTTTGCACGCTTCTTATTACACACTCCATAAACAATCAGAATGTGTTTTTAAAATATGATTTCACATCCCATAAAAAAAAAAAGTTCACAATGCTACGTTCACAACATTTTCACAATATTTTTACAACAAATCATAGGTGGTTAGTTGTTATTGGTTCTAATTTGAACCTATTGCTAAAATTACTTTTCTACTCTACTAATAACAACCTGTAACAACTTACCACATAAGATTTGTTATAAAAATATTATTGATATAGCATTTCTCTTAACTGAAATAAAAAATATAATTTCAGTCCACCACGGCAATTAATGTATGTACAATAAGCATGCAATAGTTGGTGTGCTCGATAATTATTGTCATGAATTATGTACTTCTAAATTTTGCAACATCTTTGCATATGATCCACTTGATTTAAGTAATTTTAATTTTGCCAACGAGGGGTGGTTCAGTTGGTAATTAAGGTTAGGGTATTTCATCTAACCCACCTAGGTTCAAGTTCCGCTACCAACAGTCTTTTGTTGGTGGATATCCATAAGAGTTGGCCCGCAAAGCCTTGTCTGGGAGCTGACGTAGTTTAGCTAACCCCATATTTTATTACCAAAAAAAAAAAAAAAGTAATTCTAACTTTTGTAACGACTTTCACATTCAAAATGTGATCACTTAACATGAGGAGCATGATGTTACACTAAAGTTGCATAAAATATTATTTGCAGGAAATACGTCTTATCTCCAACACGTCAATGAAAGGGTGCATTCTTTCTTCCTCCCTCGTTTTCCACGACTTAAAGCCAAGCTATGAATCTTTTGGCCAAAAATCACTTTTAATATTTTTAAATATGGTACGATGTCATTTTAGTCAAGTTCAATTATTTCAATTTAGATTGAAATAATTACACGTCAATGAAAGGGTGCATTCTTTCTTCCCCCCTCGTTTTCCACGACTTAAAGCCAAGCTATGAATCTTTTGGCCAAAAATCACTTTTAATATTTTTAAATATGGTACAATGTCATTTTAATCAAGTTCAATTATTTCAATTTAGATTGAAATAATTAAATTAATGTGTAATTTCTTGCATATATCAATTGAATACTTTATTCGGAAATTGACATAGCTTAGCTTACTCCCCTTTTTTATTACCTAAGAAAAAAAAAAAAAAAGAGTAAGTCTAACTTTTTTTTTTTTTTTTTTTTGAAGTTAGAGTAATTCTAACTTTTGTAACAACTTTCACATCCAAAATGTGATCGCTTAACACGAGGAGCATGATGTTACGCTAAAGTTGCATAAAATATTATTTGCAGGAAATACATACATCTTATCTCCAACACGTCAATGAAAGTGTGCATTCTCTCTCCCCCTCTTTTTTCACAACTTAAAGCCAAGCTACGAAACTTTTTTTTTTTATGGGAAATGCTCATCACTTTTATTGAACTCTTTGTAAAGAAAGTACATCATTCGCACAAGCATGTGCCACTAGACTGGGACAATTTTCCAGCCATACAATCTGTTCTCAACATTTTGAGCATATTGAGCAAGCAAGTGGGCAAGGACATTTCCTTGCCTTCTAGTATGTAAAAAGTCAAACGTTCTGAAACTCTGGACCTTCCGCAGCACCCTATGGATAATATTCTGAATCGATGCCACTGCCTCCTCAACACCATGGACCGAGTTGATGATTAGCAATGAGTCTCCTTCAAACACCACATTCCTGAGCCCTATCTCCTCGGCAAACTGAACCCCTGCCTCGAGGGTCTTTGCCTTAATCTCTAAGGCGCCTAGAAGGAAGTCTAGCTTTTTGCACAAAGCCGCTATCACGTTCCCTTCCTCGTCCCGCACAATCACTCCGATGCCAGACTGTTTGGCCTTCGAGAAAAGAGCACCATCTATGTTAACCTTGAAGCAACCCGGCGGTGGTCGCTTCCAAGTTGTTGTGTCCATGTGGTCAAAGCTAACCCATTTCGGTGTTTCATTGACAGTTTGGAACTCCTCCAATAATTTCAGGGAGCTTCGCACTACAAATAGACCGGTTTGCTTCTTTCCTCCACGTCGAACCTCATTCCTACTTTTCCAAATTCCCCAACAGATCGTTACCCACTTCTCTAACATCTCGGGCTATGCTTCCCAACAATTCCGCAACTTGCTAAACGTGTCCACAAAGCTCCATGACTCATGTATAGTGAAGGGTAAGGCTAGTTTACTAGCACTCCACACCTCTGTTCCACGGCTACAAAAACAGAGCATATGCATAATTGTTTCCACATGCTTTCCACAAGCTTCACAAGTATTATTGACCGTGATTTTCCTTCTGAAAAGAGATTCTTTAGTAGCTAAAATACCATTGCAGGCTTTCCACGCAAAATGCTTGATTTTATTTGGTAGGTTCATACTCCACACCCCACGCCAAATGCTCTGCATTTTCAACGGGTCTGAGTAGTTAGCTGTATGATCCTCTGCCACTAATTCCCGAGCAAGCTTGTATGCACTTCTCACTGTAAATCTGCCTTTCTTATCTTCAGCCCATACTAGTCTGTCTTTTGTAACCAAGTTACTAAGAAAGGTGCTTAGGATCGCATCCGCATCCTGGGGTAAGAATAGACTCTTCACCAGCTCTATGTCCCACTCCCTTCCTCCTTCTTTCATCAAGTCCCTAACCATTTTAACATGAGTACCAGGGTTTTCGGGGGTAACCACCTTATGCGTGCTACGGGTAGTGAGCCACTGGTCTTGCCAGACCTTTATACTACAGCCATCACCTACCTGCCATCTCAAACCATGTTTGACCAGGGGTTGGGCAACCATTATGCTCTGCCAAGCAAAGGAAGCGTTTTTTCCTACCTCAACATTCACAAATTCTCCATTAGGGTAGTATTTAGCCTTATAAACCCGAGAGAAGAGGGAAGAAGAGTTAGTTTGAAGTCTCCAATCCTGTTTGGCTAATAGAGCAAGATTAAAAGACTTCAAGTCTCTAAAACCCAGCCCTCCCTTATCCTTTGGTAAGCACATTCTGTCCCAGCTCATCCAAGCTACTTTTTTCTCATTCTTCACTTACCCCCACCAAAATTGCCTCACCATACCAGTCATCTCCTCACATAGAGTGTTGGGGAGCTTGAAACAACTCATAGTGTAAGAGGGAACAGCCTGTGCAACCGCTTTAATTAATACTTCCTTCCCCGCATTGGACAGTAGCTTTTCCTTCCAACCCGCAAGCTTGGAGGCAAGCTTTTGTTTCAGCTAGGCAAAAGTGTTCTTCTTTGACTTCCCAATCAGTGATGGTAATCTTAAATAGGGCTCATGAGGTTTGATGACCTGAGCACCAAACATGGACTTAATGGCTTCCTGTGTACATGTAGGAGTATTTCTACTGAAGAAAACTGTCGTCTTGTTTCTGTTTAGTTGTTGACCCGAAGAGGACTCATAGATATGCAAAATTCTTTGTACTTCAGCCCCTTCCTTCTCTGAGTCTTTACAAAATATCAAGCTATCATCTGTGAAGAATAATTGAGAAATTCTTGGTCCTCTAGCCGAGGCAGCCACTCCTTTTAAATCCTTCCTCAGTGATGCCTTGTGTAGCAATGCCGATAACCCTTCAACATAAAGTAGGAAAAGATAAGGGGAAAGCGGATCTCCTTGCCTCAAACCTCGTGTGGGATTGATCCTACCCCAAGTTTGGCCGTTCAGTCTAATAGCATATGTGACAGAGGACACACATGCCATTACAATGCTAATCCACCTATCATGAAACCCAAGCTTCTCCATTATTTTTTGTAAGCACCTCCACTCTACCCGATCATAAACCTTGCTCATGTCAAGCTTCAATGCCATCTCTCCATCTTTGCCTTTTGTCCTCCTTTTAATATGAGTCATTAATTCATGGGCCACAAGAACATTGTCTGTGATGAGTCTCTCTGAGACAAAGGCACTTTGGTTTTCAAATACAATATCCTTCAAAACAGCCTTCATTCGGTTAGCCACTACTTTGGAAGCAAGTTTATATGCCACATTACACAAACTTATAGGTCTGTAATCAGTGACTCTAGATGGGTTTTTACTCTTTGGTAGTAGTACAATGTAGGTTTCATGAAATTTAGGGGGAGCTACACCATGATTAAGAAAGTCTACTACAGTTTGTATGACAACAGAATTTACAATAGGCCAATAATGTTGAAAAAACAAAGGAGGCATACCATCAGGACCTGGCGCCTTCAATGGGTGCATCTACTTAAGAGCTTTCTCAACCTCTGCTGCCTGAAACTCCTACAATAAAACCTCATTCATTTTGTTAGTCACTTTAGGGTGTATAGCTTCCAACAATTCATCACTTATCGTTGCGCATGAAGATGTAAAAAGCTTCTGGAAATAATCTACAAAGATCTGACCCATAACATCTTCCTTATCCTGCCATTTACCATCAGAATCTAGTAGCCGAGTAATGGTGTTCCGTTGGTGTCTTTTTGAGGCTTTTTCATGGAAGAAGGATGTGTTCCTATCCCCTGATCTCAGCCAACTATTCCTTGACTGCTGCTTCCATAACTCTTCCTCTGCCATAAGCATCTTGTTGGGCATCACCTTTGTAGCATGTATCTCCTCCATGTTTGCCCCACCCCCTGGTACGCTTTCAAGAAACTGAAGCTTCTTATGTAGAGATGCTATTTTTCGGCCAACATGTCCAAAGGTGGTGCTGTTCCAGCTTATCAAGGAGTTTCAACACTCCTCCATGCACCTTTCAAATTGGTTTTGATCCCCCAAATTTCAGCCCCTCTCCCTGGCTTCTTTCACAACCCCATCACATTTACTCTCCTTAATCCACATTGCTTCAAATCTAAACAATCGCTGCCTTCTTTTGTTCCAACTTTTAGGTGGAAGAGCTTTAAGAATCAACATGTTGTGATCAAATGTGCAAGTGGCCACGTTGTAAAGCCTAACCTGTGGGAACAACTAAGTCCAATTCGTAGAGACCAAAGCCCTGTCCAATCTCTCACAGACCCATCCACGTGCCCCCAACCGCTTGCTCCAAGTAAATTCTAGACCCACATAGCCCATGTCTCTAAGTTTGCTTTTGTTAATAGCTGAAGAAAATGCCCTCATTTGCCTTTCAGGTCTTTCTCCACCACCTTCCTTCTCACCCTTATGCCTAATTTCATTGAAATCTCCCATACAAACCCATGGTAGATCACTCCTTGTGCTCAAGTTCACAAACAACCTCCAAGACTCTTCTCTTTTACTAGTTTCGGGCTGGCCATAAAACTCGGTGAAACGCCATTTCTTGTTTCCATCTTCCTCTGTAATAATCGCGTCTATGTGACTATGAGAATACGTTTGCCCATCCACTATCATCGAATCCTTCCATAAGAGAGCCAAACCCCCACTCCGGCGCACACTAGGAACAATCATACCTTGTCTTCTTTCCAGCTTACGCTTAATCTCAGCCATTTCCTCGACATTAAACTTGGTTTCCATAAGGAAGATCAAACTGGGATCTTCCTCCAAAACTGCTTTTTGGAGAGTGCCAACTGTTCGAGGGTTCCCAAGCTCTCGACAGTTCCAACCTATAGCACTCATTGTTCCCGGCAGGGCTGCTTTGCAGCCGCCGCCGATCCCATTTGTGTGGCAAGCAACTTCCCAAGAGCAGCAACTTCCTCATCTAGCTTTAGTTTCTTTCCAACCTCCATGTTATCTACAACTTCTGATAGAGGTGCTTGTATCTTTCATTTAGGCCCCACATACATCTCCTCTACTTCCATTCGATTTACATCCTCTTTGGCGCTCTCCTTCTACCCAGTAGAAATACGTAGTCCCACATTTTCCTTCCCAGACTTGGTTGCATGTGCATGTGGCTTTCTTCAGGATGGGCTTTTGCATCTCTTATTACTTCCGTTTCCACTCAAAGCTGATTCCATAGGCCCAACTTGAAAAACTTGTAAATCCTGCACCTGTGTAAGTTTGGCTTTTGGATTATCTGAACTCACGTGGTCTTCATTTTGGCCCATTACGCCTTGCAGCCCATTACAAATAAGCCCATACCCAAGTCTTTGCGTTAAAGTATCCTCCCCCAGATTTTCCTTATATTGCCCAAACTCCTTAATGTTCTCCTGAATTCTTTCCGAGTCAGCAGTATCCACGTTACACCCCATCTCGGCATTACCTGAAATCTCGGCGTCAATTTCTCTTAGTTGGTTCTCAAAATCACATTAACCTTTATCTCCGATCAGCTTTTCCATTATTCTAGCGCTTTCCAATATCAAACCTTCCACGTAGTCCCACATTTTCCTTCCCAGACTTGGTTGCATGTGCATGTGGCTTTCTTCAGGATGGGCTTTTGCATCTCTTATTACTTCCGTTTCCACTCAAAGCTGATTCCATAGGCCCAACTTGAAAAACTTGTAAATCCTGCACCTGTGTAAGTTTGGCTTTTGGATTATCTGAACTCACGTGGTCTTCATTTTGGCCCATTACGCCTTGCAGCCCATTACAAATAAGCCCATACCCAAGTCTTTGCGTTAAAGTATCCTCCCCCAGATTTTCCTTATATTGCCCAAACTCCTTAATGTTCTCCTGAATTCTTTCCGAGTCAGCAGTATCCACGTTACACCCCATCTCGGCATTACCTGAAATCTCGGCGTCAATTTCTCTTAGTTGGTTCTCAAAATCACATTAACCTTTATCTCCGATCAGCTTTTCCATTATTCTAGCGCTTTCCAATATCAAACCTTCCACGTCAGCCTCTTTATGGCTTGTCACCGGTTTCGCAGAGGCCTGGGAGTGCTTTGCTGAAGCCGCCATCTACGGCGGATTCTGTTGCTCTCGTGCTGCTTGTTTCGCCCCAGACTGCCCATGACTGTCTTTTTTCCCCACTCACTGCACAAGCACCACGTGTGGCTTCTGAAGCCGATCTGGCACTGCCCTCAACTACGGACTATATTGTTTATCTTCTACATTTATCGAGTCTACACTTCGGATCCAGTCAATGCAATCCTTCTCATCATGATCAATTTTTCCACATAAATAACAAAATACCAGCAATCGTTCATACTTGAATTCCACCCATTGTGACTCTGAACCACCCATACGTACCATCCTTCCCTGGCATAATGGCTGCGAGATGTCCATGGTTACTCTAATCCTCAGATAACAGCCCAGGCTAAAGCCTTTATCCCCTACATCCACTCTTTCAACCTTGCCCAAAATACCTCCAATACATAAAGCTGCCTCCCTAGTCTGACTCAAGGTTGGTAAGCCATGAATCTGGACCCAGGATGCTGCTTTGTGAAAGAGTAAAGATGTGACTGACTCACCCACCTCTAACTTATGCAGCAAGAGGATATACTTGTCAAAAGACCATGGTCCTTGTAATAGAACCCTATCCAAATCCTCCTTATCCTGAAACAGAAATAAGACTCTGTTTTCACCCATATCACTTACCTCAAAGTCTTTCTTTGTTCTCCAGACTGATCTTAATGCCCTCCCTACAGCTTCTAAATTCACTCTGCGTTTGGTACAAAACTTCCCTGCCAATACCAAACCTTGGTCTACTCCGGGGAGGACTAGGTCTACTTCGCTTCCTTCCCTCTCCGAGAGCTTGAGGTTCGCACATTTGTTTGTGATTGCCTCCATCCGTATTAAGATCCAGGTTCCACCGTCTAAGCAGGGAAAGAAAGTTGCCTAGAGGCAAAATAGTTCACACCTCCAGACTTCAACGAAACCTAGAGAGAAAATTAGAATATATTATTGCTATACAAGGTAGCTACAAAACTTTTGGCCAAAAATCACTTCTAATATTTTTAAATATGGTACAATTTCATTTTAGTCAAGTTCAATCATTTAAATTTAGATTGAAATAATTAAAAATAATCTATATATATAATAATAGGTGAAGCAGAGAGAAACTCAAATAGAATTTCAAATTAGAGTTTCAATTTTGTGCCTTATGTCTAGATTTGGATTCTTAAATTTGCACCACTTGTCCTAACCAAAACTCAAAAAAAAAAAAAAAAATCTAATTAGATTATAAATTGGACTTCAATTTTGTATCATGTATCTTATCTAAATTTTCTAATTTTTGTACCCAAATAAATGATGCATTAACATTTAACACAGAAGTCAAGAGAACCATAATAATAATGCTCATTGGCCTAAAAAAGAACATCTCACCTGCACACTTTTATGAGTGAACATCTCACCTGCCCACTACTAGAACCAAGGAGTCCAACGAGAAAGATTATAAATGTAAAACATCATCTCCTCCTACTGCTATATCGCCATCTTATGTCTCCTCCCTCTCTCTCAACCTCTACCAACTAGATCCACACACTACCCTCTCCTCATTCTTTCAGATTTCTAAGAGCAAAGCCGGGTTCAAACACAATGTTCAATCCCACTCTTCTTTGTTTCACACTCTCATACATTACAACTTCATTGGCGCCTCCAAGAAGATTCCAAGCTCAATGTGGAAACTGAATCTACCAAAATGAACATCTTATCATCACAATTGTTAATATTTTCGTGCGTAAGCACGGACTACATGCTAGTTAAATTAATGTGTAGTCTCGTGCATATGTATAGATACAATTAAAAATAATTACAATTATATAGTTCAAATTATATATTTTTGTTAGAAGATGTTTGAATTCAACATAGTATTAGCTTACACTTTTTTTAAATCATACATTTCTAAAATATGTAATGGTTTCTCATTATATATATATATATATATATATATGATTTAGAGTTTAATTAGTTTTAAACTTTTCGATTTTTATACTCAATAATTCACTTGCCCCAAATAAAAAACTTAGATGGACACGTGGTAGAAAATTAGACTCCAATTGAAATCCAATTTAGAATCTAATTAGATTTGAACTCTTCGATTTTTATTTTTTACACTCAATAATTTATTTGGTACAAAATTAAAAATTAAGTGGGACACGTGACACAAAATTGAAAATCCAATTAGATTTTAATTGAATTCTCAATTTTGCGCCACGTGTACCATTTAATTTTTAATTTTGTGTAAAAATCAAAGAGTCTAAATTTAATTAGATTCTAAATTGAATTTCAATTGGAGTCCAATTTTTCACCACGTGTCCATCTAAGTTTTTCATTTTTTGGGCAAATAAATTATTGGGTGCAAACACTGAAAAGTATAAAATCAATTTTATATATATATATAGATGGGGTGAGCAAGGAATAACCTGACTCGAAGGGTTTTAGGCAAGTCAGTAAACGTTCAGTTTGGGTTTGGGTCTAGCACTCAAGAATTTTCAGGTTGGTCTTTAACCTGATCCATCCGTTCCTAAATGTTAAAAATTTTTTTTTTTCCTTTCTTGAGTTTTTCACCTTTGGCTTCTTTCCTGTTATATATCCTAATATAGTTGTAAGGACGTAATTTGAACCCCTAGCCCAAGGGATGAATGAACGTGGGCTCAAAAGCCCAATACAATGAATTTGTAGAAAGTGAGTTGGAAAACTGGGCTCTAGTGAATCATACAACAATCTAAACGTATCCAGATGACAATATGATGAATATAGACTAGTTAAATTAAAAGAAGGTTATCCTCGGAATAGTCCGAGGAGGTCAGTTCTTATATATTTCTCCCAAATATGGTTACAAGTTTCAATTGCTGATTGCTATAGTGTTTTTCTCTTCCTCTCTCCTCCCTATCCCTCAGGGTCTCCCTCCTATTTTATACTCCCTTCTCTTTGTATCACCATCCTCCATGTGCAGACTAGATCGTTCTCCTTGATCCTTGTCCCATCAGCACCCTCAAGAAATCTTTGGATAGTAGCTGTAAGGCTGAAAGTTACCGTTCAGACATCACTTCCTCATTAATGCGGCTAGAGAGTTAGTTACAAAGCACTTAATGCGGTGGTAGCAGCTTTTCCTTAAATATTTTCCAGCTCCCATCTGTCCTGTACGCTTACAATGTATGTCCTTACCAATAGAACTTTCTAGTACGTTATCCTAGATAGCAGAACACACACACATTTTGATCTTTACTTTGTTTAGGCGAGGGGATATTCCTCCTCGAACCACCTTCCTCAACCTTCACAATTGCAATTTACTTATAAAACTTATAGTCCTTCATTTTCTACATTATTGGTCCATCCTCAGACAATTGAGCCTCCTTGGACAAGCCCAAGGCCCAATATACGCATTTGGGCCTCTTGTCCCTACAATAGCCCCTAAAAATTCCAGTTTTCTCCTCCTATCCGAGGAGAAAAATGGGGTTTTGATGTAAATGAATAAATCCTACATTTTTCTTTTGATTTTTACACGTGAAAATGTTGCTTCGCATGTCCCATAACTGCTCTTGACATTTCAAAGCCCAAAACGTCTCATTAAATGCTCCAGGTGGCGTTTTGTTCCCTTTATCCAACGGTGAGATGAAGATCTCATGGTTGGCGTCTCTCCTCAAATTTTGCGCGGGATAACTCCCACTTAATCTCACCCCTTATATAAGGTGTCTGGTGGGTTTACCTTTCCTCTACTTTAAAAAATTTGCAAACTCTCAAGAAACTCTTAACGCTACAACCTCCAAGGCTTCCCAAATTCCTAAAGTCTCCAGGACCTTTTCTCTAAAAAAAATTTAAACTTTTAAGAAGTATTAGAAGCAAAACAAGTGCTCACTCTCGTAAGTTTTCTCTTTTCTAGGTTATTCTCTCCTCAGCCAACCTCCTCAGCCTTCCATTTTTTATTTCCTTTCTTTGAAAACTTCATCCGTTGCCCTTTTACTTAACTAGATGGGTAGATTGTGAGGACGTAATTTGGACCCCCAGCCCAAGGGATGAATGAACGTGGGCCCAAAAGCCCAATAAAATGAATTTGTAGAGAGTGGGTTGGAAAACTGAGCTCTAGTGAATCGTACAACAATCTAAATGTATCCAGATGACAATATAATGAAGATAGACTAGTTAAATTAAAAGAAGGTTATTCTCAGAATAGTCTGAGGAGGTCAGTTCTTATATATTTCTCCCAAATATGGTTACAAGTTTCAATTGCTGATTGTTATAGTGTTTTTCTCTTCCTCTCTCCTATTTTATACTCCCTTCTCCTTGTTTCACCACCCTCCACGTGTAGACTAAATCGTTTCCCTTGATCCTTGTCCCATCAGCACCCTCAAGAAGTCTTTGGATAGTAGCTGTAAGGCTGAAAGTTACTGTTCATCACTTCCTCATTAATGCGACTAAAGAGTTAGCTACAGAGCACTTAATGCGATGGTAACAGCTTTCTCTTAAATATATTCCAGTTCCCATATGCCTTGTACGCTCACAGTGTATATCCTTACCAATAGAACTTTTTGGTACGTTATCCCAAATAGCAAAACTCACACACATTTTGATCTTTGCTTTGTTTAACCAAAGGGATATTCCTCATCGGATCTCCTTCCTTAACCTACAAAATTTTCAATTGCTGATTGCTATAGTGTTTTTCTCTTCCTCTCTCCTATTTTATACTTCCTTCTCCTTGTATCACCACCCTCCATGTGCAGACTAGATCGTTTTACTTGATCCTTGTCCTATCAGCATTCTCAAGAAGTCTTTGGATAGTAGCTGTAAGGCTAAAAATTACTATTCAGACATCACTTCCTCATTAATGCGACTAGAGAGTTAGCTACAGAGCACTTAATGCGGTGGTAGCAGTTTTCCCTTAGATATTTTCCAGCTCCCATATGCCTTGTATGCTCACGGTGTATATCCTTACCAATAGAACTTTCTAGTACGTTATCCCAAATAGAAGAACTCACACACATTTTGATCTTTCCTTTGTTTAGCCAAGGGGATATTCCTCATTGGACCACCTTCCTCAACCTTCACAATTGCAATTTACCTATGAAACTTATAGTCCTTCGTTTTCTACATTAGTGGTCCATTTTCGGACAATTGAGCCTCCTCGAACAAGCTCAAGACCCAATATACACATTTGGGCCTCTTGTCCCTACAATAGTGTTCTTAAACCAAAAAATCATCTTTTGAAAATTTTTATTTCCAATTATAAATTTAAAAGAAAATTCGCATTTTCCCTCTTATTTCTTTTTTCAATTTAAAATCTTGACCAAACCTCCTCGTTTAAGACGCAAACATCTTTTATACTTCCAAAATTTTAATCTAATTCAAATTTGAATTAAACTTTAAAAGGAAATTTATTGGCATTAATGACCCAATTGAGTTAACATATCGGATTTTAGTGCAATAAACCTTTTTTTTAAAGTAAAATTAGTGCATTAAACTTGAATTAGGAAATATGCAATTGCCAATTTGATTTCCTTACACACCACTCTATCTTTGCATTTCTTTGTTCTGTTGATTGGTTGTCTTAATTTTTTTTTTTTTTGAAATTGTTAAACATAGAAACTTGGGATAGATGTCTAGAACTGAAGGACTTAAAATGGCTGAGTCAACCTAGTAAATAACGTTGAGTAGAGAATGAAAGCCTTTATAGGTGGATGAAAACTAACAAAAACTTTTTTTTTTTTTGACAGTAAAGATAGAAGTTTTATTGAATCAAGTAGTGTAGTACAAGTAACACCAGGCCAACGTAATACATAAGTTAAAATATTGGCTTGGCATGGGTATGCATGTGAAAGGCCGTTGGCCAACTAACGAAGACAGTGCATACAAACAAAACAACAACTACCACTGGTGTAAATATTCTACTCATTGGCAGAGCCTCTGGTAGTCTTGTAGCAGTGTCATTGCCAATCGGAGAATGTCGCTAGGGTGGGTTTGTTTTCTGTCAAAAAGGTACCTGTTTCGTGCAGTCCAGATAGCCCGTGAAACTATAGCCCACACTTCCATTTCTTTCGTCGTCAACACAGGCGTCAGTTCTCGCACCAGGCTGTAGAAATCCTCTGCAGATGAGCTTCGTTTTTGCAACTTCCCTACCACCATCACCCATACATTTCTAGCCATGGGGCATCCCCAAAGAGTGTGAGCCACCATCTCATCGTGTTGCTAACAGCAGGGCCGGCTCAATAGGTGATGCAATTAATGCAATCGCCTAAGGCCCCCAAATAAAAGAAGGCCCTCACTTATAAAAAAAAAATTATATATATAATATATTTATTTTTATATTTTAATTAAAAAAAATTAAGCACTTTTATTGGTTAATAAAATGCATTAAAAAAGTCTCATTGTATCCTAAAATGCAAAAGATTAAAAAGGGAAAAAATAAAAATAGTCAAACTTCTGGCTTCAGCTAACAAAATTAAATTTTAGGAGACAAATTTATTAACTTATTCTTGAAATATACTAAAATCAAAATTAATATTAGACAAATTCATTAATAATACAACATAATTGTCTTGAAATATGCTAAAATAGAGATTATAAATTTCAAAAACAAAAGAAAAACCTCTCATCTCTCTATCTCCCTGCCTCTCTGCCTCTCCATCTATATTCTTACGGTCTTACTTTTCTTTTCTTCATCTTGATTCTTGATCTTTTTCCACAAACTCAGTCAGCCAGCCTACCTTGAAATTTTTCTTTGTTGATTCCAGCATACCAGTCTCCTAGTCAGCAAAGCATCATAGGTATTCTTCTTGAGTCCTTCCCCTCTTTCTCTTTGTCTTTCCTAAAATGAAGACTCAGAGTCTTCTATTTATTTAACTTAAGTTATATATATTTTTAGTTTGTTTCACTTCAGTGCACAATTGTTTGATGGGATGGGACACATTTTTTCATTTTTGCTATGATAGCTTTTCTGCCCCTCTCTAGTCTCTAGACCCTTTTCTGCCATGACAATTGATAGGATAGGACACGCTTTTTATTTAAAACTTAGCCATAGGATGAATGGATGATAGGAGTAGTGGAGTATAGCTGGACGGTTTCCCTCTCTTTTTTTTTTTTATCTAACAATTTATCTATTATTATAAATTATTATACCAATTAATAATTTGATGTGTATCATATCAACTCATTTGTATTATAATGATACTAATTTATTAAATCATGTATTAAATTAATTTTTATTTGTGCAGGTTTAAACTTTAAAATGGTCACGGCTTTAGAAAAATTGTAATAATCAGGTTCTATTGTTCTATACTTTAAATTTTATTTTTAGTTAAATTATCATTTTTAATTATAAATTGTGTTTTATTTATCTATAAATATTTTCTCATTATTTGATTAATATTTAATTATAAAATGGCCTCATTTAAAATTTTCGCCTAAGGCCCAAAAAATTGTTGAGCCGGCCCTGGCTGACAGATTGCACATGCCGGGTCCAGTGGGATCTTCTTTCGACATAGATTCATGCGAGTTGGGAGTATATCAGAGCACACCCACCAGACAAAATTTTTAAGCTTGGGGGGTACCTGTAGCTGCTAAATACGGTTCCACAACCTTGTTATCTCGCCGTACCGAAGAATGCTCCACCTGTACAGTTTGCCTCATGCAGATCACTACTCGATAGGCCAATTTAACCGAGAATACGCCCTTCTTGTTTTCCTTCCATATTAGCTTGTCTCGAATAGTTGTTGTACCTGGATTGATGAGTAGAATATTTGCCACCGTGTTAGGCATGAACGTATGGAGAAGTAGCTGCAGGTGCCATTGCCCTGTGTCTAGGTTGAAGAGGTCACACACACTCATACTTTTGTTTGCCTCGGGTCTGAATTTTGGGGGGTGTGGGAGCCACCTGTGGTCATCAATCTTGATGCTTTTCCTATCTCCCACTTTCCACACCGTGGCTGCCCGTTTCAGGTCTCTAGTCTCAGGCAGACTACTCCACACAAATGAGGGGTTGTTCCCCATTTCGGCCTCCATGAATGAGCAATTAGGGAAATAGGCTCATGCTTTATATTCTCTGAAAAAAAGAGAATGGCTATCTTGGATCAGCCGCCATGCTTGTTTTGCTAGCATGGCGAGGTTGAATGCCTGAATGTCTCTAAATATCATTCCCTTTCTATCCTTCAGATTGCACAATTTACTCCATTTAATCCAATTGATTTTCTTCTCGTTTCGTGTATGGCCCCACCAATATTTTGCTAATGCCAAATTAATATTATCACAAATTTTATTCGGGATTTTAAACATGCTTATGGAATAAGTTGGGATTGCTTGTGCCACCGTCCTGATTAATACCTCTCTACTTGCCTCTGAGATTTTTTATTTCCATCCCATCACTCTTTTTGTTACCCATTCCTATACCTCCCTAAAAGTTCTCACCTTGGATTTGCCTCCCACCATTGGTAATCCGAGGTACCTCTCACAATTGGTCATGATTTGTGCTCCCAGCATGTTTCAGATGTCTAACTTCACCTGTGGTCTTGTGTTTGGGCTGAAGAAGAGGGTGGTTTTTTGTCTATTGATGGCTTGACCCGATGCTCTCTCATACGACTCCAATATATCAAGCAGGTTTCAACATTCAGTAGTTGTTGCCTCACAAAATAGTAAACTGTCATCCACAAATAGTAAGTGTGAGTGCTTGACCCCACCATTACAAGACAACACTCCTTTCAGATGTTGGTTTTCCATGGCTCTACGAATGAGAGCTGAGAGACCCTCAGCACATAGTAGGAATAGATATGGAGATAGAAGGTCCCCTTGCTTAATGCCTCGGGACAGTGTGATGAAACCTCTAGCTTCTTAATTGATTAGATTCGAATAGGATGCAGTGTGCATAGTTTCCATGGTTAGGTTGACCCATTGCTCTGGTAGGCAAATTTTTAGCATTATCCTTTGGAGGAACTCCCACTCCACCCTGTCATATACTTTACTAATGTGAAGTTTCACCACAATGTGGCTCCATTTCTCCTATTTCTCATATGATGGATCATTTCAAAAGCCACTATAGTATTATCTGTTATAATTCTATCAGGCACAAAAGCAATTTGTGAGTTAGAAATTACATTGGGTAAAATGAGCTTTATCCGGTTGGCAAGAACCTTAGAAATAATTGGTGATAGAACATTTTCTAAACTAATTGGTCGAAAGTCTATGATATATTCTGGATCTTTTTTTTTTTTTTTTTTTTGGGATAAGAACAATATTTGTATAATTCATTTTTCTTAGGTATCTTCCTGAGTGTAAAACAGATAATACAACAGTAGTAACATCATGTCCAACAATATGCTAGAATTTTTGAAAAAAGAAAGGCGACATACCATCAGGTCCCGGTGATTTTGATGGGAGCATTTGGAAATGGGTTGTTTTCACTTCTTCGTCCATATAGGGGCGGGTCAACGAATGTGCCATACCCTCCGTCACCACTCGATCCACAGATTCTATTACGTCATCCATATCCAGTGAGGTGGAATTTGTGAATAGCTATTTGTAGTACTCTTCTACTATGCTGGCAATTTTATCATTGTCGGTGTGCCATTATCCTTCCCTATCATACAACCCCACAATGTTGTTCTTTCTTCTTCGTTGACTCGCCCTTTGGTGGAAGAATTTTGTATTTCTATCCCCTGCTGATAGCCATATGGATCTTGACCTTTGTCTCCAAAATACCTCCCCATGGTGCAAGAGCTCATTTATCTCCTCCTTCACACCATGTATCCTCTCCATAATATGCCCATATCCTTCTTCCATCAATGTGGTAAGTTCTCCTTATTTTTCTTCAAGGCGAGTTCTAGTATTCCCAAAGGTGACATAGCTACATGCTATAAGGTCCATTCTGCATTCTTTTTAATTTCTCAAATAGACAATACATAGGGCTACCGTGAGGTTGTATCTAGTTCCATGACTCTCGGATTATCCTTTCACAATCGGTGTGAGCCACCCATTTCTCTTCAAAACGCTGGATCTTGTGTTGTTGTCTCTGGGGTTGAGTGGGTGGTGCCATGTTCATCATAATAGGATCATGATCGGAATAGGATACTGAAAGGTGACTCACTTTTGTTCTAGGGAAGATCTCACGCTATTTCGCTGTTGCAACTGCCCTATCTAATCTCTCTTCAACAAAGGCTGCCTCCTGCCTACCATTCCTCCATGAAAAATGATATCCACTAAAGCCCATATCAACCAATCCACAATGGAGGAGAGTGTGTCGAAATTCAACCATTGGAGCCATTGATCTCCTATTGCCATCATTTTTTTCATTTGAGGCTAATAGTTCATTGAGATCACCTAAACATACCCAAGGTAGAGATGCTTGGGCATGTAGGTGTCTCATGAGTCTCCATGTTTCAATTTTAAGTTCCTCCGGATAGCCATATATCCCTATTAGTCTCCATATAGGTGAAGTCTATGTGTGTACGGTCACATCAATATGGTTTGGTGAATATGTTTGTGTGTCCACAGTCACATCCTCCTTCCAAAGTAGTGCCAATCCACCCCTATGTCCATTGCATGACACAGCTAGCATACCATAAAAATCAAATTCCGTCTTAATTGGTTTCATCTCTCTATCAGTCAATTTTGTTTCCATGAGGAACAAAATTGTGGGAGCTTTTTCCCTCACCAGTTTGGAGGGGACTTCAACTGCACGACAGTTCCCAAGCCTCCGGCAATTCCAACTTAGGACAATCATTATGATCAACGGGGCTGAACTTCAGTTTCCACAGTTGATAATCCTATTTGTAGTTTCCTTTCCTCGACCTTGAACCACTTTGCATCATCATTCCCATGGTTGCTGCTATCATTCTGTCTCTTTGTGCCCACTTTCAGAAGACTAGACTATGAAGGCTCGGGTTGTCTTTTGGCAGGGGAACGTGTGGTTTTTTTCCGCATGTGTTTTGTTTTTGGTTCTTTAAATTGGTCATATGAGGGTGATGTGGCTAGGGTTTGGGGTTCATTTTGTTTTACGCCGTAACTAATTGGGACTGAGAATAAATTGCTCGCTTGATTCTCGGTGGTGTTGAATGTGTGCATTCATTTGGGTTGGACCAAATGTGGCTGGTTTAGGCTGTCCAGCTATGGCTATGTTAATGTGGCGCTATGGGGTTGGGTATTGATGGTATTTGATTTCGGTGGGGTTGTAACTGTTGCATTAGTTGTGGCCAGCTATGGTGACGTGGAGGAAACGTGCATGGAAGTCATTAGATGATTGGGGCAATAAATCACGTGATTGAGTTTGCGCAAAAACCAGGTTGGCATTAACGTATCCCTTTTTTGGCAAAATTTCGGTTTCGGGCTCCACAGGCATCTCGGTTTTGGGCGGTGAAGGAGTTGTGGTGTTTTATGGTTTGGCACGTGGGGTTCGCTGGTTTCAGGTTGCATGGTACTGGGCCCCTTTTGTTTCCACCGATCTCCCCCTTATTCCTACTTTGAGCCATTCTCCATAGGGTCGGTCTCCATCTTCGGCGTTCATCGGTGACGGACACTCCTTTTGGTCATGGCCTATCCAACTACAATTGAAGCACCATCCCACCAACCATTCATACCTGAAAGCCACTCGTGACGTCTCTCCTTCCGGGCTAATCACTGAGCCTCCCCGCCGGAGTGGTTTATCTAGTGGGACCTCCACCCGTATCCATAGGAACCTGGATTGGTCCAAGTTGAAGGCTTTACAGTCTACTTCCACCAACTCACCTATACTCCTACCAATGTCACTTCATGCCTCTTCATTAATGAGATCAAACGGCAACCCCCACACTTGATCCAAAAAGGTTGTTTCAAAAACGTTACTGACCTGACAGACATCCCTTTTTGCCATCGTTGCAAAGCCAAGAGATGGTTGTCAAAACACCAGGGTAACCCACATCAATTGGCTTTCCATCGAGAATTTGAACTATAAAAGCCCTCACCCACTTCAATTATCTTCATATCGTCACCCAGCTTAAGCTTCCACATAGTCCGCAGCAAGTTTTTTGCAGCCCGTAAGTTTATTTAACAAGAACTGAGTCCTCTATAATCCATACAACTCAACCCCCAAAAGAAAGCTAAGTTAAAATGGAAATCAAGTGGGTTAAATTGCGTCAGTTTGTCTCACCGCTTATGAAATTAATTGCGTGTCTTTAGGTTCATAGCTTAAAAATAAATAATGACTCATATTCCATCAAACATCATCACTTTATATATATATATATATATATATATATATAAGGTCTGAATTACTTTCCATTTAAATTATGACTGTAGCAAATTAAATCTAATGTATTGAAAATTTGAAAATTAAAGTTTCTTTTTGAGTAATGTCTTTATGTGTGCTATATCTAAAAATTGAAGTTTCCAGAACTATTCTTCCCCAATTCGAGCTTAATTCCAAATTTAAATCCTATTTTGAAATTGGACGTGCATGATAGATTATGAATTTGGCTAAATGAGTTAAATGTAAACTTTTCTTTGGAAGAAAATAAATCAAGAGGGGCAAGGTTGTCAAAATCGGGATTCTACATAAGATCGTTGAAGGTAGGTGGGATCGTAGATCGTAGGATCGGATCGTGAATCGTAAAATCCTACATATTTTCAAATTTAAAGCAAAAAACACATTGATAATGACTTTGTATGTTGAATAAGCATGTAAATTATAAATTCATCCATAAAAAAACTAAGATTTGCATCATATGATATAATTTGCATGTCATATATCGCTAAGTCTATATTAACGAAACAAATATATTTAAGTTTTAATCCAATGTATTTAAAAAGTTCAATAAATATTTAATTAGCAACATATATCAAAAGGGCAAGATTTAGGTACAGTACTTAAGTGTTGTTCCTTAGGTTCTCCTCTTAAAATTCTGTCATGTGAATTTTTTCTCATAGGATGGAAGTGTATTTTTTAGATAAGTATCCATGTGGCAGAATTTTAAAGGGGAACCTAAGGAACAGCACCTAAGTTTTGTCCATAAGGTGTATTTTTTAGATAAGTATCCATGTGGCAGAATCTTAAGGTGCTATACCTAAGTTTTGTCCATACCAAAATATATATCAAAACATAGGAAAAATATTTTATAAGTTCTAAGTTCCAAGTTTGAAATCCAAAATAAGTTAGCAAATAGAAACTAGCTAATTACAATATAAAATCCAAAAGTAAGATGAATATTAGGACAAAATGAGCAAATGCCCTTTTCACACAAACTAACCAGCATTTTGCCCTCTTTCCTAAACTAATTAGGAAAATGCCCCTCTTTTGAAACTCGATTTTCTCAAAATCGAGTTTTAAAAAAAAAATTTTTGGAGCCCTATAGTGGCGTTTTAAGGAGTCTATAGTGACGTTTTCAAGACCTATAGCGGCGTTTTATAACTCGATCTTCATGAAATCGAGTTATATGCAATTTTTTTCATTTTTTTTGCCTATAACTCGACTTTGTAAAGATCGAGTTATAAAACGCCGCTATAGGTCCTGAAAACGTCACTATAGGTTCCTTAAAAACGCCGCTATAGGGGCTAACTCAATTTTTAGAAAATCGATTTTCAAAAGAGAGGCATTTCCCTGATTAGTTTGAAAAAGGGGGCAAAATGCTACTTCGTTTGCTTGAAAAGGGCATTTGCCCATTTTGTCCATGAATATTAAGGTAAAGTGAACATTTAATTATTCTCATTCTAAGGTTCTTATAACCATTGTTCTAAATTCCTAATCATCATCCATTTCATCATCTATATACACATTATATATTTGTATACTAGAGCTACAAAAGACATCAAGATACAATTTCACACTCAACTATTCAAGTTATACCGATTAGCAACAATTAAAGAGCAAGTTCAAAAAATCAATCAATCAATATACAAGTACAAGCATAACTGATAAAATTATATGTAGAAAAATATTTTAGTAATATTAGAACACAAATTAGTATGTTGATCAAACAAATTTAACAACATTATAGCTTAAAAAACAGCAAAGCCAACATCAAATTCTTTATTTAGAAATGATGAAGCATTCATTCATTTTGATTACAAGTGAACTAGAAACTAAAAAACATTTACTTAGGTTAACATAATTTTATAAAAATAAAATAAAAAGTCATACCATCACAACATGAAAAAATGAAAACCCTTAAAGCTTCATCAAAACAAAAAATTTATCCCATAAAAAAAAAACCAAAAATTTATGTTTTTGGTAGGATCAGTAGAATCCCATATGATCTTACACGATCCTACCATTTTTACAATCCTAGTGTGATCCTAAACGTTTTGGTAAGGTGAGATCGTAGAATCGTGCAATCCTACGATCCAGATCGCGATTTTGACAACCATGAAGAGGAGTAATAAATTCAGATTGTGTTTTCTAAATGAGTTAGGTCATTAATGCCGATTTTCTCTTGAAACTTCAATTTGAATTTAAATGAAACTTGACAATTAAGAAGTAATAATAAATAAATAAATAAATAAATAAATAAATACACTTTTGGTCCCTACATTTTGGGCCATTTCTCGATTTGGTCCCTAAACTGATTTTGCTCCTAGGTCAGTCCCTAACTTTTTAAAATCATTTTTAAAATAGTCCCTACTGTCAACCCAGTTACGGCAAAAGCTGAGGTGGCAAACGGCGTGTCCTAATTGCTGACATGGCGCTGACATGGATATTAAAATATTATTAAAAAAACTTATTTAACATTTCTAAAATGCCACGTCAGATTTAAATTAATAAAAAATTAAAACAAAAAATCCAAGTCAGAAATTAAAAAAAAAACATTAATTTAATTAAATTAAGAAGGAAAAAAAAAAAGCCTTTTCAGTTTAAAAAATGAGTTCCTATTCGAAAAAAAAAAAAATTTAATCCAAATTTTTTTTTTTTAGAAGAACATATTCATATTTTTTGTGTTCTTCCTCATAGTATGATTCATATTTTTAGCAAATTAATATTTATTTTCTTATCATTTTCCGTATCTTTCTTGTGCTTTCTTTATAACTAAACACATAAAAAAAAAATTAATTGAATGTCTTTCTTGTCTTTTTTTTTAAATTCCTTTCATTATTTTATTTTTTTTCTAAACATGTTATTGTTTGTGTTCTATTCTTCCCCATAATCAATCTCTAGAGCAAAGAACCAAACCCAGATCTCAACCAAACCCTAAACCCATATCTCCAGAAATCAAATCCATAAACCCAAGCAACCAGCAAAGCACCACCACCGAATCAAATCTTCCTAAATCTTCCAAAATTTCCCAGCAACCAACAATGCCTTAACATCAAATCCACAAAAATCCTAAGCTAAAAACTTCCAAATCAACCTTAGAGAGAGGAAAAGAGTGAGGGTGAGGTAGAGAGAGGTGTGAGAACCACTGATTTGGGCTTCACAACAACAAAAAACCACCACCGATCTGGGCCACGACAACACAGCACCACCGCCGATCTGGGCCGCAACAACACAACACACCTATTGTCTTGGTGAACACAGCGCACCCGCCAGCCAAATCAACTCACCACCCTAACTGACTCCACTGCCTCCATTGAGAGAGCTATTTTTGGATTCTCCAAGAAACCCAAAAACTCAGTGGCTCCAAACCCAAAAGCTTGACTGCTTCAAGAAACCCAGAATTTCAAAAACTCCAAAAAACCCAAAAACTCGATTTCTCCAGGATTCAGATTCTTTGGGAAAGCCAAAAACTCGGTGGCTCCAAATTGATCCACCACCCAAATCCACTCCAGCATCTACTCGTTGGTTCTCTCTCTTGATCTGTATCTCCCTCTCTCTCACGTTCTCAATCTCCTCTGCCCTCTTTCTCTCTCAGTCGGGTTAGGGTAGGGATTTTGGGATGGTTGTTTTGATTTTGGGATGGATCTCTGGCCATGGGTGGTCTGGGTTTGTAACAGATGAAAAAGAAATCAGAGAGATAGAAACTCAATTTTGATCTAGGTTGGGGTTCGTGGGATTTTTTGTGATAGGAACTCAATTTTTTAAACTGAAAAAAGCTTTTTTTCTTAATTTAATTAAATTAATGTTTATTTATTTATTTATTTTAAATTTCTGACTTGGATTTTTGTTTTAATTTTTTATCAATTTAAATCTGACGTGGCATTTCAAAAATGCTAAATAAGTTTTTTTAATAATATTTTAATATCCACGTTAGCGCCATGTCAGCAAGTAGGACACGCCGTTTGCCACCTCAGCTTTTTTCGTAACTGGGCTGACGATAGGGACTATTTTAAAAACGATTTTAAAAAGTCAGGGACTGACCTAGGAGCAAAATCAGTTTAGGGACCAAATCGAGAAATGACCCAAAATATAAGGACCAAAAGTGTATTTACGCCAATAAATAAATAAATAAAAATAAATAAATAAATAAATAAATAAATAAAAATGTGAGGCTTAGGTCCAGTGCATGTAGTGCACTGGACCCATTAAGATGGTGACATATGTTTAAAAATGGACACGTGTTATAATCTCAACGAATCTAGCGCAACTGGGCACTAGACCCAAACCTCACCAAAATATATATATATATATATTGAGTCTTAAATGTTAAGATTTGGTCAAGCTCTCAAATTGGAAAGAGATCATGAAGGTCAATACCAAAGAAAAGAACCCACTTTACTCAAAAAAAAAAAAAAAAAAAAGAACCCACCACCGCGCACCCTTAGCACAATGGTTACTCCACAAGTATAAGTGCTTGTGAGGCGTGGGAGGACAAGAGGCAAGGTTCAAGTCTCCATGTGAAAGTTTCACACACATATACACTTAGATTAGGCTATCTTATATAAAATTAAAATAAAATAAAAACCCAAAAATCAGAAGGAAATAAAAGGTCCAAAACAACTTGGGAAAAAAACACACAGATCCAATATAAACCCAAGGATCCAATCCAATAACGGAATCCAAATTTTCAAGTAGGTGCAGGTTACAGAACTGAATTGTCGGGTTGGGTTACAGATGAGCTCTAAACCGATTTGACCTAACACTTGCTCAGTCCTAATATTATTTTATTCATTTGACTACAAAAGCTTAATTGTGGATATGAAATTTTTTTTAGAGATAATTACGTAACACTACTATTATTGCGCTAAATAAATATTGTGCTAAATATGTATATATGTGCAACTAATACGATTTTTTTTTTTTTTTTTTGTCTATTTTAATGCAGAAACGAGTTCAGAAAATACACCTATGACTCATACCAATGATGTAGAACATCGTCGAGAACTACGGAGATATTATGATCGACATAGTAGACAAATAGAAGATAATGAAAGTAAACAAATTCGATTGGCAAGACGTCGTGCCAATTATGCAAGACGAAGACAACAAACTTTGGGTGGTGATATTACTTTAGTGGGAAGTCCAGAAAATTTAAATGAAGACGTTGTGCATTCTAATTCAACATCATCATATGTATCACTAATACCACCTAATCCCGAGGCTACACCAAGTTGTCGTCTTACGCATATTCGAAACTTGGAGCGAAATATGCCAGTTGAGCGAAATGCTTTGCAAGAAACTAATGGTGATTGAAAAATGTAGTAATCCCAAATTTTAATAAATGCTATAAATTAACTCTTACCCAAAAAATAGAAGAGCCTCTGAGCACGCGCGTAAGCGTGTGCTCAGAGGCTAGTATTCCGTAATTATTATCTATTTTTGCCAATTTTGTTTATGTAGTAATCAACATGTTATTAATTGGAAGATGATGTTATAATTTAGTATTAACCTTTAGGGGGAGTAAAAAAAGATCCATTGAATAAATCTTATAAATAGTGCATATAATGAAAATGCATAATGAAGTAGTAACAATAAAACTACTTACAAAATACATGTGGTGACCTTTACAAAAGCTATTATGAAAATTTGATGGATCAATGTAGAAAAGTGAAATATTTACATCAGGTAAAACTATAAAATAATTCACTACATCTGAAACATGGAATATGTGAATTTATTAATATTATGCCAGCTACGGCGGAGAAGTTGGTGGAGCAATGTTATTTGTTCCACATTCTAATTGCTTTCCAACAGCATTTGCCATAAACCTATGATACAAAATGTGTGTGTTTGTGTTATTAATAGAGACTTTAAAACGTACACAATAATGATAAGTACAATAAACATGAAGCATAAACTTGTGAAATGAAATATTTGAACTGACCTTGTGATGATATTGCATAGCTCCATATATGTGAAATAGTCTACTTTAGCTTGAGACTTAAAGAACTATCATTTAATTACCAAAATTTTTTTAAAAAAAATTTATATCTAAACTATGTAATTAAGTATTTTTCTTTATTCAAAAAAGTAGATGTGGAAGTGATTTTCACCTGCTTTATTTTTGCATTGTCCTTCACTCTCATTTTCTCTTTGTCTTTACTGTTTTGGATGTTGAAAATTGCATCGTCCTTGGTTTTTTTTGTTTGTTTCTTTTTTTTCTCATGGATGTTGGAAACCACATTATCCTTGATTTTAATTCTCCGTTTGTCTCTGTTGCCATGAGTGTTAGAGATCACATCGTCCTTCATTTTTCCTTTGTCTTTATTCTTATGGATGTTGGAAACCTCATTACTCTTGACATTGATTTGTTGTTTGTCTTTGTTCTTGGAACTTCAAAATGAAGCAAAAAAAATTGTTTGTATATTAAGACTATCAATTAGTTATTTTCCTATTTTAAAAAATAGCGTAACAAACCTTTCCAATTCTTGTGACTCTAAAACTCGTTTCACTTCTTTCCAAAGCTCTTTCTTGTCAGCTCGAATAATGAATCCCCAATCAGGTGAATAAATTTCCAATTTACGAACCTAACCCATACGTAGCATGACATTTTTAATATTAATTTTTATAAAACAATAGAAATGGATGTTGATTAAAGATATCATTAAGAAGATATATACCTTGTTATCAATGGCCTCCATGTTTAATATTGATTGATCATCCTTCTAATTCTCCTAATGAGCAGTAGGAACAACATGCACTTCATTATTTAGCATGACTAAAAACATGATCAGGAAGATAAATTCCAACAGTTGGAATTGTCTGACCTTGCGCTTTGTTTATTGTAATTGCAAAGCTCAAACGTGCAGGAAATTGTCATCTGATCATTACAAATGGCAATTGTACATTTTCTGTTGTCTTCAAAGGGATTCTTGGCAAGAAAACGCGTGTACCCACATATTGTCCAGTCAAAATTTCAACGTCAATTACGTTGTTAGAACATCCACGGCATATCAATCTTGTACAATTACATAATCCGACTTTTGGATCTATATTGCGCAACAACATAATTGGAGCACCCTTTTTTAGCCTTAATATATGTGGTGGTAAACCCCCTAGAGATATAGAATTTAGGAATTCTTGTTAATATAGATGTTGCGTATCTCCTTCAACCTCATCAAAAGAAAGTAACGTAAACTCATCTCCTGGAAACTGAGAAATTATCTTTGCATTAAGCTGTTCAACATCATCATTTATAGGTGTTAGCAAAGCCCTATCAACCATATATCTTGCATTATTGGCATGTTCTTGCAAACTTGGAAAACTTGATCAATCAAGTTGTATATAGAATGCTGAGCCTCCCATTGCATTGCCATTGAAGGGGGTAGTTTAATAAAATCATCTATTATAAATGGTTCATTCCCATCACCGATGCGTTGTATATACTCAGCAAATTCTTCATCATTGACAGACCTCATATTCTGCTTCAAATGTAACACTTTGACGTCTTTCTATAATGGGGACTTCATTATATATGCATCAATCATTTCTGCCTTTCTACCCTTTGGAACAACCGGAAGTACTTAACAAAAATCTCCCCCCAAAATTTTTACCTTCCCACCAAAAGATAAGTTTACTTCCATAATATCTTTAAATGTTCTATCTAAAGATTCAAGTGCACATCAATTTACCATTGGGGCTTTATCTATGTGGCATGTCTAATAAGTTCAGCTAAGTCTAATTGTTTACTTATTGAGCAAGAAGATGAAGCATCAGGAGTTAAATAAATCTTAAACCTCGAATGCGCTGTTCTTCCACGAGGGAGTAATGTTGCTACTATGCCAGATGTAGTTGTGGCAATTGCAATGTGACCGGCTTTTCTCAAAGTTGCCAATGTTGTGTATACAAAAATGTTTTCCCAGTCCTCCTGGCCCATCGACAAAGAATATCATGCTTTCCTTACGATCAATAACTGTCATGATTGTCTCATATGCAACTCTCTGGTCATTATTCAACTTCTCAATTAAAGTGAGTTCTTCATCTACATTAGGAATAGTTAGCTTATCTTGTATGAGTCTTGGTACAGTTGAATCATTGTCTCTTGCCTCAAGCGAACATTGTTGTATGCTGTTATCATTCTCTAGTAAACCCTTTTTCTCAGCTGCTTGCTTAAAAGTTAGATAGGTTATCCCATTGATAGTCAATATATCGTCAAATCCTGTTGGTCCCTTGACATGATTAAGAAGAATACGCAAATTGAACTTCTCTCCATCAAATGGTGAAACAATATATACCCTGCCCACTACTTTTTTATAAGATCTTCTTCGTGTCCATGTTTTGTTTTTATAATCCCAGCAATAATGCTTAGGAAACTCTCTATATAGATAATTTCGTGCATCATGATCAATCATATTCATATAAAAAAATTCAGTGAGCATTGTCTTTTTACTTCGCTCCAAAACATTAGCAATAGGCTCATGTGGTCTAAAGCGTACTTGTTGTCTATCTGGAAGATGAATTTGTAAAAGAAAAACAGCAGGATACATTCGATACATAGGAAAAGCAAATATCTTCCAACATGCCTCTGGAGCACATGCCCATCTTGCATCAATGTACTGTTAGACCTCATCATAATTTGGGCTTGGTCTAACTTCCATAGAGACACGATCTGGGCCTTTATACACATATTTATATAAGTATTTTACACTCTTGATACTGCAACATGTTTCAACATTAATATGGCAATTATATTTCAGTAGTAACCAAGGATTATATGGAACAACCCAAGTGTTATCTACCATAATCCTGCAATGATCATTCAACAGCACGGGATTATTAGTATCAAATCATTTGTAAACATGATATGATTCATTGCCTTGGTAGGTTTCTAGCGAGAAAGGCTTTGGGTATTTTTTTTTTACATTGTCCATTTTTCATACACGGTAATCTTAGATTTTGTATTCCACAAGGACCATGTATCATATGCTTCAAGTTCTTTGCAAACAAATATCTTTTAAAAAAACTCTTGTAATGAGTCTTGTCAAAATAAAACAAAATAACAAAATAAAGCGAATCTAAAGTTATCCAAGAAATCTATCTTTAGCCCAAAGTTGTGCCATCTTAGAGTAGTTGGGCATAGGTGTTGTCATCCACTTCTTGGCTGCAGGTTTAGACTGTTACAAACAAAGGAAAATGTTAATACAACAAATATATAATTATGTAATACAAAATTAAACAAACAAAAAATGGGAATTTACCACTATGAGTGGCTCCCAAACTTCTAGTTCAACTATCCATATATTTAAAGAATCATTCCATCCAAAACCACTCAATCCATTTTTAAATATGTCATAGCATTCATGAAAATTCTATTTCAGTGTCTTTTGTTGATTTTTCACCTTATCCTTGTTAATCTCCATGTGAAACTTTTCGACCAACTCTTTCACTATGTCATCATATGCCTTAGAGGTAAAAGTTCCATTAACTCTACCACCTATGATCACTTGATGTAAAAAAGCATCCACTAAAGCATCATCCATAACACTATTCCATTGTACTTCTTTGCTTGGGCCTCTACCATTCTTCTTTTATATCTTGCCCATACTATAATTAATAGGACAAAAAACACATATAAAATAATGTGTAGATATTGATATTAATGATCAAGAGATAGAGAGCAATATCAAACTAAAAAGAAAAATTTGCATAACATTTAGATCTAAGTGATTTAAGCATAACAGTCTTAAACAACATTATAACAATAAACCCAAAAGCTATCACATTTGGACATAGTTTTGCCACATGGTTGATGCTATAGAATCTCTTATAATATCTCCTTGCCTAGTATCCTCATCATCTTCTCTTGGAGTAGGGACCACACGTCCATGATGAGAATGTAAAACCTCTTCATCAACTTCAGCAATAAGACTTTTATCAGGATCGACACCCATTAAATAATTATGAAGTATACAACATGATAAAATGATTTCATTTTGTGTGTCAACACAATAAGTAGGCTCTGTAGTACTTGCTATGATAGGAAATCTTTTTTTCAGTACACCAAATGCTCTTATAATGGCATTGCGTAGTGATGCATGTCGCAAATTAAAAAATTTTTTAGCATTTTCAAGGGAAGGAATAGAGTATTCTTTTAAATGGTAACGCGCTCCCATATAAGGTGTAATCAAACAACTTCTATTCATGTATCCCGCATCAACAAGATAATATTTACCTAATAAACAATAACAATCATTAATGACATACTAAAAATTTTTTAATTATAAAGAATACACCCTAGTACGTATTTGAATTGAATTTACCTTGTGGGATTTTCAAGTTATCATTTCTGATTAAAGTACTCTTTATTATTCTTGAATTTGAAGAAGTTCCTTCCCAACCTGGTAATACGTATGTGAATTTTAAATCAAATAAGCATGCCACCAACACATTTTGTGTTGTGTAACCCTTACTACCCCAATATCTTAGTGCATCCTCATTAGACACTTTGACACGAACATGTGTTCCATCAAGTGCCCCAATACAATCCTGAGATTAACATTACCTCTCAAAAACATTTACCTTAAAATATATTTGTACTAAACTACTCTCAAATATAAATTATATGCATGATATATTTACCTTAAAATATGGGTTGAACCTACTACTCTGTAATATTTCAAGTGGCACTTAGGTTCTATCAAGTTGTTGAAGGAATCGATCCTCTAACATAATTATTGATCTTAACACGTTATGAAAATGGCAACTAATGGTCTCACTAGAACAACAAATAAAGAAGGAAATTATACGAGTCGTCACATTATGTGATAGCATGTGAAGAAACTTGCCAACTTGCTCTTCAACCGTGGCACGCTGTGTGTCTTGAAGATCACCATCTCTCCGCAAAATGTCACACAAACCTTGAAAAGCGTGTGGACCCATGCGTATTACATCATAGCATTTTTCACTACTCCTAAGTCGAGACATTATATCTGTTGGAAAATCTGGTTTTGTATCTCATACAAAACACATAGAGGAAGCAACAAACATGAATCTATTTCATTCATGATTGATAACATGCACTATGTAAATTTCAAAATTTAAGAACAATATAGCGTACCTTGGTACGGTGAAATTCAAAACAAAAGATTAGAAGTACTTGGGAACACTTTTAATCTTCACTCCAATTCCACTTTACGCCTAAGAAGTGTGGTCTCTCAAACAGTTTCCAAGGGAGAATAATTGAGTGGCTTCACTCACACATACACACCATTTCACAATGATGTCTCTCTTTCTTCTAAAATAAAATTATGTATGTTTCTCCCTTTATAATTAACTGATTATCTAATTGGGCTGGTCTATTGGGTCTTTTCAATTGAGCTTTAGTGTGTGGCTTAGAATGGGACTAAAAGGGAAACAATAAGACACTAGCTCCAATTGGCCTTGGACTTTTCTGTCAACTCTTGACAAGTCCAAAGTTACCATTAATTATATTCGATACCACTATAAGAATATAATTGCACTCTAGGCCTTATTAATAAATTATATTCCAAGACTTTATTATATATGCAACTCTTTCATTAAAATATTCGTAGTAATACAAAGTCATGAAAGTTAAATGCCACTTTGAAAATTACTACATCTTAATCCTTGAGTACCCAGTTTAATCCTTTATGTTATTCATCATATATTTATGAAATCCAATTTCATAAATATATACTTTAATAACTCCTTACTAAAGTGGTTGGGCCCAACACTCTGAATAACCAAACCCATTAAACTTATCTCAAGGGAATATTTTATATCTCTGTTAAAAGATTATGAATTCCATCTTGAGAATATATGTTCCATCAACACTAAATGCAACTGCCCAACATACTGAGATTTTGATCGTGACTTATAGATCTCACTCCTGATATATCAAAGTAACCTACACCTCATGATCAGGTCCATTATTCTCTCAGGATTAAGAGTTCATGCAAATAGAAGTCGTGAGATTTATTATTCATTTGACAGTCGTTAGGAGAATAATAAACCTCACAGCGGTCCAGTTCAATATGTTTTAACTCTTAAAACATATCAACATATCAACTAGAAGTCTCCACTTCCATGATCAAGACAAATCATCTTAGTTAATATGTTATAGTCTTCGCAGATAAAATGTCCAATTTCATCACCGACTACAAACTATAATTCTAAGTTTACAAAGAACTTGTAATATGTATCTTCCGTGACTAAATCACATAAATCACATACTATGCATCTCATAGACTAAGATAAGGTCCCATTAGATCATTAATATATAGTCTCATATAATTAAACAATTTAATCATTTATGACATGCCAATAAATTGGATTTTAGGGCATAAACCCCAACAATTTCATCACGAACCTTTTGTCTTTCTATGGTTAATTGTGTAGGAATGTGGGGAGAACGTCTTCTTAGTCGTTGCCTTCGATGGATAATGTAACACAAATAACGGCATGTAGCATGAACCAAGGCTAGTTTCCGCATAAAGTTTGAAAAAATTATGGTCTTAAGTACCTCATCATTCAAATCCATCTAAGTAAAAAAATAGTTATGTTATCAGTCCAATTTAGAAAATTATGGACACATGTTCTAAAAAAATAGTTACATTATTAGTCTAACTAATTATGAATGTGTTACAACTAATCTAAAAATAAAACTGTTAAACTATAAACATTAATTTTGTTTGGGATTCAAAGTTTTAAATTATAACATTATCTCTCAAAGTACATGTACATTAATGTCTTTGAGAGATAAACTGTAACACCATCCCTCAAAGCAAATTATCTGTTATAGTACAGGTACACTAGCAATTAGAAAAGTTAAACTAGAACATTATCTCTCAAAGACTAATAACACATTCATAATTTTGTTGCATAGTAGACCCATAACTCAAACACATTTTATTAAGGTATTTGGACTTAATTTTAAATTCAAAAACTAATAGTCTAATGATTCAATTTGTTGCACAGTAGACCAATATGTTTGAGGCAAGCAGGTAGTTGGGTACACTAGCATTCATTAGCACAAAAGACAATAATAGGGTTTTTTTTTTTTTTTTTGATAATCTACAATGATAGGAATTAAAGCACACATAATGGACTTAATTTAGTTTAGCATTATCATCTACCCAACTCTATCATCTACCTATTTGATTAAAACTAATGAACTTAATTTAACCACCAACAAATAATATTGATAAGGATCATGCATGTTCTAGCATGTTCTCTATTGTCTACCCAAAGCTTTTATTGATATAAGCCTGTTCCAGCATGTTCCAGCACACCAAAATTAAATTAAAACACAAGTATTACACAAAAGTATGAACCCTGATCTAGCATCCCAAAAACAGGGGAATGAAAGGAAAAAAAAAAAAAAAAAGCAAAAACAAAAACAAAACAAAATAAAAACACTACATGTATCATTTAAAGGAAACAAACTGCACTTTGCTGACCCGACGCTACTTGTGCATCAATGATAGGAATTAAGAACACATGCACAAGCAGAATACATATAGTGGAGTACGGCTAGTTGAGAACAAATCAATGAAAGCAAAACAATTGAAACAATTGAAAAACTTTTTAACAGTAAATAAATCAATGAAATTAAAACAATTGAAAAACTCACAGTTGGGTATGGCTGGTTGAGATTAGCAGCAGCGTGAGAAAGAAGGAGCGGCAAAAAGAGAGCAAAAATATTGGCACGGCTGGTTGAGAATAAAAGGGCTAAGATTCAAGGGGTAATTTAGGAATTTTAATAAAATTTTCATTAAACCAAACTCCATTCCCTCCTATTCCTCACAATTGAGAGAAAATGAGGAAACGAGTATTCCCTCCTAACCATTCTATTCCCTCCCACCTAAACTTACAAACAAGGAAATGAACTTTCCATTCCCTCCGTAAAAACTCCCAAACAAGAGGGAGGGAAGAATATTCTAAAAGTATTCTTTTCATTCCATTTTATTCCTTCCTCCTAAATGAAGCCTTAAGGACCAATCAGAATTAATCACTCATAATCACATGGTTTATGTCATATTGTGTAAGAATGCATATTAATCGTTGAATCTTAATGTGGCTCAATCTTTTGATCACATGGTTTGAGCATCATGTTTAACATATTGTTTTTATTTTTGTGAACTAAATTATATTTTAGAGTGAAGTTTATGTTCATTGAATATTTCAAATAACATTTTTACTCATAGTGTTTGAAAATTACAATTTTGCCCCTAGATTGATTACCATTGCAAAAATGAGGCTTCTACAATAAGAATATTCTTCTACTGTCCCATTAAGAAGCTTTATTGAAATACTCTATAGAGGAAGTACATTGAATTTATGTATACCATGCATCATAAACTCCATTCAAGTAGAATCTTGATGACATGGAAGCCTGAAGAAACACACACGATACTCTTTTTTATGGAATAGGAACAAAACTGTTAATTTTTTGGTAGTAAAACCTTGAATCTACAAGGTGATAGGTCTGGAATTCACTAAAGAAAACAATAGACAAAGTTTGTATTTTATTAGTTTGAAAAACTGAACAGGCTTTGGAGGCTACAATGCGTTTAAATAGTAAAAATAAAACCTAGGTAGTTAGAAAACCTACGATGGCTAGGAAAATATACAAAACCCTAATTTGACTAAACAATATTAAAGCACCTAAAAATAAGAAAATAAATACCCTAAACCTAAAATAACATAAATTACATAAAATACCAAAATTAATGAATTACAGATCATGGTTTTGAGTCAACTTAATTAATTGTAATTAATATTTAAGTTTTAGTGAACTTAATTAATAGGGAAGAAGAAGACGACTAAGCAGGGGCTGCACCAAGTACTTGAAACAGCAGGTTGCTCACAGAAGTCGCCGGTCACGCCTTCATCTTCTGCTACTATTTCCGGTCATGCCAAATCTTCTGCTACTGTTTCTCCTTCTTCTTCTTCTTCTTCTTCTTCTTCTTTTTATTTGTGTTTCCAAAGTCCCTCTGCGTGATTACATTGGAAAGGTAGACAAGTTTCAGCCATTCCTTTTTTTCACATTGCCCAACGTGATGTGACAAATATCTTAACTCTTAAGTACCTTTAATTGAAATTTACAATTTTTTTTTAAAGAAAAAAAATATAATACCACAATTTATTTCATAACTTTTTGCTATAATTGTGATGTGATAAAGCGAGTAGTAAAGAAAAAATAATAAGCCTATATGTAAATGATAGGCATTCAAATTCACAATTGTGCCGAAAAAAAAATATAAACTTGTAAGATTCTAAAATTACTTTCTTTTAAAAGCAATAGATATAATTGAGTATATAATTATTTTAATTTAAAACTATTAGATGATTTAAATTTTTTATTTTATTTAATATAATATAAGTGTCCTTATAATTTGTATATTATTATTGCTATCACAAGTTAACTAATCAACATATAAATAAATACTATATACACCTTTGCTTAGTATTTGATATTTCTTATTTGTCTTGTGAAAGTTATGATATAAAAAAATACATTTGAAAGATATATTTTTATATTTAATTTAATTATTTTAGTTATTTCTTATAGTTATATTAATTTAATATAATTATTTATATTTTAATAATTATTAAATTAATTATGACATCATTCGAGTTCAACCTCAGTTCGACCTCGGTCTGACCTTAAAAACCTTAAATATTTTTCTTTTACTATTCATTGAACAGTCCAAGTCTGAAAACCATGATACAAATATTAAATTATAGATTATGTCCTACATCAGACCCCCCCCCCCCCCCCCCCACTTGAAAAAAAAAACTCGTCCTCAAGTAGATAGTGAAAATCTAAAATCTTGCACTCCAAATAAATAAATACTTTTAATGCTTTATTAACTAGATTTGGTTTTGAAACTTGAATCCTTCATAAACTGAAACATAAAATTTCTTCTCATTTACCTTCAATTCATTTGCAACATCAATCAATAAAGGGTTGATAATAAAATTAAAATTTTCTACTCCAAGAAAATCAACATATTGTGCAGTCATCTTCAACAAATCAATTGGAACTTGGGGATTGTGGGTGATGGATTCATCCTCATATTTGACCTCAATTGGATCTTCTACAATATTTTCAATAATTACCATCTCTTGATTTCTGCCATTTTCTACAATCAACTCAATCTTCTTTTCTTTGACCTCTTCATTGAACTTTTGAAATGTGCTATCTTTAAACTTCAATTCAACAACTTGTTGCAAGTCTTTATATTTTTCAACCACTTCAAAATTTTCTTTAGAAATTGGTTGCATCTCGTTAATCTTCAAACACTTTTCTTTTCTTGCATGGACTTGGTTGTGATCATTTTGGTTTTTTGGTTGGCCTTTTTATGTTTTGACAATATTGCTTTTCATATGAATATACAGATCTATAATCAACATTTGTATAATCTAGTATATCATAATAATCATGAGGAAACCATATATCAATTAACACATTCCTCATTCTTTGCCAAGAGCGAATCAGATGTTTACCTCGGTGCTTTCTATTGATATGAATGTCTTCCCACCATTCCTCTGCTTTATCATCCAATTATTAGATGCAAGCCATACTTTTTCTTCTTCACAAATCTTCCAAAAATTAAAATACTCTTCCAAATCAAGAATCCAATTAATTAAATCCAACTTACACATATCTCCATCAAAGAATGAAATTTTCTTGTAGTTAGGAGTGTCTTTGAATATATTGATCATTGTTGTTGTGATCTGATTTCCTAGCCAGAAGAGTAGCAATTCCATGCCAGATTTCACGCATAGTTTGTTGTCTCTCTTAACAAAATTGGTGGAACTCGACCTTAGTGAGAATTGCGTCTTCAGATTAGGGTAAGTCAGGGCTTTAATACCAACTGATGTCGCAGAAGCCTAAAGAAAGCACATACAATACTCTCTTTGATAGAAACAAAAACTAAAATGTTAGTTTCTATTATTAAACCTTGAATCTACGAGGGATTTTTTGAACCCACAAGTTAATAAGTCTAGAATCCATCATAGAAAACAATAGACAAAGTCTATATTTTATTAATCTAGAAAACTGAATTGCTTTTGGAGGCTACAATACATTTAAAATGTAAAAAGAAAACCTAGGGTGGCTAGGAAAACACACACAAAAAAAAAATCCTAACTTGACTAAACAATATTAAAAGTACCTTAAAACAGGAAAATAAATACCTAAAACTAAAATAACATAAATTACATAAATTACTAAAATTAATAAATTACAAATATTAAATTGTAGATTCTCTCATACATCAAATCTCATAACAAGATCATTATATCATTATGATTTAATAGTCTGTTTGGATTGAGGAAGAAAGAGGGGGAGTTGAGTATAATAGAGTAGATTTAACACAAAATTAGTTTATTTTTAGCCAACTCTACTTAACTCCCTTCAAATCCTCTTCCTTTCCTCTCCATTCAAACAGGCCATAATTAGTTCTTTTATATTTGTCACACGATGGCTTGTGTCATGTCTAGAGACTTTCTCATCATGATTAAGGATGGGATGTTTTGAACAGGTCGGAACAGGTTTCAGTTGTGAGGCCCCGGTTCCAAAACTTTTCGTAGTATTCACTATAAACAAAGTTCCTATAGTGGGTAGAAGAATCAATATCAGTCAGCTGTGGCGCTGGTCCTATCACGGCATCAGGCGAGGGGCAATAGAATGTTGGAATAGAGATCCTCTCCTTGTCACAATTCACCACTGCTCGATGTAGCACACTCTTGTAACGATCATTGCTAAGTACCTACATCATATATGTACATGGCTTCATGTTAATCAATTTATGTGTATATATATATATATATATTGTATTTAGATGCCGATGAATATAATTGGTAATACTAGACTGAGTCATCACATTAAAAGGAGTACCAGAAAAGTAAAAGGCGTTCGACCATTGTAAATTTGTAATTGACTGCCATTCGAATCAATTAAGGACGGTCAAATCTTGAGCTTTGAAAATGGCGCAACACATGCATGAAAAAGCTACAATAAACATAAGTGACATACGAGGTGACATACGCATCAGTTTTTGTGGATTTTTTTTTTTTTTTTTTTTTTTTTTTTTTTTTTTTTTTTTTGGTTTTGAGTATGAAAGTTGACACACGTTACATAAGAATGCGAAGATCACTCCAAACAGAAGGGTGATAGCATGAAGTGATCTCATACACGCACACTCACTCACACATCTGCCCATACAAACATGAATATAGTGCAGTTTAGATCTGATTTTGGAAATTGCGGATCTCATGTCCTAGGTAAAGCCTTGACCTACATCATTTTGATACGGAAGAAAATTAATTAACTAGTATACCGTACGCTTTAACAAACAATTTTCGCGGCAGAAAGCGAGTAGCAGAGTCTGCAGAGAAAAAACAATAGGTCTTTTGATATGATAGACAGTCAATCGTTAGTAATAGCATACAGTCAATCATTGGTGATAAAATGTGTATAAAAATGTACGGTGCTAACTACTAACATTAATTATTGATAATTAACCAAACATAAAATGTCTTTAATTCAATTGTATTTGAATGTATTCAGTATACATATTAGGATCCAATAATGTAGTAGATATAAATTAATCATTCATTTAAAAAAAATTATGAAAAATTGAAAAAGTTGAAAAAAAAAAAAGTTGGTCACTTTCTTATTTTTTTCAATTAAAATTTTCCATTTAAAGTTTCTTAAAACCTTTTCATGTATAAATCATGGACTCAAGTACTATGTTAAGATTGTAGAATAATAAATAGCTAGATTCCATATTAAATTTCTTACCTGTATTTGATCACCAATATTGACAACAAAGGTCGATGGAATGGGATTGACAGCAAACCACTTGCCATTTCTGAGTACTTGCAAACCTGGCACGTCATCTTGGAGAAGTATGGTAATGACGTTAGGATCAGAATGCCCAGGTAATCCATAGGTTAAATCTGGCTGTGGACAAGGTGGGTAGTAGTTGATAGCCATGTGCTGACCATGCTTCCCCAGAGCCTTATCTATGTAATCTTTTTCAAGTCCTAAGCTCTCTGATATTGCTTCAAGCAGCCTCAGTGCTAGGCCTCTTGCATTTCTACAGTACTCACCAACAACTTCTCTGCAAAACATAAATTATTTGCTACTTGATTAATTATTTAGAACAAATATAATTATATTTCCTATCGATCACGACCCTATAATCATATTTATATTATAATTAACCAAAACAGAAGACGTAGGTAGCATATGTTTGACATAATTAAGATGATTAAAGTTCACTAGAATCACTGCATAATATATATAATATATAATCCATATATGTTCATAACACAAATTCGATTTTGCTTCTTCACGTCAAAGGTCCTAGCTACGTTTCTGTTTTAGGAGGTTAGTTTGGTTAGGTGTTTTGGGAGATTAGAAAGAGCATTTTAAAAAATCAAGACTTTGTTTTGCTACGGTAACTTCTCATAATTTTTTACAAACGTTCATTTTAACTCAAAACATAGTTTTCCAACCGTTTATACTAACTCATCCTAAGAGTTCATTTGGGAACAACTTATTTAGTTGAAATTGAAAAAAAATTTCCGAAAGTATTGTAAACAAAGTTAAAAAGTAGCTGAAATAGTACGATAAGACCAATGAATAGTACCAAAAAGTGTAATGAGACCTATGAATAGTAGCAAAAATAAGCTAAATAATAAAAAAATCTGGTTTTTTAAGCCAATGCCAAACACAACCTAAGTATCTTAAGTAATGTCATGGGTTACTTATATATCATCTTTCCAAGGATTTTATGAGACTCAATAAGAAATTGTTATACAAAATTGAAATTTTTAAAAAACTTCCAACTTTTATACTAATAAAATGAAAGAAAACTATACATTTGTAAGTCTCTACTTTAAATTTTAAACTATCTAACTTCTTTTTTTTTTTTTTCAAAGCTATTCTTTTTAAAAGGACGAATGCTTTTTTTTTTTCTTGAAACCTGCCCTTAAAAATAAAAAGTATATAAAATTAAAAAATTCAAAAGAGAAACTGAATTAATAATCTTCATATGAAGTTAGTTACTTAGTTTATTACTTTCTCAAAAACCACGCTATTAATTTTTTTTCACTAAGACTTTTTAAATAAATTTGTAAGTCGTATATACCTAGGAAGCACGGACTTGAATACGGGTAGAGGTAGAAGGAGGGGGGGGGGGGGGGGGGGGGGGGGGGGGGTTAGGGGGGCTATCACCCCTTAACTATTCAAAAATCCCCCATTCCTCTTATATTTTTTGCTAAAAATAAAATTTAAATTTAAATAATGACCCATCAAATTTTTTACTAAAAACATGTAACACAATTATGTAAATGACTTTATATATATATATATATATATATATATATATACAAGATAGAAATTTTATTTTATCCTAATCTAAGTGTATTTGTGTGTCTTATAAAAAAAAATGTATATGTATGTGAAACTCCCTCTTAGAAGACTTGAACTATGACCCTTGTCTCTCACACCCCACAAGCATTTATACTTGTGGAGTGACCATCGTACCAAGAATGCGCTGTGGTAATTTATTTAGATGACTAATACATCATTTTTGTTTCTTCTAATTACTCTCATACCACCACCACGCATCTTTGGTGTGGTGGTCACTCAGGGGTCAGGGTTCAAGTCTCTGGAAGGGAGTTTCATACATATACACTTAGATTAGACTAGAGTAGAAATTCTATCTTGTATAAAAAAAAATACTCTCATACCGTAAATAACTTATTAATTCATATTGTATTTAATATATTTTATAAAAATATCACTACACATCATTGGTGCAATGGTCACTTCATAAGTATAAGTACTTGTAAAGTGTGGGGAGTAAGGGCTAGGGTTCAAGTCTCTAAAATGGAACTTTACACACATATACACTTAAATAAGTTAGAGTAGAATTTCTATCTTGTATTATATAAATATATATATCATAAAAATATAAAATTTTATATATTATTAATACACTGTTTCTTTTCTCTAATTACTCTTATATATAACATAATAGCATATCTTAGAAATATATAAGTAAATCTTTTTAATAAAAACATTCTTATTTTTTTAATTTTTCATTTAAAAAATTAGAGATTTGGTCATTATTTTTTTTCCTTTTAGAAGAAAGTGTACATGTTAATTTCACCGTTAGGAGGTAAAATTCTTTTAGTTTTTATTAATATTATATATATGCTTTGCTATAGGTAAGAAAATAGCATTTCCCAAATCATGTTACAAACAAATTGAACCACTCCTCAGTCGTGTCTCTATCAGAGGAGTTGGGTTTTTTTTTTTTTGGTAATACCTGAAGGATGGAGGGTTGGTAGGCCATTCCTGGATGTAGTCCTCTTGAGGGTGACAATGGAGTCTTAAGTAATCCCTCCAGCAGGATACGTTTTCAGTTCTTACATTGAAACTAGTCGAGAGTCTCATTGTCTTCATTGGATCATCAGAGTAATTCTTTAACCTCTCACTTTCCGGCAGGTGGAAAAATTCCCTTGATATATCTAACATGTTATCGATCACTGCTTCTGAAATTCCATGGTTGCTAACCTTGGAACGATGTTGAAAAGAGAAAAAATGATGTGATATATATTCATTGAAAGAAAATACACTAATTCAAGTTCAGTAGCAATATGTTTATGTGAGAGAGAGAGAGAGAGAGAGAGAGAGAGAGAGAGAGAATACCTGAAAGAAGCCATAATTTAGGCAGGCAAGGCCTATCTCTTTGATTATATCTGAGCGCTTAGGACTATTGAGGTCTTGAAGATCAATGAGAGGAATTGCACCATCAAATGACACAACCTCATGAAAATTTGGACGATCATTGGCGGGTCGGATGTAGTTAAAGGGAACGGAGCTCATGCCGGAGACAAGGTCAGATAATAGTGGCTGTGGCTGTTCTAGTTTGGAAGCCATATTGCAACAAGCAACAGCTAACACGGTTCTTGCGGCTTGATTTCGGATATTATTTATTATATGATCTATAAGCTTGTATTTTATACATAATTTTAAATTATAAAAACTTGCAATTTAAACAATTTATTGATAACATAGCTATTGATCTTTAATTGTTTAAAAATTTTGCAAGTATAAAAGATATAAAAAGAAGATATAATCCAATTGTGAATTTGTCAAAATTCACCTTTAATAAAAAAAATATTAAGTAAGGTGGTAACCTAAGGTTTCAATTAAGTAAGAAGATAAAATTTTGTATCTAAATTTTATCCAAATATCACATATTTATATATACTAGTATTTATATATAATAGGGGAGGGGGGATTCAAATCCTAAATATTTTGAAAATACCAAGAGGTGCCAACCAATCAATGTATAAGACTCATGGTTGTCAAAATCCCGATCTGGATCCTACAATCCTACGATTTTACGATCTCATCTGCCCAAAACGATCCGGATCTTTCAAGGATCTTTGCGATCGTTCAGGCTCGGTAGGATCGTACGATTCTAACAGTCCCAAACGACTTTGGTTTCTTGTAATCTTCTTTAATTTGACAAAAGGCATAGCTGAACCCCAATGAAAAATAAAATCTCAATAGCCCAAGTTTTTCCACTCTAATGTAGAGAGAGTGTCTGTTAGACCCAAATAAAAAATATCTTAATTGAGTGTCACATTTTGAGATTTTTAGCCTCTTTAAATGATGTTTACAATTGGATGTAGTAATGTATAATAATTATATTAATGAATGAATAATTTATGTGATTATTTAACATACTTATGTGTATTTTTTTGTTTTTTTCTTAAATAATATAAGATCTTACGATCCACAATCTAATTCTACAATCCGATCCTACGATCTACGATCCCACGATCTACGATCCCACGATCTACGATCCCACCTACCACCTACCTCCTACGATCCTACGTAGGATCTCGATTTTGACAACCTTAATAAGACTCTTGACATCTTTATATTATTTTGACTTTCAAGCAGCATGCACTATTGTTCATAATTGAACTTTTTATCTTCCTTATTCTATTCCATTAAAGAATCGGTCAAGACCCAATAAATATAGGCCTTTGTTAAAGAATACATTAACTGTAGTTGTTAAAGTGCTTTTTTTTTTAAGAGAGAGAGAGTTTCAACCTATGGTGTCCGCTCCTGATAATAACTCTTAAAGTGGATTTGATACTTTATTATTAAGTAATATTTGTACATATTTTTCAAACAATAAAGTCAAATTGCACACATAACCATAATAAATTTGGAATAATCCAATGAATTATTAACAAGTATATTTTATTCTTTAAAATGTGTGTCTTATTACTTATAATTAACATTTATTAATCTTTAATATTTTTTTTTTTAGAGAAAACTTTAATATATGTTCTTAAGGTAGTTAACAAGCCCCATAAATATAATATCATATGTACAAAATTTTTGGTCTATTTAGTCGTGCTTGTATGATATATTATGTGATTTATTTAATAGTGAGTTCCAGTTAGCTCAACTAATAAAGTTTCATGATGGTTGAATAAGATATCTAGGGCTCAATTCCTACCTACACTAAAAACCAACTAGTGTATTGATCTAATAATAAAGAGTTATCATCATAAGCGGACACCATAAGTTGAAACTCTCTAAAAAATGATTTATTTAATGTTATGCATTAAACGATAGTATATTAAAATTATTAATAGAGTTTTTTCTAAGTGAAAATCTATTGCCAATATTTTAAAAGGTTTAAAAAACACTTTAATTAAAATTCTATTATCAAAATTTTCTATAAATGTAAAAGGAAATCTTTCTACTTGTTTAAAATTATTTTAATGATCTATATACCTTAATTTATTCTCTTTAAAAATTAAAAAAAAAAATTGATGAACTTTAAAATAAAAGTTGAGTATTACACATTGCGCAATGTGTTGCGCTATATGATCCAATTCAACATAAGTATTATACATTTTCGTGTTTCTTTTTTATGACGTTGCTGATCCGTAATTTGCTCTAGCTCTTCGCCTTTGACTATCAATGGGGGGAAATTATATATATGTTCCATCCTCTTCCCCCTTCTTTTTCTTTTCTTCGATAGAATCTATCATATATTTTTCATCACTCTACATTAAAATCATTCTTTTTTTTGTAAGTTATCTACATATTTTTATTATGTGGCCACCTAAAAATGTGTATATATTGACAGTCAAAAGAGAATGGCTAGAAAATTCAGACTGCTTTCTAAAAGTATAACGTGTGCGTTTGGATTGAAAGAAAAAATTAAAATTATTTTATTATTTAACTTATTTTTGTTACTATTTATGAACCCCATTATACTTTTTGGCACTATTCATGAGCTGTACTATTTCAACTAACTTTTACCTTTATCTACAGTACTTTCAACAATAATTTTTCAATTTCAGCAAAATAAGCAATATCCAAACACATCAATTAATATCAGCTAAAATTTTGTCAATAGAACGTTTTGACCAACTACTTAGAGTATCCACAGCAGTGGTGTTAAAAAGCCATATTGGTATTTTTAGCACCTCAAATACCTAAAAACCTTCTGCAGCAATGGAGCTATAGGTAAAATTTTTACCTATTCAACTACAGTGCACAACCATCTATAGTTGTGCACTATAGCTCCAAAGCTAAAAAAAATATATATTTTATTTAACTTTTCTCTCTCTTTTCCATTAAAATATTTTCTTTCTCTCTCTCTTCCTTCTCTATCTTTTCTCTCTTTCTTTTCGTCAGACTCAGAGTCTCAGCTCTCTCTCTTCCTTCTCTATCTCTTCGCTACCTTTTCTCTCTTCTTTTCGCGTGATCGGCAATGGCATGGGTCGATGGGTTTCGTGGATGGCGTGATCAGCGATGGCGTGGGTCAATGGGTCGGTGATGGCGTGATCGACGATGACTGGTCTGGCTCAACGGTGGTCTGGGTTTGATAGTGGGTTTTGTGCCTCTTGGTCTTGTTTCTTTTCTCTCTCGATCAAGCTCAAACGGTGGGTTTGATGGTGGTTTGGGGTGCTAGATCAACACTCTTGGTTTGAAAATCAAGCTCAGATCTGTTGGGGGCCCATCGCCGATCTCCCCAAGCCCCATCACCAATCTGTTCCGCTTATGTGTATTGTGTTGATTATTAATGATTTTGTTTGTGATTGGTGATTTTGTTTGGTCTGGGTTGAGGAAAAAGATTACGGATTTGGGTTGGTGGTTTTTTCTTTCCTGTTGTGGACTGGTTGTGGTGGTGGTGGTGGTGGTGGTGGTGGTGGATGTTTGTGCTGTGCTAGTATTTTTTTTTTTTTTTTTGTGGATGTTTTTATTATTATTTTAATGAGTTGTTTGTATTATTTTAATCAGATAGCTAAAAATATAGCTCCATTGCTATGAGTTGTGAAGATGTAAAATAAATAAGGTGACTTTTATAAATGCTAAATAGTTATATTTTTTACTCTACTGCTGTGGATGCTCTTATATTGAATTCTACAACGTAACTTTCCGACAAGCTAATCTCAGAAAGCTACTATATTGAATTCTTCAATGTAACTTTCCGACAAGCTAATCTCAGAAAGCTATGTATCAGATATTGTGTAGTGTGTACTGGCAAACGAAATGGTCTTCGAGCATAAAGAGAGAATAAAGGACGCCGAAATATTTGACTAAAAAATTACGGAAAGGTAGATCACATTGTTTTGGAATGATACTTTTAATCGTAAAGATTAAGGTCCATTAGGGATTAGGGGAGGCTAGATTCAAATTTCAAACCACTTAGATATTACAAATATTTACCCAAAAAAAAAAAAAGGGAGGGGGGGGGGGGAGGGGGGGAATGCCTTCACACCTTTTGAATTTTCAACTACTTGTCAAGACACCTCCTGAACTTTTATATTAGTCAATTTACTCCATAAACTATTCACAACGGCCAAATCAATACATTAGTTAGCCTACTGTTAGAATACTAACAAAATAATCAGATTTTCTTTTGGAGGACCCATATTATTAAATCCTTCTTTAATTGAACTTGTTTTTCATAAACACAACATAACAAAGCTAGTATTTGAGGTGAGTTGAGTTGAGCGTACTAAAATTGATTTGGCAGGTTCTCTCTCCTCTACCATTAGGTTCTCTCTAAATCTGACCCCATGGTTCTCTCTCCCCTACCGTCAAGTTCATGGATTGGATTTAGTTTTTTGAAGTCAACGTGAGTCTCACGTGATTATTCTATTAGGGTGCATTTGGTTCAATGTAAAATGTTTTCCAAGTGTAAAATATTTGCAGGGGAAAATACTTTTCGGAAAAGAAAATATTTTCAGGTGTTTGGTGGCATTTTAAAAAATACTTTGAAAAATATTTTTTAGTATTTGGTTGTGTTCTTGAAAATGCCATAGAAAACACATTTTCTACTTGTTGCTCACATTTTCTCAGCTTCCAAACATATATATATAATATCATTTCTCAGCAAATAAAATCAAAACCCAAAAAACAAAATCATCAAATCCGGTCAAATTGAGAGAGGAAGGAACAAAGGGAGGCGACTGGGTTCGACCCAGAGGCGCGATCAGACCGGGTTCATCGGAGATCTAGAGTCGCGATCCAGAGGCGCGATCAGACTGGGTTCGATCCAGAGGCGCGATCCAGAGGCGCGATTGGGTTAGTGAGGACGAGGATGAGGGATAGGTCAGTGAGGATGAGGAATGGGTCGGCGGAGGACGAGGACAAGGGATGGGTCGGCGAAGTGATGGGTCGGCGAAATGATGGGTCGGTGAGGATGAAGGATGGGTCGGCGGAGGACGAGGACAAGGGATGGGTCGGCGAAGTGGCTTGCATGCGACGGCGGGGCCGTGTGTCGAAGGGTGGTTCTAGGCATCACCGGCAAGGATGGGTTTGAACAACGATGGGTTTGAGCTCTCTCTCTTCGGGTGTGTATTTTTCGGAAATTGGTTGAAGGTAAAATAAGAAGGGAAATGGTTTTACGGGGGAGAGGGGTTATTTTACGGTCAACATGTATTTGAATTTCCGTTTGACTAAATTTTCTGCACCTACCAAACACACCAAAGGCTGTAAAATAATTTCATGAAACCGTTTTCGCCTGAAACAAACGCAGCCTTAGTATTCTAACGGTGACTAACTAATATATTGATTTGGCAACTGTATATAGTTTATGTAGTAAATTAGTCAATATAAAAGTTTAAAGGGTGTCTTGGCCAGTAGTTGAAAGTTCAAGGGTGTCAAGGCATTTTTCCCAAAAAAAAATATACAATATATCCACTACTGGCAGCTCCACGTTAGAGCTAGGGTGGTCCAGGACCACCTTGACCTGAAAAAAAAAATTAATATTATATATAAATTTAAAAAATTTATGATTTTTTTACCCTTAAAAAAATGTGTGACCACCATAAATTTTTTTAAGCCCAATATAATTAAACTTTGGATAAAGTTTAGCAACAAATTAACTTGGTTGTAGACTAAGACTACAACTCCACTCAATATTTTTTTTTTATTAGATATGAATTTTGACAAATCCACAATTAGATTTCATTTTTTTTCTTATATCCTCCATGTTTGCAAAACTTCAAGAAGATCAAAGATCAATAGCTTATGTCATCAATCAAATGTTTAAATTTTGAGTTTTTGTAGTCTAAAATTATACGCAAAAAATAAGTTTACGAATTAAATAGTAAATAACATCCGATTGACATGAAATTTGACATATGTTTTAAGAACATAAAAAACATACAATTTAACAGTTAAATTTTTCAAGATAAATTTTTGTAAGGACACAAATTACAATTTGGGCTTGTAAGAGAGAGATGAATTCAAGCCCAGCAAGTAAACAATATTCTTACAATGAATTTGTAAGAGAGTGGGCTAAGTAAACTCGATTGAGAATGAGCTGGATGGTGGCCCAAACTTAGTTATGATCAGCCTGATAAAGATGGAATGCTGGGACTATTTTGGATGCTGCTCGGCCTAGTCCGAGGAGTCTATCTTAACAGTTGGCTGAGTGTTTCTCTTTCTCTTTTTTCTTTCTTCCTCCTCCTTTCTTTTTCTCCACCCTTTTTGTTGCTTTCAGCTCCCTTTATATATTAGTTCTTCCCACGTGCCAATTAGGGGGTTCCTTCTTGATACTTGTCCCATCAACCTTCCCCTAAAACCTTTGCATGGTAGCTGTAAAGGACTGGGGCCACTGTTCAGATGTCATTTCCCCATTAATGCGGCCATGATGTTAGCTGCAGGATCATAAATGCGGTGGCAGCAGCCTTTTACTTAATATCTGAGCGTTGCCACCTGTCTTCTTTGGCCTACATAAGTTAAGGAACTCTCCAGAAATGCTAAGGTCAATGTTGAAGCATTTATCTGGGTCATCTCCTTGGTGATCCGAACAGGCAAGTCTCCTCGGACTAGTCTTTTTCTTTCTACGTAACTTGTACTTTGCATAGGAGTTGGACTAGGCAAATTCCCTATGACCTGTTGTCCTCGGACGGAAGGTCTCCTCGGACAGGCCCACGGCCCATTTTTGGGTAACGGGCCCTTTTCCCCTATAATAGCCCCTCAAAATTCCGGCTTTCTTCTCTTATCCGATTAGAAGGACGGGATTTTGACTTCTCCAAGGGTAAACTCTTTCAAACCCCTTGACTCGTCCACGTAGAGACACCGTTTTGTGAGTCTCTCAATTTTTGGTGACCCTTCGGAAATTGCAGCGCGTCATTTATTGTTCTGGGTGGCGCTCTGTGTCCTTCATCAACGGTAAGATGCAGATCGTACGGTTAGGATTTCTTCGTGAAATTTTGAGCGGGATAACTCCCACTCACTTTTCGCCTACTATAAAAGAGGCTCTCAGGTGGTAGTTTTGCCTATTTCGTCTACATTCGAGCACTCCAGTTTTCTAAAGCACCCTTGTCAACATACGTTTACTCGTCTTAAGTAGTCCGAGGACGTTTTCACAAAGAATCCTAGGTGTTTTAAGAAATTCCTGAACCAGAAGTATCAACCACTTTTGTAAGTATTTGGTCTTCAAGTTCTTTCCTTCTCAGCCGAGCACCTCGGCTTTCTCGTTTTTACAGTTTTTAATCTTAGGATACTTCCTTAGCATTCTTTTACACTTCAATATGGGTAGGTTCAAGAACCTAGTTGACACACCCGTGGCCGTAGAACTCTTTAAGGCTAAATACCATATACCTGAGGGGGTTAGTCTTCGCCACTGCCCGCTGAAAAATATTATGACACATAGGAAAACTGGTGAGGTGGTTATTCCTGTAATAGCCTTCTTGAAGGGGGGGATGACCATTCCGATGGGTACAGTGACTCGGGAATATCTTAGGAACCATAGGTTGTGTCCGCACCAATGCGCTTCCAATCTGTTTAGGGTCTTAGGCTGCGTTGATGCCCTTAACCAGATGATGGGCCTGCGGCTCACCTAGCACGACGTCGTACATATGTACGAGTGTCACTCCAAGACCGACGGGGGATACTATCTAAAATCCCGGTCCCCCATCATTAAGATGGTATCATGCCTTCCGAAGTCTAATAAGGGCATGAAGGACGACTACGTCATCGTCTCGGGAGCTTGGCATGACGGCCACCATTGCCCGACCAAGGAGGGGAAGCCAGGTGGGATACTTTAGGATTAGATTGAGTTAACCTAGAATCTAGGTTCTATGCTTCAATTTGCTTCGTTGTTTTATTGCTTGATTTAGAAATGGTATAGCTGATTCCATGTTCTTTGGTCGTGATTGCAGATAGGAAGTTCGTTGCACCCCGGCTTAGCCTTGTGAACGTGCCGGGCCTCAACAAGCTTCTAAGATCCGAGGTGTTCGTGCACTCGGACGGCTAATTGCGTGCAGTTCACCTAATACTGGACTTCACTCCTCTGTCAGATAGCTTCCTAGACGTTGGCAATTCCATCCAAGCAGGAGACAAAAGAATCAACAGGATCGACGTTTCTCAATCGAGTTTTCTGGCCAAGAGAGATCTTCCACCCGTTGAGTGGCCGATCCCACAGGCTATTCCTCAACCTGCCGCTCAAAGGGCAGAGTCTACTTCACCTCAGTTGTCCTTGGAGGCCGAGATAGACGAATTCCGGTTCGAAGGTGAAGAGGAGGGGCAAGGCGAACCTCGTGATATTCCGGAGTCCGAGAGCACCGAGGAGGACGAAGAGGATATGCCTCTCAAGCCCAGGGCAGGACTAAAGGCCCTTATTGCTGGGAGGAGCAAGGGTGCACCTTCCACCGAGGCGCCCAAGGAGAAGACCACTGACCACTGACCAGCTTCCTCCACCCCTTCCTCTCCCCACCACCGGGGTTGGTCTTCTTCCCATGGTGGATTTAAAGAAGAAGAGGAAGGTGGTGGATGTCGATGAAGAGGAGGGTGAAGTGCCCCCTCCTCAACAGAAAGCTCTAAAGCAACACAAGGGTGGGAGAGAAGACAGAAGGGTCTCCCCGCCCGAGCACGAGAGCGACTCCCACTTCAGGGAGGTTCAACTGCCTCCGGCCTGGAACCCGAGGCTGGACCTGGATGGCACACTCATTCCCTCCACGGCCTCCATTAGGGAATTCTAGAGGGGGCGCTCGAGCTACATTGCCGAGGCCCTGGAGTGCCCTCTCCTTTTGCCTAAAGACATGGAGACAGTGAGGTCATGGAGGCAAGCCGACTTGTTCATGTCAATGAAGAGAGACCTCGCCATGGTAAGTTCCTGATCACCTCGCTGCATAGCAGACTAGGTTAGGTGTGTATTGTGTATTTTTCTTATACCGTTAGTGATACAATTTTGTCTCTCTTACTGTGCAGCTCACACAACAAGTCTACGTGGCCGAGGACTGGGTCAGGGACGCCCGAAGCTTGGCTAGGACCGAGACCCAGTCTCGCCTGGAAGTAACTGCGGAGGCTTTGAAAAAAGAAAAACAGGAGTTAGCCAAGAAGCTAACTGTGGAGGAGAGGGAGAGGCGAAGCGTCGAGGCTGGCCTCAAGAGCGCCCGAGATCAGGCCGAGGACCAGAGGAAAAAATTATATGCTACAAAAATAAAGCTGGCAACCCAAAGGCAGCTAGTTCTGGAGCTCAAGGCCAGCCTTGAGAAGGCCGAGGAGGCGGAAAAGGAGGCTCGGGTGGCCCTTGGAGCTGCTAAGGCCGAGAAGCAGGCCGAGTACATCCGCGGCATTGAAGAGACAGAAATAAGGCTGGCGAAGAAGGTCTCTGAGGTATGCAAGGACTACTGTAAGTTCACATGGGAGGAAGCCCTGAACTTGACAGGAGTCCCAGCTGACTCAGACCTAAGGCAGCCAGGGAGGATATACTATCATCCCCACATCAGGCTGAACCCGGCTGACCCCGCCCCCTTATCTTCTCAAGCTCCAGAGCAGACAAGTTTGGCGCCTATTCCTCATAAAGCCGCCGAGGAGGTTAAGGAGGGACAAGTTGCCCCAATTAAACAAGTAGCTCTGGACGTTTCTTCTGCCGCCGCGGATGCTGAGAAGGCCAAGGACGCAGCCACCTCAGAGGTCAAGGCCGGATCATCCGTTATAGAGCCGAGCAGAACAGGCACCCCTCCTCCTTAGATTAGATAGGCTTAGGATTAGGACTGTTAGTTGCTGCAATTGCTAATTTTTTGCTTCTTCTTCTTTTTTCAATGTAATTATCATTTTGTATGTTGGATCAGTGTAATTATCATTTGCCTTCAATTGCTTTCAATTTTGTTTTATTTATTTATCCTGACCTGATGTCTTCAAACTTGTGAAAAATCTAACCTCCCAGACTAAAACAGTAATAGAAAGCCATAATGGTTACATCAAAGTCATTTAACTAACTTCATTTTGCCTTAACAAACAAGGGTGAATTTAAGCAAGTATAACTAACTGTTTTAATACCAGAACGTTAAAATTGAATGAGAACACCAACTCAAGGTCTGCAATCTGAGTAGATACGAATGACCAAAATTCACCATAATATTTAGTGGTGTGCACATTATGGGGATGTAACCCTGGACACACGGTCCGAGGGGTTAGGCAGGCTTTAGGTTCTATATAGCACTTAGTAAATTGAGGAGGAGTGTTGATTTACCTAAGGTATGTGGTCCGAGAGATCAGGCATGACCAAGGTTCTGTTCAATACTTAGTAGTGTTAATTTACCCAAGGTGTGTGATCCGAGGGACCAAGCACGATCAAGGTTCTGTTTAACACTTAGGAGTTACTCAAGGTGTGTGGTCCGAGGGACCAGGCACGACCAAGGTTCTGTTTAACACTTAGGAGTATTAATTTACCCAAGGTATGTGGTCCGAGGGATCAGGCACGACCAATGTTCTGTTTAACACTTAGGAGTATTAATTTACCCAAGGTGTGTGGTCCGAGGGACCAGGCACGACCAAGGTTCTGTTTAACACTTAGTAGTGTTAATTTACCTAAGGTGTGTGGTCCGAGGGACCAAGCACGACCAAGGTTCTGCTTAACACTTAGGAGACAAGCAACAACAATAGGCATCAATATGAGAATAGAGACTTCTATTAATAATAATACCTTTTCAGGTTATTTACATTCCAAGGGTGCGGTATAGCCCTCTCATCTAGATCTTCCAAGTAAAAGGCTCCTATTCCAGCTATTGATAGGATGCAATACGAGCCTTCTCAGTTAGATCCCAATTTTCCCCAAGCTAGGTTCTTTGCACTGCCCACGACCTTCCTTAAAACTAAATCGCCTAGCGCAAGTGGTCTTAGCTTAACATTGGCATCATAATTCTGCTTGAGCTTATGCTGATAATAGGTAGTTGAACCGCAGCGTTCTCTCTACGCTCGGCAACTAGGTCCAGACTGTCCATTAGCAGTTGGTTATTGTCGGCCAAGGTGAATGAACTGGTTCTAAGTGTGGGGAACCCCGTTTCTGTGGGGATGACAGCTTCAGCACCGTACGTCATTGCAAATGGGGTTTCCCCTGTAGATCTTCGGGGAGTTGTCCTGTAGGTCCAGAGAACATGCTGTAATTCTTCCACCCATTTTCCTTTAGTGTCGTCCAACCTCTTCTTAAGACCGCTTACTATGACTTTGTTAACTGCTTCAGCCTGACCGTTTCCTTGGGGGTATGCGGAGGTGGAATACCTGTTCGTAATGCCTAATTCACAACAAAAGCTTCTGAACGCTTTACTATCAAATTGTAGACCATTGTCCGAGATGAAAGTATGTGGTACTCCAAACCGGATTATGATGTTTTTCCATACAAATTTCTGGACATCCACATCCCTGATGTTAGCCGAGGGCTTGGCTTCAACCCACTTGGTGAAATAGTCAGTTCCGACGATCAAGTATTTCTTATTCCCGGCTGCCTTAGGAAAAGGACCAACAATGTCCAGGCCCCATTGCGTGAAAGGCCATGGATTGGATAAAGAATTCAGCACACCCCCCGGCTGATGTATGTTTGGCGCAAACCTCTGACATTGGTCGCATTTCTTCACGTACTCCTGTGAATCTCTTTGCATGATTGGCCACCAGTATCCCTGAGTTAGGGCTCTGTGTGCCAGAGACCTACCTCCTGTGTGGCTACCACAAATCCCTTCATGCAGCTCTTCGAGGAGTAGCTCCGTGGCCTCAGGATGTACACAAAGTAGGTAGGGTCCAGAGAAGGAGCGTTTGTAGAGCCTGCTGTCCCCTAATAGCCAGAACCGGGGAGCCTTTCTCCTTACTTTGTCAGCTTCGGCCTTGTCTGTTGGTAAGACATCGTCCTTGAGGTAGGTTACCATAGGGTCCATCCAGCTTGGTCCTACTCTAACTTGATAGATGCTGAACTCTTCCTTCTCCTCGGCATGCCGCTGAACATCTTCTACCAGAATAAGTCGGGGTAATCCTTGAACCGAGGAGGTAGTATGTGTGGCCAAGGAGTCCGCGTGTGTATTCCCACTCCAAGGAACATGTTGTAGGTTAAAGGACTTGAATCGCGATTGCAATCGCCTGACCTACCTCAAATACTTCTGCATCCTCTCATCACGTGCTTCTAATTCCCCCCTGACCTGTTAGACGACCAGTGCTGAGTCCAAAAACACCTCCACGGTGCTCCCACCCATTCTTTTGATCATGGCCAATCCGAGCAGCAACGCTTCGTATTCGGCCTCATTATTAGGAGCCGAGAAGTTTAGTCTGAGGGATTTTTCGATGACAACATTCTCAGGGGATATCAAAACTAACCCCACCCCTGAGCCTCTCTAATTGGCCACGCCATCAGCGTACAATTTCCAGGGCAGGGACCCTTGCATAGATACTAGGCCAACTAAATTTCCATCCATGTACATCGTCTCGGCAATCTCTTCTAACACAGGCTCGGTAAATTCGGCCACCAGATCGGCCAGGATCTGCCCTTTAACAGAGGTACGAGGCATGTACTTTATATCAAAAGCCCCTAGGATTGTGCCCCATTTTGCAATCTTTCCAGTACAGTCTGTGCTCCAAAGCAATGACCTAAGCGGGGGTTGGGTAAGGACCACGATCGTGTGCGATTGGAAGTAGTGAAGAAGTTTGCGAGTGGCATGAACCACTGCAAAGATGGCCTTCTCAAGTGACAGGTAACGGACCTCGGCCTCGTGGAGGGATTTACTTATGTAGTAAACGGGCTTCTGAATGCCATTGTCGACCCGTATAAGCACCAAACTCACAGCATGAATGGCTACCGCGATGTAGGCGAATATGACCTCGTCCATAGCAGGACTGGACATGATGGGGGGCCGAGATAGGTAGTCCTTTAGCTGCTGGAAGGCCAGAATACATTTTTCATTCCATTCGAATCCTTTCCACTTGTTCAACAGCTAGAAGAAAGGCCGGCATCTTTCTGCCGATCTAGAGATGAACCGGTTAAGAGCAGCAGTCATGCCAGTTAACTTCTGGACCTCTTTTGGGTTCCGAGGAGGTTGTAGGTTGTTGATCGCCTTTATTTGGTCGGGATTGACCTCGATTCCGCGGTGAGTGACCATATAGCCTAGAAACTTTCCTGATCCAACGCCGAAAGAGCATTTCGAAGCATTAAGTCTCAGCCTGTGTTTCTTTAGGATTTCAAAAATGCCTCCAAGGTCGTCGACGTGCTCGGATTCTAGCTTACTCTTGACTACCATGTCATCAATGTAAATCTCAATGTATTTTCCCAGTTGTGGTTCAAACATTTTTGTCATCATCCTCTAATAGATGGAGCCTGCATTCTTCAAACCGAATGCATTACCTTATAATGGTAGTTTCCAATGGGAGTTATAAAAGGCCGTTTTCTCTTGATCGTCTAAGGCTAAGGGAATCTAGTGGTACCCTTGGAAGGCGTCTAAGAAGCACATTCGAGGATGACCTACGGTTGCGTCTACTAGTTGATCAATCCGCGGCATGGGAAAGGGATCTTTTGGACAGGCTCTATTTAGGTCCATGAAATCCACGCATACGCGCCATTTCCCGTTCTTCTTCTTCACCACCACCGTGTTGGCTAGCCATTCTGGGTAAAAGACTTCCTTAATAGCCCCTGCCTGCTTTAGCCTGTTCACTTCATCCCTTACAACATCGGAATGCTCTCTGGACGAGCGTCGAGGTGGCTGCTTTTTGGGAAGGGCAGCGGGGCTCACATTAAGGTGATGGCAGATATACTTGGGATTCACCACCGGGGCCTCATAAGAGTTCCAGGAAAACACGTCGATGTTTCTCTTAAAGAACGCCAGCAGCTCTTCCTTTTCCCGAGGAGGCAATTGAGCCCCTATCTGGAAAAACTTTTCTGGGTCTTCCTCAATGACAATTTTGTCCAGTCTCTCGCATTTCTCCTGGTCTGGTTCCATGGTATTGGGGATAATCGGGCTCTTTGACTGCTATGAATCCCTGCCCGAGGTGATGGCTTGCTCGGCAATGGGCTGATGTGCAATGGCAGCTATGAGGCACTGTCTTGCCATAGACTGGCTTCCCACAATTTTCTCAACTCGTTCTCTAGACGGGAACTTAATTTTTAGGTGCAGGGTTGAGGAAACGGCCCCCAGGGCATGAAGCCAAGGTCTGGCTACAATGGCTGTGTAGGGAGAGTACGCATCCACCACGATAAAGTCCACTTCGACTACCTCAGATCCTGCCTGTACGGGTAGCCTGATTTGGCCTTTAGGGATGACGGTTTTCCCGTCAAAGCCAATCAAGGGAGAGTCATATGCGGTTAGATCTTCGGGCCGTAATCCCAATCCTTTATACAGGTCAGGATACATGATCTCAGCCCCACTCCCTTGATCAACCATCACCTTCTTCACATCGTACCCCCCTATTCTTAGGGTGATGACCAAAGCATTGTCATGGGACTGAATTGTCCCCCGTTTGTCTTCGTCCGAGAAGCTTAAGGTTGGTCGGACCTCTAACCTGGACTATTTTACTTTCTGACTAGCGTCCTCAGCAGACATCCCATAAATGGACATCACTCTAGAAGGGCAAGATCCAGTTCTTCCAGACGCCGCGAAGATAACATTGATAATGCCCAACGGGGGCCTTGATGAGGCTGTCCCCGAAGCCCCTGGCCTGATGTGATCTCCCTAGCTGTTAGGCCGATAAGTAAACTATTGCAGTTTTCCTTCCCTTACAAGTTGTTCTAAGTGGTTCTTCAAAGTCCTGCAATCCTCTGTAGTATGCCCTCGTTCCTGATGATACTGGCAGCGAAGGCTTTGATTACGCTTCGTGGGGTCTCCCCCCATCTTGTTGGGCCACCTAAAGTATGGCTCATTCCGAATTTTATCCATAATCTAGTGAATCAGTTCTCGAAACACGGCATGAACTGCCTATGATGCGACAGACCCAGACTGCACATTATAGTCTCTCCACGGCCTGCTATTACTGTATCGGTCCGACCTGAAATCCCTCCTCTCCTGAGGGATAACCTTAGCTTTTCCCTTTCCGAGCATCTGGTCTTCCTCAACCCGCTTATATTCGTCAATGCGGTCCATCAATCAGCGTACGTTTCTCACGGGCTTCTTGGTCAACGACTTCCTTAGTTCGTGCTCGGCTGGTAAGCCGACCCTGAAGGTTCTTACGGCCACATCATTGAAGCTCCCTTCAATTTCGTTGAACATTTCCCAGTACCTATCCGAGTACGTTTTCAACGTTTCCCCCTCTCGCATAGACATGGATAGCAAGGAGTCTAGTGGTCGAGGGACCTTAGTGTTCATTACGAATCGAGAGTAGAAGGCCCTGGTGAGCGCCCGAAAGGATCCAACAGAATTAGCCGCGAGGCCGTCAAACCATCTCATGGCTACAGGCCCTAAACTGGAAGGGAACACTTTGCACATGATTGTCTCATTCCGAGAGTGGACAGCCATTTTTTGGTTGAAGTGACTCACATGCTCCACGGGATCAGTTCGTCCATTGTATGCAGTGAAGATGGGCTGAGTAAAACGTCGAGGAAGGCTTCCTCCTTCGATGCTGCGTGTGAAGGGTGACCTGGAAATCTGGTTGAGTGCCCTGTTCATTGCGTCGCTTCCCGCACCCTTTGAGGACGTGTTTCTGCTCCTGCGGTGATGATGACGCTCTTCCTCATGAGAGAAAGATTCACTAGGAGGTGTCCTGGAGCGACATCTATAACTAGCGTCGTCATCATCGTCAGAAGAGTCATCCGTGATGGATGGACTACTAGTTGGGCTGCGCCTCCTCCGTGCATGGCACAGCTTCTTCTTCAGGCGTTCAATCTTGCGTTGCATGTCCCTCGTGGTGTCCTTATGAGACTCATCACCCTCACCTCTACGTCGATTCCTATCGGTGCGGTTTGTGTGCACACTTCCTTCGCGGTCTCTTTCTCGCTCGAGGCGTGAGAAGTGATCAAGATGTTGCGAGCTTTCTGACTCCACTCCGTCAGGACCTGACCCAGCCATGATTCAAGCCTCCTGTCTCAGCTCACCAACGTAGCAGTTAATTTCCCACAGACGGCACCAATTGTAAGGACACAAATTACAATTTGGGCTTGTAAGAGAGAGATGAATTCAAGTCCAGCAAGTAAACAGTATTCTTACAATGAATTTGTAAGAGAGTGGGCTAAGTAAACTCGATTGAGAATGAGCTGGATGGTGGCCCAAACTTAGTTATGATCAGCCTGATAAAGATGGAATGCTGGGACTATTTTGGATGCTGCTCGGCCTAGTCCGAGAAGTCTATCTTAACAATTGGCTGAGTGTTTCTCTTTCTCTTTTTTCTTTCTTCCTCCTTTTCCTTTCTTTTTCTCCACCTTTTTTGTTGCTTTCAGCTCCCCTTATATATTAGTTCTTCCCACGTGCCAATTAGGGGGTTCCTTCTTGATACTTGTCCCATCAACCTTCCCCTAAAGCCTTTGCATGGTAGCTGTAAAGGACCCGGGTCACTGTTCAGATGTCATTTCTCCATTAATGCGACCATGATGTTAGCTGCAGGATCATAAATGCGGTGGCAGCAGCCTTTTACTTAATATCTGAACGTTGCCACCTGTCTTCTTTGGCCTACATAAGTTAGGGAACTCTCCAGAAATGCTAATGTCAATGTTGAAGCATCCATCTGGGTCATCTCCTTGGTGATCCGAACAGGCAAGTCTCCTCGGACTAGTTTTTTCTTTCTACATAACTTGTACTTTGAACAAGAGTTGGGGTAGGCAAATTCCCTATGACCTGTTGTCCTCGGACGGAAGGTCTTCTCGGACAGGCCCACGGCCCATTTTTGGGTAACAGGCCCTTTTCCCCTACAATTTTATTTAACTAAAATTTTGAAAAAAAAAATGTAGCTTGCAGCATTAATAATGAAATTATCATGCAACAAATTCAAAATAAAAATATTCGTAGAAGTAAATTGTAAGACTTTATGTATTTAGGTGTTTTTTTTTTTTTGTTGGCTTTTATTTTTTGTTATTGTCAATATATGAATTTATCTTTTTATTAGATTTTGTTTAATTTAAGTTTCTTCATGACCACTCTAGGAAAAAATCCTAGAGCCTCCACTGAGTATTTCATTATTATTTGGCTATCACAATATCACTTAAACCCCAATTTTAGAGCATTAGAATTGGGGATGTAAAACCCTCCGTTGTTATTTTACCAACCAAGACACTAAGAGCACTAGCAGTGGGGGGGGGGGGGGGGGTGTTTAGTGGGGGGTGTAAACACCCCCCAGTTGCTATTTTGCATCCAAATCCTTAAAAACTATCCAACATTCGAGTATGGGTTCTTAAAAGTTTTTGCAACTTATGAACAATGGGTTCGTATATATAGAACCTACTGTTCACAGAAGATGTAAAAAAATAATATTATTTTAATTTAAAAAATCTAATTCTCTCTCCTTCAGTCACCTCACTCTTAACTCATTTCTCATTTTCCTTTCTCTCTCCCCTCTCTAAGTTTCGGTGTCTCTCTCAGATCAATCTCTCCATCGACGTTGATGGCGAGGAAGATTGGCGCTGACGGCAAGGAAGATCGGCGTCGTTTTGCCGGTTTTTGGATGATCGGCATCGTTTTGGATGATCAATCTCTCTATTGGCATCGACGATGTGGATGATCAGCCTCTCTCAGATCAGCCTCTCTCTCAAATCAACCTCTCTATAGTTTTAGTTGTGGTTTTGATTTTTTTTTTTTTTTTTTTTGGGTTTGTGGTGGTTTTTTGTTTTGGGTTTTTGGTGGTGATTTGAGGTTGTTGTGGTTGGTGGTGTGGGTGATTGTGGTGGTTTCAGTTTTGATTGGTGGTAATGGTGGTGGTGGCTGAGTTTAGGTGGATTGTTGCCGTGGTGGTGGGGTGGGTTGTTGCCGTGGATCTGTAGGTTCATGGTGGTGGGGTTTGCTGTAGTGGTTGGGGTGGGTTTTACTATGGTGGGTTTGTGGTGGCATTAGTTTGTGGTAAGCCTATGTGGCAAAGGAAGCTATGGTGGGTCTGGTGGTTTTTTGTTTTGGGTTCTTGGTGGTGATTTATGGTTGTTGTGGTTGGTGGTGTGGGTGATTATGGTGGTTGGTGGTGGTGGTTTCAATTTTGAGTGGTGGTGGTATCTAAGTTTGGGTGGTTGGCTTGATCTGGGTTCTATTCTGGGTTTGGGTTTGGGGATGATGAGAGAGAGAGAGAGAGAGAAGAGACAGTGGATAGGAGAGAGAGAGAGAGAGGGGGTAGTTTTATATTTATTTTATTAGAAAGTATATATTATTTTATTGTGATGTATGTAAAAGTAAAAACTGAGACGTTAGGTGAGTTATAAAATGAGATGATAAATAGATAAAGTAAGTTTTGAAGATGAAAAATAGAGCTTTTATTGCAACCCGGCTGCTAATGCTCTAAAAAAGGGCTTTACTTGAGTATGGGTACCTAAAAGATTTTGCTAACTGTGAACAATAAGGTTGTATATCATTATGTTCATGGGTTGTAAAAATAAAAACACATATTTTAATGTAGCGAGAACGGAAGAGAGAAAAAAGGGGAGAGAGAGAATTGATTTGTTTATATTATTTGTTTGGTATAGTTTATATTATTTTAATGAATAGTATGTAAAAATAGAAACAGAAATGTTGGGTGAGTTATAAAATAAAATGGTAAAATAAATAAGGTAGATTTTGAAAATGTATAATAACCACTTTTTTAGATCTCCAAATACTAATACTCTAAGAAATTACTGCATTTTATAAGTGTAGAATTAAAAGGAAAATATCATTACTATTTGGCTATCACAATATCACTTGAACCCCAGTTGGGAATTACTACATTTTATCTATGCTTATTATACATTCTATACTGATGGTGGTGGTTGAATTGTGTGCGTGGCAGATAGAGAATTTTTCTCAGTTCATTTCATCACGGCGGAACCATATAGACTAATTAGAAAGTCATTGACTGACGCATAAATTTACAACAGCAGCCATAATTAGAAAGTCACGGACCCACAAATATTATTTTTTAACAACTTTTTCATTAAAAATAAGTCTTATTATACTATTTACACATTTAAAAATTATTTTACTACAGTATTTTTCAGTTTTTAGTTTTCAATTTCAGCGGAGGTTAGAGCATTCTAATCAAGAATGCTAAATATGTTAGCATTTATCATTTCAAAATTCTACTTTATCAATTTTAACATACCACTTTACAATTTACCAGACATTAAAAATTCTATTATTTTACCACTTTATTTAAATATTCTTTTTTTATTCTTCCTTTATGTTTTCTTTATTCTTTCTTTATGTTTTCAAATAACTATCACTAACTACCATATTTTCTGCACCCAGCAACAACCCTCACAACTCTCTCCTTCACCAACCTTGTCATCCTTGCAGCATCAACAAATGATCCACCTGATGCATACATGCTCAAGGCATGCAAATAACCTGATGAATTTAAAGGCTTCAACTGCTCAGTGCATACATGCTCAATGCAAGCAAATACCTTAATAACTTAGAATACATATCAATTAAAGAATTCCCCATATACACTTCAAAACCAAAACCTCTACTGATCACTAACCCGTGAACCATTCTTCCTATATTCAAGTCCCCTAAATTAGCACAGCCTCAGCATACATTTCTCCAACACTTCACACACTTAGCTAAGCTTCCAGAGAGACACACAGCTTTTATAAAGAGAAGAAGTTTTGATTCACTTCCCCCAAGACAAAACAGAGTGACAAAAGCAGAGCAATCCTACAAAGTGAAATTGGCAACTTGGGTTGTTATGTTTTCGGCAACACTAAACTAGCAATGTAGTTCAATAAAAGTTCACATACATAACTCATATAAAAATACATAACTCAGATGTCTAAAGGTACAATGCCCTGCTTCTCAATAACCTTTAAAAATTTTCTATAAACATCATGTGTATAAGTATATATGCCACTGAATTCAAACATGATGTATGAAATTCCATACTAGTATAATGTTCATATGTGGATGTTGAACCTAGAAAGCACGGACGCGGCTGGGAGGGTGCTGCACCGGAGTCCGACGCGGGGTGCGGCGTACAACGCAGCTGCTCGCGCGTCGGTGCCACGTCTGAGTTTTTTTTTTTTTTCACGGACTCGCGCTGACTTGGCTTAATTCGCGCCGAACCAAGCCAATATCAACCAAAATAGGGTCGTATCGACTGTATCGGCTGTATTGGGTCGTATTGGCCGGTGACCGAAACGGCCGAAACAGGCCGAAATATTCATTGAATCTCGCCGGAACAGCCGAAATCGGCTTTGAATGAGGCCCAAACATCCTAAATCTATCCTTCCTCAATTTTTTAAGAATATTTTAATAGTAAAAATACATTGAAAATATAAATAAAAATATTTTTAATAATTTTTTAATCGCTGAGTCCCGCCACACCCGCACCCACCTTTTTCAAAACTTGCTGAGTCCCACACCCGAATCCAAAAACGCACCCATGCTTCATAGTGTTGAACCCACAATATATAAATAAATAAATAAATAAAGGGCATTAACCTGTGCACAATACTTCCACTGACCCCATATTATATGATTACATTATTTGAAAAATGATTATTATGCTTACATAGAAGGTATAGCTCTTGCTAAACCGTTTAATTGAATTCTCAAAAGCTATCAAAGGAGAAAGTTATGGAGCATTGATGGGAACCATTTAGGTGTACACAATAGCAAAGGAAAATAGTAAGTCTTAATTGTTCAAACAAATGTAGCTGAACTTGAGGCATGAGGCAAAAGTACTAAAATATCATTTGAGAGACAAAACTACAGGCAGCACGGGTAAACAAGTATTGTAGTAATCATATATATGCATCATGATACGATATATAATGTGAATACACTGAATAACTTTCACACAAGGTCAAGCAGTTAGTACACTTGTCCAATATAAAATCTTAATTGTTAAATACACACTCTTTCAACTTCAGCCTACCATAAGCTCCATATACCTTAACTCAGACGTCTATTCTGAAAAGATGTTTGATAGAATTTTCATAAGCTCAATCTAGGAAACAAACCCAAATTGTAAATAATTACAGCTAGAGAAATATTAGTTCTCAACAACCAAGGAAATGAAAATGAATGGGAAATAATGATCGCAACAAATCTGTCTAAAATCTGTTCAATACATAAAACTCTAAAGATGATACTAGAATTTTAAGGTGGAATTTCAACAAACATAAACCTGTGCTTCACATTCAATGCTGTTATCCTAAGGAGTGAAGCAAGATTGCTAGTATCGCTCTAGTGTTTTGGTTATACTACAAAAAAAGAATTGAATTAGATAAAATCATAGGAACAGAATTAGAAACCAAAAAAAAAAAAAAAGTAAGGTGTACCTGACAAGAGAGAATTAGGGATGAACTGAGGACTTGTCTGCCAAAGCTCAAATCGGGGCCATGCGCTAGTCAACGGTGGTTTTGGAGTGCGAAATTTGGGTAAAGCTTTTACCTCTAAGATCAGATCGGGAAGAACTGAGCAACAATAGAAGACCCACAAAATCCCTAACCCAAAACAAAACTTAAATGGAAGCCTGACCTATGGAGCTTTAGTCTGACCTAAATGGAAGCCTAATCTCCTCCCTTGAATCTTCAGTTTTGAGATAAAAATATGGGTTTCAAGATTGGGTTTTTGGGTTTGGTCAGGGAGAGAAGAGTGGGTTCGGTATCGGTTCACTTAGAGGAAGAAGAGCAGAGGCTATGATTGTTTTGTGATGGTGGTTCGGTCAGAGGGAGTAGTGAAGCGGAGATGAATTGGTGGCGTGAGTTAAGGGAAGGGAAGAGTGGCTTGGGTTGAGGGAGAACGAAGGGAAGAAAAAAAAAAGAAATAAAAAAAAAAAGAGGGAAAACCAGAGGAGATAGGCGCGAAAAGAATGAGAGAAAACAAGAGGAGATAGGCGCGAAAAAGGGAAGCGTGGTTTTATTAAACAAATTTTTTTTTTTTTTTTTTTTTTTTTACAATCATGCTACAGTGGGCTGCTAGAGATAGCAGTCCACTGTAGCTGGATTGCAAAATAAATAAGATTTAAGAATCTTGTTGGAGTATGGTTTTTAGTATTTATAGCATTTAGTATGCTAAATTTTAGCATTTATAGCATTTGCCCTTCTTAATGAGAACGCTCTTAGATCATTCTCATCAAGTGTGTCAAATGCCAAATATTTGGCGTTTGACACACCAAACTCTAAAAAACCACCTCCATCAAGTGTTTTAAATGCCATAATATTTGGCATTGATGAACAGTGCAATCTTATATTTAACACCGCACTGTTCACCAATTGTAAAACTTATAATATTTTTTTATTCAATGGGGCCCACTTTCTTTTCTTCTTATTATTTCTCTTTCTGCCTCATTTTTTTTCCCTCAATACGATCTCAGCCTTCTTCCTTCTCTGTTTTTTTTTCTCTCTCTCCAGTGCCTCTCTTCTCCCTCTCTGGGTTCATAGTCAACATTCTTGAGTTGGCGTTGGCCTTGTTGGCTAGAGTTGAGATTGGAGAGGCCGGGCAACTGGGGTAGTGGTTATTTTTGTGGCTAAGGAGGGTTTTGGCTGGGGTTTTATGGTGGGTTTTGGGTGTAGAAAACTAATTTGAAGAGTGGAAGAACAAGGGAAGGGCGGTGGGTGGTGTTGCTCGATGGGTCTCGCTGGGTTACTGATGGTGTTGTTGTTGTTGTTGTTGTTTTATTTTTTATTTTTTAGGGCTGGGTAACGATGGTGGGTTTGTGGTTGGTGTGCCGTGGGTTGAGGCAAAGAGAGGATGAGAGGGAAAAGTGGGTTGGTGTGCCATGTGGTTGGTGTGTCATGGGTTGGTGTGCCGTGGTTGTGCTATGGGTAGTGTTGTGGGTTAAGGCCGATGGGTGGTGTTGTGAGTTGAGGCCGGTGGGTTGTGCCATGGGTTGTGCCGTGGGTGGTGTCGTGGATGACGATGTGGGTTGTGCCGTGGTGGTGTCGTGGGTTTGTGGTGGCTTGGGTGATGAGAATAAAAAGAATAAAAAATGATAAATAAATAATATTTTAATGAAGTGATAAAAAAAAATAGAAGTTTTGATGTTAAGTGTATTGAAAGGTAATGTGTTAAATGGTATAAAGTTGGGTTTTTAGATGCTAAATGCTAAAAATTTTAAAACTCTTGATGAGAATGCTCTTATGCAGATTTTGCGTAGGACGTACTGACCTTAAGAACCATGACAACGTTAGACCTTCGTCACACAAGACGATAGTGTCACCGATTTTCATGAATGGGGCACCTTGATTTTTTCAAACTTAAGCTCTTTAAATCAATCCGTTTAAAATTTAATTTTTAATTATACACTCTATTTTATTAAATAATGTTTTTTATTCTTTTTTTTTATTATTATATTAATACATCTCTCTTCTATTAATATCTCTCATCTCAATTTCAACGGGTCCTCTCTTTACTCACACACATTTCTCCCCTCCACTAACTCTTTGCCTCTCTTTCATCCCAAACCCCCCACATACATGCGATGAGGTCATATTGGCAACTCTAGCGACAGCGGCGGCAACTCCAAGGTCATACCAGTGACAACCCCGACCGATTTTTCGTTGGGTTTGCGCATGATAAAAATAAAATTCTTCTTTTTTTTATTTTGATGAACAAAAATGGGTAGAGGGTGGCCTAAGTGAGCGTCTTCCACTTGAGCATAACTATAGTGGCACCTTACTCGTTGGGACCCACTATATATGGATATTAGAGGTGTTAACATTTGTGAAGCTTCTACCTTATAGCAGGTGGCTGAGTTTGTTGTATCTTGAGAACAATGTTCCAAATAACTTCTTTGCACCGGTAATACTACCAAGAGGGTACGAATTGCCTCAAAAAAGCGACATGGTTCACGCCTCAATCCCTGTCACCTACCTTTTGTAATTTTCACCATAAAATGAAAGGAAAAGGTTGAGGTCACCACTTTAAGTGCTAGATGAAGATGTCTGGGACAAAGTATCAATATTCTCCACAATTGATTCTTCTCAAATTGTTGGAGAATAGGATAAGCTATACCACAAAAATGGTATATAATAAGTTGCAAAAAGATTTGGGTGATAGAGATTGAGGTGCAAACTAAGGGGCTTTTTGGATTTGTTATTTTCATAACTCATAACTCTGTTTTCATAACTCATGACTCAAAAATGGTGGGACCCAGTGATGAGAAGTCTGTTTGACACCATAACTCAGTTATTGTTTCCATCACTCAATTCTCTAATTTTTGAGTGATGAGTTATGGAAACTGAAAACACATTTTAGCTGTTTTCAGTTTCCATAACTCTATTTTCAATGGCATTTTTGTAAATAACATTGCAACTTTTTACTATGCAACCGCATTTCTTGACTTTTGGTTTTTTTTTTAACAATTCCCAGCCGCATGTTCAGCCACACTTGTTGACTTTCAGTTTTTTTTTTTTTTAACAAAAAGTAAAGGCATAACTGAGTGATGAGTGCCAAAAGGATGTGTTTGGGAAAATTGGAGTATTTTAAGCGATGAGTGATGAGTGACGAAAATTGAGTGAAGAGTGATGAGTGATGACAAAAAAAAAATCCAAACAAGGCCTTAGTCGCTCCCTTAAGACAATTCGCATCCTATCGGTAGTATTATTGGTGCATAAAGGTTATTTGGCATGTCGTCCCTAGGATATAATAAGCTTAGCCAACCGTTGTACACCTTACAAATTTGCACAAATTTATAAGGTAGAAGCTCCACAAATGTTAACCACCTCCTATTACCCATAAATAAAAAGGATTTTATTTTTATTGATTTGATGAATGGAAGTAAGAGAGTGGGTAGCTATGGAAGGAGCTTAGGAAGAAGCTTATTTTTTTGAGTGGTGAAAAGAGATCATGTAATTGTGCTATTTATAAGCTTAGTTTATAAAGAAACCTAAAGTTGTACATAAATGAACATAAGCTTGACAGGGTCATACTTTTATGTAATTGGCATATCCTATAATAAGATGCACTTTACTTGTAATTGGATAGTGCTAAGTGGTTTCAAGAATATCATGAAGTACTTTGAAGAAGTATAACAAGTGGTATTATTGAAGACATAAATATTACTCAAGAAAAAGTACAAGAAAATATCCTATAACAAGATGCACTTTACTTGTAATTGAATAGTTCTAAGTGGTTTCAAGAATATCATGAAGTACTTTGAAGAAGTATAACAAGTGGTATTATTGAAGACATAAATATTACTCAAGAAACAATACAAGAAAAGCTGAATAGGTTGTCTCAATACCTAGCTTGACATCTTCAATCTATCGAGCTTTAATGAATCACGATACCTACCTCAATACCTCTTGAGCTATCCAGGTATGCATATTTTGATTTTTCAGATCTATTTTCGGCCCATGATGACAAGGCTTTTCTAGGGTTTCGTGATCTAGGTTTCCAGACTATATAAAAGCAATATTTTATAGTTATCATCATACACCCAGAGAAAAAAATATTGAGATACACGCTTTTGTGAAGTTGCTACGACTTCTTGTGTGTCATAGGGTTATGTACCAAGCCGCTTTCAGATCTACATGTGTGGATTGAAGAACTTTGCATTAACAATAACAATCAAGTTGTTGTGTAATTAGCCACTGATTGGGATTTATGTGTAAGAAAAAATTGTCTCATTTGATAACGTATCAATTTGATAACTTCATATATGTTATGGTTTAATAAGATGTTACTTGTCCTTAAAACATTGGTTAATGGAGAAGTAAGTTTCCTAAGTAACTCCAACTTTGATAGGCAAGTGGAGGTTATGGGTACAAGAAATTTGGTCCTCTCTCTACCTATAAAAGAGACATTCAGCCTTCCCATCAGATACACTGAATAGTTAAAGAGAAAAAAGGGGTCAAGAGAGAGAAACCAATTATATAAGAATTAAGTGTCTTTTATACTAAGACTTGATTTTAAGAAAAGTTCAGCAATGGATCAAGGTAAGTTATATAATTAATTTGTGTAGTTGTGAAATCATGATAATTCAAGATCCTAGAATTTATATTATGGTTTTTTAGAATCTAACAACATAAAGAAAACATTTACATGTGGTATCAGAGCTTGTATTTTAGAATTATCATGTTTTTTCATTAAAAGATTTATAAACAATTATAGTTTCCATTATAATTATTGTGATTTTGGATTTGTGAAAGTAATTAACGTCTTCTATATGATCATGTTCAAGTTTGGATAATATGAAATTTGTTTTTCCATTAGTTAATAACTTTGGGGCATTACAAATTTCTGAGATATTTGGTTCTAGTCTATTTAATTGTTTATTTAAAGATTAACAACTTTAATGTTTAATGTTAAAAACTCAAATTTTAAATTGAGAATATAATATCATCTGACATTCATGAATAGTTATGGTATAAACTCTTTTATACATTGAGATTGTCAGTTATTGTTCTTTATTAATTTTTCCGCCTTATGTTCACTCTTTTAAATGCAATGAATGTTGAATTGCTAAATTTAGTTTATTTAATATTGTAATAAACTACTAATATTATCAAGACTATAACTTACTGTTCTATCCAGTATTTCATTGATGTCTTTTATGAAAGAAGGGACTTATTTGTTTCAACGTAAACATGTATAGCACAAATGTTTACATCTATATTGCTATAATGTATACCATTAATTTAATGTTTATGTATGCAAAGCCATTAATTTAATTTGGAGTCTGTATTTTGATATGAATTGGTAGTCACCAAAGTGGCCCAATCGGAAAGACGCATAGATATCAAGTCAAAATAACTGAAATTTAACACATATTCCCTAGTGTTAAAAATTAGTGACTTTGCAAATCACAATTTTTTAAATCACAAGAATATTAGGTTTTCCCAAAGGTGCACCACTTTCAAGTGATTAATAAATTGGAATAGGATAGTTGATGGATATTCATGGTTGATATTGGAATGGATACCCAAAGGTAATGGACCAACTTAATTATGAATATTTTATTAAATAGTCCTATTAGGTGAAAGGGAATCACAACAATTATTTAATAGTTTACCATAAGAATAGCCCAAAGGTGATCACGGCAATACTATTTATCATTGTTTAAATATGTGTTTTTTGGTTTATTGTTCCTTAATTGATAACTCTTAGCACTAATCTAGTAAGCATATATTATTACCTTGTTGGCAGTCTCAGTCCCTATTTCACTACATTCGCATGCTTCGTCTATTCCCATACTAAATGGAATAAACTTCTAAAATTGGAAAGAACAAGTTCAGTTGCACCTCGGTGTACTAGATCTTGATATAACACTTAGATCTAAGAAACCATCTACTTTTACTAATACAAGCAGTGCAGAAGAAAAGGCTTTATACAAAGCATGGGAAAAATCAAATAGACTAAGTATTATATTTATGTGAATGGCCATAGCAAACAATATCAAGACAACACTTCCTAAAACTGACAGTGCAAAAGAATTCCTTTCATAAGTGGAAGACCGTTTCAAAGCAGCTGACAAGTCCCTTGCAAGGACATTAATGGCTAAACTTACCACCATGAAATTTGATGGTAAGCGTTGGGATACAGGAGCATGCCATTGAAATGACTAATTTGGCTGCTCAATTAAAGACTCTAGGGATGAACGTGGATGAGTTTTTTCTCATTCAATTTATATTAAATTCCTTACCTCCTCAGTATGGGCCATTTCAAATTAATTACAACACTATGAAAGATAAGTGGAATGTAAATCAATTGGCCATTATGCTTAATCAAGAAAAGGCAAGACTTAAGCAACTTGAGTAACATTCAATTCATCTCATAAATTAAGAAGCTGAAAGAAAATGGAGGAAGCCTAAAAAAGGCTTAAATCATGGATCACGCAAAGCAAGTGATCTTGATCCAACTGGTCAGCCTTAAAAGAAGGAAAATGGCAATTATAAATGTCACTTCTGTAAAAAGTTGGGACATTTTAAGAAAGATTGCCCAAAACATAGGCAATGGTTCGAAAGAAAAAATTAAATCTTTAATTAAAGGTTATATTTATGTATGTTTCGAATCAAACCTAACTCAAGTTCCTTCTAATACTTGGTGGCTTGATTCTAGGGCTACTACACATATTTCAAATACGATGCAAGGATTTCTTTCAATCTAAACCATAAATCCAAATGAAATTGTTGTTCCAACAATTGTTGAACAACCAAACAATGTTGAACAACAAATTAATGAACCATTACTCCATAATGAGATGCTCACCAATGAACAGGTGGTAGAAGAACCACAAGAAATAGTATTAAGAAGATCTCAAGAAGAAAGAAAGTTTACTATTTCTGATGATTATATGGTTTTATCTACATGAATCTGATTTTGATATAGGAACAAGTAAGGATCCGATTTCATTTTCACAAGCCATAAAAAGTGTTGATTCTATTAAATGGATGGATGCCATGAAAGATGAAATGAAATCAATGAACCAAAATAAAGTCTGGGATCTCGTCAAATTGCCTGAAGGATACAAGAAAGTTGGTAGTAAATGGGTCTTTAAGACCAAGCGTGACTTTAAGGGCAATATTGAACGATTTAAAGCTAGACTTGTGGCCAAAGGTTTCACTAAGAAAGAAGGCATTGATTACTAAGAGAACTTCTCCCTTGTATCCAAGAAGGACTCACTTAGAATCATTTTGGCATTGGTAGCTCATTATGATTTGGAGTTGCACCAAATGAATGTGAAAATTGCTTTCCTGAATGAGAGTTTAGAAGAGGATGTGTGTGTGTGTATATATATATATATATATATATGTCAACCTGAAGGTTTCCCCATTAAGGGTAAGGAACACTTAGCTTGCAAACTTAAGAAATCAATATACGGACTTAAACAAGCTTCCCGACAATGGTATCTTAAGTTTAATGATACCATTACATCTTTTGGATTTAAGGAAAATACTGTTGATCGGTGTATTTATCTGAAGGTTAGTGGGAGTAAGTTTATATTTTTAATTTTGTATGTTGATGATATTTTGCTTACAAGTAGTGATCTTGAATTATTGCATGAAACCAAGAAGTTTCTCTCTAAGAACTTTGAAATGAAAGATATGGGTAAGACAACTTATGTGATAGGAATAGAAATATTCCGGGATAAATCACGTGGACTATTAGGGTTGTCTCAAAAAGCATATATTGAAAGAGTTCTAAAAAGAGTCAATATGGAGAAATGTTCTACTGAGGTTGTCCTAATTCAAAAGAAGGACAAATTCAGCCTTATGCAATGCCCACAAAATGAATGGGAATGGAAACAAATGGAAGGAATTCCTTATGCTTCTACAGTAGGAAGTTTAATGTATACCCAAACATGCACAAAGCCCGACATCAGCTTTGTAGCTGGTATGCTAGGAAGATACCAAAGCAATCCAAGATTGGATCATTGGAAAGCTGCAAAGAAAGTGATGAGATACTTGCAAGGCACAAAGGATTGCATGCTCACATTTAAGAGATCTGATAATCTCGAGGTCATTAGTTACTCAGATTCAGATTTTGCTAAATGTGTTGATAGTAAAAAGTCCACTTTTGGTTATTTGTTTATGTTAGCTAGAGGAGTAATATCATGGAAAAGTTCAAAGCAAACTATCACTGCTACATCCACTATGGAAGCTGAATTTGTGTCATGCTTTAAGGCCACAGTTCATGAATTGTGGTTGCAGAATTTTATCTCAGGACATGGAATTGTTAACTCTATTTCCAAGCGACTGAGAATTTATAGTGATAATTCTGCAGCTGTATTTTTTTCTAAAAACGATAAGTATTCTAATGGTGCGAAACACATGGAATTGAAATATCTTATTGTTAAGGAAGAAGTTCAAACAACAAGTGTCAATAAAACACATAAGCACACAACTTATGATTGCAGATCCACTGACAAAGGGGTTACCTCTAAAGACATTTAAGGAACATGTTGATCGAATGGGTCTTGAACGTAGAATATGATGGTTGTTATTGTAATGTTACTTTATGCTTTTGACACTTAGAGATCTCATTAAATGTGTTTCTGATTATTCCTGTTTTATTTTATGTAGATACATATATGATGATGAATGAATAATAACAGGAATAGTCTCTAACAAAAGAGACATTATTGTTGGACCTTTTAAGTCACTTCTCATTGATAGGCTATATTAAGCAAGTTGCTAGTGTTGTAGTACATGGAAGGAACTATGTCGTATAATTGATATGGAATTGCCATGACTCGCATTAGTAGGTTGTTTAATTATAGTATTATGATAACCAATTTAAAGTAAGAGGATGTGTACCATTGTGCACCTAATAGTTAATCTTATTAAGCGTTGACGTAAGTTATCATATGGGCCAAGTGGGAAAATGTAAGAATAAATTGTCCCATTTGATAATGTATCCATTTGATAACTTCATATATGTTATGGTTTAATAAGATGTTACATGTTCTTAAAATATTGGTTAATGGAGAAGTAAGTTTCCTAAGTAACTCCAACTTTAATGGGCAAGTGGAGGTTATGTGTACAAGGAATTTGGTCCTCTCTCTACCTATAAAATAGACATTTAGCTACCCCATCACATACATTAAATAGTTGAAGAGAAAAAAGGGTCAAGAGACAGAAACCAATTCTATAAGAATTAAGTGTCTTTTATACTAAGGCTTGATCTTAAGAAAAGTTCAGCAATGGATCAAGGTAAGTTTTATAATTAATTTGTGTAGTTATGAAATTATGATAATTCAAGATCCTGGAATTTATATTATGGTTGTTTATAATCTAACAACATAAAGAAAACATTTACATCGTGCAGAGAAGAAGTCTCAGCAAGATCAAGTCTAATTGGAGATTAGCATAAGGGCTCAACTTTATGTTGTTATTTTGGGATAAGACAGGTATGAGTAAAATTCCTTATACTTGTAACCACTTGTTCTTAATTAGCAGATTATTTGAAAGTGGTGACCTAAAATTTACCGATTGAGGTTTTCGCCTGTGAAAGTTTTCCTCATTCGTCAACATCATTGTGTCAATTTAGTTTCTGTTGCACACTAGTTTAGATTGGTGATTTGTTTGTGGCTCCACGATATTACATGTAATTTGAAATATTAATTAATTTGAGTAATTGAATTAATTAATCAAGGTAAATCTATAACCCAACAAAGCTCAACTCACACCCAATAACTTCATATTAAACAAAAAAAAAAAAAAAAAAAACGATGCAAAGTGAGTTATCATTCTTATATTTTTGCTTTTAAGACGAAAGGTAAAAGAGAAGTGAGTTACTACTCTCTTGGTTTATGGCATCAAGTTCAAAGGCTTTTTTTTATATATAAATTAAAATACTAACAATGTTCAATACTTGGAGTTCAAAATTTACCAAAATAGCTATTCAAGTACATAACAAGCTTGTTTTTCATGTTAATCTTTAAAATACATGCGTGACATCATAAATACAAAATGTACTAATAGAGAGTTTAGATCCTTAAAAAAGATAGAGAAGAGGGGAAAAGAGAGTGAGGTGTTAACGCATTAGACTAGCAAATGTATCTCATGAGACATCTCTTATAATTGAAAAATTCGCATATATAGACTCATATATGTTGTGAGAGAGATGCCTTATGAAATTGTCTCATAAGATAATTTTTCATTAAATTGAAGATAGAATTCAATGAGAGGGAATTTATCAATTTTTTTTTTTTAGTGAATATGTGTAAAACATGCAGTGAGAGTAGTATCCTGTTAAATCTAAGCGGATCTAAATTTCACCTATACACGCATCTCTCACACTACACCGAAAGTTAGAAATGCCAAGTTGCCAACAACTAAAGCTGTTACCGTGGCAAGTCTTCAATTTTGAAAGGTCAAAGTCAAACAACATATAAATTATTTGTTTATTTCTCTTGATTTTTTATTTTATTTTTAATAAAACCTTAGACTTTTTCTCGATGTTACTTTGTTTGGCTTGATTTGCTAAGAAACTTTATAAATTTAAAATTGCTCGTATTTGCTGCATATGTTTGTAAGTTTGAATTTTGTAAAGATGGGATGTCAAAACTCATATTTTATATCATCTAATAAGAAATTGTCACATCGACTTTTTGCTTAAGACTTAATATATTCTACCACACCTAATAACACAGCATCTGACCTTTACTTAAAACCTAAAATATAATGTTTATTGAGATATTATCATGTGAAATATATTTATGTTTTAGTAATTTAATAATATGACATATCCTTATTGGAGGGTGTAAACCAGAGGGTTTACACCAATTCCTTATAGAATTTATTCTCTATGCGTATATATGGATTTACATTGTTTTTGGACGTGAAATTCTCCATCTCAAAAACTGGATAAAAAGAACTAGAATTTTCAAAGAGATTAAATTGTAGGAAGATCTTATATGAGAATCTATATCTATATATATAATAATGGTGAAGCTGAAAGAAACTCAATTAGAATTCCAAATTAGAGTTCCAATTTTGCGCCATATGTCATAAATTATTTATTCTTAGAGAGTTTTATTTCTTAATTTTAGAATCAAACGTGGGACCACATCATAAATATTCATCCAAGTGAGTTATTAAGTACAAAAACCAAAAATTCTAGAATAAATAAATCATAAAAAAAAAAGTGCTTCACAATAATTTTAAAAGAAAAAAATATGAACAATTTATATTTTATACCTAATAATATCCTTACAAAAATTTTTAAAGAGTTAACAAAATATAAAAATGACTATCAATAGTATTTAAATTATATATATAAGAATTATATTATATATCTTATTGTCTATTCTACTATTTAAGAGGTTGTACCTGTTTGGATCGGATTTTTTTTTTTTTTTTTTGTTCCAAAATACCCCTACACCCCTAGGTTTAAGTAGAGACAAAATTAAATGATAGTTAGGTAAAAATACATATCTAACTTGCACTAAAACATTGTCTATAAAATAGGACCACTCTCTTGATGGTTTTCAAATTACTTTATTCATTTATAAAAAAAATTAAATTAAATTAAAACAAACACACGTTTGTTTGTGAATATATCTGCCATGATAATTGATAAAAATAAAAAGTAAAAAAAACACACACATCTACCGTTATTGCAAAAAAAAAAAAAAAATCAATTACCTTCATAAAAAAAAAAGAAAAAAAAAAGAGTCTATTATTCAAACTACCTCTATTTCCCATGTTTCATGTTTCCACATTCTTTTTCAGTTTTTTTTTTTTTTTTTTCATTACCATCTCCATTCTAATTGCATCATTTAAATTGTTAATGATGTTGATTTCAAGAGTTTGAGCTGTGATTTTGTAACCCTTACGATCATCATTTCCTCCGCCAATTTGTGAAATCTCTTACACTTTCAAGAGTGCTGGCAAGTTTGATCTCATTCCTATTTCCTATGATATTTTCTTTTGTTCCTTCTGCTTTTATGAAATAGTTTTATGGAGTTTAATTTGATCTAATACGTTTTGCATGCCATTTTGAATGAAAGGATTTTGGTTTCAAATTGGTGGATGAGGATGAACGGGCATTATTCCTATTGGGAAACATGTACTAAAAGGTATGTTTACACTGTTCAATCTATTCAAATTTTCTATCAAAATTTTTCTTTTACTTTGGTTGGACCAAAAACTCTTGAGAAAGACAGTAACATCCTTATTCCATTCACATTGTGGTTTGCAGATATGTGTTTCAACTGAAAGCACTATAAATTATCATGCTGACATTAACGTGATCATTGTAATGGTGATGAAAAATATTACTTGAAATCCATTTTTTATAATGGTGATCACAATATTAAAATACTGATGGGCATTTGTAATTTTTTATGTCGGTTTTCCTAAGAAGAATTATCATACTGACATTAACGTGATTATTGTAATGGTGATGAAAAATATTACTTGAAATCCATTTTTATAATGGTGATGTTTCATTTTTTAGGACTCTTCACTGATGTGTAGGCTTTGAGGTCAGTACTATTTGGCTTTGTTCTTCTCTACATTATTTGTTGTAATAACAATGCCAATAAGAAGACGCTAAACAAGAATTACCATACTGATGTGTAGGCAAAGGAGATCAGCGTGAGAAGTAAAGAGAGTAAACTGATTTTGGGTGAAAGTATTTTCTCAAAAAGACACGTTCCAGGTTAGTTTTTAACTCTAAAGCTAGCGTTTATCACCTTGGCTTAAATTGTTATGGTTTGCAACTCTGATTTTTTTTAAAAACGTTCCTAAGAAATCATAGCTAAAAAAAGTCTTGAATTATCAGATTATGTGTTAATTTTCTTCTCCATGTGTTGTTTTATCTTCAACAAAAACTTATTATTTTATCATGATTTAGATTGTAAAAGGACTACACTTTGTTATCATTATCCTTTCCATATCATTGTCTTATCTTATCTTATGTTTTTTTTATTTTTCTTTTTTTTTATTTGGTCGGTTTGATGGGCGTTTGAGTATCTTCTCTAATTAATGACTATTTTTTAAAGAATAGGAATGATATATATTGATTTGTCTTCTTTTTCTTTTTTCTTTTTTTTGTGGTTATCGGGTTTGACTCATTATTTAAGTGTATGTGTTCTAAGTGGTGCCCTCTCTTCCTCTTATTATTTTTGTTTGTTGTTTTTCTTACATTTAAGCCTTACTCTCTTTTTTTTTTTTTTAGGGTGACATATCAACAATTTGTTTAGATTGCATAGCAGACACATTGGATAAAGAATTCGGGTGAGCGAAGTGGTAGTCAATCTATCAAGTAGTCGTTAAAAAACATTTTTTGTAATATGAATATCCTACGTTATGAAATTTAATATTATCCTTTTTTGTGCCTTTCATTGTACATTTGATGACTTTGTAAGCAATTGTCATATACGCAAATTTGCTAAAGCAAGAATAATACTGGAGAACTTATCTTTAAAGATAAAATTTTAAAATTGTGGTGAAAATTGCTTCTAAATAATAGACTAACTGTTAGGGGTAAAAACCTACACTCTTAAATATATCTTATAGTTGATAGTTTAAAATGTTACTTCATTTTAAATTTTAAAAATTGGTAAAATTTAATCTAATCCAAAAAGACTCCAAACAAACCATGTACTCAATTAAGAAATTTGCATGAACTTTTTTTTTTTTTTTAGGGTGGTGAGTCCTTTAATGTTGGTTTTCTATTTTTTTGCAACTTCTAGCGAAAAAAAAAAAAAAACAAAAAAATCAGCGTTGGGGGTAAAAACCTACACTCTTAAATATATCTTATAGTTGATAGTTTAAAATGTTACTTCATTTTAAATTTTAAAAATTGGTAAAATTTAATCTAATCCAAAAAGACTCCAAACAAACCATGTACTCAATTAAGAAATTTGCATGAACTTTTTTTTTTTTTTTGAGGGTGGTGAGTCCTTTAATGTTGGTTTTCTATTTTTTTTGCAACTTCTAGCGAAAAAAAACAAAAAAAAAAAAAAAATCAGCGTTGGTTTCTTATTTTTTTGCAACTTTAAGCAAAAAAAAAAAATCCCATCAACGTTGGTTTTCTATTTTTTTGCAACTTCAAGCAAAAAAAAAAAAAAAAATCAGCATTGGTTTCCTATTTTTTTCCAACTTTAAGCCAAAAAAAAAAAAACCCATCAACGTTGGTTTCCTATTTTTTTGCAACTTCAAGCCAAAAAAAAAAAAAAAAAAACCTATGTTTTAGGTATTTTAATAACATGCCAACACTATTTTACATTTAATTTTTTTTTAATGTTTTAAGTATTTTTATTCCTAAAATTTTGCCTATTATTTAGAGACTAAAGCAAGAATGATATTGGAGAACTTATCTTTAAAGATAAAATTTTAAAATTGTGGTGAAAATTGCTTCTAAATAATAGACTACCTTTTAGGGGTAAAAACCTACACCCTTAAATATATCTTATGTTTGATAGTTTAAAATGTTACTTCATTTTAAATTTTAAAATTTTTAAAATTGGTCAAATTTAATCTGTTCCAAAATAACTTACCAAAAGACAACAAAACTCCAAACAAACCATGCCTTTTAAATTTGCATCAAGTGTTACGTGTCCTCAGTCAATAAATTTGCATCAACGTTTTTTTTTTTTTTTTTTTTTTTTTTTTTGAGGGTGGTGAGTCCTTCAACATTGGTTTCCTATTTTTTTACAACTTCAAGCAAAATAAAAAAAAAATCCCAATGTTTTAGCTATTTTAATAATATGCCAGCACTGTTTTACATTTAATTTTTTTAAAATGTTTTAAGTATTTTTATTCATAAAATTTTGCCTATTATTTAGATATTATTTAGAAGTAATTTTTTCGACGATTTTTTACTTTTATATTTAAAGAAAAGAGGAAAAAATAAAAACCCATGTTTTATAGATTTTCAACCAATTAATAACATGAAGCCTTTTCTATACCCCAAAAAAAAAAAAAAAAATCCTTCAATAGTTGGGGGAGGGAAATTTCAACCAACTAAGCTATTATTTTTAAAAAAAAAATATTATGGCTAAAATATTGTGTTTACATATTTTAGTGTCAGAGCATTGCAACTCAAAAATAAGGGTGCAATATTATTTTGCAAAACATTTATATAAGAAATTTGACTACAAAATTTTAACATAACACATGCTTCTACTTTTACTAAAATTTTATTAGAATTGCACATATTACTACAATTCTTACATGTCATTGGCCAAGAGCCTTGCATTTATAATTTACTCCAATGTTTACAGGTTTAAATTCACCCTCTTTGGACTAAGGAATAATTATTGCGCTAAATATTTATATATGTGCAACTAACACGATTATTATTATATTTTGTCTATTTTAATGCAGAAATGAGTTTGGAAAATACACCAATGACTCATACCAATGATGTAGAAAATGCAAGTTCACCACATGTATTTTGTAAGTAGTTTTATTGTTATGATTTCATTATGCATTTTTATTATATGCACTATTTATAAGATTTATTCAATGGATCTTTTTTTCCTCCCCTTATAGGTTAATACTAAATTATAGCATTATCTTCCAATTAATAATACATTGTTTACTACATAAACAAAATTGGCAAAAAAAGATAATAATTACAGAATACTAGCCTCTGAGCACGCTCTTCTATTTTTTGGGTAAGGGTTAATTTAGAGCATTTATTATAATTTGGGATTACTACATTTTCCAATCACAAAAAAAATCTAGGGGTGTGATGAGTGTTCTGCATTTTGGATGAAATAATTTATTCATCACACCCCTAGATTTTTTTTGTAATTGAAAAATGTAGTAATCCCAAATTATAATAAATGCTCTAAATTAACCCTTATCCAAAAAATAGAAGAGCCTCTGAGTACGCACTCACGCGTAAGCGCGTACTCAGAGGCTAGTATATCTTTAAGTGTATCCATATATATATATATATATATATATATATATATATATATATACATGGGGTTACAAGCTAGTTACTAATAAAATATGGATATTTTGACAATTATTCTTCTTGCTAATCAATCAATTTATATGTATAGGCCTTTTTCTTTGGGTCAAGCTGCTTTTATGGATCTCTTTCAATTTGGGGCCTGTTTTTGTTTATTTTTCCTGTGTATCAGAGACTCAGAGTGGTCAATTGTTAAAGTAATTGACCCGAAATATTTTTTTTCTGGCCTAACAAGTTGGATTTGGCCCATTTAAGTGGCTTATTTCTCTTGCCCAAGCCCACTTAACTTAAAGTTGGCAGTCAGCACTATCCAGCATAGCAATTTCCTGGCCTTACATTAGTTAGGCGGCCGAAACAAAAAGCTCTAATCAAAATGTAACGAGTCATGTGCACCGTGCCCATGTACGTACTGGGCTTAACAAACAAATAGGACGTAATGAAAGCAAAAGACCTTCTCCACTAATCTTTTTTAATTTGAAAAAAAAAATTATCTTTTATAGATTGGGACAGGGAAGGAATGAAGTTGGTTTTTGTTTGAGGGTATCTTTGGTTGAGGTAAAAACAGGGAAGATAGAAAATAGAGAGAGATAAATATGGTAGAAAATGGCATATTTCACCGTTTGGTTTAAGAGAGAAAATAAGAGAAACAGAAAATGGAGAGGAAAATAATCTCTCAGGGCCCACACTTTTTTATCCTCCCAATTTGGGAGGAAAAGATATTGATGATGTAATTTATACAAATACCATCACTTTATTACACTCACCTACCCCTCTCACTTTCCCACTATTATATAACAAGGACATAATAGTCAATTTATATAAACTACATTTTCCATTCTCCTATTTTTCTCTCCAACCAAACAAAAAAGTTTTCCACCTTCTCACTTTTTCACTCCTCTAACCAAACACACATGAGGGAAAATCAAATCTTTTCTATCCTCCTACTTTTCCATTTTCCCACTAATTTTTCATCCTCCCACTTTTCCACTCTTCCAACCAAACGAACCCCTTTTTGGGGTGTCTTAAATTGAAAGTTTAAGAATCTTTTTGTGGGTTTATAAAGTAACACAAACACTACCTTAACAAAATAATCCAAAGAAGTTATGAACGTATGGCTGTAGAACATTCACACAAGTACATATGGTGGGTGGTACTCTAGCACACTTAACACTTGTGTGTGTGAAACGTGTGAAGATCAAACAAATCATTCTTATTTTATTAAAGTAAGATGAGATGAACTAGATCATAACTCGTGGAAGTTATTTTTGGATATAGAAATAACTGAACTTAAAAGATAATTGATTTTTTTTGAAAGGTTATGAATTATTCTAAAAAGCCATATTATTTCGAAAATGTGTCAATTTAAATGTTCTGGTCCGTTTGGATTGGGGGGAGGGAGAGAGAATAGAGTAAAGCGGAGTTGATTAAGCGTAAAATTAGCTTATTTGTAACCAACACTACTTTACTCTCCTCCACTCTCCCTCCTTCCCCCCTCCATCCAAACAGGCCATGAGTCATAACTTTTCATTATTTATGAATTAAGAACTTGAATCATAATCAAATATCAAAAATGAAAGATGAAAGATGAAATTTTAGTAAGCAATTCTCTTGGAAGAAAATTTACATTTGTTGCCTACAATTGGTTACTTTTTTATATCCTAGAAGTAAATTACTGTTAATCCAATCACTAACTTTTTATAATGAGGGTAATTATAACTTTAAAGAAAGTGTTTCCAATACGTCTCAAAGTCACATTATATTTTGATCACTTTCAATATTTTCAACACTAAGATTGTCCATTGAGCACACAAGCTATCAACCCAAAACAAAGGCTTTTGCCCTGGAGAGAGAGAGAGAGAGAGAGAGAGAGAGAGAGAGAGAGAGAGAGAGAGAGAGAGAGAGAGAGAGAGTTCTTCTTTGTGCAAAATGATGAGAAGATTGAACCCCGAGTGTCAATTGGCAGAATCTTTGGTCCTTGAACTTACCTTATAAATTGATTGTTTTTATGTAAAAATTTCGATTAAAAATAGTTCTGCCTAGGAGAAACATATGTACTTTTACCTCCTATATTCTACCAAAGCTCTATGGCTAGGTTTAGACCTGAATCTCATAGTAGATCTTTTCCATTTATGTCAAGGGCAACACTAGCTAGCATCATAGCTAGAGAATGTTCATTTGTAGGATGATAAAATTTCAATTTATTAGCAAAATTATATAATTAGTTGGATAAAAAATTATATTTGTCAATTTAGTTTTTATAAAATCATAATTGAAAATGAATCTTTGATTCGAACAATGTAATATAAATAAATTCTTAGTATAGTTTTACAAAAAAAAAAAATACAAAACATATATTAATGATATTTACTTTAAATAAATAAAGAAAATTAATTAAATATCACCATTGAGTAAGTTCAACTAAAAAAATGGGTTTGAATATATAATCTAGTTTGAGATGAAATTGAATAAGAGAGAAACTTATCCTTGAAACAAGAGTAAATATACTTGTGCAAATATTAAACTAAAATAGAGCACACTAAACCCAAGTGTCAAACCTAAGTCAAATTTAACCCAAAAAAATATTATATCTATTTTAGTTAACCACTTTTTATTTTTCAAAATTAAATTGCATAAAATTCTTCATTTTTTTCTTTATTTTTAAATAAATATTCTTTTTGTTTTTTTTTTTTTTTGGTTTTTGTTTTTGTTTATTATTATTTTTTTCTCTACTTATTGACCATACAAACCCAAAATCACTACCAATTGCCACTGCCACCGCAACCACCACCCAAACAAACCCTAGAATCCAAAACCATCAATGCCACCCATGGTCACTACCCATGTAAACCCATAAATTCACCACCGCCACCCATGGCCACAATCTATACCAACCCATAAACTTTAAGCAACTTTTGTAGCCACCATAGACGATGGTCTAATCCCAAGCAATCCTACATCACCCCCATCTAAAACCCTACTCAACCAAGCCACATCTCAGCTAAAACCTCATCTTGAACCTAAACAACTATGACCAATCCACAAAGAAGCCATCAAAGCCCCTTCTTGGTTGAGCAACCATCACCTATGACTTATATTCTTCATCATTGAAACCCCCCACATAGACAAATCCAAATCAAGCCTCTATGTCTAATTATTCATGCCTAAACTCACGGTTCCATGGTTTAAAGATGAGCTAGATAGAGAAACTAAGGAGAAGATGAGGGGGGGGCCAATCATAACTAAGCTCAAATAGCTTTAACCATGTTTAAGTTAGACAAAAAACATGAAATGGAAGGGGCTTTAATTCTAACTCAATGGAAAGAAAAAGAGATGTTTCAATTGAGAGAGAGAGAGAGAGAGAGAGAGAGAGAGAGATAAAGGAGGAGTTTAGGCTTTAGTGCGATGGTAAGTGTCTTTTACCAAAAACAATAGCTCAAAAGTTCATGCATGCAAAGTAACTTCTCCAAAATAAATTGAATGTAAGATTACTTACCAATCACCTCACCTAAATCCCACAAAAGTGAGAGATTTGCACACAAGGTACAAAATTTTTATGAAGAAAATGGTGAGAGTTAAGAGACAGACAAGATGAGAAAGAGAGAAAACTGAGAGGAGGGAGATAAAAAAAAACAAAAAAAAAAACTTATTTTACTAAACTATAGTGCTAATCAAATTTTGGATCAAGTGATAATCTAATGATAATGATTTTTTTTTTTTTTTTTTTTTTTTGATACTCCCTGTATGTGGTTGGAATTTGGAACTCCACCTCTACTTCCATTAAGGGGTAGAGCCAAAGGGGGCAAGAATGGGCAAGTGCCCCTCCGATTCCTCCTAAAATATTTCATATATACTACTATTAGAAATTTTTTTAAATGCTTACCCTTTTTGATGCAGAAAATAAACACAAATCAAGAAAAAAGCTTCCTGACCCTACTGAAATAAAGGAAAAATGGCAAGCTTACCTAATGCCTAATAATAATAATAATAATAATAATAATAATAATAATAATAATCATCACACACTTTAGTGTCTTTCTTATGACATTTAAATTGATAGTCCTATATTTTACACAAATTTTAATAACTTTGAAAAATGAAGAGAAAGTTGAATTTTACCTATAGTTTCAAAAACAATCAAGAAAAGACAATAAGACATGTATACAACTTTGAAAGTAAATTGCTTCACTTTTAATATTTTCAAATTAATTTATTTCTGTAATTTATTTTAACTTGTATAACACTTATAGTAATTATTGTTTATTTATTTATTTGTTAATGTAGAATTATTTTTTCAATTTTTTATTTTTTTATATTAGCTTTTAATCTTGCCTTCTCTAAACTGAAATCCTGGCTATTCCAGTACTTTCATTGCCCCTAGTATCTTCCTATTTAGAAGATAAAAATAAAATCTAATTACAAACTTGGTTAAAACTATAGATCTTAACTTTTGCAAGTTAACGTCTGCAGCCAAAATTTTGAAAAATAAAAATAAATTTGTTACTTGAATTTGACTAAACACTATAGTTAGTAATAAATATCAGCCCCATGTGCAAAACAAGTGTTAGGGTACCTTTTTTTTTTTTTTTTTACACTTAATTTTATTTGAGTACCACCTATTTATTTTCAAACACCACTAATAAGTTATTGGATTTTTCCAAATATTTGTTGCTCTATTATTATGTTAATCACAAATGTTTCATATCTCATTATCTAAATTGGGTTACGATATAAAATATTACAAAAAAAGCCCAAAAAACTCATATTTTATTCAATTTTATTATCATTATTTAGCTAAGCCCAAAACCGGCCCTATGAACCCAATAAACACATCATATTCTATTTAAAGCCCAAAAATACTTATGCTTGGTAGTATTTGAAAAGCCCATGATTCAAATCCATGGCAAAACAATTTTATCAATGGAATTCAAATCCATAACAAAGCCCATGGTTTAAACTCATAGCAATTTATTTATCCAAAACCCAATTCACATTAACAATATCAAAGCTCAATCCTCATTGACAATATCAAAACCCAGTTTTCACTGGCAATATTTAAAACCTAATTTTCATTCACAACATCAAAGTCCAATTTTCATTGGTAATATCAAAAGCATATTTCTCGCTGGCAATATTTAAAGCTCAATTCTCATTGGCAATATCAAAACCCAGTTTTCGCTGGCAATATTTAAAACCCAATTTTCATTGGCAACATCAAAGCCTAATTCTCATTGGCCATATCAAAGCTCAATTCTCATTGGCAATATCAAAACCTAATTCTCGTTGTCAATATTTAAAACTCAATTTTCATTGGCAACATCAAAGCCCAATTCTCATTAGCAATATCAAAACCCAATTCTCATTGGCAATATTTAAAACACAATTCTCATTGGCAATATCAAAGCCCAATTCTCATTGACAATATTAAAAGCCCAACTTACCTTGGCACTATTAAAAGCCCAAGTTAACTATTTGACACTATTCTATCAAAAATCCAAGGTTATTAATTCTTGGCAAAAAAACTATATCATAATTCTCATTGGCAATATCAAAGCCCAATTCTCATTGACAATATTAAAAGCCCAACTTACCTTGGCACTATTAAAAGCCCAAGTTAACTATTTGGCACTATTCTATCAAAAATCCAAGGTTATTAATTCTTGGCAAAAAAACTATATCATAATTATTTCACTTAAAAGTTCAATAATGAACAATACTTTATATTCTTAAACCTATTACTATAATATTACAAGCTCATGGAATTTATGAATTATCTATTCTCAAAACCCATGGCAATCATCTTATAAAAACCCATGAAAAGTTATGATTATTAAACCCATTACATTTATTTATTTCATGTTATAAACTCATGTTCACTATCTATCTTACATCACAACATTCATAATATGTATTACCAAAACTCATGGTAATTATTCACCCTACATGTCTATTATGATTATCTATAGAGAAACTCATGAGAACATCACATTATTCTATTATAGTGGTTATTACCATATTTATTTAAAACTCATAGTAAATATTATTCTCAAGAAAAATGTTGGAGGTCATTATTTAAAAAGCCCCAAAGAAAATATCATTTACAAAGTAAACCATACCAAAAATTATGAGAAACTATACAAGTTGTTATTTAAAGCCCATGGAAATTAATACCTAAAATCTATCATAAATATTTTTTTAAACTCATGGATTCATTTTATTTCTACTAACAACTTAAGCCCATGAGGAGTAAAAAATCCATGGCAAAGCATGTCTTTAATGCCCATTTTGTAGGCCCAAGAATCTCATGGAGTAGGGAACAAGCCCAAGCAAAGAAAAGGCCATGTGGCCCAACTAAAAATGCTGAAATAGAGCAAAGTTCTAGCTCAAAAAGGTCCCCAGCAAGAGACTTGAAAGTGGGCAACCAGCCCTTGTTCATCCCTAATCAAAGAACAACTAGAGACCCCTACAAGAGAACCAAGTTTTTGAGAATGAATTAGGGGCTATCCCATCAACTTTCTGTCACCTTCTACCTGATGTGAACAGTGCCCGAGGGCTGTCATATCAACTAAAGTCTAAAGGATGATGGAACTCCATCATCTTCCTTAAGACTATAGCTCCAGCGAAAGGAGAGCAGAAACCAAGTTATCCAAACCTTAACAATTTGATGCTATAAATGTTAAAAACATTCAAGATATGATTCATGTACCAAGCCCATGAATCCTAAAGGGGAAAAATTGGAAACATGTGGTTTAGAGGGCATAAAGGGATCTCCAGCGGAACCCCTTGAAGTGGACTTAGAGCTTGACACCTAGCTTGGGGTGTTAAATCTTACTTCTTTGGGGTCCAAATCTCAGTTGCAGCATTAAGACTCACTCTTGATACATGCCTTAATCACATTGATTAAGCTCAGTCCTAGAAATCCTGGCATTTAATGCAAAGCACTCTAAAATCTCATCATTACCCAAAGAGGCAAGGCAACCCCTAAAGTAAATCTCCTTCTTCTGACCAAAAATCCCAAGAAGATTAACCTTGATTCACTACCTCTGAGTAGTCCTACGTTTTTGAATTCTTGTTAATTAATGCTTTTATAGCACCATTATAAAAAGATGAACACCTCAGCTCACTGGAGGACAGCTACTCTCTCTGAAACTCTAGGTTTGTTTACTACTTTGCTCGTGGTTTAGCTTTCCTCAAGCTCACCACTCATCATCTTTAGCCCACACTCATCTAATCTCAGATACTCTTTTCCCCCTTTCATACAATCACAACTCATAAATGTCTCTCAACTAGTCCTAAACAGCCCACCACTCACAAAAAGCCTTAACCTCAGTGTTAATCCCATTCCACTCACTCAAAACAGCCCACATTACCTCATTCATGCCTTATGCACACACACGCACCAAAATCTTAGTTTAATACTTGCTGCACTGAGCTAGAATCTCTCTCTCCCTTCATTCTATCCTATTTTTCCTCTTTTATTTGTAACTATGGAGCCTTTAATCCTTGTTTATTATTATTATGATGAAGGTCATAATTTTCTGGATACTATGGAAGTTTTCCCTTATGTTGACTTAATAATAATAAGGAAAACATATTATTTTTACCATGTAAACACATTTATTAACCTGGAATTATCTTACCGCTGGAGATAATACCGTACCGCTTGAAGACTGATTTGAACTGTGATGCTATAAAAGGACTAATAATATGACAAACTAACAACAGTAACGTGTTTATCATGCTTTATCTTCTCATCAGGGTGAAGCCTTTATCTCTTGCTTGGGCGGACTTACACAACACCAAAAGCCTTTGGGCTTTATTTCAAGGGCCCATCGTCGAGTTTCGCTTAGCTACCTCATATTCTATTTGGGAACATCAAAATTTTCCCCTCAACAACAAGTAGACTGAACTTAAGCAAAAGAGGGGTAAATATCAGCCCCATGTGCCCTATCTGTGATCAAGAATTGGAGATAACAACTTACACTCTGATTCAATGTGAGTTAGCAAAACAAGTGTGGGACAGATGGCAGAGGAGTCTGATGAACATGAAAGGAAGTCAACTCCTGGAAATTACAGATGCTACTCTAAAAATTTTGAAGGATGGAGCTGATCAAGACCTGGAAATTTTTTTGTAACCTTATAGGCAATCTGGTACAATAGGAACCAAAAGGTCTTCGAAGATGTGTGCAACTCAGCTGCCCAAATTTGGTGCTCTACAAACACTATCAGGTGGGAGTATAAGGAAGCTGCAAGCTTGTGTTTACAAAGCCAAAATAACAAAGTGTCTAGGTGGGAGGCTCCACCATTAGGTATGTACAAAATCAATGTGGATGGGGCTACATCCAATGATGGTCGACCTTCTAGTGTTGGGGTCATAATTAGGCCTGTAAATGAACTAAGCCATTCATAAATAGCTCGGGCTTGGCTCGATAAAAAGCTCGTTCATGTTTATCATGCTTAAACTTTAGTTTTAGACTTGTTTAATAAACGAGCCAAGCTCAAGTAAAAAATATTGTTCATAAACAAGCTTGTGAACACCAAGGCTCGATACAAAAGTAACAAAACAAGTTAAGCCTAAGCTTATTTATGAGTTTGGTAATAAAATTGATATGAGCTTGATAAGTAAACTCATATCCTTTTAAGACTTTAATTAATTATAAGTTGAGACCACTTATCCAAACCAAATAGGCTAGATAATAAACTTGATATAGACTTGATAACATATTTGTGTTGGATCTCAAGCTCAAAAACATGATATTGAGCTTGAATTTGGGCTTGATATTGAGCTCGAGCTTGACTTGACTAATGAATCAAGCCAAATGCTCAAGCTTTTATAATTTATAACAAGCTCAAGCTTGAACATTATTTGTAGGCTCGTATCAAGCTCAAGCCAAGCTTGAACATTCTACTTTTGTTGTCGAGCCGAGCTTGAACATTCACTACTCGACAAAGCTCGGCTCGTTTATAGCCCTAGTCATAATAAGGGACAGTAAAGGAAAACCAATGGCAGCCTTAGTAAAATCCTTCAGGGCCAATATTCAAGCTTGGAATCTGAAGTTGTGGCTCTAGAAAATGGAATTCTACTAGCTAAAGAAATGGCGCTTTCACATGTCATCTTTGAATCGGATGCTCTCATTTTGGTCCAAGATATTCACACAAATGAATCAAGTGGCAGCCTAGGCCATCTATACCAGGGAATTACTGACCTCCTTAAGTCGTTAGGAGCTAGAAAATCTGTCATCTGAAAAGGGAGCACAACAGAGTGGCCCATGAACTTGCTCATTATGCCAGATGTAGTGGAGCAAATCAGGTGTGGAAGGGGTGTACTCCCCCGATGATCCAACATTTTATCCATCTAGAATGCAGGGTCGACCCAAGCGTTTCGGAAGTCTAAGGCGAAATCTTCGAGTGGGGCCTTTATGTTATCACTTAAATAATATTTAACTAGAATTTTATATAATACTTTTTTTAAAATCCATTCTTTTCACTTTTTAATATGATTTTTTTTGGAGAAAATGTTAAAGTTATGACAAATTTTACTACAAACTGGTGTTGTAATGAATGTGATCAATGACATGAGGCTTACAAAAATACTAGAAATATTACAAGAATTTACAACATGAGAATTACAAAAATATATCACCAATCACAAATATTTATTCAAAAATGCATACAATAATTTGTTGAAATCCACCTATCATATTCATTGTCACATCAAATTATAAAAGTTATAGAGACCACCAAGCACATTTGATGTAGTGATTACTTTACAAGTATAAGTTCTTGTGGGTTGTGGGGGGCAATGACCGAGATTTAAGTTTCTAGAAGAGAGTTTCACACACATATACACTTAGATTAGGTTAGAGTAAAATTTTTATCTTGTATAAAAATAATTAAATAAATAAAAGTTATGTAGTAAAATTTATAGTCTTTTTAATATTTTCCTATTTGAATTACTTGTTATTAGTAACACGTCTATTTGTAAGACCTGTTTATTTAAATTTGTCTTATCTCTATCCCTAGCATTACTTAATTCTTTGAACTTTCTTAATAGTGAAAAAAAAATATGTAAACTAAAATGTTTTAATATCTCCTAAAAATATTTATATATAAAAAAAAAAATTTCCCCCAAATTTGGGGCCTTCTCTAGTGAAGGGGCTTAGGCAATTGTCTAATTGGCCTAAGCCTAGGGTCGGCTCTGCTGGAATGTATCTAGTCTGGTGCATACCTTAGAGCATTCAAAGCAGCACATCTATATTTCTCTCATCTAAAAGTTACTTTATCTATAATTTTAGCTATTGCCTCTTCACACTCCACAGCAGTACATCTATATTTTTAGCTATTTGATTAAAATAATACAAAAAACTCATTACAATAATAATAAAAAATTTTACACAGCCATCACCACCACCACAACACAACCATCATCACCACCACCACAGCACAACCATCACCACCACCACAGCAAACTTCAGCAGTTCACAGCAGAAAAAAAAAAAAAAAAAAAAAAAAAACCCAACGAAACCCAAAGAAACCCACAATGAAGATCGGCGATGGAGGACAGCGATGAAGCGTGTCGGCGATGGAGGACGGCGTTGACGATGGAGGATGGCGCTGAGCTGATCGGCGATGGAGGACGGCGATGAGCTTAGTCGGCGATGAAGGATGGCGCTGACGATAGAGGATGGCGCTGAGCTGATCGGCGATGGAGGACGGCGCTGACGATGGAGGATGGCGCTGAGCTGATCGGCGATGAGGGAGAGAAAAAAAAAAAAAAAAAGAGAAGGAAGAAGGAAGAAGAAGAAGAGAAGCCGGAGAGAGGAGAGAAAGAACAAAAGAGAGAGAGAGAGAGAGAAAATAGTTTTTAAATGAGAGAGGAGAGAGGAAGTTAATAAAATAATTTTTTTTTTTTTAGCTTTGATGAACAGTACACATTTATTTATAGATGTGCACTGTTCATTTGGAGCTAAAATTTTAGCTTTTAGCTCCACTGCTGGAGCTGTGTTTTTGAGGCTGCTGGAGCTATATTGCTATATATTATAGCAATATAGCTCAACTGCTGTGAATGCTCTTGGCACCCTTTGTTGTATTCCAATTTCGGTATCAATGAAGATTTTCCCATCCAAAAAAAAAAAAAAAAAAAAAGGTTAGTAATAAATTTGACTGTCCACAAAATATAGCTCAATGCCGACGCTATTTTTGGTTGATCTTTTTTTTTTTTTTTTTTAAGAATATTTTGGGTTGTTCTTGATTCTTAAACTTTTGACGTACGGTCGATCCTAAAATCCTATTGCCAAATAGCCACGTAGCGGTTCCCATAGCCGTACGTAAGTTCCAGAACGCCACGTATGTGAAAAAACACGGTATTGTGAAGCGCGCACATTGACCGGCAACCGTACAAAGCAGTTTCCCATCAAACGACACGTAGACAGGGGGTCCCACGCGCACAGCTGGAGGCGCTTTTACGGACTTAACCTCAGCCCAGAGAAGCAAAGTTTGTGGACGAGATTTGAAGATCCACTCACCACCAATAAAATAATATTAAAATTTTTTTTTTGCAACAAAAAGTGCAAGAAGGTGGGCGTTAACTGAATCAGCCACTAAATTTTCGCCACGTGTCGTCATCTTGTGACTCGCTTGTCTCTGTTTGCCCCTTTCGCTCTTTCGCAGCCTCAAATAAAAATCGAAATCCGAAAAATATTTTCGTGTAAAAATTAAAATACACAAGAAATTGTAGTGGCTGAGATTGCTCGCCTCTTTCCAACTGTGAAAGCAGCTTCTGGTTGTGTTTATAGTCCTCACCTCAAGCTCTCACTTCTTCTTCCTTCTTCTTCTGATATTCGCTCTCAAACTCACTCTTTCTTTTTTCTTTCTCTGTGGGAATTTTCTTTTTTTGTTGTTGTTGTTGTTTATTGTGATTTCTGAGATTCCGATCCACCATTGCCGGAAACCATGGGTTCTCCGGTGAGTCTATCGTGACTCCACTCTCTCCATGCATGATCCGAGTCACCGTCGTTGCCTCCAGATTTCTCTCCTCTACCATGGCTTTCTCGGAAGGTACTTCTCATTTCCAATCTCTAGGTCTTTTTAACTCTTGCTCTCCGTTTGGTTACCGAGAAAATATTACCGCAAAGCAAGTGAAAAAAAGAACCGAGTTTTTTTTTTTTTTTTTTGAAAAGATTTTAAGTGGTTTTGGATCGGAATAACTCGCTTCAGCTGAGTTAAGCAGAATCTGAGATTAGGAGCTGTATTTTCTTCGCTTTTTTTCCTTACACTTTCTCGGTAGCCAAACAGAGGAAATAGCATAATTGTAACTGGTATTGTATGCGTATTGAAGTTGAAGCATGTGTAGAGATTGATGCGTACTGATTAAAGTTTCTCTCTTCTGTTTTCTCTACATTTTTTTCTTGTTTCCTAAAGGATTTGGCGTCTTCAAGTTCGTTTTGGTGAGGATTCTGAATAAGGAAATTTACTTTTAGTTCATTCGGAGAAGCGTCTCTCTCTGTTGCGGTGGATTCTCTAAAAATATATATATATAAAAAAAAAACGAACTTTATTTGTGAATGGATTTGAATTTCAATTATTTTTGTAGTATAATAGTACAAAAGAAAAGAAAGAAAAACTTGCTTGTGAATTTGGAATGTGCTAAAAAAACGTGCCGTTAAATACAGAGACGGATCTCTACCGATTTGTTGTTCCCTTGGTTTTTTTTTTTTTTTTTTTTTTTTTTTTTTTTGCAGTAGTATCGGCATATCAGCTTTTGTTATTGACAACGGTGGCTTTAGTATTTATAGTATTTGATGTCCTCGCAAGAAAAGAAGGCGTGTTTTCGCATCAATTTTTGCGCGGTAGAGAGGATTTGAAGCAGCCCTGCTGGCTGCTCCGCGGCCGGTAATGGACACATACTCCTCTGGGGAAGAACTGGTTATTAAGGTGATAATAGTAGATGAATAGAGAGGGGGGATTATGGTTTAAGTTTTGTTATTTTGGGCTTTGATTGCTTGCTTGTTGAAATTTAAATGTCATACTTAAGAAGCTAAATATGTGAATTATGAATTTCTGTTAATGGTAGGCAAGAAAACCATATACAATAACTAAGCAACGGGAGAGATGGACGGAGGACGAGCATAATAGGTTTCTAGAAGCCTTGAAGCTTTATGGACGAGCATGGCAGCGGATAGAAGGTTACTCTCTTGTACATTTAATATATATTTGTTTTCTCTGTTAATTTCTTTACATATGGTTAATAGGTTAGTCATGTAGGGGCGCAAATTGAACTTTGTGCAATCTACTATACAAATATAGGATGATTGGATTTTAAGAGATATCTTGAGCTGAATCCCTTGGATATATATATATATATATATATGCTATCTCCTGTTAGGAAATGATTTGAAATTCTATTTTTATGTACTTTTCTCTTAATTGGAGATTCGTTGTTTTTTTCTCCTTTTTGTGTTTTACTTGGTGATGCGCAGAACATATAGGAACAAAGACTGCTGTGCAGATCAGAAGTCATGCACAGAAATTCTTTTCAAAGGTCAATTGCTACCTTCTCACCTTATGCTTGTATGAGATGTATTTTTTTCAATTGCAAACAATATCTTTACTCTTGTTTGCAGTTATGGTTCATTAGTTCTCCCTTGAAACACTGTTGATAATTTTATTCTCTTATTATATTCCATTTAGCTCCATCATTGTGTATTACTAGTTTTCTTCGCATTTAACCATATGATAGAATGGTGCAGAGCCTTAACCGGATGTGTAGGTAACAGGTAAGGCCAAAGGCTGTCTTGTCCCTGTCAGGGGAGATGCCAACCATCTCTCCTTTCTATGAACACTCTTTCTCACAGGTGCATCACTCTCCTCTAAACATAACCAAACTATCTCATGCGACTCTCCCACGCTTTTCATCATTAGGGGTTACCCGTCTTCAAGTTGATTTCCTCATTTCAAATCTTATCTTTTCTTGTATTTCTACTTATTCATCTTAACATTCTCATTTGAGCTACCCCAAATTTTACATTTTTTCATGAAGTGCAAAATTCTAAGTGTTAATAATTTTGTCAACAAACTAACAGAGTGTTTATTTCATAATTGTTTTACCATCTTATGTGCACGCACGCGCACACACACACACGTGTTTAGTATTATAATCCCAAAAACAGATCTTGCTGTGCTGTCTGCAACCACAAATCATGGATTGAATGAAATGGTCAATGCAAGGTCTATCTGGTTAGCCATGTCTGGTTGCTCAGAATGCATGGTGTAAGCAAAGATAGTGACAGAGTATGAGAAATGTATTGATAGGAGAATGGAGAGACTTATACCATGAGAATTTTCAACTCACCTTTTTTTTAAATGGTTCCACTAGTGAAATGAAATTGCTAAATGGTGTATGGAAGAAGAAGCATAAGCATCAATTTATACACTATAAAAGGTGTAAAACTGGTCAATGAGTTATACCTCAAATTATGCTTCCTCTTTTTGTAAAAATAAGGAGGAATGAGGTGGAGGATGAGATTGTGAATTTAAAATTTACTGGTTGCATGTATGACTTACCAATAAAAAAAAGTTAGAAAACTGATATTAGAAATTTAAAAAGTCACATACACCCATTTTATGGGATATAAGTAATAGTTTTAATAATCACTTTGACCTTTCTTTTTCTTTTTTCTTTTTTAAATTTCAAATAATTAAAAAAAAATTTTTTTTGATAGATACTTTTAATGTTAAGATGTTGTAGTTGTGTATTGAAAGAACTATTTTACCACGATTGCAGTTAAGGCTGTGTTTGTTTCGTGTGAAATGGAAATTAGGAAAATATTTTACACCCTTGAGTGTGTTTGGGTGCGCATGAAAATACAATCAAACTGAAAATCCATTTCAGTTGACCGTAAATTAAACCCTTTAGACTTGGAAATTGGTTTACATAGTGATTTTACCTTCAATCAAATTCCACTCTCCTCACTGACACACACCAAGCCGAAGGAACAAGAGAGAGAGACCCAGCTCCTGCCACCACTGATCCATCTCCGCCGCTGCCTCCACTTGCCAACCTGTCGCTGCCTCCCCTTGCTGAACCACCTCTGCCGCTGCCTCCTCTCGCCAATCTGCCTCTGCCACTGCCTCCACTCGCCGATCCGCTGCTTCCTCCTCTCTTCTCTCTTCCATCTCTTCCTCTTTTCGTCCTCTCTCTTTCCCTACGACCCACCAAGGCCGAATCTTGAACTGCATGTCATCAATCTACAACCCGCCGCCCACCCACGCCGTCGCCACCTCAACGATCTCGCTGCCCTCTTTGGATTTATTTTTTTAGTGTTTTTTTTTTTTGCAAATAATATTTGTTCTTGGGGGTGGTGGATCGGTGGCTGGGATGGGTTTTTTCAGGTTATGTGATAAGTTTGTTGTGGGTTTCAACGATGGCTGGGGCGGGTTTTTTCAGGTTGTATGATGGGTTTGTTGTGGATTTCAAAGGTGGATCGGTGGTGGGTTTGTTGATTATGATTTTTTAAGGTTAATTGGTTATGTGGTGGTTGGTGGTGGTTGATGGTGGCTGGGTTTATGGTGGTGACTGTGGTAGCTAGGCTTATGAAAATAGGTTTTTACATGCAAAACCAAACACAGAAAATAATTTTCTGACGAATTTTTCACAACACAGACAAACAATTGAAAATATTTTCTTTTTTCGTAAAATATTTTCACTTGAAAATATATTACATATTGCCAAACGCAGCCTAAGATGCATCAACAAATAATTTATATAAATATATAAAAGCAGAAGTAGGGAGAAAATTCAGTCCTATACAGCCCTAGAAATGTCCTTTTTTTTTTTGGAGATTATTAATTCCAGAAAATTAATCAAATTCATATAAATTTTGTTAAAACCAAAGAGTCATTCCAATTTTTATGTTTTAAACCATAGATTTCATGTCACCCATCAAAATAGATGCTTTTGCTATTTTTGCTCTCTCTCTCTCTCTCTCTCTCTCTCTCTCTCTCTCTCTCTCTCAACGTGTGTTAGTATTTTATTTTTCAATCTCTTAAAAAAATATTTTATATCTTTGAAATTTTGTTCATGGTTCAATATAAAAAAATATGACCATGGTATATAAAAGCACCAAGTTCTTAATAATTTATATTTCATATTAAACCTTCATTTATTTTTCTTCTTCTAATTTTTATCACCTTCTTTTTTGATTATTAGTTTAAAATTTTCTGATTCAAGTTGTAGTCAAAAAAGGTGTAGCTGATCTTATTACTAGATAATCAATTTGAACAACTAGACCCAAGGAAAAGAAAGGTATGCATTCAAGTTGTATTTGATATGTTACACCCCTGTATACTTCCTGTGTACTTGGGTGTTTTTTTTTTATTTTTTTTTTATTATATCAATAAATCTTTATCAGTTATCCAAAAAAAAAAAAAAAAAACTAAACCCAAGTTTAGTTGTGATTGGCTTTTGGTTATGCATACATTTTTGTGTGCGTTTTCTTATCATGTCATTGACATAAGACTGAGCTAACTTTAGATAATCTTGTCATTTTAATAAGATTACCAAATGCCTTAAATTTGGCATCTTTAAATTATACTGTTAAATATAAGTTCAACTTTTCTTTCAACAGATTCATATCAAAATCACTGACATAGGGCTGTAACTTATAATTTTAAAATGTATGTTTAATACTCATGCAAAGAGTAATTCTTGGTCACATATGAAGGTTCCACTAACTTCATATATTGTGTAGATACTTTATACTAGCTTAAATTTTGAAGAGATGTGGATAAATATTGGTTATGAAGTCAATTTTTTATTGTGACTTTCTCCAAATCAAATCTGAAAATTATGTAGGTACTAAAAAAAAAAAAATTATTTATTTATGCTTTTCCAATGAACTCAAGCTCAAATCACGCATCTTCCCCTTGTAAGAGCAAGGTGGAGGGTGAGGTTGAGAGTTCAAGACCCACCAAGTGCACGTGTAACTTACCAATAAAAAAATTGTAAAAAATGACTTGTGCAATGCACAAGTTATACGTTAATCTTTTTTTTTTTTTTTTTAAGTGGTAAGTTACACATGTACCCAACAGGTCTTGAACCCCACAACCTCACCCTCCACCTAGAACTTATAAGGGAAGGAAGTGTCAGTTGAGTTAGAGTAGATTGGTGCATGAGCTATAAGATAATCTAAAATAAAAGGTGTGTATTAGGTAACACTTCTTTGCTGTTTAATCTTGTATTTTAGCATTATTGCTACAAATAATTTCTTAGCTAGTTTTGCATTAGGACCAGCACTGGGCCTCTTGCGTGTATGTCCTTATGCACACGTTTGACATCTGTGCATGCTCTTGTGCATTCACATATAATGGATGTGGACCCTTGTTCCCACATGAAAATGCAAATTAGCAAGGGCAGGAGGCTTATTCAAGAATTGCATCTATCATTCTTTTTTCTATGTAAATGGAAGCCTACTTTCTTTAACTCGGTCTTTTGTCCGATCATAATTGAATGAAAGAGTTTAAAACTTGAATGCCCCTTTTACTCTCTATTATCTTTCTCATATTTTGTTCAGTCTCTAGTTCTAGGGTCTTGATGATTATTAAATGGAAAAGATATTCTCAAATCAACTTTAATCAAAATACATCTAGGAAATTTTTTTTTTTTTTTGAGAATGAACATCTAGGGAACTTAACTCTATAGTTTTCGAATATAATCATAGACATTGCATGTTAAGGAAAACGAGACCAAATTTAATCTTCTACAAATTAGTGGTTCAATATTGGTGTCCTTTTCTTATTCCAGTAGGGCTGGAGCATTTGGGATGTTCAACCAAATGGCTCTACTGCTTATTGTAACAGAACATCCTTTGACTTATATTTTCTCTCTCTTTTTTTCAAGTAAATTTATTGAGTAAGAAAAGGGAGAGTCACGTTAACTCGAAGTAAACATGATACCTTTGTGCATTCACATAAAATGGAAGTTGGTCCTTGTTCCCCCATGAAAATGCAAATTAGCGAGGGCAGGAAGTGTAGTCAGGGAGACTGCTGTTTGTTTTGAAATCATATCATAGACAAAGAATATGTTTCTTGAGGAGACCATCCATTTAGATGATCTAGGATAATTCTATTCACTCTGGATGCATCATGTTAACTATACCACCTGAGCACAAGTAATTAATTGAATATTTGATTGGGTTTAAGATTGAATGAAATAGAAAGTGTGATGCAAGTAAATTTAACAAAATATACATAAGTTGTTTCACATCAAAGTTTTTTAATGGGTTTTCAATTCAAAGGTCGGAATCCATGATTCAGTTCATAAACTTCAATTTCATCTTATTCAGGCAAAAAAAAAAAAAAAAAACTTTATTTCATCTTGAGAGCAGGTCAAAAAATCAGAGGGCAGAACTGATATGGTAATATGTCTTATTGAATTAAGGGGAGATATGTGTTACCTTCCTTAAAATCATTGAATCTGTCACATGTTATAATTTCTATCTGATTCATGAGTGAAGTTTTTACATTATGATTATTCTGTGATAGGATCTAGAATAGAGTAGTTCAAATTATAAGTACTTGCAACCAAGCATATATAAGAATATCTGATCTGAACATCACAATAAATAATGTGGGCCACCTTGCTTCCCCCATCCCCACCCCCCTCTACCCTTCTCTCTGTCTTTTCTAGAGTTCTACCGTTAGGCACCCTTCCTCTCCATTTCAACAGTTCTAGACCATGCCACAAGGTGAATTTTTTTATTGTATTCCCTTGATTAGGTGAATGTTTTATTGTATTCCCTTGATTACAAAAGGTCTCTTAACACTGTTATTCTTGCATTGCTGTTAGGTAGTTCTTTCCAAAGCTAAAGAATGTGGATTTTCATTGTTTGGGTACTTAGGCTTTCAGGCAATGTATATTTTTTAATACAAAGTATTTGAGCTATTCAAAACACATTTGAGTTATTCCATAAATTACCTTTAAAGTTACACTGCTGCTTTTAGTGTGTTTGAATGGTATTTATACTGAAATGTTGTCTCTTGCAGAGAATACAAGTATACAACTCTGTTGGTTTTGCTAACAGAATTTTCACTTTCAGTTGGAGAAGGAGGCTCTTGTTAAAGGTGTCCCAATAAGCCAAACTCTTGACATAGATATTCCACCTCCACGCCCTAAAAGGAAACCAAGCAATCCTTATCCTCGAAAGACAAGCATCGGTGGTCCCACATTACAGGTGGGAACAAAGGATGGAAAACTTTTCACATCAGTTTCTTCTTCGGATTGCAAACAAGCACTGGACTTGGAGAAAGAACCACTTCCTGAGGTTGATATCTCATTTTTGTTCGCTAAAATTCATTTGCTGTTCTTGTTTCCTCACCTTTTTTTTTTCTTTTCCGAGTAAGAATGTCACTCATGCCTTCTAATTTTTTATCAGAAACCTAAAGGAGATGAGAAACCAGAAAATGCAAAAGATAATCAGGATGACAATTGCTCAGAAGTCTTTACCCTTCACCAAGAAGTTCATTGTTCTTCTGTTTCTTCAGCAAACAGGAGTTCTGTACTGACTCCCGTTGCACTCAGAAATTCAAGCACGTTAAGGGAGTTTGTCCCTTCAATGAAAAGGTCAATAACCCAAAATGAAACAAATGAATCTTATGTCACTATTGAACTTAAAGGAAATATGAAGTTGGAGAAAGCTGATGCCAAACAGACAATTCAAGACACTGGCACAAGTAATGGTTCAAAGTTGGGGAATCATAATGTTCCACATGAGAAGCCAATTCAAGGTGACAAGACAGAGGATTTAAATTGTGCTTTGCCAATGGATGAGATGCAAGCCACTCAAAACTACCCAAGGCATGTACCTGTGCAAGTTGTAGATGGAAGCTTAGGAACATGTACTCAAACTCCTTCCTCAGATATGTCATTCCAGGACTCCATATTTCACCCAATGGGAGAGGTTCACGGACACCATAATCCCTTTACAAATTCAGCAGCATCTGCTACCACTGAACATCAAAATAATGTTCCCAGATCTTCTGTTAATCAATCATTTCCGGCTTTCCATCCTCCCTTTACCCCGATTCGCCATAACCAGGACGACTACCAATCATTTCTCCACATGTCCTCCACATTTTCAAGCCTTATTGTCTCTACTTTGATGCAAAATCCTGCAGCCCATGCTGCAGCGAGTTTTGCAGCTACAGTTTGGCCCTATGCAAATGTGGAGGCTTCTGCAGATTCTCCTGCAACCACGCAAGGGGTTTTTCCACCTAGGCAAATGGGCTCTACTCCAAGTATGGCAGCTATTGCTGCTGCTACTGTAGCTGCTGCAACTGCATGGTGGGCAGCCCATGGACTGGTTCCCTTATGTGCTCCTCTTCCTACTGCTTTTACCTGCACTCCTGCATCTACAGCTGCAGTTCCACCAACAGATTCTGGCCAAGCCCCTGCAGCCAAGACAGAGGGAGAAGTGAATACTCTTCAAAATCCTCCCTTGCAACAACTCGACCCAGAATATTCAGAAGCTGTTCAAGCTCAGCATTCAGCCTCAAAATTGCCAATTCCGTCATCATCAGACTCTGAGGAGAGTGGAGGTGCAAAGCTAAACTCTGGGCCAAAAGCTACTGATCATGAGAATGCTGTAGCAGCTACTGAGCTCCATGATTCAAACAAAACAAAAGGCAGAAAACAGGTTGACCGTTCCTCATGTGGTTCCAACACAACTTCTAGCAGTGAAAGAGAGACAGATGCATTAGAGAAGCAGGAGAAAGGGAAAGAAGAGCCGAAAGAACCTGATGCAAACCACTCAGCTGCTGATACTAGTAATCGTCGTTGTTGTAGTAGTAGTAGTAGAAGTGTCAGCTACATGAATGATTCCTGGAAGTCAGTCTCTGAAGAGGTAATAGGACAATCTTGTCGATTAATGAGTTTTTTACTACATTAATACCTAAAAGATTTCGAATTCTCTTTTTTGTATACCTGCTGCATTCATTGCTGCATGATGTTTCTTTTTCAGGGCCGGCTGGCCTTTCAAGCACTGTTCTCTAGAGAGGTACTGCCTCAAAGTTTTTCACCTCCACATGACCTGAAGAACAAGGGGAATCAAAAGGACAATACCACAGATGATAAGCAAAATGCAAATGAGAATGATGGAAATGCATCACTGTTAGACCTCAACAGTCAAACATCTGGGTCTTGTTCTGGCCAACAAGGAATCTTAAACTTTGAATGCAACAACAATGGGGAGGGGCTGCTGACAATAGGGCTTGGATATGGAAAGCTTAAGGCTCGTCGAACGGGATTTAAGCCATACAAAAGGTGTTCAGTAGAGGCCAAGGAAAATAGGGTGGCAAATGCTAGTAGCCAAGGTGAAGAGAGAGGTCCAAAGAGGATACGCTTGGAAGGGGAGGCTTCAATTTGAGATTTGATATTGCATTCAATCAAAGGAAACCTTTGTTGTTGTTGCATATCTTATTTTCCCCTTAACTATGTTCTAATCTCTTTCATTTCAAGTCCATCTCACGAAACTTGTCGTGCATGTGTTTGTACTATATTATGTCTACATTTGCTCATATGCTATGTTGAACCCCATGCAACTGCACTAGAAGACTTTACTAAATAGACTTAGATAAGAATCGTTCAATTATCGAATAAGCCTTGATCTGGCTACCTTCCTCTAAAGGTATGTCTTCAACAATTATTTTTTCCATTGTCTCATCAAGTGAACCAAAAGCCGTTGGTTCTGGTAAATATATTGAATGAGTGGTGCTTGTGTCTCATGGCCTCAGGAATTTCGCTGATGTGAAGAGAATCATGAGAAGCTTTGGCATCAATTGGCCTAACTTCATCTTTCCTTTGTGTGATGTCTTGCGATGCACGTGCACCATTGGTGTAAGCAATACCCCACTTACGATAAGATGAGGATTGTGAATGGTGATGACAAACAAGAAGCTTTTTCTTGCTGCCGAGTCAAAATTAGATAAAAACTATTACTTGAATGATTGCAAGTACTGCGGAGAATTTGAGAGAGAGAGAGAGATCAGCTCAACGTATTTGGGTTTAACATAAATGTACGAGAATAATTGCAAGCATTTAATATTGTTTCCACAAAGCACCTGAATGGAAGATGGATAAATTCAACAGATGTAGTCCTAGAATAAAAATACAGCACCTTTCTGTTTTGCTGAATATAAAAATATAGCACCTGCTATTTAAAGGTTGAGAGCCATGTTTATAACAATGTCAACTGCCATCTACACCCAAACATTTGCATTCTTATGCTACGCAAGCTTGCGTAAATTTGCAATCAGACTGGGAAAATATTGTTAATAAAGCGTGAAGTGAAATAAGATCATTGGCCTTCTCGTAACCAAAACCACCCAGCAGCCCATTTGTGACCTGTGTCTTTCAAGTATGCATACGCACTTGATTAAAAAATCCAAACTGTACAAGTTTCTTTTACCATTAATATTTACAAAGTTGTCTGGACAAAGAATAAACAATTTATTTACACAAGTTCAGGACATGAAGGCCATTTTCTCATTCTAGATGGCCAGCAATCAGTTATATACTTCCATGTATATTAGACACCTGTCAGATATTTTCATCATCAAGTCATCACTAGAGAATAGTTAACGTATATCCGTGTCATCACCAAAGTTTAAAAATTTGTTCATTGCATTGATAACGATTTCAGACACCTACTTCAGTAATCAGCAACCCATTAAAGCTGGTGCTCTAATGACTGCTGTTCACTACAGTAGTACATACTCGGCTAGAGAGTCCAGTAGGTTGCTTAGGAGGAAGGCCGTGACAACAGGAAGTGAGTCTGATGGGACTGCAAGTTGACAATGTATTGCTGGATCCGCTTCTTATCATCGGCAGTTAATGAAAAAGGTGGGCTCAATGGCAGGGATGTTGCTTCTTCCACAATAAACGAAAGCAGAAGCATTGCTTTGGAGTACGATGCTGCTGCACTACCCATGTTCTGTAAATATTCATCTACCTGGAACCAGGGCAAAGACTTAGAAGGTTTAAGATGAAAGGATACAGAAACAGAAGGAAGTATACTTACAGCACCACTTTTCCCAACAGTAAGTGCTTTTTGGAATATGATTTCCATCGCATCTGGCATCTCAGCAGCACCTGCAATATGTATTTGATACACTTGAATAAATTGCAAAGCCAGTTTTGTAATTGTCAAACAGAAGGCATTTGTATAGAGCATTAAAAGGCAGCCTAACCATCCATATCTCTGATATGATAGGACAACTTTTCCGCACGATCACATGCAACAATAAATTCTTGTTCTGCCCACATGGAAACAGATGAAGGCCTGCTAAAATCTATATGTTTCTCTGCACCTATTCTAGAAGTTATGGATTCATTGGTGGAACTACTTTCAGGTAATTCACCTTCTGAAGCGGAAGCCAGCCAAGAGCTGCAGATTTGAATAGCTTTCTTCCATATAGCCAAAACTATTAGCTCAACTGAAAATGATTCTAGAAAATGTCCTGCATGATACTGCACGCAGTAGCAATTACCAGCCAGTTATAAAAGATCAGAAAGCATTTAAAAGCTCAAAAAAAAAAAGACAAACCCTATGCAATCACACTCTCAAAGCTTAACAAAGCTGCCGGAATTTTATCAAACTTAATCTAACTATAAATTTGATTCATTTACATAAGGCCTATAAATAGGGCTATTGGCAATCCTTGTGTTAAAAGAAAAGTAATTAACACTATGTTTGGATCAGAGGAGAGGAGAGTAGCATTATCCTTAATGTTTCTCTAAAGGGGCGGGTAAGGGATTTGAGGGGGTTTGAAGGGTTACGTTACACTTCCAATTTTGCCTGTAATAAATATTATGCATAAAGTACAATAAAAGAAGGGTACGGTACACTTGTCCATTTTTTTATATATTATCTTTTCTTCTCCTTTCCACCATACAACCAAACAAGGGAAGGGGTTTCTACTCCTCTCCTCCCTTTTAATTTTTAAAACATCCAAACAAGAGGGAGGGATATCTACTCTACTGTCCGCTCCTTTCCTCTCTTCTCCCTCCTCCTCTCATCCCCTCCTCTCCTAAGTATAGGTTGTTACTAAATAACATCCCATTGACATGAAATTTAGTGTACATATTATGCATATATATAATACATAATCCTACTTATCAAAAGTATATATATAACGCATTATCCAATTGTGGGATTGTCAAAATATGAATTTAATAAAAGATACTATTAGTTTAACCCTTTATAGTGTTACACCACTATAAATTGTCACTGGATTGATATTTTGCCAACCCCAATGCTGAATCAGCCACACACTTGTCCTGGATATTAAATTTCACATCAATCAAATGTCATTTGCCATCAAATCTATATCTCATATATCTAGTAGATTTTCCATATAGAAGAAAGCTATACTCTATAAATATCCAAGATGAAATATCAATGTTGATCAAATGAAAGATTATTGATTGGTGTATATTGTAAAGAATTTACACCATGACTACATATATGTATGTAACTAATGTAAGTATGTATGTATCAGATTCAATTATGAGCACAATATCCAATTATCCACTAAGCCAAGAGCATTAAATAACCTTTTCTTGCGATAGTTCTGTAACAGCCTCAACATACTGACGTAACAATAGAAGTCTAGTTGAAGGATGCAATATGGTTAGTCCTTGAACTCCCCTTAATATAGATGATGCACTTGATGTCACTAAGAGATCTGATCCATGGCTTTGTGCTGCACCAACAAAACTACCAGTCTGCTCCATTGTTTGCATTGCATCAGCTATATCATTGTCACTCTTCCTTGAAGGGCAAAGAGAACCTCTGGTCGTGGATTTATCTTGCAGGGAAGGCTCGAGATAATAAGAGAAAGCCTCCACTGAAGCAGAATGAGCGTTGACAATGACATAATCTTTCTCAATAGGCTCCATTGAATCAGAAACTGGATAGACAAGACCAAAAAAGAAAAAAGAAATTTCAAATATAGCATGAGCATATATGGAAACATACTAAACAGAGAAACAGCTGATCAGACGAACAGGCATCACCATCAACACTCTTAGTTACAGATGTAGTTAATGCTTGATTTCTGCTGGATGAATTCAAAGGATGCCCAGAATGTAATTGCAATCTCTCATCAGAAGCAATATAACTGCACTGCCCAACCACTGGTTTCATCATTGGAAGTACAGAAGAGTGCTCAGCCTCCACTATTGGCCTACATATTACAAGATAAGATTATAACTACCTTAATCCCGAAAGAATCAAAATATAATGGATATCCAGCCAATATGAAAAAGAAATTGCCCAACGTAAGGCACTATAACTTATAAATATTGGAAACTTGGATGCAAACCTGGGCTCCCCTAGGAAATTATGATTGAAGAACTCTGTGAAGGTTAATCGCTGAACTGCAAATTGAAGTTCAAAAAAACATGGAGGTTTTTAGACAAGCTAAACTCACAAACTCTAGAGATTTATAAATAATTAGTAGTGGAATTTTTTTTTTTAATGGTGGAACATATGATTAATTTCTTATTGTTGAGCACTAATTGTAAATTGAAATAAAGGTGCAAACCAACCCTCCCCCCCCCCCCCCCCCCCCCAAAAAAAAAGAAAAAGAAAAAGAAAAAAGAAGATAAGATATACCAAAGTGAATACCACAGCACAGTACCTGGGTCTTGACGTAGAAGGCTTCTGCAAAGATCCACACAATCTGGATGCAGTTCCTCTAAAGCACCTTGTGGAAACTGCAGCTCAGTCGATGTTAAGATGTTCTGAAAAAGCTGTATACAGTGACTAATCAGGAAAGATACAAAACAGTTCTGAAAGAAAAAAAAAATATATATATATATATATACATATATATATTGCTAGCCCTCTTAGAAAATCTTACATTCTTTCAATATTAATTAATATTTTATAATCTTTAATATAAAGATTATCAATTATTTCTCAAAAAACCTGCAATTGACTATTGCCATCAAATGGTGGCTTCCCAGTCACCAGCTGGAACAATATCGCCCCAACACTCCATAAGTCAGCCTGCAGGCAGATGACAATAAGAAAAGATAACATTAGAATGGCACGCATATTTACAAGAACAATCAACATGACTTCAGTTTTATGTTGGATCACTCACCTTTGCATCATACTTCTGGTTTCGAATAATCTCTGGAGCCATGTACAATGGTGAACCACATAGGGTGTCAGCCAAGCCTTGGGGTGTCAGGGACCTGGCAAACAAGTCAAGGAAAAAAATCAAGTGTAAATGATAATTTGAAATATTGGACACTTTTTTTTTGTTCTAATTTTAGTTCGATAAAATTGACAAAGTTTTCAATGTTTTCCTGTCTAGTTCCAACTCAATCTGCTTGAGTAATGTCTCAATCAACTGGAGTTGTCTACAGACTGGGGGTGTCTAAAATTGAAAAGCTTAGTTCATACAAAATAGATTGTTTGTTACTCAGTAGTATTTAACAATTACACAATTTGCAAAAACTCCAAGTTACAGAGGAAAAAGTTTATGAAAATTTTGCAAATGCAAATTCTGATTACAAACAGAATAATCTTTCATACAGTATGATCATGTTTAATGCTCAAAAATGACCCAAGGGTGTGCCCAACAACTTAATATTTTAACAAAATATATGACCTTAGATAGGGGTAAGTGTTTGTGGAGCATGTTAATGTAATGATGTCCTTTCCCTTCCAAGAAATTGCAAAGACATAAGGACTTCCGAAATTGCAGCAGTAAATGTCACATCGAAGCCAAAATTCTTGGAGTTAATAGACTCAGAACAGTTTACCTTGCAAAACCAAAATCTCCAATCTTCAAAAGTGGAGGCACTTTCCCCGTTGTTAAGAGCAAATTCTACAAATTTGAGAAGGAAGAATCAGGAAGATTTGAGCCAAACACAAAATATGTCCAATCTTTTATCAAAATCTAGTTATAGAAGTTATACCTATACCATCTGATTACAGGCGCCACATTGATTTACGAATTTGTCCCTCATGAGATATTAAATACCAATTGATTATTAAGTTCAATTCATTCAAAGGTCTCCCCTTCACTTTCAAATAACTAAATGCACAAACACCCAAAAAGAGAGAGGATAATATAGAGCGGTAAGGAGCACAGGCACTCCTCTAGTAGTAGTTAACCATAAAACAGAAGCCATATGCATGTACAAAAGCTTCATCCTAAATGAAAGCACACGAGAATCACATAAATAATTAGGATATGAATCATCAGCATAGCATTCTAATTTTTGACAAACATACATGTCCAGTACAAAGGCACTCATGGTTACATGATCTACATTTGACTTTAAAGTATAACATCATATCAATCAACTGAGCTGATCTTCAAAATTCCAGTCTGAGCAGAAGCATAAATACCTGAGGTTTCAAATCTCTGTGAATGAGGTGTTTTTCTTGAAGCACTTGCAATCCTGCCGCTGCAGAAGAAGACAAACCAAATTGAACAATTAAAAGTCCCAACTTCTTCTATTTTGTAAACACATGCAACAAAAGTAAACATGGGAAGTAACAACTAACATGCAGTAGGCTATTAAAAATTGACACTTTTAAAAATACGCACGAGCCTAATCATTAAAGACATTAATTTGATTACGTTTTTACACAGACTAAAATCGTTAACTTTATGTATCTCTAAGGTCATGCACATACCCAATTACCTAAACATTAAAAAAAAATATGAACTTGATTGTAATTCAAGAGCCAAAAAAGTAAATGCAAGGGTGATCATAAATACCCAATTGCCTCATGAAATGCCTAGCGATGGCCTCGGAAACTTTGCCATGATGATCAATATAAGCCGCAAGGTCACCACCATCACAATACTCCAAAACAAGGTAAATTCTATCCTTAGTCTGCAAAAACCAAAACCCCCATAAAAAACCAACATTGACATACAACTACAAACATCATGAGAAAAAAGCATAAAAAAAAAAAAAAATCATCTATAAAACGCAAAAGAGAAGCTTGAAAAGAACACAATGGGTCGTATCATATTGAAACCTCGATGGCCTCAAAAAGTCGAATGATGTTAGGGTGATCGATGGTGCTGAGAATGGAAATCTCTTTGAGCAAATTCTCACTGACTTTTGGGCTAAGCTGTTTCTTGTCAATTTCTTTGACAGCAACTTCTACGCCTGAGTGGCGATGCTTGGACTTCCACACCACGGCGAATGAACCCGACCCGATTTTCGGACCCAGTATGTAGTCCTCTACCAAGCGGGGCTGGTGGTTCGGGTCACGAAGATCCATAGCAAAATCCAGTTTTGACCAACTGGGTCTCTCTCAATTTTTCTTAGATAGTCTCATCACGGTGCGTGTGTGTTTTGTTAATTGGGACATCATTGAATTTTGAGAGGCTTTGGATACCATGTTGGATTCTTAATAATAATAATAATAATGTCTTTGTGTGTGGAAAAGACGCCGATGTTGTTTTGAAGTTGAGGTGAGGCAGGAACAGTAGTTCACTGATTCACTCTCTTTTTCTTTGGAGAGAGAGAGATATGGAGAGAAAAAGTGTTTCGGTATTTCTGTGTGGGTGTTTTGCCTAATCTATCATCAGCAAACTGCTTTTTTTTTGGGAATTTTTCAATTTTTAAAGAAGACTATTGGATTAAAAAAAAAAAAAGTTCTCTTTTTCTTTACGTTAATGACATATGTTGAGTGGATAATTAGATATTTAATTATTCCTTCATGGTCTCTTTTTTCGTAGTTGTTCCCCCGCCCCCCCTTTTTAGATAAAAAGTTCATAAAATTCTATTAATTAAAGTAATTAATTTAGAATACATATATGTTTGTTGAGAAAAATGGCTAAATATCCTTTATTTTTAAAGTAAGTAACAAAACAATCATTTTTTCAAAGTATTTAACAAGATACCCACGTTTTGGGAACTCAATATTGCTGATATATTTTGTCGCTTAAATTTTTTTTTTTTTTTTTTTAAGTTTAACAGAGGTTATTTACTAGATACTTTGAAAAAAATGGTTATTTGACTAAAAAGTCTAAAAATAAAGAGTGAGTAACCATTTTTTCGTATTTGTTTTGTTTGTGTCCAATTTATTCGGTTAGTTTTTAGTTTTTATATACATTTTTTTTAAATCTAATATTTTTTTCTCACATTTTCAAAATATAAGTATATCGTATAACATAACAAAATAAACTAATATCAAACGCACAAATATACAATTTCTCTAACCAAACATCATTCATAACTTAACATTAGCATTAGTAGCCACTTCGTAGTAAATATTCTTTAATTTCGCCTTCCTTTAAAAGGTAATGGTCTTGAAGAAAGAATATCTAGCGAGGAATGATCCAATTGAGAGGTCCATGTTCGCCTTTTCAATGAAATTGTCTTTGGCCAATAAAAGAGAGAATATAAACTTCTGTTGTTACAGTTTTTTTTTTGAGAAGCTTCTGTTGTTACAGTTGATCGATCTTCTAAACATAGAAACAAATCAAACAATAGCTTGACAAATTGCTTAATAATTATTGAATTTTCCAAATGCCACGAAAACGCAGAAAAATACATGATTATATGATATACATTTTAATCCCACATACTGCTCTCATTTTATGTTTGGGATATCTATGATTATATGATATACATTTTAATCAATAATTACATTTAAATTTTTAAAAAATTAATAATATAATTAAAATTGAATATAAAATAAATAGTAAAATAAAGACTACTGCAAATCTTGTGAGATCAAGCTTTTATCAACAAAAAAATTATAATTGATTATAAATAATTTAAAAGATAAGTAACGAACATCATTTTAAAACTCGTAATCTTTTAATAATTGAATTATTGTTTATTTTTAAAAATAGCAATAAAGAGAATTATGTTATTAATTTTAAAGAAACTATGATTATAATTTTAGTGTGCTTTTAAGAGACACATGGTAAAATTATGTTGTACAACTTGGTAGATTAAACACAACCTACAGGACGCGACATTTATAATTAAAGCAAAAGGCATGGTAGATTAAGAAAATAATATAAAATAAAAAATGAACTTAGCTTTAATTTTAGAAATTATTGGTAGTAGGATTTTAATTAGAATTATATTTTAAAACTTTTTAAAATTTTGGCAATAGAATTTAAGTTAGAACAACTATGATAACTAGTCGCAAACCTGTGCTAGGCACAGGAACCTACTTGTTTGTGTTGTAAATTAAAATAATTATATAAAATCTAAAATTGATTATAAAACTATACCATCGCATGAATTCCTCCTGTTTCACTTCAATTTTTGTTACAATTTAATAAAGAAGTCATTGCTTGAACATGTAATATCTTGCGAAAAATCTACCAATTGGTTTCAGATATTAAAATTTTAAAAAAGCCAAAAAGTATTAAAGAATCAGAAGATTCACTGCCTAGAAATTTTTGAAACAAAAAAATATATATATATGACTACACAATAAAGAAATATAAGAGAAAAATAGGTTATCTTCAAAAGAATATATAATTCATGGTATAATCGTTGAAATCTGCTAATCATGTTTAGATATTGCAATAACTAATGCAAAAATGTATATATTAAAACTTTCAAAATGCCAAAAAATAAAATTAAAGAATAAAATGATTTAGAGCCTATAAATTATTGAAACAATACATATATATATATATATATATGTGACTACACAAAAGAAAAATATAAAAGAATGATAAGCTACCCTCAAAAGAACAATGCATAGCTATAGTTGCTAAAAACTGCAAGACAGTTTCAATTATTACAAAAAAAAAAACTATATATAACTACACAATAGAGAAATATAAGGGAAAGATAATTTACTCTCAAAAGAATAATTCATGGCTAAAGCTATTGAAATTTGCTGAAAACATATGCCAAAGAAAAAAAAAACTAAAAAATTCAGATGTTAAAACATATGTGGATACAAAATAGAGAAATATAAAAAGAAAATATGGTCACCTTCTATTGAAATCTGCTATAAATTTTAAAACTTTCAAAAGAAAAAAAAATTAAAGAATCAAAACTGTGACTACACAGCAGAGAAATATAAGAGAAAGATACCTTCAAAAAAAATCCATGGTTATAGTCATTGAAATTTGGCAAATAGATTCAAATAGTGCAAAAAATTAATCCAAAAATTCAAATGTTAAAACTTCCAAAAATTAAAGAATAGATTTAGAGCTAAGAAATTATTGAACCATAAAATAAATAAATAAAATGATTACACTATAGAAAAATATAATAGAACAATGGGTTACCCTAAAAAACTAGCAATAGTGGAGCTACTATTAGTGTGGCTCACACATGGGTGGCTAGGTAATAGCGACAGAGAAGATGTTGTGACCATTTTTGGATTGTAAGTGTAGGGTTTTTGGATTTTTGAGTTTTACGTTTGTTGTTGAGTTTCATGTTAATTCAAAGACTTTTGGTTTGCTTAGGGTTTTTGAGTTTCACATTTTGTGGCATAGTTGTAGGATTTTAAAAAAGTTAATTAACTTTGTTTTTGGGATGAAAAAGAGTTTTTTTTTTTAAACGTTTGTTGTTGAGTTTTATGTTGATTTGCTTAGGGTTACTGAGTTTCACATTTTATATGAAAGTGCCGGTAACCTAGTACCAACCGTAGTAGGTAACATAAGGTAAAAGGACTTTCTCTCAAATGAAAAATAATAAAAGAATAATATTAAAAAAAAAGGAATAATAAAAAGTAAGGACTTTTTATAAAAATTGCAGTAACTTTTTATCAATTGACAATAATAAATAAAAAGAGATCATTGTAAATTATCTTGACTGCTGCTAAAGATAAAAAGTTGACGGTAGAGGAATAGTTTGATATATATATCTGATAGAAAATTATATTATTTAAAAAAATTAAACGATAGAATTAGAGTTGTAAGGTCACGGTTTGATTCTTAAGCCTAAAGGGTGAAAGGATTTAGGCCCAAAGAGCACAATACAATGAATTTGTAGAGAGTAGGTTGAAAAACTAGGCTCTAATAAGTTGAACAACAATTATAGTGGGTTCAGATAGCAAGAAAACAAAGATAAACTGGTTTTATCCAAAGAAAATCGTCCTCGCCACAATCCGAGGAGGTTCGTTCTTGTATATATTTCTTTTGAATTTGATTATAAGTTCAGTTCTTGTTGCTACAGTGTTTTTCTACCAATACTCCGATCCCCCCTTAACAATGGGATTTTCCTTCTTTATGTTGCCCTCCTATCCTCCATCTCAGCCCTCCACGTGTAGATCAAATGGCTAACTCTTTTCCTTGTCCCATCAGCATCTTCCTGAAGTCCTTAGAGATAGCTGTAAGGATGAATCCCACTGTTTAGATATCACCTCCACATAAATGCAGCCAGAGAGTTAGCTACAGAGTATTTAATGCAGTAGTAGTAGCTTTCCCTCAGATATTTCTCACTTTCCTCTTACCTTATCCCTAACTGATGCTTATCCCTACCAGCAGAATTGCCAAAACGTTGCCCCTGATGTCAAGCCAACCCTCTTAACCCCTGCCTTGCTAAGCCGAGGTGAAATTTGTCCTCGGACATACCTCTTGGAACTTTAAAATTAGACCCCTCTGCCCATCCACTATCTTGCACTCCCATACCAACGTCTACTTGTCCTCAGACTACTGAATGTCCTCGAACAAGGTCCCTGACCCAATACACCCTTCTGGGCCGTCCATCCCTACAAGAGTCCTAAATAAATTTAAGAGTTTGAATAGCACAAGGACATAATGGTATGTGTGGGTGTGGCATATGGTGATATATTTTTAATTTTTTGTTGTTATCTAATATATAATAGCAAAAACTAAATTAACGCATAATCAAAAGATTTTGAAAAAAAAAAAAAAACTATATTCTATAACGTAGAGTACAAGAAGTTTGGTTGTAGGGTTTTTAAAAAATTAATTAACTTTGTTTTTGGGTTTATTGCAGATTTTCTAACCAAACCTAACATTTGCAAATCACATGGCAGAGAAACAAAGTCTAACGATTTTGATTTATAGATTCAACAACACATCAAACCATAACAAAACCAATTACAACAAAACTTAAATCTCACCATAAAACCATAATAGAATCAACCAAAAAAAAAAAAACCAATAATTAAACATGCATAACAGAATAAACAACACATTCATTATAGAGCAATAAAAAAATCAAAATCAATTGCTGAAAAACCATAACAGAACAAAAGGGCTTAAAACAAAATTGGAGTAGAAATTTATTAATTCCGTAAGACCCAAAACTATAAGCAATCTTTTTTGTAATTTTTATAATCTATAAAATAGATTGACTTGACTATGAAAAGAGAGAAACAAAATCATATGAAATCAACATGTTCTCCAGAACCAAATAGAATTACAAAAACGTACCAAGCTTTAGAGGCCACGACTTGAGCCAGCAAAGGCTATGAACAGAGAGAGCGAGACTGAGAGAAGAGGGATGCTCTACGTTTAAGCCAAAGAGAAAGGAATGAGGGAATGAGGGGCAACATGAAGAGAGAAGAGTAAACCTGCATGTTGAGTTTGTGTTTGTGTCTATCGGGTTTTGTTTATTTTTAAAGACAAGTATCGGATTTTGTTTTGGAGAGAAAAATAGTGTTTTTTTTTTATTTTTTTTTTATTTTTTATTTTTTATTTTTTAAATATTGGGTTGTGCTGAAGTGGAAAGTTGTGGTGCCAGCAGAAGTTTCGGTTTATATATATATATATATATTATTTTAATTTACTTATAATGCGCCACATTACATAAAGAAAAAATGAATAAAAATAATAAATTAATTAATTTTATTATTGAAAGTGCATCACATTACATAAGGAGAAAAAATAAATAATAATAATAATAATAATAAGTAGCGAGCGTTCACTTGATGCAACCATAGCATGCGGGACACAATTTTTTTTATTATATAGAATATGGTAGGGTATAGTTTTTTTGAATAGAAAAATTTCATTTAATTATAATAATGAAGCATCATGAATCAAGGCTGCCAAAGTAGGTGTAGGAGAATCCTCAATCCAAAATAAGTCCTCATCTAAATGTCTAGCATATTGGGCAAGAACATGTGCTACTGTATTCCCTCCTCTCCTAATTTGATTAGTCCTAGTCCAATATAACCCATGCATCAAATATCGAATATCATCCACCACACAACCAAGAATGGAATGATCAGGCAAAGATGAAGAAATGGCTTGAATGACATTAGCATTATCACCCTCAATTATCAAACTTGAAAAACCAGCATCCACAGCAAACTCCAAGGATCTTCTACAAGCCATTAACTCGACTTCTTCACTGTTTTCTGCACCTGGACCAACAGCAGACATTGTAGCCATAACCTCCCCTTTATCATTTCGAATAATAGTCCCTATACCTATTTTGTTCAGCCCCGAAAACATAGCAGCATCAAAGTTTAGCTTGAATACATTCGGCGATGGAGGTTGCCACTGGTCAGAATTAAAATGCTCAGCCCGAACCATTGTCATTTGCACCTGGGCTTGCTGAAATTCCATAAGGAAGTCCTCCGCTCTCTTGTTTAGGCATTTAGGATCCTTTAACTGACCTCCATACACAACGTAATTTCGCTAGTTCCAAATAAGCCACGCCTGTACCCAGAACAACTCCAGCTCTTCAATCATTAACCTATCCACTAAAAACTCCATTAGGTGAAGTGTATCATGAAAAACAGAGGATCCTTTCTGCAATTTCAAAATGCTACCGGCCCATACGTCTTGCACTGTAGCACATTCCCACAGTGCATGAGTCGTTGTCTCCACCTCTCTAGTACACAATTGACATTTCTCTTCACCAATAATCCTCCGGCGCGATAGATTATAGGATGTTGGTAAAATATCATGGCAAGCTCTCCATCCAAATATTTTGACTTTATTTGGAATTTTAATCATCCATAATACCGGCCAAATTTTCTTCCCAGCACAGCCACCTGAAGTTTCAGCTCTATCCCCATGAAGTTGAATCTGCTTAGCAAGCTTATACGCAGACTTAACAAAAAATTTACCACTCCTGTTATGTAGCCAAAGAATTGAATTTGGGACAGATCTTCAACTTAGAGGGATTCGACAGATAGCTTCGGCATCTTCTCTGTGAAACATTCCCATAATCAGGTCTCTTCTCCATACATGTAACTCCGGATCAATTAAATCTGATACTGCTAAGTCTGCAACCAGCTCATGTCTTGGGTACATAATTTTATTTGTGGGATGGTTAGGAAGCCACCTATCCCCTACAACACTTATGGAAGACCCATTACCAACCCTCCAGCAAGAACCCAATCTAAGAATAGGTAAAGCATCCAATATACTTCTCCACACATAGGAACGACCAGGCGATTCTTTGGCCTCTAAAAAAGAAGACCGAGTGAAATATCTTGCTTTGAAACACTGGTATAGCAAAGAGTTATTCCCTTGGATCAATCTCCAACCTTGTTTAGCCAACATGGCTAAATTAAAATCTCTCAAATCCCGAAAGCCCATACCACCCTCCTTCTTAGAAATTGACAACTTATCCCACCTCTTCCAATGGATTTTCCTTTTATCACCTACTTGACCCCACCAAAATCTAGCACACATACTATTCAGTTCATCACATAGTTTTATGGGAAGCTAGAACACACTCATAGTGTAGGTGGGGATAGATTGGGCCACCGCCTTTATCAAAATTTCCTTTCCAGCTCTTGATAACAACATACCTTTCCAACCCTGCAGCTTCTTCCAGATTCTGTCTTTTAAATAAGAAAAAGTGTGATACTTAGCTCTACCAATCAAAGTTGGCAGCCCTAAATAAGATTCAAATCTCACCACCTCCTTTACGCCCAGAATCTGCAGAATCTGTTGCCGTTGACTACCTGTGGTTTTGCTACTGAAATAAACTGAAGATTTCTCCAAATTCACACATTGCCCAGAAGCCTGTGCATATGTTTGAAGAATATCCCTCACAGCTTGCCCTTCCTTCTGTATAGCTTGACAAAACAGCAGAGAATCATCGGCAAATAATAAATTGGTAATTCTGGGAGCCCCTCTACAGATGGAAACCCCTTTAATCCTCCCTTTAATTTTTGCTTTTGCCAACAAAGCCGTAAATACTTCTGCACATAAGAGAAACAGATAAGGCGATAATGAATCACCTTGTCGTATTCCCCTTGATGGGTGTATCATGCCATAAGGTCTACCATTCACCAGAATAGAGAAAGTTGGTGTAGTGACACAACTCATCACCCTCTCTATCCACAATGCTGGGAAACCCATCTTTTCCATAATCCCCTTAAGAAACTGCCATTCCACACGATCATAGGCGTTACTAACATCCAATTTCAATGCGAAAGACCCTTTCTTCCCCTTCTTCCTAGCATGCATTGTATGTAGTATTTTATATGCCACCAAGACATTATCTGTAATCAATCTCCCCAGTACAAAGGCACTCTGGGTGGGCGATACTATATATGGAAGCACCCATTTCAATCTATTTGCCAAAACTTTTGACATAATCTTATAAATCACATTATATAAACTTATAGGTCTAAAATCAGACATTTTTTTCAGGATTTTTCACTTTCGGAATAAGAACTATGTTTGTGTGATTTATTTCAGGTAGCATATGACCATTATTTAAGAAATCTAAAACAGCCATAACAACATCATCACCCACTATGTGCTAGAATTTTTGAAAGAAAAGGGCATTCATACCATCAGGTCCTGGAGCTTTTGTAGGTCCCATCTGAAATAAGGCCACTTTCACTTCTTCTGCAGTAAACTCCCTAGACAAAGTGTCCTGCATATCTACAGTCACTATCTGTGGAACAGCATCCAGGCACTCCTCCATCCGGTCACATGCTCCTGCCTGAAATAGGGTTTCAAAATAACCAGAGGCAACTGCCGCCACCTCCTCTAATTCTTCCACCCATTGCCCTTGGCTATTTTTGATACCTCGTATATGATTCCTTCTCCTCCTTTGTGAAGCCTTGGAGTGAAAGAACTTAGTATTTTTATCATCATGCTTCAACCATGAAATTCTAGATCTTTGAGCCCAATAAATTTCCTGTTTTTGGAGAAGTTCATCCATCTTTTTGTTCAACTCTAGATATTCGGCCTTGCTATCAGAAGTCATCTCCTCTTCATTTAATCTGTCTAGCCTTTTCTGAATCTGTTTGATTGCCTCTTCATCAAGAGTTATTCTTACCGAGCCCCATTTCATTAAATCTGAACCACAGACTTGTATCTTCTTCAAAGTTGAAGCCAATCCCTGCTCAACAACCAACTCACTATTCCAAGCCTCCTTTACCATAGTCTCATAGTCCTCCATAAGTAGCCAAGACTCCTCAAATTTAAATCTCGTCTCCCGTCGTTGTGGAGCAAAAGATTGCACCTGCAAAATAATTGGTAAGTGATCTGAAGCATGAGTAGAAAGGTGCAGAACTTTGCTCATTTGAAATTTCTGAATCCAGTCATTATTGGCCATGGCTCTATCCAGTCTGATTTTAGTATTTGCCTCACCCAGTCTCCTATTATTCCAAGTAAAAGGATATCCTTTATAACCCAGATCCTGAAGTTGACAAGACTCTAGAGCAGCCCTAAATGCATCAATCTGTGAATATTGTGGTGGTCTTTTACTTTTCTTCTCAGAAGCATGTAAAAAGGAGTTAAAATCCCCTACAACCAGCCAAGGTACTTCCACAAATGTCTTCAAATATTCCAACAATCTCCAAGACTTTTCCTTTTGTTGAGCCTCCGGCAATCCATAGAAACAAGTCAAAAACCATTTAAAGCCATCTTCCTCCGTAACTACAGCCAAGATATGGTTCACAGTGTAGTTAATGACCTCTAATGTGATAGAATTCTTCCACAAAAGTGCTAACCCTCCACCCGAGTCAGGATGCTTCACAATAACTTTATTCTGATACGGCAAATTACCATATAAACTTTGAAAACCATCTTTATCCAGTCTAGTCTCCATAAGAAAACAGAATGTGGGAGCTTGTTCCCTCACAATCTTGCGAAGGCTACGACCTGTCTAAGGGTTCCTAAGCCCTTGGCAGTTCTAACTTAGCAGCCTCATTGCTTCCAGCAAGGGTGGCTGTCCACCCCCGCCAATAGCTCATCTAAAATATCTTCCTGATTAACTACCTTCCCTCTCTTATGTCCATTCTAATCACCTTGGACACCAACATCATCTCTCATGTCTCTCTTTCCAAGTGTTGGGAGTGTGATTGCACGGGCTAATCCACCAAACCTAAACTCCATTCTATTAAACTGGGTCCATGTAGATTTGGGCTTAAAGTTAGACAGCCCAACTCCATCCATAGATAGCTAATTGTTATGTGTCACTTGCTCAAGAAACTCCTCTGACCTGGACGCTACTTGTACCTCATCCTTATTAGAACTATTAACTTCCCTCACATTCCACTTATTCAAGTCAGATATGCCTTTTGATGATAGCTGAATATCCGGCTTTGAAGTTACCACACCAGAAATATGCTCCTCCAAGTTAGCTCGAATTGCACCTACTGGTCCTAAATTCTCGACACTAACATCATCAGTTTTCCTAGGGTTTTCGTTACCTACTTTAGCCGCCATCTGCATGGAAACAACCGCCGGAACTTGTACCTGACCACTACCGACCCCCTCCTCCATATAGGATTTAGGAATGGAGTAATGGTGCACTGTATCTCCTCCATCTCCATTGACTGCATCATCAAGACTAATCTGGCCAAAACGTTCCTTTCGCCTGTCAACCTCTACTTTGGCCTCTTCCTTTTCATATTTCCTATGAGGAGGTGAACGAGTCCGACCGCCCATGGCTTTGAGCCAGTCCCCATATTGACAGATAACCTCCCTATCAATCTTGGTTGCTGCGAAATAAGGTGCACAGTGCTTTAAATCATGGCCGAGTAAGCCACAAAAATGACAAAATAGAGGGAGGCGCTCATATTTGAACGTGACCCAGTGACTCTTGCCATCAGAACCAGCCAAAAAAGCCCCTCGCCGGATCATCTTCGCTATTGGAATAGCAACCTTGACTCTCATAAAATAACTCTGTCCCTCAAACTTCTGTTTTTTCTCAACCTCAACCACTGAACCCAATCTACTTCCCACTGTTTCTGCTATTTTAGGCGACACCAAGTCAAACGGGGTGCCCCAGATTTGCACCCACATGGCAACAAAATCAAACCTAACATTATCCGCCGTCATTCCTGCTTCCCAACAAGTCAACAGCAAAACTTGATTATCAAAGGACCACGGCCCTCCCTTCAGCACCCGATCCATTACAAACTTAGTTTGAAACTTAAGTTGAAAGAGATTTGTTCCTACTTCTAACACCCGAACACCATCCTCCCAACCCCATGCTCGTTACAACGTAGTTATGGCTGCCCTCCTATTGAAAGGCCGGCATGCCAATCAGACTAAACACATAACTCTCCATCCATTCTTTACGCCCTTCCTTCGGAATCTCGATGACCTCTTCCTCCTCCGAAGTCAACGTCATCTTCTCCAGTATACTCGTAACATCATCTGCCATGGTAGCCGAAATAAGAAAAGAAAAAGCAAACCCTTAAGAAACCCTAAGGGAGAAAGAACTCGTAGGAACGAGAGAGAGAGCTCCTCCAAACGAGAGTTTTTTGTGGTTTTTTGGTAGGGTAGGGTATAGTTTAAACCTGAGTTTATATAATATTTTTGAAACAAACCTGAGTTTATATAATATTAATTTTATTGAGAATTTTTTTTACTACAACTCAATGATCGATTATTATATATTTTAACAATTCTCAAATAGCGTACCAAAAGTCTTATAATTTCACATCAAATAATTTTTTTTAGCCACAAATTAATATGAATTTTTAGTTTGAATAACAAAAATTTAAAATTCAAGGTTTAATTTGAAATTACACCAAATTTTAAGGAAGTTACAACTAATGTCTTTAATAAATTATAACCACATGGTGGAAGGAAAGTTAGGTTCTAGATTATAAATTTATAAATTTTTCATGCAAACATGTAATTAGAAACACTAGTTTTTATCACCATACACTCTTGACATAATAGTCACTCCACAAATATAAATTTTTGTGAGATGAGGAAAGAGGGCAGGGAACAGGGTTCAAATTAGGGTTTTACTTTCAAATTAGGAAATTTTGTGTCTAGACATTAACCTATGAAATTGAACACTTAAAAATGAAACTAACAATTTTTTTAAGAAAAAAAAAATTAAGGATCCTAATTAAAGATGTAAGTACTCAAAAAGTAAAGGCCCCAGCCTACTAAAAATAGTGGTACCTTGTCCCTTAGAACAAACACAAACAATTGAATTTTTGAAGAGAGTGAGAAAGTACTTCAAGTACAATTCTAAATTAAGTCTATGTCTAAGGCCGAAGAGCCCAGAGTAATAGGTAAGTGTAGTTTTAGTTGTAATTAATAATAATGTTCCTCCTCAGGTAGGTTTGAGGATTAGTCTCTTATATATATTGGGTTCAAGTTTTACACCAGATAATACACTGTTCACTCCTCTATTGTTCTATTTCTTAGAGAACTGTCCATCCCCCTTTTCTAGGAGGATCCCTTCCCTTTTTATCCCCCTTCCTTGCATCCTAGCCCTCTACCTGTATGCCTCAAGGCATTCCTCAGGATACTTGTCCCATCACAACTTTGCTAAAGGTGGTAGAAGGAGTTGCTAGCTGTGAAGTTACTGTTCAGGGGTCATTTTCACATTATTGCAACTGATAAGGTTGGTGTAGGGCATTCAATGCAGAAGGGGGAAGTAAACCCTTCAGGAAACTTCCTCCCACCATCCTCACCTCCGTCACTATCTCCTCTCCTTTCCCTGGACCTTCATAGGACACCAATTGTCCTGATTCTATTACATCCTCGAGTGGGTGGAATCCTCAGAGCTTATTTACTCCCTCAGGCCTGGACTATGCAAGTTGCCCCTCAGTCTGATCCTCCTCGGTCCTCGAACCCTCCACAAAAGATTATAAATCCTAATTAGGTCATATTATGGTCGTATGAATGTGATCTAACAAAAGTGAGTATTAGGGATTATATTTTATTATGTTAAATTAATCTAGTAATGGTTTAACCAAATTGTCTAAAATAATATGTAATTGGGATATCTAATTAAGGTTTTGTAATTTTGATTGATTTAAATCATTATATATTTGAAACTAATCAAATAATTAAAATAATTAAGTTGAAGTCATTTGGCCAAATTTCGGGGTGTTGATGATTTGAGCGCTTTTGTCTCAAGTTGAAGGCTTGTACATGAAATTAAGGTACGCATTGCAGGTTTGAATGTTTAATTTGGTGAGATGATCAAAAGATTATGATTAAATAAAATTTAGTCTTCTAATTAAAAGAGGATTTTCCTTAAATCAAGGTTTATATATATATATATATATATATATATTGTAGCTAGCAAAAAATGGACAACCGAAAAGAAACCACGAGGATGCTGACGTGTTATTTTTGTACACGCAATATATTTCTAGAGGTGGAAAGCGAGATCCCTCTTTTTAGCACTCGGATTCAACACAACAAGTAATGAATAGATCAGTTTATAGTATGTGAATTTCAAGCTAAAAAGAGAAAGAAAAACTTTATTTTTATTAAGTGTTTGTCCTGGGGGTAGTCCGAGGAAGAGTTCTAAAGTTGGTTAGTTCACCTATCCTTGCGCTTTCCCTTTCTCTGCTCCTCAAATTCAGACGTTTCTTGGCTTTATATAGTTAGCTGGAATGCATCTGAACTTTACATTTGGAGGGTTAGGATTTCACTTCCTTGATATTTGTCCCATTAAGGCCTCACTTAGCAAGCCTACTGAAGTTTTTAGCTGTGTGGCCAGTGTTCATGGTCATTTCGCCATTAATGCGGCCAAGCTAGTGGTTGCAATGCATTTAATGCGGAGGGGATGACTGCCTTGTCCTTCCTTTTTCTTCTCCTCCTTGTTCAGAACCTAGTTACCTTCGTCTCCTCGAGGATTGCACTAGGTTTCCCTCATTTCGGATTCTCGGCCTTCCCGAGGTCAAGTAGGAACCCTCGGCATCATTATCAGCAACATCATCCCAAACCCCTTATTAGTTAAATGAGTCCTATCCTCAGACTTACTCTTACTGCCTCTATTAACCATTTTTGATCCTCTTCCCCCCCCCCTCCCCATATATATATATATATTTATGATTTTTCCTATTTTTTAGGCTTTTGAAATCATAAAAAAAAAATATATATATATATATATATATGTTGAATCTGGCTTTGAAATTTTTATTGCTTCAATGACATACCTACGTGCATGCTCCCAAAGCCATGGCAGCCCTCATAGGACACACAGCCAAGGCCTTGGCAACCTCGTGGGCAAGCTGCCCAGGCCATGGTAGCCTAGCGTGCCTAAATAACCTCCTTTGGACATGCTAGCATGCCCATGACTGCTTTCTTTACACGCTGTCAAATTTGTGATAGGTTTATGGATCTTCTAAGTTACTAATGGATAAAGTAAATTAAATGTATTCTTACTTGGATTTTATCATAATTCTTTGACTTAGACTTCAAAAATTTTGGTGAGAAAAAACATAGAAGGTGGGTTTCTCTGTTGCTAGTGAAAGGTGGGCTCTCTATCTTCTCCTAGAACTGTAGAGTTGTCGTCTCTTCCTGGAAGAGTTTGTTGTACCTTAGAGTAACACGGTTACCCTAGGGCTTTTTGGATTTTTCTTTTCTTTTTTTTTTTACAACTTGTAGGAAACACTTAACTTCTCCATGGACGATCTCACCAAACAGTGGTTTGGCCTCAACATCTCCCAAAGAGAAGGTCGCAAGTTCCGGTTACAAGATGAGATGGCTGCCTCTATCTCCATCATTGCTGCTAAGTTTCTTACCAAGAGAGCACTAAACCCTGATGCCATTGCAGCCACCTTTACTCCTATATGGCGGTCCAAAAGAGGATTCAAAATCAAGAATTTGGGAAAACATATCATGCTCTTTACTTTTAACAGTGAATCTGAAGTTAATACTATCCTTGCAAATGCCCTATGGACCTTTGACAAACACTTAATGATTTTGCAAAAATATGATGGGGTTAGTAAAATAGAGGACTTAGACTTCAATAGCACCCTGTTCTGGATTCAATTACATGGTCTTCCGGTGAAGTTTATGACTACGACGATGGTAGAAAAGCTGTGTGAACCCGCTGGGCAGATTTTGAAGAGTGTGGAGGATTTATGCAGGTTTAGGTTATGGTGGATGTCTCACAACCACTTTGCTATGGGAGGGTGTTCACACTTGATAACAGTAGAGAATTTTGCGTCTCCTTCAAATATGAGAGGCTTCCCAATCTTTGCTATTGGTGCGGCCGCCTCACACACAATGACCGAGATTGTGATCGATGAATTGAGAGTGAAGGATCACTTACTGATGCAAACAAGGAATACAGGGCATGGCTGAAAGTTTCACCACTGTTTGGAGCTTGTAACTCTGTAGTTGAGGTGCTGGGATTTTATTCCAAGATGAAGGAAGAACGCTTAGGCCAACAGCGATACGATGAGATAGGGAACTCAACAGCAGCTAGGGTTACGCCAACCACACCGACTTCTGACTTCCTATGAGCCACATATGGTAATTCCTTAGCTAATTCGGTTAAGTTTGATTCTTTCCTAAATAATTCACATTATGCCTTTTTGTCAACCAATTCTGTCCATATAGAAAACAACACAACTAGCCCTACACACTTACACACAGACCCAAGACCTGTTTACACCTCAAACATAAACTTTGACAAACAATTAGAATCAATAGACCAGGACTTGATGAAATATGATAACCCCATGCATGACACGTCCTTTACACCTGTCCAACATAGCCATATGCCACCTTAACCCGTCTCTCCCCACCCTCACTCTCATGACATTAATGACACCCCAAACACATCCACATTACCTTCTGACCTGCCACTCACAAATTCCGCCCATGTTACTAGCCCAAATATTCCAACTAGGCCAATTTCCCCACCTCATTAGAACCATATCTCCTTTTGGAAAAGAATATTTAGAGCCACTGTGGAACACACACACAACTTGAGCCCAATCAGTTGGAGTAAACTTGCTCTAAATGAGGTTCAGCCTGAGTTACCAAGTAAACGTTATACGGTTTCACAGGTTGTGGAAGACAATAAAAAGATATTGGTAGAGGCTAGTTTTCAGCCCTACCAGAAGCAATGAGTCTCTTAGTATGGAACTATTGTGGGCTTGGGAACCTGTGTACAGAAGACCAGCTTGCAGATGTTGTGTGGGCAAAAAATCCCTCTGTCTTGTTTTTAGCCGTAACATGGACAAATAAAGCAAGGCTAGAACAAGTTCAAAGACGTATTCAATTTAAAAATCTTTTTGTGGTTCCTCGATGTAATAAGGCGGGAGGATTGGCCATTTTGTGGAAGGAAGGATTTCCCTTGGAAGGTGAAAAATATTCAAAGAATTATATTGATACTGTCATCAATAAAGGCAAGGAGAATGCTTGGAGGTTCACCGGGTTTTATGGAGAACCGGATACCAGTAAGAGACATGAAGCATGGTCCAAGCTACGAGCTCTAAAAAACCGTGGGTCTATACCTTGGTTCTATGCAGGGGACTTTAATGAAATCACACAGCAATCTAAGAAGTAAGGTGTGCGATCTCAGCCCTATCATCAAATGCAGGCATTTAGGGATATTCTTGATGAGTGTGGATTTATGGATCTTGATTTTGTTGGTTTTCCATTCACTTGGCACAAACACTATCCTAATTTTACTATGTGGTCACATCTTCAGATCATAAAGCATTATGGATTTCACCGGAGCAAATGTATTGCAATTTTAAAAAGCCCTTCCGCTTTGAACAAATGTGGATGACTGAAAAGGGTTGTAGTGACACCGTAGAGGCTGTGTGAAGTGTAAACTCCAATGAGTCATGGGATACCCGTGTGCTAAGGAAGCATAAGTCATGCGGGGCGGCTTTGTCTAAATGGAGTAAAAAATCCTTTGGTAGTGTTAAGAAACAATTGGAATCTGCCCATAAGTGACTGAAAGTAATAGAGAAACATGCTATCCAGTCTGGGGACTCCAGCCATATGAGGTTGTTGGAGGATGAGGTCAGTCAACTTCTTGATAAAGAAGTCAAAATGTGGAGGCAGCGGTCCAAAGTTGCATGGCTCCGTGATGGGGATTGTAATACTTGGTTTTTCCATTGCAAGGCTTCCCAGCGCCGCAGGCAAAACTATATTACCAGGCTACATGATGCTAATGGAGGATGGTGCTCAAGCCATAATCAAGTTAATGCCACCATTGTAGACTTCTACCAAAATCTCTTTACCTCGAGTAGCCCTAGCAATTTTGAGGAGGTCATTGAGAATATTCCACAAGTTGTAATCGATAAGACAAATGGTATGCTGGTGGCCGAATTCAACATTGAGGAAGTGGAGGTCGCTTTGAAGCAGATGACTCCCCTAAAAGCCCCCGATCTTGATGGTATGCCACCTTTCTTGTACCAAAGTTATTGGTCCTTACTTAGGTTTGATGTATCAACCACAATTTTACACTATCTCAATTCGGGTTCTCTCCCTCAAACCCTTTGCCATTCTTTTATTACATTGATTCCTAAGGTAAAGGATCCCACATATGTCTCTGAGTTTAGACCTATTAGCTTAAGCAATGTTTTGTACCGTATTTTTGCTAAAGTTCTAACCAATCGTTTGCAAGCAATTATGCCTAATCTTATTTCAAAGCATTAAAGTGCATTCATGTCTGATAGATTGATTTTAGATAATATCTTGGTAGCATTAAGACTTTACATTATATGCGGAATCACAATAAGGGGAAATCTGGTTTTGTGGCCTTAAAACTTGATATGAGTAAAGCATACGTTAGAGTGGAGTGGGAGTACATGGAGAAAGTGATGACAAAGATGGCTTTCCATCCTAGATGGATACAATTGATGATGATGTGTATCACTACAGCCTCTTACTAGGTGCTAATTAATAGGGATCCCAATGGGCATATCACTCCAACACGTGGTTTGCTCTAGGGAGATCCATTGTCCCCTTATTTTTTCCTTATGCGTACTGAAGGTCTCCATGGTTTAATTAGTCAGGCAGCCTACAACGGTGACATTCGAGGTGTATCTCTTTGCCGGAATAGACCTAGAATCACTCATCTCTTTTTTGCCGATGACAGCCTAATTTTTTGCAGAGCTAAAGAAGAGGAATGTCAAAGCTTGCTTAAGGTGTTGGCCAAGTATGAGAGAGCTTTTGGGCAGCAAATCAACAGTAATAAGACCACTATCTTCTTTAGTAAATCGACCCCTGCAGATACTCAAACAGCAATTCAAAACTTGTTGGGTGTTAATGTTGTTCGGCAATACGAGAAGTATCTTGGACTTTCTTCATTAGTTGGTTGAAATAAAAAGGAAAGTTTCACCTACATTAAGCAGCAAGTATGGAAGAGGATTCAAGGGTGGGGGGGTAAGTTACTGAGTCAGGCAGGCCAAGAAATACTAATTAAGGCGGTGGCACAATCTCTCCCAACTTATCCCATGGCATGCTTTAAACTCCCTGCCTCACTTTGCCATGAACTTGAGAGCATGATTTGTAGATTTTTTTTGGGGGGGGCAAAGGGGTGATAATGGAAGATTCACTGGATGAAGTGGTCGAAATTTTGTAAACCCAAGACACAGGGTGGTATGGGGTTTAAAGATTTATCTCTATTCAATGATGCACTCTTGGCCAAACAAACTTGGTGCTTGCTCCATGACAAGTCATCCTTATTCTATGTGTTTTCAAGGCAAAGTTCTTCCCTAATACCTCGGTTATGGAGGCAAAAATTCCAACCAACTCCTCGTATGCTTGGAAGAGTATTATGAAGGGTAGGAATGTGATCAAATGGGGCATGAAATGGAGGATTGGGTTGGGCAAGTCTATCCAAATTTGGGGTGAGAATTGGTTGCCCAAAGCATGTAATCTCAAGGTTTTACCACCACAGATTGAAGGGAGGGGAGTGAGTATGGTTTGTGACTTGATTGACCCGGACCTTAAGGAGTGGAAGACGGATGTCATTGATAGTTTGTTCTATGACTTTGAAGCATCCCTTATCAAAAATATGCTTCTCTGCAGATCAATGCAAGATGACGTCCTAATTTTTCCCTTTAACCTCAATAGAGTCTATACTGTCAAGTCCGGCTATAGGTACTTACATGAGCAACAGCGCAACAGCAGCATGGCCTGCCTGGGCCTTTAGATAGTTCGATGCTCAAGCCACTATGGAAGAAAATTTAGGGGCTTCAAGTCCCAAATAAAGTTAAGCATCTGGCTTGGAAGGCTTGTAAGGATTCATTGCTAACCAAGACCAATCTGATCCATAGAAGGGTCATTATTGAGGGTTGCTGTGATGCTTGCAAAATACATCAAGAAGATGTGGTTCATGCCTTGTTCCTCTGCCCAACCTTGCAATCTGTTTGGAGATCTCGGGCTCAATGGAACCACAGCACACTTTAGGCGTGCTCCTCTTTCATTGACATTTTTGAGTTTATTTTTGTAGGTAACAGGAAGCCCGACCTTTTTGTTGTTGTGCTATGGACATTATGGAATAGGAGGAATAACTTGTGCTTGGGCAAGCCTGCACTTCCACTCGACCAAGTGGTTGATTTTGCTCAAGACCAAATCCTGGAGAGAATTTCTTGCAACGTTGGTGTTTAACAATCCCGATACCATCAGGTAGCAGCTTGGAAGGCACAAGATCAACATGCCTATAAAGTCAACTTTGATGGAGCGACTTCTGCAGAGGATGGAGTTGCTGGCTTGGGAGTAGTGATCTGTAACGACCAAGGACTGATCATGGCCTCACTTACTCAGTAAATACCTCTACCCGTTTCAGTTATAGGGGTAGAAGTCTTGGCTGCACGAAGAGCATTGGAGCTTACATTTGAACTTGGTTTCGACAACATCACTCTTGAAGGGGACTCAGAAGTATTGATTAAATCCTTAGTGACAGGCTGTAACTCTCTGGCTCATTATGGCCATTTAATTGCAGATATTCATACTCTTATGTCTCAGTTTTCATCGCTTAGTTTATCTCATGTTAGGAGACATTGTAATAGATTGGCACATGCCTTAGCTCGACGAGCATCCTCTACCCCTGATATGTCTATCTAGATGGAAGAAATATCACCAAACCTTAACTCTGTATACATGGCTAATTTGAATGGCCTAAGCTAATAAGATCTTGCTGTCTTGATTCTCAAAAAAAAAATATATATATATATATATATTTGGTGACACATCTTGTGAAGGTTGATTAATTAATTAATTGGTTGGTCACTTGGTTGTGCTTAAGATAAATAAGACTTTACACATCATGTTTTTCTCTTTTCCCTCTTAGTAGTTAATACATATCCTTTGAAATATCATATTTTTACAAATTACATTAACTTGTGACTTTGTTACTTGTTATTTTTCACTTATTGATTTTCCTATGTTTGTACATACCTTGAGATATTTCCAATAGCTCATTTCATTAAAATTTATAATGTATCACCTTTTCTTAATCATGATACTTGCATATTTGAACAATGGCATTTGGGATATTCTGGTATTTTGCAAAATAACTGCAAACATATTGTGTTCCTTCGTGAGTATATTTAGTCTTGTTGTCACAAGCATAAAATTAATAAATAAAACGAATTTCATAATTTACAAAATAATTATTTAAATAATAATATTTCACAAAAACCTATAAAATAGGACACTACTAAAAACGCACTCTATAACCACGTTTTTTTTAGCTATGTTTTCAGAAAAACGCGGCTACAGCTAATCTATAGCCGTATTTTTAAGAAACAAAGCTTAAACTACTGACTTATAGCTGCATTTTTAAAATGCGACTATAGGTTAAGTTTATGAAATGAAATATTACCTCACTGGTACTTCAACATGTCTTATAAAAAGAAATATTAATTGTTTTTGACAACTTCAGAAGTTTGAGGTTGACCAAATTGAGGTGCAAAACAATGTTGCTCTCTTGAGATAATATAAAACCGAGTAGATGTATTCACCAAGGAGATCCCCTTTCTCCATATCTCTTCGTTTTGTGCTCGGAGGGCCTCCATAGACTGATTCAATTAGTAGCAAACAATGGTGATATCCAAGGAGTTTCCATATGTCGTAATGGTCCCTAGCTAACACATTTATTATTTGTAGACGATAGTCTTTTGTTTTGCAGGTCACTAATGAGGATTGCCAAAAGGTGCTAAAGATTCTCTCTTCCTATGAAAGGATATCTGGGTAAAAACTAAATAAAGATAAAACAACCTTCTTTTTTAGTAAATCCACCACCATGGATATGCAAACTCAGATTATGGCTAATCTTGGGGTCTCAAAGTTGAAGCAATATGAGGATTATCTAGGCCTACCTGCTTTGGCTGGGAGAAATAAAAGGGTGAGTTTTGAACAACTAAAGCAACGAGTTTGGAAAAGGTTACAGGGATGGGAAGGAAAGCTATTGTCATAAGCTGGAAGAGAGGTGCTTATCAAGTTAGTCATTCAATCAATCTACATATATACAATGAGTTGTTTCAAGCTTCCAGTTACTCTGTGTCATGAAATTGAATCACTTATCTAAAAATTTTGGTGGGGTCAACGTGGGGATAGAAGAAAAGTCTATTGGATGAAGTGGGATGAGATGTGTAAACACAAAGACCAAGGTGGGATGGGATTCAAGGACCTCACAATGTTTAATGAGGCGATGCTCACCAAATTAGCATGAAGACTTCTTCATGATGATAATTCACTTTTCTATAGTGTTCAAAAATAGATTTTTTCCAAGGGGATCTATTCTTGATGCCAAAGACTCTTCGTCAGCCTCTTATGCTTAGAGGAGTATTCTCAAAGGCAGAGATGTTATTTCCAAGGGTGCACTATGGAAAGTGGGTGATGGCAAGCAGATAAAAATTTGGGGAGACAATTAGCTGCCACCCAAGGATAGAGCTAAAGTCACCTCACCTATATTGTATGGGCAAGAAAATTCTTGTGTGGAGGTCCTAATTAATTAGTCCACATGGTGTTGGAGAACAGAGGTTGTTGTTCATGTGTTTGGAGCAGCAGATACAACACTAATCAAGAGCATTCCTCTTAGCACATCTCCTCAAAGCGACACTCTCATTTGGCCTTTTACTCCTACGGCCAGTATTCGGTCAGATTGGGATATCGATTTCTACATGAAAGTGGCTCACCGAATTAGTTACCACTGCAAAACTCGGGGGTAAAGTTGTAATTTATAACTATTTTATGTTGGCTTTAATTCCATGCCAAATTTGATTGTAATTATGGTCAATCTTTATACCCTGTATTTGTTGTGGGATTTTATTGTAAGGGTTGTGTGTGAGAGAGAGAATGTGATGACTCAAGGCAAATTGAAGACTGAAGTGTTTTCGCTGGTAACTTGCGACTAAGCATCCCACAAAATGAAGCATGTGCCCTGCACATGACTAGAATGCGAAGAGTCAGGACATGATGGAGACAGCTATGTTTCGCGACTAGCTCGCAGGTAAGGCCTTCCCGCGAGATGCCCGCGAAACATTCTGTTTTGTTATTTTGTCCTATCTGATATACCATTTCTCTACCCACACTATATATACCCCCATTACCCATAGATGTTGTAGAGAGTACTTCTAAGAGAAAACCCTAGCCACAAACCCTTGAGAGTGAGAGATTGTTATACCCACAATTCTCTACACAATCCATTGTAGTTTTCCTCAACTCTTACCTCTCCATTTCCAAATCCTTAAGAGGTTGATAGCCCAAACCCTTACCACACACATCTTAAGTGAAAAGTAAGGTTTTGGAGCTGCTGGGAAGCATTAGAAGAAGCCATATGTTTGGCGGATGCAATCGGGCTGAATTGCGTGATCCAAAGAGCTAGAGAAGACAAGGCTTGGCGAAGTCAGTTGGTAGCAAGAGCTTGGAGGGCTCGAGTACATGGGGTAGACTAGGCTTGGAGGGTCTTTTGTTATTCGTGTACTCCAACTTATTCTCTAGTGGATCGATTTACTGCTTGGATGGCGACAAAGAGGTTTTATGCCGAATACTTCGGTTTCCTCTTCGATAACACATCGGTGTGTTATATTGTGTTTGCATTATTTTTTCCTACTCTTTTACCTTTCATCTTACTGCTGTGATATTATGATTATGGGTTAGAGTAGCTTGTTTAATTATCAGCTCGCATTTACTCTATTCCGCACTTAGTATAAGTTAGAATAAAATCAATCAAGCCGTAATATTTAATTTGGGGGGGTCTGAACAGCTCTTGTGTTTTTAACACATTTTCGAGCTTTCAATTGGTATCAGAGTGGGTACACTTGCTGTGATTTTAATACTTAAGTGTGATCCTAGACCCTTGTTGAGATGAACTGATCTCAATCGCTCAATGCTCCACCATACTTTGATGGGAGTAATTACGCTTTTTGGAAAGTTCGTATGAGGGCATTCCTTTGCTCTATTGATGATAGTGTTTGGGACGCTGTTGAGATAGGATGGGCTAGGTCGAAGGCCGCAAAATCTACATGGGATAAGGCAACCCTCGCAACAATTAATGCTAATAGCAAGGCTTTAATTGCTATTTTCTGTGATGTTTCTCCTGATGAATTTCACAGGATCTTTCATGTCACAATTGCCAAGGAGGCATGGCAAATCTTGGAGACGACCTATGAAGGCACCAAAAAGGCTAAGGACACCAAGTTGCAAATGCTTACCACACTCTTCGAGGAGCTGAAAATGAATGAAGACGAGTCATTTGACTCATTTTATGGGAAACTAAATGAAGTGGTAATTGGGAAGTTCAACTTGGGAGAAAAGACGGAGGACTCCAAAATTGTGAGAAAAATCCTACGATCATTGCCGGAAAGTTTCTGTGCAAAGGTCACAGCCATCGAAGAGAGCAAAGATCTTTATAAGATTAAAATTCAAGAACTCATCGGTTCTCTTCAAACCTATGAGCTATCTTTACTATCTTAAAAGAAGAGCAAATCTCTTGCTCTCAAGACAATCAATGAGAGATTCAATGCTTAAGACTCCTCGGATAAGGATGAGATTGAAAAGGATGTAGCGTATCTTGCTAAGAACTTCCGTAAACTTCTTAGGTTCAAGAGAGATGGAAAGTCTTTTGATAAGGGCAAATTCTCAAAATTCAAAAAGGACAAGAAAGACTTCAAGAAGAAGGATTCAAGAGATTCTTCACAGTCTGAAATGGTCACGAGTGCAAAGGGCATGGGCATGTGAAGAAAGAATGCCCCACATATTTGAAAGCAAAAGGTAAAGTCTTTGCAACTACCCTTAGTGACTCTGACGGTTCAAATTCAGATTCAAAAGAAAGTTGTAACGGAGAAGGAAACTACTCCGCATTTATGGCCATTGCACCTGTGGACTCAGCAGAAGATTTGAGTCTTCTAGTGGAAGAACTCAATGAGCACACGAAAGTAGAGTCTATGGGAATTGGGGAAGAATCTGATGAGGAAGATGAAGAAACAAAGGGATTGCAAGAATCCTATAATGCTCTACTTGAGAAAACCGGAGAGTATGCTAGAGTGGCTAAAGCAGCCTTCAGAAAAATGAAGAGAGCTGAACAAGATTACAAGAGCATACTTATGAGGTATAAAGAAACAAAGTGTGAAGTTGAGGTGCTGAATGGAGAACTCACCGAAGCCTACTCTAAGATCAAGTTTCTTGAGCTTGAAGTGATTCAAGCTAATGCTAAAGTGGAGCGAGTTGCCTCCAAGAAGCTTGATGAAGTACTTACACATCAAAAGCCATTTTCTGACAAAAGTGGCTTAGGATATATCAGAGAGGGTAGTTCAAGTGCAATTGTGTCCAAAGAGATGAAATTTGTGAAAGCTAAGGAACTAATAGTAGCAACTCCAAGTGTTGAAAATGTAAAAGTGGAGAAGAAGTCAAATGGAGCTGCTCAAAAGGTCTTGACAAAACCTCAAACTCCATTTGTGGCCAAACCCAAGGCTAAAGGGAAATCTCTTCCAAAGTCTCAAAGAGGTCCTCAAGTACAACACTTTTGCCACCATTATGGAGTTCAAGGACACACAAGATCTAACTGCTATAAACTTCACACAATGAAGAAAGTAGATTCTCAAAGGCTAAGAGGACAAGAAAAAGGAAATTGGAATGCCAAGCAAACAAAAGGGCAGGAAGCTGATTCCAGTGTTAGTGATGAGATGAAGATAATAGATGTTATCACTTCTTGTTTGGCCAACTTCAAAGGTTTGAGAATCACAGCTCTAGTACCCAATCCTCTAGAGATATCACCCCAAACGCACGTGTCGTGTGGGTGAAGAAGGGTACTCATGCATAAGCATTTGACCATGTCCATGCATCAATTCTTCCTATTTGTTGTGACCTTGGTTGGTTGTTTGCTTATGTTTCTTACTTTAGCATGTTTCTTTTCAAGCTTGTTTTGTACTTGTTATTTTTGTTGATCTTACTTTACATGTTCTGTTTTTGAGTGTATTGAAAAATTCAAAAACCCATAAAAATTGAAAAATTTTCAAAAAGTTTGATCGCTTGCATTGTGTATATCACATGTGAGTTTGGCCTAGTACCTTCGTACTAATGGCGTAGTGCATTTACGAGCTTAGCTTGTTATGTATGCACATATATCTTTATGGGAGAAATCTTGAAAACTATGTATGTTTGTTGTAAATAGATTTTCAAGTTTTTCATGAATAATTAGTCAATAGTCTTGATGGTCATGATATTTGCATAGACTTGTACCTATATCTCTTCTCACCTTTTTTTTTTTTTTATGTTTTTGCTTAAAGAGCTCAACAAATGTAAATCTCAAAATGAAAAAAGATAATGAGCTGCAAAAGCCGTTGTACATACTAGTATTTGACTAGAAAAAAGGGAAATCAACATTTTAAATTGAAATGTATAGTGCTCAAAAAGCCAAAGGCTAACTCTTAATGTTGAAATATCATAAATTTCAAGTACCGATCTCAAAATGAGATGTACTATTCACAAATGTTCAAATGTTTTATTAGTAAAGAAACCAAATGAAAAGTTTCAAAGATTATTGTAATCATTTTCAAGTGGGAGGTCATATATGTTCATTTCTATAATTGAGATAGACCACTTGAATTAGAACCAGTTGCGTATGACTTGATTGAATTGATCATTAAAGTTTCACTCTGGTCTAGGACTATTCCACATTTGATACTCACACACAACACACAAGACCTTGTTCAATTAATGCTTATCTCATTTGTGTGATTGTACATGTTCAAATGTGATGTGTATGCTCAATTGCTTGCCAATCAAACCCAAAAAGATTTTTGAGTGTTTTATATGTTTTTTAAAGTGATTTTATACTTTCGTGCTTTTAGTTTTTGTTCAAAATAGTTTTTGTTCAAAATGATTTTTGTGTTTTTCTTCAAAAACTGGTTCAGAGGCAGTTTCGCGAGAAGCTCACGACTTAGAGCTTCCTGCAAGAACGGCTTAAGGGAAATAAAAAAATTTTCAATTCATATAGAAGCTATCACGACTGTCTCACGAGTATTTTGTGAGTAAACTTTTCTCGTGAAATGTTTTTAGGTAAAAATGGAAATTTTTTCAATTCATACAGAGGCTATCGCGATTGTCTTGCGACTATTTTGCGACTAAAAGCTTCTCGCGAAAGCTTTTATGCTTCAGTAGTGTTTTTCGCGACTAATTTCGTAACTTCCTAACCTGCGAAAAACGTGTGTTTTCAGTTTTATAAGGTAGATGTGATAGGTTTTCAAAAACACTCTCATTTCCCTCGCCTTGCCTCTCTCGAACCTCTCTCAACCCAAAACTATTTTTCACTTAAAACCCCATCACTTTCAGGCAAATCTCTACAAAATCAATCTCAAAGGTATGGTCTTAACATTCTTTCATCTTTTCCACTAATTATCCTAGGTTTTTAAAATTGGGAATTTTTCAAAAAAGGGTTGGGATTCTTGACTTTCACCAAAATTTTTTTAAAATTTTGATTGGGTTGAGTCCCATTTGGTTTGTGTGTATCTGTGTTGGCCCCTTGTGGCATTTTTATCATGTATTAAGGCATTTTTACATGTGTTCATACATTGTCTATTGGTGTTTTGTAGTATTGCATGCTTTGTGTTTAACAAAATGCTCAAGTGGCATTTTTGTGTTGTATTGGACTCAAATGAGTTCCATTGCTTGGGTTTACTCTTGATTGAACATGCTTGACATGTTTTGGTCAATGGGTGTGTGTTTTGCACACTTTGCCCATTTTGTGCCTCAATGCCATGCCATGTATCACTTAGGCACACACTAGGCACACACCATGCATCACTTCATGCACACACATGCATAGTAGATGCACACATATGCTCAATTGATATTTTCCTGCATTTTGCTCATGTTCACATGATCTAGCACTTTAAGCATGTTGTTTTAACACTGTTGTGTTATGTTTTTATTCTTTTGGACTAACTTGACACTAATCAAGTTTGTGTTCTGTTTTTGTGTTTTTGCACTTGTTTTTGTCTGTTTTTGTTTATGTGTGTAGATGTCTCCATTCAAGAAGTTAGCTACGAAAGAAGGAAGTAGCAAAGGGAAAGAACACATTGCTTCCAAGAAATCATCCAAGCGTCCTCGCACCAACTCAGACAACTTCATATCAGCTGATGCAGACATGGCTTACAAAGACTACATCTTCTCATATACCTAAGCCTCAAAATGCTAGCACCCAGCCAGGAAAATCTACCTCTCACGTTGACCAATTCACTATTTTGGTTGAAGGTTTGCATGAGAGTGTTTCAAGACTTGCAAATGTCATCTACTCCACAAACAACCAGGTTCAAATGCGTCTTACTGCATTGAGACACAGTTAGATGAGATTCAACGCAAGTTAGAGGAAAGCCTTGAGTTATTCATGCCAAAAAGGGGGAGAGCAAACTCTTTGTATAGCCTGTATAGATTGGACAATAGCATACAGAAAGGGGGAAAGCATCACAAGAAAGGAAGTGTGCATAGTGAAAGGGGGAGTTCTGTGAACTCAAATGGAAAAGGAAAAGCTAACACACACCACTTTTGGTCATATACATTTGGCTAGTCTAGTTTACAGCTTTATGTTTTTATAACTTGTGTTTATTTACACTACTTTCTTTTAAAGCTTTAAGTACTTTGCTTTAAATTTCAGTTTAATTTTCAGTACTTATTTATTTCACTGCTTTGTAGAATTTTTTTGTACTTTTAGATGTTGCAAAACTATCTTAAATACCTCACACTTGTACCCTAGTAGGATCTTGTATCCTATATGCAAATACTTCGTGTATTTTGCATTGGTTGTGTGTTGGACATACAATTGATCATTGTGATTGGTTTTTATTGCATTGCGTGTCCGGATGAGCATTTACTAGCTAAATGTTCATTGTAGTCATTCTTTAATGACTGTTCTTATTTGATCAAGATATGCATACATGTTATATAGTGTTTATGAACTTGATCGCATTTTACTTGCTTATATACATACCATGTATTCAACTTGTCATAAGCTTAATGAAATTTTTGTTTGTGTGCAAGTGTTTCAGGTCACAGGTATATACATGCAAGTGCTTCACAGCTTCTAGATTAGATGTGAGTGAGTTTTGTAATTGTTCTAAAACTCACGTCTAAGTCTAAAGTCTGTTTTGGGGGTTTTGTCACGGAATAACCAAAGAGGGAGATTGTAAAGTTGTAATTTACAACTATTTTATGTTGGCTTTAATTCCGTGCCAAATTTGATTATAATTATGGTCAACTTTATACCATGTATTTGTTGTGGGATTTTATTGTAAGGGTTGTGTGTGAGAGAGAGAGTGTGTGAAGACTGAAGGCAAATTGAAGACTGAAGTGTTTTCGCGGGTAGCTCGCGACTGAGCATCCCGCAAAATGATGCATGTGCCCTACACATGACTAGAATGCGAAGAGTCAGGACAGAATGGAGACAGCTGTATTTCGCGACTAGCTTGCAAGTAAGACCTTTCCACGAGATACCCGCGAAACATTCTGTTTTGCTATTTTGTCATATCTGATACACCCTTTCTCTACCCACACTATATATACCCCCATTACCCATAGATGTTGTAGAGAGTGCTTCTGAGAGGAAACCCTAGCCACAAACCCTTGAGAGTGAGAGATTGTTAACCCACAATTCTCTACACAATCCATTTTGGTTTTCCTCAACTCTTACCTCTCCATTTCTAAATCCTTGAGAGATTGATAGCCCAAACACTTACCACATTCATCTTGAGTTAAAAGTAAGGTTTTGGAGCTGCTGGGAAGCATTGGAAGAAGCCATATGTTTGACGGATGCAGTCAGGCTGAATTGCATGATCTGGAGAGCTAAAGAAGATAAGGCTTGGCAAAGTCAGATGGTAGCAGGAGCTTGGAGAGCTCGAGTACATGGAGTAGACTAGGCTTAGAGGGTCTTTTGTTATTCGTGTACTCCAACTTATTCTCTAGTGAATCGATTTACCGCTTGGAGGGCGGCGGAGAGGTTTTACGCTGAGTACTTCGGTTTCCTCTTCGATAACATATCGGCGTGTTATCTTGTGTTTGCATTCTTCTTCCTTACTCTTTTACCTTTCATCTTACTACTGTGATATTATGATTATGGGTTAGAGTAGCTTGTTTATTTATCAGCTCACATTTACTCTATTCCGCACTTAATATAAGTTAGAGTAAAATCAATCGAGCTGTAATATTTAATTTGGAGATCTGAATAGTTCTTGTGTTTTTAACACATTTTCGAGCTTTCATCGGGCTTCTGGAAGGATTTATGGAGCTTGGACGTTCCTAGCAAGGTGAAGAATTTTGTTTGGCGAGCATGCAAGTAAGCTCTACCTACCAAAGCCAATTTATTTAGAAGGAAGATCACCATAGAGGCACTTTGTGAGAATTGTAAGGTAAGGAGTGAAGATTGCTCGCATGCTATTTTCTTTTGTACTGAAGTGCAGGCAGCATGGACATCAGACCCCCAATGGAGTTGGCTTTCAACAATGGATGGCAGCCCTGTGATGGACATCTTCAAGCACTCTTTCTTGGAGAAAAAAGATCCTTCCCTTCTGACGTTCACGGGCTGGCCAATCTGGAATCGTTGCAACCAAATTCGGTTTAAGGAAGCTGCGTGTCCTTTAAACCAAATCAGCTACCTGTCCAAGGAAAGAAAGACCGAGTTCCAACACCTCCATCCAGTCACACCGAAGCAGCAACATAGAAAGCACACTAGATGGAAGCCACCAGACTTAGGAAGCTTCAAGGTGAACTACGATGGCGCTGTTTTTCTAGAGCAAGGGAGGGCTGGACTTGGGGTTGTAGTCCGCAACTCATAGGGTGCTGTTATAGCCTCTCTGTCACAGCAAATTCCTCTGCCAGCAACAATGGCACAAGTAGAAGCATTAGCTGCCAGGAAAGCAGTCAAGTTTGCTTTGGAGATCGGCATCACCTCTACCGCCTTCGAAGGTGACTCGGAAATTATTTAACAGTGCAGACACTTCTCTAGCATTGCATGGGCATTTGATTCAAGACGTTTATACTTTAGCTTATTTGTTTAATTGTATCAGTTTTGCTCATGTTTGCTGACAAGGAAATAATGTTGCTCATTCACTAGCTAGATGGGTTATTAATTCGCCTGATTTAACTGTCTGGATGGAAGATATACCATCAGACATTTCTCATGTGTTTCAGGCGGATTTAACATCTTTGATTAATTAAATGAATAGTTTTCATTCTCTAAAAAAAAGTAAAATTGTAAGTTGTAAACTAGTTCTCTCATTTATATCCAGGTCACATAGTTATAGAAAAACACTACTAAATATTTTGTAAAGAATGAGAGTGACAAATACAAAGAGTAAGAGAGATTAGACTAATAGTATGTGACTCTCTAATAAGTGGAGGAAGGAGAACTATTTGTAAATTTAGTGAATTGGTTAGTTACACAAGGATTAAATTGGCTACTAAATATGAAATAATGGAAAATAGGAGTTTAATAGGATTACAACTCTCACATAAAATCCATAAATGACAAAAATTTATGGTTACATTTTGACTTAGAAATTAAAGGAGAAATAAATTACATATATTATTTTTATATTAAACTACTCCAACAAATCCTACTTGTGATTTATAGCCCATGAATTATTTTAACCACACCCTTTGGGCCAATACATGTAATCCATTACTTTTATGAAAAAGTTAACGAATGACCTAAGAATATTTATTAATTGACCATTTTTAGAAACATTTTATAAGAAAAAGTAATTAACTTTTATGGAAACTTCTTATATTTCTCATGAAAGTAAAATTAAATTTTTTCTAAAATGGTCAGTTGACAAATGCCCTGAGTGTATCTGTTAACTGAACTCTTATTTTTTACGTGGTGTCGTGGAAACTGATGCTAGTGGAACAATGGTTATGAAAATTTATGTGACCCTCTCCCAAGGGCCAATGAATGGGATGTTGGTCCTACCTGTGGAGCCCAATACATAGGATATGGTGCTATGACCTATGAATTAGATCTTGAATATAACAATTACAATTATTTGTGTTAATATGTAAACTCTAACCAAACTTGGATCAATAAGTTATTCTTTTATTTCATACCCGTTTAAGATCATCGTACCTTATCTTTTTTTGCTTGCATTACTATCATGTACCATTGTTTTCGATTGTTATAGTTTAATTATATTGATAATTCTTTTGTGGCAATCTTGATTCTATTTATACCATTATATTGACCTATATTATTTCTCTCATTTACTAGTGTGGGACTTTCTTCTTACCATCATTTCAATATTCATAAGATTAGTTACTCGAGTCATATGAGATATTTTGGTCATGATTATTTTTGCCTTCAAGTGGACAGTGGACTATCATTGAGATTTGAAGCACACAGTTAATTACTTTTGGGGAATTTTATATATGTATTAGAAGTTTAAATAATATATTGGGAGTTTATTTAATTACGATTTTTGTTTGTGCTTAAATTTGAGGAGTTCAGATTACTTGAAAATTTAATTAATTACATTTTTTAGATATTAAAAGCTGGAATTTTTTTTAAACCTTTTTTTGAGAGAGAATTTCAACTTATGATGTCCGCTCCTGATGATAGTTTTAAAATATTGATATGCTATGTCATTTAGAGATGGATGGACATTTAAATTACATTACATCGCCCCTCACCATATAAGTCCACACAGTCAAGTGCCTTGTCAACAATGACACTGTCACCGTCCTCTTTACTACTCACAAGTCATAACAATTAAGGTCCAACTCTCTAGCAATTACCCACTTTCCCTCCATGAATTGGCGTCTTTTGTAGACAATAAAGGTCTGAGTCAAGTCTGGATTTGATATAGGTAGGTTTTACACAAGACAAGGAGAGTAGGAGACCCGTCACACTTAACCCGCGCGCACGAAACGAAATCACCTCCCCTTCATTGGGTTACCACACAAAATCATTGCTTCTAAGTTCTAACATATGAGAGAGACAGCGAGAGATGGGTATATTAGTGAAAGCAAAAAATAAAAATAAAAAAGAGGCAAAAGGAAAAAGGAAAAAGATAATTTTATTCTTTATATATTTTGTTATTCTTTAATTTTTAATAAAAATTAAATCTTACATGAATTAAGCAATTTCCAAAGTAACATGGATTCAAATAGAATAACTGTGTTGTCAATTTTGAGTTTTGTTAAAAGGATATGGTTAAATGATTAAATTTACCATATCTCAATAATTTAAACTTTTGAGACAATTGGTTTAACATGATATCAGAGCAAGATGTTTTAAATTTTGATCCTCGTTTTGAGCTTAATTGTCACTTAACAACTAAGTCCTTCATGTTATTTTTTGTAATATAAAAACTAATTGAATATTAAAACTATATATACACACCATAATTTTTATAAGTGGTAAAAATAAATCGTAGTCAAATGGGCTTCTCCTTTATTCCTTCCATTCATCCTTCTCCTTTTCTACCAAACAAAAGAAATCAATATCCATTCTTTATTTATTTTCATTTTTTATCCTCATCATAGAGTTAAGAGAGACTGCATTTTATAATCCACCATTTGACACGAATGGAATTAATTAAAAAATAGGTCAATTACTTGATTTCAATTTTATAAAAAAAATAATAATAATAATAATAGTACCGTGGGTCTTAAGAATCTCATCTCAAACTTTTTGTACATAAAAGAAATGTCTCATGACTGAGCTCTAAAGTTCAACAAAACAACAACTTGCAGGGATTCAATTTTTTGTTCACGCTAAAATTAGCGGTGAGCATTTACCCCAAAAAAAAAAAAAAATTAGCGGTGACCATGAGCTATTACGCCACATGACCCGGCAAGTTTGGCATCCCAACACAAAGGTCACAAGTCTCACAACAACAGTACCAAGAAGATGCATGGCATACCCATATATATTGATATTGTTTTCCACATCCACACGCTGCCTGAGCACAAATGTCACTGCACAGTGACTTAATAAGCGAGTTATATAGAAAAGTATCCATATAGGCACATATACAAAGTACAAACCAAAGCCCCCAAAAAAAGAAAAAAAGAAGGTTAAAAGAGTAGCCACCACGCGTGGTCTTGGAGCTTGAGGAGCTCTCTAATTTGTAGCAGCAGCAGATTAGTATTTTCAAGATATATACATATATTAACACAACTCAGATTACAGATCTGACATTCCGTAATTCTCAAACTACATAATATAATTTTGTATTTTGTATGATAGTACTTGGCTATATATATATTATGTATGTAAATCTCGAAAGCCATGCAAATTTTTATATAAACTAGGCCCATGCAAATTGTTTATAAAGTAAAGAGTCACCGAAATGAGTTGAAAAACTCAAAAAAACTCGCACATCGGCGCCCATGCTCACATAGAGCACACCATCCCATATCGTACAAACTGTAGCCCATTTCACAGACCAATCTTCTCACCCTTCCCTCACTTCTATATGCTCCTCCTCAATACCCTACTTCATCTCTGATCTCGCCACGTTATCTTTCTCCCTTCATCCTTGATTGTGTTTGTGAGTCTCTATCATCTGACACGCCAAATCATAGAGTCATATGTTTGCTCTTTTTGTTAGAGATATGTACTGTGAGTAATATATGTCTCTTACTACTTAGCACTATATTATTCAAAAACCATCTTATTCAACCACAGCAACAAAAAGGCCATGTACGTATTCTCTCCTTTACTACCATACTACCTTTCCTTCCAAAATATTCTCTGCAGCCAAACCTTTCACTGCAAATGTTACCTCTATTCTTTGCTTCCTTGTTTTTCCTCAGGCTTCTTGACCAACTACCTTTATCTCACTCTCTTATAGAACCACAACACCACCACCAAGAGCTACAAACCCTTTTGCTTCCAAATCAATGTAATGAAAAATGTGGGCGCTTTGATCATATCCCATTTCCATTTCACTTGAACACTTCATGTGGCTCTGTACCGTTCAGTGCTTTTCATCTCTCTTGCCAAAACTTCACCACCCTTTTTCTCAACATTGGCTCTGAGAGCTACCGGGTTCTTGAATTCTTCTCTGATGGTATACTCGTGGATTTTCCAGGTCTCTCTTCTTGCCGTCAGTACAATGACTTACACTCATTCAGTTTTTCTAAAAATGATAACTTTGCTGTGTCGGTTGATAATGTGATTGGCTTGTATGACTGTGAGGATTCTTCTTTGTGTAAAGCAGAATGTGAAACAATTGACTTGCCTGGTTGTGATGGCAGTGATGGTGGTACTGGTTGTTGCTACCCACTCTCTGATCATAGTATATGGCATGTTGGAGATGGGTTTTCGGGATTTTCCAAGTTTGGCTGCAGAGGGTTCTCAAGTTGGGCTGTTCTGCGAGGGACTAATTCAGGTAAGCGTGGAGTAAAGTTGGAATGGGCTATTCCAAGAAATTTATCTAGTGGAGCTTGTGCTAGCAATGCAGACATTGTCAATGCTACAGCAGTTCAAGCAGGGGTGAGGTGCCTGTGTGAGGATGGGTTTGTAGGCGATGGATTTGCTAATGGAGCAGGGTGCTTGAAGTGTGAGTAGTTCTTTGAATTTTTATGGTCAAATTTTGCACATTTTATATAGCACTTCTTTGAAATTGGATGAGAATTAAACTTCATTTTATGCATCAGATGTGTTTGGTTTGTTGCAATAATCCTATAGATCTTCCACTTCCAGTCAGTGGATGTGTTTGGGTGGCTCTGAATAAGGTAGTTCTGGTATGGTTAAATTAGTAATTTGGCTCTACAACTATTGGATAGAGTTTAATTTGGTCTCCTTTGCTATTTGATTGTTTAAAATTTGCCCCTTCATCTCTAATGTTGAGTTTGCTCTCCATTAAAAACTTAAAAGGGTAAATATTATTTTGGTCACTTAATTATTAATTGTGTCAATTTTGCCCTTTAACTCCTAAAAAATCAAGTCAATTTCATGATTAGGTTTGCTCTATGCTAAATTGACTTGATTTTACAAATTGACTTAATTTTATCTGTCTTAAAATTGACTTGATTTTACAAATTGAATGATGGAATTGACACAATCAATATTTTAGGGACTGAATTGGTACAATCCATGGTAAAAGGACCAAATTTAACTGGGGAGTAGTTAAAAGATCAACTTAGTAATTTAACCTTCCAATTTAAGAGAAATCTGATCACTAATTGTGTTTAGCGGCTTTTGTTTTGTTGCAATAATCATCTATAGATCTTTCGGTCAGTATAATGTGTTTGTGTGGCTCTGAAAGTGGTAGTTCCGGTACAAAGAAAAATCTCACTATTAATTGCACCCATAACAAAGGTGCAGAGCATCCTAAGATTGATCTTTTGATTCTATTTTCAGTTGGGATGTATGAAGATAAGGATATAGCGAGAGATGCAGCACTATTCATAGTTGTTGCATCCTACTCACATCATTATTACATATCATTATCTTTTAGACAAATGCACATCAGTCATCATGAGGTCTGCAACAGTATAAAGTTTTTTAGGTAAAGTTTATATTCTTTTCTTTGGTGATTCACTAGTAATAGACATCACTCATCAGGCCTTTCATAAGCCATAGTTGGGAGTGGGACTATTGCTTTCCCTAGAGTATTGTGTTTCTTGAAGCAATAAGGAATGAGGTAGTTTTCATTTTATCTATATGTTCTGTGGGCCATTCTGAACTTCATTATGTACCGAAAGCAGTTCAAAATTCTTAGAAGTTGTTCTGTTAACTTTAATCTCAGATTCTGAAGTACCTAAACTATACAGCAGGATAAAAGTCTGCTCCTTTAGAAAGGGAATTGCAAACAGGATATCATCCAATTAACATTTTCTAATTATGTACTACCAATTGAACTAATGCAAACAGTTATCAGGTGAATTCACTCATTTGGCTTAATGTGATAGCTAACCCAATCAAATTATATTTAAATAAATCAGTGGGTCTCATCAGTCTTCTCCTTCAAATTTGCTTAGAAAAAAAAAGATATTTAAAAATAAATCAATGTAAAATTTAATAACAATAAGCTATTACTCCAATATTCAAGTTCGAGGGCACTGAATCATTTGAAGGTGCACATCTTTGAATTGGGCTCTTCTTGCTTGAATTTGGTATATGTCGCAAGGTTATTGTCACTGAAACTGCTAAAGACACTTTATATAACTATGATATTCACTTCTATGAATGTCTTTGACAGCATGCATCAAGGCTGGACAGGAAGTATATGGGAGTGACTGCTATACCAAAGGACATGGAAAAAGGAAAGCGATTATTATAGCTGGTATGTAATCAAGAATTAGACCCTATGTGACTTACAATTTTCATATGAATGGTGGTTTGAAGATTTTGTCTCAATAAAAACTGCAATATATGTTATTGAAAATTATCCTTATCCACACAGTAAATGGCTAAATGCAACTTGGATGTTAGAATCATTTTGGTAATTGTACATTCATCTCATCATTTTCCATTTTAGATAAATGGGACATGGTCAGTCTTGAATTTCTCTAATATTTCCAGTCCCTGAGAGTTTAACATAATGGCATCCTAACCATGCAGGAGTTCTTGCAACAGTTTTCATAATCGCCTCAATGATAGCAATTTTTTATCTACTTAAGCGGCCTGTTAAGCAGGGGAAATATGACCTAGATAAGGGTTACTTTCACAGCACCATCTCATTACGGAAAGCTTGTACAACTCGATTATTCGCTTACCATGAGCTAGACCAAGCCACCAAAGGGTTTGAAGAGGCTCAGAAACTTGTAGACAGTAGTAATGGCACAATCTATGCTGGGGTTCTTGGGGATGGATTGCACGTAGCTGTGCATAAATTACAATGTGACAATGAAAGAGACTTGCTTCAAGTTCTATCCCAGATTGAGGTTTTATCTGCAGTTCAACACAGGAATATGGCCCTCCTCCTTGGATGTTGTATTGACTCTGGCTACAACCCACTAGTTCTCTATGAGTATCCCGCAAATGGTACCTTGGAGGAACATTTACATCAAAGGAGAGAACATAGTATTAGTCTTGACTGGTACAAAAGACTGCACATTGCTGCTGAAACAGCTAGTGTTCTTGCATTCCTGCAGTACGAAATTTCTCCTCCTATCTTCCACCATCATCTCAAATCCGGTTACATTTTTTTAGACCAAGATTTTTCTGTGAAGATTGCTGGGTGTGGTCTACTTAGCTCAAGCCTTATTAATGGGGCTGATTTGTATAACAGCTATGAAGGTTCGTGTTGTTTGCACAAAAATGATGTTTATGACATGGGTATGCTGCTTCTTGAGATTATTACAGGCTCAAATCACCTCGACATGCCAACTGTAGCATTGCAAAAAATGAGGAGTGGAAAGCTAGAAGAGATTGTGGATCCACTCCTTTACTATCATGAGCAACCGCCTTTTCGCAGAGAGCAAATAGAGATTGTTGCAGACCTTGCAACGAGGTGCTTCTTGTTTGGTGCAGATGGCAAACTTGGTATGATCGATGTTGCAAGGGAATTGATACATATTACTAAGGAAAGCATTGATGGAGGTAGTAAGAGGGTTCCTGCATTAGAGGAAACATTTTCAAATTCCAGTCTCCTTCAAATGATATCCATGTCTCCTGATTCTATATATGTGCCTTGAAATAATGCTTCTTGCTGATCTACTGCCAGTCAGCAGAATTATTTGTCCAATGTCCAGGCCACAAGCCAAAAACTGTGTTGTGTGTGCACTTGCACACATCTGAAATTCTGTACATTGATTAGTGAATTGGGAACTCACTTTTAAGGATTTGAATGCTGCTAGATCTCTGTAGTGTGTATCACCTGCATGTATAGGCATATCTCATATATATGTTGTTTCTTCCTTCAGAGAGAGAAATTAGAAAACTATTGTGTACGCATATTGCATAGAAGTTTGTCTCCTACAGATAGCTTCTTTTGGTCTCTATATTTTTTTAGGTAGGGGCACGAGAAAATATCTCATGCATCCTATATATGCACCCTCCCTCTTATGGGATATCCTACATACTATGGGATCTACACCATAAGAGGAATGATACATATATTAAATGCCTAAAATAATTATTGAACATGCATTTCTTGTCAATTCCAATAAAAGCTTTAGACCATAATTTTGGAATTCAGAATTTATCACTCATTTATACAAGTGTAGATAGTTTTTTCAAATTTAATTGAGCTTTAATGCGTTTCTTGCATTCTTTCCTATAACAACAACAAACTTTAGTCCTGAGTTGGCTTTGGTTCTTAACAAATTAATATGGGTTAGCCACATTCTTTTCCACTATTCTATTGATCTTATCCAAAATCATACTTTTTGTTAATTTCATAATTAACATGTTCATTTTTATTACTTCTACTAGTGTTATTTTAAGTCTTCTTTTATCTTTTCTTGCTTCTACTACTTGAATCAAATTACATTTCCAAGTGACTAGACCCTCTCAAGTGACCATTTGTCATCTTTTCATAAATAGAAGCCCACCTTATATGTAGACAAATTTATTCATTCCATATTTTATCTTGTATTTGTATTTTTTAATTTTAATATTTTCATTATTTTAGTTATGACACATTAACTAATGACAAGGTTACACATATAGTAACTTTGTCACATATTTTGGTTACTCACATCATATTGAGAAGTAGCTCCACATTTTTCTAGTATTTTTTGTTTTATTTTTTCATTTTAGATTGTGATAAGGTCAAATAAGATATTGTTTATATCAAATCTGATGATAGGTTCAGCCACGTCATATTATACCTTCTTTTTTTTTCTTTTTTTCTTTTTTGTCATTTTTGATAGGCAGTAACATGGTCACGGGTAGTAATTTTGTCACACTCATATTTTGTCACCTCCAAAAATATTGGGAGTACCATAAAAGACCCATATAAGAAATTTTAACAAACATCCCCCTTAAATTTTATGGAAGTGGCTATTCATCTTTGAATTTTTAATTTTAAACAATTAACCCTTAATATTATGTTCATAACAAATAGAACTTTATGTTAAAAAATTTCACTAAATCTTACTGGAATAAAATTACATTATATGATACGATTTTTTTACAACACTTGAATTTCATAGATATTTTCTTCTCAAAAAACAAGTCATAGATATTTTTTTCATAACTATTATTATATACACATATATCAAACCCATTTAGGTAAAAATGAACGAAAGAAGAAGATAGGATGACTGTGAGATTGACTAAACTTTCAAAATGGAACGTTCTCAGGAAAACTACATAATGTGGAGAAAATATACAAATAATAGAGTCTTTTGGCAAAATATAGCTTAAATAAGAGTGACTTTATGTGCACTGTACAAAGTTTTTTAACTAAATAAGAAGAGATGCAAATCCTAGGTGCTGAATTGCTTAGAAAAATGGCTCCCTTGTGCCGATGTTGCAAGAGAGAGGAGAGTAAATTGGGGGGGTTGTTGTTGTGGTGTGGTGCGGTGGTGTGACGTCGGAGTGCCGCTTTTCTGCCCAAATTTGTGCCCTGCCCATATGTTTGCTCGATACCCAGAAATAGAGAGAGGAGGAAGAAAAAATGTGTATGATTTTAAGATTATTATTATTATTATTATCATTATCCTAAATTTAGCTTAATAAATCATTTATTTGAGTTTCTTTTGATTTCATCATAGTTAGGATTACGAGCATTTTAGGTTAGAGCACTTGCAGCAGTGGAGCTAAATAGCTATATTGCTATTTTAGCTCCATCAATATACCAAAAAGAGCACATAGCAATGGAGCTATTCCTAAATTTTTTTGCTTAAGTGCTACAGGGCACATCTATAAATAGATGTGCACTGTAGCTGACATAAAAAAAAAAAATTTATTCAACCTTTTATTCTCTCTTTACAGTGACTCTTTCCTTTCTTGATTTTTTTCCATCCTTTTATTCTCTCTCTCTGGCGTCTCTTCTTCTTCCTTCTTCCTTCTCTTTTTTTTTTTTTTTTTCTCTCCCTTATCTACTCTCTGCTCTGGGTTCCACGTCGCCGGCTAGTTCTAGGTTCCACGTCACCGGCTAGTTCTAGGTTCCACGTCACCGGCTAGTTCTGGGTTCCATGTCGCTGTCCCACGCTGCCGTATTTCGTCCGCCATCCCACGTCGCCGATCTTCATCTTCATCGCCATCCCACCTCGCCGTCCCACACCGCCGACCATCGCCGTCCTCCATCTCACCAATCTTCATTGTGGGTTTCTCTGGGGTTTTTTCTTTTCTTTTCTGTTGTGGACTGGTGGTGGTGGTGGTGGTGGTTGTGGCTGTGGTTGTGGTTGTGGCTGATGGTAGCCGACCCATCACCGTCCTCTATCTCACCGATCTTCATCGTGGGTTTTTTTTTTTTTTTTTTTTTTTTTTGCTGTGGACTGGTGGTGGTGGTGGCTGTGGCTGTGGCTGATGGTAGAGGTGGTTGTGGTTGGGGTTGTGAATGTTTTTTTTTTTTTTTTGTAGTGAGATATATTATTTTATTGTAAGGGGTATATTATTTTATTGTAAGGGATACATTATTTTATTGTATTGAAAGCTAAAATAAATCCACTGTTGTAGCATGTATGTAGGTAAAATAGATAAAGTAACTTTTGGTAGAGCTAAAAAGCTAAATTTTTAACTCCATTGCTGTGAATGCTCTTATGTTTGATATTTAGCATAATAAACTGTAATATATACTATTAATGAATTTTATTATTTTTTAGTGTTGTAATTTCTTATTTATTTATGATTTTATGATTTTTTTTTTAATGTGTCACTCTATAGTTCTTACAATCCTTCACTTGGTATCAAAATTGTAATAAGCTTCTTGAGTCATTATAAAGTATCACTTTATAATTTTTATTATGCTTGCGTTTATTAATTGGAAAATAAATTTATTGTATTTGTATATGTGATTAATTTGTAAAAGATATATGCTAATATATTGTAATTTTTTATGTTAGTGTTTACCTATTAAAGATATTTTGAAGATGCATCTTCAATTGCATTATATAGTTACTATTATGACACTAAGCAAACAACGAGCATGGGACAAATTTTGCAGCAAAAGTGGCACCGATTGTGCCACTTTAGGTTTCTCTCTCCTCTCTCCTATGTCCCCTCATTCTCTTTCCTCTCTTTTGCAAAATTACCACTAAAAGAATTTGTTTGGTTGGATAGATTTTAGGGGGAAGGAAAAGGGGAGAGAGAAAACGGGAAGAAAATAATTTTAAGAGGGAAAACTGGTGTGACCTAGCTATTTTTTCCTCCGGCCTACCAAAATATTTTCTCCCTAACCAAACAAAAGAGTTTTCTATCCTTCCACTTTTCCACCCCTCAAACAAAAAAGTTCTCTATCTTCCCACTTTTTATCCCCTCCTCATTTTCTTTTCTCTCACTTTTTCACTCTTCAACTAAACAGACTTTAAAAGTGCAATTTTTTGAGCAATTGCACCTAGGTTGCCGAATTTTGCATCTCCCCTCGCTTAGCTAAAAAACTGTGTACATGTACATAAAGCCTATAAACAGATATTTAAGCAATATTTAATAGTAATCATTGAAGGAAATTAACTTATATAAGATGCTGACTACATTGATACACAAACTTATCCATGAGTCATCATTTTTATTATTTTTTGTATAATTGTATCCATGAGTCAATTACTCGAATTTGATAATGTACAGACAAACTGTGAATGATCCTACCCAAACGAGAGAGAGAGAGAGAGAGAGAGAGAGAGAGAGAGAGAGAGAGAGATTTCCTTTAAAACGTGTAAGCAAGTGGCAACGTGGTGTGAGCGAGAGTGAGAAAAGGGAGGTTCTCAGTTATTCAGAACCCAAACAAATAAACAAACAAACAAACAAGGAATATCTCTACATCACTTGAAATTGTCCCCATTCGACCACCAAAAGTACAGGACACATTGACATTCATAATTCATTAACGCACGCTTTTTCCTTCCTAAAGAGGGTAAAATTTGGTTCCTAGTTGAGGTGACGGGAGAGAAATTTATATATCTGATGTGGACGGAGTCGTGGTGGACGGATGTAAGGCAGAAGGGTTTGAGGTACATGTGTCAACTCTTTATAAATAAGAACAAATTGCATCTCACGCACAATTAGGGTAAGTAGAATCCCAATGGGAATAGAATCCAAATATAAAGAGGATTTCGTAACATTCGCCCAATCAATGACAAGTCCTATATGGAAAAGACTTCTCTTACAAGGAAGGAAGGTCGGTTCTACACTACTATAAAAACCCCAGAGAGTCTCACAAAAAGGTACGCATACTATTCCCCAACTCTGGCACTCTAGGGTTGTGAGCATCTACTAACTTAACCTTCGGAGGGTCCTTGGCCGGTGCCACACCGGTACCCTTTCGAGGTATTTGTTGCTTTGTGTTTTGCAGGTTGCATCGAGTACGAACGAGAGAACTTTGCAACTTACTGACGATATCTTCACCATCATCAGTTGGCACAGTCTGTGGGAAACGCAAGGAAAAGTCATTGCTTTGAGCTTTCTGGACAAAAAGTTGCATGGTACTCACGCGCTTGATGGCAACCACGACGAACGATCAAGGGGAGACACACACGACAGCTCTTGAGAGGCAAGTTCAAACCCTCGCAGTAGCGGTAGAACGCCTCACAAAATGTAACAACGACCTGGAAGGGCAATTGCGCCAGAAGGACGCAACGCTTAATACTCAGGAGGAAGAGCAGGAGGCCAGCAGCGCTGAAAGGAGAACCCACCACGGGCCAGAGGGGAGTAACGCCCATAGCAGGCCAGAACGGCAGGATACGAACCGACCCTTAACTGCAGAATAGGTCCCTTCTAGTGTAGTGGCAGAGATGCAGATGATGGAGCGTATGGATTTTATGATGAACGCTCTCAAAGGACGGGTATCTAACGACCTCGACGACTTGGTTCATCGAACCGATTCACCATTCACGATGTCCGTCAATTCGTACCCACTCCCTCAGAAGTTCTGCATGCCTCAGATTGAAAACTACGACGGATCCAAGGACCCGTTGGATTATCTGGAGACCTTCAAGACGCTGATGCATCTGCAAGGAGTGGTGGACGAGATTATGTGTAGGGCCTTCCCTACGACATTGAAAGGCTCTACAAGAGTCTGATTTAGTAGATTGACGCTAGGGTCTATCAGTACTTTTAAGGAACTAAGTGCTCAATTCACTTCGCACTTCATTGGAGGACATAGGTACAAGAAGTCCACCACGTGCCTAACGAACATTAGACAATGGGAGGACGAAACGCTAAGGTCATACATTTCCCGCTTTAACAAGGAAGCACTTTAAAATAGATGAAGCGGACAACAAAATACTGGTAGCCGCATTTACGAATGGACTACGAAAGGGTAAATTCCTATTCTCCTTGTATAAGAATGACCCAAAGACCATGTCCGATGTACTATACAGGGCAACCAAGTACATGAATGCGGAAGATGCACTCTTGGCCCGAGAAGAAAAGCCATCCAGGAAGAGAGAAAGGCAGGACAACGTGCATCAAGACAGGGGACGAAAAAACGCAAGGACGGGAGATAAAAGAGAAGAGAGGCGCTCTAAACCTCCAGCTGGGAGGTTTACATACTTCACTCCACTTACAGCCCCGATAGACCAAGTCCTGATGCAGATTACAGACAAGGGGGCCCTTACTTTTCCAGGAAAGCTGAAGGGAGATCCCAATAAAAGGCCTCGAGACAAATACTGCCGCTTTCACAGAGATCACGGCCATGACACGGCGAACTGCTATGACTTGAAGCAGCAGATAGAAGCTCTCATAAGGCAAGGAAAGCTACAGAGGTTCGTTAGCAGGGAGAGAGCGAACCCGCCGCAAGAACAGATTCCACGACAAGAAAACGAGCGCCCAAGACCACCCATAGGGGATATAAGGATGATTGTAGGGGGCACAGCGACATCCGGCTCATCAAAGAAGGCTCGAAAGACTTACCTCAAGACGGTCCAAAACATCCAAGAGACAAGCTTCGTTCCCAGGAAAGAACAGGACGAAACACCCATCATTGGGTTCTCAGAGAACGACACACGACGTCTTCACCACCCATATGACGACGCACTTATCGTTAGTATACCATTGGGAAATTACAACATGCACCGGATTCTGATTGACAACGGAAGCTCTGCTGATATCCTGTATTACACGGCTTTCCAGCAGATGATGATTGGTAAAGAGCGACTGACTCCAATAAATGCTCCCCTTGTCGGGTTTGGGGGAACCAAGGTATACCCCCTCGGCTCAATTACTTTACCCGTCACTATTGGTGATTACCCCCAGCAGACTACAAAAGACGTCACGTTTCTCATGGTCGATTGTTCGTCCGTATACACTGCCATAATTAGACGTCCCACTCTTAACTCATGGAAGGCCGTAACTTCGACCTACTATCTAATGGTCAAATTTCCTACTAAATATGGAGTAGGAGAACTACGTGGAGACTAGGTAGCTGCACGAGAATGTTACGTGACGATAATGGAAATGGACGACCAGTTGCAAATAATGAACATCGAAGAACAACGGACGATGGCGGAACCTGTCGAAAAGCTTAGGGAAATACCCTTGGACGACTCAATGCCGGAGCGAATAACCCGAGTTGGCACCCTCGCCAGCCCAACAACCCTACAAGCACTAGAAGCATTCCTTAAAGCAAACCGGAATTTTTTGCATGGAGTCATGAAGATATGCCTGGGATTGATCCCTCCGTCATGGTCCATAGGTTGAATTTATCTCCCACCTTTTTCCACCAATTAGTCAAAAGAAGCGTGTTTTCACGCGAGAAAGAGACCAAGCTATAATAGAAGAAGTCCGTAAGTTGCAGGAAGCGAACTTTATTAAAGAAGTCTACTGTCCCGATTGGCTGGCAAACGTGGTGATGGTTAGAAAAGCCAATAGGAAATGGAGAATGTGTGTAAACTTCACGGACTTAAATAAATCCTGCCCAAAAGACAGCTACCCTCTCCCAAGAATTGACACCCTAGTCGATTCAACTGCGCAACATCAGTTGCTAAGTTTCATGGATGCCTTTTCTGGTTACAACCAGATCAAGATGGACGAGGCGGATCAGGAAAAGACCTCGTTCGTAACAAGTCAAGGCCTCTTCTGTTACAGAGTGATGCCGTTTGGCCTCAAGAATGCCGGCGCGACATACTAGAGACTTATGAACAAAATGTTCGCAAAACAGATTGGAAGGAACGTCCAGGTATACGTAGACGATATGCTGGTCAAAAGCCAAAAGGAAGAAGACCACTTAGGCGACCTCAAAGAAACCTTTGACACCCTCCGATCCTACAACATTAAACTCAATCCAAGCAAGTGCGCATTCGGGGTAACAGCCGGAAAGTTCTTGGGGTTCATGGTGTCCCAAAGGGGGATTGAAGCCAACCCAGATAAGATCCGTGCGGTATTAGAGATGACGCCCTCTAAGAATGTGAAAGAAATACAAAGCCTCAACGGTAAGGTCGCTACATTGAATAGATTTATATCAAGAGCAACGGATAAATGCCTACCATTTTTCCGCACGTTGAAGAAATCCTTTGAGTGGATGGAAGAATGTCAACATGCGTTCGAAGATCCTAAAACATATCTTTCTTCCCCTCCACTGCTGAGCCCAACCAGAGAAGGAGAAGAGTTGTTCTTATACTTAGCTGTGTTGCCAGCTGCAGTCAGTGCAGCCTTGATTCGGGAGGAAGACAAAATTCAAAAACCCGTGTATTATACTAGCCGTACATTTCGTGGCACAGAAGAAAGATACCCGCCGATGGAAAAGCTCGCCTTTGCCTTAATCACGGCTGCTCGAAGACTTAAGCCCTACTTCCAGGCTCACACGGTAATCGTCCTGACGGACAAACCATTGAGACAAGCCTTGGGCAATCTCGAAGCCATCGGAAGAATGGCACTGTAGGCAATTGAGTTGAACGAGTTTGATATACAGTACCACCCACGTACAGCCATGAAGGGACAAGCAGTGGCCGACTTCATTGCAGAATTTACAAGTCTAGAGGACCAAGGGGTAGAAGAACATCCACCATGGAGTGTTTACACTGACAGCTTGTCCAATAAGCAAGCGGGCGGAGCAGGAATTGTACTTTGATCTCCAGAAGGCGACGAAGTGGAATGCATGGTTCGCCTCAACTTTCCTACCACGAATAATGAAGTGGAGTATGAAGCTTTGATCGCAGGATTGGACCTTGCAAAAGCAGTTGGTGCCACCACTGAAGTTGTCCACTGTGATTCACAAATAGTCACCAATCAGGTGACAGGCAAATACGAATGCAGGGGCACAAGGATAAGGATGAACCTGGACCAGGTGAAAAGGAAGATGAGTGACATAGGCACAGATTGTGCAGATCCCAAGAAAGGAAAACGAGCAAGCAAATCGGCTAGCCAAGGTCGCGTCAGGAGAACATATGACCGCCCATGATAAGGTACTTTCCTTTGTTCAACTTTCACCTGCAATTGATAACATAGACGTGCTGGAAATAGGTTCTGAAAGAAATTGGACCACGCCCATAGTCGCCTACTTGAAGGAAGGCATGCTACTTGACGCCAAAGAAACTGCTAGGAAGCTAAAGGTTCAAGCGGCGCGATTCATACTGATCAACGGTGTCCTATACAAAAGAGGGTTTTCACGCCCATACTTAAGATTTCTTGGTCCCGAGGAAGCGGATTACGTAATGAGGGAAGTACACGAATGAGTCTGCGGGAACCATTCAGGGTCACGGTCGTTAGTTCACAAGCTCATCCGAGCCGGATACTACTGGCCTACCATGCAAAAGGACGCCCAGGTATACGTCAGGGCTTGCAACAAATGTTAGAGATTTGGCAATTCCATAAGACAACCAACGGAGGAACTAACTCCGATGACGGCCCCGTGGCTGTTCGCCCAATAGGGTTTAGATATAATGGGCAAATTTCCCACCGCAGCAAGGCAGTTGAAGTTCCTAGTTGTTAGCATCGACTACTTCACCAAATGGGTAGAAGCAGAAGCACTGGCTACAATCACGGAAACAAATGTGTTCAACTTTGTATGGAGGAATATCATTTACAGGTACGGCATACCAAGAGTTCTGGTCTCGGACAATGGGAAACAATTCGACAATAACTCTTTTAGAAATTTTTGCTCAGAACTTGGGATCAAGAATCATTATTCATCCCCCGCACACCCCCAAGCCAATGGCCAAGTTGAAGTTACGAACCGATCCTTACTGAAGATCATCAAAACTCGGCTCGAGGGGGCAAAGGGTATATGGCCAGAGGAACTTCCTAGCGTGCTGTGGGCGTACAGGATGACGGCAAGAACTCCTACAAGCGAAACACCGTTCCGTTTGGCATATGGAAGTGAAGCAGTCATCCCTGCAGAAATAGGACTCACCAGTTACAAGGTGAATAACTACGATGAAAGAAAAAACAACGAGGCTATTCGTCTCCAGCTCGACCTAATAGACAAAGTCAGAGCAACAGCTGAACAAAGGCTTGTAAGATATCAGGATCTCATGGCCAAGCACTACAATTCCAAGATCAAACCCAGAAACTTCAAGGTCGGGGACCTTGTCTTAAGAAAGGTGATGGGTAATACTAGAGACCCATCTCAGGGGAAGCTTGGTCCAAATTAGGAAGGCCCCTACAGAGTTACCTCATCGGTAAGAAAAGGCACCTAGCACCTACCACCTAGAGACCCTGGACGGACAAAGATTGTCTCACCTGTGGAACACCGAACACCTCAAGAAGTACTACCAGTAGAAGAGAAAGCAGAGAATGGTGCTCCATAATCTATTTTTCCTAGTTTTTCTTAGTTTTTAATTCAATAGTCGTTTAAGTTACAATTGATTTTTGCTACAATACTTTTTAAGCCCAAGAGGCAAAGTTTCTACATATGCATGAGGAATTTATTCAGATATATGTTTTTCTACATTGATTACAATGCCTTTGTAATGAACTGAACTAAGAGTAACGTTCACAAACTACTAAGCCCTAAAGAGGACGGACACATCCACTGAGGTGTACAATTAAGTCCTTAAAGGAAACGGATACATCCCAAGAGGATGTAAAATCTAAGTCCTTAAAGGGGACGGATACATCCCAAGAGGATGTAAAAATCAAAGTCCTTAAGAAGACGAACACATCCCAAGAGGATGTAAAATCTAAGTCCTTAAAAGGGACGGCTACATCCCAAGAGGATGTAAAAATCCTTAAGAGGACGAACACATCCCAAGAGGAAAAAATCTAAGTCCTTAAGAGGACGGATACGTCGCAAGAGGACGTAAAATCTAAGTCCTTAAAAGGGACGGATACATCCCAAGAGGATGTAAAAATCAAAGTCCTTAAAAGGATGAATACATCCCAAGAGGATGAAAAATCTAAGTTCTTAAGAAGACGGATGCATCACAAGAGGGTGTAAAATCTAAGTCCTTAAAGAGTACGGACACATCCCAAGGGGATGTAAAAATCACTTAGTCCTTAAGAGGATGGAAACATATCAAGAAAATATAAAAGCTACAAATCCTTTAGTGGACGGATACATCCCACGGGGTTGTAAACATTAAAATAGTCCTCAAGGAGACAGATGCATCAATTAAAATTCAAAAATATTATCAAGGACGTATACATTAAATATGCATAACAGCAAAAACGGGCTGAAATACCGTATAAAATATATTTAAGGACAAATTCAGAATAAAGTTTGAAACAATCAAAGTACTTAAATAAAAATGTCATCAAAGGCAAATTGTTCATGACGGTACAAAAATTAAACTTTTTACAAAATCAAAAATAAAGACCAAAGCTACTGGACGGGGGAATCTTTGATTTTCGCTTCAGCGTCAGTATCTTCTGCCTGAGATTGAACCTAGACGGCTGTCTCAGCTTCATCATCACGGTTCCCGTTACCCCTAGCATCTCGTTCTTCAGCAAATAAACGTTTTGTGCTGTCGGAGGCGAAGGGGAGGACGGATGTTTGAGCTTGAGCTTCATCAATGCTTACATGAGAAAGGTCCAGTTTAGGGTGGGAAGCCTTCACCTGATGGAGAGCGTCCTCAAAATCGTTAGTGAAGGTGCCGCCCAACTCCGTCAAGTATACCTCAAAGTCGCGATATTCCTTAATAGCGTCCTCTTTGACTCAATGGAGTTGGTCCTTGACGAATTCAATTTCCTTCTCTTTATCGCCAAGGACTTTTTGCAGCACCTCCGTCTGTTTCTCCAATTCGCCCCTTTCTTGCTTCGACAGGGCTAGCTTCTTTTCTATAACTACTTTCCAGGCTTGAAATTGAGCTAGCTCGTCCTCCGTCTCTACCGCTTTAGCCCTTATACGGCCCAAAGCCGTCTCATGATGAACACAACGGTCCATGAGCCCTTTCATCATGACCACGGCCTAAAATAGGAAAAAGTTAAGCCAAATATGATGGTGAAGAGAAAATTTAAAGGTCGACGAATAAAGTATTCACCTGGGCAAGGTTAAAGAGACCCGTTACACCCATGGCCTCCATCGCATGGTTCCCAAGATCTTCATAATCATCTGACGTAAAGATCAAAGACAGCTTCTCCAAAGTGTACTTGGAATCCTCGCAAAGGAAGACGGGTGGCTTCTCTACCGGAGGGACCTGGCCACCCGTCATCAGGCCTTTCCCCTTTCCATGTTTGACAGGGGCTATTTTCTTTGCCTCCGCCTCAAGACCCACGACCGTCTCAAGCGTGACCTTTGGCATTTTGGCATAACGATCGGTCTCCTAGACGGGTTTTCTTTTGGTGCCGGGCAGCTTAGGGGCATCGGTTTCACCCGTCTGGCCATCTTTTCTCCTAGCAGCTGCCTGCTGTTTAATAATAGCTCTTCTCTTAGCGTCATCCATTTCTGCAAAGGAAGATGGTATAAAGGTTAAACAGGTTAAAAGGAAAGAATTAAGTGTAAAGTTTATGCGACTTACATGAACAGACTTGTTTTTCGTATTTAATTGCTTCTTCAGACGATTCGGGTCCATCACAATGCCAATGAATGGTCTCTAAACTCACCAATTTAGCCCAAGACCTTTCTTCTAATTTAGTTTTTTGGAAAATCCTCTCCAAAAAACTCCACTGCTTAAGTGTAACTTGTGGACGGTCTTGAGCTGCAGAAAGAAGACGGTTAGAAATCAACGGTGCATATTATTTAAAACAAAGAAGAGAGCGGGTGCATACTAGACGGGTGTAATACACCCCATGTTGTGTAAACTAGCATGAACTCAGTTTCACCAGGATGACACATCCACTCACTACCGTCCATAAAAAAGTACCTAGACTTCCAGTCCCTATTGGAATCTGAGGTGTCACTCACAAGTCGTAGCAACGGATTCCTCGCCACAAAACTATACATTCCTTTTGATTTGTTATTTCAACTGGACGGTAACAGTGGAAGAACTCTTCTACTGTTAGCCTTTTTTTCCCCTTGGACATAACTCCGTACAGGACCTCTACGCTAAGGAAAACCTTCCACGCATTTGGGGAGACTTGGTTGACGGACAAACCTAAGTATTGGAGGAAGTGACGGTGGAGTCGACTCAAGGGAAACCTTAACCCAACCTTAAGCATTTGCTCATAAATCCCGACACCCTTGACGCCGTCATAATAACACTTCTCCAATTTGTAGGGTAGACGGAGGGGTATGTTGACGGGTATCTGGTACTTATTCCTTAGGGTTTTAAAGTGGGATTCCTTAATTGAGGACGTAAAGTCATTTACCGTCCATAATGAAAGCATTATAAACTTCCTCATCTCATCAGAGTCAATGACGGATTGGATTTATGGTTCGTTTTCCCCTAGGTCGTCACTAAGGTTACTCTTTGTCCTATCGCTACTTGAGGAAGAGGAGGTGGTAGATGAACTTTCTTCACTTGAAGTGTCAGGATCTCTTGGACTCGACAGGTGAACTTCATCGTAGCCCGCTCCATCGCGGACAAATGACTGGTTACTTAACGCGCTAGACATCTGTCACTTACACGTGACGGTAAACCCTATGACTAATGAATCCAAAGGTATTTGACGGTGACAAAAGTAAACGAATCAAAAGGAGCGAGTACGTACCGGTCGCGTTTGATGTTGAAAAATCCGAACGACGGTTGTATGAACGTGACGGACGAATAAAGGATGACAGATCAAGCGTTTGGCTAGGTGAACGGATGCGCTCTGATCGTTTGATTTCAGTAAAAGTGAGAAATGAGGAAGGAAAAGGGCAAGCTTATATATAAGGAACAGCACGGAAGACAAAGGGACGCTTCATTCCTATCAAACAGCCACTGCAAAAGTGACATGTGTCCGACAGCAATAGTTACCCTACATTAATTACCCCATGCCCTAAAAACAGGCTAAGATCTGCTTTGGCCGTCACTCCATAGGTCCGTCCTCAAAGAGGTCACGGATCCATGGAGTGATGGGGCAGCTGAAGAGAGTAAAATTTGGTTCCTAGTTGAGGTGACGGGAGAGAAATTTATTCATCTGATATGGACGGAGTCGTGGTGGACGGATGTAAGGCAGAAGGGTTTGAGGTACACGTGTCAACTCTTTATAAATAAGAACAACTTGCGTCTCACGCACAACTAGGGTAAGTAGAATCCCAATGGGAATAGAATCCAAATATAAAGAGGATTCCGTAACATTCGCCCAATCAATGACAAGTCCTATATGGAAAAGACTTCTCTTACAAGGAGGGAAGGTCGGTTCTACACTACTATAAAAACCCTAGAAACTCTCACAAAAGGTATGCGTACTATTCCTCAATTCTGGCACTCTAGGGTTATGAGCATCTACTAACTTAACCTTCGGAGGGTCCTTGGCCGGTGCCACACCGGTATCCTTTCGAAGTATTTGTTGCTTTGTGTTTTGCAGGTTGCATCGAGTGCGAACGAGAAAACTTTGCAGCTTACTAACGATATCTTCACCATCATCACTTGCCAAATGCCAGTAGTGTTTTACTCGTACACTTCCATGGACTTTCCTGCCATACATGTACCCAAGAAAACAACAAGAATCCCACTCTATTTTGTACTGAATCTTAATATTTCCATTACAAATTACAAAATAATGGCTTACCTCCTTTATCTTTGTATGCACGTTGTGAAAAGTTTGTTTCTTTTTTCTTTTTAATTTTTTTTATTTATAATTATAGATACACTTGATTTATTAATTTAAATTCATTATTCTTGTATTTAATTTTTTTATTAACCTTTTTTTTAATATAAGGAAACAGTGTCTTAACTTTTGATCATATTATTTTATTTCCTATCCAGAACCTTTAAATTTTCAACATGTCTTTTAAGTTCATTAACCAACTATTTTCGTGTTCGAACTATTTTTTTTTATTAATCTAATTGTACAAGATTCTAGAAAATCTTACTATTTTTTTTATAATTCGATAATTACTAAAAGTATTAGCATCTGGGAATGCAAAATATATATATATATATATATATATATATTATACACACTAAAAGGCTCTTGATCTATTTTACAACTCACCCAACACCTCATTTCTTATTTTTCAACCCTATTCTTTTATATATTCATTTCTCTCTTTTCCTCTCCAACTCTTTCTCTCTCTTCCATTCTGTTTTTATCTCTTCCTTTGAAACAAACCAAACAACACAGCAACATCCAAAACTTAACCCAAAAATAACGTACCACTGCCGAGCAACCCAATCACACCACCCACCACCAAAACCTCTGATTCAAACCCAAAACTCAACCTAAAAATAATGCTGAGTAGCACCCAAAACACCTCAAACAAAATCCACCACCGCCACCACGCACCACCACCACCACAAAAAAAAACCCAAAACCCCTAGCAACCAAAACTCAAACAAACCCCAGCAGCAACTAGTGAAACTAAAAGCAACAACCAATTTAAACCCACAACCACCGATTCAAACCCACCCAAGCAAAACCCATCCATTGATTCAAGCCCTAACCACCAAAACCAAAGCCCAGCACCATAGACAAGAGACAGAAGAATGAAGAGAGAGAGAGTATAGAGTTGAATAAAATAACAAAATTTATGTTTACCATCAATGAACAGTAAGTTATATATGTAATAAATCATCGTAGCAAAGTGCTAAAAATTTTTAGTAATAGCAATTTGGGTAAACCAAGTTTTGTGCGTGTGTATGTAAAATAGCCATTTGGGGGGTTTTACACCTCTCAATGCTAATGCTCATTTGGGTGCTAATGCTCTAAGGGGATAGGTGATTTAAACCTTAGACGTCTCTCTTAAGAAACACAAAAAGTGCAAAATGAGTTTCAAGATTCTTGACATGACTAATCTTTAATCGAGTTAAGTCTTTCACTCGAAATTATTAGACAACCGTTTAAAGTTTTATTTTTGAATACTTGTTTCCAAGTATTGACTAACTAAATTACAACAATACATTTGTTAATCAATGTCTTTGTGCACTCGTTAAAAAAGCTTCAAACGGTCCTATACTTTTATTGGGATGTAACAAAAGTTAAAAAATAAATTTAAATTGAAAGTGACTTGACTTTCTATAAAAATCCAATCAATTATATTATAAAATTCGATCTTAACGAATGCCTTAGACTACTGTTAATCAAATCCTAATAACAACTAACAAAGTTTTTCTTTAAACCAATTTGAATAAAACTCTTTTAACACTTTATGTAACGACTCAGAAAATAAGTCATGTGACTGGTAGGTTGGAGGAGTTTTTTTCCAATGTAGTTTGGAGATAAAATTTTCCCTAACAAATTACTAACAAACATCTCAAAGGGTAGGTTAGATCTCCCTCACATGTTACCCCAAACAAAAAAAACCAAATTTTTTTTTTCATACAAAATAACGATCTTTGAAAGTTAGCGAAGCAGGAGGAGGGGGGGAGCTAACTTCTCTCCCAAACAGACACGGACAGCCCTTCAAAGAATTGACCAATCCCACAACACGCCTCTCACTTTCTCCCTATAAAATGTCAATGCCCTTTGTCCAGTATTGAGAACTCCGTCTAATACATACATATTTCTTTCTCTCTTTCTTTTACCTCTCCAACTTCAAAATCCTAGGTATGTTTACACTCGTTCCTTCTTTATTGTTTACATTTTATCTTTTTTGTCTTTTCCCAGATACAGATTTCACTATGTCATGCTCTTGTGTGTTTTTAAGTTTATGTGCATAGTTACAAATTCCTATAGGTAGAGATCTGCAGTATGTTGTACCAGGAAGAGTGATTGATCTTAGGACTTAAGTTTTAACACATTAGGATGTGGAAAGATACACACTTTGATAGTATGATAGATGTAGCAGAGCACTCAAAGCACAGTTTTTTTTTTTTTTTTTGGGATAATTTTAACGTGTCCAATAGATTTATTATTGTCCCAGAATCATCACATAAATATTATGGATTGATCCATCTGTGTATGAAGTCATGCCAATCTAATATTGGTTATGGGGCTGGCCTCCTTAGATAATAATGGTTGACTTTAAACTTTTAAACTCTTAGTACAAAGGTTAAGTTCTCAATTGCTTTCAGATAAAAGACAATAGCGGATCCGGCATAGGCTTCTGGGCTCAATTCATCTTTGTAATTTTCACTGTAGAACTTTCAATATTGCACCAGTGATTTAATCTGTGCACCCATAACCTATTGGACTTTTGAAGATTAAAAGCTTTGTCAGAAGAAAACTAAAAAAGGACATGTTTTATGTCAAAGTATTTTAATAGTGATGGGGATCTCACTTTTGCAGATTTAAAGCTACTCTCCTTTATCATAGTCATAGAAATGGCATTTTATGTCAAAATATTTCAATAGCTATGGGCGTTTTGCTTAGATAGATGAGGTGGTATTATTTATCACAGGGATCTATAACACGGCGCTGCACTCACATAGGGTGGACCCCATAACCCAACCCTATGTAAGTGTGGTGTTGTATGGGCAGTGTTTCTTCCACAGTGTGTGGATCCACACAATGTGAAACAGGTTTTTCCCATGTTGTATATTCCCGTGATACAAAATAAAAATTCTTAATAATAAGGGTTTGTTTGAACAACCTCAACTTGTGTGGTATACGTATGCATACATTTTCATTATCTCATGCATCTTATACATGCATAGTCCCTTTCATAGTGTGTGGGGTCTATAGCAGTATGGGACCCACTCACTATGAGAAGGAGGGTACATATATTCAATACATGAGATACCTTCTCCTCTTTTATACTGTATCTTTCATCGGACTATTTCAACCATGCCTTGTCTTACCCCAAAAGATCTATATAAATAAATGGCTACTCAATGTGAACTGCATAAGAATTCTGCATTGCTACCTCCTGCAACTAGCATATCTAATTTTCATCTCTCTCACCCTGAATTAAGCAACAGAGTTCTTAGATCCACTGTTTTGCATATTTTATTAAGCTTTTCAATTCACATTTTCCAGCATCTTATTAGAGATGAGTTACGGGCAAAATGGAAGTGAAGGTCAAGAAACTCAACCTCATCGTCCAACTCCCCGCTTGAATGAGAGGATCCTTTCATCTTTGTCAAGGAGATCAGTTGCTGCTCATCCTTGGCATGATCTTGAGATTGGTATCTATAATCCCACCATATTCAGTGTTCATATAAACTTAAACTTGAGGATACTGATCTCCCGTTGCATATAATCATCTGCAGGACCTGGAGCACCCAATATCTTCAACTGTGTATGTTTTGAACCCAACTTTATCATGTGAAGTGGTATACCTTAGAGACAAAACTAGTTGATGAAGGGGAATTGAGCCCTTGATATTTAACAACCTAGTTTTTTCAGCATTAGTTGTTTTGTGTACAAAGACAAAATGAAATCTTCGATCAGTTCTTGATGAGGAAAGACAGAATAGCACAAGACATGAGTACCTAAGGATTCTCAAAGTAGATTCATCAACTTTATGGTTATTCTTATGCAACCTAGTGTTCCTTTTATGCCAGTGGGTAAACATTAGTGCTGCAGGCTAATTTTTTCACCACCACTTCAAACCTTCTCCTCTCAAATTATTTGGAGAAGTAAATTAGACTTTATATCCCAGCAGCCAACTTTTCACACCCTTTTTAAAATTTCATGTATTTTCTCTTTCCCAGCAACAATGCTTAACTTCTAAGTGGAATTCCGTTTCTTCTAGCAAAATTTCCGAAGTATTTGCTTGTTGAATTGCTTATTGGAATGCTACAGGTTGTTGAGATCACAAAGGGAAGTAAGGTCAAATATGAACTTGACAAGAAGACAGGTCTAATCAAGGTATGATCCAGTTCAAACACTTAGAAATGAATGCTTTTGGTGCTAGTCTACAAAGCATATTCTTTCAACTGTCTATTGAAGCATATTTAACTAGAAAGGGTCCTGTTCACTTCTAAATGCTTCAATCCAATCCAGTCCATCTACCCAACCCCACCCCACCCCCCCACCCCCGGCGGCCACATGATCACTAAAAAAGGGTTGGCAATTCAGCTGGATGAGGACTGAAAATTGTTTGGAAGGAAATGGTCCTTGAGAGTTGTATTTCTATCTAGAAGAATCTTAGTCCTTTCAATTTGTCACCTTGTTCTTTGCTTAGATATCTACCATCAGATTGTTCTCACTGTGTGGATAAATTGTTCAGGTTGATCGGATTTTGTATTCGTCTGTGGTCTACCCTCATAACTATGGTTTTATCCCTCGCACATTGTGTGAAGACAACGATCCACTGGATGTTTTAATTCTTATGCAGGTAATTTGTTATCGTTTCATATTCATTTGTTTAATAAAACATCATGTCTATCAATAAAAATTTTACTTATAGTTGCCAAGAACCTTATAGCTTAACTGGCACCTCCTAGTATTTCCAATGGAGACGTTCTGAGTTCAAATCTCCCTCCTCCATTTGTAACTATCGAATTTATTCTCCCCCCCACCCCCAAAAAAAAAAAAAAAAAACTACTAATAGTTATACTTTAAAAAAAATCTTGTTTAACAAATTCTGTTGAGTGGTGATGGGCATAATGCTAAAATGACATATTTCTTGGATGATTCTATAATCGTTAAATTTTCGACATCTTTTTCATTGAGTGTCTAAAATACTAATTTCTTCGGTGGCATTCTATGCTACTACTATTCACAGAGGTCCCTGAATATTAGTGGTATATTCCTAATTGTTTCAGAAGTTTCCAGGACATTTGGAAGTTTGTGTTTACTCATAAGTTTGCATTTCTCTTTTCACTGGTTCTTATTGTTTTTCCACAAATCATTCTCAATCATTCAACAATTTATCATAAAGATACAAAATACCGAATGCTGAATGCATTACTTCGCCAATTTATTTGTATAATTCTTGGTGTTTGCATGTTTGAGTTTCATGTTAACAATACCTTTCACAATTCTAACCTAAATCAGTGACTTGAATAGGAGCCCGTCCTTCCTGGTTGCTTTCTTCGAGCCAGGGCCATAGGACTTATGCCTATGATTGACCAGGTACCCTTTTAAAGCCCCAAAGCAAACAGAATCTTTGGCACTGATGATAACTACTTTGTAATAACTACTTTGTGCTTTGAATCCAGGGAGAGAAAGATGATAAGATCATTGCAGTGTGCGCTGATGATCCAGAGTATAAGCACTACACTGACATAAAAGAGCTTGCCCCTCATCGCCTTTCGGAGATCCGCCGCTTCTTTGAAGACTGTATGCTTTTTCATTCTTATGTCTGAAATTTATTGCCTAAGTGTAAGAATTTCTTAAGTTTATCAAGGTTTATTTACAATGTGAGAGGTTTCTTGACATATTTTTACAGACAAGAAGAATGAAAACAAAGAGGTTGCTGTCAACGACTTTTTACCTTCAACCACTGCTGTTGAAGCTATCCAGTACTCGATGTAAGTCTCAAACAACCAATAGTTTTTTAGCTGTGATATCATTTTAGATCACTAGAAGGAAGCAATATGCAGTTAAGAAATTTATTTATTTTTCCTAAGAAAATCATAGAAGCATCACTGTTAGTTTTCTCTTCATAATTTGTTTGGTACCAGCTGAAGTTTGTATGTTTAATTGATGCAGGGACCTTTATGCTGAGTACATTCTGCACACCTTGAGGCGATAGGCACAGAGTCTATCTTCCATTAACTAAAATGCAAGGACCTTTATGCTGAGTACATTCTGCACACCTTGAGCCGATAGGCACAGAGTCTATCTTCCATTAACCAAAATAAGTCCTTTTATTAATGATTTTGAAATTTTATGCGAAACTTTATTTATTGCTTGTTGTAATTTGGATTTTTTGTTCTTGATTATTTGATCAACCAAATCGAGATGCAATTGTAAGAGAATATTCATTATGTGATATCCTTTGATTGGAATTTTATCTTAATCAGAATCCTGAATTCTTGTTGTCTGTATCCATCATTTCGCTACTACCAAATCTCCTCAAGTCCTTAAAGCAATTCTTATTCTGTTCAAATGTTTCAGGTGTTAAATTATGTTTAATTCAAAGAATTGTATTTTTATTTTATTTTATTGAATTGTTCAATGGGCATGGAAAATGCTTAGATCCACATGGAATATTGACTTGCATTGTGATTGGTTGTCGAGAAACTTTTGCAATAAATTATTTCAAAACAAAATGTGGAGCACAAAGAACATAAATATTTTTCCTGAATTGTTTGATTTGCAAGAATAATGTACAAGAAAGTAGTCAAATCTTTCGCATCTAGCATAACTATTTGAGTACAATAGAAGTTAGTAAAAATTATAGGGTTGCAACTCGTTGCCATCATGATTACAATCTATTTATGAGTTCCAATAGAAGAACAGCAGCAGAATCTTTGGCCTTCTTGACGCTTGGCATAGGATCTCCCACACATTCATCTGTCCAGCCTCTATCAGGAGTATTCGCGTGCACAGCATATGTATACTGCTTTGCATGTGCAGGGCCACCCTCGTTCACAAGCCTAAAATTGCAAGTATCAAATTCTCAATTAGCAATTTGTCACACGATTGACTTATATGAATCTTCAAAATGGAAAATGTACCCAAAAAAAAAAAAAAAAAAACCATTCATTGTTTCCTTACCTATAGAATGGCATGGGCCAATTTCTACGCAAGCAGATATCATTCAACATTTGTTATGTGTTTGGCTCCCATTCTTCTTTTTCTTCCCATTTTCATTGTCGTCCTCCTTAGCTTCAGCCATTTCCTTCTCTTTCAAGGCAGCAAGCGCATTTCTTGCGGCTAGTTTCTTTGCCATCTTCTTTTGTGGATTCTGAGCAATTCCTATCTGGACACCATCAATAAAGACTTCAACCGTAGCCATATTTCCACTTCTACTTGGTTTGTATTCCAGGCGTTCAGCCTGTTGCACGCATCGTTCCTGCAGCTCACGCACAGGATGCATTGAGAGTGTATCTGGGGTAACCATTGGATGCAAGAGAGGTTGAAACACCTGGAGACAGAGGTTTCAAAGTTGGTCTTCCAGACAACTGAAATCTCATGTCCACTGTCAAGAAAAATGGCACCAGCAATGGATTCAACAATGTCACCAAGAACTTTAGGAGCTTTACAGTCACTCAGACTAAAGAAGTTGAATCCTGGCTTTAACAATTCGTTTTGAACTTCCTTCACAAAGTCCCGAATCTGCACCACAGAATCCAAAAATCATGTCATGAAGATGACATATAAGCAACTAACTAGATTCAGAGAAAGGAAACTATGGCCAGGCAACACAGCTTCCTTCAATACATGTCAACTGTTTAACAAAAGACGCTTTGAAATTCATTGAATTCGTGATCCACCATGGTCCAATTTGGTCAAAACCAGCAATTAGAAGCCCCTTGATAAGAAATAATCCAATGGCATAACGCTCAAGTATAAAAGAATTTTTGATAAGTAAAGAAATTGAAAAAAAGCTTCTGTCATCAAGTACAACGCTTCCTTGCGGAGTTTAGAATGCAAAGAATGGAATGATAGTAAATGAATGAAATGTATTTAAAGGAAAGGAATAGAAAAGAAATGAAATTAAGTAACTTGTTTGGATGATTTAAAATAAATACTCAAAGCGTTTGGATTGCGTGTCCAACTTCTGCATTTCTCTCTCTCTCTTTTTTTTTTTTAGCCATAATATTTGATTTTTCAGCAACTTTGCAGCAATACTAGTGGGTCCCGTGCACAGTTCATGAGATCTACAAGCTTCACTATTCAGCAACTTTTTCATTAAAAAAATGTCCTACGGCACTATTTACACATTTAAAAATTATTTTACTACAGTGTTTTCAATTTTTAATTTTCAGCATAAGTTGTATCCAAACAGACACTCAGAATGTAATTACTTTAGCTTAAGAGTGAGTAACATAAAGATAAATGAACGTAAACATTTTTTAACAATATTACTAGTACACATCTATTTTGTATTTTAAAATAAAGAGTTAAATATGTCGAAATATTTTGAGTAGTAAAATATTCATTAAATTTAATTCCAATTTAGAATAAAAATTTGGGAGTTAGAAAAAAGTGGAATAAGTGTTATATTCTACTTATTCCATATCGTCCCGCTTAAACTCAGCATGGAAGACAAGACAGGAATGGAAGAAGATTCTAGGCTATAAAAATAAATAAATAGAAAGAAAACCTGTTTTTCAAGAGCGGTCGAACCATGGCGAAGGTGCACATGGAGATTATTTTTGACGTGCAAAATATTCGTTGTTTACAGAACAGAAGCAGCTCGCAGATCAGTCAAGCGGCCCGGGGGAAGATCTTTGCAGTGGAAGAACAGATGCCTTGTTATGAGATGAGCTAAAATAGCATCACCGATTAACTCCAAACGCTCATAGCAGGCTACTCCAGATGATGGCTGTGAACCATGAGTAATAGCTTCCACCAAAAGTCCCCTGTGCTGTTATTAAACTTAATGTTCAAAGCACCTTAGAAGGCATCAAAGTTGATACTTCTGAGTATGTCCTCCGGAACATTAACATTTGATGTGCTGTACTCCTTTTCCATGTCCATCTCAAACCCCACCAGCAACCACCGATTCAAACCCACCCAACAATCGCGAGCAAAATCCAACCACCGAAACCAAAGCCCAACACCACCGAAACCACCGATTTAAACCCAAGCCCAGCCACCGAAATCAAAGCTTAGTACCACCGAAACCACCGAGAGAGAGAGAGAGAGTGAGGAGTTGAATAAAATTTTAAAAAAAAAAATTTATGTTTATCCTCAATGAACAGTGAGCATTAGGGATGGGGCAAATTCTGAGGGAATGTACAGACTAGCACAGTGAGGAGAAAGTATATCATAAGTTAAGATGCGTTTGAAATAATGTTGCAAACTAGCGTCTCGAGTTTTATAGACTCGATTTCAATCTAAAACTCAAGAATTAAAGACTCGATTTTCACTGGTGAGTTGGCAGTATGATGCCACATAGATCTCGAGTCTTAGAGACTCGAGTTCCAAAAAGCAAATCCGAGTCTGAAGAGAAAGAAATCAGATCTGAAGAAGAACAGAGGAAGAACGATTTGAAGAAAACAGAGGAAGATCGTAGAACACGGGAAGAACACGATCTGAAGAGGCACCATCTAGTTGATTCGACGATGAACAGAGGAAGAACATGATCTGAAGAGGCACGATCTGGTTGATTCGACGAAGAACAGAGGAAGATCGTAGAACAGAGGAAGAACACAATCTGACGAGGCACGATCTGGTTGATTTGACAATTGAACACTGGGTGAGCGAGTCTTTAGATCTGCAGCGTCAAAGAATGAAGAAGAAGAAGAAGGAAAAAATATAACGCAAGGAAGAAGAACGCGAGGAAGAAGAAGTTCGATTAGGAAAAAATAAATGGTGAAACTCAAGTCTTAAAAACTTATGTTCCACGTGGATATTTTTCCACATCAACTCCACCGCTTACAAATCTAGACTTAGACACTCGAGTTTTATCTTGGAACTGGAGTTTTAGACACTCGAGATGCTAGTTTCCCACATTATTTTGAAACGTGATAACTAACGAAATTATTTAATATTTAAAGTTAATTGGAAAAAAAAATTTGGCAAATTCCGATTCCTATTTTATCAACCAAGCCACTACCTGTTAACGGGCATCTAAAATTTGAATAAAATACTATTTTGGTTCCTAAATTTTATTGAAAGTTTGTTTTTCATTTCTAAACTTTAGGAAGTTCATTTTTTGTCTCTAAACTATTAAAAAGTTCATATTTCATTCTCAAATTATTGAAAATGTTTTATGTATGTCCTTAAACTTTACTAGAAATTTGTTTTTCATTTCTAAAATATTGAAAAAGTTCTTTTTTCATCCTTATTTTTGTCTCTATACTTTTCAAAAAACTCTTTACAAAGTTTAGGAATGGAAAAATAATTTTTTAAAGTTTAGGGATGAAAAAAAAATTTTTAATAAAGTTGAGGGACTAAAATAGTATATTACCCCTAAAATTTTTTGCCCAACTGTGAACAGATATATAACCCTACTGTTTTATGGGTTGTAAAAAATAAAAACACAAATTTTAATGGAGTGAAAGAGGACGAGAGAGAATTGATTTGTTTATATTATTTGTTGGTATAATTTATATTATTTTAATGAGTTATATGTAAAATATAAACTAAGATGTTGGATGAGTTGAAAAATAAGATGGTAAAAAATTTTAGCATTAGCAATCCAGGTAAACTAGGTTTTGTGCATGTGTGAATGTAAAATAGCCATTTAGGGGGTTAAGTATTATTCACAACAAAACATCTAAAAAATTTAGCTATTAGCAACTCAAAATACTACTTTATCTATTTTAACATCTCACTTTATAATACACTCAACATCAAAAGTTTTATTTTAACATTTAATACATTAAAATAATATAAACAACACAATAAAATAATATAGCTAACACAATAAACAATAACCACAACTATCAACACATTAAAATACTATATTTTTTAACAATCCACATTAAAAACATTATTTCTTTTGTTTTAAGTTTAGCTACAGTGAGCTACTAGATACTCACTGTAGCTGAAAGTCAATATTTTTTGCGCATAGCTTCTTTGCTGTAGAAACAATTTTAGGGAATTGGTTACTAAATTGACTTTTTTGGGCATGCTCTAACCCTCAATGCTTTAGGTAATTTGAATCTTGGATGTCTCTCTTGAAAAACACAAAGACATGCAAATTGAGTTTCAAGATTCTTGAACAACCTCAACTCGTGGTATATTTATGCATAAACTTTTATTATCTCTCTTTTAGAAATAATTATCTCACACATCGTATACATGCATCCTCTATGTAGGATCTATACTCTATAACAGTATGGGACGCAATAGCTATGAGAAGGAGGGTACATATATCCGATACATAAGATACTTTCTTCTCTTTTAGAATGTATCTTTCATCCGATTATTTCAACCATGCCTTCTCACCCCCAAAAGATCTATATAAACTAGCATCTGAGCACGCGCTCACGCACGTGCTCAGAGGCTCTTCTATTTTTTGGGTAAGGGTTAATTTAGAGCATTTATTATAATTTGGGATTACTACATTTTCAAATCACAAAAAAACCTAGGAGTGTGATGAAAAATTATTTCACCTGCAAACGTGTAATATTCATCACACCCCTAGAATTAATTTAGAACATTTATTATAATTTAGGATTACTACATTTTTTCATTACAAAAAAAATTTAGGGGTGTTTAACCAACAAATATTTTTTGAAAGTACATATTTATGGATAAAAAACAAACTAAGTATTAAAACCCTTCAAGAACAAATTTGAAGCATTTTCACCCTATATAGAATCATAGATAGGAAAATTACCAATCCATTAAAGCTACAAAATTTGAAAACACAAATTCAAACTATACAATGTCTGCTCGTCTTACTGTTTGTTCTCAAACTTGGGTTGCTTCAAAAGGTTCCTTTACACCTACAAACTCACAAAAGAAAAGAAAATGAAATTGAAAACCAAATATTTATGGAGATCGAACAGCAAATCTACAAATTTAAGTTGAATTCAATTGATGATAAATGAAATGAATAATCAAATCCAACAGAGTTAAATGTACAAACCTGAGAACCTCACAACGTTGTATTTTTTTAGAAACAAAGGAGCAAAGAAAATAGAAAAACTAATACTTGAATCTCACATGTGTTACCCAATTTTAGTTTTGATTGGTGAAAAATATTGGGAGTTATTGATTGCTTGAATTTTGAAATTTCAAAATTTTTTTTGAAAGAGAGGTAACTACCATGTACGTGTTTATTAGTGAGAAGTCAAGAGACAAATGAGGATTAGTAAGTGACAGTGTTTTTTTTGTGTGTATTGAAAGTTCTAATCTGTAGTAAAAGGGAATCTTTTTTTTTTTTTGGTAATTGAGAAAGTGGAAAACGTGGAATTGTTGTGATAATTATATAAGTTTTCTGCTAATAAAAAAATAATTGTATAAGTTTATCTCTTAAAAAGTTTGAATTTAGTTTACAATTTGTTGAAAGAGGGGAAAAATTTGAATTTAGTAATTGGATAAGTGGAAAACGTGGTTGGCAAATTAAAATCATTTTTTTAGGAGTAAAACAATAAAACATGATAAATTTAATCGGTTGTAAAAAGGGAGGGAAAATTTTGGTTGGTAATTGAAATGTGCAAAACGTTGTTGACACTTGGCATAATAAAATCAGTTTTTAAGAAAAAAACATGGGTCCGTGAGAGTAAAAAATTTGATAATTCATATCCATTTTCCTATTTTAAAAATGAATTAATGTATAGTTGCTTTGAAGAAGTGGGTTAGTGGAAAAGACTTTTCTATTTTGTAGGCAATATTTTAGTGCAAGTTAGACATGTATTTTTACCAGACTATCCTTTAATTTTGTCTCTACTTAAACCTAGGGGTGTAGGGGTATTTTGGAACAAAAAAAATCCGGTCCAAACAGATGCAGCCCCTTAAATAGTAGTATAGATAAATGGCTACTCAATATGAACTGCATAAGAATTCTTCATTGCTACCTCTTGCAATTAATATATCTAATTTTCGTATCTCTCACCCCGAATTGAGCAACAGAGTTCTTACATCCACTGTTTTGCATATTTTATCAAGCTTTTCAATTCATGTTTTTCAAACAAGTATTTTAAGGAAAAATCATGAAAAGATTGAGATCCATAGCCTGATAATAATTAATAACTTGTGCAAAATGAATGTGCCAAGAACCTTGTCGCACAGTGACATGATATAAACTTGTGCAACTAATGTTACATAACAATAACACAAATACGAACCAAAATCACTTTTTTCTCCAGCTAGCCAAAAATATCTGCTTGCTTCATTTCTTACCAAATTGTTGACAAGCGCTACATGTTTACTATTTTCTTTAATAAAGTTGGAAAAAAAATTTTAATACAACAAATCGACAAAGGAAGAGGCAACTTCATGTAAAAAACAGTGTGCCTCCTGTCGAATATTAATGGTTAGACTTGGACATGATATTTCAACTGCAAAATTATAGGGTCGTAACTCAATGCCATCATGAGTACAATCTATTTATGAGTTCCAATAGAAGAACAGCAGCAGAATCTTTGGCCTTTTTGACGCTTGGCATAGGATCTCCCACACATTCATCTGTCCAGCCTCTATCAGTAGTATTCACGCGTACAGCAAACGTAAACCGCTTCGCATGTGCAGGGCCACCCTCGTTCACACACCTAAAATTGCAAGTATCAAATTCTCAATTAGCAAATTCTCACATGATTGACTCACTTATATGTATCTTCCACATGGAAAATGCGCCCGAAAAAAAAAAAAAAAAACAAAACAAAAACCATTCGTTGTTTCCTTACCTATAGAATGGCATGGGCCAATTTCTACGCAAGCAGATATCATTCAGCGTTTGTCTCGTAAATGTTTGGCTCCCATTCTTCTTTTTCTTCCCATTTTCATCATCGTTCTCCTTAGCTTCAGCCGTTTCCTTCTCCTTCAAAGCAGCAAGCGCATTTCTTGCGGCTAGTTTCTGTGCCATCTTCTTTTGTGGATTCTGAGCAATTCCTATCTGGACACCATCAATAAAGACTTCAACCGTAGCCACATTTCCACTTCGACTTGCTTTGTATTCCAGACCTTCAGCCTGTTGCTGGCATCGTTCCTGCAGCTCACGCACAGGATGCATTGGGAGTGTCTCTGGGGTAACCATTGGATGCAAGAGAGGTTGAAACACCTGGAGACAATAAGGTTTCAAAGTTGTGAAATTTCCTATATCATTTCTTATCATTCAAATCCCTAAATGGAAGGACAACAAAGAGGAATGGACAATAGAAAACTTGGTCTCTTTGCTGAAACTAACCTTCCAAACAACTGAAGTCTCACGTCCACTGTCAAGAAAAATGGCACCAGCAATGGATTCAACAATGTCACCAAGAACTTTTGGAGCTTTACAGTCACTCAGACCAAAGGAGTTGAATCCTGGCTTTAACAATTCATCTTGAACTTCTTTCACAAAGTCCCGAATCTGCACACAGAATCCAAAAACCATGTCATGAAGATGACATATAAGCAACTAACTAGCTTTAGGGAAGGAAACCTATGGCCAGGCCATGCAGCTTCCTTCAGTACATGTCAACTGTTCAACAAAAGGTGCTTTGAAATTCATTGAATTGGAGGTCCACTATGGAATTTGGTCAGACCAGCAATTAGGAGCCTTTGATAAGAAATAATCCAATAGATGATTCAAGTATAAAAGAATTTCTGTCATCAAGTAAAAAATTATTTAAAGGCTGTAAACAGAAAGAAAACCTGTTTTTCAAGAGCACTCGACCCATGCCGAAGGTGCACATGGAGATTATGTTTGACTGCAACACGTGCAAAATTTTCATTGTTTACAGCAGCAGCTCGCAGATCAGTCAAGCGCCCCGGGGGAAGATCTGTGTATGTGAAGAACAAATGCCTTGTTATGAGATGATCTAAAACAGCATCACCGACAAACTCCAAACGCTGATAACAGGCTACTCCAGAAGATGGTCGTGAAGCATGAGTAATAGCTTCCACCAAAAGTCCCTTGTCATTAAACTTAATGTTCAAAGCACCTTCTAAGGCATCAAAGTTGATACTTCTAAGTATGCTCTCAGGAACATTTGATGGCCTTGATGTGCACTCCATCTCATCAGCATCAAACTCCACTTGAATGCCAATCCATTTCATGAGGTGATTAGCAGCAATTTTCCCACCTTCAACATAATAAACTCCAATAAGTGCTTCAACAACATCTGCAAGTGTCTTGCTGGAGAGGACTCTATATGAACTCGAGTCACCCTCGAGCTCACCATCTTCCATTTCGTCATTTTCATATCCATCAATGCACTGATCCACCCCACGTTCAGTCTCGGTAAGTGATCCATCCTGATCAAATAAAGATGATTCTCCATCCTTGGTATCCTCATCAAAGACAGGCAGAACCCCAGGAGCAGCCCAACGAGATGGAGCAAAGCGGTCTGCTTGGATATATGATTGAAGCCCTTTGCCCAATGCAAACTGATACAAAACCATGTTACTCACCTTTTGTTGTCTCATCCTAGTAAGCTGACCCTCATGTTTCTGCGGGTATCTAAGAAAAAGAAATCGACTAACAACCCATTTCAGATAAGCATCTCCCAGAAGCTCTGCTCGTTCATAACAGAAAGTCTCCTGGCATGAAGCAGCAGTCAAGGCTTCCAAGATCTGTAGATTAAGGAAGGCTGTCAGTTAACAAGTAGTAAATAAGCATTTTAATTCAAACATCTGAGATCAGAAAATACCTTTGAAGCAGGGACAGGATAGTTTATTATATCTTTAAGCTGAACTGCAAGTAACATGCTTTCAACCCTCCTCATTATAGAGGGCAATCTCTGGGCACCACGAACAAGTGATCCAGGAAGTGGGTGTACTAAGCACAGCTCTGGAGGAAGGAACACATAGTATGTTTTGTCAAGATTCTCTTCAGTTTCGCCTTCATGTCCTTCACAGATATAACAAACTCTATTAGCTCAAGAAGCAACAAATTTTTAGCAAACCTTATAAGGCAGGAAAAGGAGAGCATACCTTCCTTGTGTTCGAATCGAGGGGACAGAAGATTCTTACAATATGAGACACCACGTCCTCTAATTAGGGGTTGGTGCTTATAAATCAGCTCAACTCCATACCTATTTAAAGAAAACCCAATAGCCAAATGCACCTTTTGTTGTGCAAGAAGAAACAGAAAGCTTTTCTAATCTGTAAGGATTCATAAACTATTGCCAAATGCAAAATGTGTGGAACAAAGACTTAATATAGCCCCACAGTTACACCTGACAATAGTCAACTATATCCTTCACAAATTAAAATTAGCTTTCCTCTTCTTCAGGCACAACATCTGAGGTGCAATGTGGCTAGTTGGTTGATAAATTAGAATCAAGCAATTTTTAGACAATATGGGAAGAGGGGGAGAAAATAGGGATTCTTTTCTTTTTATTTTGGGGGAAGGGGGGTGTTCATAAAAACAAGTTGAAAGAAACTTAGAGGCAGACAATTTGAAATTGAATCATTTATCTTACTTTTGCTTATAGTAATCAGCATACGAGCTGTACTCAAGAGGACCAAGATAGCCTTCTTTCCTTGGGAAAGAATTTTCTGCAGTCATCTCGTAGCGTACTGAGTCCACATAAAACCTCTTACCCGAGTGAGCAGCTGTTAAAATTCTCCCAACTAAATCTTCTGCACTCATACAACCATCAGCCATCATCAATTTACCTTTGGTCAAATCTGCATGCTTTGGCAATTCCACATCCTCCCGACTAGGAACCAATCCTGAAGCTTTCACAACATCAAACTGTGCCACAGCTCCTCTGATTCCATATGTGGGATGGGATTTCTGTCCAAAAGCCATCCCATGACGCAATTTTCCAAACCCATACTCCCTTCTGTCTCCACCAAGTGTCCTCTCATTTGTACCAAGATAAACATCTGGTCGAGCTCTTTGAAGGGGATTATTCCATGCCTTTGTATTAATAATTTTTTCAATCAGATCCCAATCAATTTCACTCATAGGATCTACAGACTTATCGCTAACCACGGGGACAAACAAATATGCCTTTGCAGGATCCCAAGGAGTAGTGGAAGGTTCAACATCCACATCCAATACAATGCTCATCAATCTCACATGAAAACTCTTAAGGGATGCCAACTGCAAACCACTCAAAGTAGGAATAGCATCAGTAACTGAATATATAAAAAGTATAAATGGTTTTAATAAACTATACTCAATTGGGTAACCAACCTGACTTTCAGTCATATCTATTGACCCCTTGAAGACAAGCGATGCCTTTGTAGTCATGGTTCGAGCGATATATAAATCCATCGACATCGATAACACCTAATGACAATAAATGTTATCAGTGGAAAAAAAAAATGGATTCACCATACAAATGACACATGAAAAGAAAATACCTCTGCATCCAGCCCATTGCCGAAAAGTACTGCAAAATCTGAAACTTGAGTCAAGAACGGATCTTTTGAAGAGCCAAAGTTTTCACATTGAACGGCATACATATTAAGATGAAGCAAATTTGAGTCGTTACAAACATCTCTTCCAGATAAAATCCATTCTCCCTGAAAGACCAGAGACAGTTAAGCAAGTATGCATTTTAAAGAAAGCCATTATAGAAAAAGAAACCTCAAACATGATTGTTGGAATAAAAAAATGCATTATATGTGTAATACAGAGTCCAACACAAGTACAATTTTGTTAGATGTAGTACACAACACAATACAAAGCTATAATTGAAATGAAGTTAAATTAAACCATTTGGCTTTTCCAACTAATTCACATAATCATTTCACATCCCTTTGAAGATGCTGTGTGAATAAACTTTAATTACGAGAGATTATCTATTGCCCTCTAATGTTTTTGATACTCTCTCACAGCTTCAACATTTTTTTCTCTACAGGTAACATAACAAAGAAAATTTTTTCATGACCTATTTACTTAAAAGAGAATCACTTAAATATAACTTTCCAAGAAGTCAGAAGTTCAACCTTTTTCAGTCAAAAAAAAAAAAGAAAAAAAAGAAATCAAGTTGAAAAAGACTTTGTTTTTGCCAGTTTAATATTACAAATTCAGAAATTGGAACTTGAAACTAAAGAAAAAAAATTAGTCATTGACCACAATATGGTAACTTATAGTTTATAAAATTATGCTGTTACAACATATGGCTACCTTATGCTTCATGGTTTTTCTTCCCAGCCCACCCCTCCCCCAACACCCCCCACCCCCTCTCCCCCAGGTAAGGAGAAACTTATTATGTTAAAACTTTGTGGAAAGTTAAATTTCTTAAAATTAAGATTTGATGAACCACATTATCATGAAATGTTTTATTAGATATATTTCTAAGTTTTCATATGTCCCTCTCTTAGTTATCACGTCCTTTTGCCTCATCTTCCCTTCTTCAAATGTTATACAAATCTGGTGAATTTAATCATAAGTAATATGATACTACTACCAGATAAGATAACAAAATATATAAAGTTCTACACACAACACCATCAAAAGTGGAAACTCTTTTCTCAGCCACTGCAGTAATTTTTACCTACAAGAACTAAAATATATCGAAGTTAAAAATTCACACAGGTAGTTTTTTAAGTTGCCACATAGTGGGTTCAAGGAACTTTCCTCCAAATTCTGTCCTTCCTAAATATACTGTATACAAGATTATCAACTTTGATAACTTATCAAAAAAAAAAAAGATTATAAGCTTTGCTAGGCGCAAATGCACAAGATTACAGAGATCTTATCATTTTCTTAAACTCTAATGAATATACAAAAGTTATCTAGTTTGCTAGTCATAAAAAAAATATTCAAAAAGAATTTTAGCAACCCCATTAAAGTTATGCTAGATAACTATTTTTCATGAAGTATAATTCATCAATTATCATATCTCTATTGAAATTTTAGCAATTTGAATAAAATTTTTATTAAAAAAAAACTTCCCTATTCCAAATACTATAACAAACCAAAATCACCATTATTTTAATGTAATTTTTCAAAAGAGAAAAGAAAAATCTCCCCTATTCTTTCAAGCGCTATTATCCATTACATTAAATCTTCCATATCTGGGTTTTATTTCTTTATTTTTTATAAGTAATAAAAGTTTTATTGATGATGAAAAATACTTTATGTTCACAATGATGAACACAAAGTAACTTTAAAAATTACAAAAAGATCAAAAAAGCATTCATTTCTTCCATATTAAGGTATTACTTTAAGCAGTATTATAAATTTAACATTTTGAGTCTCAATCAATGTTGACAGACAATTGAACATAAAAGCAATTAATAATAAAAATCTGCAATTTCCATGTATTTCCGGTCCATAAATCAAACTTATTACTCAAAACTGAATTAAAAAAAAAGAGGTAGATTTTTTAGAACAAGTACTTTTTTTGGGGGGGGGCGGGGCCACCTAGGGCAGCTGTGTTTGGTGGACCACACTAGCCAGCTGGCCAATATTCTTTTCTCGAGGGGTCATTGGGTCAACTCAAACTTTTTAGGACAAACTTTTAAAAAATACACAATATGATAAAAAAAAAATATTTTAAAATTTCAGGGAACGCCACCCAGGGACCCAAAGAGGATAACATAGCTCTGCTGCTGTCTAAGGCCAATCTAAAGCTTAGGCTGCAATACCAAAAGTTTATGCCAAATGTAAATAAACTTCTGCCAGCTTGAGGGCCAAGAAGACTTTGCAAACAGAAGATAAGTTAGAACTTACAATAGCATTGGTACCAAAATTGTAAAAATTGAGGATGTCACAGCACAGATATAACCCACTATCTATACCATCAGGGGGGTTTTTTTATTTCCTCTCAATTTGTAGAAATTCAATGGTACTTAATTGTCAGTGGCAGGGAAAAAAAAAAGGTGTTCTTTTACAGTAAAAAATGGTCTTTCATTTAAGCTTTCATTTTGCTAATCAGAAATGCACCCCCCAAGACAACAAAAACGCCTTAACTGTGTGATTGCAGTATTAACTAACCTTAAGAACATCAGCCACGCCTTCAGGATAGAACTCTCTATGCCTAGCTGTCCCAGGGAGTGGATCTCCTTCATCATTCTGATCAACCTTTTCTCTTTCTTCCCCACTTCCCTTGTCTGGCAAGAGCATGTCAGTAAATGCTCCCATCTCATGCAGCTTCTTACAAGCAGCCAAACAAACAGCCTGCAGAATAAGTAGATTAAAAACTATCATTAAATAAGACTCGGGAGAAGCTAACATGATTGCAATGAACTAAAAGCTTGCCTGCTGTGCTAGGCGCATTGAACTGCATACAGGACCCTCAAGTTTCTCAAATGGTGCATTACAGGGCAGTTGAAGCTTGCATGAATATTCAGTGGGACCTCCTGGCTTTTCGTGCTTCTCCATAATAAACTCAGGACGAAGTATTGAATATCTGGATAAATGATGAAAAAAATCAAGTAAAAATTTGATCTTACTAATAACCCTGAACATCAAGGAATATAGTATGTAATATTTGTCATAGAGTGGTGAACAAAAAACCTGTCACTGGGTAGTTGAGAGCAGTAGAAATGAACGAGTCCAACAGAAGAATTTAAGCTTACAACTGCACCAGTTGACTCCACCTGGTAAACTGTCCCCGGAGATGAATCCACTGAAATTAACCTCGAAATGTCTTTAATATGACTAAGATCAGTTCTCTCTATCGCTTCTTTCCGCAAAATCTCCTCACTATTCCTAGCATTCCTTAAGAATGCTTCATGTGACAAATTACCCCTAGAGAGAGTACAAAAAATTGAGCTCTTACAAATACACAAACATTTGAAAGATCATAAATAGATTACTAGTACTAACAGCAACACTGAGCCAGACCCAACACAAGAACCATGTGAATAACAATACCAAGAGAAGACAGACATTTGAGTTTTTTTGCTGGACTAACTGACATTGGGAAAAGAGCAGACATAAGTACCTCTCAACCATCAGGATGTAATCAGACCCAGGCTTTCTAGCACGGCCCCTAGACTGAATGTATGCCAAGACAGTTTTTGCAAGGTCAAAGCGAATGACAACATTGCACTGTCGAATATCAAGTCCTTCCTCAGCAACACTAGTAGCAACTAACAATGTCACCTAGAAAGCAAGTACAAGAATTTGTGAGACGCAAGAATATCTAATCATGAAAAATTCATCTTTTATGTAAAACAGTTCAGTGAGCACAGAATTCAAAACATACACGACCATCCCGGAATTTGGCAATTGTGTCCTGCATTTGGCATGTCCGCATTTCATGACTATTGTTGTGACCTATCAAGCTTGCACATTTAATAAAACTTAGAGATGGAAGCTCTGCAAATACCTGCATTCTTGGAAGAATATAACAATATACTGTGACAAACTTGGAAAATTGAATCAATAAATGCAAAGAGAAAGCCATGTATTAACATATCAACCTTCGGAAGAACTAAAGCAGACACAACTCGCTCAACAAAAATGATTGCACGGAAATCTTCTGTCTGCTGGTACTTGAGAAGTATTTTAATCAGTGACTGCACTTTTGGCGTCACTTTTCCATCAGCAACAGCAGCACCTATTATCACATCCACATGCTCCCCACCAGATACAACTACAAGTACACCCGTTTGGAAAAAATAATGTCAATATATTTATCATATAAACATCTGGCAATTCAAAAACGCATGGACAGAGAGACAAGTTCGCTATGTTGGTCAGTCACTTGGACAACCTCGCATATATTTAAAGCTCACCTGGATTGGGCAAACATCCTTTGAATGCTCTAAACACATAAGAGCACCAAAAATATATTTCAATTTCAAGTACAGATGAAGATAGTAATTTAACTAAAATAATCCAGGATTTAATATAAGCAAAAGTCACTACTTTTTACCAAATTCAGACATTCCCAATACCAAAATTTACTGAATGATTATATCATCTCTCTTTTGCTCTGGGGTAAAGGGGGGGGGGGGGGGAGAGTCAACATATGTTGAGATCAGCATTAGCTACCCAACATCTTAAATGTCTATTCCATTTAACCACAAGTCAGCAATTACTCACCATGACTGTCAGGAAGCTCTCCCTCCTCAATCTCATCAGCATCAGTCCCATTCTGAGCCACACCACTTTCTAAGTCTTCAGCTTTTGTATCCTTATCAGAAACAGCCCCCTCAGATAATTGGCATTGTAAGAGGGATACAACTTTGTTCAGGTAGGATTCTTGAAACTTAACATCAAGCTGGTAGTTTGCCCTCTCATCATTTTGTAAAGCAGTCAAAAAAGATTGTGCAACCTGCAAAAGAATAATTTCATATAGTTGACCAAGAGTAAATGACTACTACAGCTTATACTTGTAAGAAAACGGTACCTTATAAGCGCACCACTGACCCAGTTCACCAAGTGCATAGTTTATAGCCCTCAACTTTTGAATTAAATTAGCAGCCCCATCACATTCTGTCCTTTCAGAAACACCATAGACTTGGCGCAACTCCTCCTTGGCCCCGGCATCTCTAGCGCCCATAAACTGCCATTTACTTCGTCTACAACTCGATTTTGCAGCTTCTTCAACTTCAGCTTCCATTTGTTTTATCTGTTCATGTAGGGACCATAAGCTAGCTGCTTTGTCATACTCCACCACAACTTCTGAGGGCATTGGCACATGTTTCTCAAGCTCTTTACGGTCTTTAATGGTACAAACTATGGAATCTAGTTTACTTTCAAGATTACGAATCTTTATTGCACAATCTACTTGGCTGGAGACACCTGAATAGATCATATCATGGGTAGCATAAACATGTTGTGAAAGACATGAGAAAAAGGAAATCACGACTAATAATAAAATCTAAATTGATGAGAAAACCCTTGTAAGAATTTTAATAGCTTAAAAAAGAGGAACATAAATGATAGAAAATGAGAACATTATTGTCACAGAGAGAGCAATTACCCTTTAAGTTAACAGGAGAAGCAGTCATTCCAAATACAGATGGCCTCTTCTCCTTTTGTGTTGTATGATAGAACTCAGACATCACTAAAGAATATGGATGTTTCTTCACAGCATGATGACACTCATCCAGAATAAGGAGATTAATTGCTTCCATTTTTATTATACTGTGTCTCAGAATGTTCAACAGAATTTGAGCTGTCATCACCAAAACCTGCAGCAAAAATAAGCAATTGGGTAAACTGGTATAGAAGCAGGCACCACCCAAGTTACAAGACCAATAATAATAATGAAATCAATTATAATAACATAAAAAACCTTCTGTTTTTGATGCAGTAATCTTTCAATGGTAACACACATTTGCCATAAATTTTTTTTCCAGATTCTGTAAGAGTCCCATCACACAAGACCGACGCATATTCAGGGCATCAATCACAGCCATGACACGCTAATAAATCTAATTTTGCAGTGAAATTACAAATGCTTGGTCAAATTGTGATGGAGAGCAGATTCTATGAGCGCTTCCTTTGGAACCAATGCATGAGTGAATTAACCTTGAATGCAATTCAATTAGTCAAGATAAAATGAATTGAAATTTAAACTCAAACTTTAACTCATAGATGAATTACTGAAATGAACTTTGTAGATTGTAAGCCCAATTTATGTGTTTGGAATAAACAAGAATTGAAAAGGAGTACAATTGTAATCAATTTTGTGTGCGTGGGGGTGGGGGTGAGGCACATAAGATGAATTGCATTGAATAAAATGACACCATACTACCCCTACTACACGTTGATTTACAAATACTTGCATTGTAATCAAATACTTGCTTCTTTTAGTGGGACTCTTTTTGATTAGTCTCGGGCATGGGGACTCATGACTAGTGATTCTCTCCCTTCTTTTTGTAGTTCTCTTTCTCTTTTGTAATTATTTTGTTGTCTGGTTCTTTTTTGTTTTCTCTTTGTTTTTTCTTCTTGTATTCTCTGGGTCTGCCCTATGTTTTTCATGCATAGAGTAGCCGTTTGTATATATAACATTCTTACTTATCAAAAAAAAAAATTAATCATTCATATATATTTCTTAACAAAATTTGAGAGAGAGAGAGAGAGTAGAAGGGAACATATGTTCTCAAATGAAATGCCGGTATGTAATATGTTGGAGTGGAAAAAGGTAGAGATATTTTGAGTAATTGATAAAAAGAGTCTTACAACAAGAAATGAATCAGAAGTTGGACCAAATCTGATATAATTAGGTCCATTGTTAGCCAATCCACATGAATTCTAAAACATTTCAATTCATATAGGGAAGTTGTGGTTCCAAATATATGCCCTCAATTTGAATTCAATTCATTTTGGTACAAAACACATGAATTGGACTAAATTATACAAATTCAATTCATTTTGGAAAATTCATGGGTTTCCAAACACGTTATTAGCATATGCCTCAATCATATTGAATACACTAAGACAGACGCCATCAAGGCCTACATTGTGGCATGATCAACTTGTAACTTAAGATTATGCTTAACTGTAGAAGACATAGTTGTTGGACAGTGCATGCAAAAACAGGAATGGCAATAGGGCAAGGCAGGGTGGGATCAGGGGCCCCATTCCCACCCTGTTCTCTCTGCTAGACAAGAGCGAGGTGGTTCAGGGACAAAGCAGGTTATAGGTATTTTTCCATCCCTAATGAGGTGGCTTTTCAACATTTATAAGGTAGAGATGAAAGAGTGAGGGGTGGCATAGTCATGTGAGTGCTAAAAGAGAGAGAAACCAAGGGTTTTAAGGGATGGTAACAAAAAAAATAGATTTTGTACATAAAAAAGATTAAATTTTATATATATGGAGCAAGATGAGGCGGGGCAACAAAACCCGTCCCCGCCCCGTCACCTCTTTGGGGCTAGGAAAATCCACGCAGGACATGATGGGTCAAGCAGTGCAAAGAATTTTAGCCATTCTGGCGCCAAATGGCCAAAAATAAAGATTCACGGGTAAATTCTCAAACCTGATACTTCCCAAGAATTTACTAAGGGAGCTATGTCGCCATCAAACACATTGACCCACCTTCAAGATTCAAAAATTTTAAGGCCAAAATTTAAACACGCTCTAAAGTAAATCAATTCCCATGAATCCCACCTAACCTGGATTTCCAAGAAAGTGAAAAACAAAATTCAACTTTCATTTCCTCAAAGGAGACAGCCATAAGAGCCCTGGATATCTGACAGTTGATGCCAAGAACATATAAAATTCAAACCTACTAAATGTCCCTTTAAAACACTCCCTAAAGGAGATTCATAGAAATGAGAAGAAGAAGAAGAAACAATGCCAAACAAAGAATTATCTCTTCAATTTTCAGCAATTCTTTCAAACCACATATCTGATGGATGTCAAGAATTGCCCCAACCCATGAAGCTTGTCCGTATCACCCTCACAAAAACATCAAACGCTATTTCCATAAGAAATAAATGTTACACAAAGTATCATTATATATTTCCAAAAGGAAATACTTTTTTGATAAGTACCCAAAAGTGAATACCTCTGACACAATGACCAAGAAAAGTCTAATGCATGAACATATAATCAATCATCTAACCATTTTTTAACACAAATGCAGTTTCAAGCTGAGAGCTAAACAAGAAAAAACCTTCTAAAGTGCAACTTCTCATTAGTATTTGTCCCACTGTGCAACAGTGTTTACACCACAACCTTAAGCCTAGGGGAAACTTTGCCCATCCAAATCAATCAGCAAAATAGGAGACCAGCCATCAGTCACTAAACACCAACACCTATCATCTAGAGAATAATTGGACAAATTAACATCACGCAATGCTTAGAGAAGAGAACTAGGCTCACTATATCAAAGTAACATAAGTTTCCTAAAAAATTTTGGTCACACAAAATGCCACCAATATGGTGAACCCAAAGATCTTATGCCCTCCCTCTAAGGAGATGACAGAATGCTTCTTTGGAAGGACTGCCTCCCCACAGGTTCTCCAATAACCAACAAGTTCTTCTGTATTACATTCATCACATTTCATCTTTAATCCATATACTCATACTTGTTTTCCATCAAACGAGTGCCAATTTAAACTTGTCAAAACATATGTAATCATTTTAAGAGGAAAAAAAAAAGTACTTTGATTTTAGGTCTAAAATCATATAATAAGCTGCCAGATTATTGATAAAGTAATAATTCATTACAAAGCACAAAAAGGCTCAACTCTAGTACATGGGAAATATACAAGGAAAAAATCAAAAAAGAAAACGCTGCTAGATTATTGTCATAGGCAAGCTTGTGGAGATCAGTAGTCCAAATCTTCCCTCCCCACCCACTAACCTTGTGGCCAAAACTTACTTATCAAACCTTTCCCTCCCTCCACTCAACATTAAACTTGAGTGAAATTTTAGTGATGGAAAATTAGTAATGACATGTTTGTATACTGAAAATAACTGGTAGTGGAAGGCAAGGACAGATCAGAAAATATTTTTGCTAGGTTGAGGAAAGATCAAATATATATAAATAAATAAATAAACAAGGGAAAGTACAGTTTTTATTTTTTTTTCTTTTTAAATTGGTATGTTAAATTGCGCACCCATGTTTTGAACCCACAACCTCACCCTCCAAGCGTTCTTATAAAAGCAGAATGTGCCATTTAGGCCATATCTCACAGGCAAGGGAGAAGTACACTTCCAAAGATAGCTTTAACACACAGCAAAAAACGAGGCAACAAGTCATCATACTGAACCTACTTATCAAGAGACATCATATTGAATCTATCATAGTATTGAAAACTAAGAGTTTTTATGATTGACACGGCACACCAGATTACAACCAGGTCTCCTATTTCCAGTGGTCCACTCTTGGACCTTTCCACCTCCATACCCCCCTTCATTGAGGGAATACACACACATACAAATAAATTTTCTTTTAACAGGACTCACTCGTTTACTCATAATTTGGGATTGGGTAACATTGTCTTCTACTCACCAACTTGGGCTGATGATTTCACAATCTTGATATTTGATAAAATCCGTATCCTATGGGCATTAAAATCAATCTCATTTGCATTGCAATAATTAATTTGTAGGCATATAAACTTTTTCTTTTCTTTTCTTTTCTTTTTTCATAAGTCATTTTTGTATTGAATAACAAAATTTTTTACAAAGAATAGGAGGGAATCACAATCTTGATATTGGATAAAATCCTTATCATATGGCCATTGAAATCAATCTCATTTACATTGCAATAATTAATCTGTAAGCATATAAACTTTTTTTTTTTAAGTCATTTTTGTATTGAATAACAAAATTGTTTATAAAGAATCTGAGGGAAAGTCTGAGTAAAAAGGCTACATACTGAACTATATCCACTAGAACACTAACATCTACAACACTAGAGGGCGTACACACATCTATGGACACCCATTAAAATAATTATAAACCATTTTTTTTTTCTTGAGATTTATTTGAAAGGCAAACCTTGGTGCACAAAGTACACAAAAGAAACACTAAAATAGGTGTCAAGGTCAAATCTTCTCTAAACCCCTCATTATTTGTACACCTGCTATGGACACGTACACTGCTACAATAGCACAACAATGCCATTTACACTGTATTTCATTGTGATGAAAGAATTTTCCTTCCAACAATTAATCTATAGCCTTCTAAAGTAAAATTTCTACAATCAATAACTTCTTCTCTCTTTATAGGTGTACATAATTTGCTAGTATTTTAAAACAACACAACCGCGATCTTTCTCCTGTATGTGGCAAAGATTTCTTTTGCAAGATCATTGACTCTATAAAACAGAGGATCCAAAAGATTCATTTTTAAATATTGGTAAGTAGCCACAATCAAATCACTTATCTTTCAACAATCGAAGCTAACAACTTATTCAAACTGTTGCCCAAGTAGTAAAAACATTATAAACAGCTAGTCAGATAATCAATTTATAAATACGTCCATGCAGAGCAGAAATAATTAGTTATTCAAAACATTTTAAAATTTTCAATAATATAAGTGAATCACATCTTGTCAAAGTCAGAAAGTTCAAAAGATACCTGTTTTGTTTCAAACTCACGCTGCCATCTTCGAGCATCCCAGAAATCTTGACCCATTTCGCCACAATAATGGCCCACTTGAAAACCAGTTCGCTCACGAATAACTTCAGCTTGCTGAAATCAGTAGAAGCATGACAGCAATAACAACATCAACTCATTTTGCAATGAACATACACCATCATGGTTAAATTGCTAAAAGAAAAATAGTCTCCAAAACAGAATACCTGATAAACTAGTGGCACTTTAGGAACTAAAAACACAGCTAGCATTTTCTTATTCTGCCTTTGTAAATCGTTGCAGATACTTTTGAGAAGGAGAACAGCAATGAGTGTCTTCCCAGCCCCTGTTTCAAGAAAAGCTATTGTATTTTTGTTCTTTGCCTGTTCAAGAACATCCAATTGATACTGTCGAGCATGTTCTTCAGGGATTTTTTCCTTAGGCTCCTCAGGTTTCACCTCATCCTTTCCATTACATTCCTGGTTTTTGTCATTAGCCACCTTCCCCTCTTTGTTACGTTCAGCTTCCCAAGTACCTACGCGAAAAACTAACTCATTCGACCCTGTCCTATCCCTCTCCCAAAAACCCTTTGCCTCCCTATCCCTCCAATCCCTATCTCTACCATCTCTCCTATTACTATTATAATGCTCTCTCCTCCTACCATTATCCCTATCCCTCCTATCACCGTCATCCCAATCACGCTGCGACCTCTTCCTACTAGAACCTCTCTCCCTATCCTTGTTGTGATACTGCCACTGCCCTCTACTCGAATAAGGCCTGTCATTCTTATAGTTACCAAGCTTAGCCCTTTTGCTACATCTCTCCTCGCTATCAAGACTCCCCCGCTCCCTCGACCACTCACCACCTCTATTCTCAACCTTTTGCACTCCATCTTCCCTGAGGGAATGGACCAATCTCTGCTCTCCATTCCCATTATCAGCTTCGTAAAGCTTACAATCTCCATTCCCATTCTCCACCACTTCCTTGGATTGCACAATTGAGCCCTTCTCCTCCGCCTCAGCTTGAACCTTGGCCACCCCAGATATCCCATTCTCATTCGGGAACCAGCCATCCCCAATAGGACAATCCAGAATTCCATTCCCAATGAGAGTGGAATTACCATTAGCATTAGTATTGGTACCAGAGACCGGAGGGAGAGGGAGGCCACTACCATTCTTGATACTATCGAGGATGTGTTCAATTCCACCAAAGAAATCATTGTGGGAAATATTATCCACGGCGGAATCAGGAACAATACAAGTATCAGCGTCGAAATCGGCGAAATCACAAGGTATGTCCTCATAGGCATCCAGCCAGTAAGACGGTGCCCTCACATCCTCACCCCCTAAACCCTTACCTTCATTCTCCATCACTCTCTACCTCTACTATTCCTCTAAATATAGATGCCAAATACCAAGCACAACACAGTATAAATAGAAAACTGAAAACTTTCTTATAGATATAATTTCGAACACAAAAAACCAAAATCCAAAATCTCTCTAAGGAATACTGAAAAAAACAAAGTGAACAGAACTGAATGAAATCTGCTTTGTTATGGGAATAGAAAGAAAGACAGGCTTATAAAGATGCTGTGTGTGTGTGTGTGTGTGTGTGTGTGTGAGAGAGAGAGAGAAGGAGGGAGAGAGAGAGAAGGAGGGAGAGAGAGAGAGAGAGAGAGAGAGAGATAAAGAGAGATTAGCAGAGAGAAGGAGGTGGATAGACCGTACGAAACACGCAAAAGGGGTTTAAGGGTTAAAAGAGAAAAAACCAAGAAGAACAGAAACAGAAACAACAACAACAATAACCCTAAACCACAAACTTTGGTGTTTGATTCTTTTAGATTCCACGGTCTATCAACTCCTCCTATTCTGCTCTCTTTTTTTGACCCCCCTCTTATATGTTGCTTTTTTCTTTCTTTCTTTTTTCTCTTCTCTCCTCTCCTCTTCTTTTTCCGGGTATTTTCGCTCCTGCTACTCTGTTTTCTCTGCCTCTGAGAGAGAGAGAGAGAGAGAGAGGGAGAGAGAAAGAGCGCCACAGAGCAAAGCAAAGAAAGTGATGTGAGAAAAAGAAACCCGAAAATTATAAAAAAAAAAAAAAAAAAAAAAAAAACCCTTCTTTTTTATTTTATTAAAAACACCGAAAGTCTGGTCAAAAAAAAAAAAACACCGAAAGTTTTTTAAAAAACAAAAAAACAAATGTAAGTTTCGCTTGGAAATTGGTACATAGTCGGTTTGTCATGTATGTACGTACGACCAAGTTTTAGGGGGCACTTTTTTTTAAACTTCATATTCACGATATTTTTATAATATTTTTATAATAAATTTTAAATAATAAGTTATTATTAGTTGTTATTATTAGGTCAAAAAATAATCTTAGTAATAGGTTCAAATTTGAATCAATAACAACTAAACACTTGTGATTTATTGTGAAAATATTATAAAAATTATTGTTAAGTCTGGTCAAAAAACAAAAAACACCGAAAGTTTTTTAAAAAACAAAAAAACAAATGTAAGTTTCGCTTGGAAATTGGTACATAGTCGGTTTGTCATGTATGTACGTACGACCAAGTTTTAGGGGGCACTTTTTTTTAAACTTCATATTCACGATATTTTTATAATATTTTTATAATAAATTTTAAATAATAAGTTATTATTAGTTGTTATTATTAGGTCAAAAAATAATCTTAGTAATAGGTTCAAATTTGAATCAATAACAACTAAACACTTGTGATTTATTGTGAAAATATTGTAAAAATTATTGTTAAGTCTGGTCAAAAAACAAAAAACACCGAAAGTTTTTTAAAAAACAAAAAAACAAATGTAAGTTTCGCTTGGAAATTGGTACATAGTCGGTTTGTCATGTATGTACGTACGACCAAGTTTTAGGGGGCACTTTTTTTTAAACTTCATATTCACGATATTTTTATAATATTTTTATAATAAATTTTAAATAATAAGTTATTATTAGTTGTTATTATTAGGTCAAAAAATAATCTTAGTAATAGGTTCAAATTTGAATCAATAACAACTAAACACTTGTGATTTATTGTGAAAATATTGTAAAAATTATTGTGTACGTAACAACTTTCCTTTTTAACACTTTACCTCCTCAAGGTTACTGTCAACGCAGATTTCATTCAACCAACCAATTAACGACACGTTTCGTATCGAACGTCATTTCAGTGTCTTTGATTTGTTTTTGCTTACGTGGCGCATCTTGAGTGGCTTGTCAGATAGAGTGCTCTGAACGACCGTGATGGTGTTAAAGTGTTAGTTTTTTGCGAATTGAAGTACATTGACACGTGGCATATTTTCCGACAGTAGGAGAGCCTATCAGTTTGCGCCACTCGTGCAAATATGGAATCCAGCGTAAGTAAAATCTTTTTGGATTTTTATTTTTTAACCCCAAAAAAAAAAAAAAAAAAAAAAAAAAGGACAAGACAACTCGCTCAAAAAGTCAAATGTGGTACAGAACATTGTGGACCGTCGGATTGGTTTTATTCCGAGAATGAAAGGGCGAATAATTTTATCTTATTAAGATCTTCCCACTATGGGGTTTGGTGGCGATGTATCGTATCATGGTGTTTGTGTGAATTTTTTGATTTTGTTAATTTTGTTTCTGTTATGATTTTTCTAATTCATGAAAAATCTTTTTCTCTTTTTAACAGAAAGATGAAATTCTTGTTCTTGATCATAAGCTTTTTGTTTTTGGATTCTGTTTGGAAAGATCAAATCAATTTGTGGGCCGTCTTTGTTGTTCTTTGTACAAATTATACAACAATAAAATCTTAGGAAATTTGCACCTTGTTTGGTGAGCACTAGAGAAAAATAATCATTTTAGGTTGTTTCTTTGGGTTTCACCAATTTTTTTTCTCTAAATCCATAAATTTACTCTTATAATCTTGGAAGGTTTTGATTTTTTTTTTTTTTTTGTAAAATTAGTTTTATATTTTCATAATTAATTATTAATTTATAATTTACAATGATAAAATAATAATAAAAAATTCTCTCATTTCTCCTTCCCTCTACATCAAAACACGCATTAAATAAGTATTTTCTTTTCCCTTTTATTTACCCCCAACAACTCATAAGTGTTTATAATTGCTGAGTGACATCACACTAAGGGAACGTTTAGTTCGTTGTGATGTGCCCTTAATGTGATGCACATTACAATAATGTGACATTAAAAAAATTATTTTATTTTTTCTAATATTCCCATAATTTACAATTACAAAATATATCGCATCATCTTAATCTCATCACATTCTTAAACAATGTAATATTGTATTCTCGTATTGAGATTACATTAATATAATATTACAATAACGTAATATTAAAGCTGTAAGGACACAAGTTGAAATATTCGGCCCAAAAGTGGGTGGATCTCCCTAAAAGGCCCAACAATAATAAATTTTTGTAGAGAGTAGGTCAAGAAAAATTGGGCTAGCGTAGTTTGGATTGTCAGTTGTATGGGCTAAGATCATGAACTGGGAAGAAACACGGGGATTTGTCTTAAAGGATGTATTTCGGCCTACGTCCGAGGAGAGTTCTCTCAAGTCAATATATGTTCTTTTCTTCTTCTTTTTTTCCGTCCCCCTTTTTTAGGTTTCGTCTTCCTTTTATATCACTTCCCTGCTTTCTCTGAACCCTCCACGTATAGATGTCATGATTTCTTTATTGACACATGTCCCTTCCAAATTTTCCAGAACCCTCTACGTAGGAGTGGCAAGACTGGAAATCACTGTTCAGATATCTTCTCCACATAAATGCAGCCAAGGGGTTAGTTGTGGAGCATTCAATGCAGGGTTGGTAGCCTTCTTCCTTGATATTTTGGGATCTTTTCTTGATACATGCTTCTACAACGTTCGCCTAGTCCAGCGGAATCCTCTAAGGTGCCTTCCTGATCGGCAGAGCTCCAAGTCTTACCTCGGCTTTAATTACCCGAGGTGGTATTCATCCTCGGCGAAATTCCCGAGATCGATAAGCTTACCTTCAACTTTTCCAGCCTTTAGTACGGATCTTCTAGGCCGAGTTGAATCGTTCTCGGACAAGTCCTAGTCCTCGACTTGGGTTTGAGATGCACTGTGCAAATGGATAATGAGTTCTAGGCCCATTTTTTCCACTGACATGCTGCTCCTACCGGCCCATCGCTCCTACCAGCCCATTGCCCCTACAAAAGCGTAATGTAACATCATGGCAAACTAAATGTCCCCTAAAGGTGTGCGGTGATGTGTAAGTTAATATATATATATATATATATATATATTATACAAAATAAAAATTATACTCTAACCGAATCTAAATGTGTATGCGTGTAAAGTTTCCTCCTGTAGACTTGAAACCCAACTCTTTCCCCCTCAACCCACAAAAACTTTATACTTGTGAAGTAACCGTTACGCCAAAGGTGCACAGTGATTTTTTTTTTTTTTAGAATACTAAAATTATGTTTGGTAACAGTTTTTGTTTTTTATTTTCAATAAACTAATTTTAGAGAATATAAAGAAAAAATAATTTTCTTGTATTTTTGAAATAAAAAACATATTTGGTTAATTGAAATTAAAAAGATAGTTTTTGGAAGAAAAAAATAGTATATACTAAAATACATACTAAAATATGTTGTCAAACAAGTTTTTTAAACTAAAAAATAGAAAATTATTTTTAAAAACAGAAAATAAGAAGAAAAAACAGTTACCAAACATATCCTAAGTATTTTAACATATACACACAAAAGAAGAGAGAGAAATTTTTTTTAAAGAAACTGGCGTATATTCTAAATGACCAAATATTATTGATAATACAATGCTTTTTTTTTTCTTTCCCCGTACATGTGGGCTATGAACTATGAAGCAATAATTATGGCATTAATTACGCTTCAATTACTGCACGAAACAGCCAGCCAACACGACCTTTGTCCTGTAGCTACTTCACATCATAAATTTGTTTTGGAAGGACACATCATAAATTTAAGACCATAGTTGATACTTTGTGTTCTTTTTTCTTTTCTTTTTTTTTTTTTTTGAGAAGAAAAATACGCTGTACTCTAAATAGTGATACTTGTTAGTATGTCTTTATTTTTTTAAAGAACCAACTTTAGTTCAAATATTATAAATTCACAAAAAAAAAAAATTTTTATCTACTCTTTCATATATATATATATATATATATATGATTTAAAATTCTTAACCCCTAATCGGTCAAACTACGATTTTGATTTTTGAATTATGCCTCAAATTTTCAAGTTCATCCATAAATTATTAAGACTTTATGGTTCTAATGCACTTATTAATGTGTTAAAAATGAGTCAATATTATTTTTATCCAAACTAGTGTGTGTATATATATATACACACACACACTTTCATCACTATGCCAAAGAAAACTTAACATATCAATGCTTCATAATTTCCTAGTTTTTGACACAAGGACAAAACTGCGAGGTTTCCCTTCCCCCCAAAAAATAAATAAATAAAGTGGGGAAGAGGAGATTTATACCCAAAATTTTCTCATAGGAGAGACCAAATTATATCACTGAGGCACGAAACTCTTTACCTTATCCTATCTTATTGTTACCATATCAATGAGGCAATGACAATGGTTAATTATAAGCACTTTTGTGCATGGCGTTGTAAATGTTTGCACGACACGTTAGGCCATTTGTTAGTTTCACAAAGTCATAATTTAGAAACCACAAATATTTTATATTCATTTCACATTTTTCATATAATTGAGCTAATATTTTAAATTATTCCAAACTTTTGTAATGGAATTTGATCCATAACAAATTGTCTCAATAATTAATGAATTCTATGATCAACACATGATGTAGTCCCTAAATAATTATTCCAAACTTTTGTAATGGAGTTTGATCTTAAAGAAAAGGTCTTAATAATTAATGGGTCATATGATATATTCATGATGTAACTCCTAAAAAATTATTCTAGATGGTTTGATTATTTTACAATAAAAAATTAAACTTTGTTTATAATTTTTTGAAACTTTGGATAACAAAACTGTAATTGGCTTACAAGTAATATTCTCTAAATAATAATATTTTTTAATCAACACATTTGATATCAATTATTGGGGCTTAGAGTTGAGGCAACTTTTATTTGAGGTGCGGAGTTGGAAAAAGGGGAAAATCTTTTTTTTTTATAATATATATATATATATATATATATTTAATGGGGCTAACAGTTCAGGCAACTTGTATTTTGGGAGGAGATTTGGGGAAAACGAGGAAGTAGCTTTGGAATATAATGGGCTCTAGCATTTTAATAATTTATAATGGCATAACTTCTTAAAAAGGTTTTTAACAAGGTGCTTCGAGAATTGATTAAGAAAAGAAGTGCTTTAAGACTTTCGGACACTTGCATTAGTAAAAAATATCTAAAAGACAAGGGTAAGGGTACATTTAATACTTACTAAGAAAATTCTTCTATTTTTCAAAAATATTCATCATTAAAAAAATAGAGTCAAACTATACAAAAAATATTTGAAATGAAAAATTAACCACTTTGAATTTCTACATGCAGCTAGAGAGTTATTGACAAGTGTATATTTTTCTAGAAAAAAAAAAAGCATCATATATAATTGAATATTTAATATTCTTTGACATGTGGTTTTAAGCATTTGTTAACAAGAAAAAATAATAATAAAAAGAATGACAAAGATTATTTTTTTTACTTTTTTTTTTTTTTTTTGTGGCTCCGACTTTAACTTTGGTGCTAAAGAGTCTTAAATCTTAATTTTGATTCAACTAAAAAAATTCTTAACTCATTCTCAAAAAATAAATAAATAAATTCTTAACTCTTTCCTACTTTATTAAAGAGACTTCTAAGAAGATTCACAGAATGACTCCTAGATCAAGTTGGGTCAATTGAGAGGGGAAAAAAAGTTGTTTGAGTCTAATATGCCTTCTTTGTTGCTACCAAAGTCAAATGAGTGAATTCAATAAATTGTTCCCAGCAACTTCCCCTTTTACCAAAAAAAAAGAGGACCTTTGTTCCTGTTAATAATGTATATATGCCATATTGTAGCTACTTGCAAGGATGTACTAATATTCGAATCACTAGAAAAAGCTTTTATAGAAATGGTCCTCAAGTTAAAATTGGGTCAACCAAAAAGACTTAAACCATAGCCAAAGCTTTTTTGACAAAAAAAAAAAAAAAAAGATGCTCAGTTGATTTTGCAAGTCAAAGGAAACTGGAAAATCAGATGCCAATCTTCATTCGTCCTCAACATGTTAATATCAAGGTATTCTCTAGGTCCTGAATCTTCATGGTGGACATTATTGCCTAGGGAAAAAGAAAAAAGAAAAAACTTGAATGAATTAACTAGTTTAATTAAATGCTAGAAGAAGTTCTATAATGCAATTATGAAACCCATTATCCATGTAGCAATACATTGACATTGTGTTTTGTGCCCCTATTAATATCTACAACTACAAGAAACAAAAGGAGGACAAGGGTGTGGGGGGCTTAAAAACAGGAAAAAGGGGGTCCGTAACATGTGAACATTTGCATGATTGATATACGGACAGAAACTTCAAATCATTATCATTACATTAACATTTTGGATACAAATGCAATGAAAAATTGGTGAAATTAAGCTCACAATATTCTCACTCTAAAAGGGGTTTGTTGCAACATGCATATTGCATGTGAATAATAAAAACTCAAAGATTATGAGTAACCAACTTACCAAACAAATGATCTTAAGTTGCATTTTAATACTTGAATTTAGATTTATTATAAAGTAGTGAATTAAAATTCCTTAATTCTAAATCTGTAAATTTTAAATTTTTTCATATATTTGATGATTTGAAATGATAAGATTTAAACTATCCAAACAAGGTATTTTGAATTTAATAACCTAAATTCAAATCCACGTGTCCAAATTCTGCAATCCAAACACACTATAATTGTGAATCGAATTTCGTTAAAATGCAAGGATCGGCACATATAACTTTTTTTTTTTATAAGAATTGGCATATATAATTGTTGTCATTGTTCTTGTTCCAAGACATCAAATAAAATTGTCAAAGACTCAAAATCCTCTTGGCTATGTAACTTTTTTTTAAAGAATACTGAGTATTTTTAACATACATACAAGAAGAAGGAAGAAAGTTTTTTAAAGAAACTTATAGTGGTATATATTCAATACTCCCCCCTCTCACATAAATAGTGTGTCCCACTATAAATTTTAAATTTAATTAATAGGACTTACCATTGATATGATAGAAAAAAATACATATTTATAGTACTCTGAAAATACATAATAATTTTTTCTAACTATTAGATACACTTTAAAGATCTGATAGACTCCAACTTGATATAAATAAATAAATAAATAAAATATTAAATGCTCATTTATTAACTAAGAGAATGCACTGAAGGGGCTGTACATCTCGGCCTACAGAGCACAAATCTAGGGGGGTGGGGCGATTTGAAATGGGCATGGGCCCCAACCTGTTACGAAAATAGGCCGAGAGGACTTGACTTTAGAGGTGAGCTTAGCTTCGCTAGGTAAAAAACAGAAAAGAAAGAATAGGCCCAGAGGGCTTGATTTTCCTTTCCCTAGGAAAAAAAAGAGTGACATCAAATAAACTCTTGCCTTTAAATTTTTAGCATGAGTGTTGATTCGGGTTAGCGTGTCAAATTTGTGTTGTGTCGTATTAAAGTAGGAGTATTTAATTAAATAGCTCAACTCTAACTCGACTTATTTAATAATCGTGTTATGATCTTTCAATCCTAACTGGACTTATTAATAAGGCGGGTTGACCTGATCCAACCCAACCTATTTGACACGTTTAATAAACGAGTCGTATTGGATTGACATGAATGTAACACAACTTATTTCAACCTGCATAATATTTAATGTAACATCCATCTAGAAATATTTTTTTTTACATCCCAAAAGCAGTGTATATACTTCAAGTCTTTAACTTACATTCAAAATAATATAGTTCAACAAAAATATAACGTTCATCTAGAAATAAATTTTTTACACTCTAAAAGAAGTGCATACACTTCAACCCAAATTCAAAATAACATAGTTCAACAAAAATATAATATCCTTGAAACTCACCAAATGCTAAGTATCAATTGAAAGAATTGGAGCAAATAGTAGACTAATCCTGACTATGACTACGATTATCATCCATAGAAAGAGAGAGAGAGCAATAACCGTTTTGAGATTTTGAGTTTGAGAATTGGGCATGAGACTATAAGATAGTAGAGTGAGTAGTACAACTGAAATTGAAAAATAAAATGAAATAAGATATTTATAAGAAGGTTTAGAGATTTAGGGTTTGTAGAGTTTTAATTTCCAATTATATCCCTTGTAAGTTTTTGTAATTATTCACTTTTATTTTTTAATTTAAAATATATGTTGGATATAAAAGGTATTCGACAAATCTAAAATAAAAATGAATATTATTTGTTATACGAGTTAAACAGGTTGTGTTAAGTGGGTAATTTTGGGTTGACACAAATAAATTGACATGTCAAACGTGTCTATTACGGGTTATGCGGATTGACCCACTTATGACACGTTTCTTATCGTGTCATTTTCGGGTCGACTTGTTTATGACCCAAACCCATTAAGGTACAACCCTAATCCGCAAAAACCCGTGTCGTGTTCGCGAGTTAGGTCGAACATTGACACCCCTACTTTTTAGTTGAGTGGTATAGTTACTCAACTAACAAGGGTTCTTACTTCCTACCTAGACATTTTTCACTTTTTGTTTTACGTTTTTGTTTGTTTGTTTTTTTTTTTTTTTGTTTATTTTAACTAACCAGCCTTAGACTACCATAATAAGGAATGGGATTGAGTAATATTTTTATTATTTAATGACTATAAATAAATTATTTTTTTATATATTATGTAATAAAGCGCATAAAAAGTAAATTAATATAAATTATCTTTTTCATCTTCTTAATTTTATCCTCAACTAAATAAAAGTTTTTTTTTGTTTTTCCACTTTTCTACCCCCAATCAAACACACTTAGAAAAAAGTAAAATATTTTCTATTTCTCGACTTTTCTATCGCTTAAGCCATTAGTCAGCTTACAGACATAATCGAAAGGGCTAAAACCATATCCAATTTCATAATATACATAGGTTTCAACAGGGACGAAATTAGGTGGGGGTCTGGGCCCCCCAAGTTTTTAAGAAATTAAAAAAAAAAGTATATATATATATATATATAGGTATATCTTTTAAAATTTTATATTTGAGCCCCCTCCTTTACAATTTTACATTGATTTTATTGTAATAGGCTAATAGCATTTGCATTAGTTGTAAAATAACATAAAACCCCAAATTGTTCAATTAATCCCAAATACACTCACATTAGTCCATGTATCATTATGCAAAAAATACATATGTGCTATAGTAATTGTGCAAATTTACACAATTACTGTAGCACAAATGTATTTTTGCAAATTTATACAATTACAATAGCACAAATGTATTTTTGTACAATGATACATAGACTAATGTAGGTGTATTTTGGGTTGATTGGGAAAATTTACACTATTATTGTTGTTATGCAAATGAATGTTTTAGAAATTATTTAGATTGAGGACAATAGTTTTTGGTTGAGGAAGAGAAAGATGATTTGAGATAATAATAAAAAATTGACAAGGAAATAGTATAATGATGAAATGTAGTGTAAAATAAATAATTGTGAGTATATAATTTTTTTTTAAAAGTAGGTTATTATGCTAAAATAGATAGAAATTTTTACATGAGCTAATGCAAATGCTCTAATGTAGTAAGAAATAATGAAGTTTTGTGTTTTTGCCTTTATTAGTAGATGATTGCATTATAATGTATTACGAAACAAAAATTTTGTGTATTTTTCTTTGTTGATTGTTTGTTAATACTAAATAGATACTCATGTGAAATTTCATGATTTTTTTTTTACTTATACTCCAGCCCCTCCTTAATTGGAAATCCTAGGTTCGTCTCTGTGTCAAGTTATGTTTGAATAATAACACTTACATGAGATCACCACTAGTACTTGTTTAAGTGCACAATCATAGCGGGACACTTGAAAGTCTTGTAGATTTGATTATATATTTGGGTGTATCTCTAGAGTTTTGCAAAGACCACTGATTTCTTTAACCTAAATTGGGTTTTTAAAAGATACTTTTTTATTTATTTAAAATTTAGCTTACTATTTTTTAAAATATACCCTACCGAGTTCTCGCTCTATTTTCCCTTTTACAAATTACAACTCCAAATAAATATTGTTTCTTTATTCTTAAAAAAAAAAAAAAAATCAATCATGGCCACAAACATTGATTTGGGCCATTTGTCTAATCTCACCAATACACTTCCCCATAGAATGCCAAAGAGAAAGTGAAAAATATAACAGGAGGTGGGAAACCTAGTGGTGACAAAGTCAGCACTCAGGATTTTAGTTCATGGAGTAAGATTAAAAGGCAAGATTAGAAGTGAAATTAATCTAAAAAATATTAATTGATAATAATAAAAATATATAAACAATTATATTATTAAAAAAAATTGGTGTTCAAGTTTAGGGATATGACATTTTCCCTCTAAGCTATCTCAAGTGAATGTCAGATCTGAGAACGTTGTTAGTATATGATAGGAGTATAACTTTTTAATTCGTCTAAAAAAACAGAAGAAACATTTTACTTAACCAATGAGAGAGAGAGAGAGAGTACAGGACCAACCAAACTAGTTGGGTGGGAAAAATCTGTGTGATACAGCCCAGTGTACGCTTTTTCACTGTGAGTCGGGTCATACTTTTTATGTTAGGGCCTATGGCAGACTGACCGTCTGGTCCCGTATGTTCTTCTTTTTTGGACCGGCCCTGCGTTTTTGTCATAAGCAAGGATTTGCTACGGGCCGAAGCCTATTCCAACTAAATACTACTATACTTGATATCCCTTTCACTATTTTGCAGGGATGAGTGGGCTCCTGACTTGTCCTGAACCCTGAACAAGTTGCTGGTGTTTGATGTATAATTGGACTAACATGGATATTTGTGTAGTGATAAAAGGAAACTAATAAAGCCCTCTAGCATATTGCATATACACCTTTGCCCTTGATGATCTTAGTTCGATTTTGATGGGTTTAAAAGCTCATAGTTTCACCCATTCTTGATCAGTACAAGTTTCTTCGAAGAAGTTGGTTCATTAGGCCTGTAAAGTGTGATGCTTTGGGCCCTTTTAGTCAGTCTGCTCAGGGTGGGGAATTTCCACTGACATTTTCAAAGAAAACTTAAAAGTAAAAGATAGCCTCATGACTTTTATTTTCCTCCCACAATAAAAAAGGGTGAGATTATGACTTCAAAACATGATGTTAAGGGTCTTTTATATGTGAACATATGTATGTGATCACATGCCCATGTCAAAGCAATTAAGTCATCGAACTCATTAGCCAATTGTGAATCAATTTTCCCAGCCATTCCTCCCACACCCACATTTCAAAGTGCATGTGGATCATGCTTTGATTACACAGAATTGGAATAAAGGTCGATTATCAGGTGGTCGGTGATCTATTGAATTAGCAAGTACATTGTGTTTTACTTTCGGTTACCTAGCTTACCCTACTTTAATAGTTCCTTGTCAGCAGAGATAGAGGAAAACATAATGAACAAATTGATGTTCTAATGGAAAAAGGAGACCTCCAAATTTACTTTTCATTTGCTTATCTTTAAAATAATAACACTTTAAAAAGTTCTAGTATATATTATAAGTTGATCATATATATAAAAAAATAAACTTAGATTTTAAGCTAAAACAATCATTACAAAGTGATATTTCTTTTCTTGCTTCAAGTTCTCTTACCTTAATAATGCAATACATTTTTCCTTTCTCTTTTTCCCTCCTCTCTGGGATTTCTTTTCCTTTGGTGGATCCAAGCTATGCTATACACCAATTTGCTTGCCCCACGGACCACCACCATTTCACATAATAGTGCTGGATCATTTCGTCTAATAAGCATTATTTATCAATACAATGAAAGAAGATAGTAGGGGTACTTAGCTAGCTAGAGGGGCATTTTCTAATGTTATGTATACTATCATGCATTATGTATGAATATTACTCCAATTAATTATAATTTTTTCATACACCATGATTGACATACTTGTGGGAAGTCACATGGGCCTTTGTCAATAAACTATAAGCCTTTAAGACACGCAATTAGAGATGGCCATACCCATAGGGTAATAAATATCCAACACTACCCGATCTAAATGTTTCGGGTAATACCCGGTTTTTTATGGGTAGAACTTAACCGGGTAGGGTATGGATATTACCAGAATTTTTTGGGTAGGGTATGGATATTATCCAAACCCGACCCGTATTAAAAAAAAAAAAAACCATAAACCTCTCTCACCGTCACTCACTCTCTCTGCACCTCTCCAGACCAGAGCTATTGACTTACTCTCTTCTCTTCCCAACCCATCCAAGCACGTCTCTTGGTCAGTCATAGCAACACTGATCCACCACGTCTGTGAATCGCTGATCTTGGCCGTCGCCGATGACTCGTCGTTCTCGTTCTTATGGAGTGCCGAATCGGCTTCATCTACTTCTATTTCCACACAACACTTGTCGTCTTTTCTTGATCTTTTTGGATCCGACCCGAACTCGTCTCAATCGGTAATCTCGTTCTCGTCCACCTCCACGACCATCGGGTCTTGGTCCGGGTCAGGATCTGGATTCGTCGTTTCGAACAGCGACCCCTTCGCCGTCGAGTGGTTGACCCCACGGAGAGTCGAGAACGTTGTTTGCGACGCGTGGTTGACTTCCACGGCGGTCCTATAAGGTTCCGGCGACATACTGAACGCCGAAGCCAACTCCGGCGGTATCAACAGCTGCAATAACAGCGTCAAATCGTCGACGCTCGGTAGCCCAACCTCCCACTCCGTCACTCTGTCCTCATCGCTGCCATTTTCGCCGCCCACGAATTTGTACTCTGACCTGGAGTGTAATTTTTTTTAGGTAGCATCAATTACTCTCTGAATTTGTGAATTCAATATTTGGATCTAAAAGAAAGAGAAAGAGAGATATTTTCCATGATATTCAGAGCTTTGTTTTTTCTTTTTTAAGATTGGTTAGTTTTTACGTTAAAATGTTTTGGATTAAAAAAAAAATTAAATGGGTTACGGGTAGGGTATAGATATCTATGGATAATATATTCGGGTAAATTTCAGGTATGAATACTAATGGGTATTGATAATCGGGTATCCATGGGTAAACTTTTCGGGTAGGGTATGGGAATACCCGATCCATATCCTACCCATGGCCATCCCTACACGCAATGTATGGTAAATAAAAGACCAAAACAGGAAAAAGAAGGATCTGCTATTATTCATTACATTTGAGACATTAGTCGAATCTGGTTCTTCTATTTCAACCACAAGGAATTAAGACCTTGTACTTGATGTAGAAGAAAGCTAGCTTGAAGGAGATTGGTTGATTTGTGTTGGCCATATAAGTAGGATAATATATCTGCATGTGACAGGGACCAAACTACATATTAATCATTTTGGTAAAATAAACACTCGATGCTCCATACCATTTTCGAAACCATTGGTTGAGCAGGCAAAAAGCTACTCTGGCATGAAAATAAAAAAGAAAGGAGTAATAATAATAATAATAATAATAATAATAATAATAATAATAATAATAATAATAATAAAAATAAAGAAACCAACACTTTCTCCAATGTTTGATAAAAAAAAAAGGACTGTTTGTCTTTTACGATAAACATAATAAATGCATCATTCCCTTTAAAACCCAATATTATTGAGTATTAACTCTAATAGAAAAAAAAAAAAAAAACTCTAATAGAATTTTTTTTTTTTTGAAAAAAAGTTCTTAAAATAAACTAAGCTTAATTTTCCTAGAATATAGTAGGATATTAAATATCAATATATTTTATCATAAATACATAAACCAAACAGGTTTTCTAAAATTAAAGGGCTATAATGGTTTTGTAATACTTGAATTAGTTACAATTTAGGTTTATCATGCTAAACCTATGTATTTAATTTTATACATATTATATGTTGGGTTCATTGTAACATTTAATCACAGTTGCATATAATAAAGATGACCATTGTGCATTCTTGATTCGATGATTACTCTATAAATATATGTGCTTGTGGAGTGTGGAGGGACAAGAGTTGAGGTTCAAGTCTCTAGGAGTGAAATTCACACACATATACACTTAGATTAAGCTAAAATAGAATTTTATCTTATACATATATATATATATATATATAATAAAGATGTGCTAAGATCATTGTAACTCAATTAATTGATATTTTTAATTGAGACATTTAGGATTAAAATCCTTCATCCTCTAAATGTCCAATTAATGACTAACTTGATATGTTTAATTATTCAATGACTTTAAAAAATAAAAAAATTAGGAACTAAAATAGAATGTAACCCAAATATTAGTAAATAAACATATATTTTTGCTTATCTTTTCCAATTTTATTCAATTTTGACATATTATTATTATTATTTTAAGTGTATGCATATATTTGTGTGTGTGTGTATAAGAAACAAACACACACGCGCATGCACACACAAGAGAGGGAGAATGAGGTTTTCAGTTATCTTGCATAACAATATTTAACAAAAAAATTCTATAATATAATTGCATAATTAAGCATATTCTTGGAAATCTTATTAAACTCCAAACCTAATCAAATGATAATATAATTTCATTCTAGAGATTTCATGATATTATTAGGCATCATATTTTTAGAAATCTAGATTTTTGAGAGCTTATTAAATTATCTTGAACCAAACCCTACATTAATCCATGGTTTGTAAATGTTTCTAAAGAAATAGTTTGGAAGAAAATTTTGTGGGCTTCTTTTTATTTTTTTAATCATCCTTGGAATTGACTGTCTATCAATTTTGTCCTTAAACTTATTATTTGAAAATTTAATTTCTGCACTTTTTTTTGGCGAAAAATTAAGCCTTTACTAATATTTTCCATTGAAAATTAATGCATTTAATTTCATGATGTATACGTAGTATTTTTTATATTTTCAATAATTTTAAAAATATTATTATTATTATTATCATGTACACATATTGTGATTAAATATGTTAATTTTAACAACAACAAAAAAGCCTAATATAAGACACAATTTGTTTCAAGGACCAAATGAACATTCACATCAAATCTTTTTTTTTTTTGGAGAAATAATTACAACATGCTGCCAATTCAACTACAAGACTTTTGGCACATTCACATCAAATCTAAGGATGATATTTGTAAAAATTCTTAAATTTATCTGGCATTAAAATTTTACTTAATCATGAGCCCCAGTCATTAATTTCCTTTTTCAAATTATATAATGCAATTGATTTTAGAGCTAGCTGAAGATTATGAGAAAGATTTATCAGAGTACAGCTGTACTTCAGTTTTTCTTGAATCTAACCCAAACGTATGGTTTGTAAGTTGTAGCCTGATATAAATTGTTCATACCCAACTTGAGCTGTCGGCTATATAATGGGATAGTGAATAATCCATTGTTGCGTTTCTCTTGTGTACGGAGTGAAAGTGAGTGAAAGAGACTATGACTTTAAGGCTAGGATTGAATATTAATTATATACGATAGACTTGAGGCACTTATCTAATTTCTCTGCCGTCTCTGCCTGTGGTCGGTTTTGTTGTTTACTCCAGGCATAGCCACATTTTCATAGACACTTTGAAGTAGCTTAGTTGTTCCATTGATTAATTTGTAACACTCAAACATTAGAGGTAGGGTTTGTCTCCATGTTTGGTTGAAAATCGTCGGTTATATACAGTTCACCTTATTCTATCTCATGTCAAGAGAAATTTATTTTTACCAATTACATGCACTGCTGAGTCTGTTTGTGTATTAACTATAAAGTACACTATAACAGTATTAGTATATAGTTGAGTTAAGTTTATAAATAAATTTGATGTAATCAGACACGCTCACAACAGATAAGCTGCTGTGACAATCTTTTCCTACCACTAGTTTTGAACATCATTTTCTTGAAAGGTTTGTATTCATTAAAAACACTAAAAAATAGTAGTTTAAACTAAGGCTCTTGATTATGATTTTAAAATATTTACAAGATAAGCTTGACACCCAAAAAAAAAAAAAAAAAAAAAAAAAAAGCGATATAAAAGACTTTCCAGAAAAACTGTAAATATGGAAAGCATGCAAGTCTAAAGAAAGAAAGTCTAGGCAAGGCCGTATTGGGAATACAGGTTGGCATATGATATAGTAAAAACAACTGTGTACACACACACACACACATATATATATGTATATGTATATATTTATATATATTTTGCAGTGAAAAGCTAGAAAAGCAAGAAAATTAAAGGTTCATATGGTACCATTAAACATGAAAGAGGGAGGTAGCTATAGGTGTAGGGTGTGATATAATGAAGAGGAAAGCGACTTAACAGCCAGAGAGGCACAACGGTTTCTCAGTGCACAGTGTGGGGGCAGACATTAGACTATTAGTGTGGGGTTCACTTTTGTAGAAGGAGATGGGAGAGAGATGGAAGGAATGGTGGCTCTGAATAATAGTAATTGTAGCCCCACTGTAACCCTCGCTAGCTATAGACATTTCATAAAGGAATTATTTTGGTAATGACGCCCCCATTGAACCTAGTTCCCTTTCAGCTATTTGGTTGATTCTCTTGCTTCCTCCTTGCCTTACATATGGACCCAGTATTCCAATATACTCTCTCATTTTTGCAATTTATTAGTTCATATCATCTTAACTGGCAACATAGCTAGCCACCAAGTCCTAGATTTTTGCCTATATATCATCATCATGAAAGGGATATATATATATATATATATATATATATATGCTAGCTAGCTTTATAGTTGTTGCGATTCATCTCTATTCTTTATAAAAAAAAAAAAATCAGCTATGATGCTTCTTTTTCAGAAAAAAAAAAAAAAAAAAATTCACCTATGATGCTTCTTTAATAATGTTGAAAAAGGGAATAAAAAAACAAAAAAGATTTTTTTTTAAAATTTAAAGAAAGACTACCATCTTTTAGCTAGGGCCATATTTATTTTAATGGCATGGCATGCAATTACACCATCGACCAAACCTGGAAATTGGTGTGGCAACCCCAAATGAGGAACATGTGTCCTTTACAAGTTACAACCAAACTTAACCACTTGATAGTTGATAAAAGAAGTTAAGAACAAGCTTATTAAGCTTTAAACCTTATTTATTTTTATTTTGTCTTACTAGAGAGCACAATTCTGAAGCGGAGCTTGACGTATATGGCATAAAGTACACAAAATAATAGGATATATTTGTTAAAAAAATAGAATTATTACAACACAGTGACATGCATGGTAAACAAGGGAAATCATGTGGCATTAATTTCTGTAAGAGAGAGAGAGAGAAGGTGACAAAAAGCCAGCACAAGAAATCAAGAATTATGAAGCAGTAGGATATTTAGCCAACTGGGATCGTGTGTCTGGTTGTGCTAGAGTCTGGGGTTTGGGCTGTGGTCCTAGATTATTAACACTGTGGCTTTATCAACATATAGTCATATATACTGTACACAACAGTAGCCTGTATATAATCCCAAAAAAAAAGAAAAAAAAATTATATATAAATTTACTCTTAAGATAAATGACCCGTGTATTAAAGGGGGTGCATGCCCTATCATCTGAATAAATGATGAAAGAGAGGGATATAGGTCCCCAATAGGTCTCTGATACCTATAGCCTTTAGCTTTAAGGAGAGGGACGGTGGCACCACTGACCACCTCACACCTCTTCTACGTGAAATAATGATATTTTCCTCGAACATTTCTCGGTAAATGTTACTAAGTTTGTTTTTTTGCTAATCACTGTATGCTACTACTAATTACTTATATAACTTTTTGCCTGTAAATATATACTTAAACGTATATTAACGTGAAGCTAATCAGTAAGCATGTTTAGAGCCTCGTACACGTGCTAGCCTTTTTTCGATTTTGGCTTTCAATATTCTTTCTTAGCCACCCTGTGATGGCCTTGTACTTTGCATTTATGGAGAGTTTAAGATAATTAATATATCTGATGAGAGCCATTAGTTTCTTCAGTTAATTTTGCCACTCTGCTAATCTGTTTAGTGTTTAGTGTTTATATATATATATGCCTAGTATGGAATTCGTTTTTTCAAGCTGTCTCATCATGTGCGTCTTGAATTTCTGATTAATTTGTACGAATGCTGACTATCGCATACCTTTTATCATTTAGCCAAAAAAAAAAAAAAAAAAAATAATAGAAAAAGAAAGAAGAAAGAAAGATATATCTTATCCTTTAATTTAACATTTTCTTCACGTGGTGACATGTTTGTGCCTTAAAGAATAGAATCTTTCCCTTTTATTTTGTAGCTTATATCATTCATATTATCCGATTCATTCCTAGAAGAGAATTTGAGTTTGACTTCTCCTCACCATTTTGTTATCATCATTTATGCCTTGCAGGCAAGAAAAAAAAAATGTAGCTATTGTTAATTGATCTCAATAGTTTCCCATTTACTACACAAGAAAGTAAAAAGGCAAAGAGTAAATTATAAGGCTAATTTGTTTGGTGTATTCTACAAATTTAAGATCCATCAAGGAATTCATAACAAATTCTTATTGCATTCATATCAATAGAACTGTGTTTTCTGTTCTAGCTAGAAAGGACAAAGTAAATGCAAAGAAAATCAGGGGATAAAAGGATTTGTTTATCCAAATGTATTATTCACAGATCACTGCTTCTAGCCAAATTAACTATAAACAAGTCTTTAACCCAATTCCAAACTTTTCAGGTAATTATAAAATATTTCAGAGTATAATACTTTCCTTCCTAAGATTAATGGTGATCTCATTAATTAAATTCATGGTAATGTTTACAATTTATATGAGAAGAAAGAGTATGACATTAGTTATTATACTCCAAGAATATTGTATAATTTTCCGAACTTTTTGCCCTATGCCAAGATTTTGAGTCTCCACATATGAAAAATGATAGAGTTACAAAATATTTTACATTTTTTTTAATTATAAATTGTTGATGTGATAAGTAGTTATTGATAAGTGAAAAAAACGGTATTAGTGGTGAGTCCGGATGAAAACCAATAAAAATTTGACATAGCAACAATTTGTAAAAATGTTTTTTTTTATATACAAGATAGAAATTTTACTTTAATTTAATCTAAGTGTCAATGTGTGTGAAGCTCATTCTTGGAGTCTTAAATCTTGGCCCTTGTCTCCCTCATACCCCATAAGTTCTTATACTCGTGAAATGACCATTATGCCAAGAATGCATTGTGGTGTAAAATAATTTGTGGCTCTATAGCATTAATCTTTAGATATATAAAGTATTTTCCAATAAAAAAGTATATAAAGTATTTAAAAAGAATAATTCAAATTTAAATTAACTTGAATAAAGTATTAAATGATATATATTTTTAGTATTAATGAAATTTTTGGATAGGTTTTGAGTAGTTTTAATATGTCAATTTCAAATTATTAGATGTATGACAAATATAATATCACAAATATTTTTTGTTTCTTTAAAATCTCTAAAGCTCAAATTATCACGCGTTGCTAAATTTATATAAAATCATTTACACTAAAATTTTCTTAAAATTAATTGATCTCAAATCCTCAAATCTAAAATCTAAATACAACCCATTGTTATTATAGGGGCACTAGTTTTGATCCCCTAATTTTCTAGACATTATAATTACATTGTACTTGAATCGTTACTAAGCTGAACTTGATTCTCAAAAATACATAAAGAAAACAAAAAACTTACTAGTGAGATTAGTAAGAATATTCCTAAGATTTCAGAATTGAAAACAGACAGTACATCTTTTTAGTTGAAATTGGTCTTATTAATGTTCAAACAATTAAGTGAGGGTGATGGTTTAGCTCGTTTATTAATTAGGGTTAGAGTTGCAAGTGGTGAATTAAAGGAAGTTCGCATAACTATTCTTACATTGAAGCCATGCGTATTGTACAGTTTGGTCATATACACAGCAAAGTACTACGGAAATATTTATAAAACAAGCAACATTAAATAGATTATGGTTTTGATGATAATGTCAGGATGAGCACTGAGCACATAATTAAGATGTAGCTAGGTATGAGGCCCCTCAAAAAATATAAAGAGGTAGGTATGAGATTTTTTATTTTATTTTAAGAGAAGTATAAGATTTAACCCATCCATTGTGTACAATTATATAATTGATAAATTACCAATTGTTCACTGAAAAAAAAAAAAAAAACTATTTTATTAAATGGGAATTAACACGAATGAATTTTCTAAATGTGAAGTAAGGTGGAAATAGAGTTTTAACTTATGAATTCTATAATTATTGTTATCCCGTGTAGTTTGACTGTACAATTTGTATAACCTTTATCTCTGTGCTTTTACAAGTTGGGTATTGCCATATTTGTGAGCACTTGGAGACTGTTTACCCATATACGCTATCATCGTTTTAATGCAATTACGAAGATATATTATCTCTCTTAACAACTTGTACACCACGTCCACAACTTGTATCATTAATCTTCTCTACTTCAACAACTTCGCCGTGACTTATCATCACTATTTTTGATTGTCAATTGCGTCAGATACAACAAAGAAGATATATATAGAGTGGCAGGAGGTTCTGTCCAACCCATAAAGCATAGGATCAAATTGGACCACATACATGATACATCAATGGACTTTTTTTGCAATTTTAGTGAGCACAACAGTAAACACACAGTAAGTTGGCCTCTAATCTAATCCTCTTTTTGTCCAGACACATATATAGGGAAAGTGGGTCACACAAAATTGGTCTGCACTCTGCAGGTATATATATAACTACAACAAGAAAAACTTGTTTTGTTTTTCTTGTAGAGACTCTCTTCTTTACCACATGATGATCTGACTTAATTTCAACTGTAAATTAAATAAGATTTTGTTCTTTAAATAACCTTTAATGAGGTTGAGTTTTTAACAGAGCCTTAGGGCAATGCTAGCCATATATAGTAAGGGTAACTCACCTGCATGTAGGGCAAGTGGAAGACTTATTTTAATGCGTGTTTCTAATAGTAGTACAAGGCAGATGAAAGTCCCATAATAATTATTATTATTTGCTTGCAGTAAGTTAAATACATTGCCAGCCATTTCTTCAAACTCGAATAAGAAAAGGATATATTGTGCCTCATTGCTAAGAATTTAATTATTGAGGTTTTTTTTTGTTCTGTTTGAAGAATTGAGTTAAATTTACAAGAATGATAGTAGATATTATTATTTTGTAAATCTGCCGATACTTTGAATTATCATGTGTGTGTTTTAAAAACATAATATTTAAAGATATCATATAACATTGTTTATTAATTAGTTATATACATTTTCACCATCATATATAAATTTTTTAAATGCTAAAAGTTCCCTTAAATATTGATAATTGCATTTTCCGAATGAAATAAAGAACTCTTTTTCAAAAATTAACTTTATGTAGTTACTGTTAAATTTTAAATTAAAGTTACATTACGTGTGAATGATTAATTTTTTTAAAAAAACATATGAAAAAATTGGCGTAGCCTACTTATGGGTGGGAGTTTTTATATATATATATATATATATTCTAATGTTTTATAATAACTTTAATAAAAAAAAAGTTTTATAATAACTGAGATGTTTGCAAGAATCATAATAATTAAAAAAAAAAACTGTCATTAACTAGTGAGCCTGTTGGTACCAATCTCCTCCTAAGTTGCCTTGAGAACATAGGGATCACCCATCATTTTTTCGCTTCCATTAACTTCCTACTTAGTTTGTGTTTGGTTCAACGTAAACTATTTTTTGAGTGTAAAGTATTTTCAGGTGAAAATATTCTTCAGAAAGGAAAATACTTTCAAATGTTTGGTTGTATTCCAAAAAATACATTGGAAAATATTTTCTAGTGTTTGGTTGTATTTTTGAAAATGCTCTAAAAAACACATTTTTATCAGGTTTCTCACATTTTCTCAGGATCCAAACAAATTTTATTATAAAAAATCTCAATATATAAACACAAAAAGAAACAAAAATCAGAACAAAAAAAAAAAATGGTCCCTCCTTAGACGGGACACTAGTCATCAAAGAGGTGGAGAGAAATAGCTTGAGAGAAAGAGATAGGTAATGGCAGTGGCAAGATTGTCATGAGAAACAGTGTCAAGCTTGAGGCTTTGGGCAACAAGATCGGTGGTTCAATCTAGAGGCTGTAGCAACAGCAAGGTTGGGTGGCGGGTTATAGATCGGTGATTGTGAGAGGCGGAAGACAGAGAGAAAGAGAGAGAAAGAGGGAGGAAGAGAGGCGATGAGGGGTGGAAGATAGAGGGACGGTAGACACAACTAGCACTTACCGGTGCGTGGAGAGTGTTGAGGCAGCGCGATCTGACCGGATTCGGGTTTGGGTGGTCGGAGATGGTGGCTTTCCGTTATAGATCTCTCTCTCTCTCTCTCTCTCTCTCTCTCTAGATTTTCAGTCTGTAAAACTGAGTTTGAAGGTAAATCACATGTGTAATTGATTTTACGGGTCTGGGGGCTGAATTTTATAGTCAATGAAATGATTTTCAGTTTGACTAAATTTTATATGTGCAACCAAACACACATCAGGGTGTAAAATATTTTTTCAAATTCATTTTCAGCTGAAACAAACATAGCCTTATCTATTAACGAATGTAGAAATACATATAATTCTCATAAAAGATTTCCAACTTTCCATATATAGCCCAACATTTATTTTCAACCACTAGTAATTGAAGACACTAACCCATACGCTCTTGTGCCACATGAGCAACAAATGGATGGGTTTCATTGCGCCATGTAGAGGTTTTTCACACCCTTAGGCTTAGACATCACCATTCCTCTTCTTAATAACAATTTAAATGGGAGTAAAACAAGAAAACTGAAAAGAAACTGAAGAAGAAGATAATGTTTTATAGAACATATTGGACAACTTGATTTCCATGTGATGTTCAACCAAACCATTAAAGTTAATCTTGACTCGGTGATGGCTTATTTACACAACCAACTTGCTATATCACGTTTCAGAAATTAAAAAAAGAAAAGAGAAAGGCAATTACCACATTTGTTTCAACACATAGCTATCATTTACTAATATATACATGCTGTTAACTAATAGGAGATTTCACGATTTAAAGCTGTCACACGTTTAGGATGCAACTTATTAAGGTGCACGTTACTTTTCATATATTACAAATATGAATGATTGCGTCTTTTTTTTTTTTTCCCCTAACGGGATGTCCAGATACAAATCCATTAATTTGGTCTACCTTATGCAAAGACAAGGTAGACCAAATTATGGGTCAATTAGTAAATCAATTACATATTTCACATATACATGGGGCCACTGAAGTAAATCAAATTTTTCTATCAAGAATCTTTTGGTTCAGTGTCACTTTTAACTTATTCTAATTATGAGATAACATAGGTTCAAACCCCATGGACAAATTAAGTCCACTCAACTTATTGCATGGGAAAAAAGAGAGTCAAATCTGCCTCAGAGGTGGGAAACATATATTACTAAGTTGATGTAACAAACTTGTTCATCCATAAATTTGTTAATAATCCAAATCCGAAGCTACATAAAATTAGTAACCGTCTGGATCTTCTCTACGAAATGTACAATTTTACTAGTATATTTTTATTTGATTTTGAAATAAAGATCAATTATCACCTCGTACCTTTAGCGTGATGATTATTTCATAAAGTACAAGTTTTTGTAAGGTAAGGACAATAACCAGAGTTCAAATTTTTAAGAAAGAGTTTCACACACACATACATTTAGATTAAATTAGAATAAAATTCTATTTTAGAAAAAAAAATCAATTAATATTTCACCTTTCATTTTGTTCAAGTAATAAGTGTTCCAAAAACATGCTTAAAAGAGAATGGAATGGAATTGGCATTCCTTCCTTCCGAATTTCCAAATTGACACACATAGCTGGGCTAATCCAGAAGAAGGTTCTTCGGGGAATTGGATAGGTGTTAAAGCTTCTGGAGAAGGTCCTACCTTTACTCAATTTTGGCTTTGTTGTCGACTAATTCCTATTTCCAAAGGCCACAAAGAAGTGCTGTCAATCAATCACTAGGGTTTTACATAGATTTTGTAAGGCCTCAGGACAAAATATAAAATTTGAAAAATTCATTGTGCTTTTATCTCCCAATACGAACCAAAAACGAGTAACTTTGGCTGAAAGAGAATTGAGATTTAGACCCTCACAGGAACTCGGTAATTCCTTTTATTCTAAATGGCAAAGATAAGAAAGTCTATAATTTTATAATTAAGAAAATCCTAAACATACTCGAAAGTTCGTATTCGCCAATTTACTAGGTATTGTTTTAGACCCCATTTAATTATGGCTTAATCAATTAAGTCTAATTAATTATTAATGCAAAATTTATGTAATTAACTGATTAATCAACCGAACCACCAAACAATTGCATGGATGAACATAAAAGTGCAATGCTATAGCGTAAAGGGTAGTAGGGAAAAGAATATTAAACTAAAGATGACACCCGATGTGTTGTCAAAGAGGAAAATCAAAGAACTGGGCGTAAAAATCTCTTTACTGCCCTCCAAACCAGAAATGATCGACTAATAAATAATTTGGAGTACAAGAATATTAAAAAGATTCTCCACGCCTAATCTACTCAAAGTATTTGAGCTCTTCAAACTTTAGCTACAAACAGACTTAACGAAGTCTGTTTTCCTAGCTTTCTAGATCTCACAATAACGTCTGATTGCACCACCACGCCTTACTGGTTGAATATGCAGTTAAGCTTCAACGCTTCCAAGCTCCAAAATACTCTCTACACTCAGATTGTGTGTGTGTGTGTGTGTGTGTGTGTGTGTGTGTGTGTGTGTGTGTGTGTGTGTGTGTGTGTGATGTTTGGATAAAAACTCCTCTCAAGGATATGTAAATTGGAGAGGGAGAGAGTAGAGACTACAAATGAATTCTCTCTTGGTATGAGTAGCTCTCTCAAGAGGTGGGTGTATCTATTTTATCACAGAGGTAAAGTGTGGGAAAGAAGTGTATATGAATTAGGAGTCACTTGATGTAGAATATGGCTTGAATTAGGAGTTCGACTCCTTGTTGGATTTGGATAAGAAATGAATTTTATTCCTTTTGGGTTACTGTTATTTGAAGTTATCAAGCTCTATTAGAGCATTAGCATTGAGAATGCTATATGTCATATGTAGGCAAAATTTAGCATAAAGGCACAAAAAACTCCCACATCCGGACTTGTAAAAGGCAAGTATTGCAAAAAAATTTGCAATACTACTACAGTGCAATTCTACCTTTAGAATTGCATTGTAGCACCAATTGTAAATCAAATACTATTTTTTTTATTCACTATCTGACTCTCTCTCTCACTCTCCTCTGTTTCTCATCTCCTTTCTCTCTCCACAACGGGCTCTCTTTCTCTCATCACATCTCTCTCTCACGGTGGGCTATTCTGGCATGGGTTGTGGGTCCGGGGTGGAGGTGAGATTGGGGAAGTCAAGATTGGCGTGATCATTCACCTTGATTATCCACCGTGATCATCAACAGTAGATCGGATCGGAGGGGAGGTGGAGAAGCACCAAGCCACAAAAGGAGAGAGAGAGATGAGAGAGGGAGACTGTTAGGTTCTAAAAGCTTAGAATAATTGGCAAATCGTGAGCACACAAGAACATACAAGCTGCAGAAAGAAGATTTCAGAATCTGCCTGATTCGATCGATCGAAAAATAGGCTCGACCGATCGAGAATCGTATCTGCAGAATTTTAAGTTGGCCCAAACAGCAGTTTTAGCCCATTAAGGATTAGGGTTTCAGATCTACTTCTTCCACTATATAAAGGAAACCCTAAGCACGTTTTTTACAAGGCCTTTTAGAGAGAAGAGTGTGCCTCTTTGTTATTTAGGGTTTCGTTCCTAAAACCTCTCTTATTACTTCTATCGGTGTTGTTCCTTGAAGAATCTCAAGATCCGGTATTGCTGAAGTTGCTGCCTTCTTTAGTCATCAAAGGTGCTGATGATCTAAACCTTCAAGGGTGGTCTTGGAGTCACAAACAGGAGAGTTTGTGTTGCTAAACCTTTGAGTGGGATCTCAAAGTCACAAACGGGGATGTTTGTGTTTTGCAAAGATTAAAGAAAGAAGGAGTCCGTGGATCTCGGAGCTGTCACGTGGTCGTGGTAGTAAGTTTCCTACACTTGGGTAGCAATAGGATGTTAGTGGTCTAAGTCGCTATTGTGTAAACTTCAATTCTTTCTAGTGGATTTGCTATTTTACCTTGAGGATAGCTAGGTTAAATCCTCCCCAAGTTTTTTACCGGTTTGGTTTTCCTGGGTCATCATATCATTGTGTTCTTTATTTTTCCGCTGCTTTATATGATATGATTGTTATTGTTTTAACCTAGATCTAAATAATAAACCTAAGTATTCACTTGGTTAATTAATTAGGTTAAACAATCTAGTTTATAGGGGTCTAAACGAACTGACAGAGACTAAGAGTGAAAACGGTATGGGTATGGGTTTTCTCTTTGTGATATCATATGGGTTTTTTTTTTTTTTTTTTTGGGTCTTTGGTCATGTAAATTGCTATGGTTGATTGAGTTATTATTATTATTTTTTGCTTGATTTTCGGCTTAGAATTCTGATTGGCTAGATTAAATGCAAGGTAGATGCTGATTTTGGATTGGATTTTTTTGTGGGTTCGTGGTGGTGGAGGTGCGGGGTTGCCGTCGTGGTGATGGGGGTGGGTTTTTGTTATGGGTCATCTGTGGACTCACGGTGGTGATGGTGGTGGCAGGTGGTTTTTGGGTTTTGTTTGGGTGGGTCACGGTGGGTATGTTGCTTGGTTCTTGGGTCACGGCGGGTTTGCTGTGATGGTAGTTTTGGTGTGGTGGTAACTCTATCGTTAGTGGTGGTGTGGTTTGCTTTTGGTGTAGATATATTATATATTATTATGTAGATATATTATTTTAATGATTAGAAGAGAAAAATAAAAGTTTAGAATGCTGTAAGTATTGTAAAATGGCATGGTATAATAATAAAGTGGCTTTTTGAAATGGTAAAATAGAGTAGAATTTGAATTTTCCAATGCTAATGCTCTTAGAAGTCTTGTCTACTACTTGATTTGGAAATTTTTTTGGAATAGGATGGATTCTCCTTTTGTGTGTGGAAAAGAAGTCTAGTCCTTCTTGGTTCTGTAGTTTGGTGATTTGCTCTCTCTTAGTGCATTGCAACTCTTGGATTTAATTTGTGGCTCTCTTTTTGGTTTGTGTGTAATTCGCATTTGGTATTTGTGAACCTTTGGTTCTTTGGTTTTGTATTTGAGATAGAGATTTATTTGGGTGTATTTGGGATTTGTGTTTGTGAGAGTACCTCTACACCAATTTGTATTATTCCAAATTTGTTATAGTGAAATTTCTTCGCCGTCGCCCGTGGATGTAGGCTATTGGCGAACTACGTAAATTCTTGGTGTTTTGTGTCTATTTTCTTTTTGATTAATATTCTTTGTTCCTATTGTTTAGTTTGAAGATTTTTCTCAAGCCTAAAATATTTTCACAATCAATCTTGGTAATTTGAACTTCCACTATTTTACAACAAACTGGTATCAGAGCCAAGGTTTGCTACCTAAGCGTTTGGATTTGTTCTCTCTGGGGAGAAAAATGTCAAGTAATTCCTCAACAAAATTTTCGGCAGATTCTTCTAGAAAATCTTTGTCAGAGTCTTCTGCAAAACCTTTGACGGTTAGGACGATGGTTTCTAATGCCAAATTTGAAGTAGAGAAATTTGATAGAACGAATAATTTTGGCATGTGGCAATGCCAAGTTATGGATGTTTTGATCCAACAAGAGTTGGATATTACTTTGGAAGACAAACCTGAAGGGATGCTAAACAAGGATTGGGAAAAGATTAATAGACAAGCTTGTGGCACTATTCGTTTTTGTTTGGCCAAGGATGTTATTTTTGATGGTGACATGGTGATTAAGCCTTTGCACAAGTTCAAGTGTTGCTTGGACTTGTTTAGTATTTGCAATTTGAATTAGCTTGTAGGGGCTTTGGTGGTGGCGACGGAGAAGTTTTGTTTGTGGTGATATGCACTTTGTTTTGGACTCTTATTTGGATTTGGCACCATCTTTGGGTGCATTTGGCGCCCATTGGTGTATTTGGAAGTAATTTTTTGATAATTTGCACTTTGTTCTTTTGGTTAGACTCTAATTTGATTGAGTGCTTTGCATTTATGGTTTAGGAGATGTCTTGTCAAGGTGGAGATTTGTTAAGGATTTATATTTGGTGGTCTACAAATTTCATTTGTGAGGCTTGATGGAATTCAAGCCAAGGTGGAGATTTGTAGAATATGGCTTGAATTAGGAGTTTGACTCCTTGTTGGATTTGGATAAGAAATGAATTTTATTCCTTTTGAGTTACTGTTATTTGAAGTTATCAAACTCTATTAAAAGTCTTGTCTACTACTTGATTTGGAATTCATTTTGGAATAGGATGGATTCTCCTTTTGTGTGTGGAAAAGAAAAGGATGAATATGCTAGCCTACTCAAGTCTCCTATATAAGTATAGTGCTGTTACAAAAAATTAGAGAGAAAGAGATGAGAGGGTGTGAGAAAAAGAGGCTCTCTCTTGGTTTGGTTATTTGATATTTGTGGGTTGCAATTTGGAATTGTGAGAGAGGTTTTGTTACCACTTGGTTTTGGTTTTGCGGTTTGGTGATTTGCTCTCTCTTAATGCATTACAACTCTTAGATTTGATTTGTGGCTCTCTTTTTGGTTTGTGCGTAATTCGCATTTGGTATTTGGTATTTGTGAATCTTTGGTTCTTTGGTTTTGTATTTGTGAGAGAGAGCTATTTGGGTGTATTTGGAATTTGGGTTTGTGAGAGTACCTCTACACTAATTTGTATTATCTCAAATTTGTTATAGTGAAATTTGTTCGCCGTTGCCTGTGGATGTAGGCTATTGTCGAACCACGTAAATTCTTGGTGTTTTGTGTCTATTTTCTTTTTCATTAATTTTCTTCGTTCCTATTGTTTAGTTTGAAGATCTTTCTCAAGCTTAAAATATTTTCACAATCAATCTTGGCAATTTGAGCCTCCGCCGCTATTTTACAACACTTGAGAGTTGGCCCTACTTGTGTCACTTGCAAGTTACTCTATTGTAACTGAAATTTGAACTCTCATGTGAATTCCACATGTCCACTCACAGATTGCTTGGTTTTGGGAGTCGTCTCACGAATTTAATTTAATGTCCAACTGCTCTTCATTGATTTCTAACCCAACCCAATGCATTAATATACAAAGAAATTTGGCATGGAATATGGTCAATATGAAACAAGAAAAATCACAACTTAACAATACTCACTAATAGAAAAGCAAGATTGCTATCTATGGCAAGGCTCCTCACTCTTTTCGGTTTAGTTATTACAGTAATGGCCACAGATAGTATGCAATCGTTTAGCTGCCAAACAAAGTCATAGTGAGATTGATAAACTGAATAGGAGCTTCCTCTAGGGATGCATTAAGATGAAAAATAAATTACCCCTGGTTTACTGGGATACTGTCACCAAGCCTTAATGCCAGAGGGCTTTAGGATCGAGAAAAGAAAATGTCAGAACAAATCCCTCCTAGCAAAGAGACCTTGGGCCATTCAACTAGATTTAGTTGAAAATTGGGTAGTAACCCTCAAAAATAGTACCAATTCAACCTTAATTCTTTGAGAAGAAGATCCAAAGCAAACTCAATATGTGAAAAAGGGATGGGATAGCTAATCAAGGACGGTAAATTCATTAATTTCTAGTTTGACGACTGGACAAGCCTTAGTCAACTTCAGGGATGAATTTTGGGACCCAAAATAGGGAGGATGTAAAGTTCAAATTAGTTGACAAATGAACTGTGCCCAAACCCTTGTTCCCCAATTAAGAGGATTAATTGGCCTTGTTGTCACAAAGGACAGTTAGAAAAGATTTATGCTTATCAAATTTCCCTAGAATTATTAGAGCATTCTTACTTAAGAGTAGCGTAACTAGAAGTGGTTGTGGAAACTAAACAAGATCCCCTGGATTCGCACCTTAATTCCTCTGGTTAGCCTACCATGAAAGCTTGGAAAAAAGAACTCCTAACAAGAAGAGATCATCAATCAGACTACTATTGTCCCATTTCTAATGGCACCCTATAGACAGTCTTGCATATTTTGAGGGGCTGTCCTATGGTAGAAAGCAGACTTAAAGACAACTGTAAACTGTGGTAATTGGATTTCACCTCCAACTGGATTCTTCAAATTAACTCAACACAGATGAGAAATATGTGTGTGGCTAGTGTAAGAGTTTTAATTTGAGATATCTAAGGCTCATATATTATAGACTTCTCTAGAAATATTGGCAACACCAATATTATGATAGCTAAACTTTGTGCACTTAGAGATGGATCCCACTTGGCTTCCAGCTTGGATATCCGAACAATCATCGTATAAGTAGATGCAAAAAATCAGTACGTAGTTAGACTATTCAATACATACAACAACTCAATGCTTTATTCTCATACATGTAGTGCTCTAATCTTGGAGGCAGCTCACATCTTCAGTTGTTTGAGGTAGCTCAACTCCAATATACACACCGGGAAGGTAATAGTTGCGCAAATCTTTTGGTACAGGCAATATGTAGCAGCGGCAGTAGCGTAAGGAAATTTTTTTCAGGGTGGTCATTAAAAAACTTAAATTATATAAAATTTAATAAAAAAGAAAACTTCATATATAGAAAAAAAAAACATGCAAATACATAAAGTCTTACAATTTTCTTTTACAAATTTTCTTATTTTGAAATCGTTGTATGATAGTTTCATTATCAATATTACAAGCTACATCCCTTTCAAAATTTTAGTTAAATATAAATTTTTTTGGGCCTTTTGTTTTTGTTTGTAAAAACCTAATATACTGTTAAGGGGATTAAAGTTTAAGGACAAAATTTACTTTGTTACAAACTTTGTTGTAGCTTAAGGCTACAACTTTCATTAAACAAATTAACATGATTACATAATTTGAAAATCTAATCATTAAATTGTACGTGTTTTTATGATCTTAAAACATGTCAAATTTCATGTTAATTAGATGTTATTTACTATTCGATCTATAAATTTATTTTTTTTTATGTAGAATTTTAGACTACAAAATTCAAAATTTAAATATTTGGTTGATAACATAGTTATTACTCTTTGATTTTCTTAAAATTTTGCAAGTATGGAAGATATAAGAAAAAAATATAATCCAATAAGGAATTTGTCAAAATTCACATCTAATAATAATAAAAAAATTTGAGTGGAGTTGTAACCTTAGTCTAGAAGACTACAATCATTTTTTTTTTGTGGTCACAATTTTTTTAAGGATAAAAAATAATAAATTTTTAAAATTTATATGTAATAATTATATTTTTTCCAAGTCAGGGTGGTATTGTGACTCTCCTAAATACAATGAGGTGCTGCCACTGTGTAGCAGTAGCAAATCTTTTGTGTTGTATTTAGATCATCCTTTTATTATTGTAAGCCAATTATTAGCAATGCTCATGGGAGCGTTATGTTGCTATTAATTTTGTCTTTAATTATATTCCAATTTTCAACCCAAAAAGAGAAGAAAAAAAAAAAAAAAAGAGAAAAAGAGAATTGACAGAATATGCTTTAAAGATCTTTTATTTTATTTTATGTGTTTCCGTTTTTTTCCTTGTTCCACAACGACTATTAGTTATTCCACTATTAACCTACTGTCTTTCTTCCTTTCTCAAATTTTAAATTGTTTTTTTTTTCTCAAAAAAAAAAAAAAATTTAATTGTTTTATTGCCTTCCCTTATATATCCATATTTTTGGATCTTATAATTTTAAGTGACATGATACTGTATACATATTTAAATTTGTAATACTTTGTTTCTAAAAAAAAAAAATTGTAACACTTAATTTTAATCATGAAACTGATTAATTTTAGAAAAATGCTATATACATCTATAACACTTTCACAACAAATTTTAAGTGATAAGTTGTTATTGTTTCTAATTTGAATTCATCATTGAACGTATTTTTACCCACCAGTAATGGTCAATAACAACCTATTACTTAGGATTTAGTGTGAAAGTGTTGTACAAATGTTGTGGATATAATATTTCTTCATAATTAAACATAAGACTCTCTTAGAGTATTATTTATTCTACATTATATTTTATTTAAATAATCATTTTTTTTATTTTTTTATTATTATCTTCAGAGAGAGAGAGAGAGAGAGAGAGAGAGAGAATTTGACGAGATAAGAAATAAGAGAAAATAAAAATTAAAATAATAATATACAAAGCTACAGTTACCTTGTATATTTTTAATTTGACCGATGATGTGAGTGATTTTGGAGCTTAAATGTATAAAAATTGAATCATTTTTCTACTTTGCATTGTCGGATATGCAAATGCTCAAAATGGTGGGTTTTTTTTTTTTTTTTTTTAATATTTGTTTGTTTGAACTATTTAACTTAGGGGTTAAGTGTGAACCAATAATAGAGAATAGAGATGAGGGTGATGGATGAGGTTGATCTAGATTGGAGACTTTGGGGTTCCATATATTCTGTGAAATGTGATTACAGGAATCTTTGCCACTAGGAGCAAGGGATAAGAAGGAAGGCGCGCCTGCAGGTCGGTCTGCTTCATTCCCTTAGCCTAGCTTTTCCCACTAGCAGGACCAGCACACAATCAATGACACCAAAAGTCAAAAACACACAACCTAACTATAGCTAGAACATGTCCTCTCTATTACTGGCCTAGATTAATACTTATATATAAACTCAATATAAAAAAAAAATAAAAATAACTGCGTAACTTGGAGTGCACATTTATCACAATTAAACCATTTTCTTCTGGAAGTTCTGGACTGTTGGGTCTTAAAATAGAGCAGAAGATATGTACAGCTTAATAACACAGATAAAGAAAAAGATTAAAAAAGAAAAAAGAAAAAAAGAAAAAAAAAGAAAAGGACAAGCTCACATGACCCAAACTTAACCAATTATTCATGGGCCCCTACGTACACTCTCTCCCTAATTTCTTGGCTCCTTTCTCTTCTTCTCTTTTAAACAACAAAGTGTATGAACATAAATTTCTACTTCTCCTGTAGTTGAAAAGAAGTTTTTCGAGCTAGGGAGAGAGGTCAACAATAGCAACAATTGCAACTTGACCTTGTTAGTTCGGCCATGGCAATTGTCTTGTTTAGGGTTCACCAATTCTTGGTCAAAGAAGAAGGCACCGACCCTTTATAAGCTGAGCTTCCTTTTGGATCTCTTGGGCCTCAGAAATCTGGTAAACGATTCTTTTGTTCAAGAAAAACCATATATATATTTGCCAGGTGAGTGAGGTCTAACTTAGCTTGTGTATATATGTGTATATATATATATATATATATATATATATATATATATAGATACAGTACCTATTTGACCATGAGGGTTTAATAAGACCCACCTTCTAATTTTTCTTTTTAATTATTGCCTTAAGGTTGGCTTGTCATTTTATTCCGAAGATCCAGTGCAAATCAGGTTAAAATTGGAAGTGGGTCGTCAATTGTCATGGAGTTTTTGCAAGAAGAAAAAGGGTTTTCTGACAGAGAAGAAGAGGAGGAAGAAGAGAATATGAGAGAAACAAGTAAGTTGTCTTTTCTTTCGTCTTCTTCATCTTCTGCTTCTTCCAAGTCCAAAGCTTTTCTTCCTCACCATCACCGAAACCTATGGCTAGGGAAATCTGAGTATCATGTTCAAGAAGAAGCTGTGGCTAGATCTTATGATCAAGCTTTAGCACCAGCTGAAGCTATAAATTTCAACAGCAAGCTACAACTGACGGAGTTGTTGCTAGGAAATGATAATTATGATGAAGCAGCTGAAGCAACTGGTGGTGGTGGTGTTGGTGTTAGTACTCATCATGAGTCTATTGAGAAAGAGCATATGTTTGACAAGGTTGTCACACCAAGTGATGTGGGCAAGCTAAACCGCCTGGTCATTCCAAAGCAACATGCGGAGAAGCACTTCCCTCTAGACTCCACCAACGAGAAGGGCCTATTGTTGAGCTTTGAAGATCGAAACGGGAAGCCATGGCGGTTCAGATACTCGTACTGGAACAGTAGCCAAAGCTATGTGATGACTAAAGGGTGGAGCCGATTCGTGAAGGAGAAGAAGCTCGATGCTGGTGACATAGTCTCCTTCGAGCGAGGTGTTGGAGAGTCAGGTAAAGACCGATTATACATAGATTGGAGGCGCCGCCCTGATGCACCAAATCTTACAAATTACCCACACTTCGATCGCTCACTTCGATGGCCTAGCAGACTATACTCAACACCACAGCCCTCATCAGTGTCTCGACACTACGAACATTTGCAACAGATGAACTATAACATTCATCCTTATCAACATTATCATCATCACCACCACAACCACAACCAGTACCTTCAAAGTGGCACTCATGACTTGTACAATTACAATGCAGTGAATTCTGGGTCCGGTAGCTCCCTTTATTATTTAAGGTCATCAGGGTCACATGGTGATCAAATTATTAATGGGGCAGCACTGCCACAAGGTGGGGATATTGTTCCTATGGCAATTGATTCAGTGCAGCCAGTTGTGCACCGTGGTAAGACTGTGGCTAAACGCCTTAGACTATTTGGTGTAAACATGGAATGTTCTATTCCAGAAGAACCAGAATGCCCTTCGGTCTCTATGGCTCCTCAACTATTAAGACTGCCCAATGCCACCACAGTATTGCCGACAATTCCATCTGAGTTTTCAAACAAAGGAAAAAGTTCATTGACTTTTGATGCAGAGCCCTGATGAGTTTGTATTTTGCATTTGCTGTGGATGTACATGGTAAAACCAAGTGAAGAATACAGTATTGAATGGGGTTTTCCTTTATCTCAGCTACGAATTAAATGGCTTTCAAAGTCCACAACTTTCTCCACCATGCCTGATTTCCTTGGAGATTTGAGGGTTTGCAAAAATGTTGAAGATAATTAATTAAGTCGATCTTTAGTATTTCAGTTTTTTTTTCCCAGCCTTATTTAATAGAGTAGTTGAGCATTGGGGGTTTTGAAGAGGAAGTGGTCTATATAGTGACATCAAGTCGAAATCTTTCAATTGTGTATAATACAATATACCAATATTATCTAAGCATGGTTCCTATCAAGTGTATAACTTCATATATTCCTTTTGTTAGGGTTGGACTTCTTAAATTCTGCCCTTGCCATGGTCACCAAATCACCATTCACTTTATTTTGGCTATTATTTTTTTATTTACATGATGGAGCTGTGTGTACTCTATCTTCTGCCACTGACAATTTTTAAAGTACATATATGTATATACACACATACACACACATTGATATAAGTAATTTAACAGTTGCCACTTAATTTCTTTCTCTCTTTCTATTTCTTCTAATACTATTGCCAGCTAGGTTAATCTTACTTATGCTGCTGTTGCTGCTGCTAAATTAGTTAGGCACGCTTTGCAGGGATGCGCCGAAAGTTGCAGCACTGTAAAAAGGTAATATATGTATTTTTGTAAAACAACTCTTTGGATTAAATTTTAAATTTTTTTTAAAATTATATTGCTAAGTAACAATAATTACCCTTGTTTTTACCTTGCTATATTCAAGTATTCTTTAAACAGCCGCCTTGTTCTCTGGACTCTTGTACACAAAAAGATCCTTCATACAGAATAAAGTGGATGTTCCCCAAAATAGTAAGCCTCCATATCATATCCTTATTTTTGAGCACTATTCTATCAAAATTTGTGCCTTACAAGTCTTCTGTTTTACATTTATATATCTTTCAAATCCCAATTTGTGTCACATGTTAATATGATTGTGAAGATTCAACATATAGTAGCTCAAACACCTACATAAATGCTGCATTGAATCACAACCTTCTTAATACTCTAGCTTCACTGTGCTTTTAATTTATAGTTTCCAACTTTACTGAGGACACTGTAATCTATAATTATCTATTCGTATGAAGGAGAAAATACTTTTTTTTTTTTTTTTTTTTAATCAACGTGGTTAATTTCTGTCTCATTCTGGATAACAAATGTAGCAATCAAGGAACCTAGTTCTTTAATGTACATGCTTGATTTTTTTTTTTTTAAAAAATTCAAGAAACTTGATTTGATTGATTAGTGATCCCAAACAGTCTGTAGCCGTAGTTATAACCACAGGGAAAGTGGTCATGTTTTCTATGATAAATTAACATTCATGAAATAGAACATATCTGTATTAATTCCTATTGCATTCATATTCTCCTTTATTTCTTTAATATATTATGTCATGCCAATTGCCAAAGCTTGATTTTATGCTTTTAGCGTAGGTATTACTCAAAGCATATATTAATTTGTTAAGAAGTTTCATTGAAATAAGATAGAACCAGATGTCTTTATGATGTGGGGGAAAAGATGCTAGAAGAAAATACAGTAACTAAGATGGAAATGTAAATTAAAAGAACAGTTTAAAGAAAGTATATATAAATGAGCCCAAATTAAAGCAAACCTAATGAAAAATAGTAAATCCACAAATAGAAGCTTAAATAAATAAAAACATACATAGAATTCCACCTAAGTCTTAAAAAAAGTGCCCCAATTCTGAAAGGTTTACAAATATTTTTGGGAAGAAGTTTAAGATTCACAACAAATTATTAGAACCAAGAAGACATAAGCATGCCATCTCTCAGCCGCATATACAATGATTTACTTATTTGAGTAGAGTCTTCTTATCATATATGCCTCTTGTTTTTCGTGCTGTCTGGTTTCTCAAATGAGTGGACAACATTTCCTTTAACTATGGTTCCAAAACTTATATATGGTTCTAATGAGAAAAGGGAACTAGTTTATTTTTTTTTATTTTTTTTTTCCAATTAATATTTGTAAGTTTAGAGGTTGGGTTTTGGTGAGATGACAAGTGTCTTTTATTAAAAACAATAAGTTGTAAGTTCAAGTCTAGAATCAACCTCTTTAAAAAAAAAATGATGACTTATCAATAATCTTAATTTCTCATACCTCGTAAATATGAAAATTTTGTGCTCTGAGTACCATCTTTTTACTATTTGTAAGTTGAAAAACAAAATGATGTAACACTAAAATATCAACTGATATTAAAAAAGGATTTGATATTTTAGTGCTTAAACTTGCCCTCGCACTGCAGAGATAGTTTAAAACCAAGTACTAAAGCTAGCATCCTAGCTATATTATACTCATACTTACTGCCCCGTCAATGCTATCAAGATTATTATTTGACATATATAAATGAAAGATTGAATCATCTCCCAAACCTTGTAAGTTGTGTTTTTGAGTTTTGAGTTCCATGTATTTTGAACATCATCTCTATAGGGAAATTTCAGGTCAAATGGATGTATTCAGCTACATTAGTTGTTATAATTACCTACAAATCATTTAACTAAGCACCCTACATCTTGATGAAGCTAATAAAATAAAGAAATTATGTGGTTGATTAGAATTTCTGAATAATGCCCAAGAAATCAAATGAAAACACAAATTATAATACAGTTGCACTCTACAAAGTATGCTATGATGTACTTGAGTCATACAAAATCTTGTTCATTTTTGAAAGAAACAAATTTATCCCAGAGATAAAGAGAAAAACAGTAATGCGATGCACCAAACATGAAAGATAGAGATATCATCCATTTAACATCAGCACATGACATTTGGGATTATAAAAAATAGCATGATTATTTTATGAAGCTTTTCAACTGACAAGCAGAAAGGAAATATTAATTTTGTTAAATGCATTCAAGGTTGCTTTGCATTGAATGATTGTCTTGTATGGAGGTGGTCAAGGTCAACTCTACAGAACCCTAATATGCATGTTAATTTAATCTCTTCACGAAAGTACTATTTGCTTCATACAGTGACTAAGGTACTGTGTGCTTCATACAGTAGTACTGCATGTGATCTTTCTATTATGTATTGAAAATTAATTGTTTTCATTCACAAGGCTAGGTGCAGAAAGATTTCGCAAAATTTTAAGAGGCTAGGTGCAGAAAAAAACAGTGGAATATGCGATCAACATAACATAAAATAATAGGAGATTAACCATTTCCAGTTGGTCATTCTCTCTAATTTTGGTCCATGGACCAATAGGGATTTAAACAAGATTTTATATAATAGCGGATATATATATATATATATATATATATATCTACCTAGCATAAGTTGTTCACTATATTGACTAATATTCTTTGGCGTGTTTTAATTGAAATGAGTCATAACTTTGACTAAACGGTAGAGTGTGTTTATCATTCTCCATAGCTGCATGTGACCTTAAGATAGTAACATATATAATTCTTTGCATGCTAGCTTAGAGAAATACTATTTGGGCTTTACTTATGCTGGGGCTCTCGAGATTCATGAAAATTTGTAAGACAATGATCTGTTGATTTAAATTCTAATGAAAAGCCAATGAGATAATAAAGAAATAATATGAGATGTCTTCTTCTTTTCCTGTTTCTTTCTTAATTTTTTTTTTTTTTTTAAATTGAGTCTAATTGAACTAGTACATTCACAAAAATTACAACTTATTGGTGCCGGTAGTGAACCTATATAAAAATCAACAATAACTTGTTAACTTAATAGTTGTGAGAAATCTTGTACTTCCCTTCAAAATCTCATAATATATATATTTAGACACTCAAAAATAAGAGTTCCTCTCTCTTGTCCCCTCCCCTCAAGCAAGGTTGGAACCTCAAAATAATTAAGGAACTCCCCATCCCCTCCACACACCACCCCTCCCAAAAAAAACTTGTGTCTAATTGAACTGATGCATTCACAAAAATTACAACTTATCGGTGCCAGTAGTGAACCTATATAAAAATTAATAATAACTTGATAACTTAATAGTTGTGAGAAATGTTGTGCCTCTCTTCAAAATTTTATAATATTTATATTTAGACACTCAAAAATAAGGGTTCCTCTCCCTTACCCCCTCCCCTCAAGGTTGGAACCTCAAAATAAGGAATCCCCCCACACCCTCCAAAAAAAAAAAAATTGAGTTTAAGTTGGCCCAATGATAGAGATATATATAAGGTAATTTTTTTAGATATCCCTTTTGATGGTAATATTTTAGATATCCCTTTTGATGGTAATATTTTCTCTTGCATTCTTAAGTTCTTGATTACTCGTGACTTTAAGGGCTTCATTGATTTCATTGGATTTTTTATTTTTATTTTTTTATAATTGCTTTTGGCAGATAGTTTGGTAATTTAGATTGAAGAGGAAATTTGTAAGAATCACAGGGAGATAATAATATAGAGATAAAATATTTTATTCTTTAGAGATTTTATACCATTGATGAGAGATGCTAACTTTTTTTTGGATATTATTTTATATGTCTACAGCAAATTAGATAACACTTGTATGATTATAAGAGTTTAGGAATTATATATATATATATATACACGATTTACTATAACATTAAAAATTTAGCATATATACTACATACAAATACACACTTTGAATTTGTCTAATATATTATTTTAAATAAAATTTTTGGAGGAAAATTCCTCCAATCCACTACTTGACAAATCAAAGATTATTTACTTGTGCTTTTAATTATATAATCTGTTTAAATATTTATGTATATTGTTTAAATGATTTATTAATAAATGATATGATTTAATATATGTGAGTGATTTTATAAACCAACAAATAGCAATGGATTGGAATAAATATTTTCAAATTGGTTTAGGAAACCCTTGTCCAATCAATATTATAATTTGGTCCATTCAACTGAACTTATTCTTTGCTCCACTTCTAAGTAATATCTTGAATTCTTCTTTAAAAAGAAAAAGAAAAAGAATAAGTAGTATCTTGAATTCTCCTATAAAAAAAAGTAATATCCTGAATTCTAGATGACACACAATTGGAAGGACTTTAAACTCTTAAAACCAATAATCAAGTACTAAAAAACATTTTTAGAATGGTTTGACAGACTTGATGACGTATGGTATAGTAGATGTTGGCAAAATGTATATATATTGTAACGAATAGATTAATAGAGGTCGAAAATTGTGCCACGACCGTCTTCATAATATTTTTTTTTTGATGAACTGTCATCATAATAATTATAGGTACGTAAATGATAATATTAATAAATTCACAAAAATTCCTACCCTCAAGGCCCTGAAATTTGAAATGTCCACCTAGCTAGCTAGTAGAAACAAACAATATAGGTTTAGGTTTAGCCTCAGGCTCAAGGTGCATATATTAATCCACGATGATAATAATTAAATAAGCAACAGCCCTCATGTGTGTATATATATATATATATATATATACGAGGTACAAATTATAAAAAATTATAAAAAATCTTTTTAATTTTTTCTTTGGTGATGTTGTCTCAAAATTCTTATAAATTGTTGTATTCAGTTAAACTTGTAGGACGCGTGCAGTGAAAATCACTGATCACCCCTACGGCTAAGCTAAAAATTGCATGGACCACCTTAACGTACGACTCTAGGCGCTCTCTCTCTCTCTCTCTCTCTCTCGGATTAAAAAAGACTTTAGACAGTGAGAGAGAGATCTTTACCTGTAAATAAATAGTGGTAATTTTGTACTGTGTTTAGATTATTATTTTTCTTATTGACCTATATATTTATGTAGATTTTTTTTTGTCAATTTTTAAGAAATAAGCAAGTAAATGTTTCAGAAAAAAGTTAAAAATCAAACACATTCTTAATTTGATGTTTAACCTTACTGAAGTAAAAGAGTGTCCCTTAATTACATTTCTATCTGACTATCTCTGTGTGTTTCTATGGCTGAAATCTAAAGAGTGTAGACCTGTATATGTGGCTAGAATTGTTGTAATATTCTTTGAAACCCTAATAATTAAAGGTGACAATATTTGGTGCAGTTTTTTTTTTGCTGAAACAATATTTGGTGCAGTTGGTCCTAATGTTAAACTTGCACCCAATATCTGAACAGTGCAGGTAATGGAGTGTACGTACCATTAATTGAACAAATTCCTGTTGAGGTGATTATTACTGCTTACTCTCCTCATCCACTAGCTTTTCCTACACCAGATAGAGGCCACCTCTGATCTACAGCTTTAATTTCATCCCAATATGGCTAATTATGGTCTGCTACCTTCAGTAAATTGAAGGGATATGGCAGCAAGTAAATAGGGTAAGGGTAACTATTGATGCTTTACACAATGTTTACACTGTCACACAAGAATATTTATATTTATGGATTTAGTTAGCTCAATCGATAAAGTTTTTTGTTATCAAATAAGAGATTTGAGTTCGAACCTCGCTTACACAAAAAAGCGATTGATATCTTAGCTTGATCATACGAGTAATCAGTATAAAGAATATCCAAATTTACTAAAAAAATAAAAACCAAGGGAATCATTAATTTTGTACTGGAGATTATTTCAATTTGAGTAAGAGAATGAAATAGGAAGATACATGTGTTTACTTACTAAACCACACTTTAAGTAGTTGTAAATAATTATTTTAAGTGAGTCATGTATGTGCATTACACATGACAGAGATACATGTTATCTTCTTATTGATGGTTGTAGTCTTAAACTATGTCCATAGCCCAAATACATGAACCCAATATATTAACTTAAATAACATTTTTTTTTAAATTAAAACTTTTTACTATTTTTTAATGTACTGGTCAAAACATCCAAAGTATTTCAAGAATAAACCAGTATAATATGGTATTTTATTATGGTATTTTATTCAGTACATTTTTAAAGAGTACCTACAATATATACCGGGGATAGCCGATATTGGTATAATATTGTTTTTCTTGATCTGAACACAATGTGAAAAAGACTGGGGTAAGGAACACAATGTGAATCAAAGTAATTTTTATTTACATAATGCAGTGAGAGGTTAAAGAGTTTTTTCAAATCTTCTACTACTGAGAGAGTGTTGAAGTGGCTTAAAAATTGGGGTAAGGAACAAATTAATTAATAAGGATGCACCGCACACCATATTATCTATCCTTTCGGTAATGTCAGTCAGTACTCCAAACAACTCTGGAGTAATAGATTAAGGATTCGCTTGTTTGAGGTGAAAATAGGGAGAATGGAAAACAAAGAGAGGAAAATAAAGTGAAAAATACTGTTTTCCACTGTTCGTTTGGGAAAAGAAAATAGGAAGGAGAGAAAACTCGGGAGAAAGTTTTCTCTTCGGACCCACATTTTTTTTCCTCCCAAATCGGGAGGAAAATCTGAAGAGAAAAGTGCTACAGTAGCACTTTTACAAAAATGTCCAATTTCCACCTATTTTTTTTACAACGTTCTCTTCTCTTCTTTCTTTTTTTTTTTTTTCAACGTGACCTGAACGTTCTCTCTCTCTCTCTCTCAACATGACCTGAACGTTCTCTTCTCTCTTTTTTTTTTTCATTTTTTTTTTCAACATGACCTGATCTAATTTTTACATTATAATAATAAAAATAATAATATAAATTTACATATATGATGTGATAAATTTTATATTATTTAATGAGTATAAATAAATCTATTTCTTACATATTATGTAACAAGGGTTTAATAGTCAATTTATATAAATTACATTTTCCATTCTTCCCTTTTTCTCTCCAACCAAAAAAAAGAGTTTTTCACGCTCTCACTTTTTCACCCCTCCAACCGAACACACAAGAGGGAAAATTAAATATTTTTTATCCTCCCACAATTTTCCATCCTCCCACTTTTCGACTCCTCTAACCGAACGGACCCTAAAAAGAGAAAGAATTTCTCTTTGTCAGTCAGCTTTCAGACTCTAAAAACAAAAGAAAAAGAAAAAAGCTTTGTGTTTAGCCTTTAGGGTTTGATTTTTTTAAGTTCTCTATTTTATTAGCTAGTTAATTTTTTGTCTTATCATGGCCTCTGAACTTAAATTTTATGCCAAAGTACGAGCAAATCTTAGTCTCTATCTTTGTGATTCTTTTGCTCTATTTTTCTATTCTGATTTGGCCTATCTAGCTACTATAACTTATTGTATTCACAATCACCAGCGGAATTAGGATACGTTCTAATAAAAGAAAACTAGTATTAAGTACAAGAAATTGATATTGTTCTATGTAAAAATCGATAACTCATTACAATTGTCCTCAGATAAGTTTCTACATTCCAAAAGCATTGCTCAACCTTCACATCAGTCCATGTATAGTAAAAAAATGTGTAAAATTTACATAGTTTTACCTAAAAATAATTCACATCAGTCCGTGTATAATTCTGTAAATTTACAAGTTTGCTACTATAAAATTTACATGACTACTGTAACAAACTTGTAAATTTATATAGATACTGTTAGGATCATATTTTATGTAATTGACTAATCTTTTGACAAAATGCACCTTACTTGTAATTGGGTAGATCTAAGATGAGTTTAACACATTAAGAATATATTGTTCAAAGCATATCAAGTGTTCGTATTAAAAGTCATGAAGATTGGTCCAAGAAATAAGTGAAGAAAAGTTATTCATTAAGTTTCGATAGATAGCTTGACAGATGCCTGCTATCGAGACTTAATGTGAAGTTCGATAGATAGCTTGACAGCAGATCGATCTATCGAGAACTACGATTTTTTAGTTTTTCAAATCTGAATTTCGGCCCAGGCTTATGTATTTGTTTAGGATTTCTTTTCTCACAACCCTAGACATATATAAGGCTTATTTTAAAAGCCATCAATACACGGATACAGAGACCAAGAGATTTATTCTTTATGAGAAGCTATTGCATTTGTACGCCATAGGATTTTGTAACCAAGTGCTTCCTGATCTTTATTGTTGATGAAGTGAAGAACTTTGCAGCCAACAACATTGTTCAAGTTGCTAGAGTTAGTCATGTACTGGGATCCGTGTAAAGGGTTAGTCACAGATTGGAGATTTGTGCATCAAAAGAAATAAGACTACTACAAGATCAAGTGCAATTGGGTATTAGAGCGAAAGTTCAACTATAAGTTGGTATTCTAGGATAGACCAAGGTAGTTGGTAAGATTTCTTATACTTGTAACCGTTTGATTGTTGATTAGTGAATTTTTGGGAGTGGTGACTTTAAAATCACCCGGTGGGGGGTTTTTTCCTTGCGAGAGATTTTTTCCATTTTTCAACAAATTACCGTGTCAATTTAATTTTCACTGTATTTAGTTTATTTGGTTATTTCTTGGTACCTTCATGATTTGCATGCAATTGAACCTAATTAATTAACTTGGATAATTGAATCAATTAACTAGGGTCAAGCTATCTTAACCCAACAGATACTATTCATTTTGTATTTAGTTGTTTATTCTTTCTTTACGCATCTTGAGAATGAAGGAAGAAAGTAGATGGTGGTTGTATTGTGTGTGAAGAAAGAAAAATAATTTAAAAATCAAGAAAAATTAATATTTTAATGAAATGTAATGTAAAATAAATAATCTAATGTGGGATGTTTTTGAAAAGTGAGTATGTAAAATAGAAAAAAGTAGATTTTTGTACTAAAATAGATTGAATTTTTTGCACGAACTAATGCGAATGCTCTTAATAAGCTCGTCAAACATCTCTTTCAATATGTGATAAGACAATACTCCATTCAACTAATTAAAAAACTTATAATCAATTTTAATACAAACAATCTAACAACGTAATTTAAATTTTCTACTGACTAATGAAGAATTTAACTAATTAAACTTGTCAAATACGTAATCTATATCATACTAAATTAAGAAATTCTTTATTAAAAATATAATAAATAATAAAAGCCGTGACATAATCAATTCCAATTCAAATAATCTACATAACTGTAACAATTATTAGTACCATCGAAACCATCTCTTTCAAATAGAGAAATGAGATAAGACACTTGCCCATCCACCTATTAAAATTCTTAATAATCAATTTCAATTCAAGCAATCAAAACATATGTACTTTAAAAAAAATTCAATAAGGGGCGTAACCAATGATCAGGCTAAGCAAAAGAGGATTGGGTTGAACAGTAGGTCCGTTGCAATAAATTTGTAGAGGTGGGTTATCAAGGCTAACCCTTCAAGCCTTAATAGCTTCACTTGGTGATTTAAAGAAAGGAAAGAGTCTAAGACAACAGTTGAAGAAGAGAATGGTAGAGAGAAAAACAAGGATTCTTATTCAAGTTCTTCCTTAGGTTGACCGAGGAGCAATGGTTCTTGGAATTATACACTTCTTGGTTATACAATTCTTATTCCCTCTCTCTTTTCTCTCTCTCCCTTCTTTTTTCTCCTTATTCTAGAAGGATCTTCCTTACTATATGTTGGGGGCGGTTTTTTTTGCGCGTAGCCACGTGTCTTCCACTGGAGGCATGACTTTGCTAAGCCCGGATTTGTTTTGGGGAATTCAATCCAAAACTCGACATTGGGCTGCATAGACCAATGGCTTCCGGTGCATTTTAAGCCTACAAAATAGATAAAACCCAAAGTCTTAGAATCATGATAATAGTTGAAATAAATAAATAATATATTTAATTGAATAGCATAATAGCTTTGATTAAATGAAGAGTTGAATATAATTATTATATATATTAAGTGATTTCCAATATTAGAGAATAATTAATTAGGTATCATACATCCAATAATGGGATGAGTCTAATAGTCCATATCTAGCTGCGGTATAGTTTATGTCCAATATAATAAGGTATGTTCAGCAATTGTCTATATCCAAATAAGGTATATCCAGCAATGTTTTATATCCAAATCATGTATGTCAATCGGTGGTATATGTCTAAATAATATATGTCCAGCGGTGGTTTATGTCCGAATAATATATGTCCAGCGGTGGTTCATGTCCAAATAATATTTGTCCAACGGTGGTAGATCAATTTATTAATATGTATGTTCATTAATGAAGTATTAGTGGGACCATGTTTTGTTAAATAGTGAGATGATATTAATGTAACTTGCATCCAGCGGTACAATAATATTAAGTTAACATATACTTAATAATGTAATTTTAATAATGGAGAAAACATTGACTTATCTTTTATGTTTTTGACTCTAGCTATATAGCATCACTTTATTCTTTATGTGATTTGTGGCTCCAGCCGTATAGTGTTACTTCATAGTTTGTGGCTCCAGCCATATAGCATTGGTGAGTTGATAACATTCCAATGTCATAATAATATGAGTATAGTAGTACAATGATAATAATAAAAAAATATACTCAATAGTATAATTTTGGAAATAAAAATATAATGACTTATCTTCATAGTTTGTAGTTCTAGCCGTATAACATCAGTGGACTTAACATTTCAGCAGCATGAGAAAATGAGTCCAGCGGTGCGGTATGATGCTATGAGTCCTTTCATGGTGACTTCATGATTGAAGGGGAAAAATGGGTGCAATTGGAGGGAGAGAGAATATGTCTAGCCATGTGCATAAGTTGGTTAAGTTTATCCCCTTTATCATGCACTTAAATGATTTTCCCCATGTAATGCTCTTTTAGTTTTTAGTTAAGTATGAGTGATATTGCCTTCCATGAGAAGGGCTTTTAATTTTATAAGTTTGTGCCTTTCATAAGAATAGCTTTAAGTATTAGAAATGTATGTCTTCAATGAGAATGACTTTAATATGAAGTCTTTGTGCCTTTTAGGAGAAGGAGAAGTATGAAAATGTGTATGTGGTAGCAAAATGAATGAGTTTTAGAATAAGAGGTGAGAGAAGGATGGATGGTGCGTAATAATATCTTAGTGTGTGGCTAGGTTCTCTTTATATAGAGCCAAACATGTAACTAGATTAGAATTAGTTGAAGGGAAATTTAGCAAATAAGGAAAAGTCTTTGACAAAGTAAGTGGTTTCATTAGTGAGTTTTTGATTTTTAGCCAAAAGAAGAAAGTTTGAGATTTTAATGGTGTTGGAGCTATTGTTAAAGCTGTCAGTCACAACTGTCAGCTCTCCAGCAGTAGCCACTGGATGATGTCATTTAAATGACATCTTCTGCTGGAGGAAAATGTTTGGCATTAAATTCATAGTTTGGTTGAAAAAGGTAAGATAACCTTTATGAGATCTTCCTATTTTTGGCACTGCAGCTGGAGGCTAAAGATCTTAGCTTAAAATGGTAGGATTTCTCCTTACTTCTTTTGGTATAGCAAGTAGTTGTTGGGATTGACCATTAATGGGCAAGTAATGTTATTTTAGGACATGAGTCAATTACCTAAGTTGCTGCTGGAGCTATTGTAGCATTCGCTGGAGTTGTTGCAGCTTATGCTGGAGCTGTTGTTGTTTTTGCTGTAGCTGTTGCAACTTCTGCTGGAGCTATTGTTGGTATTTTTGGCTAAGTTTCCTCTTTTGAAAAATTATATGTTTAGTCCATATATAATTTTGGTAAGTAATAGACTAGTTAGTTGATATTTGATGAAGTTTTAAAGATGTAATTATTGTCTCTTTGTGTTTTAACCAAATCTTAGAGAGCAAGGAGAGCATTTAATGCTAGATATGAGATATTAATATAGATTTAGCCATGTGAGATTGATTTAAATGAAAATAACAATATAATTTATATGAAATAATATAATTACATTTATGTGATGAACATTAATTTTTATGTAAAGATCATGGGGAGTTTTATCATTTTAAGTGTTATGTGATATGAGAGGCTTACCAAATGTTACCTATTGCACACTGACCCGTCAGTGTTCAGGGAATTGGGGGAGACAAGCCAAGCAACATGTTGTTCCTTATCAACTTTGAACCACTAGAGCTTAACTGAGCATACTTCTTGGCCCTCCAAACCATGACTCCCAAAATTCCCCCGATGAAACTCATGAACTTGGATCATGAGCTGAAAATAAGATAATGTGTCATGAGTTTGAACCATGGGCTTTGACGCCTTTTGTTGTAAATATGGACTCTTTTGGGCTTTAAAAGAGATTTTCTCAAAATCCATGATAATATTGATGTGGTGCGGGTTGCCAATGAAATAAAGCCATGTAACGTGTCCTTAGCACTATATATAGCTACCGGGTTTGCATCCTAGCCTTCCACTTGAATGGTTGTTAATCCTTCCTTGGATACTTGTTCCATCATTGCTTTGTTGGTGGTGGTAGAGTAGGATGCAGGCTATGAGGACATTGTTCAGGGGTCATTATGCCATTATTGCAGTAGACTGAGTTGGTACAATGCATTAAATGTGGAGGTGATAGGTGTTTTATCTGGAAGTTTCCTCCCCTCATAGCTTGCACGTCTCTACTTCCTTCCTCGGCCTTCAGTCTTATGGCTTTGGTGGTTTTTCTATAGCCTCATGAGGAGTGTATGCTCCTCAGGCGGGCCGATTTCCTCAATTTCATTTTTTGGATTATCCTTATTGTGTTGGGCCTGAGCTGATGAGCAGTTGGGCCCAACTACTCCTAAGGTCGAGCCTATTTGTTAATCTTTCTTCTTTAAGCTTCCCACTCCCACATTTACAATGGGTGAGAAAGCTTGAGAATATCTCAGTTGGAAATATTATTAGGTATCAATTGAGCTATAAAGCAAATGGTAATTGTAAACTAATTGATCATTAAAGAATTTAACTAAATTTGCCAATACTTAACAAATATAATATTAAATTCTAACATTCATTATTAAAAAATTTAAATAATGAAAGTTCTAACATAATCAAATTCAATTCAAACAATCTAACAATAAAATAACTACAAACCTCAAAATAAAAAAAATAAACTACAACCCTCTCTCTCTCTCTCTCATTGAGACATTGTGTTGTTTGGCTACACAGCATAGGGGAAGGAAAAAGTTGAGTAATAGGATTTAAGCCAAAATCCTTTAAAAAAAATTTTGTGGTCATTTTAATCCTTAAAATTTAATATTATGAAAAATCAATTCTTCCATCCATCATCGTTATGTTTAGTAGTTGGAAATATTTGATATGATGGACACCTCTTCCGGTGCATGTATTTAACCCAACTTCGATTCTAATACATATCGTCACACTTATTGATAATAAATAAGTCTATTTCCTTATGAACGTGGGATTCTACATACTACTAACTCCTTATTTCCACGTTAACTCTCATATCAATACATTTAGAGTACCAACTTTTATTCATTTTAATTATTTAATATTAAAATGCCACAAAAATTAGCGACAGTTTTATAGACAATATTGGATGAATGACCAACATTTTATCTTTTAGGACCATTTTGAGAAATTTTGTTGTTGTTTTGTTTTAGGAGAATTAGAACCGTACATATACTGATATACAGGGAATGCTTTTCATTATTTTTATATTTTAATATACCCATAAATTGTAGTATAAAAAGGTTTCACAATTGACTCCTCACAACAACAATAATAATAATAAATCGAATAGATGCAATATAAAAAATTTCCAAACCTTTTTAATATTCTATATATACTATCATTTAAAATAGAGAAATGTTATGTCTATAACATTTTCATAACAAATTCTAAACGGCATGTTGTTATGAGTTGTTATTAGTGGGTAAAAAAGTAATTTCAGTACTAGGTTCAAATTAAAATTAGTAACAATTTACCATCTATAATTTGTTGTTAAAGTGTTGTGAAAATATTATGGGCGTAATACTTTTCTTTAAAATAATATAAATATATGTGTGCTGCAAGGACACGGTTTTGGTTCCCCAGCTCAAGGGATGGATGGGTTTTGACCCAAAAAGCACAATATAATGAATTTGTAGAGAGTGGGTTGAAAAATTGGGCTCTAATAAGTTAAACAATAAGTATAATGGATCCAGATGGCTAAAATGTAAAAATAGACCAGATACACGGTTTTGGTTCCCCAGCCTAAGGGATGGATGGGTTTTGACCCAAAAAGCCCAATACAATGAATTTGTAGAGAGTGTGTTAGAAAATTAGGCTCTAACAAGTTAAATAACAAGTATAATAGATCTAGATGGCCAAAAGTAAAAAAAGATCAGATTAAACTAAAGAAAATCGTCTTCAGTATAATCTAAGGAGGTTAATTCTTATATATATATATATATATATATATATTTCACTTGCGTGTGATTACAAGTATAGTTCTTGTTGCTATAGTGTTTTTCTATCTCTACCCTCCACGTGTAGGTTGGATTGCTGGTGTTGATCCCTGTCCTATTAGCACCTTCCTGAAATTTTTGGGAGTAGCTATAAAGCTGAAAATTACTGTTCAGGTATCATTTCCTCATTAAGGCGGCCAGAGAGTTAGTTACAGAGCATTTAATGCAGTGGTAGTAGCTTTTCCTTAGATATTTCACAGCTCCTATTTTTATCCTACACGTTCATGATACATGTCCTTATCAATAGAACTTCTTAGAATGTTACCCTGGATGACAAAATGCATCTTCTAATCTCTGCTTCGCTTAGTCGAGGAAATTCTCCTCCTCGGCCTACCTTCCCCAACCTTCTCAGTTATAACTTACTCGTCGAGTTCTGAATCTTATGTCTTCATTGCTGTTTATCTGTCCTTTGACCACTAAGCGTCCTCAGACAAGGCCTAAGGCCCAATATGTACTTTTGGGCCCTTCATCCCTATAATAGCCCCTCAAAACTCCAGTTTTTCCCCTCGTATCTGAGGAGAAAATTGGAGTTTTGACTTTGGATAATTAATTCCACACGTTTCCTTAATTTCCACATGTGAGAATGTCGCTTCGTGTGCCCTGTAACTGTTTCTGACGCTTTGGAGCCCGCGATGTCTCATTAAATGCTCCAGGCAGTGCCTTGTTCCCCGCATCTTATGGTGAGATGCAAATCCTATGGTTGGCATTTCTCCTCGAATGTTGGGCGGGATAACTCCCACCCAATTCCGCCTCCTATATAAGGCGCCTGGGGGGAGTCATTTTTCCCCACTTTACAAATTTTCGAGCTCTCCAAAAGTCCCAAACTCTCAAACATTCAAGGCTTCCCAAGTTTCTAAATCCTCCAAGTCTTCTTTTTAATTTTTTTTAAACCTTTAAGAAATTCAGGAAACAACACACGTGCTCATTCTTTTAAGTTCCTTTTTCTTTAGGTTCTTTTCTCCTCGGCCGATCTCCTCGGCCTTCCGTTTGTTATTTCCTTTCCTTGAAAACTTCTTCCACTTCCTTTTAGCTTGCTTAGATGGGTAGATTTAAGCACCTTGTAGACTTTCCCGCTAGTATGGAGGGCTTTAGGGCTAAGTACCACATTCATCAGGGAATATCCTTACGGCATTGTACCACGGATTAAGTGCTTACTTATAGGAATGAGGGGGAGGTGGTCATTCCCATAATCGCCTTCATAGAAGGGGGGATGACACTTCCCATGGGTAGGGTAACCCTAGACTACCTAATAGCCCATAAGCTGTGCCCCCACCAGTGTGTGCCCAATCTTTTTAGGATTCTAGGTAGCATAAATGCTCAAAACAAGCAAATGAGGCTAAATCTCACCTGGCACGACGTTGTTTGGATGTACGAGTGTCCCTTACTTGGAGACGCAGGGTACTATCTTAACTCTAGATCCTCGGTGGTCAGGCTCATCTTGTGCCTCCTTAAATCCAATAAGGGTATGAAGGATGATTTCCTGATAGCCTCAGGGGCATGGCATGACGGTCTTCACTGCTCGGTTTGGGAGGGAAAGCTAGGTGGGATGCCTTAGACTTAGGTTTCCTTCCCCCCCCCCCCCCCCCTTTTTATGGGCATTAGTTTTGCGATTTCGCCAATATTTTCTTTCTTTTGGAATTTTGTTCACTCCTGATGGATGGCTTTGTTATCCTAATTGTGTTTTTTCTTCTCGGATGTTTTTGCAGATAAAAGATATGTAACTCCCAATTGCAACCTTGTCAACTTCGCGGGCCTAAACAAGGTGTTGAGGTCTGAGGTGTTTATGAGCAAAGACAGACAATTGCGAGCTGTCCACCTCATCCTCGACTTCATGCCCCTGTCGGATAAGTTTCAAGACGTAGGCCACGCGATAAGGGCAGGCGATCCAAGGCTAGCTCGAATAGACGTCTCAATTTTCGGCTGCCTTGCCTGAGAAGATCTCCCATCAGTTGAGTTGCCCTTCCACCATTCCCCCCGTGAGGTCGCGGCTCCTAGGGAAGAGACAGCCACCTCGCGCCTGTCACTTGAGACTGAGATAGACCAATTTCGTCTTGAGGAAGGAGAGGCGTAGGAAGAGCCTGTAGAGGTCTCGGATTTGGAGGGTGGGCTTGACAGGTCCTCCACAATTCGCTCCCCCAAACTCATAGTTGCCCTTATGGATAACAGCTTCGAGAAGGAAGACGAGATGGCCTTAAACCAGTGGAAAGGCCTAAAGGATCTCCTCGTGGGGAGAAATAAGGGGTCGTCAACCAAGGAGGCCCCAAAGTCTCAGCTTCCTTCGACTCTTCCCCCTCCCTTTCCTCATTTTACAGTCGACCTGCTCCTCATCCCCAACTTGAATAAGAAAAGAAAGGAGAAAGAAGGTAAGGAGAGTGAGGTGGTTCACTAGAAGGAGGCCAAACAACAGAAGATGGCACAAGATAAAGGATGGGCCTCCTCAGTGGAGAGCAGGGAGGATCTAAATATGGCCAAGGTGCGCCACTAGACTCCCGTGTGGTTGCCTCGGCTAGAGTTGGACGGGGCGGCCATTCCATGGAACTCCTCCATCAGGGAGTTTCAGAAAGGGCACGCCTCCTACATGGCTAAAGCCCTAGAGCAGCCCCTCCTCCTGCCAAAGGACATGGCATGAGGCAGCTAGACCTCTTCCTATCCCTGAAGAGGGATCTAGCCCTGGTAAGCTCCTTAGCATGCCTCACTGAGGGTATTCTTCCCTTTCTTTTTCTCTCTTTATTTTTTAAGCGTACTCCTTCGTGGTTTATGTGCAGGCTATCCAGGAGGTCTTTGTAACCGAGGAATGGGTCAAGGATGCTTGGAATGAGGCCTGGGTTGAGGCCAACCTTCGTACTGAGGCTAACAGGGCCTTGGGCACATTTGAGAAAAGGAATAAAGAGCTTGCAGCGAAGTTGATGGCTGAGAAGAGGGCACGGAGAGCGCTGAGGCTGGCCTTTAGAACGCCCAGGACCAGGCTGAGGACCAGCGCAAGAGGCTTTACCATACCGAATTAGAGCTAGCCACAGCGAAGTAGCAGGTTCTAGAGCTGAAGGCTGAGTTGGGGAGAGCTAAGAAGGCTATTCGGATGACCCAGGAAGCTGCGGAGGCTTTGAAGTAGGAATCCTACGAGCTCGGGGTGCAAGAGACAAAGATCCGTCTGGTAGACGAGTTGGCTGAGGTCTACAGGGACTACTATAAGGATGTGTGGATGGAGACCCTCAACCTTACAGGAGTTCCTGCTACCTCAGAGTGAAGGCAAGTTGGGAATGTCTTCTACCCTCCGGACATTCGCGAAGTCCCAGCTGAACTCCCACCTCCTGCTGCCCTTGCATCAATCTCTTCTGAGCAATCTCTTATCACCCAGGCATCTCCTCCTCCTACCGAGGTCTCCAAAAGGTCTGGCCAAGCTGGTGACCAAAGCCAGGGGGTTAAGGTGGCTGAGGATAAGGGCAAGGGTAAGGAGGTCTAGCCCTCGTTAAAGGCCAAGGGTCCAGAGGCCCTCCTTAAGCTCAAGGATGCCTCTTCCAAGACCAAGGATGCTGCTGCTGCCAAGGCAAAAGGAGGTTGAGGCCAAAACCAAAGAAGCTGATCCCAAGGCTAAAGACGCTCCTGCCTCTCAGCCGGGCAACAAAGAAGACCTTGCTCCAAAGTCCAAGGTGTAGCTTAAGATGCTTTCCTTTTCCTTTTATTTTTTTTACATGTAAATTTCGTTAATTATGGCAGTTTTTTGCTGTTATTCTTGGTGTATTCTTCCTTTATTTAATGAAAAGACTTCAACTTTTAACTTATGAATCTTTATTTTTCCTTGCAATATTTATTGTTAGTTGGCTGTAATCATTGTTTTGCCCTCTGTTGAGATTTTTGAACTAATAATGTTTCCAAAGGTGAGCACCCACACTTTAACAAAAGCTAGTGGTAATAATTTGCCGTTAACTTAAACAAATTGAACCTGTGTGCATGGTGAGAAAAATGGCTAAGTCCTTAGAGACAAACAAAATACTTAATAGGAAGAGAGGGTGTCCGAGGTATCTCATATTAAGAGTATCTTACTAAGATACCCCAAGAATCCTTTAAATAAGACCTAGGGTGAGCTTCCCAAGTGTTAATTTCCCTTAGGCATGTGATTCGAGGAACCTGACATGTCCCAAGTTCTGTTCATTACTTAGAAAAATGACATGATGTATTAATTTACCCAAAGTATGTGGTCCGAATGACCAGATATAACTAAGGTTCTGTTTAACACTTAGTAAAATGAACTGAAATATTAATTTACCCAAAATATGTGGTCCGAGGGACTAGACATAACTGAGGTTGTGTTTAACACTTAGTAAAATGAACTGAAGTATTAATTTACCCAAAGTATGTGGTCTGAGGGACTAGGCATAATGAGGTTCTGTTTAACACTTAGTAAAATGAATTGAAGTATTAATTTACCCAAAGTATATGATCCAAGGGACCAGGCATAACTGACATTCTATTTAACACTTAATAAAATGAACTGAAATATTAATTTACCTAAAGTATGTTGTCCGAAGGACCAGGCATAACTAAGGTTCTGTTTAACACTTAGTAAAATAAACTAAAGTATTAATTTACCCAAAATATGTGGTTCGAGGGACCAAGTATAACTAAGGTTTTGTTTAACACTTAGTAAAATGAACTAAAGTATTAATTTATCCAAAGTATGTGGTCTGAGGGACTAGACATAACTAAAGTTTTGTTTAACACTTAGTAAAATCATTTTAAAATATCAATTTACCCAAGGTATGTGGTCTGAGAAGCCAGGCATAATCAATGTTCTGTTTGATACTTAGAAAATAATAAGCAAAGCATAATATCATTATCAAAAATATGGCAGAAAAGACTTTCATTAATAATAATACCTTCGAAAGTTATTTACATTCCAAGGGCGTGGTGCAACGTTTTCATCTAAATCTTCCAGATAATATGCACCTATTCCAGCTACTAAGGTGATACGATATGGCCCTTCTCAATTGGGTTCTAACTTCCCCCATGTGGGTCTTTGCAGTGCCCAAAACCTTTCTTAAAACCAAGTCTCCAGGCACTAGAGGCCTTAGCCTTACGTTTGAATCATACCTTTGCTTGAGCTTGTGTTGATAGTATGCCAGCTGAACCATGGCATTTTCCCTTGATTCTTTAATCAAATCTAAACTCTTCTCTAGCAGCCCATCATTGTTGCTCGGAGTAAAAGAGCTCGTCCTCAGTATAGGGAATCCGGTCTCTAGAGGAATTACGGTCTTGGCCCTATAAGTCATTAAAAAAGGGGTTTCCCTAGTGGATCTACGAGGTGTAGTCCGATATGTCCAAAGAACATGTGACAACTCCTCTACCCATTTTCCCTTTATATCATCCAACCTTTCTTGAGTCCATTCACTATGACTTTATTGATAGCCTCGGCTTGTCCATTCCCTTGTGGATAAGCCAGGGTGGAGTGCCTATTTGTAATGTCCAGATCACAGCAATACCTCCTGAAGGATTTGTTATCAAATTGAAGACCATTGTCTGAGATGACTGTACGAGGGATCCCAAACCAAGTAACAATATTTTTTCAGACAAATCTCTTGGCATCCATATCCCTGATATTTGCTAGTGGTTCAATTTCAACTCATTTGGTGAAGTAATCCATGCCGACCAGCAACCATCTCTTATTCCCTACTGCCTTAGGGAAAGACTCTACAATATTCAAGCCCTATTGAGCAAAAAGCTAAGGGCTGGACAAAGGATTAAGGACGTCTTTTGGTTGATGAATGTTTGGGGCAAATCTTTGGCATTGATCGCATTTTTTCGTGTATTCCTATGCTTCCTTTTGCATATTTGGCCACCAATATCCCTAAGTGAGGGTCCTGTGAGACAAAAACCTGCCCCCCGTGTGGCTTCCACAAATCCCTTCATGTAACTCTTCTAGGAGTATCTCCACTGCCTCAGGGTGTATGCATAACAAATATGGTCCACAAAAAGAACGCTTGTACAAATTTTGGTCCTCGGACAGCCAAAATCGAGGAGCTTTTCTCCGTACTTTGTCAGCCTTAGACTTGTCCTCGAGTAAGATATCCTCCTTGAGGTATATCATAATAGAGTCCATCCAACTTGGACCTACCCTAATCTGATGAATATGAACCACGTTTCTCCTTATTTCAACAGGTTTACACAAGTCTTCCACGAGGATAACCTGAGGTGAATTTTGTGCCGAGGAGGTTGCAAAAGTGGCAAGAGAGTCAACATGTGTATTCTTGCTTTTAGGGATTTGCAATAAAATGAAAGACTCGAACCCAGACTGCAAGTGTCTAACCTGATTCAAGTATTCCCGTATTCTCAAATCTTTGGCTTCTAACTCTCCCTCTACCTAGCCTATAACCAATCTCGAGTCTGAAAACATCTCTACCCTTTTTCCCCTCCATTTTCTGAACCATAGCCATCACCACCAATAGAGCCTCATACTCAGCTTCATTATTTGTGGCCGAGAAACCCAATCTCAAGGATTTTTCAAAAAAGATCTTCTCAGGAGAAATTATAACTAGCCCCACCCCAGATCCTCTTTCATTTACTGCACCATTAATATATACTCTCCAGGATAAAGGTTCTTGCAAGGGAACCATGCCAACAAATTTTTCATCCATGTTCTACTTCTCAATTTTTTCTTCTAATGGGGATTCAGCGAACTTGGCCATCAGATCCACGAGAACTTGACCCTTGACAGAGGTGCGAGGCATGTATTTAATATTAAAAGCCTTTAGGATCGTACCCCATTTGGTAATCCTTCCTGTGTAATTAGCACTCCGAAGCAGTGATCTAAATAAAAGTTGGGTTAAAACAACAATTATGTGGGATTGAAAGTAGTAGGGGAGCTTACGCGTAGCATGCACCACCGCCAAAATGGCTTTCTCCAGTGGTAGGTAATGAACTTCAGCCTCATTAAGCAATTTGCTCACATAGTACACTAGCCTCTGTACACTATCATCAACCCGTATCAGCACTAAACTTACCGTATGGGAAGCCACAACAATGTAAGCAAACAAGACCTTATCCACCTAGGGCCTAGACATGATGGGTGGTCGAGAAAGGTATTCCTTTAATTGCTAGAAGGCCAAGACGCATTCCTTGGTCCATTCAAACCCCTTTCACTTATTCAACAACTAGAAAAAGGGCCTACACTTATTCGCCGATCGAGAGATAAATTAGTTTAGGGCAGCAGTCATTCCTGTTAATTTCTAGACATCTTTGGGATTCCGAAGTGGTTGTAAACTGTCAATTGCTTTAATCTTGTTAGGATTGACTTCAATTCCAACGTGAGTGACCATGTACCCCAAGAACTTCCTTGATCCAATACCAAAAGAGCACCTAGAAGCATTAAGTCGTAGCTTATGCCTTCTCAAGATGTCAAAAATATTCCTGAGGTCGCTGATATGCTCGGATTCTAACTTGCTCTTTACCACCATATCTTCTATGTAAACTTCAATATTTTTCCTAGCTGTGGCTCAAATATCTTGGTCATCATCCTCTGATAGGTAAACCCTGCATTCTTTAAACCAAAGGGCATCACCTTGTAATGGTAATTTCCAAAGGGAGTAACAAAAGCTATCTTTTCCTGATCATCCAGAGCCAGTGGTATTTGGTGGTATCCTTGGAAGGCATCCAGAAAGTTCATCTGAGGATGGCCTACCATTGCATCCACTAACTGATCTATCTAAGGCATGGGGAAGGGGTCCTTTAGGCAAGCTTTGTTCAAGTCTGTGAAGTCCACGCATACTCGCCACTTTCTGTTCTTTTTCTTTACCACCACAATATTGGCCAGCCACTAGGGTAGAACACTTCCTTAATAGCTCCAACCTGTTTAAGCTTGTTCACTTCCTCCTTGATAGTATCAGAATGCTCTTTAGATGAGCATCGAGGTGGTTGCTTCTTAGCGAGGACAGCCGGGTTGACATTTAGATGATGGCAAATGAAGTCTGGATTCACCCCAAGAGCTTCATAAGCATTCCATGCGAATACATCAATATTCCTCCTTAGAAACATGATCAGCTATTTCTTCTCCCAAAGAGGCAGCTGAGCTCCGAGCCGAAAAAACTTTTCTGGATCACTACCTATAATAATTCCCTCCAGCCCCTCGCACTTTACCCCTTCTAATATTTCATTTATGGATAACACCGGAGTCCTTGATTGCTATAAACCTCTATCAGCAGAGGCCGAGGACCCAATTTCAGGCAGGTGCATAATTGTAGCCACCAAGCATTGCCTGGCCACGAATTGGCTTTCAACCAGCTCCTCAACTTGATCGTCGGACGGATATTTCACTTTTAAATGAAGAGTGGAAGAAACAACTCCCAGGGCATGAAGCCAAGGCCTTGTCATAATGGCAGTGTAGGGAGAATAAGCATCCACCACAATGAAGTCCACCACCACTACCTCTGAACCTGCTTGCATGGGTAGTCTGATTTGGCCCTCTGGAGTAACAACCTTGCCACCAAAGCCTAACAAAGGTGAATCATAACTTGTTAAATCCTTAGGTTTCAAGTTTATCCCCTTGTACAGATCAGGGTACATGATTTCGGCCCCACTACCCTGATCCACCAATACCCTGTTCACATCATACCCCCCTATCCTGAGGGTGACTAATAGGGCATCGTCATGTGGCTGTATGGTGCCAACCTTATCCTCATCCAAGAAACTCAACACTGGTCGAATCTCCATCTTAGCCCTCTTCAGCTTAGAGCTGGTGTCTTCGGCAAGTGGCCGAGCCACAGACATCACCCTAGAGGGATGGGAGCTAGTCCTTCCTAGAGTAGCGAGGATAACATTAATCATGCCCAAAGGTAGCCTTGAAGAAGCACTCCCCTGAACTCCCGACCCTACTTGGTCCCCTTGCCCGTTGGGCCAATACAAAAACTGCTTTAGCATACCATCTTTGACCAGCTATTCCAAATGATTCCACAAAGTCCTGCAGTCCTCGTTGGTATGTCCTCGCTCCTGGTGGTATTGGCAATTGAGGCTTTGGTTGCGCCTCATGGGGTTTCCTCCCATCTTATTTGGCTATTTGAAGTATGGCTTATTCTTGATCTTCTCTAAGACATGATGTACTGGTTCTCGGAATACCGTGTTAACCACCTGAGGAGTAGCAGACCAAGATTGCCCAGCAAAATCCTTTTGGGGTATGTTATTATTATATCGGTTCGACCTAAAATCCCTCCTATCCTGGGGGATAACCTTAGCCTTTCCTTTCCCTTGTTGCTAGTCTTCGTCAACCCGCTTATACTCATCAATACGATCTATGAGCTGACACACACTTCTTACAGGCTTCTTGGTCAAGGACTTTCTCAAATCATGCTCGGCGGGTAGGCCGACCTTGAAAGTCCTTATGGCCACGTCATCAAAATTCCCATCAATCTCATTGAACATCTCCCAGTATCTGTCTGAGTACGTTTTCAGGATCTCCCTTTCTCGCATGGTTATAGACAACAGGGAATCTAAGGGCCGAGGAACCCTACTGCAAGTAATAAAGCAAGATCCAAACACTTGGGTAATTTCCTTAATGGAATCAATAGAACCTACTCCCAGACCATCAAAGCATCTCATTGCCACGGGCCCCAAACTGGATGGGAATACCTTGCACATCAAGGCCTCATTCTTAGAGTGCATTGCCATCCTCTGGTTGAAGTGGCTCACATGTTCCACAGGGTTTGTACGACCATTGTACATGGTAAACGTTGGCTTAGTGAAGCGATGAGGAAGTTTTCCTCCTTCAATCCTGCGAGTGAAAGGCGATCTGGAAATCTGGTTCAACGCCCTACTCATAGCGTCGTTTCCCAGACCTTTGTAGGATGGGTGTTTACCTTTGCGCCCAGGATGGTAATCATCATTGCATGAGAAAGACTCACTAAAGGGAGTCCTTAATTTGGGCCTGTAACTATCATCACCATTAGATGGAGATTCTGAACTTAGAGGAGTTCCCCTCCTCTACTTATGACGTAGCCTCCTCCGTAAATGATCTATCTCCAGCTGCATATTCTTAGCATTCGCTTCATGAGAGATGAGGCCCCCACTTCGAGACTGACTCCTACTAGTATGGGTGGTATGCACACTTCCCTCTTAGTCCCTTCTTTGTTCAAGGTGGAGAAAGTGATCTTGACGTCGGGACCCTATAGATTCTGCTTGGTTTGGACCTGAACCTACCATATTTGAACGTTAAACTCACTACAACACCACAAATTCCCCACAAACGACGTCAATTGTAAGGACACAGTTTTGGTTCCCCTGCCCAAGGGATGGATAGGTTTTGACCCAAAAGCCCAATACAGTGAATTTGTAGAGAGTGGGTTGGAAAACTGAGCTCTAACGAGTTAAACAACAAGTACAATGGATCCAGATGGTTACAAAGTAAAAATAGATCAGATTAAACTAAAGAAAATCATCTTCGGCACAATCTGAGGAGGTTAATTCTTATATATAAATCACTTGCGTCTGATTACAAGTATAGTTCTTGTTGCTACAATGTTTTTCTATTTTCTTTCGATCCCCCTCTCTCAGGGTCTTCCTTCTCTTTTATACTCTCTCCCTCTTTCTATCTCTACCCTCCACGTGTAGGTTGGATTACTAGTGTTGATCCTTGTCCTATCAGCACCTTCCTGAAGTCTTTGGGAGTAGCTGTAAGGGTAAAAATTACTGTTCAGGTATCACTTCCTCATTAATGCGGTTAGAGAGTTAGCTACAGAGCATTTAATGCGGTGGTAGCAGCTTTCCTTAGATATTTCACAGCTCCTATTTTTGTCTTGCACGTTCATGATACATGTCCTTATCAATAGAACTTCCTGGAATGTTACCTTGGATGACAAAATGCATCTTCTGATCTCTGCTTCGCTTAGCCGAGGAAATTCTCCTCCTCGGCCTACCTTCCCCAACCTTCTCAGTTATAACTTGCTCGTGGAGTTTTGAATCTTACGTCTTCATTGCTGTTTATCTGTCCTCAGACTATTAAGCATCCTCAGACAAGGCCCAAGGCCCAACATGTACTCTTGGGCCCTTCATCCTTACCTGTGCAATTGAATCCACATAAATATATGTGGTTTCGCCACTGCTAATTAAAAAAAAAAAAACTGGTGTTGAAGGAATGTGTCATTTATTTGGATCTTGGATTATTTCAATTTTGAATTTAAGCTATTTGTTTGAGTATATGGTTGTTTCAATGGTTTTTAAATTCATTCTTAGGAATGTCATTTCTTTAAATCTTAGATTATTTCAATTTTGATTTTAAGCTATTTGTTAAGTATATGGTTGTTTCAATGGTTTTTAAATTCATTATGTTTGTACAATTGTTTATTTGATTTGGTCTTTTTTTTGTGTGTGTTATGGTAGCAATTTTTTCATGAACATCCAAACTTGAAACATAAAAGTTTGTTGAAAATTACAAATTTAGTTTATGGCACAAGAAAATGTGTGCATTGTTACAATAGTTAAGATCACCAAATCATAGGTAGACGTAGAAAGCAGGTGGGTTGGGTCAAACGAGTTCGGGTTGAAAACGGGTTTGGGTAAAAATGAGTCATTTTAATCTAGTTAGAAATTGGTCAGGGTGGGTCGAGTTGTATTTTTCACATGAATTTTTTTATTTATTAAAAAAAAAAACATGTGTTTGTCACTTGGTATGTCATGTAGCCAATTATTTTGTGTGAAATACATTACTTTGAATTCACCATCCATATCAAGAAAAAGCTCAGCTCAACAAATTGATACTTGTTCAATAGAGATCCCAACATTATTAGTCAAAATAAAAAACATAAACACAAAGGAGACTACATAATATCAACATCCCAAACTATAAAACTAAATTACAAATGCCCAATTGGATAGCTAATTTGACAAAGAATAAAAACTTATTAAAAATTTAAAATCTTAAAAACTAATTTCATAATCTAATATCTTGAAAAATAATCTGATAGTTTTAATTTTAGATGCATTATGGTTGACACTCTATTTCAATTTGCATATACATCATAGTTTGATTATTTACTTATTTATATATGGTATATTTTTAAAATATCATGTTATTGATAAGAAATATTCACTCCAAAAAAATCATCTTTTATTTTTAAAAGCCTTTTTATTTTGACTATGAAATGTTAAAAAATAGGTCAAAGCATCAATAATTTATGCAATTCTCATACATGTTTATAATTTCAAATAAATATTTTTAAGTCTATTACAACTAGATTTTCTTGGTATGTAATTTGTCATTTGATATTTAAAAATCTTTACTTACAGCACTATTCAAGCAAGAAGAATGCCTCTACCATCATATTTCAATTTGTTTGCATGCAACTAGATAAAAGTCTCAATTTTTTTAGACCATTGTATTTGAACGATGTTAAATATAAATACATGTTTTTTATTTTAATGGCGTCATCCAAATTTTTTTTTTTAAAATTTGATGTTTATTAGAAAAAAAATTGCGTGCGTTGTATTTGGCAATTGAGTTTGGGTTGTACAATGTAAAGCGCATAACAAATAAGCAAAACTATGTCTTAATTTTATTATTATGTTACCAAAAAATAAATGGGTCAGGTCATAGGTTTGACCCGTTTTTTATTTAAGTAAAAAAATCAAGTCCAGATCAGGTCAAAAAATTCAAATTCAAGTCATTTCAGCAAATTCTGTCCTATTTTACCATGTCTATTTGTAGGAGGTTAAGAATGTTTTACCAACAATGCCATTAAATAAGGGAGAAAATGATCTTTTGGAAATGATAAATTTTACAGTTCAATTTTTCACTTTTTCTAAAAAAGAGAGATTCTAAAGAGGTTATAGGCAGGGGCGAAGGAACATGTAACATTGGGGGGCGCCATGCCGCCCGCTCCCCCCCCCCAAACTTCGAAAACCCTTTATAATAATATATTAAAATAGGATGGGTTCTTAAAATTCTAATGATTGACCCCCACAAAATCAAACAATGACCCCTTTAGTTAGTTTGCTCCACTATTAGTTAATCAAGTAAACCCCACCAATTAAAGCATAAACTTTTACCAAAGCCTAACAAATGCCTAGATGCCATGTGTCCTTTCTTTTTTATCAGCATACAAAAGTGCAGTGCATTATTACCAAAAAAAAAAAAAAAAAAGTGCATTGTGTTCCTTTGTATATTTTGTGTATTGGCAACACAAACTTATGAGTTTTTTTCTTCACATATTTGATCTTTTCATCATCATCTCATATTTTCCCTAGCTAATTTTATCTTTTAATTTTAGTTTTAGATGCATTGATTTGAGTTTAGAAATAATAATATTATATTTTAAATTTGATCATTTTGTATACCATGTATTCATAAATTTAACATAGGAATATATAATTCGGCCTCCCCAAGCAAAATATCCTGGTTACGCCCCTGGTTATAGGGAATAGGAGCTAGTGATTTCATATAAGAATCGAAATTAGACTTTAGTCCCTCTCAAAACTGGTGTGTGTGTGTGTGTGTGTGTGTGTGTACACTAGTCGATAACTATGCAATACATAAGAAAGTTCAACCAAAAGGAAAAATATCATATATATTTAATTAATAAATGCTAATAAATAAAAATTCAAATTAGAGATATTTCAAAAAAAAGAAAAGAGAAGAAAAGAAAATGTCTGATTTAATTATAATCTATTTAGAAAAGATCAAATCTAATTTAATTATAATTTGTTTACTGTTGGATTACTTTATCCAAAAAGAATGTGAGTTTTAATTAGTTTAAACTAACATAGAATTAACCAAAAAAAAAAAAAAAACGAATAGAATTAATAATAAAAATGACATGTTAATTAATTTAGAAGGTAATAAAATTAAAATGATTTTAGATATCATAAAATTTGACGAAAAATACATGTGAATGACCTGATTACTCTAGTGAAGATCCATATATAGTTATGGAATTAAGGCTGTGGGGGCAAAAATATCAACAGAGAAGATGGGCCTGGGTGTGGAGCCCAAATAACGAGAATCATAGGCCCGTGTGTTGGACCAAAATTGCACGCCGAGGACCATGGCCCAGCCGGGGACTACCTAGTCTGATCCATAATGACCGAGATAAACGGAGGGGAATCTGAACAAGACTTGGGAGAGATCGACCGTCCGTTCGAGAACATTAACACCTCGGACGGTCGAGGTAGAGATAAACCTTGGAAACCGGCCAGCCAGAAAAGTGCCCTAGGAGTCTCCACTGGCTTTGTCAAACGTAGTAGATCCAAACATCCAGAAAATATCCCAAAATATCAAGCAGAAAGGCTGCCAACCCCGCATTGAATGCCCTACAGCTAATCTTCTGGCCGCATTTATGTGGAGAGGACATCTGAACAGTAAAAGAGTGTCCCGTTGCTTCTATGAAGCAACTTCTGGAAAAAACTGGGGGACAAGTGTCCAACGAGGAAGGAAACAATCCACACGTGGATGGCTAAGAAAGGAGGGGGGGAAGTATAAAAGGGGAGAAAAAAGGAAGAGAGAGGGGGGCGGAAAAAAGGAGGGTGGTGTAAAAAGAAAAAAGAAAAAAGAACGAAAGACAGAGAGAGAGCCTCGGACGTAGAACGAAGATAAGATTTTAAGTGTAAAACAGAATTTGATCATGATGGAGGAGCTAGTCCCAACCATTTGAATAGCTGAACCATTCCCAGTCCAGTCCTTCTCAACCTACTCTCTACAAATTCATTGCTTAGGAGCCCTTTTGGGCTAATCTATCCATCGTTGGGCCGGTACCTCAAATTGTGTCCCTACAAAGGCTTTATTGTTTGTACTTCTTAACGAATGTTTTGTTTTTGCTTTCAGGGGCATTCAAATTGATTAGAACCAGTAACATCACTAGAGGGGATGAATGTAAAACTAATAAAAATTGACTATGAAAATGAAAAAAAGAAAAAAAAGTGCATTGATTCAGTGCTTGTGCTCGCATAGCCTTTATATGCAAAAGTAAATGAATTGATTGCCCACGGTGATAGGAGATGGCAGCAACGCAAATGTTCTCCATTGTGGTAAAGATGGAGAAGTAAATCTAGATATGTTAGGTTCCAAATATTTAGAATTAAATGTTTAGTTACCAAATTTATATATACTGGCAAACTGAAAACAAAAACATGTCTAGATTATGTGTTAGACATTGCTCAAGTTTATTCAAGTCAAGATTCAAGAACTGTTAAGCCGTAGAAAGAAGAAGCAAGCTACTATGAAGTTCCACCGATAGAAAGATAGGTTTGACCGATCAAAAATCGTGTTCTGAAAATTTTAAATCAGACCCAAGCCCACGAAAAACATTTAGGGTTTTAGTCCAACACTACTAGGTATAAAAGGAAAACCTTAATTACGTTTTAGAAGCTCTTGGAAGACTTGTGAGTTACTCCTATGAGATTTGTGAGATTTCTGTAACCTTCTAACTTTACAAGCATCTACTGGAATGAGATCTACAATCAAGAATTGGTGGAAACAAGTTGCTACATAAAGATTTACTACTAATGGTGATTTGAAATCTTTGAGTGGGATCTCAAAGTCACAAACGTGGGAGTTTGTGTTCAGCAAATTCAACATAGAAGAATCCGTGGAGCGGGAGCTGCACGTGGTCATGTTAGTAAGTTCTACAAGAAGTAGCTTTAGATTTAGGGTTTAAATCTATTGTAAACTTCCATTCTATCATAGTGGATTTTTTTACCTTGAGGATAACTAGGTTAAATTCTCCACAGGTTTTTACCTTAAAACGGTTGCTTTTATTAGTTTTCCTAGGTCATCATATTACTGTCTTCTTTACTTTTCCACACTAGGTAATATGTTTGCATGTGTTTAACCTAGATCTCATAATTAACCTAAGTAACTATTGCTAATTCATTTAGTTAAACTAATTTGTTTTAAAAGGGGTCTAAACAAAACAAACAAGTGGTATCAGAATGAGTTAGTTCTTGATTAGGTAGTTTTACCTTGAGTTGATCCTTGATCCTTGATCCCTGTTGTCATGGATTCTCTTGTCTTTCCTTTAAATTCAATTAGATTGAAAATTGAATTTTTTCCATCTTGGATTGTGTGGCTGATGAACTGTGCTAATCCTATTCTCAAATACCTTGGTATAACTACAAGCTGCAATAGTTATGTTTGTTATACTACTCTAACTGCCTTAAAAATACATGATACTTGTTTGTGGTATTTGGATAGTGGTTGTTCTAGGCACATGACAGGTAACAAAGCTTTGATCAAGACCCCCTTTGAAGGAAAGATAGGAACCATCACATTTGGAGATGAAAGCTAATCATCATTCGTGGTATTGACATAGTAGACATACTAGGGTTACCAGTCTTTAAAGATGTGTGGTATGTGGATGGATTAAAGGCAAATCTACCAAGTATCAGTCAAATTTGTGATAATGGACTGAATGTGTTATTCACCAACTATGAATGTGAGATATTTAATGACAGAGATGACTGCATCTGTGTTGGAATAAGAACCGCTGATAACTGCTATGGCATAACACCAAGCATCAATCACGAGTGTTACAGTGTGAAAATTAATCAGGTAAATTTATGGCATCAATTGTTAGGACATGCTAGTCACAAAAAAAATTGAAAAGATCTCTAAGTATGAAGTTGTAGCTTTACCAAAATTTGAGAAGATAAAGAATAGTATTTGTGAACCATGTTAGATTGGTAAACAAGTGAAATCTTTACATCCATCACTAAATGAGATTCAAACATGCATCTAGACCATTAGAGTTACTTCACAGTGATCTGATGGGTCTAGCCAGAGTTCAAAGTCTAGGAGGAATGAAGTACATACTAGTTGTGGTAGATGACTTCACTTGATATACTTGGGTGATTCTTCTGAAAGATAAATCTGAAGCACCTGAAAGTATGATACATCTATGCAAGAAACTTCAAATTGAGAAGAATGCTATGGTTGCTTGCATCAGGAGTGATCATGGAAGAGAGTTTGAAAACTCTAAGCTCGGATCATTTTGCAATGATCAAGAAATTAAGCAAGAATTCTCTGCACCCAAGACACCTCAGCAAAATGGAGTTGTGGAAAGGAAGAATAAATGAACTCTGGAAAGGGAAAAAACCTATAGTGAAATACTTCAGAATATTTGGTAATGAGTACTACATTCTTCGAGATCGTGATAATCTTGGAAATTTTGATGCTAAAAGTGATAAATGGATCTTTTTTGGATATTCTACATCAAGCAAAGCCTACAAGGTGTACAATATCAAAACCAAAACAATAATGGAATTAGCAAATGTGGTGATAAATGATGAACAGTTGTGGACACAACGGATGGGAGTCGCCACCTAGTTTTTGCAATGATCTAGAAACCATATATATAACGTCCTCTCGAGGAAAGACCATTGATCTTACTACCAGAGATATGGGTTCAGAGTTAAGGTTCGGTCTTGGGAAAGTGTTAGGCATCCAAAACCGCCCAACCTATGGCTTCCTATCATTGTGTCTTATGTCTTAACCCTATTCAAGGCACACTCAATATTGTTATCTAACTCACACACACACACACACTAGCATACATCTAAGCACACAACATGGCCTCAATCATCCCTAACCATACATCTATCATGCTTATCAACCAAAGCCTAACATTCATCTAATCATGCATATCATCACATCATAGATCCTAACATTCATCTAGCATGACATCCCTTAATATTCATCTAGCATACATATCACATCATCCTAGCATTCATCTAATCATGGCATAATATATCATCTCAAACACAGCAACAAAAACAAGGCAGAAAGATAGGCATGACAATCAAACATAGGTCATAACATGTATTCCAACTCTTAAAAATGAAATTAAGCATCAAACAACACAAAAATGCATGACTTACCTCACTTACCTTGTAGCAACTCAGCACCTATGGAATTATGCATGAGCATGTGAATGCGTGTTTATGGCATCAAAATAAGACAACACAAGATAAACCCTAATTCTAACATATGAGGGACAAACAAATAATTAAGGCGAAAATGCACTTTTTGTCCCTACGTTTTGGGCCAATTCTCATTTTGTTCCCTAAATTGATTTTGCTACTAATGTAGTCCCTAAAAAAAGAAAATCGATTCTATTTTGGTCCATGTCGTCAACCTACTAACGGAAGCCCCCTACTTGGTAGACGGAGAACCTGCTTGTTGATGTGGCGCTGATGTGGCCATTAAAATATTATTAAAAAAATTATTTGGTATTTTTTAAATGCCACGTCAGCATTTTAATTTTTTAAAAAAGCCATGTTAGAATTTTTTTTAGAATAAATTAAATTAAAAAACCTTAAATCTAATTTAATTAAAAATTTTTTTTAAAAAATTTCTTAATATTCATAATGTTCTTCATTTTACAACTTGTTCTTCATATCCTTCCCAAATCAAACCCAACAACCAAGAACTCAAACCCATCACAAGAACACAAACCCAGCAACCCAAGAACTCAAACCCAATTCACTTAGACATAAATGAAAATAAGAAGAAAAAACCAATCGCAACAAACCCAGATCAACACAATCAAACACAATCAAACCTAGATCAAACCCAGACCAACACAATCAATCCCAGATCCCGCCACCACTGACCAATACAATCAAACCACCACCACCCCGTCGATCAAAAACATTTCTCCAGAACATGAACTTCAGCTCAAAAACCCACAAAAATTCCAGAACATGACCACCACTACCACGGATCAGTCACTAAACCCACCGATTAGTTAACAAACCCACGCCAACAAAGTTACCAAACCCACTACCACCATTATTGATCAAACAAGAGAGAGGAAGAGGGATTTTGCAATCATCAAATGACCGGGACGGAGGTCGAGATTGAGCTTCATTGTGGTCGAGACGGTGACCAAGATGGAGGCCGAGCATTGGCAGCTCCACATGTAGTTCAGGGTGGTCACAGGACCACCCATAATTAATTATTATATATAAAATTTAAAAAATTTATGATTTTATTATCCTTAAAAAATATTTGTGACCACCTTAAAATTTTTTAAACTACCATTAGATTATATTTTCCTCTTATATCCTCCATACTTGCAAAATTTTAAGAAGATCAATAATTATGTCATCAATCAAATCTTTAAATTTTTAGTTTTTGTAGTCTAAAATTACAAAAAATTTAAGTTTATAAATCAAATAATAAATAACATCTGATTGACATGAAATTTGATATGCGTTTTAAGAACATAAAGAACATGCAATTCAACGTTTAGATTTTCAAAATATATAGCCACGTTATTTTGTTTAGTGAGAGTTGTAGTCTTAGGCTACAACATAGTTTGTAGCCAAACTTTGTTTTTAAATTTTGGTCCATTTAACAATATATTAGGTCCTTACAAACAAAAAGAAAAATCTCAATAAATTTTTTATCTAACTAAATTTTTGAAAGAGATGTAACTTGCAACATTATTAATGAGAATATCATGAAAAGATTTTAAAATAAGAAAATTTCTAGAAGAAAATTATCAAATTGTGTGTGTGTTTTGGTCAATATATGAAGTTTTATTTATTTATTTATTTATTAAATTTTGGTCAATAATGACCATCTTGAAAAATATTCCTAGAGCCGCCACTGAGGCCGAGACCAGGACAGAGGCCAAGATCGAGCAATCTGGATTTGCTATCACTAAAACATTCTCTCTAAAATCGCACTTTGAGCTCCACTCTCTCTAAACCACCCGACCTCCTTCCTCTGGATCTGCTTTAACCGCCAGCCTCATCTCTCTCTCTCTCTCTCTCTCTCAAATCATGGTTTAAAATGGTTCATGGTTTAAAATGGTCTAATGATAATAATAAAAAATGGTTTGATGATTTTTAAAGTAAATACACTTTTGACTAACACACTTAAAAAAAAATTAAATACACTTAAAACTAAAATGGTCTAATGATAAAGTTTTTTAAATTTTCTAATTAATTTAATTAGATTAATAAAAAAATCGTTTAAAACTAAAAAAGTAAAATTTTTGTTTGTTTTTGATTTTTTAAAATTAAAATTGAGGAATTAAATATTTTTTTTTTAATTTTTTATTAATTAAAATACTGAGGTGGCATTTAAAAAATGCCAAATAATTTTTTTAATTATATTTTAATGGCCATGTCAGCAAGCAGGGTACTCCGTTTGCCACGAAGGAGGTTTCCGTTAGTGGATTGACGGCAGGGACCAAAATAGAATTGATTTTCTTTTTTAAGAGACTACATTAGTAGCAAAATAAATTTATGGACCAAAATGAGAATTGACCCAAAATATAGGGACCAAAAAAGCATTTTTTCCAATAATTAAACATGTGAAATAGAAGCTTAAAAGCATGAACACATGAAAAAGGGGCTAAATAGAAGTATTGAATGGGAAAACAAAAACAAAAATAGAGAAAAAAAATTAGGGTTTCTAGGCTAGTTCATGTGCAACGCATGAATAACCCTGCGTACGAGGCAAGATTATGTGCATGTGGGTTTCTATCCAGAAACCCTAGAAACATAGCAAATAGGGCAAGGTTTCAGAATACGAATTCTGATAACCTAACATGCTTTTAAAACATACAACTACATATACCTAAGCTATATAAATATATTAATACATATTACAACAAAGAAACTAAAGCAAATAGGAAGATTAAAGTGCAAAAAGAAAAGAAAGGAGAAGGCAAAGTTTAGACTAGATACCTCGGAAGAAAAGCTCTTCAAGCTTGATTTTTGACTGTTCCCCTCAGTCAAATTTATTCACAATTCAATAAAAAGGTGATTAGTAATCTTAAACTCAAAGATCAAGGCCAGAAAAGGCCCAAATCAAAATAAAATTGACTTGAGGATGTTTTGTGAAAAAATCTTTTTTTGATTTATTATTTCTAGTGAATTTTAGTGTTTTTCCATGGGATTTCTATCTCTTTTGAAAATATACCATGTAAGACTACTTATAGTGTGAAAATAGGGGTTTGGAATGACAGACAATGTGGGATTCATTCCAAATCTCAACATTAATGCAGAAAAATTATCTTATTTATGTTTCTAGAATCCGCTATGCGTGCGCAAGATTGTGCCTGCGTGTGCATAACGAGAGTTTCCTTGTTTTACCTTCAAAAATATATTTATTTGCTCATTATAAGTTATATTTTTCATTTTAACATTTTTCAAGTTAATTTAACATCTGATTGGGCTCTAAACCAACATTGGGTCTTAGAATTCAGCATTATTGGGGAACAGGGGCCCGAGTCGTAAGTGGTACAAAATGCGGTGTCTACAACAATGTACTGAAGATCATTCTGAAGTGATTCAAGGAACCCAAGACAATCCCACTGAAATTGAAGACACACTACCCAAGGAGTATGAAAGTAGGCCTAATGATCAATAATTACAAATTCTGAATGATGCAGTGTCAGAACCAACAACACCTGTTTGAGAAAGGATACATGAACAAGGTGAGGGAAATATTTCTACTAGGTAGAATAGCACATCAACATCTTTGGGAAAAGGACCATTTGCAAGGGTTAAGTTAAATCACCATATTACCAGCATCTTGGGAAGCTTAAATGACAATAAGCAATTAAGATCAAAAGCACTGAACGTAATCACTCACTCTTGTTACTTGTCCCAAATAGAACCCAAGAAGGTAGATGAAGCTCTTGAAGATGCTGATTGGATAAACTCCATGCATGAAGAACATCATCAATTCGTTCGAAATAATGTGTTGGAACTGGTTCCTAAACCACAAGGTTTTAATGTAATTGGCACTAAATGGATTTTTAAGAACAAGTCTGATGAACATGGCATAGTTATAAGAAATAAATTGAGACTTGTTGCTTAAGGTTACACTCAAGTAGAAGAAGTAGACTTTGATGAGACTTTTGCACCTGTAGCTAGACTTGAGTTTATTCGAATTCTCTTGGCCATTACATGTTACTTGAACTTCAAACTCTATCAAATGGATGTGAAGAGTGAATTTCTGAATGGGATGTTGCAAGAAGAAGTGTACGTGGAGCAGCCTAAAAGATTTGTGGATCCACACAGACCTAATGATGTCTACAAACTGAAGAGAGCACTGTATGGTCTTAAACAAGCTCCTCGAGCTTGGTATGACAAACTGACTTCTTATCTTATGAAGAATGAATTTAAAAGAGGAAATGCAACTAGTACTCTTTTTATTCGGAAGGATAAGAAACGTTTTTTATGTGGCACAAGTCTATGTGGATGATATTGTTTTTGGCTATACTAATGAGAATCTTGCTAAGTCTTTTGTTGATGAAATGAAGAAAATTTGAGATGAGCATAGCGGGCGAACTCACCTACTTTTTAGGACTTCAAGTGAAGCAAACTGACAAAGGAATCTACATCAATCAAGCAAAATATGCCAAAAATCTTGTAAAGAGATTTAGACTAGAAAATGTAGCTCATGCTGAAACACCAAAGGCCACTAGCATAAAATTAGGGATTGATCCATTAGGTTAGCCCGTTGACATTACTTTATATATAAGTATTATTGGTTGTTAGTTGTATCTTAATGCTAGTCGTCCTGATATATCTTTTAGTGTTGGTATGTGTGCTAGATTTCAAGCTAATCCTAAAATGTCACATTTAACTGTTGTTAAAAGAATAATAAAATATGTGAATGGGACTAGTGATTTAGGTTTGTTCTATAGCAAAGAGTCAAATGTATCCCTTGCTAGATATTCTGATGCTGATTGGGCTAGAAATGCCGATGATAGAAAAAGCACTACTAGGTGGTGCTTTTATGTTGGAACAAATTTAGTTGCTTAGATGAGTAAGAAGCAAAATTCTGTCTCTCTGTCTACTGCAGAAGCTGAATATATTGCTGCAAGAAGTTGTTGCTCAAAACTTTTATGGATGAAAAAGCTTTTAAGTGATTATGCATATCACAGGAAACTATGGTTGTATATTGTGATAACTCTAGTGCTATTGATATCTCTAAGATTCTGATTCAATACTCTAGGATCTTGTAAAAGAAAAATTGTTGCTCTTGAGTATATCCCTACTAAACATTAGAATGCTAACATCTTTACCAAACCTCTTGATAGAAGTAGATTTAAGTCCCTTCATCAAGTGATTGGTGTTATCACATGCCCCTAGGTTTTTCTAATCCTCATGGTCCTCGTGCTTAATCTCTCAATTCTTTGGACCAAAATGTTTTTGTTTAGGATTTTTTTTTTGCACTTCATTCATGCATTTCATTCTAGGGTTGATTATGATGTTTTTAAGTTTTTTTTTTAAAGAAAAAAAAAAGAAAAAAGAATATTGCACACCACTAAGTGCGTAATTAAGGTTGACCAATGAAATTTGAATTTCATGACTGTGTACCTTGTTTAGCTTTGATGAGCTATTTTCTACACTTTGCTAGTTTGTGCTATGTAGTCCTTAATTGTGTGAGTTGTCTATAGTCTTTAAACAAATGATCTTGATTTTGATGTCACATATTTTGATCGTAAAGACTAGAAAATCCTAGGAGAAAGGCATAAATAACCATCTCACCATTGTTACTCGTCAATCATGAACACCTGTGTGAAAATCATAAAAGCCGTGCTCAGCAAGGCGTAGCACTTGCACAACAAGATTAAATGAGGTGTTATTCTCAAAAAAAAAAAAAAAAAGTGTAACAAGGGTATTTTCTTTTCTATCTTCTATATGCCTATGCATGATATCTTTGATTGTGTTCCAAAGAAAAATTTTTTTTAAAAAAAAAAAGAAAAGAAAATAAAAAGCAAAAAGAAACAAAATGCCTTTACATGATTGCAAGCGTGTTTTCTAGGAAATGTGAGAGTTATATGATGTAACTCTATAGGTGATAGTCATTTTCAAACCAATGTGATTCATGATGTAGAAAATTTGTTTGATTACTATCTACATATCATTTTTTCAGTACTCTATACACTTATTAGTTGCACACACTACACGCAAATCTATGCTAAACTTAGTACATATGATTTTGTGTTAACTAATATGGCCATTTGAAATTACTCATTGTGTGATGTTTAATACATTTTCTTTGGGTTGGATAGATTTTAAAGAGAAAATTCTCAAAAACTTGAGTGGAATATGTTTTTGAAAACTTTTGGAATCATTCGTGTGCATTCCATATTATGAAAATTGGTTTTCAGTTGTTTTTCTGCAAATTTTTTTTTCTTCAAAATTCTGGTTTTCAAGTTTTCGATCGATCAAACCTAATTCTCGACTGATCAAAAAAGTTGAATATTTAGGCCAAAACTCTTTGCCTCTTTCGATTCCTCCTCGATCAGTTGAAATCTGTTTAACTGTCCTTTCGATCACTACTCGATTCCTCTTGACCAATTGAAATTAGAATTTTTGAGGGTTCGACAAATTAGTTCTGTCCTTTTTCACCTACTCTCTTCGATTACTCTCGATCCCTTTTCTTAGAATTAGCTTCAAAAGTTTTCTCTCTCATATCAAGTAAGACTCTTTTATCCTTTCTTGTCATTAAAATTTCATACATTCATGCATAAATTTGTCATTTTCTCAAAAATTTTGAACTTAAAAAATTTGGGGATTTTGATGATTTTGGGTGTTCTGATTTGAAATAGTTAAAGGGTTTTTGTCTATGCATAATATATACATGATTCCTCTGCTTTAATCTGAAAATTTTCTTGGATTGTGAATTTTTTTTAAATTAAGGTACATGTGTTCTTGAGGAATTCGGGGATTTTTTTTCAATTAAGCAAAATTGGCTAAAATTGACTATTGTTGATGATTGATTGTTTGTTTATAACATGTTTATACCTGTTGTGATGATCAATTACTCAAATTGCATGTTTTTGAAAAATTAGGGTTTTTATTCATCAAAAACTGGATTTTTTTTCATAAAACTTGAATTTTTGGGTCAATTTTTCAGAATTATGAGAAAATTGAACTTTTTAATGCATTAATTCACGCATCATATGTGTCTATGCATCATACATCATGTAGTTTTTCAAGATTGCATATATAAATATTGTGTCTCTCTCTAATGCAGTCTGCCCTTGGTTTTTGTGTTTTGTTTTGTGTTTCCTTTCTTTCTTTCTTTAGATCCTTGTCATGGCTCCTAATAAATCTAGAAACATTAAGACCAAAGCCAAAAGAGTCTCTAAGTCCTCTTCTACTCTTGTTGAGGAATTTGACCGCACCAGGTTTCATGTGTTTCAAAATGCTTGAAAATTTGATTCTTGGGTTAAGAATAGGTCTATTTGGGTTGAGTGACAGGTCAATCTAGATGAGTTAGATTGTTTTGTATAGCAAAATCTAGAGTCTAGGAAATGGTTGCCTTTGTGTTTTGATCTTGTACCTCCTCCTGCTGCTTTGATTAGAGAATTCTATTTGAGTCTCTCTACTCATTTTGACTCATCTGGTGGTCATTACTTAACTACTTGGATTCGAGGTGAAGAATTTCAGATAACTAAGCAAATTGTGTCAGAAGCTCTTCATGTGCCACTTGTTCATCGACCTACCTATCTATACACTGAGTCTCTTCCTATTGATGATGTCATGACACTTTTTTGTAGAAGAACTGTCACTTGTGGAATTGAACCAAGACTTAGATCTCATGAATTAACTAAGCTAAATTATATTCTCTTTAGAATAACGTGTCACAACATCTTTTCTATCTACCATGTGCATACTATTCCTATAGATAGGTGTATCTTTCTGTATGCCCTCATCACTGATGGTCCCATTTGTTTTCCTTCTCCTTTCATTTAAACCATTGTTAAGGTGCATAGGAGCAAGTCTAGGAAATAAAGTCTATACTTTCCAGTCTTTATCCTTAGGATTTAAACTTCTTAGAGTTGGAAAACTTTCCTTCCCTAGAGTTGATCCATATCATTGCCCCTATAGGAGCCACCTTTCTTAGACAGTGGAGTGCACAAAAGAAAACTGTTGAGCCAAGTGTTAGTTCATCAAAGAGAACTCGAGTAGAGTCTACCATTGGAGATATGCCCGCTGAGGAGATTCCTTTTGATCCTACGGTTGCTATTGCTGAGGATGGTGTTAATGAGGTAGATGTTAATACTAGAGATGCTGAGCCTACTATTCCTCCTCTTCCTCTCTCTCTCTTTGTGCTATGATGGAGATGTTTATGATGACTCAAGCAGCTCATGGACAACTTCTAGATGAGCTTATTTCTAAGGTTGCTATTTTGAGAGCAGATTTTTTTGAGTATAGGAGTGCTTTTCCACCTCCTTCACCCTCTGATCCTATATGGTTGCCTTTGGCAATTCGTAACAAAAAGGAGGAGTAGATAGCCCTTGCACTTAGGGGGAGAGCGGATTTTGTAGCTTTTGTAGCTAGGGAGAGAATAGATGATATTTTTTTGATGTATATTTATTTTTATCTATTGTTCTTGTTTCAAAAACATGATATGTTTTGTTGATACATTGATTATATTGATGGTATTGATGATGTTCTTCATTTGATATCTAATCCTCTTTTACGTTTTGTGAATTCAAGTTCAGTTTTTAGTTTTTGGCTTACATTGTATTTTTCACACATGCGTTTATGGTTTGTTTTCAATGTTTTAGGAATTTACAAGTTCATTCTTTCATCTATTGCCTATTTTTGCAATTGATAGATAGTAGATTATGCTAGAATTATATTAGGGCAATACCTTGTAATTGGGTTAGTTCTTGAATTGAGCAATTCATGATTATGTGTGTTTTGTTACAGATTTCCAAAGGGAGAGATTGTTAGGTTCTAAATATTTAGGATTAAATGTTTAGTTTCCAAATTTATGTATTTTGACAAATCGAGAACAAAAACATGTCTTGATTAGGTATTAGACATTGCTCAAGTTTGTTTAAGTTAAGATTCAAGAACTATCAAGCTGTAGTAAGAAGAAGCAAGCTACTCTGAAGCTCGACCGATCAAAAGATAGGTTCAACTGATCGAAAATCATGTTCTGTAGATTTTAAATCAAGCCCAAGCTCGCGAAAACAATTTAGAGTTTCAGTCCAACACTACTAGGTATAAAAGTAAAACCCTAATTACGTTTTAGAAGCTCTTGGAAGACTTATGAGTTACTCCTGTGAGATTTGTGAGGTTTTTGTAACCTTTTAACTCTACAAGTGTCTACCGAAATGAGATTTACAATCAAGAACTGATGGAAACAAGTTTCTTCATAAAGATCTACTGTTGATGGTGATTTGAAACCTTTGAATGGGATCTCAAGTCACAAACGTGGGAGTTTGTGTTAAGCAAATTCAAGATAGAAGAGTCCGTAGAGTCGAAGCTGCCTGTGGTCGTGTTAGTAAGTTCTACAAGAGGTAGCTTTAAATTTGGGGTTTAAATCTATTGTAAACTTCCTTTTTAACATAGTGGATTTGTTTATCTTGAGGATAGCTAGGTTAAATACTCCCTAGGTTTTTACCTTGAAAAGGTTGGTTTCATTGGTTTTTTTAGGTCATTATATTACTGTCTTCTTTACTTTTCCACACTAAATAATATGTTTGCATGTGTTTAACCTAGATCTCATAATTAATCCAAGTAACTACTTGACTAATTCATTAGGTTAAACTAATTTGTTTTAAAAGGGGTCTAAATAGAACAAACAAGATAGATGTTTGAAAAATTAACAAGCAAATTGTTAAAAAAAATAAACCATATACAGTACTGTACTTACCACATTAGGAAATGAATAAGAATAAGCCAGATACATTTGCGTACTATGATATTATTAGTTTATTTTGGAGAGAGAGAGAGAGAGAGAGAGAGAGAGAGAGAGAGATATGGTGTGTAGACCGTGGGAAGCCGGGGTCAATGATGGAAAGGTGGCGGGGTTGGTTATACAAAAAATAAGTTACTTCCAACTAATTTTAGCATTTGAAGTTTTCTATCATTGTAAAAAACAGCCAAAAATGTTTTATTCAAATTAATTTAAGGTCATTCTAAAGAGTATAAATCAATTTTAAATTGTTTGACTAAATTACGAGAGAAATGTTATGTCCACAACATTTTCACAACAAATCTTTAAGTGTTACATTTTATTGGCCGTTAAAAAAGTAATTTTAATGGTGGATTCAAATTAGAACCAATAATAACTTTCCAATTACGATTTATTGTAAAAATATTGTAAATATAGCAGTACTTCTCAAATGTTATAGATGGTCAAATTAACGATTTAAACTGGCATAATTTAAGAAAAATGATAACTAAAGCTACCTACATGTTTAAGATGACAAGCCTAAACCTAATAAAGGTTAAAGACCATCCTTAGTTTGCAAACCAAGTATTTAGCTTGTGCCACAATAAATATATTAACAAAGTATTTTACATGTACAACAAATTTATTAGCCATATATAATGTATGGTTAGTTTAGGATTTAGTATCCTAAAAACGTCTCACATTGATTTCATTATAAAATTGTATTTAGTATAATAAAGGTATAGCTAATAAGGGCTTTCTTATGTGAACATAGGATGAACCATGTAATCCACACCTTCCCTCTATAAATAATTCTATCATCTTCTTAAGATGGTCAAGATCAAGTGGCAACAAACTTTCATACATATATCTATCTTCAAGCTATATTAAGGAGAAAAAAAATAAAGCTAGTCTCAACAAGTGGAGAACAATTGATTAGAGTATGAATTACTAAATGGAGGTCATCAAGTTTATTTTGAATAACAGTTTTATTAATATACATAAATTTGCATCACGATCTTTTTTCACATATCTTTCTAACTTAATTTCATATTGAGGTGAAAATCATCTTTCACTCATCAATTTCTCATCATTTTATTAAGTTCTCAAGGATACGTACAAAAGTCTATGCAAAAATGTAAACCGTATAGGTAAAATGTATATGTGCCAATGTGCCATGCATACACACAATGGCTCAAAATTGAATAAATATTAAAATTACTTTCAATTTAATTACAAAAATACTATCAGAAATTAAATTTTAATTAATATTTAAAAACTGATATCTCTATATATTAGGAGGGTTCAGAAAGTTAGTCATGGCTTCAAAAAAAAGTCAAAAATATCCCTAATCTAATTAGATAATCATTGTTCTTAAAAAATAAAAATGGGGTTAAAATTGTATTTCAACAAAATTAAAAAAAAACTATCAGAGAAATTTTTTTTCCTAAAAATTAGCACACTATCTATTTAAATATATCTCACGTATGTTTGATACAATTTTTTCCAAAAATTAACACACACTAAACCCAACAGTTTACTCAATTTCAAATCATAAATTTTAGTTTCTTAAAAATTCATTCAGCTCACTAATAATAGATAAATTCTTGTGTAACCTCACTAATAATAGATAAAATTCAAATTGAAAAATTACATTAAACTCAAAATAAAAAAAGAGCATTGTCACACGTGCGGAACATGTGTGATGAGGCTAGTATCAAATTATAAGATTTGAAATATCTTTAAGAGCATCCACATTGGTGGTGCTAAATTTTTTAGCTTTTAGCACTTAAAAAAGTCACTTTATCTATTTTAACTTACTATTTCATAGAGCTACAAGACACACCAACCCATCCCAACTGTTCACTTAGCCGGAGCTAGAGCATGTAGAGAATCAGTGGCAACGGGAATCTTAATTGGTGGCGGCGGTGAGGGCTCCGCAGCCAACGCAAAGAGGAGAGCCACGACGACACTCAAGATGTCCTTGGTGCGGTTACAGAGGGAGCTGAAGTTGTAGGAAGCGAGGTGCTGTTGGTAAGGAATGGCATGGCTTGAGAGAGAGAGAGGGAGAGAGAGATAAGATGAAAGAAAAATGAATAAAAAAGAGAAGAGCAATGGGAAAAAAGAATTAAAAAATATTAAAAGCAAGTTGCCAAATGTTTAAACTATTGCACCACTAATGTAGCACAACATTTTGTAGTTTGTGGTGGTAAATATAGTATTTTAGCAATATGCCTCCACTAATACCGATGCTCTAAGCATGTAGTTAACGGGTGCTCTAAGGGGTGTTCACCAAACTGTAAAAACTGCACCAAAATGGCATAATTGCACCACATCGCAAGTAACAGTGCACCGCACCGCACCCTCACTATATATTAATATATTTATTTTTTTAATATTAAATATATTATTAATAGTTTAATAACCATAGTTTAAAAAAAAAAAATTTAATAACCCTAACAAGTGTTGATTAGTAAAGCCAGCCCAAAATAAAGAAAAACTAGCTTAATGGTTTAAAACTTGGCCCAAAACAAAGGGAAAAATCAGTTTTAGGCTGGGCAAGAAAAGCCCAAAATTTGGAAATCATACCGACTTCAAACCGCATCTTATACGCCGCACTGTACATGTGCAAAAATGAGGTGCGGTGCGGTTATGATTTTAGCTAAACTCTAAACTATATCATACTGCACTGCACATCTTTGATAAATATAACAAAGATGAGGGGAATTTTGAATTTTGAATCTTTTTTTGATACAAGATAGAATTTCTACTCTAGCCTAATCTAAGTATATATGTGTGTGAAACTCCCTCCTGGAGACTTGAACCCCGGCCCTTGCCTCCAACACCTCACAAGCATTTATACTTGTGGAGTGACCACTGCATCAAGGGTGCGCGGTAGTGAATTTTGAATCTTGATTCTTTTTATTAAGGAGAATAGTTAATGTCAATGCCATTAAATTATGGTACTTGACTTTAACATCACTCTTAAGATAGCATTTAAAAGAAAATAAATGATATAAAGAATGTGAATTAATAATAAAGGAATATTAGTATTTTAAAATAGAGAAATGGAGGTGATATGATAGTTGAAACTTGCAACGCATACATTGATACATATCAAGAATAAAGGCTTTTTAGTGCATTTGAGAAAGCTGGATTGGTAAGACTATAACCCCCATCAACAACCAGGTTCAATCCACTCACATACTTAGACTCATCACTCCCCAAGAATAGTGCTGCCTCAGCAATATCTTTAGGCTCCAATACCACTCCTTTCAAGTTTGCAGTCGATGAAACCACATCCTCCACCTTCTTCTTCTCCATCTTCCCCAATGCATTCGTTAGCAAAGGAGTTGCATTTGCAAAAGGAGCCACACAATTAACTCTTATTCCATATTGTTCCAACTTCACACTCAAGTTCTTTGCCATTCCCACCACAGCATGCTTTGATGCCACATATGAATGTGAAATATCATCGGCCAATATTGAAGCCAGGCTTGAGGTGAAGAGAATGCTTCCTTTCTTTGCTGGAATCATAACCCTAGCAGCATGCTTGGTACCTAAGAAAGCACCGAAAACGTTGACATCTAAAACCCTTTTGAAATTATCGTTTTCTGATTCTAAAATTTGTGATTCTGCTTTGCCTGAAATGCCAGTGTTGTTGAACATGATGTCTAGCTTTCCATACTTGGATACAGCCATGTCCACGGCCTTTTCAACATTAGATTCATTTGTTACATCACAATGGATGTAAGAGATGGATTCAGAGCCAATATTTTTGCAGACTGAGTGGCCAAGCTCATCTTGGACATCTGCTATAAGGACATTAGCACCATGTCGAACAAAAAGCCTTGTAGTGGTCTCACCTATGCCACTGGCACCACCAGTTATTAACGCTACCTTACCTTTTAATCTTCAAGGACAAAGAAATGAGGAAACTAACATTTATTAGTCTAAACTCTTAGCTAGTTTTTTTTTTTTTTTTTTTTTGAGCAAAACTCTTAGCTAGTTTTTAATATAACATAAGTGATATAAAGAATGTGAATTAGAGAATACAAAGTTTATAAAATGTTGTTATAATTTTACCTTTTGGTGATGGGAGTTGCCAAAGAATTAGCATTCATCTTTTCCTTAAAATTGATGGGAAATCTTTGCCAAATTAAAGATGTGAGTTATGTTCGTGAATGTCCCCTTCATTGTTCGTAGATACTTTATAGAGAGAGATGGTGTGTAGACTGTGGGAGGCGGGGCCGGGGATGGAGAGGTGGCAAGGATGGTGATACAAAAAATAAGTTACTTTCAACTAATTTTAGCATCTGAAATTTTCCGCCATATCGTAAAGGACAGCTGAAATAGCTGATGTCTTATTCAAATTAATTTAAGGTCATTCTAAAGAGTATAAATTAATTTTAAATTGTTTGTCAAAATTATAAGAGAAATGTTATGTCCACAATATTTACATAACAAATATTTATGTGTTACGTTGTTATTGGTCATTTCTAGTGGGCGAAAAGTAATTCTAGTGGTAAATCCAAATTGGAACTAATAATAACTTATCAATTAGCTAGGATTTTTGTTGTGAAAATATTGTAAACGTAGCACTTCTCAAATTATAAAGCATCTAAACTTAGGCATCTGAAAAGAAAGTTCCTGGCATTAAACCAAACTTTGCGTCTAATTAGATCACAAATCTTATCTACATGTTTAAGATGACAAACCTAATCCTATTTACATGTTTAAGATGACAAGCCTAATCCTAAATTTATATGTATCTAAAAGCTGAGACATAGAATTTAACGTTGTTGTACTCCTATTGAGCCACCTCATCAGCCACGTCATACCTTTTTTTTTTTTTTTTTAATTTCCTTTATGATTTTTCTATTTTTATTTTATATAAAATAATTAAATATAGTTAATTGACAAACCTATTAATGCACTTCATTACTATTCAACATGTTACTATTCATTTGTTTTAAATGCAAATATTTGACTATTCAGCTACACAAATTGATTTCAATTTTTCCTTTTCTTCTTTCGAATTTCAATTAATTGTTAAAATTAAATAATTCATTGTCATTTAGTGGATATATGCACATGTTTACTATTCATTAGATGCAAATGTTTAATTATATTCAACTATCCAAATTGGTTTCAATTTTTCGTTTTCTTCTTTCTAATTACAAGTAATTCAATATTTAAACTTTCATCTTCCTATTCTTAAAAAAAAAAAAAAAAAAAACTCTTCTTCTCTTCCTCCAACCTTTCCCCTCACTTTTTGCCTCTTTATCTCCCTACTACTCTTTAATTTACCGTCAAACTTTCTTCATCATTTCCTCTTTCTTATATTTTAACTCTTGTTCTTTCCATCTTATTTTGTATAAATTTGATATCATTTATTTGATTCAATCCATATTTTTTTCCACACAAAAACTGTAAGTTCTCTCTCTCTCTCTCTCTCTCTCTCTCTCTCTCTCTTACTTGATTTTTTGGTCTTTTTTATAACTCTAATTTAGGTTGATGGTTTTTTTTTTATTTAATTTTTTGGTATTGCATTTTTTAAATTTCCTATCACAAATCACTCTTATAGCTTTGGTTGAATTTTGGTTTGGGTTAATATGTAGGTTTTTTAAAAAATAGAAATTTGAGTTTATATCAAGATAAAATATATATGGCTACGAATGTGAATATGCCTACTAATGGACTTCTACTGAACAGAGAAGTATTTACAATGTTTTTAGCTTCAAATACTTTTTTGGTAATGTGAATTTGAGAAAGAAAAAAGGGTAGGCAAAAAATGTATGATTTTTCATAATCCCCTATGTCTTGAAGAAAGTTGAGGGTCTATTAGCCTCCCTTCTACTAGAATTTTGTACAAAAAGCTTTTTGCTATAAGTTCTTTGACTTTTTGTTATTTTGTAATTGCTCTATTGTCTATATTGTGACAAAAAGTGAATAAATTTTTTATTTATTTATTTGTAGAGTATCAAAAAAGTTAAAAAAAATATCCATGATAGTATTTTGTATTGTTACATCCCATGTGTTTGGTAAAATTTCTTTTAGAAATCTTATATGTTTTTCTCAAATCTATTTATTATTTTTATTTTGGTAATTTTATTACAAATAATTAGCATCTCCACCATCAAGTTTTTAGTTAATCTGAACTTTCTTGGTAAGCTTTTACTTTGCTAAGTTGATCATCTTTACTAAAAATTCCAAAAAGAGAATAAGATAAAATATAATTTACTTTATAGCATCATTATGGTATTAATGTTTTTATGTATAAATACTTAAGGAACTTTTTCTTTTTTCCATTTTATTTTATTTTATATTCCATTTTATAATATATAATTTATTGATAATGATTTATTGCATAGTTATCTTTATTTACTTTTTTACTTAGTTTCAATTATGAGGAAGAAAGAGATATGGATTTATGTTTTTGAGAAAAATATATCTATAAGAGTTAAATCACATACATCTGTATAGTAATAAACAAAGTATACATAATTACAACTTGGTCTAATAGTTCTCATACTATCAATTTAAAAAAAAAATAGAATTATTGCATTGTGTTTTCTTATATATCTCACTGTATATAATACCTGACTACAAAATATATTTTGTTACATTACAAAAAATTTCTAATTTAAAACATAATTTCAAATAACACATATTGAATTTTTAATAACATTCAATCTAATATATTAATTCAATAATTATCTAATAAAAAATAATCATATCATATTTTCCCACGCATTGTGCAGGTCTGCGACTAGTTTATATATATTATTACTAAAAGCTGAAGCGTAGCATTTAATGTTGCTACGCTCAGGTGGAGCCACATTAGTTGCCATGTCATTACCATTCTTTTTCCTGAATTTGTCTTACAATTTAAAATTAGTTTTCTTAAATTTAAAAATACTAATAAAAAGAAAATAATTCCCAACCCTTTGTCTTCCACGGTTACAACTTTAGATGGCAACCATTTATCTTCTACGGTTACAATTTTAAATAGCAACCCTTTGTGTTCTACAGTTACAATCTCAAACGACAACCATTTAGCTTCCTAACGCTAAACTTTGGCTTTCTAACTCTTTCATCTCATCCTCTCCTCACACTATATTAATACTGAAAAGTTAGATGATTTAGTTTAGGTATCTCTAAATCTCAGTTCCTTTTGACCTCTATTCTTGTAGCTGCCTACATAATAGGTCAATGTAAGGATTAGATCAATAGTGTTGTTCTTTTTTTTATTGATATTTTTTTTTCTTTTTTAATTTTGTTACTACCTCTTTTGTGTTGTGGGTTATATATGAGTTTATGTGTATTCAAGTTGGGTATTTGTATTGATAGATGATTGTTTGTTTCTACGTTTAAAATTGATTTATTTTTTATTTTTTATTAATGTTTGAGACAGTAACATTATCGGTTTATATTGTGTAATCCGTGTGATAGAGTTTTTGTAGTATCCGTGTGATAGAGATTTAGTAGTTAGAAAATTGAATGATAGAGTTTTAGTAATATCGTGCCTGCAGAAATTCAATTGAAAGATGTAATTCGTGTCTGCAAATATTCAATTTGCTAACTACTAAAATACCTTAGCAAATTGAATTATAGAGTTTTAAATTCAATACTATACTCAGAACATGATATTTCTCTTTTTTTCTTGGTCTCCTCATTTAAGTGAATCCCTCCTTCATCATTGAAATCAATTTAGAATTCCTTCTATTAGCTTTGATTATACTCTTGGTTATATCATAGAAAACTGTTTTTTGACATAATCTTTTTATGGTAATTATCGTCATTTTTGTTGTAGTTGAATCAAAATAAGATTATGCTAGATCTGCATAATTAGTAGTTGTTGCATCTTCATCATTATCACAAGTTTAAAATAGAGATTACCTTCATCAATAGTTGTTGCGTCTTCTTTATTGCCAAACTTGATCATCTTGACAAACCTTTTATTTATCTGATTGTACCACATGTATTTATTTACTTATGGATTCTATTTGATTGTAAGATTTTTATGTCTTTTGATATAAATTAACCAGCTGGTATGTTAGCCAAACTGCTTGCTTCTTCAGTTTTTTTTAATCTTTTACTTTGCCTCCAACACTATCGTAATCGGTTGTCTCTTTAATGACATGTTCTATCTCAATCGCTATATATATATATATATATATATATATATATTGTTTTGTAAGATCCATGCAAGAAAGAGTTTAAGATGCTTGCTATGTTAATCTCTCAAATTTTTTACAGTATGAACAACTTGCGTTATTAAAGTAATTACCGAATATTTTATATCAATAGTTATTTGTTAATAGGTGTTTGACAACTTTAGAATATGAAATGTTTTAGGTAAAGTAGGTATATAACAACTTTAATTTTGTTAATTTTTGCTTTCTAAATTACTAATAGTAATTTATCATGTTAAATTGGTAGTTTATTTGTATATATTAATAAGCTACAATGTTGTAATGTTATTTAATTTTTTTTTCTTCCAATTTGTGAGGTTTAATTCAAATAATTTTGAATAAGTCCTCTGAAATCAAATTCAATACAAAAGAAATTTTGTTAGGGATTCTGTAAGGCTAAGGGGAGCTTGAAGATAATATAAGTTTTGGCTTCATATAATATACTTATGTTGTGAGCATTAGTTGCAATAAGTAGTATTGTAGTAACTTAGATATTAAACTTTAGATACAACACAAACAGCTAAGGATAACGACATTCACTAATATTTGTCTTTTAATTTAAATGGTATTTTGCATAACTACTTTGCATTCATTAGATTTCATTTTCAATAATTTTCCTGTGCATCGCACGGGTTAGTGACTAGTTCCTAATAAAAGCACAAGACCATCCTTAGTTTGCAAGCAAAGTATTTTACTTGTACCACAAATTTATTAACAAAGTATTTTATTTGTACAACAAATTTATAAACTATATAAAATGTATGGTTAGTTTAGAATTTAGTATCCTATAAATATCTCACATTGAGTTCATTATAAAATTGTATTTTGTATAGTAAAGATGTAACTATTACAGGTTTTCTTATGTGAACGTAAGCCTAATCACATAATCCACTCATTCCCTCTAAAAACAATCCTATGATCTTCGTAAGATGGTCAAGATCGAGTGGCTACAAAATTTCGTACATATATCTATTTTCAAGTCATATTAAGGAGAAGAAAAATAAAGCTAGCCTCAGCAAGTGGAGAATAGATGGTTGAAGTATGAATTACTAAGTAGAGGTCATCAAGTTTATTCTAAAACCAAAAATAAAAAAATATGCATACATAGTAGCATGACGATACCGAAAAATATGGGCTTTCAAAACTTATAAGAAACCTTAGAGCAACAAAAAATTAAATACTTATATATATATATATATATATATATATAATATATACACATGAAATTGATGTTTATATGTAATTGATATTTAGGAAGATAATATTGTTGATTGGAACCTCTAACTCTATCTATCTATCTTTATACAGTAAGAGTTTATATTAAGTATGATAAACTTTCTTCTTGTCAGGACGAAGCTTAATTGGAGTGGTGACTCATATAGACCTCTTATAATTTTGAAATGCTATAAGTTTTCTTTGCATTTAATGACCTTTTTTTTTTAATGAAAAAGATGGAGGACCTTTAAAAAATTTATTTCCACTATTACACATATGGCCTTGTTGTAATAATTACAAATAATATCCTTTTTAATTTGGTCTCCCAATTCAAGATTTGGGTTTAATCCACTCTTATAAATGTGCGTTTGCTTATGTAAAGATATTAATATAATAAAAATAAACGATACACATTAAGACGCCATGGGGTGGTGGCGCAGTTGGCTAGCGCGTAGGTCTCATAGCTATATCGAGTTATCCTGAGGTCGAGAGTTCGAGCCTCTCTCACCCCATTTTTTGTTTTTGAGCGCTGACAAAAAAATTTCATGATATATATATATATATATATATATATATATATAAAATTATAATTATAATTTTAGCAAGCCCCCACCACAGGCTATCATACAGAATAAAGAAACAAGTGTGTAAATTGCTTGGCTTCCCGATAAAACATGCTCAACTTGGTTTTGTTTGGGATCATTTTCAGATGGTTCATACAATGAAGAAACATAGGTTCCATCAAGAGACTTTTTGCTTGGTTATTTCTAGGCATATTAACAATGCATTTAACATCAAGTTCAATTGGTTGCTCACTTGGTAACAATGCATTTAGCATCAATGTGCAGGGAGGATAGGCCTAGGTTCAGAGCAAGCAAAAGGTCATCCTTCAGTGCACTCAATTCTGGCAACACACTAGTTTTATGTCCCAAAGATCATGTAAAGCTTTTTACCCAAATTCCAAATGAGGAGCCATAGATCTTGAGCTCAACCCACCTAGGAGTGGGTTTAGCCCAATTAACGGCTATAGAGGAACAATTCAATCTAGTAGAAGGATTGATGGTTATTTTATAAAATTCGATTCCTTTTTGTAGACAATTTCTTGTTTGAAAGGGTTAGAGTTTCCTATGTAACTATAAATTCCAAATACCTATATCTTCATAACATGCACAGATTTAGTGCAAAAAAATTTGAGCCAGTCCCTCCAACCCAATGTAAAGAAAAAGAGCAAAAAGTAGTAAGTGGAATAGTCATCTTTTCCTAGAAGTCTGTTGCAAATGGACAGTCACTAAGGACATGTCCTATAGATTCTATTTTGTTATTGCAAATGGTGCATACGGGTGATACTACCTCTGGAGCTCAGTATTTCATAAACAGAGGCATTGTTACGAATACACAGAAACCAAACGAAATACTTAACACAATGTGTGGTTTGTGTCTGCCAAACCCAACTGCCCAAGATGGGAGGTAGAATCAGGGGCTTAAAGCCTATTACATTCATTGTTGTTGCAAATTAATTTGTAATAATTTTAGTATTTTTTTTTTCAAAATCGAACAATCTCTTAGCTTTCGCTTTAATATGTTAAAATATAAGATATTAGATATATTGTAGATAAGCAGGAAACAGAAATTAGGGAGAACTAGCCGGGAATTTTCCTTCTCAGGGAGGAGTACCGCCTTGTTTAGAAGGCTTTGGTTAGGTGACAGATAGATGCATCTTATAGCTAAATCCTTCACTAGGAGAGTTGTCCAATAGCTTCATTCAGTCACCAAAATGAGAGAGAGAGAGAGAGAGAGAGAGAGAGTTAGTTTTAGACTTTTAGCACGCTGACTGAAACCCACAACCACCTACAAAGTTGGCAAACCATAGAAAACTATAGGCGTAGGGAACCATGTGAAATCCTGGAATGGAGGCAAGACTCACACAGAGAGTGAGACCAATTTCTGATTGTTAGCTAGCAAAAATTTGGAAAGGGTAGGAACAGCTGAAAGCCTTTATCCTGGCCATGGAAGCTTTAGGTAGAATGTGGCATCAATTGCTAATCAACAAAATGATCATGAAACAGAAAATACAGCCAAGTCAATCAATTGTCTCTACTGTTCAATAGCATATCCCTGTTCTGATTTTAAGCCATTAGATTTAGAAACTAATTTAGCACAAACATGAAGTGAAAATTTGCAGCAATAATTTCCAAACCACATATATAAATGCAAATCTAATCATGACAAAAACCATTTATAAAATTTTCCATTTAACATTAATGTTCACAAAATCCTCAAACCACAAGTAAAAATATGACATTAGTACAATCAAGCCAAGTTTACAAAATGAAAAATGAACACTGACACTATACACATGCTATGAGATACACGCATACATCTGGGCACTGTATGTCTTCCTGTAACGAAATGTAGCAAAACATAACCCATAAGAGTTGCAGTGCCTGGGTGAAATGGACTGATATTATTTTATTATTTCAATTTTTTGATAAGTGAGCTCCAAAGGACCGAAATGATTTTTCTTTTTCTTTTTTACGAAGTTTAGCACCAGTTCCCATATAGCAGCATTTCCCGAATAAAGACCACAAACAAAATTATACCTAATAGGAATTTGGCAAAATACACTGAGGGCGGACTAGATTCATGGCCTTGTAGAGACGTCTCTCGGAAAATGAGGGAATCCTTCCGATCACTGCTTGCTGACCTAACCTTTTTCAACTTAGGACTATTATCTGCAGTGGTGCCTTGAACCATTTTCTGCTCTTTGTCAGATTCCGTAATGGATCTTTCATTCTGGGGCAGATTAGTAGTAATACTGAGTCTTGAAGCATCTTTGGCCTGCAAATAGAAATCCTATGGAGTCAAAACATAATAATAGCATATACATCCTGAATTTTTTTTTCTTCCGTTTAAAACAATCTCAGTAGAGACAATAAACCATTCATGTTCCGCTGCAGCTAAATCCTCTCACCTGGTCAATGGATACTACTTTAAGACTGCTATTCTTCAGGTGGAATTTTCTAGGAGCAGCTCTCTGTTCTACAGAGTGGCGGGATCTTGGTTGACATTGAAGCTTCAAGGTTCCTATGCTTGGAGGAGATCGTTGACCCTGTGATTGAGTGCTGAGCACATGACGGATATCTGCAGCTGAGTCGACAGAAGAAGAACCATCAACACCATTTCTTTTTTCTTTGTACTGGCCACGGTTAGACGAGGATGCAGTTCCACTGTTAATCATATGCATTTGCTGGTTCTGTAACAAATAGAAATGAACGCGAAATTTAGATTTCCAAGCATCCTAAACAGGAAGGATTGGCCTATGACACGTACTGCTCTGTATTGTTGGGGTGTGGATCCCATTTCTATTTTCTTAGCTGTGTCTTACTTCTCCATTGTCCGTCCGTACATACCGCGTATGGAATCTGGACTTGCGTTTCAGAATTCTGTTCTGTTTTGCTGCTAAAAACACCATAGTAAAATAATTTTTAAATATATAAATAGTGCAGTTAGGGCTGTCCAGACCCGACCGGAGCCCGACAACCCGGCAAACCCGCCCGACGCCAACCCGATTCCGGCCCGAACCGAAGGCCCAGTCGGTCGGCGGCGGGTCGCCGTTCTCAAGAACCGACACCGGCGGGTCGGGTGGCGGGTTTGCTTCTCCAAAACCCGAGCAACCCGAACCCGACCGGAGTTCTATAAAATATCCGGCCAAATCCTGCAAAATCAAGCCAGATCCGGCAAGATCTCGACCAAATCTGGTGAGATCTCGACCAGATCCGGCTAGATCTAGTGGGATTTAGCCAGATCCGGCCAATTCCAGCAATTTTTAGTGAAAATTTTCAGATCCCAGCGAAAAAAAATGCAGATACCGGCGAGATTTTCCAGATTCCGGCATGATTTTCCAGATTCCGGCAACTTTTTCCAAATTCCGGTGACATTTTTCAGATTCCGGTGATTTTTTTTTTCAGATTTCGAAGATTTTTTTTACTCCGGCAACCGACCGACCCGACCGAAGCTCACCCTCACCCGAAACCGACTCGACCGATTTTTCCGGCGGTCGGTTTCGGGTTGCTCTGCCCTCCACCCGACGCCGGCGGGTCGAGTCCGGGTTGGGCCCAAAACCGACCCGGCCCGACCCGTGGACAGCCCTAAGTGCAGTGAGAGTCATTTTTAATGACGCAAATTAAGCTTCACGTTTTGTGGAGTATATAATAATTGTACATGTACATTTGGTCAAGGGTGCTGTACAATATTTGGTTCATTTCATTATGTCCATTTGTTTTCAATAGTTTATTTTTATAAGGGTAGTGTTAGCGGGAATGCAAGGTGCTCTAAGCAATTTTATGTCAATAAAGTTAATTTTTTTTCAAATTTTTGACTAATTTTATAGGGTGTGGAGCTAATAAAACAAATATTTAAATTTCACTCGTCACTTCAGTATTATTTTCTATCATTTCATCAATTTATTCTAATTTTTTATTAGGTAGACCTCATAATAAAACATCCTTAACAAAAACCTTACGGGATACTCGTTAACATTTCTCTTTTTATAACAAAAATTAAAAAGGTAAAAGTTAATAGTTTTTTTTTTTTCCTTCTAAATACTAAAAGAGTTAGGATCATATTTTTATATAGTTAGTATATCTTATGATAAAATGCACTTTATTTATATTTGAGTAGTTATATGTAGATTCAAGAATATAATGAACAAAGATAAATTTACTATCAGTTTTATTATATAAATTTTACAAATCGATGTCATAATTCACTCAAAATAAATATAATTTAATAAAATAAAGTAATTATATTTTGCCCTCGACATCCAAACAAAACGACAATTTTAATATGGTGAGCAAAGTTTGTCATGATATGTAATTAGAGTATAATTAGGTTAAGCTGGGTGTTGTTTTAGGTAAAAATTTATTTTCAGCCTTTATAAATGTTTGCTTGGGTATTTTCAGTTACTTTATTTACTAAATATATATATATATATATATATTTTTTTTTTTTTTGAAAAACAAACACACACAAAAAAGAGGGAAATAGATTCTAACATAAAAAAAAATTACTAAATATAATATAAAAAAAAAAATTATAGTTTTTACTTTTTAGTAACCTTTAGAGTATTATAATTATAATGTATGACAAAAAGCTAAAAAATAATATGTATATATATTTTTTAAAATGTAGTTTTGTTTTTTCTAAAAAAAAAACTGAGACAAAAAATTTAAAATTTAAAAGCTAAAGTTAAAAGTTTTTGCCAACTTAAACTTTACATAAGATTAGTTTTATAAAATTCTTGTAGCGCCCTCCCAAAATTAAATTGCACATCGAATATGCCCCCAATTATAAATTCATATCAATTTATTCTTTTTATACTATGGCCAGCCTAAAATAAAATTTTTGGTTGGTCTCTTTGTTTATGGATGATGTGTCAGACTTTCAATAACATCTCTTTCTTAAACTTTTTTTTTCTTTTTCTTTTTTATTATTATTTAAATTCTAATGAATAACATCTCCTTCTTTAACAAGTAGTAGTAATAAACAGGGGCATTGTTATGAGGACAGAGCCAAACAAAGTACTTAACACAATGTGTGGTTTGTGTCTGCCAAATCAAATTGCCCAAGGTGGGGAGGTAGATTCAGGGGCTTAAAGCCTATTACATTCATTGTCATTGCAAACTAATTTGTAATAATTTTAATATTTTTCATTCAAAATTGAACAATCTCTTAGCTTTCGCTTTAATATGTTAAAATATTAGATATTAGATATATTGTAGATAAGCGGGAAACAGAAATCACGATTTTAGGGAAAACTAGCCGGGAATTTTCCTTCTTAGGGAGGAGCACCACCTTGTTTAGAAGGCTTTGGTTAGGTGACAGATAGATGCATCTTATAGCTGAATCCTTCACTAGGAGAGTTGTCCAATAGCTTCATTCAGTCACCAAAATGAGAGAGAGAGAGAGAGAGAGAGAGAGAGTTTTAGCACACTGACTGAAGCCCACAACCAGCTACAAAGTTGGCAAACCATAGTAAACTATAGGTGTAGGGAACCATGTGAAATCCTGGAATGGAAACAAGACTCACACGGAGACCAATTTCTGATTGTTAGCTAACAAAAATTTGGAAAGGGTGGGAGCAGCTGAAAGCCTTTTTCCTGGCCATGGAAGCTTTAGGTAGAATGTGGCATCAATTGCTAATCAACAAAATGATCATGAAACAGAAAATACTGCCAAGTCAATCAAATGTCTCTACTGTTCAATAGCATATCCCTGTTCTGATTTTGAGCCATTAGATTTAGAAACCAATTTCACACAAACATGAAGTGAAAAAATTGCGGCAATAATTTCCAAAATACAAATCTAATCAATGACAAAAACCATATATAAAATTTTCCATTCAACATCAGTGTTCACAAAATCCTCAAACCTCAAGTAATAATATGACATCGGTACATGTTGACAACAAATCAAGCCTTATTTACATAATGAAAAATTTATCACTGTGACACTATACACATGCTATGAGTTATATGCATACATCTTGGCACTGCATGTGTCTTCTCGTGATGAGATGTAGCAAAACATAACCCGTCAGAATTGTAATATATAGGTGAAATGGACAATGATTTTATCTTATTCTTTCAATTTTTTTATAAGTGAGCTCCGAAGGACTGAAATGTTTGTGTTTTTTTTTACGAAGTTTAGCACCAGTTCCCATATAGCAGCATTTCCCGAATAAAGACCACAAACAAAATTATACCTAACAGAAATTTGGCAAAATACACTGAGGGCGGACTAGATTCATGGCCTTGTAGAGATGTCTCTTGGAAAATGAGGGAATCCTTCCGATCACTGCCTGCTGACCTAACCTTTTTCGACTTAGGACTATTATCTGCATTGGTGCTTTGAGCAATTTTCTGCTCTTTGTCAGATTCCGTAATTGATCTTTCTTTCTGGGGCAGATTAGTAGTAATACTGAGTCCTGAAGCATCTTTGGCCTGCAAAAAGAAATCCTATGGAGTCAAAACATAATAGCATATATATCTTGAATTTTTTTTTCTTCCATTTAAGACAATCTCATTAGAGACAATAATCCATTCATGTTCTGCTGCAGCTCAATTCTCTCACCTTCTCAAGGGATACTACTTTAAGACTGCTACTCTTCAGTTGGAATTTTCTAGGAGCAGCTCTCTGTACTTCAGAGTGGTGGGAGCTTTGTTGATATTGAAGATTGAAGGCTCCTATGCTTGGAGGAGATCGTAGACCCTGTGATTGAGTGCTGCGTACACGAGGGATATACGCAGCTGAGTCGACAGAAGAAGAATCAAGTCCCAAGAAAACATCAACACCATTTCTTTTTTCTTTGTACTGGCCACGGTTAGACGAGGATGCAGTTCCACTGTTAATCATATGCATTTGCTGGTTCTGTAACAAATAGAAATGAACACAAAATTTAAATTTCCAAGCATCCTAAACAAGAAGGTCCAAAAAAGTTGTTCTGAAACACTACACTGCCAGAAATGTGGCAAAGTATAGCTACTGACTGGTGCAAAATATCAACAGAGCTCAAAATTTTCATTCTACCCGAAGACTCAAAGAACTATAGGAGAATTTTACAGAACATTGTAGTAATATGAGATTCATATTATTATAACACTCCTAGAATATTCTGCTATAGAATTTTGTGATTCACAAGCTATTAAAGATATATCCTTCAATAGCAGGTATTGGAAAATATATATTTACCTGTGCTTGGGCTGTGTCAGTGTCCGAATCACTGCTTAGTCCACCACCATTATAGTATATCTTTATCGATGACTCTGGTGCCCTGGAATCATTGGATTGCCTGAATTCTTCAAAGGTATATTCATCCTGCTGGTTGAAAAGTGAATTGACAAACTGATCCTCTTCCAGTTCGCTATCTTCAGACAGATATTGCCTTACATCAAGATCAAAGTCATCAGTAAATGTGGGATCCAGATCTGGAGGTTCTTGCTGATTGTATTCTTCTAACTGCAATGAGGAAGCAATGACATAATCCTGTCGCTGATGTTGATTGACTGATGCCAGGCCTGCATCTACCTGATTGAATTCGTGAATCTAAAATCATAAACAAGAAGGCATCAGTTCCAAAAATGCTTCCCAAGGTTTACATGAAGAAGTTCATATTGGAAGTATGAAATAATTTCAGCATAAGGCAAGCCCCTTCTTACCTCTGGAATTGTATGCCCTGGCACCTGACCTTCAAAATCAGAAGCAGCATAGCCGCTTACATCACCATCATCACAGGGAGCCTCATTAGTCCTCACATCTGCCTTTTTAAATAAGCGGCAGAGGACAAAAGGTTTCTGCACAAGTTGGAGAATGAACTGATATCACTTGGTGGTGGTAAATAACAGAAGTTTCAAAAAAAAAAAAAAAAAGGTACAATAAAAATTTCAAACATCAACATCATAAGCATGTAAGCTATACTCTTCTAATTGTGTCAATGACTGTCTAGCATGACATTAGGCATCAAGTACTAGAAATATACTTTATCTGTTTAAGAAAGGCTAGCTTTCAGAGATAAAAACAAAGTTCGCAATTTTTTCTTGCAAACAATAATGATGAAACAAAGTAAGTTGGTTTCGATGAGAAAATCTTAGCAAAGAGGCGTTAAACTTCATGGTAATGCACAATAGTTATGCAAAAGCAAGTGTATGAATGTGATTAGCAAGTGCCTGATGTGAAAATACAACTTCACCAATTATTTTTCATAGATAGAGCAATCTTCTTGTTCTAGCTGCAAACAGGTCCAGATCATGCGATTCCGCCAGTTTAACAAATTTGTCTTGCAATGCTTACTAATTTTTTCTTGGCTAAACAAACAAGTCTTAACTAAAACCAAGATTCTAATTTAGGCGTAATTCATTAAATGCTTAAAGCACAATTCAAGGACACAATTACTCAAGGTCAAATCAGATTGCCTCAATCAAATTTGAAAAAAAATGGAGACTGAATGGATAATAGCAAAATATGAATGATATTGATAGGTACAATGACATTAATTGCAGCATAGTCCAAACACAATCAAACGTGTATAAAAGCAAGGAAATGTATTCCTACCATAATCTTAATACAAATTCATAAATTCAACAGCATCAATCTTCATCCAAAAAGAGAGATGTATAGCAATTAGTGAAAAAAAATTGGATAAGAGCATAACATGAAGATTAACCTGGTGAGGAGGAAAGGTAGCTGGCTGATACTCATGTATAACCCAAGAGGTCCTGCGCCCATTTGGAACACGACCTTCATAGAACACCAAAGTCTTCTTTGTACCAATCACATTGTTGGTTCCTTTAACCTTGATATTCCTATCCTTCCCGGTGGATTTCCAGAAGCCTCTCTTGGTCGCCCTGTTCGCACGGGATCGGCTACCGCTAAAGGACTTGATTTCCCGGGCACAAAAGAAGAACCATTCATGGTCATCTGACTGGACCACTGATAACCCTGCACAGCCATGCACAAGAGACAAGACCTTTAATTCATTACAAAACCTCAAACTTTGATGAAACACATTAAGACCAATTCTTAACTTGAAAATTGAATAACTAATACTATTGAGCTTAGCAAGAACAGAGTGGATTGCAACAAGTTAAGTAAAAAAGATTAATTTTTGGCACTTGGGTCAGTAAGATAAGTGAGTACCGGGTAAATCCCAAGGTTCGTATTTGCAGATATTAACTTCACCGATGGCTCGGACTTCGTAGTCCTTGTCGCCTTGCATTTTGAGCCTCAGATAGTAGTTAACCAATTCTTCATCGGTTGGGTAGAATCTAAATCCCACCGGTATTGAATCCAATCCAGTTTCAGAATATGGCATGCTTGTCATCTCTCGTAAACCTCAACTTTCGTTAAAGAAAAGAAACTATAAAAAGGAAACAAAGAACCCCAACAACAACAATAATAGTAAGCAAAAGATAGTAACAGTAATAAAGAGCTATGTGTTACTGTCTGGTTTGAACTGGAAAATTTTAGATTAGAAGAAGCAGGAGTGAGCAGAGAAGAGACTGTGTTATGAGAGAAATGAAATAATTCTAGTGAGGGCCATTGACTTGACCTGAGAGTAAGTCTTCAGCTTAGTTTAGAAGCTATTACCAAACTCTGAGTCTGACAAAGATTGAGACAGTTTTGGATTGGTCTATGACACGTAGTGCTCCTGTACTGTGCGGGTGTGGATCCCATTTCTATTTTCTTAGCCGTGTCTTACTTCTCCATTGTCCGTCCGTACATACCGCGTATGGAATCTGGACTTGCCTTTCCGAATCTTCTATTGGTGTTTGGTGCAGTATATAATAATTGTACAGGTACATTTGGTCAAGGGTGCTGGACTATAATTGGTTCATTTTATAATGTACATTTGTTTGGGTAATTGTTTCTTTTTGATAGTTTATTGCATAATGCAAAATAAATAAAAAAGTAAAAGTTAATAATTTTTTTTAAATACTAAAATTTAAATTATTTAAAATAAAGTTGAGATAAAAAATAATATAAAACTTGTATACAGTAAATAATTTAAGTAAAAAAGTAGATTTTAATCTATGGTCAAAAGCACGCTAATAATCACAAGTTATCGCAAATTCTTTTTTCTTTTTCTCTTATAAAGATAACAATGCTTTAAAATACAATAATAACTTACCACTTTTTTCCTTTTTATTTTATAAAATAACTATATTTTAAAATGGGTTGGAAGAAAAAACAACTTGACAATTAAAGTGGAATAGAAAGAGTAAAAAAGAGTATATTTCTATTCACTTTTTGTTTTTGGGGAAAAAAGTTATATTAAAAATACTATCAATTTTAATGGATAAATTTTACAAATTGAAATGTCATAATTCACACAAAAATAAATTTAATTTAATAAAATAAAGAAATATATATATATTGCTCTTTTTTGAATAAAAACCGAGGTCTTTAGTGCGAGCTCATGACGGTCATGGATATATATTGCTCATGATGCCCAAACAAAGTGTATTATAGTTTTATTACTGTGAGCAATGTTTGTCATGACATGTGATTATAGTATAACTATGTTAAGCTGGGTGATGTTTTGGGTAAAATTGATTTTCAGCATTTATAAATGTCTATTTGGGTTTCTTTTTTGGTAATTTATTTGCTAAATATTATATAAAAAATTATAGTTCTTAGTAATTTTAATTTACAATATTATAATAAGCTAACAAATAACATATTTATTTTTAAAAGGTAGTTTTGTTAAATTTATAAGCTAAAAACTTAAAGTTTTGGCCAACTAAACTTTAAATAAGATTAGTTTTATACAATTCTTGTACCGACCTCCCAAAATTTATATCAATTTATGCCTTTTACTATGACCGAACTAAATAAAATTTTTGATTGGGCTCTTTGTTTGTTGGATGATGTCAAACTTTCAATAACATCTCTTTCTTAACTCTTTCTAATTTTTTTTTTTTTTAATGAATAACATCTCTTTCTTTAACAAGTAATAGTAATAATTTCCTTTGAATTTGTCTTGGAAATATTCGGTGGGACCTTAACTTGCTGCCTAAGCTTTGAGCCCATCTCATAGCCTCTCATTTTACCTTTACGAAACCAAACAAACCTGTCCAATATGATCTTTTGGCCTTCTTTTGGTGGTTTGTTATGTTCCCCACTCCCATATATTCTCTTCAAAAGATGTATTAAACAATCAAAGCCACTCATTCTATTCTTATCCTTCCTCAAATCATCAATTTACTAAGAATACAAATAATAAAGAAAAAGAAAAGAAACTTAGAAAAATATCTCCTATAAATGTTGTCCTTTATGGCTTTATAATAAAGAATATAATTAGATAATAGCTTTATTGAGTATCTAAACTACCTATAAGAGTTTATAATATTTCTTTTGAGGTAAACTTAAGACTTTCCTAAATGGATCTTGTTTATCATTTTCTTAAACTAGCTTAATGAATCCATGATCCATTTTGAAAAAATTCATCCTTTAAAGATTTTCATCTCCTTCTTGGAAAAGTATGGGGACAACATTGGTTTCTACAATCAATTTGAGGCAATCTTTTAATAAAATAAATACTCTTTCCAGTCCTATATTGTTAGTTATATATAGATAATTTAACATTATAAGAGAACAATAGTCATAGGTTCACGCAATACGTGGGATAGTTGAGTACTTCTTCCAACCATACAACAAAGTCATCAACATAAAGAGCTTGTTTTGTGCGGCCCTGGTTTGTCATATTAACTATTTTGAGTACTTTGTATGAAAATATATATGATCATTTTTGTTAGAGAATGGAGAAGAATATAAATTTATTTATAAAGGAATTTCTATCATTATTTGTTGAATAACTTATACATTGCAAAATTTTAAATTTTGATACTAAACTTAATATCATAAATCTTCAAATTTCTTATCCCTTTAGGAGTAAAAAACCTCAATTGGACTTTAAATTCAAATTCTATCACATCAAAACACTAAAATTAAATAATTCACTCAAAAACTAATATATTAATATTAACTAAGGGGGGAGAGGGAAAGAACATAAAGAAAGATAATACCAATGGACCGAAAAATAATAATTTTAATTTTTGTTATCTTGGATGGACTGAGGTGGACTAAAATGAACCTAAAGGGGTGAAGTGGTCCCAAATGGATTAAAGTGGGTCAAAGTGGACCAAATGAACCGAAATAGACCAAAATAGAATGAAAATACCTTAGTAGACCGAAATAGAATGACATGGATTGAATTGGACTGAATATACTAAAATGGTCCAAAATGGACCAATATGGACAGAATTAGACCAAAATGGACCGAAGTAGACTAAATGGATTGAATTAGTCCACTGCCATCCATTCAATACAGTTTGAACTGTTTTAGAGAATGAACCGTTTGTAAGAAGTTTGAGGTAGACAAAAATGGACCGAATGAACTGAAATACTACACTTATATTGATTAATTAATGCATTTTTTTAAAACAAAAAAGTCTAAAATTTCAAAACTACATCTTAAATTTAAACTCAAATAAAAAAGAATATTAACTTTTTGATAACATAAATGATAAGTTGAGAAAATTATTAATAGTGTAATCATCGGTTTGCTAAAAAGAGAATAATATTTTAGGACATCCCATGACAAAATATAAGAACACCAATATGGGGAGACAATGAATACACGATCATGTTATTTGTTACTAAATATTATCCATACCATTTGGAGTACCTTATCCATTTTTTTGGAGTTTCCAATTTGCCACAAAGATGAGCTAGATAATTACAACGACTAAGTTAAGTGGATTTAAGTTAGTTATAATTCCTAGATGATTACTGCACCAAAATATGTTCAGATTAAATTTTTCCTGTTAAATAATTAGTTTTATTTTATTTTATATATTTTTATTTTATGGAATAACTTATTTTCTTATGTATAGCTTTTAAAGTTTTACATTTTTTTTTCTTCTTTTTAAACACAATTGTGCTTTTACCAACTTCCAACAACAAAAAAAACTAATCCAAATGCATGTAATGTTTACCAACCAGGCTTCCCTTCAAAATCTTTTAAGCTAGGCCATATCTCAAAAGACATATTTAACAGACCTTAGAGCAGTTTCAAGAAATGCAGCAGACTTGAGCAATGCCTGCTATTCTAACTCCTTCTCAACATTCTTTACACCCTATCTATTTTTTAACATAGTTTCAAAACCACCTGCCACAAATAGGTCCAAAATCACACAAGGATCATACATTAGACTAATATGAATAAAGTCATACTTAAAAGTCAGGATTTTCAAATCCCACGAATTAGTTGTCTCTGGTTAAACATTTTACATTATAAATCAAATCTGATACATAATTACTGTGTTGGCCTGAAAAGATTGGCTGAGGCTGACCAAAACTGGTTACAGAACTTTGGTCTACCCAAACACGAGCAGCCAGAAGAGGATTTATAATAGGCTGTAGATATAAGTTCCTCAAAGATTTACGTTGTTCTAATTGTGCTCTTCATTGTTCTATCTACAGTTGTATGTTAGGGTATGATTATTGGACTGAAAAATACTGAATAAAGGCGAAAAGATAACAATTTGTGGAGCATAATCAGAAAGAGAGTAGTTTTCAGGCCACAGTCCTTTCTCCACTTCCCAGGGGAAGAGAACTGCATTCTTCACCCTAAAACCAATTTTTTCTTCGTTGGTGCCCTGTTTAGGGTCTTCTTTAGTTGTCTCATAATACTCCTCTGTTTGCTCTGGCCATGTAGGATTCCAAATCTTCTGCTGCAAAGTATGTTGTTATTATTTTAGTCAAAATCAAAGGCAGTAAGGAGCATGTCACTGCATACTGATAAACAAATATGATGCTATTAATTGCTAAGGAATCAGCTAAGAACATCATATAATAGCCTGTGTATGTGTGTTTGTGAGTTAGAGAGAATTCAAATGTGTCATAGACTCATAGTCTAGATACATGCCCAAGCTGGGCCAAAACACTAACAATACTCCTAGTTAACACTGATGTGTAAAATCACATAACAATCTTTAAGAAATTGACAAGTTAAATAATAATAATAATAATAAAAAGATCCCAAAATTCGTTATGTTGTTAACAACTAACAAGTTTCACCATTTATTTTTCTTATTTAGTGTTATCTATCTTGAACTAATGATGTAATCTAAAATAATTTCACACAACCAGATTCTTGTGTCCAGATTTCAGAGAATAATATATTTGAAAGGCCAGATTCTTGACTGGACAAGGCTTCTGCAATTAAATGATTGAAAATTTAAGGGCATATTCAACAACTTAAGGCTTGAAGATACCTTGAATTCTTCTTTCTTCATAATCAACAACACCATCTCCATTGATGTCTGCTTGGGCCCATAGATCTTTCATCCCTTGGAAACTCAGTCCATAAGGAAGACCAAATAGATTAACCTGTATAAGATCATCTGATCATAGTGAATCTATCTTTTAACTGAAATTTGCATCTCATATAGCAAGCTAAGTAGATAAAATTTTCACATCCAACCAGACATAACACATAGCTCTTTAGTACTTGCTACACTCTTTGCTAACTATTGCTGTTCCTTCCTCTTGTTGTTGGGGTCCTTTGTTTCCTTTTTATATTTTCTCTTTCTTTTTAAAGAAAGTTGAAGTTTACGAGAGGTGACAAGCATGACAGGATGAAATCAATGCCGGTGGGATTTATGATAGCGGTATTTGCCAAACAAAGTTAACCATATCATATACATATGAACATGATATGGTTAACTTTGTTTGGCAATACTGCTATCATAAATCCCACCGGCATTGATTTCATTCATGTCATGCTTGTCATCTCTAGTAAACTTCAACTTTCATTAAAAAGAAGAGAAAATATAAAAAGAAAGCAAAGAGAGTAGTGGCAAGTAATAAAGAGCTATGGCCTATGTGTTATGTCTGGTTGGATGTGAAAATTTATAGCTTAGAAGAAGCAGGAGTTGGCAGAGAAGAGATGGTGTTTTGAAAGAGAAATGAAATATTAGTAATTATTGCATTGACTTGAGAGTTTTTTTTTTTTTTTTTGATAAACAGAGGCTAACACACACAGGGGAGTAGGAACCTAGGCTTAAGAACACATAACTCACAACATACATAGGCCGGTAACTCTTGAATGCTGTGTGAAGGCTTTAAACAACTAAAGGGACACACAACTAAGCGATGTGGATCCCATTTCTCAGCTTGTTTTGATTCTCTCGCACCCAGAATTTCACCAACCATTTTTATGCGTAAAAATGTTGATATTTTAAAAAGTAGACATCCTCACATCAATTATAGATACTTGTGTGAAAAATTGAATATAAACTAATGTGAAAGAACATTTTTCTTTAACCATGTATTTTTAGCTGTCAGTAGTTCATACATTTTATGTGACACCCCATACCACATCAGCTGAAATTGTGTTTTCAACACGATTTCAGTTATAATTGGAAAATTTTTGTTTTGAATTTTGATTATAATTGAAATAGTATTTTTAAAATACGATTTTACCGAGAATGTATACGAGAATATAACAAAGAGTATGTACCAAAATTTGCCTACCGACTTGCCCATAACATTCTAGTAGCGACCTCTCAATTGCACATCGAATATACCCAGGACAATTCTAAATTTAAATCAATTATGCCTTTTACTATGGCCCCTCTAAAATAAAAAATTTGGTTGTGCTCCTATTCATGGATGAGGCGTCAGTCTGTCAACATTCTTATCTTCCTTAACAAGTAGTGATAATTTCCTTTGAATTTGTATTGGAAATATTCGGTGGGACCTTAACTTGCTGCCTAAGCTTGGATCCCATTATCTCATTGCCCCTCATTTTCCATCTTGAAACCAATCAGCCTATGTTCAATGATCTTTCAGCCTTCTTTTTTTTACCAAGTTTACGAACACAAAATTTTATATATATATATATATATATATATATATATATTTAACAGTTGAGTTGATATGTTTTTATTAATTCTTATTTGGCTAATCACCAATATCACTTTTTTTTATTTATTTCTTACAATTTGCTACATCAGCTATTGTGAATTTTTTTGTGTTTTATAAACTTCCTCCCTTAGTTTGGTGGTTTGTTACGTTCCCAATGGCAAATATTCTCTTCAAAAGATATACCGAACAATCAAAGCCACTCATTCAACTCTTATCCTTCCAGTTCCTAAAAAAAAAAAAAAAAAAACTCTTATCCTTCTTCATTTAATCAATTAGCTAGGAAATAAAGAAATTTAAAAAAAAAAAAAATCTCCTATAAGAGTAAATATTTATTTTATGGTAAACTTAATTAGTGCTTATCCTAAATAGGTCTCATTTATCATCATTTTCTTAAAGCAGCTAAATTTATGATGCATAAAAAAAATATGCTTAAAAGATATTGATCTCTCTCTCTCAAAAAAGAAAGAAAGAAAGATATTCATCTGCTTCTTGGATAAAAATAGGGACAACATTAGTTTCTAAATAAATTTGAGGTAGTATTTTAATGAAATAAATACTCCTTCTATCCTACACTGTTACGTTAGTTATATTCAAGGAAACCAACTTTTTAAGAGAACATTGTTTATGCATTTTCAAAAAAAAAAAAAAACAATAAACAAAATAAATGTAAACTTTCAAAACTATCCTATTTAATTGAAACTCAAGTAAAAAAGAGTATTGATTTTTCCAATAAAGCAAATGATAAGTTGATAAAATTATGTCAATAGTTTTGTAACTCAATTGACACATCCTAGTGTTTTAAACAAAAATGCCCAAATTCAAATCTCCATTTTCCATTGAAACAAATGAATCATTAAAAAACAAAAAAAGTTTAAGAAAATTATTAATATTATGCTTATTGATAAAAAATAATTTTTTTTTGGATGTCCCAAAATAAAATAAAAGACTAATAATATGGGAGACAAGAAATACATTATCATGTTAGTTGTTACTAAAAATTAATTATGTCATTGAGAGGATCTACTCCATTATTTTGGAGTTCCCAATCTGCCACAAAAGATGAGATAGATAATTATTACGACTAAGCTCAGTGGATTTAAGCTAGAAATTTGGTAGATTATTACTAGAACAAAATATGTTTGGATGAACTTTCTTTCCGTTAACTTATTAGCTTATTTGTTTTCTTTTTTAATGGAATTAACTTATTTTTCATGTATAGTTTTTAAAGTTTCTTTTATTCCTTTTTTTCCCTAAACACAATTGTGCTTTTTACCAACTTTCAATAAAAAGTTAATCAACTTGTACCATATTAACAGGCAGCCCCTTTGAAATCTTTTAAGGTCGGCCCAAACTTTTAAAAGACATTTAACAAACCTTGGAGCGGTTTCAAGAAATGCAGCAGAGTTAATCAATGCCTGCAACTTCAATTCTTTCTCAACATTCTTTGCACCCTATCTATCTTTTAACATAGTTTCAAAATTACCTGCCACCAATAGGCCCAAAGTCATGCAGGTAATGAAAGGACTTGACACTCATCACATCAAAAAAAGGATCATACATTATTATACTAATATGAATTAACTTAAAAAGTCAGCATTTTCATCTAATCCATTGAATTAGTTGTTTCTGGTTAAGCATTTCACATTATAAATCAAAAGTGATATTACATAATTTCTGTCCTGGCTGAAAAGACTAGCTGAGGCCGACCAAAACTTATTACAGAACTTTCGAGAGCATTTGGTCTACCTGAACACGAGCAGCCAGCAGCAGATTTTCTATAGGCTGTAGATATAAGTTCCTCTACAATTTACAGTGTTCTAATTGTGCTCTTCATTGTTAGGTTCCTAGGTTTCACTAGTGCTGTATCTACAGATGTGTGCCT